>OZ034816.1:5633267-6883267 GCA_964030455.1 Linum trigynum
AAATTAAGAAATTAAGTTGTTCATTTTTAGCGGACAGCATTTGCCATTAAAGCTCATGTCTAATTTCACTTGTCAGCAAACTTTGTCCTGAGTCCTGACCTCTCAGCTTTCACCAATCACCATGACTTCTTTAGTTCTTACGCTTACAACTGTCCACATTTCAGATTGGTTTATAAACATCAATTGGGCTTTCTAATGAAAGGAGCTTCATCAATGATTTTCTGCTACAGGCTGCATTCCCCTCTGAGCGTCTTGGATTGGGGGCTTTTAGAATCGCTCTGGAGAGTGTTTTCAACAGGTACTTTCTCATGTCATCAAGGTGCCTGACTAAATGTGCTAGGTCTTGAGTCAAAAGAAAATTGGTTCAATCTTCTGTCATTTTTTTTTGGAAGGGATGAGGATATGGAGTGTGGAATCAGCTTAATTTGGCAAACTGAAGTACTATGTCATAGTTTTACATCTTGTTTCTGGTGGTGGATGATTTGTCTCTTGATGACTTACATGTAGAGTCCATCACAGTCCTCTGGAGTACGTGTCCTTTGGGAAGCCAAATCCTTTTGTGTTCAAGAACGCTGAATCTGTCCTCAACCAGTTTCAACCAGCTGACGAACACGGTGAATTTAAAGAATGTGGGCCTGTAGCACATCCTTTTGAAACCCTCTACATGATTGGTGATAACCCTTTCGTTGACGTCAAAGGTGCCCGGGAGGTTTGTCATGCTTCTTTCTTTCAACTCTTATATTTTTCTAATCAATTAGATGTAATTTGCTTGCTCGCTTTTACTTTTGGGATTGTTATGGACAGCCAACTAACCAAGAATAATTCCCTTCTTCTGAACGTTCGATGTGATTAATGGTTCATAAAAGTTCCCTACTGTAGAAGGCTTCATCTAACAGCTATGTTTTTCTCCCGGGTTTTCACTTTGCAGGCTGGGCAGCCGTGGTTCTCTATCTTGACAAGGACGGGTGTTTTCCGTGGTGAACACAACCATGCCGAGTTTCCTGCAGATTTGGTAAGTATGGACAGTACTAAATACTTGCTTTTGAGTTGGCAAGTGAACGTCTTCTGTAATCGGAGAACAACACACGCCCTTACTAAACAATGCAGCTACTGTGCTTTGCTTCCTCATGAATACACGGTCATCCTTGTACTTATGCAGGTTGTTGACACCGTCGAAGATGCAGTAGATTATATTCTGAGGAAGGAAAGCCGTTCGTAGCTAGGACTATGTATTCTCGTACCCCGCCAAAGTGGCAACCATTATTTTGTCCTTCCTCACAATTTTTGCTTAACTTTCTGGTATCGGGGGATCGGTTGGGATGCTTAAACATGAATGTCTAACTTGCGCTGTCATTTCGTTGTATTTATGACTTTGCATTGTGGTACATCAAGTTGTAAAGATGAATTCTCAGCTTTTCAATTCTAATAGGGTTTACTGCTCCTGAATCAAAGAAGTTGCCTTTTAGCGAGCTTGTCCATCGAGGGGACATAGTTAGAAGAAACCAAGACTGAAGACACTGATGAGGAATCAAACCTGGAGGAACAATGTTCAGAACTGCCACCTCGTCCTGCTACCACTAATGGAGTTTTTTTTGTAGGAGATTATCATGCACAGATGAAGATACTCGAATGGTCGTAGCAGCGCAAGCAGCAAAATGGTAAGAAACTCTCTCTAGTGCACTAGCTTTATTATTCAAAATCTTGTTCCAACTTGAATACTATCCGTTGGTGTGGTGGCCGTAAGGTGTGCCACTTTGCCTAGATATGAGCTTATCTTGCTTGAGAGCAACCAATAATGGTGTTGCCATCATACAGATCAATCTCAAAGCTGAAGCTGAAAATAAGATGTTGGGAGTATTTTGTATACTTCAAAAATATTTTCACCATCTTTACCCACTATATTTTTCGAAAGACTATTATAAAAAAGAAAAACGAAAAATAAATTATGTGTTGACAAAAAAAAAAAAAAAAATGCTGGACCCGTGTGAGCCGTCCTTACGGTGATCTGGTCCGCACTTGGTAAAACTGATAAGATAAGCCCCTGTCAGTACTCGAAAAAACACTCTCCCTTGCGACAATGGAGACCGCGCTCTGCTCCTTCCCTTCCCTAATCCAATTCCGCCCCTCAAACCCATTCTCCCTCTCGTTCCCGACCACCACCACCGCCACCACCTCCACCTTCTCCCTCCGCCGCCGCCGGCCCCTCACAATCAAATCCGCCATTTCCCGCAACAAGAAGGAAGAAACCGTCGACACCGTCAAAACCCAGCTAGAAAACTGCTATCTCCTCGCCGCAATCCGGTACAAGGGCTTCACCGTCAAGCAGTTCCAGGAGCTTCGCCAGTCGTTGCCGGAGAATTCTAAGCTGATTGTGGCCAAGAACACTCTCGTCTACAAGGCCATTGAAGGCACCCCATGGGAGGCCCTCAAGCCTTGCATGACCGGCATGAATGCTTGGCTGTTCGTCCACACCGAAGAGATCCCCAACGTGCTCAAGCCCTACAGAAGCTTCCAGAAAGAGAAGAAGCTGGAGGACAACGATTTCAGCGGAGGGGTGTTTGAAGGGAAGTTTTACGGGCCGGATGAGTTCAAGCAGCTGGAGACGATGCCGTCGAGGGCAGAGATTTACGCCAAGTTGTTGGGTTCGTTGCAGAGCCCGGCCATTGGGTTGGTGACTACATTGCAGGCGCCCGCGAGGGATGTGGTTATGGTTCTCAAGGCTTATGTGCAGAAGTTGGAGGAAGAACAGGGCGGCGCCGGCCAATAGTTTCATCGATTCCCCCTTTTTGTGTAAGTGTAAGTTCTTCTTTTGGTCTGAGAACCTCATATTTTGTAGCCTGCCTGTTTGGTTGAAATTGTTGTAGCAATGTGATGGGTAAGAAACCTATGCCGCGGCACTGGAGAATGCAAATGGCGAATACGCTTCTGAAATTTGTAAAACTGACAATTGAATAGTGATACCAATTCAATTCCAAATGTTGTTAGGATCTCTAGCTGTGACTCCCTTAATGCTCTGTGTTTAATTGATCTTGCATTTGCTTGAAGATTTGAACTTGTCTTATGTGTGAATTTCCATTGTGGGATTCTGTTGCTAGTAGGTAGTGAAATTTCTGGAGTTTGGTGGCTTGTAGTTGGGGGTTTGATCATGCTCTTAGGTTATGGTGGAAATCAAATGAACGAGAGTTGCTGAACTGTGTACTTGGGAGTGGAGTTCTAGCTTGGTCGTGGATGGTTAGTTGGTTACTCGATATATTTCGCATAATCGATACTATGCACCAGCCTAGGGCTGCGTAGACTCTTGGTTATGGCTGCTATATCAGACATGACTTGCGCCTTGATTGCAAATGACTGATGTTCTTATTCTGCATCTGCTACTACACATGACAAGCCAATGATTGTCCTGAAATACAGTTCAGTTTGCTGTTTTTGGAAGATGAGATTCGTTTCTCTCCCAGGGTTTATGGTTTCATTTGTCTTTTGTGTGAGGTTTGATCTTCTCTGTGACTGTTGATTGGGATTCAGAACAAGATCATCCCAGTCGGTGGGAATGCTGTGCTTGTTCGATGCAAATGCAACATTCTTCCCTACTGGTTATTCGATTCGTTTTCTGGGTTGTCTTGGCTTTCCTTTTAACACCAAACGACTCCATTTTTATAGAATCCCTACTTGAGTGGTGTTTCCTTATCAGCCTCAGATCCCATCATTATGTCTGAATTTGTGTGCTTCAACTGAAACGGTTTGGTTGATCCATTGATGGGAAAGGTTGAAGGGGGGAAAAGGATGGTTTCCATCTGTGTTTGATGAGTTACACACACAGGTAAACAGAAACAAGCTCCTAACTATATGCTTACCGCTTGCGAACAAGAATTTGATCTAGCGGTTTAATTTCAATTTGGTCTAATCGCTCTCCTATTAGAAAGAAAAATAATTCTTCAACGTCCAATGTAACAGTCCCTTAACAAGCTCAGTAGCGTTATTCCCTCCCTGCTCAACAACACTGAACGCTACCCAACAAACAAACACATTTCTATCCAACAAATTCTTCAGGGGAGAAACCAACAAGTCCGATTTGCTTCCCTTTTTGGTACCCATAGCTAATCCGTACTGTACTGCCCTTCCTCCGCCTACTGATTTTCCAACACCAGCAAAAATGGCGCCGGTCGATCCTCACTCGTACACCGATTCAGCTCACCCGCTCACCACCCACGTCTCCCTCTCCCTCTACTTCGACTTCCCTTCCTCCACCATCCACGCCGCCGCGCTCCTCAACCTCTCATCCCCGTACACCGGCCAGCTGTCACTCGACGCCCGCTCCCTCACCGTTCACGGCGTTCTCGACCCCCAAACCCTAGCCCCTCTCCCTTTCACCCTCTCCCCTCCCGACGCTGTCAAGGGCTCACTCCTCTCCGTCGCGCTCGACTCCCACGCCTCCGTCCTCATCCTCTACTCCACCTCGCCGGATTCCTCTGCCCTCCAGTGGCTCTCGCCGCCGCAGACATTCAACAAGACGCACCCCTTCGTTTACACTCAATGCCAGTCCATCCACGCGCGCTCGGTCTTCCCCTGCCAGGACACGCCCGCCGCTCGCATCTGTTACTCCGCGAAGCTCAACGTGCCCCGGGAGCTGTCGGCGGTGATGTCCGCCAGGCATTCCGGCCGCCGCGATCCGGTTGCCGGGGACGTGAGCGAGGGGTTTAAGAAAGTGGATTCCGCCGCGGCGCTCAATTTCGAGTCGCTGTGGTGTGGGGATGGGAGAGTGGTGGAGGAATTTGTGATGGAGCAGCCGATTCCGCCGTATTTGTTTGCATTTGCGGTTGGGGAACTGGGGTCCAGAGAAGTCGGGCCGAGGACGAGGGTTTACGCGGAGAATGTGGCAGCAGTGCTGGATTCGGCGGCCAGTGAGTTCGCCGGGACCGAGGATATGGTCCGGCAAGGGGAGAAGCTGTTTGGGGAGTATCCGTGGGAGAGGTTTGATTTGTTGGTGTTGCCGCCGAGCTTTCCTTATGGTGGAATGGAGAATCCCAGGATGGTGTTCTTGACGCCTACGGTGATTAAAGGGGATGCCAGTGGGGCTCAGGTCGTGGCGCATGAATTGGCTCATAGCTGGACTGGCAACTTGATTACCAACATAAACAATGAGCATTTCTGGTTGAATGAGGTATGCATGATGATCCAACATTGCACTGTTGAGATTTTGGATACCTTATAATAGTTTCTTGGTAGTGAATGCCTTCAGCTTTCTGATATTTTGGCTTATATGCGAATCATGTATGCCTTTGAGATTACAGACTGTTTGAAGTTTCAAGGTCAATGTCCATCTTAAGATTGTATGCACATTTATAATTCCAGTTTTCCCTTTTAGGGGTCATTTGATAGTTGCGCATCTTAATGATTTATTCTATTTAAGTGAATGCATGTATTGTGCAGAATGGAGTGGTTTTGATATGAAACTCGGACAAGGGAAAACAGTGTATTCTCAGATAACACCTTGTATTCTCAGAATAATAAGAGAACAGTCCGTGCATACGAAGTGGCCCTTTACTGATTATTGCTTCTGCTATAATGAAATTCTACCTCATTCGGTGGCAGGGTTTTACAAGATATGCTGAGAGGAGAATTGTTGAGGTTGTTCAAGGAGAAGAGAGAGCTATTCTGAGCATGGGAATTGGTTGGAGGACTTTGAATGAGGCGATGGAGAGGTTTAAGGACAACATGGAGTTCACAAAGCTCAAAACTAACCAGGAAGGAATTGATCCAGACAATGTGTATTCTCAAGTTCCTTATGAGAAGGGTTTTCAGTTTCTTGCTCGAATTGAACGCCAGGTAAGGTTAAGTTTAATAAGTCATTGTTTGTTCCTGGTGTTGACATGTGAGAGATATGTTCATAATGGGTTTTATGGTTTTCCTATTTCATCAGATTGGAAGGCCTGCATTTGATGAGTTTATCAAGAAGTATATCGAAAACTTCAAGTTCAAGTCTATTGATACTGATACATTTCTTGAGTTCCTGAAAGCAAATGTCCCTGGAATAGAGAAGGAGGTTGATCTAAAACTGTGGACTGAAGGTACTGGCATCCCTCCTGATGCATATGAACCAGTCTCCGACTTGTACACTACGATAGTTTCACTTGCAAATGAGTTTAAGCTCGGAAGGATGCCAAGGGAGGACGAAGTTGCCAATTGGCGAGGGCAAGAATGGGAGCTCTACTTAGAGAACCTGCCCAAATGTGTTGAAGCCTCTCAGGTATTACTACACTTCTTGTCTATTTTCCTTTGCACTGGCTACCATTCCCTTCTCTGCCTAGGAGTTTCCTGATTAAAGCTAAGCAATGCCTTTCTTTTCCTCCATATTTGAACTCTGAAAATAAGTCTAGAAGTTTCATCAATTTGCGCTTCCTTTTCAGTCTGCTGCTTCTTAAACTTCCCTGTTGGAGTTTGGATCATTAAAGCTTTGCTCTGTGAAAATTTTAGCTTATAGAGGCGGTTTATGGGTTTTGGATGGTTGAGATGAGTTGATTGTTAAGAATACACGGATAGTGAAATAGATGAATTTTGAAATGATGATACGTGGGTGGGTTGTGAAAATGTTTGTATTGTGTGTGATGGATGGCTGAAATAGTTACAAAGAAGCTAAATTACCCTTGCATTTACAAAGAAGTGAAAAAAATTAGGTTCAAAGCAGTAATATTGGATAGTGCGGACTGGATTTTACAAAGACACACCCATTCCTACGTTAGTTATCATTCTCGAATCCATCAGTCACAGCATTCCATCCCGTTGTTTCTTGCCGAACAGTAAATTTGGGCTGCAATCCTTCCCTAAATGGATTTCTGATGCTACAATCAATCCACACAAGCCATCATCCAGATAACCCCATAGGACTTTTTGCGTCTGTTCTTTTACAACTTCGATCGTGTGAGTGCAGGTCTTAGCCTTGGATGCTCGCTACCGGATGTCAGAGTCAAAGGACTATGAGGTGAAAGTAGCGTTCCTGCAAATGGCGATTTCGTCCAAGTGCAGAGATTACTACCCTGAAGTTGAGAAGACCTTGAAAGAAGTGGGGAGGATGAAGTACCTTCGCCCGCTCTACACAGCTCTTGTTCAAGGCAGCGGGAACGAAGAGGAGAAGATCTTGGCGAAAAGGCTGTTTGCAGAGGCTCGCGAGTGTTATCACCCTATCGCGCAAGGTGTGGTGGAATCAATCCTCGCCAAGCACCTCTAGAAGGCAGAAACAGACTGACGAAACCTTGCATACTCTTGTCCATATCTGGTGATGAATATTGAGTAGTAGTACTAATTAGAACTCTCTTTTACATCGGTAATATGCGAGAGTCGCACTGATTGTAAGTTTGGAATGTTTAACTCGGTCGAGTTGACGAGTCGTACTGCTATCTGGCAAGTGACTGTCAAAAGTATTGAAGAAATCGGTACACTTTTTGAGATCGTAATATGAGGCTTTGAGAAATTTGGATGAGCTAAGGTGGAACAGTATTTTAGTTTTCGTTCTATAATCTTTTGGTATGAACTACATTTCGTATGTTTATGTTAAAGAACTTCGAAGTAAGGTTGTATGAATATGGAGGATTTTTACTAAAAAATTTCTACATACAAGAAGAAGAAGACGAAGACCCTGTCAGGACAAGAAGAAGAAAATACATAAGTAGCCACAAAACTTAAACGAGGGGTTGATTTTGGATCGTGATAATTAGGAAGGGGCTAAAGTTATTGCGACTAGTCTATTTTATAAATTCGTACATGTAAATTTACTTGTATTTCAATGATTAGATGTAAATTTTATTTGATATCGACGAAAAATAAATTTCAAAATATTGATCATTAGTTAACGATAAAACTAAAACAGTTAAACCAACTAAATTATCCAATTCACCTTTCCTTCAACCTTCTCCATCAAATTCCTTTTTTTTTTTTTTTTGAAAGATCCATCAAATTCCACTGGGAGCCTACACACATTATTGTAACTTTTTTTTTCTCACTTTCGATGTCATTTTCATTATTAACACAGAGCATACACTTCTTCTCCCTCTCTATCTCTTTCTGGCCTTTTTGTTCCCTTTCGTTCGTTCTTTCGAATTTAAAAATTGAAAGGGAACTGTGTTCAAATTTTTTTTGAAAGAGAACCACTATTTCATTTCCCCTGGTTCTAATTTAACTGGAACCGCGCTAGAGCGAGAGAGGGAAGCGAGAAGAGAAAATGGACGACTACACGAGAGAGATGATGGACCTCAAGACCCTCGTCACTCGAACACTTGAGAAGAAAGGGGTTCTCGCTAAGATCCGGGTTAGTTTCGCTTTCTCACATCTCTTCGGTTCCCGAGAAACTTTCTGCAATTTTAATTTTCCTCTCCGATCTCGATGTTCGGCGGCATTTCTGGGTTGTTCTTTCATGGTCCTTACAGTATCTCTTCCTGCACCGAGTAGAACGAGGAAATGTGAATGGTCGACAGTTTTTTTTTTTTTTTTTGCTTCTCCTGTATTAGGGTTCTAGCGGTCTCCCCCCAATTTTCAATTTTGGTTAATTCTGCTGAACTCGTACTTGGTCCACGAGAGTTGGTGGTGTAAACGACATCTTGATTGGTTTAGATCGAAGCTCTTTCGTCTATAGGGAGTCTAGATTTGTTTAGAATACTCAAAGTTTGCATCTTTTGTTTGATCCTGGGGTACTGGAAACGTTGACGAATCATGGGTTTTTGTTGATTGCTTCCTTTTGTAGTCTTGGCCCAGTTTTCGAATGCCACAGCGTTGTTGGGGGTTGTGCTGGAATTGTTACTTGGTTGTTTAGGGAATATGTTTCTCCTTCCTTGATGGAGGTTAATTGGTCCTGGAAAGGAACTCTTAGCCAGGACTTTTCACGTTGGCTTATCACTTGTGTAATGTGTTTTCTTGTACTCCATTTCTGCATCCTTGGTCTCATGTGATTATGGGGATTACATTATAGGCGGAACTCAGAGCAAGTGTCTTTGAAGCGATTGAAGAGGAGGATAGGGTAGTTGAAAATGAAGAAGGCTTACCACCTGCATTACTGGGTAGCTGCAATGACCGCGCAAAGCAGCTTCACGCTTCACCATCAGGTTACTATCTAGGTTTCATTGATTGCCTTGGTACGAAATCAGGGTTGGGAAGTGGTGCACTTTCAGTTTGATATTGCTTCCTGATGAAATTGAAAAATGCTGAAATTTCTTTTGCTTTACACTCAGAACAGTTTAAGTTCCATTCCTTCGTTTCTGGTGTGTCGAGGAGTTGGATAGATGCTAATAGTCTTTTATGATATGACTTCCATTCTCATATGCAGGGAGGCTATTAACTGCACTAATGTGTGAGTACTTTGACTGGGCACAACTAAATCACACGCTCAAAGTATATCTACCTGAGTGCAACTTGGTAATGCAGTAACTTTTAGTTTGTCTTCAAGATGTTTGAGATCTTGCCTTTTTCTTTCAGTTTTTTTTTTTTTTACTCATAAGCTGTGAATTTCATTCGCAATTTGTATTGCAGCAAAAGGATTCATGGAAAGCAGAATTGAAAGAATTCAGTAGCAATAATGGGTACGATCTCAACAGGAATGGAGATAGTGGTCCTTTGCTTCTCGATGTACTCGAAGGATTCTTGAAGTATGAGGTTTGTCATTAGATTTCTTTCTGATGGTTTGATGGAATTGTTTTGGAAGGAGGTATTTATCATGTACCTGCCATATGATGATGGGATGCAAGATAGCCTGAGAGTCTTATCTAGATTGACATTGATAATCTTAAATCAATTGGCTATTCGATAAATGTGACCCAGGTTTTGTTCTCTAGATAAAAGTTTGCTGTTGCTTTATGCTGAAATATATGAATTGCTTCCATAATTCTTTACCTTGATGTTTAAACAGAATCTAACTCAAGGCAGAGGATCTGGAAGGAGAGTATCAGAAAATGAGTCCTTATCTAACTTAGACTCGAGGAACATGCGGAGGCCCTCTTCATCATCTGTTGCTGGTGGTTTACCTCCTTTAGGAAGGTGCTGAGCCAGTTTTGCTTTAGCATTGTGAATCGGAATCCCCCTATGTTCTATTCATTAATTGTTTGTCATTTTTTTTGGCATGCTTATCAATAGGCCGGGTGCATCATCGTCATCTGGTGAGCAATTAATCGAGCTCTTATTTTCCGTTTTCATCACCCCCTTCCTGCTGGATTTTTCTGTCTATCTGGTTCTAATTCGAATTTTAACTAGACAGGAGAGGAGGGTCCTCCATGAGCGGTGGTTACAGGAAAGATGACTATAATTGGAGGTATGATAGTGATGAGATCCCTGAGGAAGTAAATCGAGCTTCAACTGCACTTGAAAACCTTCAGTTGGACAGGAAAGCTCGGAATCTGACATCATCCTGGCGGTTAGTGTTCCAACTTTATTTTCCTGCTAAGAACTGATGATGATGACCTTCGATAATTATCATTTATCCGCCCTTTTGTGCCGTGTTTCCTGAAACACTTTTGCATTACTAAGAGAACAGCGGTTTTAAAAGTTGAATTGATGTTTATAGATCTCCTCTTGACTGCAGGCCTGCTGGAGATGGAATGAGTGACGATGACGGAAGGGCAGATCATATTTAAGCCTGGAAATTGACATTTCTTCTTTTGCTCGTGTAGTTTAGTGTGTATTTCGTGTTATTGAATCCAATGCACTGTCTTTAACGATTGCTCAGAAGGCAAGTAAAATGAGGGGTACTTGGTAGTGCTGTTTGTATGATTTCCCCCCCTCCTCACTCTGTTCTTATTGATGTTTTTTTCCTATTATTCCACACGAGCCTTCTTGTTATCTCTGCTTGTCTTCCTCTCATGCAACTTTCATAATCCGAGTGCAATCGTTCGAGTGTAATCAACCATCGCACATATAAAAATCAAGCAAACCCAAGGGTAATTCATTTTGAATATCCATAATGCTCTCTTTACAATCGGCTTTTAATACTGTTCATCCATCCTGTCTACGTACATCATTATGTTTGGAACATAGTTTTGTTCATAACTGTTTTCAGCATCCATTTAGAGAAGAAAGAGCAACAGATATGAAAGCCAGGCAAGCACTTCATGCAAAGGCTAAAGCTGCTCTGACTATGTGAAACCTAATCTTATAGAAGTAGAGGATAGAGTCTTAACGAAGGAGAGGGAAAAGGGCCTAATTCCTGAAATTCTAGACGAGCAGCAGCTTCTCCTTCACTCAGAGTTTAATCTTCAATTCCCTTGCATCATTTCTACATACCTCTGGAAATCAACCTGTAACAAGACAAAAAAACAGTTTCAGTCTTGATTGACACCATGGTTAGTATGTAACTGAAAGTGTTTATATGCCTACTGCCTACATTATTACCTCGTTGACATTCAATACGTTGTCGGTGCTGAACACGGGAGGATCAGGATATGATGCTATCATGGATGTTGCTACAAGAGCTAGGGCAGATGGCTTACTCGTAGCTATAGGTGCATCAAAATCTTCTCTAGCCATTTGTTTCAGTAATAGTGAACCGATCTCTGTGTACTTCATCTCGTACTCTGAAGCATCCGGAAAGTACTCCACAACCAACCGTGGGAGGTTTCGTACTCTGAAGCATCCGGAAAGTACTCCACAACCAACCGTGGGAGGTAATCAAACGGAGTAGGAGGTTTGGCCTGATATCCCATTCTTGCCATCAATTGCATCTCCGTATCGTTTATTCTGGAGACCTCTTTGCGAATGCTATCATTGGAATACAAAACCTCATAAGGATGTTCACGAACGCGGTCATGTCTCGACTCCATCAGCTTGACCATAACTGCGAGACAACACTTTTTCGAAATCTCTATCTCATCTTCACTTGGAGCAGCCACATTGTCGGCATAGAACTTTTCAAACATGAACTGTGCAGCATATATGGTGGTTCCACTGAGATAATGGACTTCCCACAAACTGAAAATGGATGAAGTTGGTGAAAATAAATTACTCATCGCTTATGAAATGGAGAAAAAGAATCACGAGAACGCTCACCTCCCAAGAAGAATCTGCGTGCTGCCAGGAAAGTCTCTTGTAATGGATGAGTGATGAACAATGCTTCAGCTCCATAGTATTGCTTTTCTTCCTTGATCAAGTACTTTATGTAATGCTCACTCCTGGCCTTACCTTGAGAAGTAGTTAGATCATGTCTAGGCGGAATCGACATTGTTTATTGCCCTTTCTTTTCTTGATGTAGCTCGGATTGTGCTCGAAAATGGCTCGACACAGTCAAAACCCAGCTACAAAACTGCTACCTCCTGGCCGCAATCCAATACAAAGGCAAACGTAGGGACTGCTAATACACACATCTCGTTAGCAAGCTAAGGGAAAACAGTTTAAGAGTAAAGAGACTAGATAGAAATTGACTCCAATATGGACAGAGCCGAAATCAAATGCATCCACAAGCTAAGACAAAACCCAGTTTTGAAAAGCACATTACAGATTTCATGGTACCAACTAGTCGGGCATGCCTCTTGATTGTGCCTAATTAGGGATTGAGCATGCATGAAATACAACCTCTAAGCAACAAGCAGCTTATACCTGGTTCTTTGTGGAACTTCAAGAGCTCGACTGATCCAAACCACCGTGCCAAATGTTCATCCAACTCCAAGCTCGAGTTCACTGCACTACAAGAACAATCGCGCAATTCACCAGGTAAGCGCAACTTTGGTCAAGAAAAAGCTGACTGAAGCCATGGAGGGTGATATCCGACTGGGACCTAGTTCGATTAGGGCTTTGGATTCTCGAGACTTGAGAGAGGAAGTGAAAAAAGAACGGAGAAGACGAAGAGAGATTGAGAAGTCGATCGTCTATTTTTACTAACACAAAAGGGCCAGAACCCCAGAACTAGAAAACTAAAAAAAGAAGTTGTAGGCCCAAAGGTTGCAACAACGATTTGTTACAAGAGCGGCCCACAAATAAGACGGAAAAAGCTCTTCGTCTTCGGCTCTTTGCAATTGCTGTTTGGCTGCCTCACAGTTTTGACGGGAGGCGAAACGGAATAAATTCAATCAAAGTGGTGCAAAATTTTATTTATATACACATGTTCAAATTCGAAATATATAACTGTAAGAATACAATTTGCTTCAAGAATCAAGTTGAGGCTAACATTAATTTGCCTTCAGTCACACTGCAGAATAAAATTAAAGAACAGGTAACTGGTACCCAAATCAGCTAGAGCACTACCTCAAAGGGCCACACTGTGCAAGACCACGGTCTCAACAGTAAGCCCAGGCCCAAACCCAAACAACACGCCCCAATCGAGCCCTTCTCCGGTCGTCGTCAGCCCATCCGCAGCGGACCTCTTCCTCATCTCGTCCAAGATGAACCACACGCACGCGCTCGACATGTTGCCATACTCGGCCAGCACGTGCCTCGTCGCCCGGAACTTTTCCTCCCTGAGCTCCAATTTGGCCTCGATCTGATCCAGGATCGCGCGCCCACCAGGGTGCGCGATCCAGAAAATCGAGTTCCAATCCGAGATCCCCAACGGCTCGAACGCATCGGTCAGGCACGTCTCGATGTTCTTGGCGACGAGGCCAGGAACATCTTTGAGGAGGTGGAGCGTCAGGCCCATCTCCCTTAGGTGTCCTTCAATGGCACCATCGCCGTCGGGGACAAGGGTCTGGGCCGCGTAGACGAGTTCGAATATGGGCTTTTCAACCTCCGGAAGTGGATCCGAGCCCACTATCACGGCACTAGCACCGTCCCCGAACAGGGCCTGGCCCACGAGGCTGTCAATATGGGACTCGCTGGGCCCGCGGAAGCTCATGGCGGTGATCTCGACGCAGACGGCGAGGACGCGTGCGCCCTTGTTGTTCTCGGCGAAGTCCTTGGCGAGGCGGAGGACGGTGCCGCCGGCGAAGCACCCTTGCTGGTACATCATGTAGCGCTTGACGGAAGGACGGAGGCCGAGGAGCTTGGTGAGCTGGTAGTCGGCGCCGGGCATGTCGAGGCCGTTGGTGGTGCAAAGGATGAGGTGGGTGATGCTGGATTTTGGCTGGCCCCACTCGTTGATCGCCGCCGCGGCGGCTTCTTTGGCAAGCTTGGGAACCTCGACGACGAGGACGTCCTGTCGGTCGTCGAAAGAAGGCGCCATGAAGGCACACATGTTTGGGTGTTGTTGTAGGAACTCTTCTGTTAGGTGCATGTAACGCTTCTTGATCGTCGATTTCTCGCCTGCATGCATGCGCGCAAAACGGAACCATGCAATCATCGTATCACAAATTTGCATGGATGATCGTAGTACGTAAATATTACAATGTATCATCATGATTAACGAAAACATGATTAACAACTAATTAATAAGCATAAAATGTTGGATAACAAATATATGTATAATCATAATTAATTAGGGGCGGGGGGCTTACACATGCGCTGGAACTTCCGTTTGAGGTCCGTCATGTGCTCGCTGTTGGTGATGCGGAAGTAGTAGTCAGGGTAGGTGCTCTGATCAACGCAGTTCGCCGGATTGGACGTGCCGATTGCCAGGACGGTGGCCGGACCCTCCGCACGTTGCGCCTTTCGTACCTCCTCCACCGTGATGCTCGCCATATATATGAATACGTACTTCAATGGATAATATTATTAATTAATTTATACAATTATACCTTGACGAAAGGATTAAAGAAACTCGGATTGTCAATTAAGAACACAATTGCTCAAGAACATGTTATATCAAACGAAATGAGAGACGCGACAGAGAGGTGGGTGTTTAATTTAGGTTGGATTTTTGGACTTGTTTGTTGTAAATGTAATAATTATATATGTAAACTTTGGGTTTGAGTTTCTGAATGGAAGAAATTGTTTTGGGAATTAATAAAGGAAGCTTTTGTTTCTTTTCATTTTTTCTGTTTTTTATGCACCCACTAAATCCGGTTACAATAATGGCTATTTATAGCGATTACAATCCAAATATCCGACTTCATTTACGATGACCATTGAACCTCTTTTATGTTCGCCATTCTTATGTGTGGTTCACCTAATCTTTCTTTTGTCTATCTACCATTCAATGTTTACTTGTTTTAATTAATTGGGTCGAATTTACTTCATATTACAAAAAAAGTTATTGTTTGATCACTCAAAATATTTAAATCTAGTCATGGTCACTACATATAGTAAAACAATCCAAATTTGGTCACTCTCCGTCCAACTCCACGGATGGATCTCCCTTTCTTCAACGGCTCGGATCCTCACGCGTGGCTACGAAAATGTGCCAAATATTTTCAGATCCATTCCATCTCTGACGCCGAGAAGGTGGAGGTGGCTTCCATGTATTTGGAGGGTCGAGTGAACATCTGGTATGAAGGTTGGGTGTGCAATCGCCAGTTTTTGCAGTGGGACATCTTCGTCGGTGATCTTCTTTATCGATTTGGCGATATGGATCAGATGAACGTCATCAGTGCCTTTAACAAACTCCGCCAGGAAGGCTCGGTTTCCGATTATCAGGAGGCTTTCGAGGATCTCCGTGCTCGTATGCTAAGGTTGAATCCCAATCTTACTGGGTCGTACTTCATCATGAGCTTCATCAGTGGTCTCGATGACGAAATTCAGCCCCGAGTTCAGATGTTGATGCCTCCCAATTTATCCATTGCGTTTCACCAAGCGAGAATGGAGGAGATGTCGATTTCAGCTCGTAAGAAGAAGAATCTTCCTCCATCGAAGTGGGACGGTTTTGAAACCTGTTCAGGCGGAGTCTTCTTCCTCGCCTTCGGTTTTGGCTCCGCGGCCTCCCAATCCTCGTAGTCAGGGCCTTTGTTTCAAGTGCGGTGATAGGTATTTCTACGACCATGTGTGTGCGAAGAAGAAGCAGATTCAAGTTCTGCAGGCGGACGATTCTCCGGCGGAGAGCGACGAGGAGATCGTAGATCTGATTCAACCTTCTACTGCCGCGGATGAAGTTGAGGTTTCGATGAAAGCTTTGGGATCGGGATCGGTTGGCCGTGCTTTACAGATTCCGACGCGTGTTGGTTGGCAGGAAGTGGGGGTTCTCATTGACACCGGCAACAGTCATACCTTCTTGAGTGAGTCGAGAGCTTACGAGTTGGGGTGTCGACTCGACTCAGCGACGCCGATGAAGGTCAAAGTCGCGAACGGGGCCGCGTTACTCAGTAACTAAGTGTGTCGCGGGTTTCGCTGGCGTATGCAAGGGACCGAGTTCGAGTTTGATGTTAGCCCGATTCAATTGGACTTAAAGCAACGTCAGATGTCTTTCGCCTAAAAAGGGAAACAACTTACCCTTCAGGGCTTGGTAGGGGAAGCCCATTGCAAACTCCTCTTTGGAAAATCTTTCGGCCGTTTGCTCAAGAAGAAAGTAGGCCAGTTTACAGGTTACCTCTTCTCTCTTTCCCCAGTCCTCACATCTTCCCCTTCTCCTTCTACCCCGAGTTTCCGAGCCTCTGTTATCCCAATTCTCTGATGTTATCGCCACTCCTGCCACCCTTCCACCTTCACGTCCCTTTGATCACAAACTTATATGAAATCATGAGATTATTTCACTCAAAAGAAACCATATTTTATATGTTAAAGATCAACATTATAGCTTGAATAGTTCAATTCGGCAATGATCTCAGCTCTTACATATAAAATTTATGTAAAAGTGGTATGATTGGAGCTATTCCCTATGTTAACACTAATCAGAATAGTCTTTGTTTACTGGAAACTAACCACAAAAACATTTCAAATCAGAAAAATGATGATAATGAAAAGGAGTATCATAACAAAAGCAAAAAAAAGCTATTTATATTTAATAAACTCAAAAGTCAACCTAGAAGATCAACTAAATGAACTGATGTTAAGAGATCACATATTAATGTCAAAGAAACTAAATAACTCATCAGTCAACTCTCCAAGCAAGAACACTCAACCTTTTCATATTTACCCCTCAGAAAATTGCTTTGCGTAACAATATAGGTGGAGGAGGTTAGGCGGTTGTCGAGTCCTATCGAAAGGTTTGGAGAGACTGCGATGGTTGAGCGTTTAATAGGTCGGGAGGCCGGGACACTATTTATCTTTAATCAACTCAAAAGTCAACCTAGAAGATCAACCAAATGAATATGTTAAGAGATCACACATTACTATCAAAGAAGCTACATAACCCACCAGTCAACTCTCCAAGCAAGAACACTCATCCTTTCCATATTTACCCCTCCGGAAATTGCTTTGCGTAACAATATAGGTGGAGGAGATTAGGCGGTTGTCGAGCTGATGTGAAGGTTTAGAGAGACTGTGATGGTTGAGCATTTAGTAGGTCGGGACACCATTTAGACCCGTTTGCATTAGTTGTGCCTTTTCAATCTGCATTCGACAAACCAACATTACTCAACCTTTCCATATTTACCCCTCTCTTAAAGACACATGTGCCCCATATTCACTCAAAACTTCTATGTTCAAAAATACTGTTGCTTTATGCTAGTTATATTATTTAAGTCTATGTCAAGAATTTTGCATCGCTTCTACACATTCAATACTGTAATTCGATGTGCAATATTTGCACCAATGACATTAGGCTTGCGATTTTAAAATTATTCTCCTTTTATAAGATAAATAGAAATGGAATTAATTATTAATCTCAAATTAAAATAATCAAAGTATGAAAATAGAAGTATCAAATACCAAAAAAATATTTAGGGGAGAGTTAGTGGCTTAGCTAACTGTGATGGAAATTTCCTATGATTTTTCAGATTTAAGCTTCCAGTATGTTTTTAATTTAAAAAGTTTAAACAAATTTGTTTAATTAGTGTGACTGGTTATGTTTCTTGTCTTTTCTCAAAGAGATATTCAAATCTCATCACTTACATATTTTTCCTGTAAATAAGAAAGTAATAAATGAATGTGAAGACGAATCTACCCTTCCTATTTTTGCTACGGATGCAAAGATTTTGTAATGTGGGAAGCACCTTTCCCATTTCACTATTATATTAGGTGTAGCGAAAGTAACCCGGATGGTTGAGCGTTTAGTGGGCCAGACACTATTTGAAACCGTTTACATTAGTAAAGCATTTTCCATCAGCGTTGGACAAACCAACAACACTCAATCTTTCCATATTTACCCCTCCAAAAATTGCTCTGACGTAACAATAAAGGCAGAGGAGGTTAGACGGTTGTTGAATCTGATGGGAAGTTTGTAGAGACGACGACGGTTGAGCATTTAGTGGGTCGGGACAATATTTGGGCCCGTTTACATTAGTAGTATCTTTTCCATCCGCGTTTAGCAAACCAACACCACTCAACTTTTCTATATTTACCCCTCTCTTAATTAAAGACACATGTGCCCTATATTCACCCAAAAGTTCCTGTATGTTTTTAATTGAAAATGATCACACAAATGTGTTTATTATATCTGGTCATGTTTCTTATTTTTGTTCGAAGAGACTATGGTTCAAATTTTATTACCGATGTATTTTTTCTGTAAATAAGAAAATAATAAATGACTGTGAAGACGAATATACTCTTTTTCTACTTTATCTTTGAAAGCAGGAAATTGTAAATGGGGTTTCAAATTTTCTCATTTGACTTTTATTTATTGGGTAGCTTAGCTTCTCATAGCGTAAGAAAAAGTTCCCAATGAATGACCACTAAATAACTGTAAAAAAAAAACCACTAAATAAACCTGGGCAGTTGAGACCAGACTCTGACCGAGAAGAATAAGGATAAACAACCTTATATAAACGAGTAAGGAAGATGGAACACAACCCAATGGAGGAAAAAACATCGATCATTCGATTTGGAGAAACGTAGGTGCTTTTCACGAGGAATTATTATCTCTATCTGTCGTGACTCGTGACAGATTCCGCTGGCTTCGGTTTGAGCTGCAGTCTTCCTGCACCAAAGCAGACTTGATGAGTCGAGGAATGACACGGTTGAAGGTTTCACGCCCTCAAGCAGAGCGAGCAGTACGAGACCTGAAGCGCTTGAAGATTTCAAGCGCCAATGCAGTCATTAGAAGTCGAAACAAAGACGATGAAGACCAATTTATCAAGTTAAGCAAGGTATTTAACATTTCTGTTCTGTGTATTGGCAGCTGTACTGAACTGGACAATCATTGTTTATTAGTATTAGTATTTTTATTTTGTTTGGACCGGGTGATGTATTGAAATCGCGAACTTGACAGGAAACATTATCGTTGGATCCCATCGTTCAAGCTGTTTGCCTGAAGATTTATCGGCGAGTGAATAGTTTCATCTATTCATCAACAAACCTTCCCCTCTTCTTTGCCTCTTGTGCTGAGATTGGGAATCACAAACCTTCGGAGAATCCTTGCCTGGTTAAAATTCTGGGACATCTGCACTAATAATAGTCTGGATTCATATAAACTGATGTACGTCATTAATGTTTTTTGTTTCTCGTAGGTAGATGAAACAACTAGACTCTGGTTTGCATTTGCGTTATACTCGGCTGTGAGGCTTGATAAATCTGTTGGCATGCTTAGTAAGATGCACACTTCTGCTAGGAAGGAAGGGCTTACTTTGAACCAAATACTAAGATCTGCTGACCTGCGGTGCGTTCTCAAACCCGAAGAAGCTCTATCAGGGTGATTCTTTTCTAAGAATGTTACAGTCCTCTAACTCCTGTTTGATTGCTCTCTGCATCTCCAGAGTTGAAGTTTTCCTTAAAGAGCTACCAATCATGGTCCTCAAAGCTGGGCGTGCCATGAGTGATCTGTATCGTGCTGGCTGGGAGAAAAAGCTCAAGGTGCTGTTGGAAAATTATGTGGCTGTATATTGACCAGTGACCACCCTCGTTTAGAGTAATCAGTATTTTCTCTGCCTTACTTGAGTTTTTCTCTTTTCCTGTTTCTACCAGGCAAAGGAATTGTATACAAACTATTTGCACCTAAACATTTTAAGCCGGTGGGTTTCTTTCTTGCTCTAAGTGTCCGTGATTTTCCTAATTCTTGCTTGTAGTGTGCAGTGGAATAAAATTCTTCTCTTAGTACTTCCAAGACAGTTATTTTAATGTCACTGTGCTGGTTCCTCAACTGTTCACTTTTTTGGTGGTTCATTTTGGATTTTTCGTTTCCATTTTATTCAGCATTCACATAGTAAATCTTGTAATATTGTCACTTTGGCTGTGCATGGATATTTTGTTGTACACCTGTATCATCTTTGTGCATATTTCGTTTTCATAAGTTTTTGTTTGCGATTTTCGTGTGAAAGGCACTACAAAGAAGCTTATTGGGAGCTCTTCTCAGCTGTGGATCCAACTAGCAATAACCAGCCGGCAGCTTCTCACGGTAGCCAAGGTGCTTCAGACTATAATCGTTTTGGGTGGTTCCTATTTCTGGCACTCCGTACTCATGCATTTGGTCATTCCATGGACCTGGTGACCTGCATAAATGGTTTGATCTCTATACTGGTTAGTCATTCATCTTTCTCTAGATGCCTGAAGTTCAGTTCTTCTTTTGCATCTCATAGCTTATCTCAATGAATTCCAGAGTCTTCCTGTCATTCATCTTTCTTACTTGGTAATGAATATTTTATCAGGTCATTCTGATTATGCATGTGCCAGCTAACTTCCGAACTTTCAGTTTCAAAAAAGACGAGTGGTTTGGTAATAATCTTGGTCCTGCCTGCGTGTCTCTTTCAGATCTCCTTTTATTTTGCACCGACCTTATTGTTTTGGGGCCTCTTTTATCTATAGTTTGATATGCTTCTAATGTCTGTTAGCAGTTGTGAAAGATGACAAACGTGTTGATTTGATTGCATCTCTTTCCAAACGGTATGATACTTCCGAAGAGGACCTGCTAAATTCAATGGAGAAGACCGTTACTATAGTAAGAGAAGTCCTGCTGAAAAGACCTCGGCGTGCTTCTGATTGTGATAGTGAGACCCTAGTTGATATGAAAACTGGTACTTTTACCTTTTGTGACTTTGTAATCCTAACATGATACGTTCCCCCGTTTTGTGCTATGCTTCCAGTTCACAAAGTGCTGTTACTTTTTTCCCTTGCGCGGGGAATTATGATAATTTGAAACCATTGGTTCTCCTTTCAGTAAAATGTCCTGTTTGTTTTACATCCCATCCAAAGAAAGAAGGGTATAAATTTTTTTATGGAAATTTTATTTTCATTCATGCAGATGGTCTAATATATTTTGAAGATTTATTGGAAGAATCATCTCTGTGGAAGAGTCTGATTAGGCTGGAGATCGATTATGATCGTGAAATGTGTAAAGAGGGCCAATTGGATGAGAGAGCTTTTCTTGACGAGGTAGACAACTGTTTTGCTCAAATCCAACTGATGCCTGCTACATGTGTGAAAACGGTAATTACAACTGCGAACTGGCTCCGGAATGTGGTATCTACACTGTCAAGTGAGCCTTCTGCAGAATTGATGCAGTCTTGCGATGGATTTCCCGTCGTAAAAAATGCTCTTTCAGTGTTAGAAGCTTTATTGCCATGTAATGCTGTGGTAGAGGAGGGTGTTCTTAGAAGTTTCCGGAGTACAAACACAGTCGACTACATATGGCTAGCACAACGAAGACAGGAGGTGCTCAAGATATATTATAAGGTTTTGGAAGCAATGTGTACTGTGTATGGAGCCAATTTGACCTCATTATTAACCAAGACGAGGTTCCACAAATGCATGCTTGCTTGTTCAGCTGAACTGGTATTAGCAGCACGTAAGACTGCGAAAATGTTGTTGTTTCCTGCAATTCTGGAGCAAAGTGATATTACAGCCTTTGAACTTGTCGAGGCGGTACAGTGTTTTCTTAGGCACGAGAATTCTATGCCTTGGGAGCTGAGGATGCATTTGGAATCACTGAGAGAACGACTTTTCGAGAGTACCGTTTGGGAAGAAGGTTCGTTGATGTACGATTCTCTCCAAGTTGCAAGTGCTATGCATGTTTCAGAGATTGAGCGTCTCCGTGCCATAGGGAGACCGTCATATATAAACTTTTCCTTGGATGCAATTGTGGCACGTATGCGTTTGTCTTCTGTCTTGAAGCACAAAACTTGTCATGGTAACTGCTTCTGACTTCGTAGCTTATGAGATCTTACTTTCAAACGTCAGAAACAATAATGACATTTTTCAGGTCCATGCATTAACTTGAGGAGCGAGGTAGCGGAACAAGAATTTCATACATCAAGATCAGTGGATCATGTTCAATCAGTGATGCTACCTGCTAGTTTGCATTGCGCATTTGCTCGGTACTTTTGCTACTTAGATTACGAACTGGTTCACATTGCTGGCTTGTTTTTTCTTGTCTAAGGTTTTCTTCAGTATGGTGTGTGTACAGGCCAAGAGATCCCTGTCCTTTAGAAGAGCATCGTAGGTGTGCACATGTAGCTATCTCTTCATTCTTGGAAAAGGTAATGGAAAACATGTTTCTTTTTTTTGGTGGTGAATGCTGGGATATTGTGCACTTGTGTTTTGCTGGCCGACACATTCATGGTGACATCCCGTTTTGGCTGTGTGTAGATTGAAAAGTTAGCTTATGGTAGAATCCATGGCATGGCTAAAGCGTTGGGGAAGGTGCACAGGAATTTTCAGGTAGATATCTGTTGGAGGATATTTCGCAATGTACTTATTGTACGCACAGCGTTGTTTTGCAATCTGCACGTGGACACGATAATCATTTGCTGTTTCTTTGCTACTGCTCAGGTATGTTAATTGGTGTTAGTTAGATTGAATACAATGTAAATCATGACTATTCCTTGTGTTTTTCTTTATGTTTCTGATCATTCGATCTTACTTTTTTGCAGGTTACAAGAGTAGATCTGCCTATGTTGGATCTACTTTTCTGCTACATGAAGCAACCACATAGCAAGCAAGAAGCGTTCCGTTGTGTGTTCATTGATTCCTCACTGACCAAGCTCGAAAGGCTAATGTTCCCTCATCTGGTGCTGGGATGCTCTGGCACTGAACACAGAAGAGTATGTAGTAGTATTTGTTGCTCAATACTGCTCTCCGCTGAGCCCTGTTCTTTTTATATCTATTTTCTGACGATACTTGTACTTACGATTTGACTGTAATTGGGAACCAGAAGCCCCAGCCCCAGCCCCAGCCAAAGCCGGAGCATGTTTGTATCTTCACATTCTACTCAAAGTTCTTCAGATATTACACTAGACGACTGACCTTACAAGCAAAAGCGCATTACTGGAGGAAATTTGGTATGTTATTATGTACGTTTGTGCACTTGTGCTTGCTGTTCACCTAGGATTGATTTTGTCCTTGTTGATTTACATCGATTCCACTTGCTCATGTACTCGTGCCTGCTGTTTTGGAGTAGAAGGATGCCCAGAGCTTCGTAACACCCCTCCACATGAGGTAATATAATGCACTTGTTGGTATTTGTCTTGAAGTTTGGCCTTATGATGCATCAGTGTACGTCTTCTATCAGCATAACTCAACTTTTTTTGTATGCAATGTGGCAGTGGCTGGAAATTGAAGTCAAAGATGAGCAACCTAATCTAGAATTCGTTTTTGAGCAAATGCGAGCGGAAGGATTCATGAAATTTTACATCCATGTATGTTTCTTTTATTGCACCTCTCTCCCCGAGTAAAATGAATGAACTGCTGTCATCCTAAGAAGAAAAGATATGAAAGATCACTAAATTATATTAGGTCATGCACAGGGGCGGACCCAGGGAGGTTTGGACACCCCTAAATTTTGAAAAAACGATTATCCAACTTCCAGTGGTAATTTACGTATAGAAAAAAATTATAATTAATAGTCCGGGACACACTAAAATTTGAAAAAAATCATTATACTACTCTTGTTTGTAGTTTGCGAATGGGAATATAAGTGGTAGTTTGGGTAATTCAAACCTGGGACACTACTATTATTAATAAATATAATTTTCATTAGGCTACAAAATTTTTTGTGGTTCTATTCTAAACACTGTGTAATAGCAAAATTGCAGGAAACATAAATATTGGGGTGGTTAGGGGGTTAGGCAGCCGATTAGTGCCAAGTAGATTAGTAGGGTATCATTAGGTTTTTTGGGCTTATTTCCCTATAAATATGTATTTGAGTCATTGCGTTGGATTTGGTCAGAAATCAGTACTCAAACCCTATTCAGTTTATCCCTCTTCTTCTCCTAATCCCTAATTCCCAATTCTATTCTTCCTATCTCAATTTCCCAATTATTGTTCTCAAAATCCCTAATTATTTCTCTCAATTCCTAAATCTCTTTCTAATTTATCTGGCTACATTAATCACAAGTTACCGCAGAATCCTAGTTCCTTCAAAAACCCTAGTCTCTATCTTTAATTATTTTCAAAACCTAACAATTAATCTAATTACAAGTTACCCTTAATTTATGGGTGTACGACAAGTGTTGAAAGTGTCTTTTCAGCTTTGAGTTACACCAAGAACAAATTTAGAAGTCGAATATGCATTTGTTCGTGAATGATTGTCTAGTAGGATATACCGAGACAACTTTGTTGAGCACTGTAGACACCAAGTGTATTTTACAATTTTGTCAGAATATGAAAATACTTAAGAACTTTTTTTAACTTGTACGAGTTGACTATTTTCTTATTTAAGCATTATTTAATATTATTTATTTTTTGAAAGAGGACACCCCTATATAAAATTTCTGAGTCCGCCACCGGTCATGCATACCATCATGTACATAGGTTTTGGTGGTTTGTTTGTCTATAGACGGATGGTTGGTTGTCTGTGATGGAGGCCAGGTGAATGGGAATATTCTTAATGTCGTCTTTGCATTAATGCAGGAGGTGAGGGAGCAGATGGAGAATGCGGGGATGGATTGGCATGAACTGCCTTACCTTTGCACTGGATCCTCCATGTGTGAACAGCTGGTGAATGGTGTTAAGGACATGCAGCTATAGCTAGATTCTTGCATGGTTTTATCGGCTGCAACAATATTGGGGCTTTTGTTTTGTGTGTTTTCCTTAAGGTATACTAGCTTTGATTCCGGTCGTTACTCTGATTAAGTAATCTCGTGCATACACGACATTTTACGACATTTATATTAATTAATTTATTGTAATATCAACTATGTTTTATACTTGCTCAAAAGAATATTTGTAACCAATTATATAAAGAGGTTTTGACAGGGTAGACTGGTGGTTCTTGGAAGGAGTAATTGAGCGGTTGGGTTTTGCAGCAAGGTGGATTAGACTGATTATGTTGTGTGTCAAGTCAATGTCATATGTGGTTCTGGTGAACGGTCATAGGTAATAGACGTTTGGGCCGAGTAGGGAATTGAGGCAGGGTGACCCCCCTGTCGCCATACCTTTTTCTACTAGTAGCGGATGGCTTGTCATGCTGTAGATCCCTCGTTGATAGTAAAAAAAAAGCTGCATGGGATTTCGGCAGCTAGGGGGCTCTGGGCACCTCACACCTCTTTTTTGCTGACGACTTTATCTTCTTTGCTAGGGGGCTCTGGAATGTGAATGTGGAATAGTGGCAGAAGGTTTCAACTTAAAAGTTTGAAAGGGAATGAGGATATCACCGGCACAACGCTAACAATTGGAGGATGCAACAGAAGTTAGAGAGATCTGCGAGGTAGGAGTTGGGAATTTTTCCCCTCTCAACACTCAACACTCAAGATTTAACAAATAAAATTTAAAAATTGAAAAGAACAAAAATGATTTTGAATAGATTAATTATAAAACAATAACTAAAGTAGAAAGCAACTTGAAATTTAACTTTTAACAAAATCTTTGGAATAAAGTTGTGATAATTTTAATCAAATGGTGGGCAACTTAATGAACTTAATGGGGGTTAACTTTTGTGTTTTCACATTATATTAAGATTTCCAATTTAAAAGAAATTGGATTTCTATCAAACTCGTCTCGAGATTTTTTGTCATCCAGTTGGGGCAGCAAAATAGCTTTTCTGCAACCCAGCTACAATCGCAACTGATCCACCTTTTGTGCACTGCTAATACATATTTCTTTTGCGCGCTTTAATAATAGTCTTGGATTTCGTCACCAGCGAGTTTGACGATTACAACGGATAAATCAATTTAGCAAAACAATAGAGAGAGAAATAAGTGTTTATAATGCAAGTCTTGCTGGTTGTTAGCGTTAGTAATCTTTGTATATAATGTTAGTATATTTTTTAGAATTTTATTATATGATTAGTATATTTTATAATATTAATTTGTATATTTTATGTTATTCTTTGTGTACTTGATATTTCTTGGATTGTTTTCTTAATGGAAAATGAATAGTCAGCAACACGCCTAAATAGTCAACATATGGCAACAACCCTAATGCAAAATGAAAATCAATTGTCCGAAATATGCATATCTTCCATACAAAACAATATAGTCCCGTTCAAATCCTTGCCAAATGAAATCTAAAATAGCAGTTATAAACTCTCAACAATACTTTCCAACATTTAGTAACCTACAATCATTCTCCCTCTTGATGCACAACCCCACATTACAGGACACTAACACAAATCTTGAAGAACAACACCAGTTGTTTGTTGAGCTTCTTGTATATAATGTAGGTCATATGAGCTTATATTGTTAGTTTTGGTGTTTTTATGGCCAGTATTCTTTGTATATAATGCCAGACTTATTTGTAAATTTTTATGATGTACAGTTTTATATGTTTTGTACAGTTAGTCAGTTTTATATGTTTTCCTAATTTTATGGATTATTAGTGACAAATAAAAAAAACCAAACAAACAATAGGAAAATGCTTTGGTAATAGAAAAATGCATAGATTTTATTTTTACTGTTAGAGAAGTGTATAGATTAAATTTTGTATGACGAATAGAAATTTATTTAGTGATGAGAACATGAAATATTCATTTTTTCATTAAAATAAGAATGAAATTTGCATGATTTATTTAATAGTAAAAAAGAACAAGTGATATGTAATTGATTTATCAAAAAATAAAGACAAAGAAAAATAAGATAGAAACATGAATGAGAAAGTAAATAATACATGGGATATTTCACCAAAAAAGAAAATATGAGAAAAGCCTAATATTGTGAGAATGTCCTAAAATACAAATATCTATAACAATATAAAATTATCAGTAAATGCTCTCAACTTTATTTTTTGTTGTTTTATTTCTATTTCTCTTAAACTTGTTGCTTCATCATATTCTCAACTAATGAGATCTTCATTTCATGTGTATTTTCTGTGTGTAGCACTCAGAGAGATTGAGTATATCAAGAAATACGCAATACCCTGTTGATTTGGATGATCCATATCTAAAAGTAACAGCTTATATTTATTTTGAAAAACCTACGACGTAATTATTTTCTTGAACATCCTTACCTCCGCACCAATTCTGTCGGGACATGATTCAAGTACTTCCAAGTTCCAAAGGTCGCGCCAACATTGAGCATTTAATAAGTAGTTTGATGGACAAATAAATGCGTGATTATTGTACTAATGAATTAGATGTCGCTTATCCTTTATATGAGAGTTTCCTGGCTGCACACCAATTTTTGTTGAAGTTTTGTGTTTTCATAATTATTTCTTTTTAAGTGACTGCTTCAAGTAAGTTGGCTATTAATCGCGCACAATTTGTGTTTGAGAGATTTTTTACCAACTAAGTGAATGGTTCGAGTCGGGAAGAGGTGTTCCCTTGGAGTTGCAGTCAAGTTGACTGGGTTATATATTGAAATACTTGATGATCTTATTGATCATCCTTATGCGACATTGTATAAGGACAATATTATCTATCAAAAGTTAGTCGGAGTTCATACACAAATAAGTTTGTTAAGAGCCGGATAATGAGCTCGATGGAAAATAGGGCCAACATTGTTACTCCATTTGGCTATTCCTATCTTTGTTGTGCACCAGTTTTCGAATTCCATATTATAAGAAGATTACAAAAAAGATTAATTATTTGTTGTTGAAACATATAGCCCAAGAAGACTTTGATGTGTCGCTAAGTGCGAGTATACCATCTGCATCCTCCAATGTTTAGAACAGACACTGTGTTGCAAGTTAACGATGTAACCATATAAACATACAAATTTTTAATTAGATGATAATCATAGTGTCAATTAAAGACTACCGAATTACAGTTTCTCGTGTTGTTTCAGGATTATTATAAAAGATATGTTATAATGATGTAAAGAAACTGAATGAGAAATAAAGTGAATAGAAAGACAATTTGTTACTTACCTACAATTTCAGGAATTGAGATTCTCTCATATTGCATATCCACATTTTAGTAGCATGCAAAAATATCTCTTATTTTCTC
Source organism: Linum trigynum (assembly GCA_964030455.1). Classification (NCBI taxonomy): domain Eukaryota; kingdom Viridiplantae; phylum Streptophyta; class Magnoliopsida; order Malpighiales; family Linaceae; genus Linum; species Linum trigynum. The sequence goes on from OZ034816.1 coordinate 5,661,442, forward strand.
TTGCATCAAAATAACTACTTCACTTATAATATTTCAATGGATAACTAGAACTAATAAATATTTAAAAAAATATTAATTTCTGAATCTTATTAAAATAAAGTCAACATTCAATTTTCATAAGTATATTTTCTTACAACTAAACTTTGTAATCTTTATCCTTAATGTGTATTATCTTTTCTTAATAAAAAATTTACATTCATAACTATATGTCATGCACTCATGCATGTATGAATAATTGTGTTCAGAATTTTATTTGCAATAAAATTTATTGATTAATTAGTTAGCTAACAAAAAGAACATAACATCTTATATTTTCTAGTTAGTTTGATTATTCTTTTTAATACAAATTTTTATTCCATCAAAACTCAATCAAGTGTTGGTAGAGTCTCCTAACCATATGTGCAATTGACATATTAATTTTTGTACTAACTACTAAAGCACACTAAGACTATAAAGTATATAAACTCACCGCTACTAAAGTCACTACAATCTGCATGTTTCATTCTATTCTCAAGGATTTAATAGATATTAACATGTGTTATGATATTCTTAGATGAATATTTAAAGATCGAAGATAATAATGAAAAAAGTAGACGGTGGATTGCAATTATATTTAAAAATAATTATTTATTTAGTATGCATGCTTTACAAAAATGTAAGTTAGAGATAATTGAAGAATGAATAATTATCATATACATGATCAAATAAACAGTTGCGTAAGTATATTGTCATCCATCGATAAACATGACACTTCTTATGTGATAAATCTCTCCCAATAGGTGATTGATCAAATTATGATAGTTCTCGGGTTAGCGGCCATGAATTTTCTAATAACATATAATTACACCAACGTATATGAAGGAATTACATAATCAATAGTTTCAATATGATGTTAGCTAGTATTCTAATTAAAAATATACACGCAAAATTCAAAGGAGGTGTGTTAAAGACGTGTTTGGTTCACATTCTAATGTTGAGAAACTCAACAGTTCCCCCAATGTTTGTGTCTGACACACTCTATCTCTTACAGAGTCCATCACTACCCTTTCTACTACTCAATCTTTTTAACCAAGATTAAACTACTAAATAAATTGATTGAATAAGGTCGAGGGGGAAATAGAACTAATTCACTTCTCTTTGCTAATCTTTTCTCTGTTCTTCTTTTCAAACACATGAATATTGGGAGGGGGGGGGGGGGGGTTAGAGCTAATCACTTCTATTGCTAATCTTTAAGGAGGCTCCTTCTGACAATTACAAGACTCAAAACATAGAGAGCTTTTAGTCTTTTATTTGTCATTATATGCCTTACAATGACCCTTCTCTACATATCCACCTTCATACTCTCTTACTTAGTGGAAAAGTAAACCCAAAGAAACCCCCACTTTCAAACCATCCAATTTTAATTGGAAATAAGTAATTGGAGTAAGAAAATATTATTTTACTCATTGACAATTTAGTATCCTTTGTTACTTGATATTCGTAGTGCATGGTCACAGATTAACCCAAAAAATATTAAAACCTTCTCAGAGTGTATTCTTTGGGGGCTTCAATCAACTAGTTCAGATATGTAGTCGTTCGCATAAAAGTTGTAGTTGAGGTGCCATTTTGTTTTTTCAAAGCAATTCAACACAATAAAAGGTGAAACTATGGAAATACGAAACATGATCTCAACTGGTGATTGCGTTATTATAACTTATTCTAACCTGTCATATTTCTAATGAAGGTTATAGTTAAACACACTTGATTATTATATAATTCTCTCTTGAGTAATTAGGAAATCTTGTGCTTGGTGATCGAAAGGTGTGAGAAGCCATTTATAGTCAATATCACACTCAACAACATTTAAACATAAGGTTTGCAACTCAGATTTAGAGAAAATGAGAAACAAACACATGATAGGAGAATCATTCTAAAAACTAAAACAAATACATTACTTCGTAGTCTGAAATCGCGAGAAAAAACTGATGTTCCACCAATCTGAATAACTAGGATTTAGTTCATATTATAAATACAAGAAGAGACATGATTCCAATGGAGAAGATAAAACGGGAGAGAGTTACTTGTAATGGATTATATTCTAGCTGCAGTAGGATCTTAAATGGTGTATAACTGTGTTCTAAGCTATCAACCACTCAAGAACATTTTCAGAAGTGTATTTTCTTGTGTATATGAACCTCTTTTTTTCTCTCTTCCAATCTTTTTTTATTCTCGTCATGCACGAAAATGACATTCAAAATTATTAAATTGGCAAACTAAACTCGTAAATTTACTGCTAGACCTGCCAATCGATATGCCATTTTAACATCGAATTGGCGGTGATAACCTACTAATTATAATTTATACCCCTTCTATCAAAATACTCGGTTTCTTTTATGCTAGTAATTGGTGATACAAACCCATAATTTTCTCGATTGATGCACGAGTCTATACTGCCAGTCTGATTAAGGACTAACAAATCTTTGTTTCTTCCATTCTTGTCATAAGAATTTATCCCATTGGTTGCTCGAATTGTGTATGACCGATAACAGGTGGTTGACCGATAAATCTTTTGAAAAACATTTTTGTTGGCTAATAAAGGGATGAGAGATATGTTGATTATATGTGTTGCATGCATAACAACAACATCCCAAAAATGACTAGGAAGATTAGCTTGAAATAGTAAAGTTCTTGTGACAGCAAGAAGATGTGGCTTTTTTCCAACAATATCATTCTTCCGTGAAGTATAAACACAAGTAGTTTGATGAATAGTACAATTTTGTTGGAAGATATATGCCATTTGAAATCAGTGGTGGATCTCGAAAAAATTATATATTATGAAAATTGTTCTTGATTAAGTTATTATATGAAAATGTCATTTCGCATCTTTCGGGTGCAAGAGGTAAAGTCAACACTAACTAAAGGTTGCCAAATTTGGAATGTGGAATAGTGGCAGAAGGTTTCTACGTAAAAGTTTGAAAGGGAATGAGGATATCACCGGCCCAACGCTAACAATTGGAGGATGCAACAGAGGTTAGAGAGATCTGCGAGGTAGGAGTTGGGAATTTTTCCCCTCTCAACACTCAAGATTTTACAAATAAAATTTAAAAATTGAAAAGAATAAAAATGATTTTGAATAGATTAATTATAAAACAATAACTAAAGTAGAAAGCAACTTGAAATTTAACTTCAACAAAATCTTTGGAATAAAGTTATGAGAAAAGACTACTTGAAAGTTGAAATCCACTCTCTAATTACTTGCCTCAAGCCATTTATTAATCAATTTAATACATTCCTTTGTATCTATTACATATTTGTTTCACCTTATAATAATAATAATAATCAATATCAATCCCAACTAACCAACCTGTTACTGCAAACCCTAGCATCTGTATAAACCTTCCCAGGCCTACAAAAATACCCTTTACCGGGCGCACAATGCTTATCTTCCGAACAAACACATAAACCTTCCAATCCACACCCATCCCTCACAATCATCAACCCACCTTTCAACCCAAGAACCTGGTCTGTCCACTTGCTCGAAAACAAACCCAATGGATCATACTTCTCCTTCACCTTCAAAAATTACTTCCCACGTCGATACTTCCTCATCGCCCCATAAAACGCCACGTTTGGATTCTTCCCCAATGCGGCAACGCCCCGTACCTGAACACCGCCATCTGCTCGATCTCCTCCAAAACGTCCTCGAACATTCTTGGTGATGTAGGGTCCTTGCTTCTATAGTAAGTTAGGTCGAAGTCCAGCCCGTTTTCTTGTTTCCAAAGGTAAGCGGTACAAGGCGCCACGTAGCGCATCAAGATGCCGTTGTACTGGTCTTAAGAACACACAAAGACTTTGGGTCTAGAGCAACGAGTGACTGGACGTCGTGGATGAAGTCTTTAACGACGGATAGGTTGATACTAAAAGTGGTTTGGTGGAAGAACTCGCCTTTTATCCTCGAGTCCCACGGGCAGGCAGTGGTTAGACCGTCGTTTGGGTTGTCGAGACAGGTTCCCGAGGCTTGGAGGCGGTTGTGGTAGCCGATTACTGGGTAATCGGTAAAGTTTAGACCGTTGTTGGTTAGACCGAAGCCGACGGAGTGAAGGACCGATGTAAGGAGCATGCCGCTCAGGCATTTCCCGTAAGCGTCGTTGGTGAATTCTTGAGTTTCCTCTGTGGAATGCATTTGGTAAGTAAGTTTGGTCGTTGAAAGTGTGAGGTGGTGAAAGTATATATGGGTGGAGAGACTAACCGGCGGATCTAGCGACGGCCAAGACGAAAGAGAGTGTAGAACGAAAGGGGATGGAATCGTAGAAGCCGTTTCCTGAAGTAGTGGAAGGGACGCGGTCGTCGAATCTGTAGATGGCTTTGCATTGACTGGGCAACCATGCCAAGTCAGCAAACTCGTGTTTGCTTCCAAAAGTAACAGCCTCATCTCCGAAGTCACTGTCATCTTTCTCCACGTAAAGTTCGGGATCGTTTGAACAAGGGTTGCAATTTGAATGTCACCTGCGTATGATCATAGCCCAGGTCATAATTAAACATACATACAAATTACAAAAATAATTAACAAATCATTCATTTTTTAAGTAAATGGAAATTTAAATCTTTCTCTTGAACCGAATTCATAAACATCACATTGGAAATATTTATCATACTTATTAATCAGCTATTGCTCGAATTTTCTAATTATATATGTTAAATGTTTATTTATATATTAATATATTATATAAAGTACACTCCTAATATGTTTTCTAGGGCATATTGATGCGTGCTACTGCAAGTGCGCATCCAAGCGTACCCATGTTTTATTGTGTGTTATTCCCCAACAAGAGCAAAGAAAATGGCCGTTATGAACTATCAACCTTATCTAGTTCAAGAAAAAGACAACATGCAAACCACATGCGAATAAATTAAGTATACCCAACCATATGGGAATTCTTCTAGCTAGCTAGCTAGGGGATGAAGACAATGGGACCTATACAATTATGTTGTTAATTAATTCGGACTTAAAACGTAATAATGCACCTGTTAATTTTTTTTTATGATTAATCAAAATTGTATTGAAGTCCGGGGAGATAATTAATTAGGAATTTTCCTCGGCCACCGCGGAGATGAGCTTTGGATGTGCGACACGTGGACCTATCGGGGAAGGCGCCGTAGGAGTTGGTGATGGTGCAGGTGGCGGAAGAATTATTAGAGCAGCGGATCGGATCCTCCGGAGGAGTGCAGGTCGACGGTGAGATTATTATGAGGAAGATAATCATCATCGTGTAATGATCGTGATCATGGAAATTGCCCTAATTGCGATTGTTGTGGCAGCTTGGGGGCGGAGGAGCAACTTGGATTGGAGTTGTTTTATGGTATTATTATTTGGTGTGCTAGCTGTATGCATATGTGGAGTGTTTTTCACTTATTTTATTTTAAGGGATGATCACTCCATAAATATAATATATATATATATATATGTCTTGTTTTCTTCTTGACGGAATATGGACGTTTGTGGGCTTGTAAGTCCAGCATACAATTGTATAGCACACATGTGACTAGGATGGTGACAAAAAGTTAAAAGGAAGCTGCATTTTTAACGGGAGTTGATGGAAATTAACGGAGAGTGATCAAACGTCAAATGTTTTATTGGGTAGAGAAAAGAAGGGAAGGTTGGGAATGGATTCATGGGAGAGCGGCGTTAATGGAATGGGGTCAGAGACTCAGAGTTGATGTGTCGCACATGTTTTTGGAATGATGCAGAAAAAAAAAAAATCCAGTCCCCTTCAGTCTTCCTTCAGACATCACCTCCTCCATTGAGTATTTGGAGCCATCACTCACTGGCGTTTAAATGGTGGGCCTTTTCGAAAAGTTGTTAAAAATAAATTTGATGTTTGGTATGTAGAGGTGGCAATTGGATCGGATTCGTAGATTGGATTGGTGGATTCATGGATCAAATGGATTGGTGGATTCATGGATTGGATCAAATGGATTGGTGGATTGATCCATGAATCCAAATGACATCCAAGGCTTGGACCAAAATGTAAAATTTGAAAAGTTTTGGTACTAAAATGTCATAATGAAAAATTTTAGGTACCAAAATTTAATTTTCCAATGATATTTTTCGTATACAAATATAAATTTTAGGTACCAAAATGTAAAATATAAAAAATATAGGTACTAAATCGTAATTTATCATTTGGATCCATGGATTGATCCATGAATCCACCAATCCAATTGGATTTGGATCAAATGGATTGGATTAGGTGGATAATTTGATGGATGGATTGGATTGGATTCATGGATTTGGATCCTAATTCTCACCTCTATTGGTATGTTAAGTTTCATTTGCGGGGTGGGAATTAATAAGTTGGATTATTTTTAGGCAAATTCTACATAAATGTTGCATCATGAATCCATGATACATGTGTAAAGTGAATTTCATGATCATCTCGCAGTGTTGTATATTGTATGTGTTCAGTTTGGATATCCGTATAGTTGGTTTTGGTGACGTTTTGTCCAGTCCACCCCTGTGCATGCAGTAACGGCGGATTTAAATGTCCACCGGCCGGCGTGGTAGGTTGTTCCTCAAGTTGATCACGAATGAACCTACTCTTAGTGGTGGTAATTTGTATGTAAATTCATGACAGTTTAGTACCTAATCTTTTCAAAATTTACGTAATGATTTAAGGTTTAGATGTCATTGGGATACATGGATCAATTCACCAATTAATTTGATCCAATTCACGAATCTACCAATTCATTGGATCCAATCCACCAATTCATGAATTCAATCCATTTGCCACCCCCACGCACGCAGGATGGATTAGGGACCTACAGCAACAGCTAAACAGCTTATTAAGGGTCGTTTTGATGAGGAATTCTAATGGATCAATTAGTCTCAATTGTCTCGTTTGAGAAAATTGTGCTAGATTGACCTATTTGGGAGCATAAAATTTGGATGAAACAATTTGATTATGAAAATTACGAATTGACTTGTTTTTACAGCAGTTAAAATTGTACGGGATAATATAGATAATTTGAATGGGCTCTTTTTTTTTAAATGAAAACAATTAACCAAATTTTATCGTTTTGCAATTCATCCATGAAAACCACCCCTACTTTACCCATTTTTCCCTGACAAACTCTACAGTACGGCGATGCACAAATTAGAGTTTGATGGATATGCGATTTTTGAATCTTTGCTATTAACTAGATTGTGTGATTTTCATGAGATCTTATGTTTGCTTATTTTATGTGTTTATATGCCATGCACAATTAGAGTTCGATGGATTTATTTGTTTATATTTAGTAGACAAACTCGAAAGTTTGTGTTAAGGATTTGAAAATTGATTTGGGAAATTAAGGGTTCATTTGGATCAAGGTTGTCAAAATTAAATTCTCTATATATGACTCATTAATCCAAAGAAACATAATGGTGCCTGCCTATACCGTCTATTCACAAGACAAGAGATCATCTCACCACTCATCTTTCTTGTAAACGCGCGAATGACTGCAAAGTGGCATCATGTGTTCTGCTATATATGCTCCCTCCATTAATGGATATGAGCTTATGCGCCGGCCACTGCATGTTCCTCTCCCACCGTAATCGCTCGAGACGGTATATTTCAGGAGTACCAATCTTTAGGTATATACATGTACGTGTCTTATATATGCTGGACTTAGAAGCCACAAAACGTCCCACATTCCGTAGTGGACAACAAGACACAATCATCATCATCATCATCATCACATAAACAAATAGATAAAGTAACGAAAAAGCACTTGATATATATACATCTGCCGCCTGTCTATATATCTTTCCACCACCACCAAACATATACCATATTACGTTTCTCCTCCGATCCACCATCGCCAATATGGCAATTATGATCACCACCTCACCTATTCCCATGATCACGATGATGATGTTCCTCATGATAATCTCTCCGTCGACCTGCACTCCTCCAGAGGATCCGATCCACTGCTCTAATTCATCCGCCGCCGCCAACAACACCAACTGCACCATCACCAACTCCTACGGCGCCTTCCCCGACAGGTCCACGTGTCGCGCATCCAGCGCAACATACCCCACGACGGAGGAGGAGCTCGTCGCTGCGGTGGCCGAGGGGACGAGGGCGCGGCGGAAGATGAAAGTCGCCACCCGCTTCTCCCACAGCATCCCCAAGCTGGTCTGCCCCGACGGCGACGACGGGCTGTTGATAAGCACCAAGTTTCTGAACCGGGTTCTCGCCGTCGACAAGGAGGTGATGACGGTGACCGTGGAGAGTGGGGTGACGCTGCGGCAGCTGATAGAGACGGCGGCGGAGGCGGGGATGGCGCTGCCTTACGCGCCGTACTGGTGGGGTCTGACGGTGGGAGGGATGCTGGGCACTGGGGCCCACGGGAGTTCTCTGTGGGGGGAAGGAAGCGCCGTGCATGATTACGTGGCGGAGGTGACGGTGGTGAGCCCTGGGACGGCGGCCGACGGTTATGTGAAGGTTAGGAGGTTGACGGAGGGCGATGGTGAGCTCAATGCGGCCAAGGTGTCGCTCGGCGTTCTTGGGGTTATTTACAAGGTATGGAAAAACATATATAACACTTTTGAGTTTGATTATTGTTAGTAAACGGTGATTCAGGATTGAACATCTACCAACAACTCGAGTTATTGGGATCAATTGAAATTTGATATGATATCAGAACCTTCTGTGACCTCAGAGGTTTTCTGTTCGAATCCCGATGACCCCACATGTTTTTATTTATGTTCCTGTTAAACACATGGTGTCCGGACCTGTGCTTATGCAAACTCTAAGCCATCTTAGTGGTTGAATTTGAAGGGGTGTGTTAGTAAACGGTATATGATCCACGATTAAACCTCTGAGATATTATCTCTTAAAGATTAATAGGAGAATTATTGACGATTTATATTAATTTCACAATAGATAGTGGGAGATAGGGTTATAGTTAATCAATTAATTTGTTCTAGTTAAGGTGACGATAAAAATTATTATTTTCGAAAATGGGAGAAAATGCTAGAATGAATATTTTGTTAGTTAAAGTTGGTTTCTTATTCATGAATCATGTATATCTTTCGCGTTAATGTAGGATTCGCTTAGACTATTAGGAAAACACTTTGTATTTTGAGAAACAAGAGAAATAATAAACAAACAACAATAAAAAAATGAAACATGGCTTGCACCCATCATTATATTGAACGCAAACTTTCCTCTACGTCAATAAAATTTGGATATTCCAATTTCCAATTGCACGAGACTCCCACATTAGCATTGAAATCCTACCTACCATATTCTCATCTAAATATAGCAAAGCTAGATAGTAGAATAAATTTCCCGTAAAAGAACGAAGAAGTAAATACTAAATAGGCCGGGAAAAGGGGAAAAGTTGGTGAATCCACTTAGCTAGGTACTTACACATTCTCTCTTTAGTAACTTTTAGAGAAGGTAATTAACCATTTCTCCCCACACAATTTAATGGCTTTCTGTCTTCGTTCATCGCATTTGCATATATATATATATATATATATATATATATATATGTCCATCACCAACTAATCGCTTTTGGACTTATTGAACTTTCTTAATCTTCCTCTGCTAAAACATTTGCACCAATTACTGCATATTTTCACCATCACCTTGGCTAAGAGTCTGCATCATATATATTTTTAGTAATCTAGTAAAGCTAAACGTGCAGGTTGCCTTTTACCATATCAAAAGTGCAACACGGCAAGGATTAACCACAAAAAAAGGATTGGATCATTAACCAAAAGAGATCAAACCAGAATATGATACACTATGATTTATTTATTAACCATATTCATGAATTGGGTAATTATGAACATGATGAACAGGTGACATTCAAACTGCAACCCTTGTTCAAGCGATCCCTGAACTACGTGAAGAAAGACGACAAGGATCTCGGCGATGAAGTCGTCACCTTTGGAAGCAAACACGAGTTCGCCGACTTGTCATGGTTCCCCAGTCAAGGCAAAGCCATCTACAGAATCGACGATCGCGTTCCTTCCAACACTTCAGGCAATGGCAAATACGACTTCATCCCTTTCCGCTCCACTCTCTCCTTCGCGTTGGCCGTCCTCAGATCCGCTGGTTAGTCCGTCCCGCTTATACTTCCAATTAAGAAACTAATCCAACATTAACCAACCTTAATCACGTTCGAGCAGAGGAAACTCAAGAATCCACCAAGGACGCAAACGGGAAATGCCTGAGCGGCAAGCTTCGTACATCGGCACTTCACTCAGCCGGCTTTGGTCTAACCAACAATGGTCTGACCTTTTCTGGGTACCCGGTAACCGGCTACCACAACCGCCTCCAAGCCTCGGGAACCTGCCTCGACAGCCCAAACGACGGTCTAACCACTGCCTGCCCATGGGACTCGAGGATCAAAGGCGAGTTCTTCCACCAAACCACCTTCAGCATCAACCTATCCGTCGTCAAGGACTTCATCCACGACGTCCAATCACTCGTCGCCATGGACCCAAAGTCTCTATGCGTTTTGGACCAGTACAACGGCATACTCATGCGTTATGTAGCCCCTTCGTCCGCCTACCTTGGGAAACAAGAAAACGGGCTGGACTTCGACCTAACGTACTACAGAAGCAAGGACCCCACATCGCCGCGAATGTTCGAGGACGTTCTGGAGGAGATAGAGCAGATGGCGGTGTTCAAGTATGGGGCGTTGCCGCATTGGGGGAAGAATCGTAACGTGGCGTTCGACGGGGCGATGAAGAAGTATCGACATGGGAAGGAGTTTTTGAAGGTGAAGGAGAAGTATGATCCGTTGGGGTTGTTTTCGAGCGAGTGGACGGACCAGGTTCTTGGGTTGAAAAGTGGGTTGATGATTGTGAGGGATGGGTGTGGTTTGGAAGGGTTGTGTGTCTGTTCGGAAGATAGGCATTGTGCGCCTAGTAAAGGGTATTTCTGTAGGCCTGGGAAGGTTTATAAGGATGCTAGGGTTTGCAGTAATAGGTCGGTTAATTGGGATTGATATTGATTGTTATTATAAGGCGAAACAAATATGAAATATATACAAGGAGCCTATATATAAGGGATTGTATTATTATGGTGACCGTATAATGTAATAGCCAGCTAGGATGTGAATGTTAAACACTTGAAATGTTGTAAATATACATCTAAGTTGTTATTGACTACAATGAATCATTTTTATTTATTTACTAGCTCCAGTACTACTTGATGGATATCGAGTTCGCGGTAGTTGTTAAGTTGGATTAAGTAATGCAATGTCCTAATGTTAGTTAGTCATTTAATTTAATCATAAAACTTCGAGCATCCTAATCGTACCATAAAATTAATAAATAAGCTTATTTAAGACTATATATGTAAAGAGCAGTCTAAATCCAGAAAATCCTTTTGCGATGACATGTGTCCAAAGTGACACAAAGCCTTGTTATTGTTCTCCTAATCCTCAATTTGTTTGTGGGCAGATTTGTGCAAAGTAGATTAATTGTGTTTTTTGTCTAGTGATGTGGAGAAAAACATCCAGAAGTATGATGTTGAGTGTGTGGAAATTGGGAAAGATGTGGTGAAGATATATGAGGTGATGTTGTGGAGTCAGTTTTTATTGATCTCATGTGTGAAGAAGTAAAGAAAGGGGAATCATATAACTAGTACCTGTTTAGCATTGTGATGTGTTAACATTACATCCGGTGCGAAGAACAAATTTGGTAGAGATTATACTAAAGCTTAATTGAATGAGAAGCGAGATGAAATTGCATATTAAATTTTGCATGATTATCAAAACTGATGATTTTTTGTAAGGAACATGAAAGTTTTATACAAAGTTGTAAGGAACATGATTGATATATAGTATTATTATTTATTACAGAGACAATACTTTATATTAAAAAGATGTCCATCGTTTTCTAGTTTTATATTATTATTAGAAGTAATTAAACGCGTTTATGTTATTGGTTAATTTCATGATTTTCCGAAAATAAGAACTAAACATGTTTTTGATATCTATTTCCTTATTGTTGTGGTTGCAGTAGAGGTGTGACAATCCTGTTGCAATATTCACAACAACAAACGATATTAAACGGGAGCTTAGCTTGTGTTTGACACGATCTCGACTCATTATTGAGTTCATGATCTCTAGTGGAGCTCGGTTCATCAATTAGCTTGTGAGACCGGTTCGAGCTAACTACCATATCATTTAGTTCATGTTTTTTAATCGTTCATATATATATATAATGTTGTGTAATAGTAATTAGTACTTGAACAATCCATAATACATAATTTATCTTCAGTGGCGGATCCAGGGGGTGGCCACCCCGGGCCCCGGCCCAGCCCTCCTCTGGATCTGTAGTTAGTATAGTCCTTATGAATTTTTTGATTTTAGGCATTCGGCTTAGTGTGATTTTATAATAAAATTAGGTATAACTAGAAAAATGATTCAGATGACCATATTCAAATCACTACTCTAAATTTAGCCTTTAAATTTTAGACCCAAAGATTATGCATATAAATCTAAAAGTTTAAAACGTAAAACACTAAAAGAAATATGAGGTTTGTTCCCTTGAAAACTTATTAGAGCAGTTGGTGGATGCAGGGATTGACACACAATGCCAATTGATTAATCGATTGATTTGTCTAGTGTTAATGCTGCTCGTTTCAACAGCTACTACGAAGAGAACCTTTTCAACAATGAAATATGTGAGAATTGATTTGCTCAACAAAATGAGCGATGGATTTCTTGCTGATTGCTCAAGTATTTTATTTGAAACAATGTATACTATTGGTATGGATGTAGGCTCCATTGTTGATGCATCACTAAATTAAAATATCGCCGTGTACAATTTACATTGAAAAAAATTATAATCATTATATTTTTTTACTATTCAATTTTCTAATGAAACTCGGCCCAGTGCGCTTCTGTGTTCTGGATCCGCCGCTATTTATCTTTTAAGTTATAAATGAGATATATCTCATCGCGTGTCCAAATTCTTAACATCATATATGGTGAGATAATAATATAACAAACTTATGAATTATCAACAAACTTATGATAAGCTAATAATAAATTGTTGATCGAAGTGGCTCGAATCATATTATCGAGCCAGCTAATAGCTCACAACGAACTAACTCACAAGTTCATACTAACAAACCACCTAATCAAGTTGACTCAAAAGTTATGCGAATTGAACATAACTTAATTCAACATTGAACGAATTTTTCGTGACTCGGATCCTAACTCTTGTCAGAAAAAGGTTCACTGGTGACTTTAAAAAAAAAAAAAAAAGTTCACTGGGACGGCTCTACTACGTCATTTTGCTACTCTCAACAAATTAGAATTTGACACGTGGCTCTCATTGCTCAGTTTCTACCTCTCTTTTTTTTGGTTCGGCTCGTTCGAACAACAATCAAGAACGTCTCTTCCTTCCTCCTCCTTCGTTGATCTCCGCTTTCATCATATCTCATTAATCCCCTCTTCCTCTTCCTCGCATCTCCTTCTCTATTTTTTTCCCCTTTCTTCCTGATCGCCAATTTTTCTGTTGAAAGAATTTCTTTCAGATCTGCAATCGGGGCTGATTTTGATCGTCATCGTACTAATCTCATCATCTTCTGCGTAGTCTTTGTTTCTATCAGCAGCTAGTTTCAGTCCCCCGTCTCCGACAACTTCATCTACTCTGGCAAGCATGGGGTTCTGGCGGAGAAGATAGCAGGGCAAAAGAGCCTTCGTAGAAAAACCAAGCCCAACCTTGCTTTCAACCCTAATCGTGGAGACTGGTTCATTCTACTGCGGAACTTCACCAATTCCCAGCAAATTTCTGGAAGGGCTGAAAACTTAGGTGATCTTCCTCTTCCCTTTCTCACTTCGAGAGTTAGCATCCCAAAATCCTGCAGTGCATCAATGCTTTTTTTTTTGCAAATTGTGGATTGGTCAATGGCTTCTTTTTTCCCCCTGCTTGTTTGGTTGAATTGGTGTCCTTACATACCCTCAGGTTGAAGAAGAGATGATGCAGTTGCGGACATATGCCAGCCTTAGTCTGGTTGCCGCCCTGGCGGTTATATATCATGCATTCAGCACAAGAGGCCAGTTTTATCCAGCTATGGTGTATTTATCCACCTCCAAGATCAGTTTGGTGCTTCTTCTAAACATGGGACTAGTAATGATGTGTATTTTGTGGCAACTAACCAAGAAGGTCTTCCTTGGTACACTCCGGGAAGCTGAAGTGGAGAGGTTGAATGAGCAATCGTGGAGGGAAGTTATGGAAATCCTCTTTGCAATCACAATCTTCAGGCAGGATTTTTCAGTGGGATTCCTCGCTATGGTTACAGCCTTGCTATTAGTGAAGGCTTTGCATTGGTTGGCTCAAAAGAGAGTTGAGTACATTGAAACAACACCATCTGTGCCGATGAGGTCTCAAGTTCGGATAGTGTCATTTCTTGGGTTTCTTCTGTTTGTAGACAGTTTGTTCCTGTACAGCTCTATAAAGTATTTGATAGACACTCGACAAGCTTCAGTTTCTCTATTCTTCGCGTTCGAGTAAGTCAACCCCATCCATTTTGATGAATCCATGCTCAGATTGATTGGTTGCGTTTATGGTTTTGTTTTGGTACGAAAGAAAATAGTCTGGCTATCCCCCTTTTTTATCAAGCATTCTCTTTTCACTAATGCAGTAATTGTTCTACGTTTTAGGTATATGATTCTGGCAACCACTACAGTGTCTACATTTGTAAAATACGTCTTCTATGTGAGTGACATGCTTATGGAAGGACAATGGGAAAGAAAGGCTGTTTACACCTTCTACTTGGAACTTATCCGAGACTTACTTCATCTGTCGATGTATCTATGCTTCTTTCTTGTGATCTTCATGTAAGTACTCACACCTACTGTTTCAGTGTGTTTACCTTATGCTAATGCGTTGATGGTGTATATATCATTATCTTGGAGACTCTGATGCTCCTGCCAGTTTATGATTTCTGTTGTTCTTTTGGGGTTTGTGTGGTTTCCTGAGCCCCGGGGGTTGTATGTTAGTCTTAAGAACAACTGAACGGATGGCAAACAGAAGTGGTAGATGATTATTTCTGGAATCCGGATAGACTGATAGAGCATAGGTATCATTCTAAGTTATGATAACTTCACATGGTTGTTTGGCATTTCCTGCATACTCTATAAGTTTTCCCCCCTATAATATCGAATTGCTATTCTAAAGAAATTGGACAGAACCTTTAGCTTATCCAAGTTAGGAAAAGAGTAAATGTGTTGCAGTTAACTGTTCCCTCAGCTATTTGAAAAGAAATGTCTGGGTTAGGTTGATTTGTGTGCCCATTTTATCCTGGAACTGAAAACAGGAGGAACATGGGAAAGGAACAATTGTGTAATTTATATTCCATATTCTTTGGTGCTCCTGGTCCATTCTATATGCTTACGTTTCACTTTTGTGCAGGAACTATGGCGTGCCCCTGCACCTGATTCGAGAACTTTATGAGACGTTTAGGAATTTCAAAATTCGTGTTGCTGATTACCTTCGTTACAGAAAGATAGCTTCAAATATGAATGATAGGTTTCCAGATGCAACACCTGAAGAGATTAACGCGTAAGTTGTACTTGATAGTGTATCCGGTCTTACGATTTCAGCATCAATTTGTTGTAATTGGTTATTTCTTATGTATTACAGAAGTGATGCTACCTGCATTATTTGCCGTGAAGAGATGACTACTGCCAAAAAGTTAATTTGTGGACATCTTTTCCATGTTCATTGTCTCCGTTCTTGGTTGGAGCGCCAGCATACCTGTCCTACATGCAGAGCGTTGGTTGTACCGCCTGAAAATGGTGCAAGTACATCTGGTGGGCAACCTGGGTCGTGGTCAAACACTAATCAAAACTGTAAGATGTTTATGTGCACCATGTTAGTTCTTTTATGCGCTTTCTTGATGGCTTGCAGCTGGTGAATTATGTTTCTCAGTTTTATAGTGAATTCCTTGTTAATCTCTAGTTTCAAGTTTCTACTATGTATTTTCTGGCTATTGCTTGTAACCAATAATGTTGCGTTGCTTAAGAGGTATAGGGCTAGCCTGTAGCTACCATGTGGTATTTGGATTCGTCTTTGGTTATAAGTATAGTTTTCTTGTTTATCTTTGATCACACTGCACTGTGGATACTGAATTCCAATTATTTTCTGTTGCAGTTTGTAACTTCATGCAATTTCTCCCAGCAGAAAAATAGCTTGCTCAAAATTGTTTGATAGTATAGTACCGACTGGCTTGGCCATTTTTTCATTCTCATTACTGCTGTTTTAGCTGGGCACAATTTCTCATCTGTTGGAAAATGTCGAATTTTCAGCTGCAAACACTGGTAGTGCTTCTGCACAAGGTTCGGCTGGTGATGGTGCTGATGATGGTTTGAGCCGACATCAGGCAAGACTCCAAGCAGCTGCTGCCGCCGCAGCTGTATACGAAAGATCCTTTGTTTATCCTTCTCCAAACACTCTAGTCTGGTACGACTTCTATTCACAGAGAAAATCCGTGAAAAGGAACAGTTTAATTGTCCATTTACCTAAAATGGTTGGTTCTGGGTGGACAAAAAAGCCAATGTTTGATGGCTCACGTGAGTACATTACACCATATACCATGTCAGACAGTCTGATAGAAGCATTTTGATTTTGGAAAGCCGAGCTTTTGATCCCCTGAACTCTGTCTAGTGCAAACACATTCATCCATCTAGCATATAGAGAAAGATCTTGTACTTTAGCCTTTGTTTGTGTAGTGAAGCAACTCACTTTTTGTGCATTCTGTATGTAGGTCTCCTGGGTATGCCCTATTTCCTGAGGGAGAGAGACCTTCAGCCAGCAACATTTCAGCAGCGGGAGGAGAAGTAGGTGTGGATGGACAATCCCATGCCCAATTTCAATTCCATGCCGGGCCTTCGAACATGCCTTCTCTGCCTCAAGGCTCCCCAGTCATGTTCGTCCCATTTCAAGCAGCAGGTGGTAGTAATGTGAATGTAAGAGACAGGCTCAGCGACTTGGGAGGGCTGTCAAGCTCCGAGATGGAAGCACAGAGAAAGTTTCTGCAAAGCCAGATCGAGGCAAGCCCCCTCTTCTCTTTCATTGCTGTTCTGATTAAGCCTCCTCTTTGGTATATAATCATATGGTCGATTCATTTTCATGGGCTTTCAGGTGCTGCAGAGCCAGCTCCAATTTCTGGAGCAGCCCGAATCAGAGGTGGAAAAGATGGTGTCAACAGACTCTGCGGCGACATCGTCGTCGGACAGCAAAGGCAAGGGGGTCGTATCGTCTTCTTCCTCGGCGCCAGAATCTCATGAGGATGGCATCTAACCATCCCATCTTTCACGAGAGAAATAGAGAAGGACAAACCCTTCTTTTTTACCGTTATTCTTCAGTGTAGTATAGGGAATTAGCAATGTTGAAAGGGGATTTTCTTCTCGTTTCCTTTTTAACCAGCAGTTGAAGGACAAGATTTGGGAAGGGGAAAATGTAAGAAATGGAAAATTGAAATGAATCAGCTAAAAATAATACATATTATGTATACATTCAGATGGTGATTTGTTGGCAGTGGCCACGCCGGTCCTTTTGTATTTGACGTTATCAATGTGGACTTTTTATATGACGATTGTTGACAAGGTGCTCCCCGACACTTTTTAGCATATTCCTCGAGTTTATTCCATGGGTTCTTTCTCGAATTTGATCATTGCCTAAGACTTTTAATTGGATAAATTTTATTACAAAAAGAATCAATGATGGCAATCGATGACTTCAATTTCCAACTTTCCATTTGAATGTCCTACGAATACGTTTATTTTTGGTGAGGCATTCTTCAATATTCTAAGCAAAAATGAGAATTGGATAAAATACATGATTTGGTTTACTTTTGCTCGTATTTTCATTGACCTCTTATAGTTGTTCGTCGAACAATGTGTCGATGTCGGTAGAGTTGATATGAGGGTCATAAGCGCATGAGCAAGGTTAATAGCAGTTAGTGTATCATATGACACATAATTTGAGGATGTGACACATAATTTGAGCACACATCCTGAGAGCAATTAAGGAGAGGCTGGGGTTGGACACATGCTTCACCTAGGTAGAGGTCTAGGTTCAGCGTCCAGTCCTGAGGCCAAGAGTTCGAAGTAAAGATAAGAGGTAGGGAGCTCGAGTTTAGATACGAAATTTAAGTCTAACGTCCTAAAAATAAGTTTCGATCAATTCAATACATGGTTATATGTCTCTTATCCAAGACGTTGATTTACACACCTTTTTTC
This sequence comes from Linum trigynum, assembly GCA_964030455.1. Lineage (NCBI taxonomy): Eukaryota > Viridiplantae > Streptophyta > Magnoliopsida > Malpighiales > Linaceae > Linum > Linum trigynum. The sequence continues at coordinate 5,679,682 of OZ034816.1, forward strand.
CTTGCTCCAAAATCATCAAGTATCATTAGAGTTCAATCATTCATTTGCTCTTTTGCAAACAAACAAACGACAAACACGTTTTGTTTAATGGTGTTCTACTTCTATATCAAGAACCTTCTTGCATCAAGAGAAGCTGTCATGTCATGCTTTGTGTGACGACGTGTAATTTTACAGGCCGGTTGTCTCGACAACCAACTTGACCACAATCTAAGCAAGAAAACAATAATCTATTTTTCCCAGAATATACATTGAATTAAAATTGTAATAATAAAAATAATTTATTACAAGTGGAAAAAAAGCGTCGTGGCGTGCACGTGCTTTTCCCTCTCACCCCGCAGAAAGTAGACGAACGACACAAACCCTACTACTTACGAAGGCTCGCCTCTGAAAACAAATCAATTAGTCATTCTAAATTTTCCTGTTTTTCTCTGCAACCAAACGCCGGAACACAGGAAATTGTTTTTATCTTCCCCACGGTTCCGCCATGGCTGCTGCTGCTCTTCTCCGAATGTCCAAGTCCTCATCAGCGCAATCGACAGCCGTTTCCAGAGCCTTCACCTCCTTCGTCAGCTCACGGAATTTCTCCGCCTCTTCTTCCTCGGCGTACAATCCCGAGCCCGACATCGCCAGATCTCCTCCGTCGTCTTTCCTATCTCGGAATTCACCCTTGCCTCAAGACCCCAAGGACAGGAACGTCCAGTGGGTGTTCCTCGGCTGCCCTGGCGTCGGGAAGGGAACTTACGCATCTCGATTGTCCAATCTCCTCGGCGTCCCCCACATCGCCACCGGAGATCTCGTCCGCGAAGAGCTCAATTCCACCGGTCCTCTCGCCTCTCAGGTTATTTTCTGCTCTTTTAGTTTTCCCCCCCAAATTGTGTTCTGATCTAATGAGAAAACAGAGCGCGTTAACAAATTTTGTCCTTCTTTGGTATCATGCAGCTCAAGGAGATCGTGAATCAAGGCAAACTGGTTTCTGATGAAATCATAATAAACTTGCTATCCAAACGTCTTGAAGCAGGGGAAGCTAAGGGAGAATCCGGTTTCATTCTTGATGGCTTTCCTCGAACTATTAGACAAGCGGTAAGGCACTTGTATTGCTATTTACTAATAATAACTCTGGATTTAGACTTGCATGCTCTAGACCTCTTTAGCACTGACTAGAATCTCCTACTCCTTCGTTAGCACTCACAAGGAGCTACAAGTTGCTTCTTTGAAGGTCTACAATCTACATAACTATTTTTTAAACTGCATCTTCATCTGCGTAACAAATATATAATCTTTCTGCAACACTTCTGAATTTGAGTGTTTATGTTATCTACATGTAGTCACAAGTGCATATGAATGATGGGACCTCAAATATATGTGGTGGGAAGTATGTGTAATTGCACTCTAGAAAAGGGGTGTCTTTTCTCTCAGTTTTCTTCACAACTTTAACCAATGCACTTATCCAAACAGCGTTTATGTAAATACACTTCAAGTAACATCCTTTTACACTTACACTGAACCAAACACACATAGACATTTGGCCTTGACATGAATAACCAAATCTGATGCTTTATCTCGTGATCATATGACAGGAAATATTGGAAGGAGTCACAGAAATTGATTTGGTTGTGAACCTTCAGCTTCGGGAAGAAGCTCTCCTTGCAAAATGCCTTGGCCGTAGGATCTGCAGCCAGTGTGGGGGAAACTACAACATTGCTTGCATTGACATCAAGGCGGATAATGGTGGACCTGGCATCTATATGGCTCCTCTTCCGCCACCTCCACAGTGCGCAGACAAACTTATCCAACGTGCCGATGATACTGAAGAAGTTGTCAAGGCTCGACTAGAAATTTATAATGAGATGGTATTTTTCACTTCCCTTTCTCATTTAGTACTCTCCTTTTTGTTTGTTTGATGTAGCAATAATTCTTCTTATATGGCTGGTTAATGTGTGATATGCTCATAATTGTGCCTGGTCTAATTTCCTTTCGTTTTCCCATTATCTGAATGGCGCGGGAACTAGACTAGTTATCTTTTTGTTTCACATTCAATACCATAAGATATGGTTAACTGGTTATGCCGAACGAGGAGCTATTAGTTTCCATTTCCACTTGCTTTTTATCTCATGGTGAATCTCCCATCAATGTATACATCCTTGTTAAACTAAAACTGTTCAGGTAAATGCAATAGCTGAATACCCCTTATTAATATCCATTGTCTTGCATTACTCAAACATGGCTTGTTCTTCATCTTGAGCACAATGTATTGTCAATATGTCATCTAGTCTCGCTAACCTCAAGCTGTTTGTTTCTTGATCCAGAGTCGGCCCTTGGAGGAATTTTACCGAAGTCGTGGGAAGTTGTTGGAGTTCAGTCTTCCAGGAGGGATCCCAGAATCATGGCCGAAGCTGCTTGAAGCACTGAATCTCGAAGACCATGAAGTTAAACGCTCTGCAGCAGCATGAGTTGTAGCATATCCCACCATTTTATGTTAGGTCATTCTTTGCACGAAGGAGCTCCCGTGCATACAAAAATTAAAGATATAGAACAGTCGCGTGAAATAATCCAGGCCAAGCTAAACCGTATGCAAGATTTTTATCACTAGGGGAAGTAAAGAACCTCCCCACGTTTTGACTCTTGACGCATGGCCTAGCTAGCTAAGCTCGATATACTGATTTGTATTTCGTTTGTATTTCAGACGAAGGTGTCACAGCCTTTCAATTTTGGGTGTATTTGTTTGGTTGTAGAAACTTCATATTAGGGATTAAAGAAATCCCAGAGGGATGAATGAGGCAATGCCATCTTAGGATTGTACCAACTACTTCAATTCTTCAATGAGTACAGGCACAGCAGCAGACTGTTGTTCTCCAAGATTATTCTTTCTATTTGCTGGCTTTCCTCTGTCTTGTTATCATCCTAATTGAATTCTGTTTTTATGTACATCTTGACTAAGCCAAAAAATTACTGAGAGTAAAACCAGGGAGGAAGTTGACTGTACACATCTCCTTACCAACATAAACAGGACAATAACAGCAGGCATAACGGCACAAGATTACTAATCAAACAATCTGATACGAATGAATCCTATCATCTATCGTTCTGGTGGGGGTTTTCCTCCATGGGAATATGTTCCATCTACTCCTGCAAGCTTAAAAACTGTCTCGCAGTGATAAGGTTCTAGCTCCTACACACAAATGACCTATGGCTCTTTCAAGCTCGAGCTCCTGGATAGAAGTACTCGACACTGTTTTCCTTGATCCGGAACTGGAAATTGCTCATCCTGTTATTCAAGCTTCCTCTGTTCAACACAGTCATCTGCAGTCCATCAAAATAAGCTAGGATTTTCAGATTTGAGCAGCTTGTTGTGAAAAGTGAAAACCATGAACAAAAACAATGAAATCTAGACTGGAAACGCGCTGCTGAAGATAGCAAGGCTCCATCTCCAAAAGAAAAGCTCCACGAAGAAGTTTACCTGGCCATGGACATCAGCTGCCAAACCAGTGGCTAAAGGTTCCACCTTTACCAAAACATCTGCAGCATACTCCATCTGTTTCAGAAACACCAGCCCGTCCATGCTCGAATAGATGTCCTCATGATTAAGTGTCACCAACGAGCATCCCTGCAGCACAAGAACGGATGCTTCAAGTTCAACCAACGAGCAACAACCCTCGTATTTTAAAGCATCGGAACACAAATACCATGTATGTACTTACATAATCTGATGTTAGAGTATGGCAATAGTGAAGGAAGTCCAGAACATGATCCGAAGATCCATGTGCAGCCACCTCCATTAGAGAAACATCATCTATCACGATAGTGAGACACTTCCTGTTACTTTCAGGCAAGGCATTCAAGACTTTAGTGATGTTTGCGAACAAGGCAAACAATCCACTTCTACCACCAGCTTTTCCTTCTTCTCCTACTGTTCAGCAATGGCACGAAATCATCAACATTCAATTGCCGGAAAAAGCTAGGGAAATTTAAAAGACTACATCTTTTCTCACCTGGGCACTCAACATTAAGCATGTCAACGAAAATGAACCTTCCTTTCTCTCTCTGAGCACCTAAGTTGCAGCCCTAACAAACGAAAAAAAATCGCTAAATTCAAACCGAGGTAGCCAAAATTCTAAACCTTTCGGAAACGGAAGCATAAACAGAGCGATAGAGAGAAGAGGGTCGGTACGAGTTTTCGGAGAATGCGATCGTAGTGGGAGAAGGGGTTGGCGAAGGCGAGGAAGAGGACGACATTGGAAGAATTGGGAACTGCCGTATGGAGGCGCTTGATGAGCTGGTGGAGGACGAAGGAGCCGCTCGTCTCTACGCAGTCCTCGATCAGAACTGCTTTTCCGCCCAGAGGCGGCTTCGATTGGGCCAGCTGGTCCAGCCCTAGGGCTTCATCTAGCAAATTCCGAGCTCGACTGTCCATTTCTGCTGACTAAAACTCGAAAAGCTTCAATGGATTTTCTGGGTAAACTGAGAATTTGGTACACCGGTGGATTGGTTGGGAGTGTGTGATTTGATCTCGTAAGTAGGTTTTTTTAAAACAAAATTCGAAAGTAGGTTGATGGGCTGAAATTGGGGGTAAATTACCTCGTCTCGGTGGTCGTCCTTGATTAAAAAAATTGTTAACATACTGTAGTCACTCAATTCCCATCTATGGACTCGGTTAATAGGGCTAAATCACAAGAACTTATGAGCTATTTATAATTAACATCTCGTGGTTGCTAAACCTAAACCAGGTAACCGATTACCCATCTTGTGAATCCTGTTTTGACTTTGTTCCGCAGCCTAGCAATCCCACTTTGAAGATTTGATATAATCAATCAATGACTTTTCGATAACGGCTAATATTATTGTGTTGATTAATTGGTTAGTAGTATCCTTTGGTATATTCTCATTGAAGATAAACAAGAATACTCTACAAAGTTTACAATTAACTTAAAATATGGATCTATCTACATAGTCCTCTCATATGGTCAGGTTTTGGTTCACGCTCTTGCAAATGACCCTTTAAAGGTGGTCTTGGAGATACCTAATCCAAATGACGGGTTTAGTTTTTTTTTTTTTTAGCAACCAAATGACGGGTTTAGTTTCACTATGAAGTCACACATTAGAGTCTATTCGATCTCTAAAAACAATAGGAGGTTGGGTTGCACTGACCTATAATGCCATCATCGCTTTCTTATGATTGAACAAACTCAATACACCTTATTTTTTGTTTTAGTTAATTATCCATGGTATTTATGTTTGATCGTTTCCCACAAAACTCCAGCAAGAACCAATTTTCTACCTTCTTTATTCATATCATATTTGAGTGAGCCAATCAATTTATGTCCTCAACGAATAATCGAATCAAATCCTCTCAATAAAGATGATCCAAATAAAATATATTCTTCTATTTCATTGTGTTCTACATACTAAGCAGAATAATATTATTGGTAACTTAGAAGTTCATCAAACTTCATTATCACACTTTCCAAATAATATAGAATCAAACTTGTCAAAAAAAAAATATAGAATCAAATGTAGATATCTATTAATTCATCAAAGTATAACTTGAAATACAATGGCGATAACAATTTAAATATTTTATATTTAACACTTTTGTTTTGGGTTTGTTTTCCTTTTCCCTCTCCTTCTCTCTTCCATTTCTCTCTCTGCCCCAAGGTGTTTGGTCCGCCTTAATTCTATCTCTCTCCTTTCTTTTCCTCTGCCTTTCTCTCTCCGTCTGTCCGTCTGTCTCTCTCATTTTCTTTCTGAAGAGTGATACTTCCCCCCTCCTTTGAAATAAGAGAGAAGAACAGGTCATGGGCTGGTTTATCTGTGGTGGAAAGGCAAACAAAAATGCCAAGAAACTCCACAGGAAACAGCCTGATGATATCAACGAAGCCAAACAACAGCAGAAGAAGAAGCTTGATGATCAGATCCCGTCTTCTTCAGGTAATTTAACTGGATTAACATCGAGCGCTGAAATTTTTTCTCTTCTTTTCCAGATTGATGAAACTCTGATATTCTTTTTAAAAAAATATCCTCCAATTTCACGAATCCGTTGTTTTTTCCCCCTAAGGTTTTGTCGCCAGCTGATCTTTCCTTCTATGACACTTGTGAATCATCGAAATTATTGAGAAAGTCCCGTCCTTTCCTCAATTTTAGGCTTTAATCTCTTCTGGGTTATGATTAATTAATGCTCAAATTAAGTCAATAATTTCTTTTTGATTCTTATATTTTGTTGATCTGGAATGGGGTTAGGAAGTTCGGTTGGTTTCAGGGGGAAATTATGTTGTTCGTTGATGCATGTTTTCTCTACTTCTTTGTAGTTTCAGCTCATGTCGGGCTCTCTGGAAATCTTTGTTTTTATGATGATGATTTCTGGGGAGCATCTGGTTTTGTTGGTTGTTGTGGTTGGCTATGGATTCATGGCGATTGTTTGGTAGATAAACCAGTTCCGTGTTTGTTTTCCTATTACCTTTTTTCCCCAGGTGTGGTATTCTTTGACATGGTTTTCAATTTTGCAAGTTGGGAACTGGATTATTGCCTTTTGGTATTCATGTATTTTGGATCACTGTTTTATCTAGTGTTGTTATGATTGAAGGATAGGGCCAATTGCAAAGTCTCGATCCAAAGGACCTATCTCTTTGTACATGTCTATCAGAAACTACAAATAATTCCATCCACCAGTGAGTAGTTGAAGGTGCTTACAAAGATGCTTTGTGGTACACCAACGATGGTGATCTGTATATTTCTTGTCTTTTCCCATTGTGAATGTAATCCAAGCATTTCTCCTGGAATGCTAGTTTTGTCTGTTTTGATTCTTTGTTTTCTTTTGCAAGTCTTACTGATAATGAATGTTTATTTGAATGATTCAATAAACCTTTAGGGTTTAGATGATGCAATGGGTTTGACTATTCATTTCTCTTGTGTAGATAAAATAAAGACAAATATCACCCAAGAGTTGAAGGAAATTCCCAGGCCAAAGGAGGGAGGATCGGATCACATTGCCGCACATACATTTACATTCCGTGAGTTGGCTGCAGCAACTAAGAATTTTAGGGCAGATTATCTTCTGGGTGAAGGAGGTTTCGGGCGGGTATATAAAGGAAGATTAGATAGCACCAATCAGGTTAGCTGATCCGTTGTCTTTCATGTTTTAGACGGATTGTTGAATGTTTACTTGTAGCTCTAGCTTATTATTTTACACTCAAAGTAAAGCAGTGCATGTTATTCACAGTTAAGAATAATAGTTAGCATTTGATGTTTGTAGTTAAGGCCCAAACCAATTATTCTTCTCTTGGTGTAGGTTGTCGCTATCAAGCAACTTGATCGAAATGGCCTGCAAGGAAACAGGGAATTCTTGGTTGAAGTACTGATGTTGAGCCTACTTCATCATCCTAACCTAGTGAACTTGATTGGCTATTGTGCTGATGGAGACCAGAGACTCTTGGTATACGAGTACATGCCATTAGGATCTTTGGAAGATCATCTACATGGTAAGAAGTAAATCTTATTTCTGGCTATACCAAGTGAAAAGGGCTAGCACAGGCTTATCTAGTAATTTAGCCAGCTGACAGGCCATAAGTGAACTATGTATCTGATGTGACTTTCAGATGCAAAGTTTCTTTCCATTTCTTATGTATTTCACATCTGGGTTTTACTATTGTCGCCATCAGTACAGAATGTTGCTTAATGTTGTATTGTTCAAAATATGCTCTGTATTTGCTGATTTTGGCCTTTTTGATACGATGATCAATTTTCAGACCTACCACCTGATAAAAGGCCACTCGATTGGAACACAAGGATGAAAATCGCAGCTGGTGCTGCAAAGGGTTTGGAGTATCTGCACGACAAGGCTAACCCTCCGGTTATATATCGGGATCTGAAATGCTCGAACATATTGCTTGATGAAAGTTTTCACCCAAAGTTGTCTGATTTTGGTTTGGCGAAATTGGGCCCCGTTGGTGACAAGACGCATGTTTCTACAAGAGTGATGGGCACTTATGGATACTGCGCGCCAGAGTATGCAATGACAGGTCAGCTTACATTAAAATCAGATGTATACAGCTTTGGCGTTGTTCTTCTTGAGATTATCACTGGAAGGAAAGCCATTGACAACTCGAGAGCTGCCGGGGAGCATAACCTGGTTGCCTGGGTGAGATTTATGTTGCCTTTCTCTACAACTCTCAGTTGTTTTCTTACTCTTTTATGCTTTGATGGCCACTTGAAGTTCTTTGGCATGAGGTTATCATTATTTAGACTGGAATGTGATCCCTTAAAGCATACTAGGCTTTCAAGGCATGCCCTTTCGCTTGGTGAATTACAGATGCTTATTTCTTAGGAGATTGTTCCTTGTCCTATGGTTGGGATTTACAACTAAGACAAGAACTTCTAACTCATCCATGATGAAGAATCCCCTTTTTCTAAAAAATTTGGATCTGGAATGCAAAGATTTTTTGGAATCCGGGATTCTGAAACCTGCTATCCAGCCAAACAACCCCTTTAGTGATTCACATGGCATAGAGGGCCATTAGTGTTGTCTATGCTGAAAAAGTTTAATGAGAGTGAAATATTATTGTCTAATGATATTTTGCAGGCTCGACCGTTGTTCAAGGACCGAAGGAAGTTCGCACAGATGGCTGACCCGTCACTACAAGGACATTACCCAGTAAGGGGATTGTATCAAGCTCTAGCTGTTGCTGCAATGTGTGTTCAAGAGCAGCCGAACATGAGACCTCTCATTGCCGATGTTGTTACTGCCCTGACTTACCTTGCCTCCCAGAAGTATGATCCGGAGAGCCAGCCAGCCCGTGCTGTTACAGGAGGGGGACTCTCAACTCCTAGAGCTAGAAGAGAATGATGGTAAAAAGGCTGTTTCTGTTTGGTAGGAAATGAAGGAGAATTGGTGATGGTTTCTTCCAGACCATCTGGATCCTCAACCCTCCCCTGTAAGGTTGCTGTGAACCTGTGACCATGCAATCCTCTCGAAACAAGGAGTGAAAGGACATAGATGAAAGAAGGACAAGAAAATGCTTGTGGAGATTAGGGAGTTCATGTGGGCAATTCAGGACTTGGTTTTAGGAGCTTTTGGGGAAGAAGAAGAAGAAGAAGAAGAGGTTGGCTGCTGCGTTCAAGAATTTTGGTGTCTACTCAGGGAAACAAAGGTGAGGTGCAATGAGCAAGATGAATGGGAGATCGAATTGGATCTTTTTTACCTTTCCCCCCCTTTTTTTACTCTCTTTGGTTTCCTATTCTATATTATCTGTTCTTTTCTCTTTTTTTTAAACATTCATCCCTGCTGTATTTGCCTTGCCTTGGCTAGCCCTGTTTTGACCAAAATTCTCCATTGTACAATTCCTAGCTCTGGGGGGCTTTTTGTATCTATAGTTCAGATTTCTTTCTTCTTTCTATACAGAGACATACCACATACTGTGGTTACATGAAAGACTCCTCTCATTCTCGCCTTCGTTTGTGGCTTCATCTTCCATCTTATCCCCGTAATGATTTGATTATGACGTCAGTTCAAAGCGAAGAACAACAATCTTAGAGCTTGCCAGGATGATGCAGGCAAAGCAAGAACTCATGCCCTGAGCAGAAAAGTTTGAGCAAACAAGCTATGAACATTGATTGCACTATAAGATGGTTCCTTACATAGTCTATTGCAACTACTATAACTAAGACATTATTAGATGACTCTCGACTAAAAAATCAAAAAATGAAATGGATATATTGTGCTCTACATGACAAGGTCAAAACTTACACCCTGGTGAAACAAAAGAGGCAGAACTGAATGAAAGAAGAGGAAAAGAGCAATAGCAGGCCAGTTCAGGGCACCCCCTGTCCCCTCGAATTCACCATCGTCGTTGTCGGTTCACACAAGAAGAATACCAGTCGCCCGACTAATTGGAAAAGAACACAGTATGAATGTTCGCCAAACTTCGTAACTAGTGTAAGAAACAGCCTCAATCTCTACTCTTTGTCTTGTACCGCCAGGGAGCCATTTTGATCATTGGCCAATGTCTGTTCCTCGTTGGAAGACGATGGCTTCCCATCTCCGGCCTCCTCACCATTAGTAGCATTCGCAGCTTTCTCCTGTTGAAACACAACATCAGTTAGGAGCATTCACTGAATGAACACTAATAGGATTTCCAATATTGTAAACAAGACTAGCATAGATACCAATTGAAATACGCTTTCTAGTAATGATAATCGTTATTTATCAAGCAATCGTTTTCAAACTTTGGGTACCAAACACCAGTCCTTATTTCAAAAGTTAATGTTCTGACTGCTGACAGACTAATTAAAACACCTTTCTGAGCATTCACCTTAAAGTTTGTTATAACCTACTCCAATAAAGCTACTTGCTCCACCAAAACAGGGCCTACTACATTCGGCAGTATTATACGCCCTTGATTCATCATATGGTTCGCCCTATTTTGGGGCCTTGGAGGGTAGCCTTGCCCCATAAAAGAACAACTTAGTGGGGGCTATAACATATACGACATTAACCTTTTTGCCTTTAAGAGACGTGCTTTTAGAGAAACTAGACGTGACAAATGTGCATTTGATTTCATCTTCTCTAACATTTACTAGCATCCTAAGAACAAGAACACAGAGAACGAACCTTGCTTTTATCACGCCAGCCAAGTCCAAATAAACCAGACTTTCTTGTAGGCGTTTCTTGTGCGGGGTCTTGGTTGCTGTTGCTACGTAGCAATTTCTCTGAATTTTGACCTCTACCAAAGATGAACATTAATCATCATGGGCAACGACAAAGGAAAGTATCATGTATAATACATTAAGCAACAGTAACATTCATCTGATTGGTAGAGCTAAACGACAGACCTGGGAGACGGCAGTGTTTTCAGTTGGCCAGACTGGTACTGTAATGTGGCTTCCAACATTGATTCTGCCATCACTACTCGTTTCTCCATTTCAGCAAGTGATATCATCGCCTCTTCATACTTCTCCTGCACAAGGATAGAGCATACCAATTGTAGCAACACTGGAAGAGACCAAGTACAAAATTGCAGTAGAAAACAGCAGACATTCAGAAAAAATCAGGTCAAGCTCAGCATCTAAATCTGCCAATCCGAGCGATTGATTACTCGAACTAACACATGACACAAGGAAGTTATATAGGGCAAATCTGCATCGTCTCAGCTTCTGCTAAATATAATCAAATCCAACTTTGATTTTAGCCAATCATCACCCTTCAAGATCTAAAACTACCACTGATAGTATGAAACATTTTTTTCTTCCCAATGAAAAAGCTAAAGGTGTTTGGCTTGTGTACAATTTGATATTATTAGTCTCCATTAGGTGACATGTATTTGCAATTACATTGGTTGGTCATAAATCTCTGCAAGAAATGAAAACTGAAAAAGAAACGTGAAACCCGTTTTCTAGAGTGCATTTTCAACTATTTTCTATCACCAGTATTACAATTCCAAGTCCAATCAAATAGATCCAAAGTGTCAATGGAACACTGCACATTTGTTCAATACTTCAATCACATCCTACAGCGAATTTCACCCTCCCACATACACCTGTAACCAAGCAACCCAATAGAGAACAAGTATTACCTGAAGCACTTGGCAAGCATATCTTTGAGCTGATGCATCCTGCTCAGCATATCTACGAGCATCTTCAGTTACTTTTTGCTCTTGCTCCACTCGCATTAACACCTCAAAGAGCAACAAGCACACTTTCAGACCACAACCGAAAGCCCTGGGCCGAAGAGGTAAGTAAAAATTATATAATTGGGTAATCACAGAAAATCAAACCTGAATCATGGCACTTTCTTGCTCCTGCTTCTCCTCCAGAGCCTTCCGCAACTCTGAGACGTCCTGTTCTAACTGCTCAACCTAAATCCCATAAACAGATTACATTATTGAAAGGAAACAACAGATCCTCAATCACATGCAGATTATTAAAACAAAGCTTAACATGCACACGATGGACAAGTCATTAAGCAAGTAATATGATTTATGCTGCACTCTCATATATTCTCTTCAGTTCATTGATTTTAGTGCCAAATCGAAGAAATGAGGAATCTAGCAGTATGTCAAGATTAAATGATATAGAAAGCAAATAACAACAAAGTCATTTATACCCTCGCACTCAGTTGCCTTCGATTGTCCTGTTTGACCATCTCCATCAAAGCCGTCTCCAATTCATCAGCTCTAACAAAGAAACCATAGCATTAAGATATATGACATGTACGTATATTGCAAAAGAAACTTAAAATCACACAACCATTGCCAAAATGAAAAAGTTAGCCAGCAGAGGGACAAGATGAATGCCATTCAAATGGATTTGGAACGAGAAAGCGACAAAATTGAGACATAGCTCTCAAGCAGCTAGAGAAAATAGAATGCTTCCATTCAAACTGAACAAACAAGTTTTAATAACCCTTCATGAACTAGGTTTGACATATATTTATTATAGTTGAAGAAAGGCTTGCTTATGTTAGCCTCGGCATGTCAACATAATGTGACGTAGCCATCATCATAATAGGTTATTCAAACTGCTTCAGAAAGGAAAAACATTGTCAACGTTATGGATTTAGTTGCACTTCTCGAAGAGCCAAAGGTGACCTTCTATGGCAGGGCATTAGACCAACAGGGACATGCATAAAGTAAGTGACCTTTTCTAATTGCCCCTGAAGCTCTAAAGCCTATCTACATGATGAAGAATCACGAATATTTCCCATCTCAGTTGGTTGCAGACAATGCAAATGTCAACATACTAAGTTACAATTACAGTGCAACTGTGCAAGGAACACCTGAATTCATGAAGTCATCCCGGCCTAGTTCATTCATTTGTGTTATGTTGATATAGAAAATTGACTGACCTCAATAGAGCAGATCGTTTCTCCTCCAGTAACTTGCACAATTCAACCTTCAACCACGTCACCTGCATGTACATCTTGCTTAAGAACAATATGGAAGATACATTCTCAGAAAATGGTAAAACAAATGATTGCATGACTGTCATCCAAGACCTCCGTCCATGGGTTTAAAACACGAGCAACAGTGTACATAGGGGTTTTCATGGACTTCACATCAGGTCGGCAGCATAAGTGAATTTATTTATTGAACTTCCTAACATAAAGATGGTTTAGGTCAGAATAACTACAGACCAAAGAAAAGTATATAAGCTACCTGATCTTGAAGGTCTGGAGTACTATCCATCTCTCCATTCTCTGTCGGAGTGATAAGAACATCATCTGAATTGGTAGATCCAGACTCTGAACGAGATAATTCGCCACTGGTTTGCCTTCTTCCTTCTGTCAACATCGATTTACCATCATTTTTGAAATTATACAGCTTCGACGCCAACCCCTTAGTATCCCTCCAAGCTTGAAGTCCCTTTGTTCTCTCTTCAAGTGCGGCCATTACAGCTGGTCGATGCTTATTTCCCAACTCCCGCAATCGTGTTTCATTTACATTTTGGAAACCCATGCTAGCTGTTAGTACAAGTTGACTGCTATCAAATGTTGAGCCGGCCAGTGACTGCAACAAAGTAACTGCATCTCCAGCATCCTTAGTCGTAACTAATGCAGGGCCTACATGAAAAAGTTGACAACTGAGCAAAATTAAGTTTTATACAGCAAAAGGAAAATTTAAAAGGCGCAGCAATTATGTCGTGTGATAATGAAAAAACAGCATTCTTTACCCAGTACCATATAAGTCCATTAAAGCGAGTGCTGTCCTGATGAGCATGACACGGTTTCCTTCAAAAAGAAGGACGTCCCAGACTCGAAGAACTGCAATTAAAAGCTACCAGTCAGAGAGAACTGAAATTGGCAATTGATCCTGCGGAACTGACGTAACACTAGCCACACTATGATCTAAAGACCAAAAACAACTGACCACTTTCCCACGGGAGCATATTCATAAAGATGGAAAGGAACCATGGTCCTGTAACCCATGCAACCTGCACTCCCAAGTAATCCAGGTGATTGACTGCAGAGAAAGATTAAGGAAATAAACTACAAAGGATAAGACAATTAACCCATGAAATCAAAATCAGGGAGAGAAGTAACACTAGACTAAACCTAGTTTAGGAAATCTTTCGCGTACAAGCTCCTCAAAAATTAGTTGATCAACCTGAAAAAGAAAAGGGAAGAAAAAACGGAACGGTGTCATCAGCATATCACCCTGTATCCATTCAGCACCTTTAACCTCATTTAGATCTCACATGAAACATGGACCACAGTAAGTTAAATAAATCTAAGGAGAAAGAGCCATCTAACTCCTAAAAGCTGGGATTACCTGAGACTCTATCATTTCTTCAGAGTAATAGCCATCAAAATAATCATCAAGAATACCCATCAAGGTCCTAAGAGTTCAGAAAAGGAGCAAATGTGGCCGATAAGTCACCTTTTAAGCTAAGTAGACACAAATATGATGAAGCCCAAATTTAGGCAAAACAAAAGAACACACCAACGGTGTGTGAATACTCACCAGAAGGCATTTTCTTCTGGCATCAGAAGTAGTAAAAGAGCCGCAAAGAAATTCATGGCCTGCATTTCAGTCAAAGCAAGAGCGAGATATTAGAATTGAGCATGGGGTGAGAAGAAATAACTTCCCTATTTCGGTGTTAAGCACCATCATGGTCAAGTACCTGACAATATCCTACTGAGGGGTTGTGTCTTGCATAAGCTGTAAGTAACCGCCTCAAAGCATTTCTGCCATCGTTATCCAAGGCTGGATGACCGGGAAAAGTACGGGGCAAATCCTGCAATTAAATCACACAAAAAGATGATGAGGTGATATGTGTCAGGCTGAGTGGAGGAGATAAAACTGAACAATAGTTCATTTTGTGACCTTTTCAATCTGCCCTTTCCATTTTTCCGTTCCAAATGCAGGGTCTTTAGGTGAACTTCTAGGATCACTCTCTGATTGTTCATCTACATGAGTTTCTGATTTTGTTTCCGAGGCAAGCAGATTTTGATAATATGTATCTGTTCGCCGAGCCTTGACACCAACAAATGCTTGCCAGAGCTACAGCCCAAAATCACATATTATTTGGACCTCGTACACCAGAAATACAAGTCAGTGAAAGGGAAATGTAATAAGCATCACATATACCTCCCCTCTAAGTGCCATTGGCACTCCTCCACGAACAAGGACCTCCAGCTCTTCTTTCCAAGAAGACAAATCGCCCTGGTGGGGTGCATCAGCAACAGTAGCACCTATTCCAGATGCCGCGACATTCTCGACTGGAGGAACGTCAGGAACTGGATCTGACCGCTCCACATCATAAAACTCATCCTCAGAATCTTCCTCTGTCGCTCCTTTTGATGATTTTACATCTTCAATAACAGAGACTGGCTTTTCATTCATGTCATCTTGCTGTTCCTTCACTTGGTCAGGCTTCTTCTTCACACGCACACACATCAGATCTTCAATGACTCGAAGGGACTGTCTCGTCTCTGTCCAAATTTGGATCCTGTGTATTCTTCTATTAGCTTTGGACTTTTTCTCCTCCTTTTCAGTAAGATCCTGACATGAAACGTCAGAGCTACGCTTCTCGTCACTCAGACTGTCTCCTTCAGTTTCTTTCACTAAATTATCATCAGCCTCCTCCTCTGTTGCTTCAGTGATCGTGGTCCCAGTAGCTTCTTCTGAAGGAGAACCATTTACAGGCAGTTGAGCAGGCTCGGCCAACCGATCCAAGAAACTTTTCCATCTGTCTGACCTTTCTTCCTCTTCCTCCTAAAATAGCAAATGTATGATGGTAAAGAACAACAACTTCCTTTCCTTAAGATACATTCATTTTGAAGCTCCAAGCTAGGTTTTTCTCTCCAAAGGTCATGTTGGAACCCATGTCTCAAACCCAAGGCACGTTAGACATTTGTAACCCACCATTACAACTAGGGAGTCCCCATGGAGTTAACATCAACAAGATAATAATAATAATAATAATAATAATAATAATAATAATAATGCTTCGGCTTAAAGCTCCGGACAGTGACGAAGATAAAGTAATGTTGACAAGGATTCCTTCTAAAAAGCAACAAAGAACATGAGAAAGTGGATCAACTAACATAATTCCACTATCAAGACCAAAAATTCAACCCCTTAGGCTAAGAGAAATGCAACCACTCCAGACCTTATTTCATATTTTTATGACAATTTCTGATGGATAGTCTACTGAAAATTACAAAATCCTTCCTATAAGAAATTACTAAATCTTGAGCTCAGAGATATCATTCCTTGGCTCTCCAATAACATCTGCAACCAAGACCAGGGACACTTCAAAGCACCCGCAGAAGAATAGGAAGATGGAAAAGAAGATAAAAACCTTATAGATGTTAGCATATTTTCTGTATCTCTGAATATGTTGGGGTCTGACTGCAAATCCATACGCATCCCTGATCACAAGACCAACATCTTATCATCAAAACAATAACTCAATATGCATACTCAACCACATTCATGAAACAAGAGTAAGCCATCAAGAAACAGAAACACGCAGTTCGTACCAAGTAGACATCACATTATGAGGTATATTCTCGAACTACAGTACCAATCAACACAGTAGACTTCTCTCGAATATACCCAGAAATCACCAGCCATAGATCGACGTAAGCAACCCAGAAAACGACGAACTATTGCCAGCAAAACCGCAATTTCATCGTCCCATTCTGTTCACAATGACTCAACCCAGATATAAAAACCGATTCAAATCCACATTCCACGCAACACCCAAAACCCCAAAATGCATAACACATTGGACTAACACCGATCACAATTAAAATCCACGCACAAATTCTGGAGAACAGAACTCTAATCAACTCAGAGAAGAACAAAGAACCCAGAACGTTAATAATGTCGCAAAATCAGCAACAATCGACGTAACCAAAGCACATCGACCTACTCTGTGGCTCAAATTACACTGCCACGCCTGGCACGCACCGGGAATTCGCCGGATCGAGTCCAAGACGCAGTAGCAGTGAAGCAGGTGAAACAATAGTCGTCTTGCTAACAGTACGTACCTCTTGAGGTCGAAGGTGACGAGAGGGTTTAACGGCTTGGCTTCCGCCTTCATTCTCGGCGGATCGGTTCAGTTCGTGTACCGGTCCGTCAGCTTCTTCCCCCTTGCCACGGCAGCAGAACCAGAAGACGGAGAAAGGGAGGGAGAGACAGAGAAAGAGAAAGGTACAGCGGGAGGGATGGAGAGGGTGAGAAAGAGAAAGAGAGAGATCTTCTCGTCTGGTAATCTTGTATTTGTCCTATCTTAGGCCCATTCCCTTGATTTTCTGGAAGCCAAATTAGGGGAGCCGACAGAGAGAAAACAGGGAGCGGTAGAAATGGCGGAGACAGAAACTGTGAGGAGAGTGAGTGAGAGTGTGGACTCTGCTGTACAGGAAGAGGATGGGGATGGAGATGGAGCGAGTTTTGGGTATGGGCCTGCTGTACAGAAAGGCAGGCCTTGTTGAAGAGATTAGTTTCTATTCAGAGAGATCACATGCAAATCGCGAGATTAGCGTCACGTTAGCTACATGTGGTGAATGAAGATGGAGAAGTGAAGGGACGAGAAGAGCAGTGAGTCGGTGACCTTCCTTCCATTTTTGCTTCAGGAAAACTTTTTGATGATTTCGTAGCACAGAGTTCCAAACATTTGCCAGCCGGGAAGGAGGGAAAAGGCGAAATTTCCATGAGGATGTTAGGCAAATACGTAACACAAGAGATTATGCTCGAATGATGGAATTGGAAGCAATCCAATCAATTCTCGTCTTGTGAAGGCTAGAGATTGCTTCTACTTTGTCGAGTAAATTAGTAGATCTGTGATTCGAGATTAGATGTAAAGTACGGTTGAGGATCTACATGTCTGGATGAGGGTCTAGAAGACAACATTTTGACCATCACATCCTAGTCGGAATGAACTACATATTAAGGATTAAACATTGCACTTTTTCGAAGAATGCTTTTGATTCACTTGAATCGGCAAAAAATAAAGTGTCGAGACAGCTCACCCATCACAAATTTGCATGTGTAGAAATGACGTCATATGAGAATAACATCATATGTCGCCTCATGGAATCATATAGAGGTGACTCGACAGAGTGAATCTCCAAGCATGGATTGTTTGACAACAGTAATGATAATTTGTACGATAACACGCTTGAGCCAGTGTATTCGGAGTGAGTATTACTTGTCTCATGGTATCGTGGGCATGGGTGACACTTCCTCTTGTCTTGTTCTCAATCCATTTTGTGTTGTCATAAGTTTGCATTGTTTTACCTCTGTCATTGTCCCCGTAGCATGATGTATGAGTCTCTGTCGATTGACTAAAATTGGTAACGTTGTCTCTTTATGTTACCGCGATGGTCGGTTGATGTTCCATAATTTTCATATATTCGATCTTCATCTAAGGTTGATTTGTATGTGCGGTCCGGGGGATATTGGTGGTGTTGTGGGCGATGCTCTTTTTTGTTTTGGTTATGTGTTTGGGTGAGTTTTTGTTTGTTGGTTTTTTAGTTTCTGCAAGTGGTTTTGGGTTGGTGTTTCTGATCTAAGTTTTTTTTTTTTTTTTTTGTGCGCTTCCAACCCTTAGAGGTGCTCTTCTCTGATTTGTCATGGGTAACTTTGCCTCCGTTTGCCTTAATCTTATTTCAACTATGAGCAGTCTGGCTATAGTCCTGTCGACCGATGGCCAATCTAAATTCAGTGATTTACCATGATGGGTCATCTTCAAACAATTCTCAGGAGGCAAAATATGTAGTTGATTTGTTCAGTTGTCATGGTCAAGTTTGTATTCGATGAGCTAAAACAATGCTTTGTGTCGCTTCGATAAATGAAGTTGCAAAGATTGTTTTTCTATGTTACGTGTTTCGCACAAGATAGAGAATCTCTTTTTTCTGGTTTGATCATACTTAGTTTTTTTTAGCTGACCACTTGGCCAAGGTGTGCTCTTTTGGACAATAGAGAATCCTCTTTTTTTTTTTCAAGATTTCATGATGTTATCCCTCTTTTTAACCGAGTTTATTGAACTGCAATATAAGTGATCACAATAAAAATAAAAAAGAGACTTGTACACTTGTCAAGGTTGCCAAACTGGTTGCTGGCAGCGCGACACACTGTTTAGCAAGTGGAATGACCCGATCGAGGTACACTAATTTATGCCGGTTAATATCCGTTTTAATAAAATAGATAGAGAAAGTGAAAAACTATTATAAGCACATGCATGTATATATATAACATATCTCAAGACAACCTCCCTACAACTGACACCATATATTTAAATAAAACACAACGCTATAAACAAAACGTCAAATTCTCATATTTAGATATAAAATTTAAAGCCAATATTTAGACGTTTATACTTAAACCCAACATATAATATCATCCATATTTAAATGGAACACATTACAAACATAATGATCAATCATCATATTTATATACAATTATTTTTTGTCGATTAAATTCACAAAAACGACGTCATTTTAGTAGAAGAAGAAAATTGAACATATCAATTGGACCATTGCTTTTGTGGTTTCGACCGTCGTTGACCGATATTGACTACCGCTTCATGCATTTGATATTTCAGTCGATTTTATGATCGATACCGGTTGAACCTAATTATATGGTGATGACAACATAAACTTGTTCCTAAAATAATCCATAAAAAATTTGGTCAAAGTAATCCGCCCCCAAATTAATAGCAGGTTAGCAACGCCAACATGGAATATATCTCAGGAGAGAAACAGAAAAAGCCATACACCAAAAAAAAAAAAAAAACCCTTCGCTTCCGTCCAGATCCCTTCTTTCAGACAAACATCGATCGATCTCTCACCAGCCAAAAATCTGTTCCTCTTCCTCCAAATTTTTTTTTGTGCGTACATGCTTTTCTCTGATTAACAGCGCATTCCTTCTTCCCCAAAATTGAAATCTAAATCCGGCCACCGCCATGCCAGCCCTCAAACTGAGCATGGCCGCTGCTTCCTTCTGCGCCAAACCCTACAAATGGCCTCGCTCCGCTTTCCCTCCTTCCCCTTCTCCCAATTCACCCACCACCACCTCCGCCGCCGGTCTCCTCCCTCTTCCGCCCCCTTCCTCCGCCGCCGCCGTGCTCTCGCTCTGTGCGGTCCCAATCAATTGCGGAAGAGCGTGGCGCAGGATACCACCCTGCGCACACCTCGCACCTTTTAATGATTGTTATCGGTACCAAATTTTTAGCTGTAGCAGTAATAATAAAAAAGATATTTTTTTTAATATAAGCGCCACCAGCGGCAGTTTGTTATTAGGGCTTCCTTCTCATTTCTCATCTTCCTCCCTCCGAAATTGTGGGTTGCCGCCGTTTGCTCGTAGGGCTGCCGGATTCTCCGCTGGATCCGATTCTTCCTCGTCGTCGCCTTCCGGGTCCGGTGGTGTGATCGCGGAAGATATGGGATCCGGTAACAAGGCGCCCGTGGACGGCGTCGAGTGGTACCCTGGTGGCGACGGCGTGAACGGATTAGATCGACCGTCTTCTTCGCCGTCGCCCGATCATCGGAAGCAGGAGGAATGCTCGTCGAAATTTCTCACGCTGCCTACCATTTTAACACTCGGCCGCGTTGCTTCCGTGCCGCTTCTCATCGGCAGTAAGTTCCCGTTTTCTTGGACTGGGTTGGTAATTGAGATTGCTGTTTCCGGTGGGTTTGAATTGATTTGCTTTTGGGTTTGTGATTGGAAATTGTTGTCTCAATGCGATGATCGGTGGGATTGGCGTCTTTCTTCCCGGGAGGATAATTTGTGAGATAGAAAATCAACAATGTTGATGGTTAAGAGCTGCGTCCGATGTGTTTCTGGTCATGTTTCTTGCGAATGTGCCTGCAATTGTATTAATGGCTGATTTTCCTCACCTTTGGGTGCATATGTTAAATTTAGTGTTGGAATGGGTTTGATATTTCTGTGAGAAGATGATCCTTGAAAGGAAAGCTTGTTACCTGTCCTAGATTTCTGGAAAATTTTGTTTTGACAATGTTTCACCGTTGCTGGCTTCCTGAAGCTTGAAGCTTCATTGAATGACATTTACAATTGAGGAAATAACTCTCAGTTTTTGTTCACCAGCCTTTTACATTGACACTTGGTTGGGAAGAACTGCTACAACTAGTATCTTTCTTGCTGCGGCAGTAACTGATTGGCTTGATGGGTACCTCGCGCGGAAGGTAACATATGGCTTGATGATGAAATGTTGGAGTCCTAATTAAAGTTTTCCAGAGGTTTTTTATATTGTAGGAAGTTAAATGTTCTTTTATTTTTCAGATGAGGTTAGGGTCTGCCTTCGGTGCATTTTTGGATCCTGTAGCTGATAAGGTTGGCAGTTTTTCCTAATAACCTATGGATATATTCCGACTTAGCTGAATAGGGTGATCTGCCTTGCTAAGAGGTTTCTTATTTGAATTTGTATGCTCATTACCACAGCTTATGGTTGCTGCTACCTTGGTTCTCTTGTGTACTCAACCTTTGGAAGTTCCTATGCTCGGGCCAGTGCCATGGCTACTCACTGTGCCTGCGATTGCTATTATTGGTCGGGAGGTAAATAAGATTTGGCTCTTTGTTTTGGCAATTACTTCTCTTTGGTTGATGCTTGATACATATTGTTTGCTTTCCCCCTGATTTTCAACCCATCTAGCTTCTGTAATTTCTCAAGGGATTTGTACTTGTTAATGATCTTGCCTGTTTGTTTACCACTATATATGTAGATAACAATGTCAGCAGTCAGGGAATGGGCTGCTTCGCAAAATACGAAGCTTCTAGAGGTTTGTTTGTCTCTTCTGTTGTTTTCTGGTTGTTGTACCCTGTACCATATATATGCTGCTGACTCTCACTTGTTAAACCTTGAAAATGTGTTTCAGGCTGTTGCAGTAAATAACTTGGGGAAATGGAAAACTGCTACACAGATGATCGCGTTAACCATACTTCTTGCGACCCGAGATGGAGGGTTGGTCATTCTGTGCTTGTGCCCCATAAAAGTTTCTTCAATTCATAGCCATTCTTAGTACATTTGATAATAGTTCCTCTTTTATGAGAGTTGTAAAGAGCTTTTTGGTTTCGTTTTTTGCAGGGTTGGAGGCCATGGGGCATTTGTAGCCTCTGGTGTTGGTTTGCTTTATATTTCAGCAGGTCTCTCGGTATATTCTTTAGCCGTGTACATGAGTAAGATTTGGAAAGTACTGCTCAAGTAGCTAGCTTGACTTCGCCGCAACCTGCATGGCTTGGGCCATCACTTCTTGCTAGTGACGGTGGATTGAGAGGAAAGCTGCTGTACAGGAGAAGTCTCAGCTCATCTCCTTACCTTTTAAAGGTGAAGCTGTCTCTCTCTGGACATGGTTGCCGAGCTTTTGCTGGTGTTTGGGAAGCAACAGTTCTTAACATTCTGAGATTCCGTGTATATGTATATATATTTGGACAGAAAGCCCTTCTCTGCTTAAAATATTAGCCGGATTTTGGTTGGCAGTGGATTAAGGTTGAAGCTTCCACAGTGCTGGTCTACGAGCTTGGACCTCGGCTGGAAACTATGTGCATTGATAAGATGAGCTGTGATGCAAACGCCAATCTTCTGTATTTCTTACTTAGGCAATAAAACACGGCGACTTGTTTGGATGAAACTTTTGAGTTATACAGCATTAATGCAAGAGCAGTGGCATCACATTTCATTTGCACCTGTTGCATCTTGTGACACACGGCATGGAAACTTAAGAGTAGATATTTGTTTATTTGTGACATCTGCGAATGTCGATGCCTGCTGGTAGCATTGCCATTGCCAACTGAAATCAAAAGTGTAATTAAGATTGTCATCTGCAATTATTGAGACCCCTCTCTCACAGATTCGACACTGGCATTGTGTTCGAAAGAAAACTGATTTGTTTTAACTTCTTCCTGCTGCTTCATAGTCTTTTCAAGCCTTCCTAATACCGTTCGAGAATCACCAGCGTTGGCAATGTATAGGTGGCAAATGAGGTGAGTTGATGTGTCGTGGGTTGAATTTAAATGGATTCATATACAGTATTAGTGAATTCCGTCAAACATATAAGAGAATTATAATTGAACCAATCGCCTCAAATATATTCGTACAATATATGTTCACCACATCAACAACGTTGATAATATTCTGTGCATAGAATCACTGAATACGCCATACTATTGAAATGTTTCTCCAGGCAGGCTATGACTTTCACCAAGAGAAACTGTTTTTGTACCAAAGGTCTAGAGAAATAGGTTAGGTTGCTAAACCAAGTGGATAGTGCCCATTAATGCAATAATTTCAAATGAAGTGCCGAATGTTGGAAGGGTACAAAGTTGAGTGTCCAAAAGTGAATTTAACCAACCAGCAGCTCACAAAACGGCGGCCGGTTGATTCAGGCGCTCAGCCTAAACACTAAACAGCAAAGCCCTACCGGGAAAATTCTCTAATAGGCATTCTCAAATCGCGACGATGTCCTCGTCGGTCTCGTCTTCGTTCCGCCTTCTCACCACCAGAATCCCAGTCCCCCTCTCATCAACCAAGTCACTCTTCTCCTCCTCCTCATTCAAACCCACCCTTTCATCTCCCTTCCTTATCTCCAAATCCATTTCATTCCAGCGAATCGAGACGAGGAACCAATCGCGATCACCAACATCAATCTCAGCATCGAGCTCCACATCTCTGCAACCCGTCGAAGAGCTCCCTCCCAAGCTCCAAGAAATCGTGAAGCTTTTCCAGTCCGTGCAGGAACCCAAAGCCAAATACGAGCAGCTGCTTTTCTACGGCAAGAACTTGAAGCCGCTGGATGCCCAGTTCAAGACAAAACTGAACAAAGTGGAAGGATGCGTTTCTCAAGTCTGGGTCAGGGCTTACTTGGACAACGATCGGAATGTCTCGTTCGAGGCGGATTCCGATTCTGTTCTCACCAAGGGCCTCGCTGCTTTGCTCGTTCTAGGTCTCTCAGGGCGGCCAGTCGAAGAGGTTTTGAGGGTCTCTCCTGATTTCGCCGTGCTTCTTGGTCTTCAACAGAGTTTGACCCCTTCCAGGAATAATGGGTTCTTGAATATGCTCAAGTTGATGCAGAAGAAAGCTCTTGAGCTGTATGTTGAAGCAGAAAAGGGTGTGCTAGAGTCTGCCCAAAGTTCAGAGGGGGGTAGCGTTCATAATGAATTACAAAGCTCGAAGTTGGAGTCAAATGGCGATGCTAGTTCCAGTAATTCAACTGTGGTTGGCAGCAGCAGCGTGGGTGAGGGTTTGGTATCAAAGAAAGACGTGAAAGCCTCCGAATTTCCTGGTCTAGGGAGTAGAGGGACTAGAATTAAGGAAAAATTGGAGAAGGAGTTAGACCCGGTTGAACTGGATGTTGAAGATGTTTCTTATCAGCATGCGGGGCATGCTGGTGTTAGGGGGAGTGATGGGGAGACGCATTTCAACTTGAAAGTTGTTTCAAAGGAGTTTGAAGGGAAAAGCTTGGTGAAGAGGCATAGGTTGATCTATGGTTTGCTGCAAGAGGAGCTGCAGAGTGGATTGCACGCATTATCTATTGTTGCCAAAACCCCGGCTGAAGTTGGAGCAACATGAGGGTGATTACCAGATGGACAATAGGTCCACACATTTCATACCCCTTGTTCCAGTCAAGTTTTTTGAGTTGATAAAGTTATAATGCTGATTGTATTTTTGAATCCTTATATTGCAGAACGAGTTACTTGTGATCCTACCTGTATAGTACGATGTACTCTGCTTTTACTCCTTAAGTGAACTGCTCTTACTTGTGATTTTGGGGTGAAGAAAGTCCGTAAGGCAAACCGTGTCAATTCGGATACATGTTCTGCATATATAAAAAATACTTGCAATGCCTTGAAGTGACCTGTTTTGTAGGGACGATTGTTGAAAGTGAGGGCAAATTTATGTGATTTTTTCTTCTGTCTCTCTCCCCCATCTCATTTGAGCTATGTATGTATACAGAATTAGAACTTGGGTACAGGACTACAGGGTATTAATCATTCTGGATTAGTTATCCGTTTATGATGAGTAATAATGAAAAGGACTAGTGTTTGGTTTCGTGAATGATACCGAATCGGTCGGTTCCAGTTCAACCTGATTAGTTCACTGGCCAGTTTAGGGTTTTATGTTTCAAGTTTTCAGGCAGCTTGTATCCTACAAGCAAAGAGTATTCAGTATTGTTAGTTAGTCCCTACAGTGGGTAGGAAGTAGGAATTGCATCTAATCTAATGTAGCTAGATTCAGTTATTGAAAAGACGACATTAATTGTTCTGCTCTGAATCTGATTATGGTCACTTGATTGAGGAGTACAGTACATGTACATTAAGCGGTACACAGAAAACCAAGGTGGGCAATGAAGAGGTAAGGGACTGAGGAGAGTATGTATAAGTAGGAATACTATAATGGAGTTTTTTTGTGATTAAAGGAGGATGACATTGAGATGTGGGCTATTGCTGATAAGTTTTCCAGAGGTTTTATATTGTAGGAAGTTAAAATGCATTTTTCTCTTTCAGATGAGGTCAGTGTCCACCTTCGGTGCATTTTTGGATCCTGTAGCTGATAAGGTGGGCAGTTTTTCCTTGTAACCTATGGATATGTTCTGACTTGGCTGAATAGGGTGATTTGCCTTGCTAAGAGGTGTTCTTATTGTGTGCTCATTACCATTTTATATAGAGACATGGATCTGCAACCTTTCTTTCTCTTCCCTCGATATGGTCCTTTGTTTTGGCAATTAAGGATAGATGCAGAGGAACCATTCAGGGTAAATGTAGCCATTTTCTGAGCTGCTTCGTTAATGCTTTCCTCGTTTCAGAACAACAGACGTAGAAATATCAAGATTCACCTAAAACATGCAGTTGTTTAGTATTCAGCGCTTCTGTGTAAAAGTTTGCACCCTTCCTTTTGTTTTTAGTGAAAATATGCTCCCTTCAACTCTTGCTATGAAACTGTAACACAAATTGCCAAATTGGATAAGACAAATTAACGAAATGATATTTTATGGTGCTAACTATGATTTGAAATTTGCATAACGAATAGAGCTACTTATACAACATAATATTCATATGTGCTAGCCCACTGATGAACTGAACAGAACTGAACTTATTCCCCCTCCTATTTTCCCTGAATTTTCTTTGTCCTTTAAGTAGGTTTGGCTATAGAATGGGAGGGAAACTAAGAAAGAAACAATAATGAATCTTTCTTTGCAACTCCCTCATCTCCTGGTAAAAAAAAGGGGAGGAAAATTGCACAAAATGGGTTCTCTTTTTTATACTCCAAATGCCATATTGCTCAATAATACCCCTCTTGGTTCTTCCCATCTCCCCATCTCAACCCCTAGCCTTAGACGGATATTCAATCTGGCTAGCCAGCTTACAATCCCCGGTATAAGCATGTGTTTAGACCGTACAATTCACGAATATCGGATGTTAGTGATGATAATTTTATACATAATTGTCATGGCATGCATCCACCGATGTGAATTGGTGACGTGATCATATGCTTACATCAAGGGACATTGAACATGGTAGTTGAATTCCGAGAAACTAAACGTTGGTGGAGCTATGTCCAAGTTGGCACACCTCCTCCTCCTCTTACTGAAACACTTGGACTTCCGGACATGCTGCGACTTATGGTATCGGAATCCAAAAACAAAACTACAATTGTAATGTCATCGTGAAAATGTCTCCTCACGCCACGGTCGATTTTTTTCAAGTCCGAGTATCTCATCTCCCTCTTTTTTGCTGCTTCTTGGAGTGCAGCCTTTAAGAGCTTCCTCGCTACACCCTGCAATCAAAAAGACTATTTTTTAAGGATACCTTCTTATTCTTGAAAAAAAATAAAAAAAATTTGGAGCACAGGGAATTATTTGTTTCTTTAACGCTATGGTCTTATATGCTAAAAGTTTATAAAGGTTGACCACTAGTAAATGATTTCCAGAATGAAGAAGTTTGCTTGTCTTCACTAGATTTTGAATATGCTATTTTTGTCAGGAAGAGAAAATCACACATGATGTTTAGTTAGAGATCCTACATTACGAGGACAAGTATGAACAATGTCAACTGCCTCTTGATTGGTCAGGTGCTCCCACAAGCCATCTGATGCAAATATCAGAAACTGATCCTCAGGAGTTAGTTTCTGCACTTTGATTGTTGGCTCTGCTAGCAAGATTGGGTTTTCAAATGGTCGAGGCAATCTAAACTTCGCTAATAGAGGTTCACGGTTGAACTCTGATCTTTTTAGGTAGGCGTCTCCTAGCGATCTTGATACCTGAAAAGAGGGAAAACTTAACTTAATGGAACCTCTTTGATTCGATTATATATGCTATTACAAAGTAAGAAAGATCCAAATGCATGTGCACACATCGCAAAAGTTTCCCCTGCTACATACACCTAGTTCTAGACATGAACTCACCTGGATTAGCCCCTTGACGCGCCAAACTTTGTGTTTCAGTACCACAATCTGAGGATCATCGGGGTGCAATTGTTGCAACTCCTCTCTCACAGATTCGACGCTGGCATTGTGTTCATACGATAACTGAATCGCCTTAACTTCTTCCTGTTGCTTCATGGTCTTTTCAAGCCTTCCTAATACCACCCGAGAATCTCCTGCATTGGCAATGTATAGCAGTCCACTACATACTACCCCTACTAAACAACATGCTCCCACAGAAGCAATTTGTGGCTTGTCTAGCCATTGGTTCTTCACTAGGCCAAGGAACTCCTCGTCTGTGGCCAAGAATGCTCTGGTGATCACATCACTAGACATTTCATAACTCTCCGATGTAAATTCTGCAACATGGTTGACCGTCGATCAGTAAAAATATGAGCAAAGCATTAGCTGTAAAAAAAGACATGTGGCAAATGAAACGAGTTGAGTTTGTGTTGAGTTCAAATGGCTTCATATGCCCGCGTTAGTGAATTCTTAGGTTGGTTTACATGGGTTTGTGGGTAGAGTTACTTGGTTCTACGAGTTGTTGGGTAAACTTATAGAGGCTATGATATTATTAGCTAAAATAACCGTAACACGATGTAATATTTTGTTATATGGAATAAATTGACAAAAGCTTAAAGTCGCATTGTTAATTTTGGAACACTGTTAAAATTTAGATACTTAATTGTAGAAAAAAAATATTTTTTGCAATAAGATGTAATTTTCGACTCAAAATAAATTTATATAATAAAATAAAAACGGTAAACATACTATATCGTAAATCTATCACTCAACCCAACCCTATTTTCAACCTGATTTTTTTTATCAATCCAATAGATATTAGTCAAATGGGTTTGGGTGAAATTGATTTGAAGTGGGTGGATTTGATTGATATTTATAGCTTGTGGTAACAAAAATAAGCATTACTCTAACTTCATCACGAGAGACAAAAATTGCATAGAGGAACACAAGAAGCATACTCTTGATATTCTCAAAGAGGCGCTCATTGACAAATCGGGCAGCTTCTGGACCTCCATGGCCATCATAAACTCCCACAAAGGTACCCTGAGGCCCCGATTCAAGTGAACTCAAGGGCCCAGATTCAAGCTGGCTCTGGTCTTCGAGTAGATTGTTAGCTTGAATCACAGCCATGGAGAATTCACCATTCACATGTCGTCCAACATCTTTGTACCACAACAATCCATCAGCACGTCCAGTGGCCGGGTCTCCAGCTCTGCAATTAACAGATTCTCCGTCCACCGCAGGCTTCCAGCAGCTTGAAACAATTCTCTTTAGCCCAGTTGAAACCATAACTTACATAATTCTCCTCCAACAAACCCACCAGAAAGAACGATTCCTTTTCGGATCAGAATCCAAAGATGGTAGCAAACTGCAGATGCAGGCAATTCGCGAAGGAGGATGCAGACACCGTTGATCAATTCCACTACAGAGAAAGCAACAAATCAACGTTTTTTTATAAAGTCACATCAATTCTTCATACATAGAAACACTTTATGTTCATAAAAATAAAAAAACTAAACTTTATGTAAAGGAAAACAAATTAGACCTTGAAATTGAAAGCTCCGTTCATAATCACAACAAAATCTATCACGTGCACAAATCAATGGCACTTACTTTTTTTCTTAAGAAAAAGTCAATGTATTGATTAATTTGCAGAGAAAAAGATACACAATATCAAATCCAGTGGCATTATTATATACGCAATCAAAAGATTCCAACGCAACATCACAAAATTCCAACCCCCACACTTCATGAAACTTGCCGAATTCAAAGAGCACATAATGAAAATGGAGGAACCCCTGAATCTGAAAGTCCGAAAAACAGAGCATCCATTTTTACCTTTCAGAGGCGACCTAAAACACCCTTGACGGCTAGCTCTGTGATTCCAAGGTCGTTACACCCACCATTCAAAGGCGAGAAATTCCCCAAGGAGAAGGGAGAAGCGAGGGGCGAGTATCTCAGAATTTCCTTCCTTCCCTTACAACAGAGGACTAGGGGAAGGGAAGGGGAAGAACAACCGGGCCATACAACAAAAGAAGAAGAAAAAAGTTCGAGTTTTTAACAATTAATAGTAAAGGGCAGAATAGATTCACGGTAACAGAGACAGAGACCAGAGGCAGAGACGACGACGACGAAGAAGAAGAAATGAAGGGTGAGATTTGAGAGTCGAGAGAAACCAACCAGAGAGAAAGAGAAAGAGATTTGAATGATCAGTTGGGTGGGTGGGTGCTGTTAATTAGAGAGAGAGAGAGAGAGAGAGAGAGAGAGAGAGAGAGATATAAACAGAAGAGCGTATCATCAAATCGCAATGGTGAGCTGGCCGTGATTAATGATATGATAAGCGCTCTCTCTTCTCTCTTCCTAGTTTTCTGATTTCTCCCCTTTTGCCGTACGGCCACCGTTGGACTTTTTTTTTCTTAATAAGTTATTTAAAGCGGTTCTTTGTTTTTATTCCTTTTGTCTCTTAGTCGTATTGACATCTTCTCTTCTATTGGTTGGTGGTGTTTTTTTCCCAGTTTTCTTTTTTGTTTCAAAAATTTAGGAAGGTTTGACTTTTTTGGTTTTTAGCCAATTGGATTTCCCGTTTCACCTCACAACAACCCTCTACCTTATTTTAGCCAATCTTTGTTCATCTACCCTGCTTTCTTCTCTTTATATAGTAAAAAAAAAAGAGGTTAATTAGTTGGAATCAAAACAATTTTGCTACTTATTTTATTTTCCATTTGCTTTGTCCGAAAGTTAATTGCTTTAGTGGTAGAACGATCACAAATTCCGATAACAGCAATCGATGTGTATGTGTCACATTTCGAACAGTTTTTTCATCATGTTAATTTGTCCTTTATAATATGCTTCTAAGTTTCTTCATTTACTATGAATTTTTTGTGTGTGCTTATTTTTACCAAAAATAAGCTCTGCTTATACTTGTGATATTTTACTTAGAAATTATACATCTATGTCCTACTTTAAATTACATATCGTCGATATCCCGCATACATAACAATTCAACTAGTTTAAATACTTGTGTCTTCTAAAGATTGGTTCTCCTTTTCTCAACTCAAAAGGCAAAGATGGATTGCAGTTGGAGACCCCCATAGTTTTGACTCTACAGGGATAATAAGCTCATTATTCCTGTTGTCAAACATTCAATTTACCACTTGCTAAGCAGTAAAACCTAGAATGGACTGGAACAAGAAAATCAGGAGCCGGGACCGGACCGGACCGAATATAATGCTGTCCGGTCTTTGGTCAACATGAATTTTACAATTACTGAAAAAATGATGGACCGAATTGATTTTCGAACCAAATGGATCGAACTCAATGACGATTCGGTCCTTGATCCTAAGATGTCTTTACTAATGGACCGCGGTTCTCGTAAGTTGGTCCGGTCCGGACCGAACCGTTGCTCACCCCTAAGGAATAGTAACATATTGGTTTGTTTGTGAACTGTCAGGAAATGGGTGATTTCCGATGGAAACGATGCCACTCTTTTCCACGTCACTCTCCCAAGCTTATAAGAGGTTAAAAGGCTTAACTATCCCTTTCCCAACAACTCGAGTTATTGGGACCAAGTGGTTAGTTCGCTAACATGGTATCAGAGCCTAGAACCGAAAGGTCATGGTTTCGAATCCTCATAACGACCCCCATTTCATGCCAATTCGTTTAGCACAAGGAATGGTATGTCCAACCTGTGCAAACTAAAGCCTCGTGGTTTGGCAGCACAAGGGTTCAACCTGTGCAAACCGTAAAAATCCACAATTTGGCATCGGCTTTCGTTTGAGGGGGCGTATAAGAGGTTAAAAGGCTTAACTATCCCTTTCCCAACAACTCGAGTTATTGGGACCAAGTGGTTAGTTCGCTAACAAAGCTTCCCGTGAAAACTTCCGTTTACTCCTCCGATCCCCGACCACGTGCCTCCCTGATCGCTGACCGTTAGCTCACGTGCTTTTGCCTGCTCCGGCGAGCCAGCAACTATGGCGTCGAACTCAGTCCGACTAGCCGCCGCTCAGAAAGATAGACACCAGAAATGAAGTTTCAGCTGTGGCTGATATTTGATTTCTCATTCATCGATTCAGTGAGAACAAAGTTGCCAATTGCTAAGGTAATTCATTAGAAGCAATAGTTCTAAAAGCATGATGCCCTGTTCTCAAGTTCCTTTAATAACAAATTGCTTCTGCCACAAGTAACATGATCGTATATTTCCTTGTACAGCAACGCCAGCCCATTGGCTTCTGGAAACCTTCACCTCTGTGATCTGTTGAGACATTTGGGTTATTCTGGACAAGGAGAAGACGACGTAGGAATTTGGTTGCTTCGATGTTGTGGAAAAATAAGATCATCTCAATCATTATCGCAGTTTTCTTCTGTACTCTTCAGTTTAGAAGCAATCTTTTTTTTTTATAATGGTGATTGATGCATTAAAAAAAAAAACCACAAACAAGAAAGTTTACAACCGACGGATCAAGAGAAAAGATCCGCCAAGGAACAAGAAAAGAAAATCTGCGAAGGGGCCAGGCCGCCCCAACCGTAGTAAGCAGAGGGAAACAAAAAAGCAAAGGAAACAAATAAACAAAGGAACCAACTATAGATCGGGAGGAGAAGAAGAGGTCGCGCCCATACGAGAGTCACTTCGGATCTGCAGAGGGCACAAAATATGCCCCAGAGACAACCACTCAGCGCTCTGCGAGTCACTTAGAGTGCCCGTCACCCTCACCCAGCTTAGTAAAGTCCTGCAAGTCTTATGAAAAACCACCTGCCACCCACACCTTTTATCATGGAAGCTTCTATTGTTCCTTTCCTTCCAAAGCTCCCAGGCAAATGCGTGCAGGATACACGCCGCCAAGGAACTCATCCAGGGGAGCTGACTGCGAGGAGACCAGCAGTGTATAATAGAAGCAAAGCAGTCGGGGAAAGGCCCCAAGAACCCAAACAACTGCTGGAGGAGGCACCAAATACTGCTGCTGTACCGGCATTGACAGAGGAGATGGTTGGTGCTTTCTTCAGCCTCTTCGCAAAGGACACATCTGCTTGCAAGGGACCAGCCCCTTCTCTTCAAATTTTCATGAGTTAGAATGCGTCTGTGCATGATCAACCAAAGAAACGCATTCACCTTAGACGGAACGTGCGGTTGCCACACCACCTTGAATGGAAAATTGTCGAGGCCCACCATTCTATCATGAATCAGGGCACGATACATGGAGTTCACCGAAAAACCATCCTTTGGACTGGGGTTCCAAATCAGCTTGGCCGGACCTGCATTAATCAAATCATGGGGTAAAAGAGATAACAAATTCAAGAGATCATTCCTCTCACGATCAGCCCCACCCCTTAGAGAGTACATTAAAGGAAAATCCCACACCACACGCTCATTATCAAAGGATATGAGATCAGACACCCAAGCATCCCGGTTTGAGGATGCAGCCGCAACCCTAGGATAGG
Organism: Linum trigynum; assembly: GCA_964030455.1. Classification (NCBI taxonomy): domain Eukaryota; kingdom Viridiplantae; phylum Streptophyta; class Magnoliopsida; order Malpighiales; family Linaceae; genus Linum; species Linum trigynum. Next base: position 5,712,508 of record OZ034816.1, read on the forward strand.
AATCTTTCAGCATCTTCCCCGGGATCCAGCAGTCATTCCAAAAAGACACCCAAGCCCCGCCACCCGGGCTAACAGAAGCAAACTTCCAAAACATATTTTCTTCCTTCATAATGCATCTCCAAATTGAGCAACCAATCGGACCTACGCCATTCCCAGCCCTCCACTCGGAAGAAGTTCGAAGATACTTGACATCGATAAGATTACGCCACCAAGAAGATGGTTCCAAGGCATATTTCCAAAACCATTTACACAGCAAGGCAGAGTTCATACAGCCGAGATCAAGGATACCCAAACCGCCTCTTTCCTTGGTCGATTTGCACACATCCCATCGAACAAGATGATATGTGCTTTTATCTTGGACACCTGCCCAAATGAACCTGCATTCCAATCTCTCCATCTTCTGAATCGTGGTTTTCGGGGCTTTTAACAAGGAGAATAAGTATAAAGGCTGACTTGTAAGGCTGCTTTTACAAAGGACAATCCGGCCACCTAGCGACAGAAATTTTCCCCTCCAACCTTCAAGTCTCGACTGTAATCTGGACAGCACCTTGTTCCAAATCGCTGAGGAATTTGGGCTAGCTCCGAGGGGGGCACCAAGGTAAATAGTAGGCAGAAAATTCCAACCGCACCCAAAAATTCTAGCAAAAACATCCGGATTACCAACATTGCCAACAGGGAACATCACACTCTTCTCCACGTTAATTCGTAATCCGGTCACAGATTGAAAGCCTCTTCTCCACGTTAATTCGTAATCTTGGTAATCCGGATTACCAAGATTAGAAGCAATCTTGCACCACAATGCTTCAGCGTCACCAGAATACCAGGACAAGTGCCTTCATCTTACACTTGAACTGTTCATTCAGCCCTGTAGGATAATGTATTCTTGGTAGAAACGGTAAATTCTTTTATCAGATGGAAAAGAGATTTACTGAAACAAGATGGTAATTTTCGAGAGACATGAAAAATCCTGTATACGACTATGTAATAGAGAAGACAAAACCAAACCACTACATACTATTCTTGGTAAAAGAAGATAAAGCAAACAAACCCTGTACTGGAAGAAATTATCAACAAGAAGCTCTTTTTTCCCAGGGCAAATGAGGCATACTGACCCCAAAAAAACCAACCCCAAAATATTCACTAACGTGACCCCAAGTATACCGTAAGTATACCACAGTTCCCCCCTGTACAACATCCTAACAATGAAAGCGCAAACGACTATTCTAACAAGAATTCTGCAGTGGAATCAGGCCCTGCGAGAAGGTCAAAGGTTCTCTTCCTCAAGCTGTCTTTCAGTATAGTGATTTGACCTTCCTTCACAAGTACGTCTTCATCGAGAGCCTCTAGCTTCTTCTTCAACAAACCGACCTCCGAGTTCAATAGCATGTTCTTCTCGTTGTACTGCTTCACTTCTTCCCACATTATATCTCTCTCCTGCGTTACTTGTGGCAGTATCCCCTTTGTTAGTGATAGCTCCTTCATCGATTCTTGGAGATCATGTTGAAGCTGACTTAAGTTTTCATCCTTCTTTGACATCTGAAGAAGAAAGAAAACCCAGAATCAAGGGAATGTTAAACAGTTTGGAGGTGTTGGGAATCAAGCCACGTATATGGGTTCTTAAGCAAGATCTCCAAGCGGCAGTTTATTTGTATTCACCTGAAGCTCGAAGTCTTTCAGCTGGTGGCTGACGCATGAAAGGTTATCCATAGCATTTTGGACTTCATATCGGAGGATGTCATTGCCTCTCACAGCCGCTGCTATCTCAGCTTGCAATTGCTCAACTTCCAGCTCTTTAGCATAAAGCTTCTCCCTTAGCAGGCTTGTAAGCAAAGCCTCCGTCTTTAGTTCAAACTTCAATGTCTCCTACAGGGACAGAGAAAAAAGCTTCAACTTGTTTGCTTGCAACTTCTACTTAATGAAAGACATTGATTACCTACAATTCCATCGCACATTTAAGATAAGCTTACCTCTGATGTTGGATGATTTGGCTGCTGACACGATGGAGTAACAGAATTCGACTTTTCCTGCAATAAATATGAAACAGACTGCAAACATCTTGTTAGGCTCTCGATCCCACGTCTAAAGCCCTGAACTTTGACATCCGATTCGACAAGGAAATGCCCGTCTAAACCGTTTCTGATGAACTCCATCCGATGTGCTGTTTCTAGACATTCCCCTGCATTCCCTTTAATTTGCTCCAACAACTTGGAACACAATTCAGTGCTCTCATTCAGCAGAGACAATCCCTGATTTTGCAGACAACATACACGGGTCCACATCTCTTGATCAAGTTTGAGAGTCGCTGCATAAATCTCATTCCCACTGCCCTTCAATCTATTCAGTAGATTCATATTCTCATGTCGAAGAGAGTCTACCTCATTTCTGTGAGATTCCACTTCCCTTCTAAGTGACAGTTCTACTCCTGCCAACCTCATTTGTTCCATTCGCATCTTCGTGAGGTGTTTATCAAATTTGTCCACTGATTGCTGCCTCTCCATTTCAGCACCAAATTCATCCCTCAATCCAATGATTGTCTTCTCCTGTTCACTGCAAGTTCTCAACAACCTTGTCGTTGACTTTTGTAGCTCCTTGCACTCCTTATCCCTAGCTTCAAAATTTCTCCTGATACAACTTAAGTCATGTCTAGATGCTGTGTATTTCTCCTGCAATTCAGATAAGGTTTGCTGTAAGTGCTCATTTTCCTGGGTCAACTCTTGCACACTTGAAGTCAGCTGCCTAAGTTGTTGCTCTGAATAAGTCAACGCATTTTTGGTATCGGACTCCCTTTGACTAAAAGCAGAGACTTCCCTCTGGAGAGACACATTCTGCTCCGCAAGCTCTCTGACCCTCTCACGCAGTCTCTGCTCCTCTAACTGGCACTTCTCAAGTTTCGATGACCAGTCATTTGACCTCCTGTCTAACTCTTTCTCCAATGCTGACTGCAGTTCATTCTTTTCCTTCTCAAGTCTTAGACTCCGTGACTCCAGTTCTGCCTTCGCCAGCCTAAGTGCTTCCTTGCCAGAATCTCTCTCCACAATCCGAGACTTGAGAAGCCCTGAGATCTCAATTGCCATGCTTACCCTGTCCTCCATTAGGTTCCTAACAAAGTGGCCGAATGATGAACTATCAAACGCACGATCCTGGAGAAAGCCTTCCTGCTCAAGTTCTTCGGACAGAACAACAACCCTCTCCTCAGCTTCTTTTGATCTTCTTTCCAGCTCCAAATCAACTGGATCTGCATCACCTTTGACAGACTTTATATCCCTAAAATCATTTCCACCATAGACATCTTGCCGGTAGCCCAAGTAATCATCTTCATGATACCTGTTCACAGTATCATCACATGACCCCTCGAAAGAGCAACTTTTCGCAGCCTGAGCTTCTGGGTTCAATTCAAAGCGTTTGCTTAGTGATCCACCATAAATATCCTCAATTGTGATCGGAACACCACAATCAACCTCCTTGGGATTTGATTTAGGGAAACCGTGAGCTTGGGCGAGTCTCTCAATAACATTCTTTGCAAGTCTCCTCGGTGATCCATGCCCAAATTCATTCTCCATCCAGTCATCGTTGCAAGGGAAGTGGGGATGGGTTCGTTTAGACTCCCTAAAAGAGTGAGACTTTGGTTTATCTCTGACAGGATGTGTTGGTGAAGTAGGAGCTGTATATTGGACTCGAGGTGGAAGCCTCCCACCTGGATTCCCACTCCCAGTACCAAAGTATCTTTGAGAAGAAACTTTTTTTGGCTTGCTTCTTTCTATTTGTCCCTCTCCATCAATATAGCGATCCAAGACCTTTGTTGAAGCATTACTGCTACTGGTAGAACCAGAAGTAGGCATCTCCAGTCCATGAACTTCATGTTGCTCGGGTCTAACTTGCCTCACAGGAGTAAGCGCACGCCTACTGCTACTGGCAGAAAACAAGATATGTACCCATCAGATTCTCAAAGAAATGACCATCAAGTTTTATGCAAAAATCGCAAAGCAACAAAATGGTAAGCTGTTAAATATGAACTCAGACAGTTGCTCACCGAGAAGAATAACTGCTAGGAGATTTACTTCGATTGACTGGAACTGAGAAGTTTGACTGCCCATCATCATCAAGTAGAAATGCTCCAGATGTATAAGAGCGGCTCTTTCTAAGACCGGGATTGGAACTGGGACTTTGGTTATCATAAACTTGCTTCCTTGACTTGGAAAAAAAACTCTTCGGGCTCCTGAAATTGCTCTCAGACTTATCAGCAACGTGATCTACCAGCTCACTTCCAGGTCGATTCTCCTTCTTAGGTGATGGAGAAACAGTACTGCTGCTTCCATCATTAGGGGAAGACCGGAAAAAGAATAGTTTCTTCATCTATATATACCCAAAGATAAAACCAGTGCAGCTTCCACTCGAGCCTTTATAGCCGTTTCTGAAAATAGCCAAAAGTTAAGTTTTGAGATTTCTAACGAAAATCCATAACATGAACTGCTTCAAAGGTAAAGCATATCATGAAGGCTTCAACCGATATATTATACATGGCAGTAAACAATGAATAAAAGAAAATGGGAAACACATCAGTTGGCCATAAGGGAAATTGGATTAAAGAAGAAAAAACCATGTGCACGTCAGAGTTCAGCTGCTCGCTCAGTAGTTTAATAATCAGTTAATTACATGGTCATGTGCCATGGCTTCTGATTCATTCTCACTAAGCTCAATCTTTAAATAAAACTAACACCAACTCCACTAGCTAATACCGATCAAGAAAAACCCTAGAGCTAGCTTTAACCTTAGAAGCAGCATCAGAAAAAGTGGGGAAACTACCCCCGATTCACCAACTTCGTCATATTGCTGCTGCAATAATCTTTGAGAATCGAGAGCAACACATGAAAACCCAAATCGATTTTCCCGTACATGTAATCAGAATTCGGATAAAGGAAGAAGAAAGGATTCCAATTATGTCCAATGCATCAAGTAGATTTGAGCTGATAAACCCCAAATGAAACCTCGCCCGTTTGGTTGCAAAGGAAATCAAGGGAAAAGGATCACTCAGAGAGAATCAAACTGAAATCAGTTCAGACTTCAGAGAAAAGAAACGTTATCAATGATCATCCACCAAAAAGAAACAGAGAGAGAGAGCAAAAAGAAGATAACCAGAATCCTACTTTACCTTCAGAGAGCACTCGCCTTTGACTCCTCTCTCTCTCTCCTCCCTTGTCCTTCCAAACTTGGCCAATACACAAACCTCCTCTTCCTCTTGTTTTCTTCTTCCTACACCCAGAAGAAGCCAACAACCAAAGACGCCATTAAACAGCAAAGAAACAGCCACCCCCACCTTCCCCAGAATTCAAATTCCGGGGAACAAATCCAAATATCAGGGGAAACCGACCCGCACAAAAATCCATTTAAGCACGCGACATTAATCACGGGAGGGGGAGTTTTCAATTCCTCTCATTTACCGACTACCCTTTCGAATTAATTTGAAAATGGAAAGACGAAATCAATGACTTACCCCTTTTGCCGCCCACCAGACAGAAATCAAATCACTCCAACCAGAAACGGACCCAAAATTCACCGACCCCACTCCACAGCAGCGGAGGAACAGGTGGAGGCTGCAGCTGGCTGTTGGACTTGGATTTGGGTAGCCGTTTTCGAATAAGTATACTACTAGTAGTACAGAAGCCCTTGACCCTTCCTCTGCTATTGTCGTAGTTTGGATGGCAGTGTTGAAGGGGAGGGCGTCAACGGGAGAGGGACGTGGGCGGAAGGGAACGTTTGGGAGAATAGGAAATGATGGCGACAGTGAGAGCCACAGTCTTATTGTAATTGTACCCTACGGCGAGAGCCACAGCTTCTCTCAGTATAACGGGGAAAAGGACGACTAAAATACGTTATCTGCAGTTCTGCTTTAGCTTTTTGTTTTTAAGGATAAAAAAGGTTGATTGATCACGTTTTACTGAGCTCTTGTTATGCACCATGCTTTTCTTTCAATAGACAAGTCTCTCTATGACTCTATTATGCATAAAATGTTCCAAAAAAAAAAGTAGTATTACAAAGAAACATAGTAGTTTTTAAGTTTCTAGAGAAAGGAGCGAGCAGGAAATATATAACGAACGATAAATAAATTGGCATCATATAAGTATTTATTGCCCTTTTTATGAGTGAAAGGAACATAATCCCTAGTTTTTCTAATGAGAGCTCGAGTTTACGCCGTTAGGGACTATAACAGGATTTCAGCTAAAATCTATTGCTTGAAGTACCACTTTCACAAAGTGAATTGAAAAGGTATAGGAATTGCAATTTGGATCATCCACCATTACAATAAGAAGAGTGTGGTGTTACGTAGTTATACATTGGAAGAAACTTGAAATGTGAATTGCTCGTTATTTTACTTTATAGTTCAACTCATACTGATATCATGATAGTTAGACACCAATTTATTTATCCCAACCTATACAGAATACTAAAAACTCATTCGATTAACTAACTAAATTGTATATGTTTCTTGACATATTGAAATCTAATTTGAATGGCAAATGTTCTAAAAAGTACTTAATAATATCAAAATAGCGATGAAATATAAAATGAATCAATAATATCTTCGTTAGGGACTATAGCAGGATTTCAGCTAAACTCTATTGCTTGAAGTACCACTTTCACAAAATGAATTGAAAAGGTATAGGAATTGTAAATTGGATCATCCACCATTACAATAAGAAGAGTGTGGTGTTACGTAGTTATACATTGGAAGAAACTTGAAATGTGAATTGCTCGTTGTTTTACTTTATAGTTCAACTCAGACTGATTTTATGATAGAAAGACATCAATTCATTTATCCCAACCTATATAGCATACTAAAAACTCATATGATTAACTAATTAAACTGTGTCTATTTTCTTGGCATAATGAAATCGAATTTGAATGGCAGATGTTCTAAAATGTACTTAATAATATCAAAATAGCGATGACATATAAAATGACTCAATAATATCTTCATTCGAGAACTAAATAATATATTTGGACGTCATCACGTATAATTTAACAAAATTACAAATTAGCAATAAATAACAACACCACAAATCAGCTATTGAAAGGTACCAATACATATACAACCAGACACATAACATCCCTTCTGTTTGTTATTGTTGGAGAAAATAGGACACCCAATCTCTTATCACGTAGCAAGAAGAACTACTTGCCATTTGCCTACATGATAATGTATATTTAATTACATCGATGTAACCATTTTACTAGTAAACAAGCATGAAATGGTGATGATCGTTTCCGTTTCGATTTTTTTTTTTTTTTTTTTAGTATTTGGTAACCTCAAATCCTAGTCAGCCTGGCTGTGTGACTGTGTCATTTACTTTATTTGTTAAAAAAAAGTCATTTGCTTTATTTATGAATGCAATTAAGTCATTGTCATATAAAATGTAGAAATTAAAATATAGAACTACTAATGACTAATGAGCTTAGGCTACTGTATTGCTTGACCCCAGGGCAAATGAGGCATACTGACCCCATAATATACCGTAAGTATACCACAGTTCCCCCCTGTACAACATCCTAACAATGAAAGCGCAAACGACTATTCTAACAAGAATTCTGCAGTGGAATCAGGCCCTGCGAGAAGGTCAAAGGTTCTCTTCCTCAAGCTGTCTTTCAGTATAGTGATCTGACCTTCCTTCACAAGTACGTCTTCATCGAGAGCCTCTACCTTCTTCTTCAACAAACCGACCTCCGAGTTCAATAGCATGTTCTTCTCGTTGTACTGCTTCACTTCTTCCCACATTATATCTCTCTCCTGCGTTACTTGTGGCAGTATCCCCTTTGTCAGGGATAGCTCCTTCATCGATTCTTGGAGATCATGTTGAAGCTGACTTAAGTTTTCATCCTTCTTTGACATCTGAAGAAGAAAGAAAACCCAGAATCAAGGGAATGTTTAACAGTTTGGAGGTGTTGGGAATCAAGCCACGTATATGGGTTCTTAAACAAGATCTCCAAGCGGCAGTTTATTTGTATTCACCTGAAGCTCAAAGTCTTTCAACTGGTGGCTGACACATGAAAGGTTATCCATAGCATTTTGGACTTCATATCGGAGGATGTCATTGCCTCTCACAGCCGCTGCTATCTCAGCTTGCAATTGCTCAACTTCCAGCTCTTTAGCATAAAGCTTCTCCCTTAGCAGGCTTGTAACCAAAGCCTCGGTCTTTAGTTCAAACTTCAATGTCTCCTACAGGGACAGAAAAAAGCTTCAAATCTTGTTTGCTTGCAACTACAACTTAATGAAAGAAATAGATTACCTACAATTATGCACATTCAAGAAAAGTTTACCTCTGATGTTGGATGATTTGGCTGCTGACACGATGCAGCTACAGAATTAGACTTTTCCTGCAATAAAGATGAAACGGACTGCAAACCTCTTGCCAGGCTCTCAATCCCACGTCTAAAGCCCTGAACTTTGACATCCGATTCGACAAGGAAATGCCCGTCTAAACCGTTTCTGATGAACTCCATCCGATGTGCTGTTTCTAGACATTCGCTTGCATTCCCTTTGATTTGCTCCAACAACTTGGAACACAATTCAGTGCTCTCATTCAGCAGAGATAATCCTTGATTTTGCAGACAACATACACGGCCCCCCATCTCTTGATCTAGTTTGAGAGTCGCTGCATAAATCTCATTCCCACTGCCCTTCAATCTATTCAGTAGATTCATATTCTCATGTCGAAGAGAGTCTACTTCATTTCTGTGAGATTCCACTTCCCTTCTAAGTGACAGTTCTACTCCGGCCAACCTCATTTGTTCCATTCGCATCTTCGTGATGTGTTTATCGAATTTGTCCACTGATTACTGCCTCTCCATTTCAGCACCAAATTCATCCCTCAATCCAATGATTGTCTTCTCCTGTTCACTGCAAGTTCTCAAAAACCTTGTCGTTGACTTTTGTAGCTCCTTGCACTCCTTATCCCTAGCTTCAAAATTTCTCCTGATACAACTTAAGTCATGTCTAGCTGCTGTGTACTTGTCCTGCAACTCAGATAAGGTTTGCTGTAAGTGCTCATTTTCCTGGGTCAACTCTTGCACACTTGAATTCAGCTGCCTAACTTGTTGCTCTGAATAAGTCAGCACATTTTTCGTTTCAGACTCCCTTTGACTAAAAGCAGAGACTTCCCTCTGGAGAGACACATTCTGCTCCGCAAGCTCTCTGACCCTCTCACGCAGTCTCTGCTCTTCTAACTGGCACTTCTCAAGTTTCGATGACCAGTCACAGACCACGAGGGAAAGACTCCCATTGGTTGAAACTTGAAACCAACACAGACCACGAGGATCGCCATCTCAGGCCGTCCAATCATCTCCTCAATCAACGGCAAGGATTTAATTTCACTACTTCTGGCGGAACCAAACGAAAATTTTCAAAATTTCCCTCCTCCGTCTCCCCTGAAAACCGCCTCCCTATATATACACAAATCCTCCATTCACAAACCTCCATCTCAAACCAATTTGCTTCATCAAATCCCAGATCCCAAATCTTATCTCCGATTCCCACAAAAAAGGTAGCTCGCACGAATCAGACAGCTAAGAAATCCACCGGCGGGAAGGCGCCGAGGAAGCAGCTGGCGACCAAGGCGGCGCGCAAGTCGGCCCCGGCGACCGGAGGAGTGAAGAAGCCTCACCGATTCAGGCCGGGAACCGTTGCGCTGAGGGAGATCCGGAAGTACCAGAAGAGCACCGAGCTGCTGTTTCGGTAGTTTCCGTTCCAGAAGCTGGTGAGGGAAATCGCCCAGGATTTCAAGACGGATCTGAGGTTCCAGAGCAGCGCCGTGTCGGCCCTCCAGGAGGCTACCGAGGCGTACCTTGTCGGATTGTTCGAGGACACTAACCTCTGTGCGATTCACATCAGGAGGGTCACCATCATGCCCAAGGATATCCAGCTTGCCAGGAGGATCAGAGGCGAGAGGGCTTAAACAGAGTGTAGTTTGTTTTAATGGGCTGTTCTATGTTTTAATGTCTAGTTGTTTAGGGCTGATTCCTAAAGTATTTCTGCTTTTGATTTTGGATTGTAGAAGTCGCTGTGGAAGCTCTGGCTGAAGTTGCTGAGGTAGAAGTCGCTGAGGAAGCTCTGGCTGTTGAAGTCCCCGAAAAAGATAATGGAGTTTCATGAAAACGTAAGGCCGAAGATCTCGTCGATGAAGAAAATGGTGGAAAGCGAAGAGCGTTCGAGGAAGAGAATCGGAAGGACGTCAGCAATCTAAATCCAGAATTCGCTGAGTCTACTCCACCAAGAAAACGAAAAGCGCAGCATCTGGCTGAGCAAGAAAATGGTAGAAAACGTAGAGCTCAAGGAGTGGACGAGGAAGAGAAGGGAAAGGAGGCTGAAATTTCACTGGGTAAGTTTTCAAAAGACCTTCCCAAGCTTCTTCTTTCCCCTCTTCGTCGAATTGGTAAGCTAAAGTTTCTTTTTCCTCCCTTCTGGGCTCTTTCAACTTCAGCGGAATACCAGAAAAAGAGGCAGACGAGGGAGTTAACGGGACCTTTTGATCCTATGCGTAGAAATTCTCTGTATGCAAAAGTCATGAATTCTTATCGCTGCTGTGTAATTTTCCCCCATTCCATTGGAATTCCACGTTGTCGGACAGAGGTAAGGATTCTCTCTACCCACTCCTTTTCTTTTTCTCTTGTTAATTTGGTTCTGGGTTTGATGAAAAAGTGTTTGCTTACTTTTTAGATTGTCAATCAAAGCTACGCTTAATACCACAGGTTCCAATACCTTCGTTCTCGTGCTCTCGACCACCTGCCAATGATCAGAGCTTTCCTCGCACACAATTTCCTGTTTTTTTGCTTCTTTCTCTTCCAAGATAGATATTGAGTGACTGTTCATTTTTGCAGGCATGGCATTCGTGGAATCGACTTTGATCCCACGGTAAGTAAGCCTCTGATGTTATTAGGTTAATTAGGCTAGTTGGTTACTAGATGCGTCTGTAGAAAAAGAGAGGGTTGATAATTGATTTTCAGGGGGAGCGCTTAGTATCTGTGAATAGGATTGGCTGTTTCACCATTCACAGGTTCCAATACCTTCGTTCTCGTGCTCTCGACCACCTGCCAATGATCAGAGGTTTCAACTTTCCTCCAAGTTATAAATAGCCTTAGACAGCCTAGTAGATAGATTCTGAATTAATTGATTTTCAGCCTAGTAGATAGGTGCGCAAGCAACCTAAAGGAAAGCATGAACAAAATGTAACAACACAACACCAAGAAAAAAGAAAGCATGAACAAAATGTAAACTGACTAGCAATTAACCTGCTGGGACTTGGCTTTGTTCCAACGAACTGCCTCTAATGAGTATCTTGAATAGAAGTGAAACTCATCTCTAACTGTTACTTCACGTGATCCAAATTCTGAAAAATACGATGCATAATATAATTCAGAACCTATCTACTAGGCTGTCTAAGGCTATTCATAACTTGGAGGGAAGTTGAAACCTCTGATCATTGGCAGGTGGTCGAGAGCACGAGAACGAAGGTATTGGAACCTGTGAATGGTGAAGCAGCCAATCCTATTCACAGATACTAAGCGCGCTCCCCCTGAAAATCAATTATCAACCCTCTCTTTTTCTACAGACGCATCTAGTAACCAACTAGCCTAATTAACCTAATAACATCAGAGGCTTATTTACCGTGGGATCAAAGTCGATTCCACGAATGCCATGCCTGCAAAAATGAACAGTCACTCAATATCTATCTTGGAAGGGAAAGAAGCAAAAAAAACAGGAAATTGTGTGCGAGGAAAGCTCTGATCATTGGCAGGTGGTCGAGAGCACGAGAACGAAGGTATTGGAACCTGTGGTATTGAGCGTAGCGTTGATTGGCAATCTAAAAGGTAAGCAAACATTTTTTCATCAAACCCAGAACCAAATTAACAGAAGAAAATGAGTGGGTAGAGAGAATCCTTACCTCTGTCCGACAACGTGGAATTCCAATGGAATGGGGGAAAATTACACAGCAGCGATAAGAATTCATGATTTTTGCATACAGAGAATTTCTATGCATAGGATCAAAACGTCCCGTTAACTCCCTCGTCTGCCTCTTTTTCTGGTATTCCGCTGAAGTTGAAAGAGACCAGAAAGAAGGGAGGAAAAAGAAACCTTAGCTTACCAATTCGACGAAGAGGGGAAAGAAAAGCTTGGGAAGGTCTTTTGAAAACTTACCCAGTGAAATCTCAGCCTCCTTTCCCTTCTCTTCCTCGTCCACTCCTTGAGCTCTACGTTTTCTACCATTCTCTTGCTTAGCCAGATGCTGCGCTTTTCGTTTTCTTGGTGGAGTAGACTCAGCGAATTCTGGATTTAGATTGCTGCCGTCCTTCCGATTCTCTTCCTCGAACGCTCTTCGTTTTCCACCATTTTCTTCATCGACGATATCTTCGGCCTTACGTTTTCTTGAAACTCCATTATCTTCTTCGGCGACTTCAACAGCCAGAGCTTCCTCAGCAGTTAAGCGAGCCACGGCTTCAAATAGAATGTTAGGGTTTACCATTACTACAATTATTCCTAATTTCTGATAGGAAGAACAAAGAGGGAAACGGCGGCGGTATTATTTGTGGGTAAAGGGGGAGGTGGAATCGGAAGGGGAGAGGAAGGAAGAAGAGTCTTTTCGAAAACGCAGAAGAATTGAAGAAGTGTCAAAGAGGAACTTTATCCCGCCAAAACTAAAGGGTCTGGATCTGGAATTGTGATCCGTGTGGTAGGGTTAGTTAAACTCTATTTTTTTCTTCGGAGTTATAATCAAGCGGGTCCTTTTTTCCCGCGTTAGACGGTTAGGATGGTTAATTTTATTATTAAACAAATTATTATCTTCAAACAAAAAAACTACCAAAAATAAGACAAATCCGAAGGATATAAATTATATAAATCATTAAAATATAGGATAAGTAATACATTCATGATACCATAATTAAGGGCGGGTCCATCGTACACTTTTTTTAACCTTTTATGAACATTTTTTTTTTATAGAAATCTGCTCGGAGCTAATATTAATCAGATGAGACAGTTACATCATCGAGTTTCAACTGATCGAGCAGACACATTGGTGGTCTATCAAACCAGACCTCCGCTTCATTCCATCTCGTATTGACATGCGCCATTTTATGGGCTGCCTCATTTGCCATCCTGCTAACGTGTCTCCACTCGCCTCCCCCAATTTCCTCCATCAGCTTACATATACTTCGACATATAACTCCCACCTCAGTATGGACCTCTCTAGCTGTCGATAGCTTGCCCGCCAGCGTAAGGCAATCCGTTTCGAGTACTGGGGATCCCAAGTGATGCTGTCGCACCAAAAGGAGACCAAACTCCCCTGCTAGCGCCTCGCCCAATTCCGGATCTCCCCCGTATCGGACTCTCTTTGCAGCCGCTAACACAAAGCGCCCCCTGTCATCTCTTATAACCACACCCAGGCCCAAACCTCCATCCACGACTCCTGCATCCACATTCACTTTAATCTTTCCCATTGCTGGACGTTGCCATGTTTTCGCCATGACTGGTCCCGGTGAATTCTCCAAAGTCTCCTGGTATTGTCTATAATCATCAAGATAAGCTTGGGCGCGCACCACTATTTCTTCTTCGGCCAACTTTGCACCATTGAATAGATGTGTGTTTCGTTCTTTCCAAAGAAACCATAGTAGTACGCTCCAGTCCGCAAACTCATCTGCTGTTGCTGTCTGAGCCACTCGTGCTACCCATTCCAAGCATCCTCTATCATCCCTCATCTCAAACCACTTGGCCAAAGTTGATGCCCGCCAGATTCGACAGACCCAGCTACACTCCCCAAATAAATGGACTTGTGTCTCCCTCAAGTTGCAAAAGGGACAATCATCTCCTCTCCGCTCACTTCTCATACTCACCTGGTCCCCCGTAGCCAATGAAACTCTCGCAAACCGCCACATAAAATGGCGGACTTTTGGTGGCGTTTTCATGGACCAAATCGTCTTCCACATATTGGCCTCCCCTATCGGCTGCACCCCCCGATCAGATATGAACTCCTTCAACCACACACGGTATCCCTCCCTCACTTCATAGCTCCCTGTTTTACTCGAAGCCCAAATCAGCCGATCAGGATCGCTAATACCTCGCACTGGAATACGCAAGATGGACTCAGCCATCGCCGTTGGAAAACAACTTTCAATAAGTGATGCATCCCACTGCTCCGTATTTGCATCAATCAGTTCACTGACCTTCGAGTCTACCGGCAGCCCCATCGGCGGTGACTGAACGAAGAAGCCTGGTACGTCCGGCAACCACCGATCTCCCCAGATACGAACCAAATCCCCGTTCCCAATCCTCCACCTCAAACCACTGCATAAGAACTCTTGTGCGCTCATCAGACTGCGCCATACAAAGCTTGGTCGGTAGCCGACATTTGCCTCGAGTGCGGTCCCATTCTTATAATATTTTGCTTTCATCATCCTCGCAATAAGAGAGTCAGGCCGCTGATGGAGGTTCCATAATTGCCTAGCTAGCAGGGCAGTGTTGAAACCCCGCAGGTCTCGGAAACCAATGCCCCCCTCCGCCTTTGGACAAACAAGCTTCTCCCTCGCTAGCCATAGAACTCTCTTTTCAGTTCCTTTTTGACCCCACCAGAACCTCATAATCATGCTATGGACCTCATCAATAATTCCTTCTGGTACACGGAATACCGACATGACATAAGTCAATTGAGCCTGGGCAACTGATTTAATTAAAATCTCTTTCGCCGCTGCTGACATGTTCCTCTCTTTCCATCCCGAAAGCTTCTTCCTCACCCTTTCCTTGATGGTAGAGAATAATTCCTTCTTCGATCTGCCTGCCACCGTAGCTAATCCCAAATACTTCTCATGCTTTTCCACAGTCTTCATATTCAGGATCGAGCTTACCAGGAGGCTCTGATGGGGCTTCACACTCGCCCCAAAAGTTACTTCTGACTTCTCATAGCTGATCATCTGGCCTGACTCTTTTTCGTAGTCACTCAGGATTTGCTTCAGCTCCCGACCTTCCTGTGGAGTAGCCCTAGCAAAAAAGATAGAGTCGTCAGCAAAAAACAGGTGTGATACTGCAGGGGCTCCATGCGCCACCTGAAGTCCATGGAGTCTCCCTTCTCTCCTTGCTTTCGATGTATATGCCGAAAGGCCCTCTGCCACCACCAGAAACAAATACGGGGACAGTGGATCTCCCTGCCGAAGCCCTCTGCTTGGCGTGAACCGGGAGGATCGATGACCATTCACAAGTACCGAGTATGATACCGAAGTCACGCACATCATCACCAGACGGACCCATCTATCATCAAACCCCATCTTCTTCAAAACGCCCTCCAAAAACCACCACTCAACCCTGTCATACGCTTTTGCCATGTCTGTCTTTGCCGCGAAGTATCCTCTCTTAATCTTCGTTTGTTTTTTCATCGTATGAAAACACTCAAAAGCTGCCATGATGTTATCAGCTATGAAACGTCCCGGGACGAAAGCACTCTGTTCCGGCGAAATCACCACATCCAGCAGGCTCTTCATACGATTTGCTAACGTCTTTGCCACAATCTTGTAAAGAACATTACATAGGCTAATTGGCCGAAATTCCTTAGGCATTAAGGGTTCTTTTACCTTTGGAATTAAGGCAATTAGTGTATGATTCAAATTTGGCGGCAAGCTCTCATGTTCCAAGATGTGAAGAACGAGGGCTGTAACATCGTCTCCAATGATGCCCCAAAACTTCAAATAAAATAACACTGATAACCCATCCTCTCCGGGCGCCTTCCTTTTTCCCATCTGCTTTAACGCAGCAAAAACCTCTTCCCTAGTGAACGGTCGCAGCAGAATTTCATTTTCTTCCTCCGGGACTCGGCGATCAATTGAATCCAGAACTGGTGTCGCAAGCGGTCGGTCCCCCGCTTTGAACAGTCGCCCGAAATACTCCAACAAACAGCCAAACACCTCCTCCTGTCCGCGATACCATTGGTTCCTCTCATCCTTAAGCTTAGTGATCGTATTTCTTCTCCGTCGCGCAGAGGCTTTCCGGTGGAAGTAATTGGTATTCTTATCACCGCCTTTTAGCCAGTCAGCCCGGGATCGCTGCTTCCAAAAAATCTCCTCGTCACATTCAATATCTTCTAACTCCGATCGGAGTGTATGGCTTTGAGCCAATATTGTATCCGTCTTCGGTAGCCGCTCGAGCGCCCTAAGCGCCTTTCTAATCTTCTCCTTTTGCTTTTTGAAATTTGGAAAAGTAGCTCTACTCCAACTGTCCAGGTTGCTTTTAACTTCTTCCAAACGAGAGAAGAAGTCCATTGCCCCACCTTTCCAAACTTCCTCCACTACTTTCGGACACTCCACATGTTTGGCCCAGTGTGGTTCGAACTTAAACGCCCATCCCCACTTCACTTCCTCATCTTCCTTCCCCATAGTGTCACAGAGAATAGGTCGATGATCCGACCTGCTCGCGTCTCCATTTACCACTCGGGCTAGATCAAACAGCTCCTTCCATGCGTCATTGGCCACAAAACGGTCCAGCCTCTCCTCAATAAATCCCCCCGTTCTCCTTCGGTTCTCCCACGTATACGGATAGCCTTCATACCCCAGATCATACACCCCCACATCCACCAGACATTCCGCAAACTCCACCATTTCCTGTTCCGGGACGAGGTTTCCACCCTTTTTCTCTTCAGCCGACAGAACCTGGTTAAAGTCCCCTCCGCACAACCACGGCCCTGCCCATTGATTCGCCAGTGAGCGTAACAAATCCCATGTTTGACCCTTATCCCCCCTCTCCGGCCAGCCGTAAATCCCGGTGAACCTCCACAACCTTCCATCCTTTTCCTCGACGCAAGCATCCATATGATGTAAAGACCGCCCCATGACCTCAAGCTTTATCTCTTCCTTCCACCATAAACACAGCCCGCCCGCCTTTCCACCATTTGAGTCATTTGCCGGCCAGCTTCTTCCTTTCGTGAAACCCACCTCTCTCATCGTTACTTCATTCTCATCCTCGAACTGTTTAGTCTCCATAAGAAAGACTATTTTTGGGGAAACTTGACGCAATAGCGACTTCAGGGATCTAACTGCTCGTGTGTTCCCCAGTCCACGGCAGTTATAGCAGAGGATCCTCATTTATTCCTCAGAGGGGATAGGTTCCCCGCACCATCAGCTTTCTGCACTCCTGCTCCTTGTCCCCCTCCTCCCTTACCCCCTCGTTCATTGTATCCTGCTCCTATTTGAATCCCTTTTTTTGAGTTCTCTTTCGGCTGTCCCTTCCCTACCACTGCCTTCCCTTTTGTCCCCTTCGCTTCAGCACTCGGCGCCTTTTGTTTCTCCTGCACCTGAGTTCGTGCCTCTTCCTTCTCCTTCTGTTGTCCCCTATTCGCTTTTTCGCCACTCCCTTCCCCTATCTTTCCTCTTTGATTCGCCCTTTGTTGTTCTTTCTGTTCCTGGCCCTTGTCCTTTGATGTCCCGAATTTATCCTCATTTCTTGTCAATGGGTCACGGTCATCTGCCATGTTCTCATTAAGCACTTGGAATCTGTTCCGTTCAGCCGCGGAGGCTCTTGCATAATTCCCTCCCTTATATCCTGCCTCATAGGCCCTGTAAGCAGGACGTCTCTCCTTCTTTTTTACCATCATCCAATCCCCATAAGCTGGTTCTGGCCTTGTCTCTTCCACCTGCGTCTCCGGAACCACCTCCACCGTCTCAACCACTGTTTCTGGTACTATAGGTTCCTTACAATCACACTGATCAGTTGATCTCCCATACCTTCCGCACTCAGTACATATCTTATCCAACCCCTCATACTGGATGCGATATTTAATTCCTTCGACCTTATATTTTGCTAGCAAAGGTTTTGAGAGATCCACCTCTACACATACTCGAGCATAATTGCCTCTTGCTCCCTCTTCCGTTGCTTTGTCCACTCGGATAGGTTTCCCAATAAGAGCTCCAATTCGCATAGCTGCTTCTCTATTGAAAAACTCTATTGGTAAATCCGGTAACTGCACCCACACCAACGTGGATTTCACCTTGGCCGTCCACGGATTGAAACCCTTATACCACCTCATAACCTTAAGATAAGTGTCTCCAAGCAGCCATGGGCCACCATTGACTGCTCTTTCATAATCTTCTTGGTGACGAAACCGTATGAGAAAACATCCATTCCTCAGGTCAGAGATTTGCAGTTCGCCATGCCGTGCCCATAGGAAATTCAGTCGTCGAGCTAGCGGCTGGTATGTCACTTTTCTTCCCAGCCCTTGCACGACCAAAGCCGAACGCCATTCTCTTCGCCACTGCCTCTTTTCTGCTGCCGTGAATACCGCCGTTGGACATGTTGGGTCTTCCTCCATCTCATCTATCATGTCATCCTCTTCTTTTTCCGCTTGTGCAACATCTTCAGAATCCGAGTCCGCAACATACCAACCCTCATGCTGGGACTTATCCCCAAACAGGTGGCGGCCGCCATTATTCCATGCTGATGGGCCAGCTTGGAAAGCCGATTGTCGCGGCTGTTGCGGTGCAGCTTCCTCTTCCATCGCTTCCGCTGTCGTTTCCTCCACCTCCACAGTTTCAGCGTCCATGTTGATACTACGTACTTTCTTCTTAGCTTGCATGGTTTCTTTCTCGCTCTTATTATTTGGGGAGGAGGATACGTCCGCCGGCCGCCGAACCCCACTCATTGTGTCCGGTGGCTTCTCCTGACGATCCGGCGCTGACGGTGACGTTGCCGTCCCCATTGGAGACCTCCGGTAACCCTAGCACGGCTTCGGTGTGATTTTCGCCTGCTCCGGGAAACACGGAAACCCTAGTAAGCCTACCTTTTATGAACATTGAATTCCTTTGATTTGGATGCATAATAATTGTTACACACTTAATTAATTATAATTATATCAAACAAATATTGGTGATTAATACGTGATATTTGTGATTAGCATTTAGTGTGTAACGTCGGTTGGGAATGATCACGTTGAGCAGGGGCTTATGGTGTGTCTATTTAAAAAATAGGCATAATAAAATAATTTTTGTAATTATTCTTGATATATTACACTTGAATATTTTTATAAATTAAAATACATTAGTAATCGAAACTATAAGGATTATCGTGCACCAAACAATTATTCATAATTTAGTTGGTGACTTTCGGATGGTGTTCTTTGTCTAGAATCATTTAGTATCAATAACTCGAGTTGTTGAGAGAGATTTAATAATGAATCTTATACAAAACATTTATTCATAATTTAGTCATTCGTTGGCTTTCGAATTATGTTTATTATTTGTCAATTACCGTAGTATCAATAACTCGAGTTGTTGGGTGAGATTCAATCATATATCTTACAATGTATACTAACACACCCTTTATAAAAAATCAACTTATATAACATTGAAGTTTGTACAAATCTTAATATCATGTGTTTAACAAATGAGGCGGCCAAGATTCGAACACAAGATCTTTTTGGTCAACTTGGTAAAATATGAGATTTCCTTTAGCCCTAACATTAAACCAAATCGACAAGAGAAGCTAACAAACATTACGGGAATGAAAGGAGTGGATCACCATGTGAAGTACCTGGGACTGCCTAAAATGGTGGGTAGATCAAGGAAGAAGGCTTTTGACTATCTTGTGGATAGAGTCAGAAAGAAGGTGAAGTTGTGGAAGAGTAAAGTTCTATCAGTAGCAGGGTAGAAAGTTTTAATCAAATATATGGCTCAAGCTGTCAAACACAACTGACTTATGATACGTCATTTTTCCAGATCCCCGTTGGTATTCTATAGGAAATTCAAAGTGTTATCTCTAATTTCTGGTGGGGGCAACAACAAGATAAAAAAGGACTTACTGATTGTTTTGTGATAAATTGTGCAGACCAAAGTTCCAAGGTGGACTGGGATTCCGAAATCTAAGTAGTTTTGATCTGGCTTTACTTGGGAAGCAGCTTTGGCGATTGATTGAGAACCCCAATAGCCAAGTGGCCAAAGTGATAAGGAAAAGTTCCACAAAGATAGAGCAATTATGGATGCTGAACTGGGCAACAACCCGAGCTATATCTGGAGAGGTCTAATGGCATCTAAGAACCTATTGAAAAGAGGCAATTAGGAGGTCCATGCTAGAGCACCCTTCATCGGTTCCCCCGAACAAATCGCTCCACTACGAGCTCTAATTCGCTCTTTGGCTCCGGTTGTGGAGTGGCACATGGTCTTGAGGTTTGTCCCATGAAATCTCCATGGCCAACTCCAACTTGGATTTCACCTCGAGTTGTGGAGGGAAACCTTCTTGGTATCCCCATGAGCATGGTTGCTCTTCTTGGAAGAGAGGTTGGTAGTAGAACCCGGATCCTCGACTTCCCCCATTTCGATTGTCCCATGAATTTTCAAGGTAACCACTCTCGGGTGGTGGTGGATACCCCCACACTTGGGTGAAATCACAAGGATCCATGATCCAATACCTACAAGCACAAAAACACTAAAAAGGAAAGTAAAACACACACAAACCACCCTTCAAGACGAAGAGTGGCAAACAAAACACAAATGAAACACAAAACAAAAACGAAAGGGCAAGATAGAAAATGTTAAAGTAACGCTAAGCGACTTTTTCTGGATAATAGACAGTTAGGTTTCCCTGCAACGGCCCAAAAAATTTGACTCGCTTGGACTACACCGCAATTTCAATCCCGACTAGAGCCCAAGTATAAACTCTAGTCGGGTGCAGTATATGGCAAGTATGTTTTAATTGTCAAACCCGGGCCAGTCCATGTACTCCTACTTCAATCGCTTAATTTGTTATCTAGCAAACGATTTTGGGTTAAAAACTAAGGAAACTACAAAATTAAAAAAAAAACTAACAAAGTAAATGGAGGTTGGCCTAACAAGAGAAGAATTCACCTTGGTATTGCTATCCTTAACTACATATCAAGATCGACCAAATCGAATGTAATTATGTGAAAGTGTGTCCATACACCGTTAGGTGGGCACAACAATGTAAGAAAACCTCACCCTCTTAATCAACCGGCTAAGGAAAACAATGAAGCTAACAAAAAGGGGGTTTCCATCTACCTAGTTCAAATTGGCAAATTAAGGAGAAATGGGAACACAACCCAAACACTGATATTTGGTTGGATAATAGGCCCCAAACAGTGACAACAATAAGGTTAGTTCTCCTATGGTGGTGTTTGGCAATTCTAATTCTATTACTAAGTTGATAAACCCGAATTCTAGGGCATGGAGACAGGATCTATTGCAAACACATTTTACACTAGAAGATAGAGTTAATATTTTGAGATTACCAATCCCAACACAGCCTAGGGAAGACGAACTCGTATGGAATTTTGAGAAGAATGGTCATTATTCGGTGAAATCGGCTTATAAGCTACGACAATGACGACATGAGGAAGTGGAAGGAGAGCCACACACGCCAGTAAACTGGAAGAAAATCTCGGAGCTCAAAATACCACCTAAAGTGAAGATCTTCGCATGGAAATGAGTACACGATATTCTTCCAACAAGGGCACAAATTGTGGAAAGATTGAACCTCTTTTATGACTTGTTGTGACCCAACCACAGCCCCAAAAAAGGCTAAGATTAGGTGACCAAGGGGGTCCTTTAGTCACATGACTAAGGCAATCTCAGCAATTCAACCTCATTAAAATCTAATGGTCCTAAGTTATTCAGTTTAATGAAGGATAAGTGGTAATTACACATTTAATTTATTTAACAATTAAAATAAAAAAAACACATCCAACGTGTGGTATCTCCCGCCCCTCGCCGGTGACCTTCCGCCGGTCCCTCATCGGGATAATTTTTGTCGGATTCCCTCGCCGTAATTATTCCATGACCTTCTGGTCATTCTTCCCAGCACCGGAATTATTATTCCATTCTTTCTTTCCTTGGCCTCCTGGCTAGGGGTGTTCAAATGGTTACCGTGGTAATAACCAAACCAATTAAGCCTAAATTTCATTAACCATGGAATAAAATGTCTTAACCAAACCGTCCAAATTAATAAGAAAACCAAATTAACCAAATCAAAGTTTAATTGGTTTGGTTAATCGGATAATCGTATTAACCACATAATATAATATTACATGTAAACAATTATCCTGTTAATGAATAAAACATAACCATATGTTATTACTATCATAAACTATCACTATATATAAGAAATAATAATAAGACTAACCATGATTATCATCATCATTCGAGTTAATACATCATTCATCATCTCCGCACCTAATATAGTTAGCTTACAACAAAACCTTAACATAAATATTAAATACATACCAATACCACTCCTCAGGAAGTTAAAGCTCTCCTACAAAATACTTAAACTATACATAGTTTGAGGTGGCTGTTTTGGTATTGTACGTAATCCTAAAGTCTAGTAGTTGTTCAAAATGTTTTGGTTTAGTAAATAGGCAGTCCTATTTAATTTTTGACCCATAATGTTTTGGTTTGTTGTGCACATGGAAATAAAATAGGGAATCACGAAAGTTTGGCTTGGTTGGTTATATGAAAGTATAAATAATTTTGTATATTAGGTGTATCATTAATTGGTTTCATTGGTTAGCAGTGTTGAAACCAAACCAAACCACCTAAACCAAATAAGCTAAATTGTTTAACCAAACCAAACCAATTATCCAAATTAACCGAATGCTACTGGTTAATATGGTTACCACGATTGCCAATCCGTTTGAACACCCCTGCTCCTAGCCATTCTTTGTTACCTGGGGATTTTATTCCCCAGCAGCTGAGAGAGAGATTCCATTCTTTATTTCCTTGGCCTCCTGGCCATTCTTTGTTTCCCCACTTGGGGATTTTATTCCCCAGCAACTACGAGAGAGATTCCATTCTTTCTCTCCTTGGCCTCCTGGCCATTCTTTGTTTCCTGGGGATTTTATTCCCCAGCAGCTGAGAGAGAGATAGAGAGAGAATTTTCCGGCGACAGTGTTGGATTTTGTGACGTTTGCTGACCTATTTTGTAATGTTTGTATTGTTTGTAATTTTTAGTGACATTTTGTACGGTAGTATGCTTTGTACTGTTTGTCGGTTTATTTTATAATGTTTGTACGCTTTGTTATTTTGTAATGTTTGTCGGGTTTTTTTTTGTAATGTTTGTAAACTTTGTTATTTTTGTGCACCATGTTTATCATTTTTGTCAACCATGTTTGTAATGTTTTTTTATGTCTAAAAAACAGTGTGATTGACTTTTGGATGGAACTCCTCTATATAGGGATGGAGCCTCCAAAGTCAACCCGAGTGTTTTTTCTAGTTCGTATGGATTGTCGGTCTAGTTTGTCATTTTTGTCCACCATGTTCGTAATGTTTGCATGTCTAAAAAACAACCGGGTTGACTTTGAGACAGAGCCCTCTATATAGGGATGAAGCCTCCAAAGTAACCCTGGTATTTTTCCAGTTTGTATGAATTTTTGGTCTAGTTTGTCATTTTTGTCCACCATGTTTGTATGTCTAAAAAAGGGGTTGCTAATTGTCGCCCTAGATTTATTATAATCGCCCTAAATTAATTTTAAGATTACTGCTTTAGATTTATTATAATCGCCCTAAATTAGTTTTAAGATTACTGCTTTACCCTTCTATTTTTTATTATTGATAATATGTAATTTATTCTAATAACACAATCCATCCGACGTTGAGATTAACGGCGGCCGGCCTGTTCCCGCCGCCCACCACCGCCAAAGCTAATCAATGTTTTTTTAATTGGACATATTATATCCCATCTAAAGAAGCAAGAGCTTTGGGTAGGAATTCCCAATTGTAATTTCCTTAATAAAGTATATGTATCTTTGTTGAAGATATAAGAAATTGCATGTTACCATTCGCACATCGTCGCTGCGGGAGACGAAAAGGAGATGTACGTGGGAGAGAAGGGCATGGCCGTTCCATGATATTTGGAGGCCCTGTTCGAAAATTTAAATTGTGGTCTTAATTTTCCCCATAAATTTATCAAAATTAAAAATGAGTAAATAATTGTAAAAAAATACTTAAGTTCAGAAAAAGATTACATCAGGAATAAACGATCTCGTTTCCAGTTTGACCAAAAAACCAAGACCGAATTCCCAGCCCTAATAGGCAGGAAAGTAAATCTGGAAGGAAGAGAAAATGAATATAGCGCAAAAATTGAATGGAGAAATGAAAATAGTCTAAATTGATCGAGAGGTGGGTGCAGGGTTGTCTACTAGATCGTGGAGGCCCTATTTCAAAATCTAGATGTGGTCCAAATCGACCTTTAACTATAATAAAACTAAAATAATTATAATAACATTATTAAAAATGTAACATCTTTCTATATTATTTAAATTAAAATTATCTATTATTTTTCAGATTTTCGTACTCTCCATGAGATCCTTTTCAATTGTTATTATAGCTAAAATTATCTATTAAACACATCATCATACTCATAATCAATCAATCATACACTAAAAATACAACCTACAATATACGATCGGTAACTAACGAATCTAAGTAGAGGCCCCTAATATTCTGAGGCCCTGTGCCAGAGGGCGGGCCAGCACACCCTCTTGGCCGGCCCTGGAGAAGGGACAGATGTTGGACAGTGGGAAGAAGGGATAGACGAGGCGTTTGTTTCTAGCGGAGGATCCAGTTGACATACGACACACAAAGCAGGGAGAAGGTCGGCAGTGAAGGCCGGATGGTGGTTGAGACTTGAGAGTGCAAGAGGTTGGTCACACTTGTGTGGATGGTGTCGCCGGTAATGAAATATGCATAGAAGGTTGGGAGCGGAGGGTCCAACTGCTTCTCGATAAAGATGGAGGATTGGGGATTTTAGGTTTTTTTTTTTTTGTTTTGTCGAATTTGTTTGATTAATGAAGGATAACTTAGTAATTTTACGTTAGGGCGATAATAAACTTAGGGCGACGTTTAGCCATTCAGCTAAAAAACACCCGGGTTGACTTTGGGAAGGAGCCCCTCTATATAGGGATGGAGCCTCCAAAGTCAACCTGGTTGTTTTTTCTTTTTATATGGTTTGTATTGTTTGTCGGTCTAGTTTGTATTTTTTGTACAGTTCATATGTTTGTAAATCTGTTTGTATGTTTTGTCGCTCTAGTTTGTACTGTTCGTATATTTGTATGGTTTGTACTGATCGTAAGTCCGGTTTGTATACTTCGTAATTTTCCATGATACCCAAACTAGCCCTTCCCACTTTTTAACCATCAGATTGCTATATCTAGATCTAAGGGCTGGGAGGGACTTAGTCAAGTGACTAAGCACCCCTTAGTGACTGGATCCTCTCTCAAAAAAAGGCTACCATGGTTTTTCCAACCTCCACATGCTAAAGCTTTTTCCAGTTTCATTTGTTTAATCATAACCCAACACCCAGGGACGAGATACGGTGACAACCCCTAAGGGGGGTGTGAGATTCACAACCCACTTCATAGCCCTTGGATACGCTCTCTCTCCTGTCTCTTTCTTCTTTTTTTAAATTAACGGTTAAGATTAAAAGAAGGATATTTTTGGAAGGGTAAAAATTTACCACACCCAATCATTCACCTCAGCCGCCACAACCCTCCCACCACCGCAGCTCCCTCTTCCTCTCCCATGCCCACCGCCACCCCTGACCTCCGCCGCGCCGGCTGTCCTCACCGCCCTGCCGCGCCGCTGTCCCCGCCGCTCCTGTCGCGCCGCTGTCCTCCCCCTCTCTCCGCCCTGCCGCGCCTACCGTCGTGCCACGCTGACCCCGCCACCATTTTTATGCCGCCGCCGCGAGGTCAAGACTATTCCCTGCCTCCCTCTTTCCTCATCCCTATTTTTTTCCAGATCTGATAGTATCTACTGGTACCAATACCACTGGTAGCGCTATTGGTACGCTACCACTACTCACTGGTACCAATACCAGTGGCTCCCCTATCATCTGGTACCACTATCATCTTTTTTTGTGTGTTATTCTCTACTGGTACCGCTACCAATGCTAGTGGTAGCGCTACCAGTGCTAGTGGCGTTGTGTTATTCTCTACTGGTAGCGTTGTACTGGTAGCGTACCACTAGTACTGGTACATTTTTTACTGGTACCACTAGTACTGTTACATTTTTTAACGTACTGGTAGCGTACCACTAGCACTGATATATTAATTACCAATAGACTAATAGATTTGTACACTTTTTAACGCATTGGTACATTTTTTCAGGTTGCCGGAGGGAGTCTACCGGAGAGAATTTGCCGGAGAAAAAGTTTGTCGGTCGATGTGGAGTGGCCGTTGGAGAAAGGAAGAGAGAGAGATAGATAGAGATAATGTATTTAATATGGATTTTTAATTTCCAATATAATTAATACAAAAGAGGTAATTAATATATTCCTTTTTTCATACCTAAAATACCCTTGATTGTGAATCTTACAACCCCTTAAAGATTGTCATCGTATCCTGGGGGTCGGATACTATGCTAACCCCTAAAGGGGTAGTGATTTTCGACACCCTCCTATTGATTGGTCAGTTTTATATTTAATTATTAGACAAGTATTAATGGTTGTCCCAAATAAATATGAATGGAGAAAGAATTAATTGTCATGTTAATTATGCACGGGAAGGGGGCAATTTAGCTGGATCCCATTTCCCTCTGTGGCGTTTCTACTCCCTTTCCCTTTGTTTCTATTTCCCCCCCTCCCTCCTCTGCTATTTCCCCTTGTTTCTTTCCATTGTTGTGGAGAACCATAGCTCTGGTTCATCATTACACGGCTGGCGGATATCCCCGCCGCCCTTACAACAAGTCCGACCATCCATGTCGTCGGCCGTCTGCCGTCCTCCGTCTTCCATCTCAAACATCACCTTCCAACAACTTCCTCTTATCCACGGCCTGCGCTTGATCTTTTCCTGTTGACCACTGTCCTTCCACGGTAGAGATTCGATCAACCCTAAGTGGCGGCGACAGAATCTGAAGGTGAGGGTGGTACCACTAGGCGGCAGAGGAAACACACCAATGGACTGGTACATGTACCAGTGGAGTGATACGTGTACCCGTGGAGTGGTACGTGTACCAGTGGAGTTTGGAATACATCGTCATGAAAATATTGTGGTCTCCACCACTTTTGAAGTTTGGAATTGATTTTATTATTTTTCTTTTGTCTTAATTATTGGTCAACTTCTTTCAATGTCATTGAAATATCTTTGCCGACGAGTAATGAATAGAAATGGTCTTCGCACAACTTCGGCGGTAATCATACTACTTCAGTGGTACATATATACCACTGAACTTGTACTATACCACTAGACTGGTATACATATCAATTAACTGGTACTTATACCACTGAACTGATACTAATTAAGACTGTCCTCAATATACCAATACTCAATACTTACTTGATCATGAAATATAATTCTGGCACAAGCAACACAATAAACATTTAAATCAGTCAACAAAATAGGAACTTTATATTAGTAGCCAAAAGTTGTGTTCCAAAATGGGTTGCAAAATCAGGGAAATGCCAACAACAATGCCAAAAGCAATAAATTATCCTTCGAATGTGAATAAACATAAAGTCTTCACAATTTTTTTAAGCCTAAACAGGACATATGGTTACTAGTACCACTCCACTAGTATCACTCCACTGGTACGCGTACCACTCCACTGGTACATGTACCAGTCCATTGGTGCGTTTCCTCTGACGGTGGCTCTCACAGCGTTGCTTCTTGTTGGTACTCGCACCCGATGAATGATCCTGACCTACCCCAACTTCTACATGGCGAGGAAATAGCTTCCATGACTCTTTCCTTTAGGCACTCCAAGTTACGGTCTCTTCGTCTTGACCATTCCTACAGACAATAATCAACACTATCAATTCAGTGATAGAAATATGAGTTTGATAAGTAAGACAACTATCACTATAGTGGTAGAATTCAGTGGTAGAATTACCAATACATCTTTGCAACTATCACTGCAGTGATATAAATCAGTAGTACATACCAGTACAGTGGTACTAATACCAGTACACTGGTACTAATACCACTCCAGTGATAGACATACCAGTACACTGGTACTAATACCACATGAAAAAATCCACATGAAAACCCAGATTTGAGTTTGGGAGAAAGAGACAGTAGGGGAGAGAGAGCTACCTCAGTTTCTTCGTCGTCATCTTCGCAGGGAAGGGGAGGAGGGTCACCGCAGGAACGACATGAGTGAAGTCATCTCGTAGGGAAGGTGAGGAGGGTCGTCGTCTTCTCCGTCGATCCCTTTGCAGTGCCGAGCTTTGTGGAAGGAGATGGAGAGTCGCGGCGGCAAGCCTGGTGTTGCTCGGAGAACAACGACAACCATCATCCGAGACTTAGCCCACGACGGAGGATGGGGGAGAGTCGGAGGGAGAGGATTTTGTTGGTGCGTCGACGATCAGAAACCATGGACTGTGGCGGGGAAGAGGTGACGGCGGCGAGCAGGGGCAGAGCGAAATCGAGGGAGAGAGAAGGAGAAAGGGAGAAAAAAAGGGGATTGATTTTTGAATTAGGGGTGTGAACTGTTTTTTCCTAGATTCTTTCCATTTTCCAATATAGTGAGAGAAACTTATTGTGTAATTAATACCTAATACACAATAATCAGTTTCAATTGTGTAATTAATACCTAGTGAGAGGATTTTGTAATTAATACCTGATTAATCCTTACCATTGGATTAGATGGACGGTATCTAAGAGGGGTGTCAAAAATCAGACCCCCTTAGGAGGGTAGTCACGCTAACCGCTCCCCCGTATCCTGTCCCCAACACCCACGCCAACATGAGTCATGGCTCTCTGTTATTTCCTTTTTTTTTTTTTGGTCATCAAACCCAGGGGAAGATTACATACTTGGAAGTTAATTTCTCTTTGTTATTAATCTCTTTCGTTTGTCTAAAATGTAAATCTTATCAATACATACTTTATTGGGTTTTTTGTCTTCATGGTTTTGAAAGTATTCTGTCTGAAATCCCACTATAATGAACATTATCTCTCAAACAACATCTCCTTATGGTGATCTATATATATCCTCAAATACTTCAACCTTCGAGTTAGTTGGATCGTCAAAGTCCATACTCTCAAAAAGTCTCCACTCATATTGAATTTTGATTCATACCTCATTACTCTCTGATCATTTCCTAACTTTTCACTCTGTCTACATTGTCTAACAAACTTCTCACTTCTAAAGGGAAACCCCATTATTAGTAGAATTATAATTTTAATCACCATGTGTATATTAAACATTCAACAAAATTCTATTGGTGGCTTCTACTTGCATCGTTGAAATTCATTGTTGATGCCCCAAGCTTGCTGTGTACAGCTAGTCAGCTTGCTGTGTACAGCTAGTCTTCTTCCTCTGCTGCTGGTTCAAAATTGGGATTTTTCGTTGACATGCATAACGACGGTGGTGGTCGGAGGTGGTGTGCATCGATCTCTAATAACCGTCTCTTGAAACCGAAACCGACGGTTGCGGTTATCGGCTAACCGATAGTGCCGTCGGTCTCGGTTGCGGTTGCGGTGTTGCCTCTTTCTAGGTGTCGGCTAACCGACTTTGTGGTTCGGTTAAAACCGAAACCGCACCGCTAACAGGCCTAAAGGTGAATGTGAATGCGGCTTGCATGAAAGGTCGAGGAAAGAGATTGGAGGTAGTAATTTGAGATAGATATGGTGGTTTTAAGGCGGCGACGGTTCGCAGAAGTCGGATCTAGTGGGAGCCCAGAAATTGTAGAGGCTACGGCCTATGGCAGTGAAGTTTGGATTGGAAATGACATTTCGCCTCAATCTGTCTACTGTGGAAATGGAAAACGATTGTCATCCCTTGAGGTGGGTCGGGTCTATGATGAATTCATTAGAATGGGCCGGGATTTTCATTTCATAGACTGGAAGTTTGTTGGGAGGGAGGCGAATGGACCAGTCCATATAATGGCACATATAGATTGTCATTGGGATGCTGGCGAGGTGTGGATAGACAAGATCACTATCTTAATTGAAATAATACATATGATTATAAAAAAATTACTATTTTCGTCCTGAGTAGACCCATCCTATTACCCTCTCCCTCAGTCGTTAATGCTAGGTACGAGTATGATAAGACTTAAGACTGGACAACAACTTGGAACTCCACATCTCTTTGGCACTAGGCTACTCATGCCCCTTCACTGTGATGGGTCGTTCATAAGCGACTCCCAACCGGCGGCTTATGGTGTTGTTGTTGTTAATCACCATGGACAAGTTTGCGATGAGCGAGCTGACACATTACTTTGTTCCACCTCGTTTGAAGCAGAAACGAAGGCGCTTTTGGAAGGTCTCAAATTAGCCCAAGAATATGGAGGAGAATGTATAGTCCAATCAGACTGTCTTAATCTTGTTCAAGCACTCAGGCATGACAAAGCGAGATGGCCATGGAGGGGAGCAGCATGGATGGGATCCATGAAATCGATCCTTCAGGCCTCAAATCGCGTTGAGGTCAAGTTTGTTCATAGAAAAATTTAATGCTAGAGCTGATTGGGTGGCTCGGTCGTTGGCGAGAAATTCACTTTTAGATGACTGAATTAGTATTCTTGATCTAATTTCCGATTTCCTTTATCTTTGTAACCGCCGTTTATGGTTTCATCAGAGTGGAATAAAGTTCATCATTTGTCAAAAAAAAAAAAAAAAGTTGGTCTCCCTTATAGACAGCTGACATAAGTTGAAGACTGATGGTGCAGGCTAATGCAATTAGGGTGTCACAACTCACAATCACTTCAACGAGAATTTGGTTTGGCAACAAATTTTCTTACAACCAAACTAAATTGGTTAAGATAAAGCTATTATTTAATTATATTTTGGAGCTAAAATAATGATAAATTGGTTGCTTATTAAAATCAAAGTATCAATAACCATATACAAATTGCGAAAGACCAAATCATTTGGTATCAAAATTATTTACACTTTTATCAACCAAATAATTTTGGTAGCAATATTTTTATTTGTTCCAACCAAATGATTTGACAGTCTAATAATTTATTAAATTTCAGTTTTTACAATCAAATATTATTAATTATGAATTTTAATAAAAATAAAAATAAAACTAAATAATTTAGTTGCAAACTCAATAAAAAAATGTCACCAACTAAATTATTGGTTGTCAATGTTTAATAAATGTTCAGGTACTATCAATGCAAAATACATATGTATAGCCATAATATGCACTTTGTGACAATAATAGTCAGATTTTGAAAAATACACAAAAATAACCATTCCGTCCAAAATTTTAACAACATTTAGATACACGCTGACTGGACTAAGATTTATTTATGATGTGGCAATTTCTGTCAAAATCAATGCCACGTGAAATCTTCCCTTCTTTCCTATATAAAAAAAATCTTCCCTTCTTATACTAATTATATAAAAAAAACAAAAAACCAAAAGAAAGAAAATAAGAAATGAAGAGTCGTCTGCTCCAACTCGTCTCCATCTCTCCCTTCCTTCTCCTCCTCTCACTTCCCTATCCCAAGTCCCATCAACGTTGATTCTTCCTCTCCCCTGGTTTTGCCCCCTGAATCCTCCCAAACCCCCCACCATCCACCATCCACGACCCAACCATCCCTTTCCATACCACTGTTCTCCTCCTCCTCCTCCTCCGCCATGTGTCCCATCATCAAGCAGCCATCCCGCAGTATGTCGACATCACCCCCAAATCCCGATGCCATGGGGGAGAACGACCTGAGTTTACCGATTGGATTTCCTTCATCTTCAGCCGCCATCGCGAGCGGGTAGTGGGAGGTGGAGAGAGGAAGAAGAAGACGACAGGGAGAAGGGAGCAATGGTTAGGTTTTCAGATCGAAATCAAATTAATTTGGGATGGATTCTTGTGGGTTTTGTGGCTTTGGTATGGCGAGGCGAGAAATAGGGAGAGCTCTGAATCGGCGATGATTTCTTCTATCTGGAAATATGGGAAAGAAAGGCGATGATTTTGCGGCGGAAGGTAGAAGGGATTTTTGGGGAGAGAAATCGATTAGGCAAGGAACAAGGATGGAGGCACCTGGAGACTTAGTTGGGAGGAGCAAGGGTTTGGGGTGGTGGCCGGTGGGCTAGGGGGATTTTTTGGCAGGCGGTGGTAGGTATGAGTTGTTTATTAAAAAATAAAGTAATTAATTTTTTAATTAAAATGTGACGTGGAGTACATGTGGCATTGTGTTCTTGTTGGAGATGACGTGTGAGCTGATGTGGCGTCCACCTCAGCATAACGTTCACTTTACAGACAAAGATACTGACGGTGTTAAAGATTTTTTCTGAAATGACTAAACCTGTCAATATACTTTTCAAAATGTGGCTATATTTGTGTATTTTTCAAAATTAGGCTATTATTGTCACAAATGGTAAAGTTATGGCTATACAAGTGTATTTTGCCTACTATCAATGACGAACATTAAAATTTGGTAGTTTTATACTTTTATTGAACTAATAAAACGAATAACTATTAACTAGCTTTGGGCCCGCCCGATGGGTGGATAAATTTATTACTTCATGCTTTCGCTCATCAGTATCCGAATACAACTGATCTGATAACTATTGAGACTCTGGCTTTGCGCAATGCTATGCGTTACTGTGTGAACGAATTATTGGATTCGGCTTTGTTTATGGGAGATGCAAAAACTCTAATCGATCATTGCAATAATGGGGTCACTCATGATGCGAAGGTTGGTTCTTTGTTGATTGAGATTGCTCATTTGGTTAGGGCGCACTGTAATTACCATGTTCGGTTTGTTGGACGTGTTCGAAATAGGGCGGCTCACTTGATAGCTCGTCATGCCCTATTATTGTCGCCTCACTTGTTCTCGAGGTTCGACTTTGCTCGTTGGTTATGTACCTGTTAATTTTGTACGTATTTTTCCTCTTAATTGAGTGACTTATTGGCCAAAAAAAAAAAAACTTATCCTTGTATAGAATAAAGGTGATCTGTTTTTTAGAAAGCCCGTTAATTTTTTTTTATGAATAGTTAATTTTTGGGTTAATATTTTCGTATGGCCTGAACTTTAACCAAAATAAACATCCTGGCCAATCTTTTCGATCTATAACATCCTGGCCCGAACTATACACCAAAATAAACAATTTGGCCAGATTCGACTTTTGACCGTCAACTTGGACGGTCAAACGCGTTGACCGTTAGTCAACGCGCCACATCACTGCCAACTCAGCAAGTTTAAACAATTTTTTTTTAATTTACACCTATTTCATTTTCTTTTCATTTATCATTTTGACAAAAAATAAATCGGGACAAAAAGCCCCACCCCGAGCCCTAAACTAAACCCTACCTTATCCATATCTCAACCCCAACCCCATCCCCATCCACAAATTCACCCGCCGTCACTCACCTTCTCCTTCCTTCGTCGAAGCTCCTCCATCGACCGACAAAAATCTCCGGTATTCCGTCCTTTTCTGCCACCGTCCTCTCCTCCGTTGCTGCTTGTTTAAAACGTAAATCGAAACCCATTGGGGGAAAGAAAAACAAGATTAAGAGAGGAAGGCCAAAGTCCCCAAATTGATTTGAGTGAGCCAATGTAACGAAGGAAGCACCACCATGAAAAACACGATTTGTGCTTCTCTCAAATCAATTTCCTCTCAGCCATGGCTGCTCCATCTCCCCCATCCTCCCGATCTCGAATTCCCAAAATGCCGTCACCACCACCATCGTTCCTTCCGCCGCCGCGTCTGCCCAATCCCAGCCTCGATCGCCACCCCGACCTTCCGCTCCTTCATCAACAAGATCTCCGACACCGTCCGCAACGGCCTCTCGAAGCGCCGCCCGTGGGCCGAGCTAGCCGATCGATCCGCCGATGCCTCCGCCGCCGCCGCCGCCTCCGCCGCCGTCGAAGGTTTGCAGGAGGCGCTGGGCTATTCTATCCTTCTCTACAACATCTTTGGCAGCCGGAATGGAGGAAGAGAGGAGGAGAGGAGAGGAGACTGGAGAGGAGAGGAAGAAGGGGAAGAATCAGGTTAGGGCTCGGGGTGGGGCGTTTTGTCCCGAATTTTTTTTTTGTCAAAATGATAAATGAAAAGAAAATAGAATAGGTGTAAATTAAAAAAAAATTGTTTAAACTTGCTGAGTTGGCAGTGACGTGGCGCGTTGACTAACGGTCAACGCGTTTGACCGTTCAAGTTGACGGTCAAAAATCGAATCTGGCCAAATTGTTTATTTTGGTGTATAGTTCGGGCCAGGATGTTATAGATCGAAAAGATTGGCCAGGATGTTTATTTTGGTTAAAGTTCAGGCCATACGAAAATATTAACCCTTAATTTTTTATTGCTTGTACTATATATTGCTATCATTATGGTAAAAGAAACAAACGATTTATTTGGTTTCTGAAAAGAATAAGAAATCTGAAAAGAACAATCACTTGCTAGATCAATTAATAACTTCTTAATCAATGATTTCACTCCTATATCGACTGCCAAACCCTCAACCAAAACTTTTGAAATTAAGCCTCTTTACAGACCCACAAACAAATAAGAACATCGTGCATTTTTCTAATCTAACTGATTGACAACTAAAAATTCAATTAACTACAAAATAACCTTCCAGCAAATGGAGAAAAGACAGCTTAATTAATGAAAAAAAAAAAAAAGAATTAGTCGTGGTATGTTAATATGCAGAAAAGGATTTGAGCCCAATGTTTGACAGTGCAACATTTGACACAATCCTAACTCATGGTATGTTTTCTTGCCCATAATAGTCATGGATCAAAATGAATTAATTCGTTTAGAGATAATACAAAAATATGGTAAACTTGATAACGGTAGAAAGTATCCTTCATTAACTGCAGAAATAATAGAGGAATTGTATGTAGAAAATACCAACAATTATAAGAATCATATGCAAAGTGCTATGTTCTATACTTGTATTGGACTCCTCCAATATCTAACAAACAAGTACGTATAACTATAAAACTTACCTGGATTTGCAGGGACAAAGAGAAGATGGAAGGGTGGGCTAGCCGTAGCAAATCAATATACATGCAGACTCAAAGCCTAGGGATTAATAGCAAGAAAATAGAAATGCATCGATCATGAATAAAAAGCAACTTAATAGACTAGGATATAAGGAAGTGATTCATGTCCTGTGGCTGCTCTTGTGAGGCAGAATTAGATGGCGTGATTAGGTGGCTTTGCCGGATGTATGCAACTTGCTATTGGTGGAGCAAAATTTCTTGGACCAGACGTGGCTGAGGACGACACAATTGATGCATGTTGGTAGTTATATGGTTGCTGCTTCTGCCCAGTCAGAAGGCGATCCCATAGGTAGATGAGTCCTCATCATATCTATACGCCGGTCGTTTGATCCACATGTCGCTGTTGTGGCCGCCAACGGGCGTGGCAAACAATTTTGAGCGTCTTCACCACAAATGAGCTAGTCCACCAAAAACGCTCCTCTCTCCCTTTTCATAAACCATTTTGTTTCCTGCGGATAAAGCGAAAGTGGATGGAGCGGAGTATAGGCGTCGCTCGTTCATCATGCACACGCCAGCCAGGGATGCTGGGTTTCAACATCTGCTTTAAGACACATCATCATCATAATGCAAAATCATTATACTCTTTTCTTCCCCTTGTAACGCATTTCCTAATATTGAATCATTTTCGTTCCCATGATTTCATGTTCATGTCTGATTATGATGTTTTGTGTTACATATGGGCCAAATGCTACTAAACGAAACCTAAAATTTGAATGGGTCGGGTGGGTTTCCAGGTAGCCGGGATGGGCTTTATCCATCGGACTATCCGATAAACTAACTAACTAACGCAGTCGTTCGGCCCGCTCACTCTGCCTCTCCTTTCTTCTTCACTCATTGATTTGATTGGGTCTTCTCTTCTTCGCATCCCTTTCTCCTCTCCATCGGGACTCCAACAATCGTCCACGTCTTCTTTCTTCGGCTCTCTCCCACACTGCCTGGCATTTCCCTTCTGATCTCCACTCGAACTCTTTCCCACCGCCATGGAAATCGATCCTCCCCTCCCCAACGGCAACTCTCCAGCCGCCGCACCCCTCCCCGTCCATCCTGCTTCTACCGTCACCACCCCCGCGCCGCCGTCGAACCTGGCGCAACTGACAGAATCCTTGAAGCTTGAGCACCAGTTTGCCCGCGTCCCCTTCGAGCACTACAAGAAGACGATCCGCGCTAATCACCGCGCTGTCGAGAAGGAAATCTCTTCCGTCGTCTCCGGCGTTAATGAAGCCGCCGGTTCCGATTTGACCAAGGACGACGCCGTCGAGCACCTCACCTCCCTCGTCTCCAGATTGCAGGGACTCAAGAGAAAGGTGAAAGGCATAAAATTGGGATTCTTCCGTTTACCTTGTTTCCGAATTAATTTAGTAATTAGTAATTATGTTTTGTTAGTTAGTGCATACCTATCTATCTCGACGGATAAGACTATTTGTTTTTGTGTTGCTTATGGTGATTGTGGTTGTTGGTTTTGTGTGTGTTTAATTTGGTTCAGCTGGAAGAAGGTAGTCGTACCGAGAACCTGCAAGCACAAAGGTGTCGTGCTCGTCTTGACCATTTAGAATCAGCAGATGCTGAGAATTTGACCGAATGGAGCAACACGCGTCTGAAGCGAATTCTTGTAGACTATATGTTGCGGATGTCTTACTATGACACTGCAACGAAGCTAGCTGAAAGCAGCAACATTCAGGTAGTTGAAATTGATCCCACTGGTTGAGGCTCTTCATGTGGTATTCGGTGTATGATGCGCTTGTTAATGAATTTGTCTTTCTTTCATATCTCTATCTAATCCTTTTGAGTCATTGTGATCTCAGGATCTGGTTGATATTGATGTATTCCAAGAAGCGAAAAGGGTTATTGATGCTCTCCAGAATAAAGAAGTGGCTCCTGCTTTAGCTTGGTGCGCTGAAAACAAGTCACGGTTAAAGAAGTCCAAGGTGAGCAGCTACTATATGTGTTGCTCATTTCTTTATGGACCATGCTATGGTGCTACCTGGGTTGGAGAATAATTCCTGCCCAGTTGAGACACAATCAAGTTTTTGGTTTTCCCTTTCTCTATTTGTCTATGCTTTCTTATTAGAATTATTTTGTTATTATTTACGGTCAAGTATTTTGATTCTTCCCGTTTGGGATTTAAGTGCTTGAGAATAGGCTTTTTCTTTTCATCAAAGGAAGCTAATGATGGCATAATTTGGAGTTAACTTTGAGTTTCGGGTCTATAATGATAAAATTTGGAGATGAATCTCTGGTATTGGGAGGATTCCGACTCCTGACCTGGAGCGGAGAAAGGATTGCACCAATTTTGCTGCCTGTTATCAAGTTTTCCAATGGGGCGTAATCTGAAAATCTGCCATTTTTGGTTCCCTGTGTTTCTGGTATCGTGGAATCATCAGAACTTGGTGACATACGGCTTTCAATTCATTGAAGTACTTGATTGCTCACCTCATCCCTTTTGTGCTTATAAAAGAGAATTTGGAACTTAAAACTCAGACTAGCAATTTTGGGGCTTTAAGGGTTAGTGGTCCACGGTTCTAGGATTTGGGACTGGCAATTAGGCCCTTCTAAGGGTTCTCAATTTTTCAATTGGTAAGACGGAACATGATGAAGAGAACAACGAAAGACATACATGCTTGGCTGGATGCCAATGGGTGCAGATGGAGTTCTTCTCCAACCAGGGAGGAGCGTAGCATTGTGCTTTGTTCATTGTGAAATAGATTATAGAGTGTTTTCTTTATACAATTAGAGCAAACTTAAACTGTATTTTATATTGTGAATCATGATTGCAATGTTGTCACTTTTCCCATCTCAGGATGTAACAACCTTTATATAGCACAACAGTAACTTAAATTTAGTTTTCATTGTGAACCATTTAAGTTGCTGACTGTACTATAGGAATATGTGCAAACTATAATTTGATAGGAGAACCCCCAATTGCAGCCATGGGAGCTTATTTACGATCTTGTAATTTCTTTGGTATGCTAATTTGTTCGGAGTGATGCCAGAGCAAATTCGAGTTCCTGTTGAGACTTCAAGAGTTCATAGAATTTGTGAGATCCGATAATCACATGCGTGCCATTGCATATGCTCGGAAATATCTTTCTCCATGGGGAGCTACCCACATGAAAGAGTTGCAGAGGGTCATGGCCACTCTGGCTTTCAAGAGTGGTACTGTATGTGCTGCATATAAGGTAATCATATATCCCCTCTATGAAAAAGTTCTCTTTGACTACTGCCCAGTCAACGTGATTATCTCTGTGATTGATTGATGATATCTTGAACTGGTGATTATGGATTCTGAGATCTTATAGTTACCTGGGTTTCTGATACAGATTTATGTGGACGTTCACTTTCTTTCACATGTTTATTATGTGTTATTATTGCATAGTGCCATACTTTGGGAGTGCAGAATCATGCTATGGCCTTCTCTTCAGACGTTTATTTCAACTGTGCTTTCTCCTTGGAGTACTCTGCCTACATGCTCAAACATATGGTGATTCTGATCGTCTCTCTATGGTACTTTGCTCTTTACAGGTTCTTTTCGAGCCGAAGCAATGGGACTATCTGGTGGACCAATTTAAACAGGAATTCAGCAAATTATATGGGATGACTGTTGAACCACTGCTGAATATTTACCTACAGGCAGGGCTATCTGCCCTGAAGACCCCGTATCCACTTACTGCCAGTCATTTAACTGCTTACTGTTTTCAAAATATGTCGTTTTTCCATTACCTGTCATTATTGTTACCGGATTTCCGAACCTTTTTTTGCACAAAGCAGATTTCCACACAGAACGGCTGGAGGTATGCTTTGAAAAATACTATTTTCCAAGTAGGTGTTTCAGCTTGACTGTGCATTTAGATATTGCTATGATGATGACTGCCCGAAAGAGGATCCACTATCGCAAGAGACCTTCCGCAAGTTAGCATTGCCATTACCCTACTCTAAGCAGCACCACTCAAAGCTCGTCTGCTACATAACTAAAGAGCTCATGGACACTGAGAACCCACCACAAGTCTTGCCCAATGGCTATGTCTACAGCACTAAGGTAGCGGCACTATGCTCTCACAAGTCATAAAAATAGATTACCAGCTCGTGTAATTGGTCCTCTTGGCATATCCCTATATGTTGCAGGCACTTGAAGAGATGGCCAAGAAGAACTACGGTAAGGTGACCTGTCCAAGAACAGGACTGGTTTGCAATTACTCAGATGTGGTGAAAGCATACATTTCATAAATCATGGAGATCTACAGAATCCCTTGATCTTGTAAGAGTGCTTAACGACTTCCCAGCGAGATTATGTGAATATTAGTGCTGGGCCATAAAACTTGCTGGACAACCTACTTCCCTGGGTAACTCCTCTTGTTCCTTTGCCTTACGATTGGCGATTGTCTCTGGATACATTACATTGTAAATATTGCATGTATTGCTCAAAAGAAACCGAGTTTATCTTCGATCAGAATAACCAAAATCCAGAATGGGATTGAGG
The DNA here is from genome assembly GCA_964030455.1 of Linum trigynum. Classification (NCBI taxonomy): domain Eukaryota; kingdom Viridiplantae; phylum Streptophyta; class Magnoliopsida; order Malpighiales; family Linaceae; genus Linum; species Linum trigynum. The sequence goes on from OZ034816.1 coordinate 5,751,897, forward strand.
AGTAGTTATCCCCCTTTTTCTGTTTCCTCTTCCTGAACATTGTAGATATTGTTGTCCAGCCAGGTGATGGAATGTACTTCAACTTAATATATCATTTTGTTCTCTACATCGGATGCACTAGATGCAACGATGCGAGTCTGCGGTTTTGCAGTACAGCTTAGGAACTAAGCCAAAATAATGTAATAGCCGCAATGAACTGAATTTCTTCGAAATTTGACGATTATGTGTTTACTAGGTACAGCGATATCCTGATTTCCAACCCAAGAACATGATTGTTAGGAAATTTGTGAAATCTGCAAATCACTTTTAGTCAGGTACTAAGGTTAATCAGGGAGTCGCACAAACTACATTGGATCTATAATTACTAGTTTACTACTAACAATATTGGCATCCACCCCCCAAAATTCTTTGCATTCTCCTGTAACTAGATTTCCCGTTGTGATCTCCCAGCCCCTAGGGCGCAGGCCGATCCTGAGCCGCCGTCCTAAGGATGCAGGCAGATTGTTATCCACCATGTGAACTACATGTTTTAGAAATGTATCCGGAGAATTTGTTTGTGGCAAGTGCTAGTTTCAAGTGTTGTAAGTAGGACGATCCACCATCTTCGCTACACCTTTGGACAACTTTTCACAATAATTCTCAAGCCACGCTGAAGCAGATTTGAGAACGCGGAGCTCACCAGTGTGGAGGTCCATTGCCATTTGCCTTCGAAATGAGTGTCTTCCAGATGCAGAGACGACAAAACTCTGAGATAGTAAAGACTGCAGAATTAGGCAAAAGACAGGCTTTAGGTTAAGACCCCTTTCAAAATGTTTACACTATTTTAGCACTCTAGACACGTCATAAGTACTAAGTAGCGAGATACAGTTAGAAATTGACCTTAATAGATGCATGGCATTGGTCAATCAGTCGATTAATGTGTGACAACAGGATCGTATGAGCTCGGATCTCTCTGCTGTTATCCTTGAAAGGGCGACGTGCCAAACGACCGTCGTTTTGTGCAGCTTCCACAGCCAGATCACTTAAATCTGACACGTTTCATTGCAAATTTGATATTCCTATATTAGGGACTGGCGCAGCCAAAACAAATAGCACGGAAGTGCAAATAGGTTCCTTTACTGAAATAGAAGACTGTTTCACATTTAAGAATGTGGTTACAGGGCCATACCTTCAGGATGAGTACAACTCAGAACACGAGCAAAAGCACGGATTGATTGTGGAATGCCCTTCCCTCTCCCTTCTGCCGACTTCACTTCCCTGTTTGTGATGTTACAGATAGAGAAGTAAGCATGGAAATTCATACCTTTTGCTGTCATTTTAAAACATAAAAGCCAGAAAGGAAACAAGTATGGATTCCTCGAGCTCAAAGGGAAACCTTCACCAAGGTTACACAACTAATATGCCTAGTTCAATGTTCTTGACCAAGTTAGGACTGAACAAACAAAAGAGCACTCCTCAAATTCCCAAGTCCAAACAGATACTTCATCACCCTACAGGCTACAGCTTGGGAACTGTCTCCGTATATTCTATTTGTGGCCTTTGAGATTAATATTATAACATGCATCAGTTCTCACCTGATTGTGAAACAATTCCAAGATGATGACTTCACATCATTAGCATCACAGATTGTTGGTAACTCATGTCTTTGCAAAATCTCCATCTTCATTTGATGCAAAATATCCCCATCTGGAACACTCATCTGGATCTCCACCTGAGAACTGACTCCTGAGTTACTTAACTTGGAGCAGAAAATAATACACATGGAAGAACAATACAAAGGAGATTTAAGAAAGACAGGTATATTATAATAACGAATTCTACCATATGAAAGATATAGTAGGTCAGATTTCAGAATGCTACAGATCAAATACATTACACCCATCAAGTACAAGAAGCTGGTTTCGGTACCAGCTCAACTAACTCAGTTCCAGATTAGCCACGACCCACGTCTATTGGGTCTATGAAAGAACTATTGTTCAGAAGCCAAATGAACCTGATCATGGATATTATGTTGAATCGTAAATCCAAAGTCCAACATCAGTGTAGCATTTGCCAACTTTCCATAACTGATTCGTACCTGTCAAGTTTCTCCATACCTGGTCAGTACAGGGGATTAAAGCAGCCTAGTTGACATACAAATGAGGAATTCTAGGACATTACAAATAATAACAAATGTTGCCAATATTTACATTTTAACTGGTTAACAGCATCCTGAATAGTGTGTCAAGAAAACTACAAGCTGCTTTTAGGATTTTTCAAAGGTAGTCATAAGTCCATAACAGATCAACAAATTATTGGCAGCAATATTTTCATTCTTCACATATTCCCTCCATTTGACCCCTTGCATAGACTGAAATTTGTAGTCACACTAGCTTAGTCTTATTCCAACGGTTCGTAAAATGAAATTTATTATGCTTAACAAGCCTCTAGTTCTTTTTAAAACAAGCCTCTGAACTCCATGTTTTCATAAAATATTTTCTCTATGAAAGCACAAGTGTATATATGTACTCTATGCTGACCTCTTCTTCAGGGGCATAGTTGCAGTCAGCAGTCACCTGCATATTATTAATGAATTAAGCCCATCATTATAAATAGGGTCACCACTGAGTGAATGCATGAGAGGAAAGGATTAGCCAGTTGCAAATGGCAAAATGATTTTCCTCGTATAGATTCTATTTCTGAGGTTCATGTTCTTAGACAAGAGAATGAGCTTATGAAGAATTTTGGTAGGTGGTTCGAAGATACTCCAAATAGTTCGGCTGCTAGTTAGCTTAAACAAGAGAAAGAACAGCAGAAATATACCTCAGACTCTTGTTTCTCCTCATCATTCACCACAATTGCTTCAGAAAAGCCATCATGGTTCAAGAAATCTGCAAATGGAATCTATAGAATAATGAATAATTTCCAAGACCTTAACCTCAGCAAAGAATGACTGAAGAAGCAAAAGCTTAATCATTAGAAGCGTACCAGAGAAACCCCCTTCGGGCATTCCCAAGCTCTAGATTTCACTGTCACATTGGTAAGAGATCAGTTTTACAACTTTAGCACTGTGCTAAAAACAGGGAATTATTACCAATATCTGTAAGTAAAAGGTAATGAAAGATTAAGCATCACAAATATTTTCGTGCTTTGAGAGCAACGGTCAGTAGCTTTGAAGGAATTAACAACTGCCTTAAATTCACACACTTAGCGCTAAATGCCTTCCAACAGCTCAGCCTGACAAACAATGTAGTCCTTAAGATTTTTTAACCTCACCCATCTTTAAGAAGTGATAGTTACCATCAAGAGCATATAATGTAGCCAATGGCTTCAAAGAAGTTGCTAACCTAAAGCATACGCATGCATGAAATCCTCATACAAGATACTTCCAAAGACCTCGGGAAAGGTTTCAAGAACCTGTGAGAAAAGAAGAAAGCAAACAAAGAATAAGATAGAACAGTATTAAAAAAGACCAACCACGCAAAGCTGATACCAAGTTATTAATGCCATTTGAGTTTTGTAATGTTGGACCAGAGTACTAATTGACAGAGACCTCTGGAGTAGTAATACTTTTACGCCCCATCCCAAATTGGTACAGACTGGAAATAGAACTGACATCCTATCCCAAAAAGAAAGGAAACAGAAACTAAGGTAAAGATTTCATTGTTCATAGCCAGTCAGCCACACAAAAAGGTTACATTAATAATCACACTATCAGAGCCATTAACAACAACAAAAACACTCACTCTCACACACGAGAGTGAACCACAGAAAGCAAACTGAACTTACTGGTCTGATCTTTGAGAATGCATCTCGAATAATAAATTTTTGTTTAATGGTTTCCTCATATACTGTGCTTCCATAAATCATGTTTAACTCATCTTCACTCCAGAACACCTGCAGGAATTCCCCATGAATATGACATCCACAAACACATATAGAACAAACTGTTGATTAGATCTAGTAGCTGAAATAGTCATGCACACGAAGGAACAATACATAGTCATTAAACTCGAGCACACTCCAGCAGCTAATTGAGGCAGGTAGTCACAACAACTGACAAGACTCAACTGCTTTTACATGCCAACTGAACCATAGCATCGTGAAAAAAAATATTTCTAAAACTTCACAAAGTTAGTTAAGGAGAGAACAAACTGTGCTATTCATTTCTTCAAGGCGAGGAAAACAGCTGATATAGGGAGCCCACCTGGAGTCCTGGTATAAGGAAAATCCATAAACAACAAACAAAGGGTTCTTGCATGAGAGGCAGTGACATGTTTACCTTTCTAGGACTCCTATTTGCAAACTAAAATTGCCACTACAAGCATAAGCATGGATAGAATTCAGCACAAAATATATCGAATTCACCTTGCCATGTTTCCTTTCCGCCAAAATGGCAACAGCAACCATTGAGACATGATCAACTTCATCAACCAATATAACCTTGACGTCCCGAGGTAGATTATCAGGTGCTATTTGCTGAAGATAGAGTAGCAAGACTACTTAGTACCGTTTCTACTTGTCTCACAAAAGCTAAACCCATTCCACAAACAGGTGACACGCTAAGAGTAGCCTACCGCGTTGAATGGAACCTTTAATATGCAGTCTCCCCTCTGTATGTGTTGAGAAGCAAACAGGGATCTGCACATGAAAATCTCAAATTCAATGGAAGGAGGAGCTTTCCACTTTTAGAGCCACAGTAGTAACTATCCCTAAGTTGTGCTGCTGCACAGTACATTTCCATAAAGGGCTCCACATCAACAGACATTCCAAACTAAGCTATCTGGATCCACAGCTAAACTCCACCTCAACAAAATGCAAGGAATAACTGCTTTCCAGCTGTGACAAAATATATATGGCAATCTATAATTCGTATATGGTGAATTCTGTAACTTTGCTGCCCAATCAATCAGTAACTCATCCCATCTCCCATTCAATCACAACAGTTTCTACTGCTTCCTATACAGAACGTGTTGATCATATCCCAGAACTCCATTATCGAATGCCAGCAATCGTTAGTTGACGATATAAATTATCCCTTCCAGATAGCCAAATTTATCTTTGATTATCTCAATCACCCCCAAGAAATGCGAGGAGGGGAACAAACAAACACAAGTTTCCAACTTCTCGCTGATCAAACCAAATAGAGAGTTGTAATAACAAAAGGAAGAAGAAGAAGAAGAAGCTATACGAGACAAGTAATTCTTCAAACGATGCTTCAAAATTCGGTGGAAGCAATGAAAAGAACCTGCCGTATGACGATTTCCCGATGTAAAGCTTGGTCGAAATCTCAGCTCCTGCTTTCTCCTCTAACCACGGCAAAAATCCACGGCAGTCCTCATCCGGAGGATTCAACAGCTAGCACCGCCGTAAACAAAACAACGCAATGCTGAACGGTGATTATAGGGAGAAAGAATGAGGCAACAGAAGAAGATGCCTAAGCTCTGGAATCATTCATTCGTACCTTGGCTTGTGACGAAGAGGAAGAGATGTTTGATTTGGCGGAGAAACGAAGAGAGACGGTGAATAGTCGCCGTCGATACCTGGACGGAGTGGATAACAGCATCCGTCTGCAGTTGCCGGTAAAATGAAAAGGTGTCAAATGACGTTTGCTCCGAAGTTGGCCAGTGTAATCATTCTGTCACGGCCGGAAAGATGGTGGTAGAGGATTAGGACATGACTTTTTTTCATTAGGTCACTCATATTATCAAGAAAAGAAAACAAATCAAAGTCAATACATCATTATGAATCAATCAGGACATAAAATCAAACTCCAATAGAATTAAACTGGACCCACCAAATTATCACCAAAACCAAACTCCAATCATTGTAAAGTCAATAATGCATATGTATTATAACTATCCTCACAAAACTATCACCAAAACCAAACGACCCCAAAGTACTCTCCATCAAATGGACAATCCTGTATTTTATCCGCCAATAAAGAAAATATTAAAGATCTTAAAATATTCCTGAAGGACGGCTATGTTTATCAAAATGGCACCCCCACGAGCATCCAACCCAATTTCGTTGCGAATCTTATCCAATACAATTTTCGTATCACTAGCAAACACTACCTGCTTGACGTCGTGAAGCACACACCAACAAATCGCCTCTCTTGGCACCAATAGTTCCACACAAAAAAAAAATCATTGACTTCATCAAACAATCGACCTTCCATCTCCAAAAGCATTCACTATGAATCATGCAAAACCATCCCCTAGCGGCCTAGCCCCATGAGTTCCAGGCTTCCAGCCCAAACTGCGTCGTTAGCTAAAACCCTCACATGAAACATGACATTGCGATAACAAAGCTGGCTCCACGCCTCCACCACACCAAAGTTTGAGTTCCAACTTCCTGTTAGATAGCATAAACTTACGAACAGAAACGATAATGAACACACAGGTTTACGTGGTTTCCCCGTTCAGTGTGAACGAGACTATTCCACGACCGAAGCTATATGATCCTCTTATTCAGCTTAACTTCAGCATACGGTTACATACGTATTTATATAAGCTAGGTGCAAACCCTAGCTAGCCTCTCGGCATACCCCATACCCGCCAAACCCAATACATACGAGATAGGCAGCCTGAGTCCGAAGCCGCGTCTCCTCCTGGATGAGAGCTCCCAAGACCCCTTCAATTCGGAGATTCTCGCGGTTCAAGAGAGAAGCCCGGATCGTCTCAAATTCCGGGTTCAAGCGCATCAGGAACTGCATCAGCCTGATCTTCTCCCTCTCGGCCTTGACTTCTTGCGTACCGGCGGTAGTCAGAAGGCTTGCAATGATCATGTCCTGTTCTGTCCACAGGTTGCGAGCTGCGTTGTAGTACGAAGTCACATCCAGACTCCCTTGAAACAGCGCCGCAAGTTCGACCTCGACCTCATATTGGCGAGATGCTCCAGCTGTCTTGTACGTATCAGCTAGATACTTCCACATGGCGGCTGCGGTAGGTAGCATGCGTAGACCCAAAATAATTGATGGATCGACCGAATTAAGGAGCAGCATCCGAACCTTGGCATCGGTGAGAACCCATTGTTTGTGCGCTTCTTCATCCGTTGCGGCAGGTCGAGCGGCCGTGCCGTCGAGCCAACCGAGAAACCCTTTCCCTTCAATCAACGTACAGAACTGAAACTCCCATATTGCATAGTTCTTGGAGTTGAGACGTGCAGTAATCTGATCAGACGACATTGGCTCTGATACCATGTTAGATAGCATAAACTTACGAACAGAAACGATAATGAACACACAGGTTTACGTGGTTTCCCCGTTCAGTGTGAACGAGACTATTCCACGGCCGAAGCTATATGATCCTCTTATTCAGCTTAACTTCAGCATACGGTTACATACGTATTTATATAAGCTAGGTGCAAACCCTAGCTAGCCTCTCGGCATACCCCATACCCGCCAAACCCAATACATACGAGATAGGGGAATGGGCCGAGCCCATGTACATCAACACTTCCAACCTACCAATCCACCCAGCTATGCCTCATCCTGCACGTGATGCTGCCACTCACCTAGCTGCTAAGATAACTGCATGGACAACATATCAAAAGATTATTGTGTATACTCAAACACCACCCAGTTTTGAGGCTTTCGAATGTGCTACAAACAAGGCAACCATACCCATAACCCGTTCCCGCGCCATCCCCGACCGTTTGAGAAATCTACTCCAAAACAAAGTGACATTAACCACAGGCAAAGTACCCCAAACAACCCAAACCCCAGTTTTCTTCCAAAGCATACGCGTTGAATAACCGTCGAAAAAGAAATACTCAAGAGACTCCTCCTCCTACCCACAGACCAGACAAAGCACCAAAGCCCGAAATCCCCCCTAGTGGCAATGACCTCCCCTCTTGGTAGAACCTAATGAAGGAACTACCATAGATTTAGACGGGACATACAAAACCCAAACCACGAATCACAACCCTTTATCTAACACAACTTTATATTTCAACAAAATTACTATAGGAATATCAACCAATTTGATTTTTCTAAATCCGAGCAAACACGACGTATGCTTGATTCCTAATTTCCTATATCAAATTTCAACGTGGATTGTAAAGATTACAAAAACCAACGAACTTTAGAAAATATTAAATACTCACGTAATTTCGATAAAAAAAATATATAAGAAAAATAGAAAATACTCCACAACGACCACTTAACTTAAACCTTGACCGGCAACCAGCTGCCACCCTCCTCCTCCATTTCTTTTCTACAGCCTTAACGTTTTATCTTTTTTCTCGCGACCTAAACACGAACCGACCTCGGCTCCTCTCCCTTCCCATTTTACCAACTTGAATTTTCCCAGCCCTCATTCATTAACTTATCCCTCTTCGTTAATTTTTCCCGTTCCTTTGTACTCGTTTTGCTCCATTGCTGATTGATTCGCGCGCGTTCATATTCCGTGATTAATTCTTTGTTCAACTTTTTTTCTCCTCTCTTTTCTTCTTCTGTCCCGTTTCCTTCTGATGTCAATCCATCTCTGCTGTTTCCGTTTCCCGTTTTGATCTTTTATATCTCTGTATCTCGTTTCCCTCTTCCAATTCGCTTTCGGAGGAGCTACAGCTCGCTGAGAGCGCTTTCTTCCCCCCTGCAAGGTTAGGGTTTTGATTTTGTGGTATTGAACGATGGTGCTGGAAAACTTAGTTCCGTCTAAGCTAATTGTGATTTCTTGTATTTGGGGAATTCAGGTAGGTAACTGAGCGATGATGAATCAAGGAGTTAACGCCCAGACTGTTGCAGCCGCGGACCCTAACTCGCTTGAGGTAAATTCAAAGCTCAGCTTTACCTCGAATTGCATTGGATCATTAATATACTGAAGGACTCAAGCTGTGACTTTTATCAGTTCATTTGTCACGATAAGTTAATTCAACTTAAGATTGGGAAGCACCAATCTCTTCCTTTCCCACCTTTCGGTTAATATTGTTAAACTTTGAGGAAGGAGATTGCTAGATTTTAATTAATTATGTTGTGTTTTATTTTGGCACTTGTATAGATTCAGTCAGTAGCCATGTTGACAGTGAGTTTGTTCTATTTTTCAGAGCAGATATGCAATTAATGCAAGCCAAGGGCAGGCACAGTCATATCTTCCCTCAGCACCTGGGTCTGAGGCTGCTTCACGGACAGTGCACAAGGTAGAGGGTTATCCCTCACAGGATGGAGTGCCAGCAAACGCCAGTTATCAACATGTTCAACAGCCAGAGCCACACACACAAAATGTTCAGGATGGCTCATATGTGGCCCCCCTTTCTAGTTCCTCGAGTACGGGAACTGCTAGTGCACCACAAGACTACAATAGTTATACATCATACTCAAATACCACAGATCCTTACAGTGCATATTCAGGATACTACAATGGCTATCAGCAACAAACTAACAATCAATACTCTCAGCAGCAACCCAACCCCTCGTACTCTCAGCCGGTAGAAGCATATCAAAATACAGGTGCTGCTTATCAGCCTAATTCCTCATTTCAGAATACTGGGTCTTATGCTGGGACTGCATCTTATTCAACCACTTACTACAATCCTGGTAATTATCAGACATCTGGAGGTTACCCAAGCAGTGGATACAATAATCAGCCAACCGCTTGGAACAATGGAAGTTATGCCAATTATACATCCTACCAGTATCCAAATTACACTTCAGATACTTCAAGTGCCTATAGTTCTGTTTCAGCGCCTGCAACTTATCAGCAGCAATATAAGCATTGGCCAGAGTATTACAGTCAAACAGAAGTTACATGTGCACCGGGAACAGAACACTTGTCTGCTGCTAGTAACAGCAACCATGGAAGTTCACTTCCTAGTGTCTCTGGTGGGTACCCTACACCTACCAACCAGATTCAGCCTCAGTCACTGCCTCCGCCTCCACCCCTACCCCCTCCGTCCCTTACCTCTACTTGGAGGCCAGAAACCAGTTCATCTGAACTGCCTTCCATGCAGGTTTGGTGTTGTTCTTCCACCAGTTCGGTGTAATACAAGAAAACATTACCTGTGTTCCTTGTTTGAAATATGAGGCTAAAAAGTGACAGAACAAAATATCACTTTTACCATCATATCTTCACCTTGCGTCAATAATTTTATGCATGTGGTTAATGTATGAGATGATAGTAGTAGTAATACCGAGGGGCGTTCATTGAAAGAAAAAAAAAACAAAAGGATCTAGTTGAATTCACGTGGGTTGGAGCCGTAGCTAATAGATACTTTCCAGATTACCAACCTTAGTGCTTTCTCTTACAAATAAGTGATGTGGGGATGATAACATTGACAACAATTCTGGGTGGGCAACACCACCTATCAAAAGCAAATGCTTGTGCTAATTTGATATGTTAACCGTTATTCTAAGAAAGACCCGTTTAACAGAATAATTCCTTAATACGGTTCCTCGATTATCCTAAATGAAAAATGTTCCTGGACGTAGGCAGTGAACAGAAGCAACATGTGTGGTCTGCATATTTTTGCTACCATGAATTGCGTTCTTGTCTCCATGTAACATACTTGCGTTTTCTGTTGGTCATTGCTTCCTGTTTTTCAAGGTATGTTGTTTTACGGTTGGTTTATTTAAACCACTTTTGTAATAAATATTAGTACTGAAATCTTATGAAAAGTTGATGAATTGGCAAAGAATGGTTTAAGTTGTGGCAGATATTTACTCAGGAGATGTAATTTTTTGGTGCTCCCGCTCCCTTCTGTCTTTGATTATATATCAATTAAATGATTCACATTTTATTCTTTTTACTCGGTAATTGTCAGACTGTTTTGATATATTGGTAGCTGAAATCATTTGGGTACATGTTACATGTATCAGTATAAGGGAACATTACTTCTGGTTTTATTACATCTATGTGCTCTTGATCCTTACTCAGTATTATGTGGTCGCATACCAGTCTACACTTGTTTATTTTTTGTTGTTAGATTATCCTCTGCCTATTGTTGGTCTAACTAATAGCTCTCTTGTTTTGATTCGGTGTCAGCCTGGAGGAGCAGCCAGTGGTGCTCCTAATAATTACTGGAACCAGCCGGCTCCAAGTTTTCAAACTCATCTTGCTGCTCCTACTCAGCCAATATATCAAAACTCTTTGGACTCAAAAACTTCTTATGAAAATTTTCAGGAACTAAAGACTGCTCCTCAAGGATTAAATTCCCAATATCCTGTTGTTCATCAGGTGTCCCAGAATTATCAATCAACTTTACCAACTGTTCCATCATTTGATGCGCGAAGGGTAAGCAAATTGCAGATTCCAACAAATCCTAGAATTGCTTCGAATGCAGCTCTTGGCATAGCAAAAACAGAAAAGGACAGTTATGCGGCCAATTCAGCTCCGAAGCCGGCTTATATTAGTGTTTCTGTACAAAAGCCAAATGACAAGATGTCGCCAAATAATGCTGCTGATCCTATGCTGAAGGTAAAATTTTCTTGCTTGACGATATGCCATAAGAATGATGCTAAGGTTAGTACTATACGGGCTGCTTTAAAATGGTTGGTAACAGTTGATCCTGAACTGGCAACTTGAGATTATGGCAAGTGCAGAACTTCAGGAGCTTAGTTTTCGTTACTTTCTATCATGAAACCAAAATGTGTCACAGAGGTTAAGTCGCTTTATACATTCAAATAATCTCATTTTGAAAGGGAGGGTGGTTCTCTGAGTTGAACCCGCTACCTTCCCAATCAAATGAAAACTGTAATGTCGGGGTGGAGTGACCAATGAGTTTTTACTTGTTTCCTCCACTCCCTGAATTTTGAACGTAGGGTGGTTTCTCTGGCCTAAACCTGTGAGGCTACTACCTGTTAAGGCGGAGTGGAATGGCATAGACGTCACAATGATGATGTGCATTCATCTCTCATTTTATTGTAAACTGTGTTCCACCGACTTTTTTGAGCTTTTACAGCTAAGGCACTTAGATACTACCCTTGTAGTATCATTTATGTCAACGAGTGTAGGTATTGGAAGTGATCACGTTTCATGATACTCAGTATTGTTCGTTGGATATTTACAGACTTTGGCATTTGTTTCAAAACTTTTTTCTGCAGCCTACCATGCTCCCGAAGTCATTACGTGGGTATGTTGAAAGGGCTTTTGGGAGATATAAAGATGATGATGCTAAAAGGGCAGCTTGTGAAGCATATATGAAGGATGTGAGTTCAACTGATTATCATTCCTTCTAATGAGACCACTGGGAGATAAAGTTCATGCTTCGATTCTCATTTGAAATAGTATTCATGCTATCTGTTACCACTTAACCTGGATCAGAATAATGATCTTTCGTATTGTCGACTTGTTTTAACCATTAAGATTTTATCACATTTTTTAATCTGGGCTATCAGATATCATTGATGGGTGTTCTTGGTACTTTTCTTCAGATCATCACTGAAGCACGTGCTGATGGTACACTTTATACTAGAGATTGGGATAGTGAGCCTCTTTTCACAGTACCAGACTCTCTTTCCATCAGCAAGGCGTACGTTCTATGCATATTCTCACTGATCAGTATAGATTACATTCCATCATGCATTTTCACGAGCAAGCCATTCTCCACTTCCTATATACCTATGGTTTCAAATCTAAAATTTCATTCTAATCTGAGCAGTGATATTTGTGCTCTTCCTGGCTGCAGAAATATACAAACTCCAACTCATGCTTCAATACCAAATTATAATAAGTGTCCAGTCAGACGGTCTAAAAGCAGATGGGAGCCTTTGGCCGAAGAGAAAATGTTGGAAAAACCTGTTTCTGCCAGTAATGAGATTGGAAAATATGGTAGCTGGGACAGAAAGGTAATCATATTCAACTCTTCCGCATTTCCTAATGGTCTTAAACTTGATTTATTTGAATCACTTTTTCACTGTGCCATCATTCTATTTTTTATTATCACTGCAGACTTTCAGTGGGTACTCTGCTACCAAGGATAATTCTCTCAGTAGTTTCAGATTTTCTGGATCACAGCAGAGAACTCCTAGCAAAAGTGCCCAGAGGCCCATGAAAAGGCAACGCATCGTAAATGGTACTGGTTTAACTAACAATGATGATGATGCATCAAGTGACAGTGACAAGGAGCAAAGTTTGACAGCATATTATTCTGGTGCAATGGCATTGGCTAACAACCCAGAGGAAAAAAAGAGACGAGAAAGTCGATCTAAGCGTTTTGATAGAGGGCAAGGGCATCGCCCGGACATCAATTATTTCAAACCAAAAAATGCTGGTCCAGCAAACTTGTATACCAGAAGAGCTAGTGCCTTGATGCTTAGTAAGAGCTTTGATGATAGTGCAAACCAAGCTGTTGAAGACATTGATTGGGATGCACTCACTGTTAAAGGAACATGTCAGGAAATTGAAAAACGCTTTTTGCGTCTCACTTCTGCACCTGACCCCTCCACTGTATGTATTTCTTGATGGGCCTTGTCCTGCTCTTATCTGCTTCCTTAGGTGAGATCAAATGGGGTAGACATTGTTAATTTCTATACATTTTGCAGGTGAGACCAGAAGATGTACTAGAGAAAGCTTTGTTAATGGTTCAAAATTCTGAAAAGAACTACCTTTATAAGTGCGATCAGTTGAAATCCATCCGTCAGGATATTACTGTACAGAGGATAAGGAATCAGTTAACTGTTAAGGTGCAATTTCTTTATATCGTTTAGTATATGAAAAGAACTCTCTATGCTATGGCCTTATACATCCATTAGTCCACTAGCTGCATAATTATGGGCAGTGGTATGATTGAATCTTTAATCGTGTGGAAGATCAATTCCAATGGTCCTACTTGAAAAAGGAGGTATATGCAACGTTAGAGTTAGTTAATTTATCATAGATTCTTAGTTTGCGGTATCCTTAGGCTACTTTAGCATGTCACTAACTCTAATCATGCTTAGTCCTTCCAGAAATGTTTTGTTGCTTTTTTTTTGGGTGTGTATGACTTGTTAGGGTTGTATTTGGATTCTCTTATCTAGTTTTTACTTATGGATGTCACGGATTTTATAATCTGCAATTCAAAGTTTTTGAAGTCCTTCAGTGGATATGAATTCACAGTCGACTAGTGCACATGAATATCAGAAAATTTTGGCATGTTTTAACTATTTTGGTCGTGTTGCATATTCATTCAGGTATATGAAACACATGCAAGACTAGCAATGGAAGTTGGTGACTTGGCTGAGTATAATCAGGTATGTAGCTTTGCTACTCTTTGGGTATAAAATGCAATGTAGTCAAAATCGCGATATAAAACTTAAAAACTTACGATTTTACGTTTCTAGGTCACTAAAATGCTTCTACACAAAATCTCAGTTTTTATAACTTATGTAGTTAAAAAATCCGCTTTAAAACTTAAAAACTTACGATTTTACGCTTCTAGATCACCAAAACGTTTCTATGTTGAAACTCGCTTTTGACTACATTGATCAAATGCATGTTTTACTTGTATTTTGAAATGTAATTTGCTTTGGTAATATGTGGGCCTGAAATATATTTAATTGAAGTGAGGGTTCACTAAACAATCTGCTGACATGTGAGTGTGATGAAGTCTGAGATTCATAATACAGAAAAAAGAAAAGAAAAAGAAAGAGAGTCGGAGCGTATAAGAAAAGTTTGAAAGAAAAAATGGTGATCAATTTTTTGTTTCAACTTCTCTTGGACTGAGCAATAGCTTCTTTTTTGCAACTATTGAATCATAGATGCAGTGAGTTGCATTAGCTTTTTTGAGGCATATCTGCTATTCTTATTTGAGTATTTTGTCTTTCATTCATGCATGTCAGCTGTTACATAATTTGTTTGTTAAAGGCAATGTGAATGTGACCTTGATCGTCTAGAGCCTTAGATCCTCAGGAAAGGAATTTTGATATCTGAAGTCAATCCAGATGCCACCACTTTTCTGATTGAATTCTTTCTATTTTTTCAACCTCCCAGTGTCAGTCACAGTTACAGATCCTCTACTCAGAAGGAATTGAGGGCTGCCTCATGGAGTTCGCAGCTTACAACTTGCTTTGTGTTATCTTGCACTCTAATAACAAAAAGGATCTTTTGACGTCAATGTCAAGGTAGGAGTCATTTTGCAGGATGTTGGTATTCGGATGTGCATGTCTGTTCTCCATTTTATCATTTTTAGAGACTCTTGGTTTTTTACTGCTCTATCATAGATTCATAATCATGGGGAGGCTGTCCAGCTATGTACATGCTATATTGTTGGATGCCTGTATTACCATGCAAAATTGTCCATAATATTGGTGACACAAATTGTCCTTAAGATATCGAGTTGGTGAGAACATTTCAAGGCATAAAAGTGGTACAAAACCAAGATAAAACCAGTGTTGTGATGCTGGTTATATCGTTTAAACTATGTACCAGGTTCAAGCTGTTCGTTTTATAACGGTTTGTTATCGTACCTCTATTATACTTTAGAAGCGCTAGTGTCATTAGTCTAATATCCAGCTTTCAGAACCCATGGAGAAAGGTGTACATGCCACCAGTATAGTTAGTGTTAGGGTATATTAGTTTATTGCAGTGATTTTTTTATACATATTTTCTGCTTTCAGCTCTTACATTGGTTCTTAAATGTAGATCTCATGGGCTCGAGCCTCGAAACATATACCTTTGCTGCCTTCCAATTGGAATCCACATTCAGTCGCAATGCTGAGGAAACTTTGCTGTTTTGAAATTTGCAGATTAACCCCAGAAGCAAAGGAGGAGGATGCGGTGAAACATGCTCTTGCAGTTCGTGCTGCTGTCACTTCTGGAAATTATGTTACTTTTTTCAGACTGTACAAGTCGGCTCCCAACTTAAACACTTGTTTGATGGGTTAGTATTATTGTTTTTTCTGTACCTCCATTAGAAAATCTCATACCCTCTGAACAATCCAGGGAATTAACCTGCCTGGTCATTTTTCTTGTGTCCTTCCAGATCTTTATGTTGAAAAGATGCGGTACAAGGCTGCAGTCTGCATGTCCAAGTCATATCGCCCCACGGTTCCCATTTCATATATTGCGCAAATCTTGGGATTCTCTAATGCTGCGGATGGAAATGGGGAGCAGGAGTTGAGCGGGTTGGACGAGTGCTTAGAATGGTTGAAGGCACATGGTGCTAGCCTGATCACAGACAACACGGGGGAGATGCAACTTGATGCGAAGGTAATTCAGAACTTTCTTTCTATTGAATGTGTGTGCGTGCTCTTTTAGCTTTTAGACTTAAAAGCTTTGCCCCTAATAAGGGTTTAGAGATACTTACAGCAGATGGGATATGAAATATTTGTTGGCAATAAAAATAACTTAATGAGATGGTAGATAGTCAGTAGTATAATGTTTGGTAATGTGACTATTATGGGCGTGACTTTGAGGATTGAGTTGAAGAACTATTTCGCTCTTGGGATTCATCAAGAATAGTTGGTTGAGAAGTTAGACCCTAGAAGTTTGTTTTGAGCTTCTAAATCCACCGTTAATCAACATTTTCTTTAATAGCTAAAACAAACGCACCCGTATACAAAATCACTTTGCACTTCAGTATGCTTGAGCCGATCCATTTTTTATCCTGCAGGCATCTTCTTCCACCCTGTACATGCCCGAGCCTGAAGATGCGGTTGCTCATGGAGACTCTAGCCTTGCTGTCAACGATTTCCTGGCTCGGACCTCATAATAATGCAGAAGGCTGATTCTAGTTTCCCGGCAGGTCGCACAAGAAATCGGTGGAAAAGAGCCTGTGTGTGTCCCTCCGACGAGTTCGAGCAAGGTAACCATTTTTCCCACTTTCCTGAGAATCTCGAAGAGGGTTATGTTGAATGGTGTATAGAAGGGCCGTTAAATTCAAATACTACTTCATGCCTCTTTGGTCGCTAACCCTTTCATTTTAGGTTGGCTCTGAGCGTCATTAGATGTGTGTTAAGTTGATTCGTTGTTAGTGAAGTTGTAAGAAGGTATTAGGTAACGGATTAAAATTTCCAGGCATATACAAAAAGATCGATCTGTTGTATCTTATGTTGATCCTTTGAAACACTTACCCGAGGCACTCAGTTTCCAGATTCTGCGATGAAATAAACCCAAATTGTTCATGAACGTACCAGTGAAGCTTTTTCGAAGAACGCAAATCAAGGAAGCTTTTCGAAAGGATGGACTCAATGATGAATGTTGCTTAATGACTTCAATGGAAGTAAGGTTTTGTGTTGATCTACGACTCGTTTCTGGGTTTTAGATTACAATTACGTCAATTCAAATTGCTGTCAATTGAATAAAAAAGCATCAATCACATCATAGATCTCAACTTTGACTACTATACTAGGGTTCATATGGTTAAAATTGAAACCCTCACTTAGCAAGTTGACTAAATTGATGTGATCTTTCTATCTCCATAGACATTATGGCACGGGTAGTGTGTTCGATATGATATCCATAGTTTGGAGCTGACAAAGAATAGCATAAACCGTAAAATCCGCAGATCGGGAACTGATCGCCGCCATTTTCCCGCTCCCGGCTCAATTTCGGATCACATTGTTCCGTTTGTGGCTCTCTATTCTTTCACCAGAGTCGACTCCGGCCAGATGCTGTTTTTCTCCTTCTTGTACTTCATGTACAACGCCGGCACCGCAGCCACGAATTAGATCTGGACGAGGACGATCGACGGGGTGTGGTAGCTGAGCACGCTCTTCCCCGTCGCCAGCTCCAGCAGCAGCAGCACCGCCAGCCCGAGAAACGCGATCCGCCCGTTCAACCTCTCGCTGTAAGGAGTGAATCCGAATTCCACTTTCAAGCCTGCCGAGACCGGCTCCTTCAGCGGGACCGGAGGCAGGTAGAGGGCCGCGCCGGAGGATTTCGACGAGGCTCCCTGCTTTCTGGCCTTCCGCATATCGGCTTTCTTCCCCGTTGATTGGACAAGGTTTCCTTCTCCCTCGTGGTGCTCTATCCGTTTCTTTCATCAACTGCGGGCGGGACTATTCGTTTCTGTGGAGTAGAGTTTTTCCTTTCGGAACTGTTCGTTGAGGTTTTGGGCCCTAGATTCGGGAAACTCGGCCCAATATTATATAGCTGGACGATCCATTAAGAACTAGATCCAGTAACGTTGGCCTGCAGGCTGCTGCAGCAGCAGAATCCGATTATCCCAAGTTTTATACGGACCAAAATTACCAAAACAAGGAGAAGGCCCTTCTATTTGGAATGGTGCTGATTTATAGGTTTCAAGTTCGCACAAAGTCTTCATGTATTTATTGTATCTAAATGAATTGTTAACATTACAGTGATGCAGTTTGAGTACAAGACCTTTCAATCAAAGTTTGATATGGATAGAAAGCATATAGACGATACATATGTAAAAGAGATTTGATGGTGTGTTTCAAGTCCGTACAGAGGATATAAAAATGCCTCACAGTTGCAATTTGATACGGCAAATGATCAAGGTACATTGTGGGCTCCATACTTTATATTGACAAATAAGATCCCAATGATTGATAATGAATTGATATGGAGTTCGAATTACAATACAAGTTACTTACAATTATTTATTTAATTGTCTATAGCACAAGTAACCCAGGCAATGCAGTAAAAAACGTGATTCTACGTAGAAACGATTTGATGACCTAGAAACGTAAAATCGTAAGATTTTAAGTTTTAAAGCGTAGATTTTGACTACATTTATAAGGGAAAAGTGTGATTCGACTTAGAAGCGCTTTGGTGACTTAAAAGTGTAAAAGAGTAAGTTTTTAAGTTTTAAATCGCGATTTTGACTACATTGAAGCCATGGTTAAAACACTGTTTGCTCAAATAACTGCAGTTGTTGGGTTAGGTTGAATAATTGATCTTATATAATTTACTAACACACTTTCTCAAATAAAATCAGGCTTGAAGTTTGCACAAATTTGATTATCACGCGCTTAGCAAATGAGGTCGCCAAGGTTCAAATACAAGACCTCTTGGTCATCCATTCTTAATTTGACGCGGCCTAGTGTCATCCCGTGACACTCTTCCTCCTCCCTAGTAATTTTTTTTTTTTTGTGTACTTACAATTAGGGGTGTGCAACGGTTCGGTCTGGTGATCCTCATGAGAACCGCGGTCCAGTAGTGAAAGACATCTTAGGACCAAAGACCGGACCATCATTGTATTCGGTCCATTTGGTCTGGTTCGGTCTTGTCCAAATATAAGCTCGGTTCATCATTTCTTCAATAATTGTAAAATTCATGTAGACCAAGGACCGAACCGGACCGCACCAAACTTTGGTTTGGTCTGGTGCGATTCGGTCCCAAACCAGACCATTGTACACCTCTACTTACAATTTAGCTAACATCCGATGAAAATTTTGTTGCTAATATTGAATAACTACACTTTTGATTTTCAATGGATCACATGGACCATTGTTATTTGTAGATAACTCGTTAGTAAAGTTTGAATAGCTGTTAAAAGTACTGTTATTATACCTATCAAAGTTATCAGATTTATTACGTAAGGTATAACGGCGAAAAGGAGAAGAAGGCGGGCTACAAGAAAAATTCATGTTTTCAATAAACGTTATCCATCATGCATTTGTAATGTCGTTCATTCTCAATTGGGTGCGCCCTAATTTTTATTTACAATTAATTACTATACCTAATTTACCTATTTTCCAGTTTTTCCTACCCTCTAACACTCTAGCTAAGCTCCTTTGCAAATAGCTCCAGCTCATGCATTATTTTACCACTGTACGTTATAACTACGTACTTAAGGCTAATCTTGTGGTAAGAGGACAAAGTAAGCCAAGCTGAGCTGCATGTGAAAGGTACGTATTACTGTGGCGGGTTAAACTTAAAACTTAAAACCAAAGTCCTTTAATTAAAGCATATGCATGGGTGGGTTTCATTCGCGTGGGGTCACTGTAGAGTAAGTAATTAATTATGGCCTACATTACATGCATGCAAGTTCCATGTGCCCTTGTTCGATATATATATACACGCATAATTTAAGCGACCCAATAAATTATGATTATTGTCCACTTGGTGTAAACAGATCTACAACCATAACAGAAAAAAAAAATAGAAAACACAAACCTATTTAGTTGATAATCTGAAAAATAATGAAAGCAGACAACAAGAAACAAAAACGCGTTCAATTACTACTATTAGAATTAAAAACCATAAAAGAGAGGAGGCGGCGGCGGGGGAAAGGATTCGAAGTCGGCGACGGGAATATAGAGGAGGAGGCGACAGGGATTGCGAGGTCGGGCGACAGGGGAAAGGGAGGCGGCGGGGGCAAAGGGATGAAATCGACGACGAGGGGGAGATGGACGATATCGACGGCCTGGGTCTCGAGAGGAAGAAGTTGAGAGAGGAAGGGTGATGTTGGGCGGCGGGTTTGGGAGAAAACGAGGGTAGGATTGGCCGACTAGGGTTTCGAGGTGGGTTTGGGAGTTAAAAAAAAAAGAGAAATTTTTTGCTTTAGGTGGGATTCAAATTGAGGGTTGTTTTAATGAAAACAAACGGGAATCCCGTGTAAAACATGTACAAAAATCAAATCCAAAGCAATAAATTGTTGTTTCTCAAATTAGGGGCATGTTGTGCAAATCTGATTCACAACAAAAAATAGAAATCCAACTAAACATGTTTTTTTTTCTTGGTTTTTCCAATTTTGAAAAACACAACAGAAAACAAAAACAGGCAACAATACTAAACGGGTTACGCTCGCTCGTTGTAGAGTTTGAAACGCACGTTAGAGCTTAACTGTTGTGTTGTTATGAACCCGATCGACCTCAAGCTACGTACATTTATCTACTTACGTTACGTACCGGCCGGTCCACTCCAATATATAATGGGGCGGGGCTACCGGCTATTAATTGAGCCCGATTGCCCGACCGGCCAGCCAGCCAGCCGAAAGTGGCGAGCGAGTGCAGTGACCTAAGCTAAGAACATTCCTTCCTGCCCTCTTAATTATATATATTCAGGCCGCCGAAGCTTGATCGACCTCAAATAATTCCCTTCATATCAGATCGATCGATCAATGGATTCCCTTTTTCCTTCCGCAGCAGCTACCTGCAGATCATGGCTGTAATGCATTATTATTATTATTATTATTATTATTATTATTATTATTATTATATAGTGCATGTGCCAGTTGCCATTACCCTGCGGCCATGGCATGCAGCAGACGCGCGATATTTTCGATCCCTTTTGTTTAGGGATGACTATACGTTCCGGTGCAGTTAAATTGGACCAAATTGATCCGGTTCCAGTCCGGTCTTTTCGGGAATATAAAGACCAAAGATTGGATTGGATACAGTCCGGTCTTGCTCCGGTCCGGCCCCAATTTTATCTTGATTTTAGGTGTTGGGGGGTCTCTTATCCGGTTTTTTACCTCAAATCTAAGCCTGAATATGAGATTGCATTGTTTGCTATCCGGTCCCAGTCCGGTCCCGGTCCGAGTTATATGGTCCGGTTTCGGATAAAACCAAACAGTCCGGGACCAAATAACCAGCCCTACTTTTGTTACCACTTGACAAACTAATAAATCTAGGAATGGAATGGTTACCGGCCCGGGAGCTCGTTGACCGGGCAAATACCCAATAAAGGAAACCCTCCATCTCTACTCTTAACGGTCCAATTAAAGCTGTCGTCGTTTTTACTTTTTATTTTACTCTTCTTCCTTTTTCATTTTTTCACTGTTCATCGCCATCTACAGCTGAATGTTTTTGGTTGTAGTTAGGTTCTAATGCCATCACCTTCAAACCCTATTTCACCAAATTGTTGATCGAGGAAATTGTTGTCATAAACCAGTTGGTCCCAATAACTCGAGTTGTTGGGAGAAGGTTATGCTGGATCTTATACAGGCCAGTGTATGGTGCTTAACCACTTCCTTACACGCCCCCTCAAACGAAAGCCGACTCATGGGCTTGAAAGTTTGCACAGGCCCAGCCCTACCATGTGCTTGAAAGACAACGGTTAATATTGGGGGTCGTGAGGACTTGAACACGTGACCTCAAGGACAAACCAGGCTCTGATACCATGTCATAAACCAGTTGGTCCCAATAACTCGAGTTGTTGGGAGAAGGTTATGCTGGATCTTATACAGGCCCGTGTATGGTGCTTAACCACTTCCTTACAATTGTATACCAAACTATTTATTTGGGAATACATTTGACAAAAGAAAGAAAGAAAGTCTCATGTCGAACCGAAACTTCTTCAATCTCTTTCCTTGTGGGATGCGGATTTGAATTCATCCATTCCTTCTGATACATACATGCATGTGGCAACACATGTTCATCCAACTAACTACATATGGAAAGTAGCAAATGATGATGAGTAGGCCTCCTTCAAAACTAATTAATTAAAGTTGTCATTTTATCCTTTTTGTTTACCCTTAATTAATTAAGGGATTTGTTCAAGTAAAGAACTATAAGCTCCACTCTAAAAACCAAACTCTTGGTAATTGTTTTAGTTCATCTGGATCGATCTCATCATGAAAAATCTAAATTCGAATTTTGGCCAGTACGTATCTATACACAAATAAAATAAGCATATCCATATTTGTAAGGGGATATTATAATATATACAAGCAACGAAACCGCCTCCCAAATTCCCAGGCGATAATTAAGCCTGCCGTCGGTATGAGTTAGGCTACCAACCTGAAAACAAGGGTCCTTCTTTCCTTCATTCTATTCCTCATCATCTTCTGTTGCAAATAAAACAATAAATAGATAAGAGAGATAATATAATATAGGCTAGCAATTTAAATAAAAGCCAAAGGGTGAATATATTCACACGAATTGTCAAAGTCATGTTTGTGCCTTTGGGTTGACACCTTTTGCTAGCTAGCTTTTAGGTAACCTATCTCCCTACTTCACCTGCATCTGCATCTGCATCTGCATGCATGTGATCCTCCCTCCCTCCACATGAATGAAACACAAAGAATTCTGTGGTCTAATCTAACCATATCTCTTTCCCCATTTCCTGACGTTGACTTCTTCGTATCCTACGTTTCCAAAGTCTTGGTGGGGCTACCTACCTACTACTATACTGCTTCTTCATTAGCCTACCAATTTGCTTAATTGCCTTTATTTTTTGATTGGGTGCTTAATTTCCTTTATTATTGAGATTTTTAATACTACACTTACTTATTAATTGTAGCTATATATGTATAGTTTCTTCTGGGCAATCTCTATTCTCTTGACCACGATTAATAAGTTCTACTTAATTCGGCCACTGATGGCTTACTTGGCTTGCTAATGGTGGTAGCTAGGAATTTATTACATACGGACCAAAAATTAGGTAAGAAGATTTGGAACATCAATATCTATCTGACTAGCTTAGCTACTTGGTTAATTGGATGATCTAATCTAGCACACTCTAACAAATTAAACGCCCTTCAAGAAACCCGCATAATTAATTATATTCCTAGCTACCTAACACACACATATATATATACTACACTTCGAGTTTAATTTGCTATTTATATCACAAAACGTAGTTTGAGTAATAATATAATACTCTAATTTCCAATAAACGAATTCCAATCTCTAATCCTCTAACTCAATCATAAAATTCATTTAATCTAGAATCAATAACTGACATTTTTTTTTATTTATCGACATATATCGAGATACATGTGAACATATGTGTATAATATGTGCAAGACATACGCTACTCTTTACTTAAATAAATAAATATATAGGGATGCAACAGACAACCCCGAGGTCTAACCTAACTCATCGGTACGATTTACATTTTCGTTAAGTTAATGCCGCCTGCCAATTAATAATGACGGTAATGCCTCCTTAATTAGGCACACGAGTTGCGTTTTAGCTTGGATTAGCCGCAGTACTGCAAGTTAGGTTTGCTTCCGTTTCATTTCTTTCCATTTTATATAACAGCTCACTAATGACACGGTTATAATCTTGATCCGACTTCCGAGGGATAAAATAAAGCATGGTATGGTATCGCACCCAAAGCAAAAAAAGTTTATCCATGTGCCAGTTTAAAAATTACAACCAAATTAAAACTAACCTATTTTGTGTGCTTAATTATTCTACCATTAACATTTGCGTTGGATTACTTCCATCAAAAACGATACTCCTCTCACAATAAGGTTTTGTATTTCAATAATCAGGGGACAACCAAAGACAAAACTTCAATAATTATTTGTTACCTTTGATAAAGGAGAGTGAAAAAGTATATGTAATTCATATATATATATATTTAACAGTTTTTACATCATCATCAAGGTAATACTCCAAATAATTTACCCCAAACTGTTAAACTTCTTTTAAAAAATCCCAAACCTCAAAAGTAAAACAAAGCAAAAAGAAAAAAAAACACACCATCATCCAATACATTTGGCCGCCAATCGCAGCCTTCTTCCCTTACCGACGGGAACCATTCAATTTTACCTTTTACCTCATCAACTTCGATTTTCTTCACCTCCTCTTGTTCTTACTCCCCAGTAACAAAGCAAAGTAAAACAAAATCCTGAAAAAGAAACCCCACGCCACCGTCACCACCAAGCACTCCCACTTCCCCAGATCTGTGATCCCTTGCTGCTTCAGTATGTCGCTCCCGGTCGTCAGGCACGTCGTCGCCGTTATGTTCACCCCCATCGACCCGCTAATGTTCTTCAGCAGCCGCAGCTTCATCGCCGCCGGCAGCGCCGCCAACGGCGAGTTGTCGAAAATCTGCACCCCTCTCACAAAGCACTTGTGCGGGTCCTGGAACTCGTTCAGCAAAACGGCCTCGTATGGGTACTTCACCAGCGACATGTAATGGAACCACAACCAGTAGTCGGGTATTCGGTCCCGGGTTATGAAAAACCCGCTGAACAGCAAGAAGTAAGCCAGAATCGCCACCACGATCGTGTAACCCAGCATCACATGCGGAACGACGCCGGATAGAAAAGTAACGAACGAGTTCCCCGCCCAAAACGACGCCAGGATTATGAAAAAGTAGAAGAGAAAACCCGAGAACCCGCCGTCCAACCCGACCGCCCAAAACGTCGTCGCTGCGAAGGTGATTGACAGGAAGGCGATAGCGGGGAAGGAAACCAGCGCGTGGGAGAGGACGTAGGAGGATCGACGGTACGCGTTGTGCGCAGTCTCCCGCAAGTAGATGTAACGCTCCTGGAGGAAAACAGGGAGCGCGTCGGCGCAGGTGTAGAATGTAGTCGACATCGCGAAGGCGAAGAAACCCAGCCGCTCTTGAATTCCCTTCGGCGAGTTGTCGAGGTGCCAGAACATCGTCGCGAGGATGAATCCGGTGACCAGAACCGCTCCGAGCCGGATTCCGAAAAGCTCCGGCATCCGGCGGGAATTCGTCACAGATCTGGTGGAGAGAACCGCCATTTCCTTCCAGATCGGGTTTGCGAAGGTGGGGACCATGGATGCTGAGCTGGCGTCGTTGGTGGCGCCGGAGACGAGCTTTCCTCTGGAGATACTGGCGGAGATTGCTTCCTTGAGCGAGATCTGGGGGTTAATTGAATCGTCGTCGTGGTGGCGGTGGCGAGATACGGCGCCGTTTTTGACCGTTTGCCAGTGTTTGTTGAATTCGACTAGGGATTTGGTGCCGCCAGGGGAACCTTCGAGCTCGCGGATCAGATCCAGAGCGAATTCGGTCCGGTTCTCCTTGTCGGGTATCGGGTGCCCGAAATCCGAGAAGAAAACGGGCAGGTTGTTAGGCGACCCGCTGTAGACGGTCTGCCCGCGGGAGAGGAAGAGCAATCGGTCGAGCAGGCCGAGGATTCTGTAGCTGGGCTGGTGTACGGTCATGATGACGATGCTGCCGGACTGCGCGATTCGCTGGAGGACTTTGACGACCATGTAGGCGCTGGTGGAGTCGAGCCCCGAGGTCGGCTCGTCGAGGAAGAGGATGATCGGGTCGTGGATTATGTCGATTCCGATCGAGACGCGGCGGCGCTCGCCGCCGGAGACGCCGCGGTGGCCTTCGTCTCCGATGACGGTCTTCGCCGCGTTGCGGAGGCCGAGCTGGTCGATTAAGGCCTGGACTCTGGCTTTCTTCTTGGAATTCGACAGTGTCCGCGGGAGGCGGAACTCCGCCGCGAACATTAAGGTCTCCTCCACCGTCAGCATCGGGTAGAGGAGATCGTCCTGCTGGACGTAAGCCGAGATTACCTTCAGCATCCTCGATTCGAGCGGCTCGCCGTTCAAATTGACCGTTCCTTTGAGCGAATCTTTCGCGATTCGGTTCGCGAGAGCGTCGATCAGAGTCGATTTGCCGGAGCCGCTGGCTCCGAGCACCGCCATGATCTCGCCGTCGCGAGCCTCCCCGGAGATGTCGTTGAGGAGAGTCTTGGTGCGGGTGAAGAGGCTGAGGCTCTCGCCGGCGACGGGGTCGGCGGCGGCGGGGCCGAGGCGGTTGCGGCGGACGGGGAGGAGGTCGGGGAGGCGGAGCTTGCGGCGGGTGCGGACGCTGTAGGTGAGGTTGTTGAAGGAGAGGACGAAGGGGATGGAGCGGGGGAGGTTGGGGTGGGAGTCGCCGAGCTCGAGGACCTGGTGGACGGGGGTCTCGCTGCCGTCGCCGGTGGCTTCTTTTCTCACGTCGCCGACCTGCTTGAGGAGCTGGCCGAGGGTTGGGGAGAGGCCGAAGGGTCGACGCGACGGCGGCGGCTGATGATCGGTGAGCTCCATGTCGGCGAGTGCGAGAGAAGAGCGGAAGGGGACGGTGTCGTGATTGGGGGAGGGATAGTCAGCCACGACGCGTGACATGTAGGATATTTGTAACTGTCCGAGTGGGTCGCGTATTTATAGGAAGCTAGGGAAATGGGGAAGCTGACGGCGTGAGAAGGGGTTCTCACGCTGTTGGAGGAGAGGGGGAGGGGTTAACGGCGTCAATGGGGCATTTTGTTCAGCGAGCAGAGTCGGCGTGGACTGGGGAATTGAGGAGAGAGAGAGAGAAGGGGAAGTTGGTTTTGATTACTGTGTGTGGGTTTAGGGTTTGTGAAAAACTGTACGTATATATAGCGAAGTTTGATTATTGAGATATTCTGATATTATATATTTACTTATTTAGTTTGTATTTTTATTAGGGTTTGAGTTTAATTAATTTTCTAATTATTGTTATTATATCATCGGGGTGATTTATGGTTTCAGCTGTGGAAGGGGGAGAGAGAGAGAGAGGAGGTGACCTAAAACCTCCTAACTTTTTTAATTTGAGTTTGTTTATACGTCTCCTATTACTTGGGGGAGAGGGTCCCCTGCGGCTGACACGTGGGAGGATCTGGTTGGGTGAGGGGATCCTCCACGTGGAGGAATGGGTGTTCAGCTTGCATGGGTGGAGTAATATAATAAGACTACTGTAGTTTGGAAGCCACCAACAGAAGAAGGTTTGGGTAAAGTAGGTTGGAGATTGATGGGCTGTGTTACGTAAGCTGTTGGCTCCCTGTGATCAGTAAGGTAATTAAACTAA
This sequence comes from Linum trigynum, assembly GCA_964030455.1. Lineage (NCBI taxonomy): Eukaryota > Viridiplantae > Streptophyta > Magnoliopsida > Malpighiales > Linaceae > Linum > Linum trigynum. The sequence continues at coordinate 5,779,226 of OZ034816.1, forward strand.
CAAAGAATTCTTGGGAAATGGAAAATTTTCTAATCAAATACCGCATTATTATGTCAACCTGGCGGTAAACTAAAAGTCTGATAAAAGAGGTATAATATGGTAAATACTAAATATCCAAAGCAAAAAAACTCAAGATAAATATCACCCCAAAGTAACAAACGCACTATAAAAACTAAGATTACCTCATGAGTTAAGTTACCCAATATTTTGGGTTATCTATAGTTAATTAGCTATAGAAAAAACCTTATATATAGTTGAGTGAGTATAATGGTGATCCTTATTTTTGGGTGCATAACACGAACTAACAATATCATTTTTTATCATTTAATTCGTCCTAAAATTCTCACATTATACAAATGTATGATACTTATCAGAAAGCATGACAATTTACGCAAAAATTATTTAACACTTGCATGCCTATGTTTAGTAAATGTGAAAGTTTTCTCTCTAGTATGTATTTTTACCAAATCAATCACTGCATTGTTAATTTGTTATCACATGACTCTAGAAACTAAGAAACATTTTTTGAGCAAATTAAAATGCTGCTCCTCCTGCTGCTAGTAATAATGATCAGTCGTAATCACCTGTTTGTTTTAGCTTGTAAACTGTAACGCACAGCGCCACTTCCCTTAATTACTCCTCTCTCTCTCTCTCTCTCTCTCTCTCTAGTCTGTAGAAGTTAAGTTAAAGTGCAGAGAGGGCTAATTAAGTTAACTCAAACTTGCAAGTTTAAGTGTCTGATAATTAATGAATATACATGAATCGATGGCCTAAAATTACCGTAGCATACTATATATTATACACGTACCCATCATACCAGAAGAAGAAAAAAAACTAAATATCGAAAACCCTCGAGAACAAGCAACAGAGACTTCTGACTTCTTAACTCTTTATCTGGAATGAGATGCAAAACCCTCTGCATATATATACACATGAATGCAGTTACATGTTCTTTTCAGTGCGTCGAGCAGCTTGGTTACTCAGAATATATGGTAAACTGGCCGGGGAGGGAGTTTCGTAACTGAAACTTTGGAAGACTGTGTTAATATGTGACATTGCAGACTTCCAGCAGGAACAGTGTACGACCTTCAACCATATCTCAAACTAGCAATTGTCCAAATTAATCCCTAGCAACTTGCAACAGTTAACCCACATGCATGTGAAGCGCCAAAGAGTTGGCAGTTTTAGGTTTTACCAAAACCAGAAAGAAAAGAGTTCAGGAACGACATATATACTTTGTTTTGGGTGTTTTGACGCAAGTATATATGGACTTACATAAGTGGATTGGGGGTTTTGACGGCCATGGTTGTTGTTGGATGTACACATGGTAAATTATTTCCCAAACTTGCACTATGTGTATGTGCATATCCAACGACGTAGGATAATATTCTTTCTGGATGATTGTGTATGAATTACGGGACGCACGATCGATCCAATGGCGTATAAAAAAAATGAATCGACAAAAAAGTAATAAAAATTCTAATTAATCCAATCCAATTAATTCAGATTCACCAATCCGCTAATCTAATTCATCACTTCATGAATACAATTTATTTGCTAGATGATCTACATGAGAAATATGTAGGTTTGCAAATATAATTGATGTGAGTATCTGTAGGGTGGACATGGATGTTCATAATATTACTTCTCGATGTCCCTCAATTGAATCTTTAAATTATTATTAGAAAATTGCGAAATAAAACCTAATGAAGACAAAATTTAATATACTTTTTCTTGGACTTCACCAATGTATATATAACTATATATACATTGCCTGTTTGAAAATCTTAACCCCAAATAGAAATTGTTTTAAATTTAACGAAAAAATTTATTACGCCTATCTTTTAACGTTCATCTCATCAACTCAATCTTTTTATATCCCAGATGATTTCAAAGTTCATAGCTAAATATAATACAAAATCAAGGTTTGCGAAGTTTAGGATGAAGAAAAGTTACTTTCGACTCTTTAATTAAAGTCGAACTCTACATACTTTGATCAATTCGTTTTCTCTCTTGAAGATAGAAAACTAAACCGATAATTCTCTTTTGAAAAAATGGAAAGTATCCCGATCGAAAGAGAGAGAACGGGCCGGAAAATCTCATGAAATGAATTCGTTGGACATTTTCACAACCATATTCGTCTTGATGTTGAAGGATCAATTGAATTCCTTGTTGTACACTAAACAGTACACACGCAAAAGATTGATCATCCCTGATGGTTAATGAACCCAAAGCATCCGCACTAAGAGAAGAGGGGGACCCTATTTGAAAAGGGGAAAAGAGAAGGAAGAGAGGAAACCAACAAGAAAGTGATTTGTTAAACAAGGTGTACATATATTAGTGTAAGAATACTAATAATAAATGGAGGGTTGGGTTGGGTAGTTACTTTGTAGATGAGGCTTCATCACCACTTTCACCAACCCATAATCAAACTAACTTGCACCCCTTCACCATCTACCATTACCAAAACCATTGATACCCATCCCAAAGTCCTAAGATGATTGAACAAGTGCTAAATATAGGTCGATTTAGCATCAAAGATTATAAAATCGTAACGGAAGTTGTGTATGATAAATCAATGATAGGGTATTTCGTACTTAAATTGTTATTTAACAAACATATGAATTATCAACATATCAGTTCATAAAATATAAATGGGTTCACCAATATGTCGATAATCGAGTTAGCTCGGTAGTTAGTCAAACAGGCAGGCGAGCCTTGCGAGCCGAACACAAATTAGCTTAAGCTCGGCTAATTAGTAAACGAGTTGCGTTCCTAATGAACTTTTCCTGCCAAACGTGTAACCGCTAATGAACAACTATATTTACTCATTTGCAACCTTAATACCGACTTAGACTCTGTTCAAACAATTTTTCCAATAAAATCGCCGATATGGTATGGTTTAGCAGACAATGATCAGAATTCAACCCCTCAAATGAAAAAGTAAAAAACACACGAGAACATGGGCATAATAATTGAACAAAAAAGCCCAGAGAATGCATGTGGCCACTTCGTATCTCATACTAGAAACTTGATTTTTGGTCAATTTTTTTGGTTTGCAGTTCTCATGCATCCCCCAACTAAACGAGACACACAAACTTTACACACTTAAGAGAGGTGATGCCCAACATATGCAGTTACCTGTCCCAATCATGCCTTCCATCATCTCGGTTCAAAAAAGGCGCAGATGTGGGGATTCATACATATATTACGAGACTTTTTAAAGAGTATGAAACGAGCGAGGGAGCAGTTCAATTCTGTTGTCGTCTGTCCCATACAGAGTTGGGTAAGAAAAAAGACCAACCAATCCAAAAGGAGCACAAGAGCTTTCAAACAAGTCGCCTGAATCAGTCCACACTCGGTTTGGTTATAGATGTGAGGCAGGAGAAAGAGCCCATGAACCCCTACGACCGCAACATCGTCGAGAATAGGGGCGGAAATCGGTACGGTATCGGTATCCCAATACCAAATACCGAAATCCCGAATGCCGAATTACACCCTAAAGTCAATCCCAACCCTAAATAATTTTGGTATCCCAACCCCAATCCTCCATTAATATATGGTAGAGTTTTGAGTACTTTTCTCCATTTCAAATTTCCTGCAACGAGAGTGAAAGTAGGAAGGTCATTTTTGTCTTTACACATTTATTATTTATTTCATATAAAAATAGCAATATCAAGATTTGAACCCGGGTCTCTTCAAACTAAGATAACAATCACAACCAGTTACACTAAACAAATTTATTGCATCTTTTTTTATACAAAAAATAGACAAAGTTAATCTCTGAAAATCAGAGGACTTTTTCATCATAATTAGCAAGCTCACTAAGTCTACCGTATGTATTTTTATCGAGCTTGATACTTCTATTTTCATAGTAGAGTTTCATGTAATTTTCTCACTTTTAAATTCCGGCTCTCTCCTTAATTTTTGCTAAAGGTAAATGGGTAATTGGCCAACATGGAAGAAACTGATTATGTAACTACTGTTGTATCCTTGCATTTTTCAATTTAAATTTTATGTTTTTTTTATCTTTGTTCTTTTCTCTTTCTAACTTCCCCCGAAATTTCATCCATCGTGCAATAGTTTGCGCCTTTCACTTCCCAGTACAAGACTGTCATTGAAAATCAATCTTCAGGTATCTCTTGGCACTACGGTTTTATTGTTGGGGATTTTAAGCTGGGCGAGTAGAAGATTTCAACTCCGATATCAATTCATGGCGAATAGAATGGAGTTCATCAATAACTGAAGTTGTAGAAGGAAGATTAGAAATTGAATTTTTGGTTGAATATATGCCTCTTGAGATAGAAATTTGGTTGTACAACGGAGAGTGGTGACTATTGGATCTTTAGGTTTATGGTTTTTGCAACTGTCATAACCTATTTCTATCTTAAAACGAGGAATCATTGATTGATTGTTTGAAATAGGCCGCTTCTTTATTCAACCTACTGGAACTAATAGATAAGGAGTGTCTAATTTTGCGCCTTATTACTTTGATCGAGTCTATTCGTATATTGGAGATAACCCTGATTTTTTCGTTTGCTCTCAAGTTGTGATGGTCCCCTTTTAGCTGAGTTTTTAGTATATAGATGACTTGAATCAACAACTCTCCAATTCTTTTTGATTAGTGACATATTGTTTCTAAAAGGAGAGCATTGAAACCTTTATATAGGATTGTGAGGTTTAAGATTTAGTTTCAAACTATCTATGGGTTGTGTGAGAATTTCAGTGAGCTTTTATACTCTATATTTCTCGACTGTCAAAGAAAACTAACCAATAGCATTTTAACAGGGACTTAATTAGCAGTATGAAAATGGGGTCAATGATACATTTTTATATTTATATTCTTAAATGATTATGATATTTCTCCGAATGTTCGACCTATATATTATTTCTTTATGTATCAACTCGATCGAATGATTATCAATAAGATTAAACGGGTTAATAGACTTAAAAGTAACATAAAAATACAAATAATCAAATATGAGCATTCCGGCCAAAGGGCTGGGTTATAAGCTAGTCTCTAAATATTTCGCTATCCCAATCGGTACTTCAATATCCCAATTGGTATTATCGAATACAAAATTAATTACCTTTGCAATTAATAATTAAATATATAAATTAGATTTTATTGTTTAGTTTAGGGGGAAAGACTAACTAAAGTGTTTTGAATTAGAATATTATTAAGGAGAATGGAGGAGAGGAGACATTTCAAGTTCTTGTTATTGGTAATCGTTAATTTGACGAATTGGAGGTTGAGAGACGACTATTAATAGTGATAGAATTAGGGGTGGGATTCGGTCGGTAAATGGTAAATTGTTTACCGAATTTACCGGTTTCGGTATACCGACGTTGGCCAAATTGAAATCAATTACCGGTACCGGTTTACCGATTACCGATTTACCGGTATACTGTTACAAACCGGTATCACCGAAATACAGTGAAAAGCGACGTCGGGAGGACGGCAGGACGACGAGGAGATGGTGGCCTGGCGGCGGCGGGGAAGCCGGAATGTGGCGGGGCCGCGGAGGAGGACTGGGAACTGGAAAGGGCTGGCGACTGTGTCTCGTCGCACGTTGACGAGGGAAGGGAGAGACGAGAGTCGGGGATGGCTGGGGAAGCGCGCTCGTCGTCGTCGTCGCCGCCAGCATAAGGAGAGGATGACGAGAAGAGGAGAGCTGGAGAGGTCAGGTGGCTGCGCGGCGGGTCTCGAAAAAACGAAAAGAGTAGAGGTCGGGGGCGGGTCGCTGGTCTGGGTAGGGGGTTTTAGGGTTTGGGAGGCCAAGCAGCAAAACGCAGCGCAGCGGCAGTGGGAGGGAAGATTTTGGTATCGATATTACCGACTTACCGTCGGTATTTACCGATATCGTGTCCGATAAACCGAGTATCCCAAGTTACCTCTCGACCGCCGATACCGCCGGTAAACGATTTACCGTTTACCACCCCTAGATAGAATGATCTATGTATAATTAAATGACACTGTTGGTGGTTTAGGTTCGTGTAGTAGTGAATGAGAGAATCTAGTTGAGAAGATAAAATACACACTAGCTTATTTTTCTGTATATACCAATCCCAATCTCGTAATCCCTAATAACGAATAACAATTGAAATTCAATCCCAATACCAATCCCAAAAAATAATACATGTATTTGGTAATACCAAATATAGACAAATACGGTACAGTATTCGGTATATTCCAAATACCGGTAACAAACTTCCAGCCCTAATCGAGTAAGCAGACATACAACATACAATTACCACAGCGTATCGAATGCCTACATAGAACCACAGCTTACTGCTACATTGACCACTTGGGATCTAGTGGCATACCAGTAGAGAACATAAAGCACATTTTGAACAGGAAAACACAGTTAAAAGCAATAGAAAGAGTTGCTAGTCTTTAGCTCACGTTCTGCGCAGGGGCCGATTTCAGCGCGCATATACAGCACAGAACCATCGGCTTGAAACAATCGGTCCCTAGAATTCAGCGCACTCGTAAAACGAAGCAACAATATGACAGAGAAGCATGGTAGAAAGAACTACTTCCTAGAAAAACAACAATGGAGCGCATACAACAGACATCCATCAGAGATTGTGCTACCAAAACTATCCCACCAGAATGGCTCCAACTTTTCACATAAACTCTCCACTAGAAATGCAAGAGATGCCATGCAATACCACCTAATTGCTGGGTCAATAGCTCTGCCTCACACCTGATCCTCCGAGAAGTTGACAGAGAGATCCCAGTACTGGACGACACCAGCATCGACAAAAATCTTCCTCGCAGCAGCTTCGGTCATGCACTCATGCACAGAGAACCTGTGGAAGCTGGGTTTCGCAACAATCCCTTGCCACACCAACACACATTTGTTACCCGGTTTCTGCTCATCGTCATCATCTCCACCATCTTCACCCTCATCCTCATTCACAGCCTCGGCCCAATTTATACGCCTAAGCATCAAGTTTCCATAGCGCTTGATCGCTTTGCTCCCACCTTCAACAACCACAACGTTGATTCCCTCGGAGATAACACAGCAACCAGTCAAGTGGTTGTGACTCGCATTCACATCAACTTTGAACCGGGTCTTCTTGTGGGACAGATCATTTATCTTGTACACAGAGACCATCGTGCCCAAGGTATATGGGTCGTCAAACAGCTTCCTCTCTTTCTTCTCACGACGCTCGGAAGGCGTGAGCTTCCGTGCGATGTTCCTATCAATATGAGCTTCGTGGGGTCCTGTGTCGCTTCGGCACCGAGAACTTTCATTAAGTTGCTCATTTTTACTTTTGGTTTTGGCGGTTCAAGCAGGCCTTGCCGGATCATCTCCTGCCTGTCCTTCTCACGAGCAAGACGGCGCTGGGTTCGGAGTTTCTTCTGTTCCTTCTTGGTCAGTTTCAGAGGCTGTGGTGGTGGAGGTGCTGGCTCTGCGGGAGGATCGATGGGACGTGGGTGTTCTACATAGCTGGTGATCTTTTGTATCTTCAATTGATTGTCATGGACAATGCCATCCTCGAATTCACCATACACACCACCAACCAGAAGAGGCAAATCCCTGACACCAGAACGAAAATAATTAGACCAACAACGAACAGAATTCAAACAAAGTAGGATAGTTCCATTAAATAATTTCTATTACGAGCTCGATGAGAAACAGAAGACATACCACCACTCAATTTCAGGAATTGGTTCCTTCGCCTTCTCTTTAGTCATAACTCTCTCTCCTACCTCTATAAGGTTAGGATTCACGTCAGGAGCAGCTTTAGCCTTTGCATGAAGTGCTTGTCTGGCCTTCATATCTCTAGCTCTTTCCTCTCCAAATTGATGCTGAAGACATCGTAATAAAAAGAAAACAATCAGCCAAACAAAAGGATTTAGGAATTAGGAAGACATTATGGTTGAAAAGTATTAAAAGCTGGTTGTACAGAGAGCATTATGGATATTCAAAAAGAATTACCCTTAGTCTTATTGATTCAGCATCCTTGGACCATTTCCCTTCCTCAACAAACTGAAAAGACATCCGCTTAGGCCTCAGAATCTTAGCCTTATTGATGCCCATTCTTTCATCAAAATGAGGGTTTGAGTCGGGATCCACTTCCAACTCGGGCTTTAGAATCTGGAAAGCATCCTTCTTTTGCTTGTTGATGTTCACCTGAAAGGACACACAGATATTATGTAGCTAGCAACTTAAGAAATATATCAATAACAAGCGATAGAGCCAAAAGAACTTGGACAAACCTTGAGCGTGCTGAGGTTGCTTGGTTTAGTCACACTCACAATATTTCCATGTTCATCTATTTCCCTGCCTAGTGCATCTACCCGGAGAACAGGAGCCTTAGTAGGCTTCTGTGGTCCAACAGCCTCAGTCTGCATCTGTCCAGGGAACATATTAATAAGTGGAGCAAATTCAGGATCCTGACGGAAGCCCATCTTTGCAGCAAGTTCCTGTGCACGTCTGACAGCTTCAAAGTTAGGTGTGCTATTAAGACCAGGAATTGGGGGGAAGCCAATAGCAGGTTGCACCAAAGTAGTTGCAGCAGCAGCTGTAGCTGAAACACCAATAGTGGATGTTGTGGATAATGCACCAACTCCCTGTGGAGTCGAAGATGGAACTTTCAAATAATCTTTGGCCCGTGAAATATTGGTACCACCAGAACCGGAAATATTTGTCAACTGCAGGAACAAATAGAACAGCTGTTAATGCGTGAAGCAGAACCTAAGATAAATTGATTAACCCAACAACAGGTGAAGCACAAAATTTTCCAATTAGAGTTGGTACTTACCATTTTTAGCTTCTTCAACTTCTCTTGTAGCTCTTTCTTCATTTCAATGGCTTTCTTAGCTTTTGCTAAAGCATCATGGGAGGAACTTCCACTTTTGCCAGCAGTCGATGATGACCCATCTGTACTAGATTTTCCAGGAACCTCATGAGATCTGGTAATACTAACTCCCTTATTTTCAGTCGTGTTTGAAATTGAAGATACCTTGATAGGGACGGAAAAGTCAGGAGCCACAGAGGACCCAGCAATGCTTGAAAGCTTAGTCAATGAACCGGAGGCAGCACCCTGAATAACATCACAAGTTACTTTCAGAATCAGAAAGCTAAACGATACCAGGTGATCAATGTTTGAATAATGACAAGAAGAGCCTCAGCCTGACAGATACAGCCAGATAAAAGGTAGATAACACTATAGCCTTGCAGACAAAGAATAAAGCGTAGATAAGGTTAGAAGGTTACTGAAAAGACAATGCGAAAAAATCAACACAACCAGAACAATTGCAATCATATGCCAAATCTTACAAGTATAAGAAGTCTAACAGGCAATGCAGGCTAAGTCTAGAACACTTTCGATGTAGGAACTGTTAAAAACAACTTAAATCTTCAGATTGAAACAACAAGTCACAGACACAAAGTTAGTACTGCCCTGACCGTGGTCCAGGATCATAGGCTGAAAAAGTAGTGTCATGTGTATAACGCGTGAAGCAGACAGAAGATACAGTGAGCACATAATTGACAATAAATAGAACTCAGTATATAAGAAAACATGATCACAATACCAATAGCTTTGGGGGGAAAGGATCAGGAAAACTACAACGAAGGAGAGAATCATCCTGCCTTGATTAACTACAGCGCCAGCTGGAATTGAGCTTAACAAAACTGACCAGCAACAAGTTAGCGAGATGTTCAAACACAGAGTTCAGTCACACGGCAAAAGAAGGTGTCCAATGCTACATAACCAGTTTGTTAGCAACTTAATTCAAGTCTAGATAAGAAACGTTATTGGTTACACTCAGACAGAAACAAATTTTCAAACATACAATAGCTCATACGCATAGAAAGTACGACAAGGCAGCTTTATGTGCAAGGATGCATAAATGACAATTTCTACATTGGCTTAGGCCCAGACCCTCCTTAAGACACGCGGACATAACCAACAGATCGCCTTATTCAATCACCTCAAAGAACACACAATAAACAAAGGAAAAGCTCCAACAAAGCCAAAACAGGATGCCCACCAGAATAAGCAACATCTAGCAAGTTCAAAGTTATGGAAAACTCACATTATCAGCTGGAAATCCACCACTGATGGTGCCGCCACCAGCTACTGACTCGTCATTTACTTCCTCTTTTACCTTAACCTCACTAAATTCACCTGTAGCAGCATTATCAGGAACACTCCAGTTATCACCATTACCTACATCATTCTCTTCCTTAACTTTATCCCCAAATCTTCTCCTTTCTCTCTTACCATCCGACACCTTAGCTTCCTTCTTCTCCCTTTCATCCCCACCGTCTTCTCTATCTTTCCTCTTCCTTCTCGAACCATCATCCACCTCTCTACTTTCCACACCATCATACGATCTCTCACGCTTCACTTCTCTCTCCCGCGGCTTATTATCGTGCCTATCTCTACTGCCTTCCCTCTCGTCTCTCCCGTCGTACGACTTCTCCCTGGACCGTTCCCTTTCATCTCGCCTTCGACGGTCGTGAGACCGATCAGCTCTATCGCTGCTGCCTTCCCGATCGTCTCTCAAATCAATCGACCGCTCTCGCTTGGATTCTCGGTCCCGAGAACACTCGCGATCCTCGAGCCTTGAAGACTTGCGGTGGTGGTCGTGGTCGCGATGCTGACCCTCGTGCTCCGACCGGTGGTGGTGGGAAGAATTGCCATCTCGATCCTTATCCCGCGATCTGTGCTTGTGTTCTCTATCGCGGTGGTCTCTGCCGGAGTCCCGATCACGCTCGTCGCGCGAACGCTTGGAGGATTTATCCTTATCGGAGGTGGAGCGATCCATTGCTAGGGTTTGCAAGAGTTCGCTCTCTTGATTTCCCGTGGAAAGTGTGAGGAGGTAATAAGAGTCGAATTTTAACGAGACATGGGTAAACTACAGCGGATTCGTATCATCAGCTTAGTTTTTCAGTGGCTTGAGCTTTTAAACAAGTACTTTTAAAAAAAAGTAGTTTAGTATTTAACTGTAAAATTATTAAAAGTGTTTTTTCAATGTAAAATTCAATTTTTAATCCTCCTTATACACCTTCATTTATTAAACTCCATTCTATTCGTCATGATTGATATCGAATTTGAAATCTTTAACTTGCCCATTTTAAATCCCCAAGAATTAAATCGTAGTGCCAAGAGACCGGGAGGTTCATTTTCAAAGGCGGCCTTGTACTGTGAAGTGAAAGGGGCAAACTATTGCACGATGGAGGGAATTTCAGAGGAAGTTAGAAAGAGATAAGAACAAAGATAAAAAAGTACAAATTTTAATACAAATTGAAAAATGCATTGACACAACACGTAGTAATAGAATTAGTTTCTTCCATGTTGGTCAATTACCAATCTACCTTTAGCGAAAATTGAGAAGAGAGTAGTGATTTTAGAATTGAGAAACTACATGAAACTCTGCTATGAAAATTGCAGTATCAAGTACCATAAATATACATACGGTAGACTTAGTGGGTTGGCTAATCACGATGAAAAAGTCTTCTGATTTTCAGAGTGTCACTTCGTGTATGTTTTGTATTAAAAAAGATACAAAAATTTTGTTTAGTGTAATTGGTTGCGATTGTTGTCTTTATTAGAAAAGACCAGGATTTAAATTCTGATATTAACATTTTTATATGAAATAATTAATTAATTGTAAAGACAAAAATGCTCGTCGTATATTCACTCTCGTTGCAGGAAATTTGAAATAGATAAAAATAGACAAAACTCTGCTATATTATTCGAGCCCGAATCTCTACCATTGTCCGCAAAATGAAGGACCATATGATACTGCAGGCCCAGTGAAAAATAAGGCCCATGTGTAAGAAGTTCATATCTGTTTATGCAATTTAAGTTGGTCAGGTATGAAAGGCTTTTTTATCGGTTCTACTTCTAGTCGACTTTCATCTATTCACTATTTTGGTATCTATTGTTCCGATTCGGAATATATATGACAAAAAATAAATTTTAACGATGTATGTGTTTCTTCAGAAATCAATAATGTTGTTAACATCATTTTAGTGACTTGTTGCGCCATCCAAATTTCTTTAGAAATTGAGTTTTGTATAAAAAAATCTCAATTTATTTTGAATTGGGATCTTTTGGCTCAATTGTATCCCAATTTTGTCGACGGAGCAACTCCTTTTATCACTTTGAATTGGTCAAAATATTCAAAATTTCTTACTTTTCGTGGATGATTAGATCCTAGATCCAGTAACTGGTGGAAACGAAAGAACAAAAATTCAACGAATTGAATCAATTAATTCTAAAAAGAATGAAAGTAGAACTCCACAATGAGCTCGAGTCCTTGACTTTCTGTACAACACTATATATGGTTTGCATGAAAGCAAACCTCATTTTGCTCTATGCAGCATCATCTGTAAGCAAAAATAAACAACAAACGAACACTTTGTCGTTTACTTTTGCAATTGTAATTCCTCGCTGTCACTCACCAACTTAGCAAACACTTGGCTCATCGAAACATCAGCAAGGTCGCCAAGTTGTGTGCTTCCCATCGCGGTCGTACCAAAGCTCTTAGCAGGGCTGATTTGTGAATTCCCATCACCATGGCGGCTTCTGGGCAACTCATCATTCAACTGGAGAGCAAACTCTTCATTCACCTGCAACTGGAGTGCACATTCCAGGTTCCACAACACATCTCCCATGGAAGGTCTATACAACCCACAATCAGCCAGGCATTTCTCTGCTATCTCTGCAAACTTCTTCATCGATTCCGGCTTGATCTCGTCCCGTATCTTGGGATCGACGATTTCCTCCAACTTCCCTTTCTTCAGATTCTTCACTGCATAATCGACCAAGTTCACATTTTCCCTTGGCAGTGACGGATCGATTACTGGTCTGCCACATAGAACCTCGAACAGCACCACTCCAAAGGAATAGACATCTGATTTCTCTGTCAGCTGTAGCCTCAGAAAGTATTCAGGATCGAGATAACCGAAGCTTCCCTTTACTGCTGTGCTCACATGTGTCTTGTCGATCTCAGGTCCAGCTTTGGAAAGCCCAAAGTCTGCAACTTTGGCCATGAAGTTGTCATCCAGCAGTATATTTGCTGACTTTACATCTCTGTGGATGATGGACTTTGCAGTCCCGGTATGAAGATAGTGAAGCCCCTTTGCTGCTCCAATACATACCTCGAGTCTTTGCCTCCAACTCAAGCTGGGATTATCTGAATCATAGAGATGGTCTTTTAAGTTGCCATTTTGCATATACTCATACACTATAATCATCTCATCCATTTCATCACAGTATCCAATTAAAGAGACCAAATGCCTGTGGCGAAACTGGGACAGCAGTTCGATCTCAGTCCTGAATTCTGCAATCCCTTGTGATTGAGAAGTAGCTCTTTTCACAGCCACCATCATCTCGTCTCTCAGAACTCCCTTGTAAACCTTACCGAAGCCTCCAGCTCCAAGCACCAAATTCTCACTGAAGCTATCAGTAGCTTCTTGGATGGCATAGAAAGGGAATCTGTAATCCAATTTCGAAATCGAAAATGCTGTCTCGTTGGAGTAATCCGTTGAGTAAATCATACCCCCTCCATATGCTGCAAACGGACCTTTCTTATCTTCAGCAAATCTCCTCCTCCGCCAACAAATGAAAAACACAACAAAAGCAGATATCACAATGATGATCAATCCAACACTCAACAAGATGATCCGAACAAGATTCGACTTGGAACTCTTGGGAAAAGATACGTCGAGCACATCGAGACTGTTCTTCGAGTTGCTAATCTTCACAATCTCCAATCCATTGAGGATGGCAATTGGATTGTTATCACTGTTAGGAGGCCCCATGCTTATGGTAAGAGTGTCACTAGCAACTGACCCTGCAATGTAATCCATGGAATAAGGAGCACCAGAGACATACCCAGTAAGATTCTTGAGATCAAGATACTTGTAAACCAGCCACGATTCAACATAAACATTGAAATAGAAGTTCGGGTGAGGATTCGGCAATATATCACAGAAATGAAACCGGATCAGATAATCAAACCCAGGGTCAACTCCAAGATGCCATGTAACATTTGCCAAAGTGTTGGGATCACCATCCGAGTTCAATCTAGTTGCAGTGCCATATACTGAAACAGGAGCAGTGAAGTTGGTTGGCCCTTTATTCTTGAAACTGACAGATGAGAAATCCGTCACATTGACTGCAAGATAATCATGTCTGAGAAACTTGTCATCAGAATCCCATAGCCTCCACAGTGTATCATTCTCAGGAAGCACAGTCGTTTTCCCCATGTTCACCCTCTGAAGCGTCTCCAGTGCCCGATTCCCCAAAGACTGAGAACTCCCTGAGGCAATCATCTGGGCACTCTCGGGAATGAGCCCACCAGGGATTGAGAACACTTCCAAGGCGTTCACAAAAGCGAAAGAACCAGCTGAAGGGGCGAAATTGAGAACCAAATTACCAGAATTCACATTGATAGAGAACTCCCTCACCTCAGGATCAGCCTTCGATCTATACTCCTTCAAAAGGGTGAAATTCTGAGCAGCCACAGAGAAGTGAGCCGTGCTGAGATTGTAACTGCCGCTGGCGAAGGGGAAGAAATGGAGGCGAATCCAAACCCGGCCGGACTGCCTGATTGGGAAAGTATAGCGAGAAGGTTCAGTGAAAATCCTCGCAGTTCTGTACAGAGCAGAGCCATAAGGGGCAGAGATGGAGCCAGAATTCGGACTAGCAACAGATATATTCTGTTGGGTAGACAAAATACTGGACGGGTAATCATCAGCTGCAAATGTCCGAACCCCAATTGAGGAGCTGGTGGGGGATCCGCAATTTATCAAATAGTTGGTGGGCGGAACATACCCACCTAATGAAACGGAAGCCAGGCAAGAAACTAAAGAAACCCAGATGAGGAATTTGAAGCTCCCTCCGACCACCATGACCAGACAGGCAGAGACCTCTCCTGGAGAGAAAGATAGCTAGAGAGAGAAGGAATGTGGGAACTTGGGGAGGAAGAGGGAGAAAAATGAGAATACTATAGGAAAGCGAAGCTGTTGATTCCTCGATTCGACACAAATTGCCAGGACGGCTGGTATTGCACAAGTAGGACGCCCAAAAGGACGATTCCACAGCTGGGAACTGGGATATCTGATAGTACACGGTGGAACAAGACAATTCCACCCAAGAGAACAAGTAGAAGGAAACGAAAAAAGGAGAGGGTAAGGAAGCGAGGCTTGGAAGTTTGGCAGGAGACGAACCTGCTGAATCAATCAAACTCCGGCCAGCGAAAGCATCAAAAAGAAATAACAGGGGAAGAATAATCTTACGGACGAAAACCGAGTAAAAGGGGTTTTGCAAAATTCAACCCACACACAGGACAACTAATTACATGCAGATTTTCAGACCAAGACTCCCAGTCAAACCCGCCATTGTTGTTAGCGACTAGACGATAGAGATGCTCCGGGAGAACAACTGGGGAAGGGCAACAGTACACACAAAACTACTCCCGAAATGGAATATTGGGAATGGAGAAATCTGTAATGTGAATTGGAATTTCCTATTACTTTGAGCTCTGTGAGATACGGAGAGACTGCGATCGGACAAGCAGATGGGGACAAAAACTGGCTCGGGGGCTGGGAATGGCCGGTGAATGGTCAGAGAAGAGGGCGACAGAGGGAAGCAAAACGCGACAAGTGGGCGGAAAGTACGAAGGAGAAAGAAACCAAGTCCTAATCCGGGTACTTGCAGGATTATTATTAAAATGGAGGGAAGGAAGGAAGGAAGAGAGGAGAGGAGAGATTGACAGGCCTAGGCGCCTAGCTGTCTCTGGGGAATTCTTTTTGTATTCTAATACGTCCCATGAAAGCACAATCTGAGGACATCTGGATTCTGATTTCTATGTTTGGTTGGTGTTCTTTTTCTTCGTTGCCTTTGTTAATAATTTCAAGTTCTGCGTGTGAACGGATAGACGGGAGGAAAAGGGCGCGCGGGGTGGTTCTGGTTCAAACGACCATCATCCGTTAGGTACTAATGCCATATGGGGTAGGGAGGGAGATGGAAGAAGAACGATCGTGATGAGTGGTGTAGCGAGAAATTTATTTAAGATAGGTTAAATATATAATCTAAGTTTTAGGAAGTGCTCATCTTTTGAAAGTTTTCTAAAGTACAATCATCATGCAAATTATTAAAAAAAAAAATTTGTTAAGATATCACATGGAACAATCGTTCATGCTTCCACAACTCATCTTATTTTGAAGTGTGTTTTCATTTTGTTCATTACCGTAAGTGTTCGTTCAATACTTGCAATGACAACCGATAGCAACAACCACCTCTATGTTTTCAATTTATGTTTATATTAAATTCACTTAGAGAACATATGAATTAAAAGTTAAATAGAGATAACAAAATTACTTTTTTCATAAAATTATCTACAACAATATGAAGATTTTGTATTCAATCGACGTTAACATAAAATGAATAGATGGCTTATAAATACAAAGATTGTAAGAATTAGATGATTGGAAGAATGTCTCGTTTGTTTGTAGCAATTCAAAAAATTTGAAGAAAATAAAAAAATCACTTTATGAGCTAAAACTAGAACAAATTAAAACCCACTATGATCATAACCTATAGAACCTAATTAAAACTTTTCAATCGAAGCACAAAATTTCATACATGCGGGCAAGGTCTCGCTAGCCTTGCAGCGAGACCCCATATCTACCAATCATACCAATATATAAGCATATTCAAGGCATTCCAACATCTATCAATCCATTGAAGAATACGTTGGTTACCTCCTAAGCTAAAGATCACATCAAAATGAGGAATTCGCGAGATGATGTTTTCTAGTAAACAGCTTCCCTCGACAATCGACAAAGGGTTGTCATCTTCCTACGTCTTTTACTTGTAGTTTGTTTTTGACGATAAACAATCATCGTCACCCATATCAGTTCGGAAAAAATCCCAAAGTACACACGTTCTTAAAAAAAATTCCCAAAATACATGAGTTATAAAAAAATTTCCCAAAGTACACATGTTTGAGCATCACCGTTTTAGACAAACGCGGTGAAGATCATCACCGCGTTTGACAAACACGGTGAATACTTCACCGTTTTAAACAAAAACGGTGAAGTATTCACCGTTTCAGACCAAAACGGTGAAGTTTTCACCGCGTTAATTAACAACGGTGAATACATCACCGTTTTGGTCAAAAACGGTGAAGCCTTCACCGTTGTTAACTAACGCGGTGATCATTTCCCACGTTTCCCACCCCTGGTAGGTCAAAATTAGGTCGCAGCTACCACCTATTCACCGTTTGAGACAAACGCGGTGATAGTGTTCACCGTTTTTGACAAAAACGGTGAATAGTAGGCAGATTTTCCTATAAATACCACACCACCAGCAGTTGTAAAAACATAACCACTCCCCTTTATTCAAATTTCAGCAGCCAAAATCGAGCATAATACACAGAACAGAAATTTTTCGGTATGTTGAGACTTTTCGTATTATGGTCTAATTATGTTTTTAGTAGTTATAGTATGATTTAATTTTCGTATTATGTTGTTGTTAGTTAGTTGAACTTATGTTTGTTAGTTATAGTATGATTTAATTTTCGTATTATGTTGTTGTTAGTTAGTTGAATTTATTTTCGTTAGTTATGGTATGATTTAATATTAGTTGTACAATATGATTTTGGTTAATTTTACTGTCTTTAAGCTAATAGATACTTATTGTAAATTGTAGATATGGGTAAATTCAAGAAGTTTCATCTTACTATTCGGTGGAATGGAAGGGTGACAAACTCTGACATAGGCATTGATTATGAGGACGGCGAATCCATTATGCTGAAAATTGAATCCCGATTCAATTTTCAAGAACTCTATGATCTTTGTGCAGAAAGGGTTTGTACGAGCGGACAGACGAGACTTGGCAAAATTACTTACCGGTATCCAGACATGAGTGCTGGCGGGGTCGTGTTCCAAGAAGTTGTCATAAACGATGATGACGCGGTTATGATGATGTTACAGTTCCTAAGCGATAACCAAGTCCGGCTTGCAGAGGTGTATGTTGAGACCGAGGCGCTCGGTGAATCTCATTCTCACCAGTATTCTTATGATGATGGTTTTGCAGGAGGGTACGAATGGGGTGGTAGTTCGAGCAACTACCAAGGCGGTGGTTATACAGGAGGTTACGGGGAGGGTGGTGGTTCAATCAACTACGGTGGATCGAGTAGTGCAGGATGGGACCAATACTCGCAACCTCCTAAACCAGCCCCATTTGTTGAGGCCGATGGTGTTCAATGGCCTGCTTGGGGGCCAGAGTGGTATGGAATCGAGAATACCATTCGATCAGGGCGTACTTCACATGAGCGAGAGGACGATGTTGGTGATCGTGGTCATGTTGATCCTTCTAGCTCGAGCTATCCATTCGAGTCAAGCGACGAGGATACTGAGGAAGATTTGATATCAGTGAGCGAGGAGGAGGAAGATACTTATGATAACGAGGATGAGGCGGCATTTCGTGAGGCACCCACGCCATATTACACACAGGTTCCAACTCAATTTTTACATAGTCAGAATGATCCCCCCGACTTTGTCCCTATGCCAGTGTACAATCCGACGGCCAATTTGGAGGTGGGTATGGCGTTCACATCGAAAGACGCTGTGCAGGATGCATTTACAGAAGAGGCGTTGAGGCGCAATTTCGAGTGGAAGGTAAAATATTCTGACAGTAAACAATTACATGTCATATGCAAGCATGATGCAGAGGGTTGTACGTGGCAACTGCGGGCTGCAAATATGAAGAGAAAGGGTGCTTGGGTGATTCGCAAAGCTGAGACGATCCACACATGCTCCTCTTCTATACTTTCCCAAGATCACAGGCAACTAAAAGCAAAGAAGGTTGGGAGAACTATTAAGCACCTTATAGAAGCACAACCAGATATCAAGGTGAAAGCTATCATGGCAGAGGTGAAGGATCGACATTCTTACACGATAAGGTACAAAAAAGCATGGCATGGTAAGCAGAAAGCCATGGCTGAGGTGTATGGTGATTGGGAGGATTCGTATGCTTTACTCCCTAGACTTATGGGAGCAATGGAGGAGTCCAATCCTGGGACTGTTTTCGTCCCAGTATACAACAATGTATACACTGAGGATCAAGTTCGAGTACAGGATAAGCTGATGTTCCATCGTCTTTTTTGGGCTTTTAAACCATGCATTGACGGTTTTGGGTTCTGCATACCGGTTATTCAGGTATTTTACCAACTAGTTCCGGTTTTAAATGTTGTATTATTTGCTGTTAAGTATATTTCATACTAATTATATCCTAAATTTTTATTCAGGTTGACGGAACTTTCCTTACTGGGAAGTACAGAGGATGTCTTCTAATTGCCACTGGCGTTGATGGAAACAGGCGAATTTTCCCGCTTGCATTTGCATTAGTGGAAGGGGAGAACAGTTTAAGTTGGGCTTGGTTCTTTGACCAACTGCACGAACACGTGACACAGCGGGAAGTGACTCGCTCTAAAACACAACACCTAACAAAGGCCAAGTGTAACCAATGAAAGGGACTGCAGTATAGTGGCTCAAGTGATAAATATCGAATCCACGGGTCTCTAGAGTTACTATTACTCAGCTTCAGTTTATTATTTAGCAAACCAGATTAAGATGAAAGAACTAAAACTACTCTAGCAAACTACAGTTAAAGTTAATCTAATTACAGGTTGGGAACTCACTTAGGTATGATTCCCCCTAGCCACTAGCCAGATTAATGATTGATGATCTCTAACCTGTTTCACTTTCATTCACAATGCGGAGAATCCTTGACTAGACCTTGAGTCTCGACTAAAGGAACAAGGCCCTCTTGAGTCAATTGCCTAGAGGGACGTATCCTTCTCTAGAACAACTGATCAAGGCGTTCTGAACTAGACTCCCTCTATCGAAAGAGGTTCTCAATCGATACAAAGCAGTGAATCAACCCTCGACTAAAGCAATCGATCCACTACTATCAATCTATGGTGCTCTATTGACCTAATCAGGTATTCCCTCTCATAGAATCAAAGCAGAATCAATAATCTCGACTAAAGCAGAATTGAATCATGAAAACATGCATAGATTGAATATGAACTCAAGATTATCCAGTCAGAGTACTCATACAATCATCCAATCAAACAAACATAGCTAGGGTTCCTCAAAACCTAAGTGAAGGGAAGTTACTCCATAGAGAAGAGAGAGACTGCAGTAAGAATCTTCAGATGATCAGTCTTCAAGTCTGGGCTTGTTCCTCGAGCTTCCAAGGCGAAGAAATCCTCCTTCTCTACTCCAAGAATGCCCTCAAATCGCCCTCTCTCTCTAGGGTTCGTCCCTTGGGTGTTTGGGATCCAAAACCCAGCTCTCCTTCTTCTTTGGTTCGGAATTTGGCTTAAAACCAGGAAATCCCGACTCGCGCGGCCAGGGTGCACGGCCGTGCACATCACCATTCTGGCCGTGCACCTCAAAACGCGGCGTATCAATTAGTTGAACCTCAGCCAACTCGCACGGCCAGAATTGTATGTTGCACGGCCGTGCGGATTTCACTTGTGCCCGTGCGTGCCCACGCACAATCCCGCACGGCCAAACTGGTCACTTGCACGGCCGTGCGTGGCCACGCTGGTCTGCCCGTGCAGCTTGCTCAGCCTCTGTTTAATGCTTCGTTTCTCCCTCGTCCGGACTCCGAATCAATCGCCGTTTGATCCCAGACGCTCGTAGTCTCGTCCTCTTTCGTTTCATAACAAGCTTGCATGATTCTTTGTCCATAAAGTGAGGTAGAAATCCATTCTTCTTCAGGTCATGCCCGAGTTTCTTCTCTCGAATCGTCAATTGATCTCTGATTGACTTGAAACTTGCGCCTATGCTTCACTTTATGTGCTAGGACCTGAAATGGGACAAAGGAACACAACCTAGCATAAAATAGGCCAAAGACGCAATAATTCAAGCTCAAACAATCAAGAAACAAAGGGGAAAACATGTGCAAATACCGAGTCATCAAATCCCCCCACACTTAACCGTTTGCTTGTCCCCAAGCAAACCTAACTCAAACCAATGCAACTCTCCAGACCTCCATAGCAACAAACAACCCAGATCGTAGGTAGAGGACTTCCTAGATCATTTAGCAGCTTACGAGGTCAACCGACGCACAAGTCATCTCATAACTTCTTCGGCGAGTCGGCGTCACGGCAAATAGTGAACAGAGGGCAAATGAATTGTGGATGAAGCGATTCTCAAAAACAACAGATCATGGACTCACATTTTTCAAGGTGCTCTATTTTATTCTTGAAGATGGTTGGAACCCCTTTTTTTTCTATTTTGCTTGTTTTCTGTTATTTTTCTTTTCTTTTCTTTTCTTTTCAAGGGTCCCAACCTGCTCTTACCGGCCATGCCAGGAGCGGATGTCTCGAGCCTCATGCGGGGGGAAAGACATGTAAGGGGGCTGGAGGTAGTAGGTGGAAATTGGGAACGAATTCCCGTCTCCCCTTACACACTTTCGCCCTATTCGCACGGGAGACGTTATTTTGAAGCACATTTTCGAGCACCTGTTACTTTCAAAACATGATACAAGAGTCCATGACAGGTAGAGAATCCACAACACCACACAATTCAAGGGTCCTAAGATCACTAATTCACTCAATCAACCAACTCAATATGAAGAAGACATGAGACTTCTTAAATGCATCAACATCCTCCATAGTGCTACACTACCTCCCTAGGTTGCATATTACTGTAAAGACTGTCAATTCAAAGCATACTGAGCAGGCAATTGCAAGGAAACACGTACTTGGAGCCCTCAAATTTAAAAATTTGGACAGTGGACTAGGCTCCAAGCACACAAACAGCCAAACATTCACCCGCATACATAATCGAACATCCCCCCACACTTAAGCACGACATTGTCCTCAATGGAGGAAAGATAAGGAGGGTAGAACGAAGTTACCAGATCAAGGGTGAATGATGATGAACGGGTCAGGCGGTGCCATCCAGAAAGAGAGAGTAATCAGAACACAAACACCACACAAAATCTCACAAAGGTTGAGTTATTGACTCTAAAATCAAATAGCAAACTGACTCAACCGAGGAGAAATAGAGACAGAAATGCAAACCGACTGGTTGGGTTGCCTCCCAACAAGCGCTTCTTTCACGTCGTGAGCCGGACGATGGCTCCTAAGTTTCGGTCCATGCTAGAACCTCCTTGAAGTTGAGGTTCTCGTCGATGAGGTGGAGTCTCAAGTCACGAGCATGTGGTGTGGCAGGTGATGAAGGCTCATGTACTTGATGCAGATGAAGTCTCCACCCTCGAGACCTCTTCTTCTCTTCTCTCGTCTCATTGCCCCAAACCAGATATGACAGCATCGATTGGCCACCATCGCGTCCACCAAGAGGGACCGATGTCGAGGTGGCCTTGGTCTGGCAAAGAGACACTGCAAATGGGTCCTTGCTAAGCAGTTCCTCGAAGTTTGGTGGAGATATCACCTGTAACTCATGGCCGGTGCAAGCCTCTTCCACCTCAACTTCGTCCTCAGCCTGGACGCCAATCGCCTCTTCAACCTCCCTTCCTTCTTCATGTGGTATCACCCCTGGGAAATGATCAAGAACTCCTCCAGCTTCACTTTCGTCATCCTCCACAACTTCTTTCTGCACCCTTTCTTGCTCTTCTTCTTCTAGCACGGATTGGAGAGCAAGTTGCCAAGCAATTTCTTTCATGAGATCTTCTTGCATCTCCTCACTCATGCCCGCCTCTTCAAAGCTCAGTTTGGGGTGTGGGAAGGTGTGGTCGGCTACGACATGACAGGCCTGATCATGATCATCACGGGAGCTCTCCGTGACAACTTCAGTGTGTTCCACAATGCCCTTGTAGCCTTCTTCTTCCTCCTCCTCTTCTTGTATGGTAGCAGAAGGGTGATCTGGAGCAGGTTGCGCCCAAGATCGCTCAAGATCATCGACGCTCTTCTTAAGGCTCAGGAGGATCTCATCTGTTTCACGATAGGCCTGGACACACTGATCCATCCTGGAGCATGTTCTCTCACAGTCTCGAGCAAACTGCTCCATGAGTAACTCCAGCGCAGATGGCCCTTCTGGTTGTGGGAGAAATTCTTCTTGATAATGAGGTTGTTCTTGATATGCCCAGGGGTCCGGTTGTTCTCCGTAGTAAGGGGGTTGGTACTGGAACCCGAATCCATAGTCTTCTCCGCCTTGATTGCTCCACGGAGTCTCGGGGTAATACCACCCAGATGGTGGTGGATACCCCCAATGATTGGAGAAGCCATTAGGATCCATGATTCAGATCTGCACCAACAAAAACAAAAAACACCCAAGTGAAAAGCAAGGGTGGAAAAGAAAAGAAACGAAAAACGCTAAAGTAACAAACTTCTGCCTTTCCTAATACTCTAGAAAGTCCCCGGCAACGGCGCCAAAAACTTGACTCGCTCTAAAACACAACACCTAACAAAGGCCAAGTGTAACCAATGAAAGGGACTGCAGTATAGTGGCTCAAGTGATAAATATCGAATCCACGGGTCTCTAGAGTTACTATTACTCAGCTTCAGTTTATTATTTAGCAAACCAGATTAAGATGAAAGAACTAAAACTACTCTAGCAAACTACAGTTAAAGTTAATCTAATTACAGGTTGGGAACTCACTTAGGTATGATTCCCCCTAGCCACTAGCCAGATTAATGATTGATGATCTCTAACCTGTTTCACTTTCATTCACAATGCGGAGAATCCTTGACTAGACCTTGAGTCTCGACTAAAGGAACAAGGCCCTCTTGAGTCAATTGCCTAGAGGGACGTATCCTTCTCTAGAACAATTGATCAAGGCGTTCTGAACTAGACTCCCTCTATCGAAAGAGGTTCTCAATCGATACAAAGCAGTGAATCAACCCTCGACTAAAGCAATCGATCCACTACTATCAATCTATGGTGCTCTATTGACCTAATCAGGTATTCCCTCTCATAGAATCAAAGCAGAATCAATAATCTCGACTAAAGCAGAATTGAATCATGAAAACATGCATAGATTGAATATGAACTCAAGATTATCCAGTCAGAGTACTCATACAATCATCCAATCAAACAAACATAGCTAGGGTTCCTCAAAACCTAAGTGAAGGGAAGTTACTCCATAGAGAAGAGAGAGACTGCAGTAAGAATCTTCAGATGATCAGTCTTCAAGTCTGGGCTTGTTCCTCGAGCTTCCAAGGCGAAGAAATCCTCCTTCTCTACTCCAAGAATGCCCTCAAATCGCCCTCTCTCTCTAGGGTTCGTCCCTTGGGTGTTTGGGATCCAAAACCCAGCTCTCCTTCTTCTTTGGTTCGGAATTTGGCTTAAAACCAGGAAATCCCGACTCGCGCGGCCAGGGTGCACGGCCGTGCACATCACCATTCTGGCCGTGCACCTCAAAACGCGGCGTATCAATTAGTTGAACCTCAGCCAACTCGCACGGCCAGAATTGTATGTTGCACGGCCGTGCAGATTTCACTTGTGCCCGTGCGTGCCCACGCACAATCCCGCACGGCCAAACTGGTCACTTGCACGGCCGTGCGTGGCCACGCTGGTCTGCCCGTGCAGCTTGCTCAGCCTCTGTTTAATGCTTCGTTTCTCCCTCGTCCGGACTCCGAATCAATCGCCGTTTGATCCCAGACGCTCGTATTCTCGTCCTCTTTCGTTTCATAACAAGCTTGCATGATTCTTTGTCCATAAAGTGAGGTAGAAATCCATTCTTCTTCAGGTCATGCCCGAGTTTCTTCTCTCGAATCGTCAATTGATCTCTGATTGACTTGAAACTTGCGCCTATGCTTCACTTTATGTGCTAGGACCTGAAATGGGACAAAGGAACACAACCTAGCATAAAATAGGCCAAAGACGCAATAATTCAAGCTCAAACAATCAAGAAACAAAGGGGAAAACATGTGCAAATACCGAGTCATCAGGAAGATATTACGATTATATCCGATCGACATGCGGGGATAAGGAATGCTGTTGGTGGTTTTCCCGACGAGTGGGGGTGGAGATGGAGATGGTGTATTCGGCACTGGCTCGCCAATTTCCAACACAAATTTGGGAAGAAGAAAGACATCAAAAATCTACTTTGGAATGCAGGTACTCATGTTTTTCTTATGCGATTTAAGTTTGTGTTTATTAAGCTGATGAGCTGATGTTATTCATCATGTATTGACCAGTTAGTCTTTTGTTCACCTTTTAGCGGTTGCACATCAACCAAAAAAGTACGAGCAGATCATGAAAACGATCCGTCAGACCCACCGAGCTGGAGCAGTATGGGCTGAAGGTCAAGAGTTGCCCATGTGGACGTTCCATATGGACAACGGGGCTAGATGGGGCATTGCAACTACCAACCATGGAGAAAGTATAAATAATGTGTACAAGGGTCTTCGAGCGATGCCTATTTCTGTCATCGTGGAAATGTCTTATTGGAAGGTCAACGAGTGGCGAGTTGCTCGGCTACAGCTAGCTATAGGGAGGGAGTTGCAAGGTCATTCAATAGCACATGACGTATTCGCTCAAATGCAGAAGAACGATGAAAAATCAAGTAAGCATAAGGTTGTTCTTTTTAACCGCAGTGAAGGAATATTCGCTGTCGAAACAGGTATATGGGGTGGAGGGAGACGTGGTCACAATCGTCAAACGGTCAAATTGCACTACGAATTAGGGGAGTGTTCTTGTCAAAAGTATCAGAACGAAAGGATACCCTGTTCACATGCAATGGCGGTTGCTAAGTCAATAACCATGAACAGAAACAGCCTGGTGAGTCCTTACTACACTGAACAAGCGATACGGAACTCATATAATGCAGCTTTGAGCCCCATGCCAGATGAAGCGTATTGGCCTATATACGCTGGAAAGTTGATTATCCCACCGTTGCACCTAAAACGCACCAAAGGCCGTCCTAGAGTTGAAAGGATACACAATGAGATGGATCAAGTTGAACGGACGAGAAGGGGACCGAAGCGATGCTCTAAGTGCAGACAACCTGGTCACGACAAGAGGCGTTGCCCAGGACAACCATCAACTTAATTTGCATTTACTTGTATTCTGCTACTAAATTGATAGCTTGTTTAATTTTTAATTAACGTTTGCATTTGAAGTCCAAGTATTTTGTTAAATCAAAAATGTTTTCCTTGTCGATACGATCGCGCGGCCGCAAACGGCTCGTTATTTCGACCTCAAACGAATAAGATACGGGCGTTTTAGTTTATAGTACGCAAAAGTTACTTTAACGATACGATCACGCTTTGACGTCACTTATCTCACTCGTTTGGACTCGGAATTGGGATCTGTAAAATTCTATGCGATCGTGGTTGATTTGCCCAACTTTTTTGTGTTGAGGGAAGATACTGATTCTTGATAAAATGATCCAGAAAATTCATTCGACAACTTAAGTGCGTAGGATAGTTTTTAGACAATGCAAACTCAAATAACAACACCTAAAAATCACAAAAACAACATTGATAGTTCACTACAATGATAAAACGATAAATTCACTAATTTGCTTCGTTTTGGCCCCCATCTCCACCTCTTCCTCCTCGTCCTCCACGACGTCCTCGACCCCTTCTTCCCCCCTCCGCCGCTGCTTCTTGGCGGGCTCGCTCAACGGCTGGTCGCGGATTTCTCTTGACCCGAGCCCCAACTGGGGTTACATATGGTGGTGGTGGTGGCTGAGTTGGAGCGGTAGCTTGACGAATGATCGGAGTTTGTTGTTGCGGGGTCTGAAACATCGAACTTTGTTGCTGATGTTGGAATTGAGAGAACCCATGAGAGAAAGTGTCCCATTCCTGAGATCCTCCACGACTCGATGAGCCTCCACCGGCATCCGCTGTAGGTGCCCACTGGTACTCGAACGGTTCGGGGAGCTCGGTTTCTTGAGTGGTACGCACCTCTTCGAACGTAGGCAAAGGCCTGCGTTTGCTCCTTCGTGGGGGCTCAACCGGGGGCACAATGGCTGCATCATCACGGAATGAGGGTCGTGCCGGGGCAGGAACGGGAGGATAGGCCACGACATCCCTCCTTTGCTCTCTGGTGCAACTCAGGAGGTTATTCATAAGTCGGGTCAACCAAGTAGTCTTCCGCTCATCCATGGTTGGAGCACTTTCGAGAGTGTACTTCGCGTGTTCCAAACCATCAACCTAAGGAAAGCACAAAATATATCAAATTAACTAAACATTAAAATAAATATATTTAAGAATGAGGGAGATTAGGATGACTTACCACCGAACCCATCACAGCACCTTGCTTTGACACCCATCTCAAGGTGAACTTCCGATACCACTGCATGTACCCATCGTGGTAGCCCATCGGTCTCGTCTCCGGCATCCCTTGCACCACCCATTGGGATCGATTCTCCCAGATGTTGATGTAGAATCCATGCTTTAGCGTCCAGTTTGCATTGTTTCGGAGGTCCATAGCATGTAGCTCCTTGAAACCTGCTGGCGGGTCTTGTGGAAGTGGTTGCTCCATTCGATACTGCCTCAGGGATCGATCGGGTAGGTGCCATTCCACAATGTGCCAACAGATCAATGGCACCTTGCACAACCACGTCTCGTGATCCAGAGGGTGCCTAAGATGATGCAGCTCAACCACTTCACGTGGATATGGATCCCATATAACCTAAAATCACAAAAATTCGGAATTAACGACCATTTACTTTGATAAAATTGATCTTGTTCAAATATGGACAAAACATGATTACCTGATTCCACCATGGTTTATCTAACTCAGAACGATAAAACAGTAACGAATGCTCAGGCTGATGGTCATTCGTATTTGCTCCTATCCACCTTGTAAGTAAAAGTACGGAATCAATTTAAATTCAATTTAAATCTAGCTCAAGCATGTAATAAAAATTAAATTGGGCTAAGTACGGAAGTGCAGACAATTTAAATCTAGCTGAAGCATGTAATCAAAAGTTAAATTGGGCTAAGTACGGAATAAATTCAATTTAAATCTAGCTCAAGCATGTAATAAAAAGTTAAATTGGGCTAAGTACGGAATAAATTCAATTTAAATCTAGCTCAAGCATGTAATAAAAAGTTAAATTGGGCTAAGTACGGAATAAATTCAATTTAAATCTAGCTCAAGCATGTAATAAAATTTAAATTGGGCTAAGTACGGAATAAACTTACTTGACACCGTAGGGGAGATTTTGCAGAAGGTTGAGCTCATCATCGTTTCTCCGGTATGGACGTGGGTCGAGAGGTGCGAACATTGGAAGATGCTCCCATACCCACAGTTGAACGATGAACATCGCAGCACCAGCTTGCTTTGCCCCAACCCTCGAGCAAGTACACAGCTCCCGGTATACGCCCGCTAGCACGGCCGATCCCCAACTCTTCTCTCCAATTGCATCCCAGTCACCGGTGAGCAATGGCAACCATATGCCTTGAATCCACCGGTTGGACTTGTCGGGGAACAAAAATCCACCCACCAAACCGATGAGGTAGATGCGGGCGTAGCGCTCGACTTGTTCTTCCGGTGTCTCGTCATTGATTTCCACCTCTTGCTGGATGTGAGATACCAGCCACGGGACCGACACTTGCCCCGCATTCAACGGTGGATGCCCCCGTCCTTGATTTGGTGTGGTGGTCGGCATGTCGAAGCCCAAACGATCACGGATGAGCGGCCCCCAACCTCCTCCGGGTTTGGTCGTGTTCCCAATGATGGCATCTCCAGATATAGGAAGCCCGGTGAGGATCGCCACGTCTTTGAGGGTGATCGTCATTTCCCCCTCCGCAAGGTGGAATGTATGGGTTTCGGGACGCCATCGTTCCGCCATTGCCGTAAGCAGCTCGTTGTCGATCTCGATCCGCAAGAAATGGCGCAACATTCCCAAACCGGTCCTCGCTATATAGGGCTCCAACCTTGGATGCCAAGCGGGCAAGTTATTGGTCCCTTTATGAACCACGGGAACAAGAGATTCCTAAAAAAAATAGGAAAAACATCAATTAATTAGATTAAATAAAGCAAAATAAAACATTAGAAAATAATAAAATAAAGCAAGTCAGTTCATCAAATTACCGGATTGTTATCCCAAATGGCACGGGAGCGATGCATTTGCTGATCGGTTAATAGACTCGCATCCCTTGGGCCATAATGGATATACAATCGAGGATCGTATATCTCGGCACCCATCTATAAAAAAGTAATATAATCAGAGATTGTTTTGATAAAAAATAAATCAAATTTTTTCGATTAAAAAAAATCACAAACCAAAAACCTACACGAAGAGCCTCTTCGTCCATTATTGGCGGAAGCCGGACAGAGGTTCGACGGGTTTAGCTTTGTAAGGGACGGGAACTTAGCGGGACGGGGGCTTTAGGGTCAAACTCTAGTAATTCTTTCTGATGTGGAAGATCGGACTTAGCCGCAACCACAGAGCATACTTAGAACGAGACTAGAGCGGATAAATTGAGGGAGAAAGAAGTGAAATGTTTGTGGGGTGAGTTGAAAGTGAAAGGGGAAGGGGGTATTTATAGTTTGGGGGAAGGGGGGAGGAGATGCGCAGCAGTTATTAGGGCTCCATTCACCGCGTTTGATGAATGCGGTGAACTCACCGCTTTAACCAAACGAGGTGAATGTATGGGTGACGTGGCGTGCTGTGAGGCGTCGGATCGTGGGAAGAAAACCACGATCCGCGTCTCACCGCATCTAACGTCCACGGTGAAAGCACATTGGCGCGGATTGCTGACGCAAACAAACACGGGTTATTCACCGTGTTTGTCTAACGCGGTGAATACCCCGTGCTGTCCACGTCAGCAACTTCACCGCGGCCGACAAAAACGGTGAGGTATTCACCGTTTTTAACAAAAGCGGTGAACACTTCACCGTTTTAGTTTAAAACGGTGAAGTACTCACCGTGTTTGTCAAACGCGGTGATGACCTTCACCGTTTTAGACAAAGACGGTGATGCTCAAACATGTGTAGTTTTGGAATTTTTTTTATAACTAATGTATTTTGGGAATTTTTTTTAAAAACTAGTGTACTTTGGGATTTTTTCCTATCAGTTCGCTTGTAGTTCGCTACACTTTATATCCTTTCCGTCACAATTACAAGCTGCTTCTCATACGAGTTTATTCAGTCGAACAAGCACACTCACCTTAGCTTATGGCCCAACTATGTGAACTTTGCTATTTTCATGTTCCTATTTATCATCATCATATTCATATGGTCATATTGAAGTTGAAACTACTCCACAACCATAAAGTAATGTTTAAAATGCACTGGTTCAACATAAGCACTTCTGAAGGGATTGAAGAAATTGCTCACCAATAAAATGATTGAACAGTAAGTTTACCCTAGCAAAACATAGTTTTCTTTTTTGATTGAAATGAGAGACCACTTCTGATTTCAAATCTTGCATTTCCTTTTGACACCATCCACAATTGCCCAACCAAGTACCAATTATTACCCTCTCTTGTTAAACCCTTTTCAATTAATGGGAGTTTAGATCTTCATAGTAGAGAGGATTGGTCTGTTAGTGTGAAATGAAGCAGGGAAGGTTCCTATTTGTTTACTTTTCATATCATTTTTCTCCTCCTCCTCTAATTATAGGATGTTTTATCCATGCTGTTTACTTGCTCATGATAGACTATCCAATTACTTCCCCTTTTGATTTTGTTCCCAACATATTTTTAGTAGGTGGGAAGACCATACATTCCCTTTAGCCCTAAAAAGTCTTGCAAAATTTCTCCACAAAAATGGTACTTTCACATTTCATAAAAATGTCACTTACAAAAGAGTATGCATTCATGTGTGTGAGAGTGAGAACTATTTCCCCCTTCACAATGGCTTGCCCTTTGAACACCTATGTTTATAGCTCTAATGTTACCTATTGTTGATGCTATGGGCAAAATATACAAATAAATTTGAGGGACAATACCGTTGTTCAGAATAAACTATTTGAGTATCCACTCTAATACGACATGGAGCTGGGCAATACTCGAATCATGACAGAGTGTTGTGAATTTATAGACCTTTAATATCTATATTGCACGGATGAAGGATAAATCGATCCGTCCAGTAAATTCATCCACTATCATATATCACTCTTTTTTTACATTCTTTCTATTTTGAATTTCATGAGTTGTATTCTATAAATCAAACTATCAAAGTCAAAATTATTGGGAAGGAAAGTCGACTTGCTTCAAATGAGCAAATACAGATGTATGAAATTGTTTTATTTGAGGATTCAATTTTGGGTACATCTGTATTTCTTGTAAAAGGAATCTTTTTACGGCATCATTATATTTACATTACATATGAAGGAACACTTATGGAGGAACACTTATGGCAACGAGCATATTACTAGGCAAATAATTTTCTAGCAAATAGAATCACAATAATTGTGATGCATATCTTATTCCTGAATCAACAATTATGCTGCATGTTCCTTTTCCCAATCAAATTAAGAAGTTATAATTTCAAGCACCATGACTGCCCTTATATAAACCAACCAAACCATGAAGGATTCTCTGCAAGCATTCACAAAACTTTTGGTACGAAACTAGTGGGTCGTCCAAGAAGGAGGAGATAGAAATCATTAAAAAAAAACTGTAGCGATGAGGTTGGCTTTCTTTGTTGCTCTTTTAGTTTTCGCAACAGGTACACATCGATTTACATGATTTTCGATTCAATATTTTACAATTGTTCATTGTAGTTTGAAATTCATGTTTACTCTGTCGTTCTTTTGGGAGGTATGGAATGCAGGTGGAAAGAATATTGGAGTAGAAAGCAGAACAGTGAACACAAACAACGAACCTTTGTCTTGCGTTACGCCATGTCTACCACCACATTGCGGTTGTGTGAGGGGGATATGCTTTTGCAATGATGCTTATGACCAACACTCACTTATCGATGTTGGCCACTTGAACCCAACTTCCCCGGAGGCCCATGGGCAAAGGAGTTAAAATAGTGTGACATTATGTAACATGCTATGTTTTGCTGTTGTCATGAAAGTATCGAAGTGACAATATCAGAATTACAAATAGACAGTTTAACACAAATGCAATTGTTTCGTCGGGCAGGAAACTCATCTTTATGTTCAATTTAGTCAGACTTCTTCTCTATAATTTAAAGAAAATTTATGAAATTGAAATAGAATCAAATTATATTTAGTCATATATGATTACATCGGAATATCATATTATCATTGGTTGGGTGTTTACTAAATTTTTGTACACCCATAATTATACACCCTGGCAGGGGGGCCAATGGGATTGTGGTCTGTGGACAGGATCTCTCTCTCGCTCTGCTTTACCCTTTGCTGCTTGCTGAACCTTGATCCACGAGGCCCGACTATTTCGTTTAATCTCGGCGAGAGGATTCGGCTAAGCCTCAAAATGAGTGCTTGGGCCTATATCGACGGCCCATCTCGCTACTGCTTCTGTATCCGTTTAATTCGCACTTCATTTCCCCTCTTCCCCAACCTTTGGCATTTCATAGATACTAGCTTTTCACCCGGCCATTGGCCGGGAGATTTTATTGATTACATTAATAATAATTTGATGGTATAATTAAAATTATTTTGGATGTTCAAATCTTGTTATATTTTTATAATACATTTTTCATGAATATTGTGTTTTCTCGAGTATTATCTCAATACAGATTGATAAAAAGTTAATCTTTTACATATTGATTTTCCAATTAACATCCAATACTGAATTCAACAATTTTTGTTTTGAATATAAGCATTGCATATTTATAAATAAAAATACTCATTTCATAATCGAAAATATCAAATGTTGACTAAATCAATCATAAACATATATTAACAATTCTCAATTATCATGTCAATTTATGATAGTTCAAGTCTTTATTATTGACTCATTCTTTTGATATATATTTCAGATAACTTTTTTTTTATTTTAATAAATGATAACTTATCAAGTTTTGAGATAGGTTGGTAACCTGGTATGTACTAAAATATTCAAATTGATTATATTATACCATTAAAAAAAAGCAAGGAATACTGTAATGAGCAAAATTGCAACGAACACCAATACACCATAGACAAACCAAAAGTGGAGAAACTGGAATGCGATTAAGTTAAGAACCGGTATTATCATCCTTGTGCAAAATAAAACTTTTGAGGCCTTGAAAACTAAGCAGCTAGAGAAATATGCCATTGGAGAAGATTCTTATAGTTTGATTGAAAAGCAAGACGTAACCTAATTTCAATCGGCAATATGATGGAGTATGGGGCTGCAAGAAAAGAGCCACCAACAAACTTGCACGGCATACTCACGGTGTATGGCAGAATTATAAGGGGGACTCTGTTGTGCGTTTTCAGGGGCAGAATTGGGCGAATGTTGAAGGGTCTGCAAAACAAAACAGAGTCCAAAGATGTAAATATTTCCGGGTTGGGGAAGTTCGAAATTGCAGCAGGCAAAACAATGGAGGGATCTAATTGGGGTATGGGGAAGTAAAATCGGGTTTATATTAGGGGGATAAAGGCACAACAACAATCCAAACGGCCTGACAGATTAAGAAAAAAACCTTTGACCATGAATTAAAATCACCGGTGTTGGCTAGATCGGGCACAATGTGGGGATGGATTTGTGCCGACGGTGTTATGATGGAGGAAGTTGCCGCGAGAAAATATTGGAGATTGGCCGATTGCTAAAGAAGATAGAACAACGCCTGATGGTGGAGGAAGGGAAGATATAGGGCCGGTCGCCGTCAGGGAAGATAGCGGTTTTCCAACTGCAAAAATATTAAAAGATGTCGTAGAGCGGTAGAAGGAATGAAGAAAGAGGGAATGACGTGGACACGATGGGCTTTCAGTAAGGCTTACGTGGACGGGGTGCAAAATCAAAAGCCCTTTAATATTTTTAAAGATTTATCCCACAATTTAATCATAGTGAAAATGCAATTACTAATTAATCTCCCAAACGGAATGGATTGATGGATTGGATTATTGATAAAGTAGCATTCAAACATTGGATTAATATGCACATTTTGAAAAGTTTTAGTAAAATGTTATAAAAAATTTAGGTACCAGATTTTTCAATGATAATTTTTTTTATAAAAATTGTTCGGTAATAATCCATCAATCCAATTAGATTTTGATCAGATAGATTTGATTTAAATACATTGAATTTATAAATTAGTTGGATATTTAAATGAATGAAATAAATTAAATTGGTGGACTAGATACAAAATCGGCACGTCTAGTCCCGACATGATGACACTTCTTTGACTCTAGTGGTTAAACAAAACTACGTACATAAGTATTTTAAAGTGTTTAGCAGCGATACCAGGCTTAACTAGCTTAGAGTGTATCAATAACTGTTTTACTCAAAGTATAAAATTACCATATAAGATAAAATAAACCCAAAAAATAAGTCAGAAGCAGCGATAACAATAAGGTTGGAATGAAACAGTTGTCTCAATGCTCATTCTTGTTTCGCATTACTGTGAATCACATCATATAATATTCACATGTAATATAATTTGGACAAGCTATTTATTCTTAAATAGGATTATTAGAAAAATGTTTTATTCTTTTTGGATGCACAAAATTGATCATTATTGTAGGTTCGTGGCCGACTTGTAATTAGCAGCAATTCTGATGGATCACTTTAGTGCATGCAAATCTTAGCAAATAGTAACTAAACCAGAGATATGAACAAAATGGATACAGCATGGATGAAAACCACATAGGATGCTACAACGAGACGCATCTGCGCGCCGTCGCTGGTGGATTTGGTCCCATCGCCGCCGGCGGAGCTATCGATCCTTGTAAACACCTCCATTGCACTGACCATCGGCGGCAAGGTCGAGGAATTTTATTTTGCAAGTGTGATGTTGATGCTATTAGCAGGTGAAACAGTAATCGTGTAAAACGTTGTCACTTTGCATTTGGTGAGCTCGGCCTCCACCGACGTCATCATCTTGCCGGATGTGGATGTCCATGATCCTCGTATCTTCGAGTTTAGGTCGGGCGAACAACTCCGTGAAGTAGAATACGAGGTACGCAGTCTGCTGACCCGAATCACCTTTCGGAAGATCGACATTCAGAGCTATGGTATTTTGTGCATTGCCGGTTGAATGGAATTCATTAATGCGTCGATCGCAGGATCGTTTTCCTTCCACCCGAGTCTGGAGAGGTGCCATAGTGGTGACAACACTGGTGTTGGATAGGTCAGCTCCACGTGTCCATATCCTATTGTGCAATTCGCCATCGATGCCAGTCTTGTATAGTTACATGTTGAACGAAAAGTAATTCATGGCTTGAAGTTTGCACAAATGTTGTACTGCGTGACTGAAAGACTTTATAAAGCACTAGAATAAAAATGACCTTTTGTGACTATTTTTTTCTTGGAACCAATTTGTTTTGGTCGGCAAAGATCTAGTATTTGTGACTAATTATATTTTGATTATGAAAAAAATTGATAAATTGATCCCTCCGCAAAGTGGAATGAAGATCACTGACCTAGATCACAAGCCTTATTGATGGCATGTATATCCCATCGTGGTAAGTATGTTGTAGAGAAGCACTTACCTCTCTTATTGTACTCCTTTCTCTTCGTCCACAGTTATTTGCTTCTCGATGTGGTATATTTACTCACACTTCTATCTTATATGCATACATAATCAAACACTTCCCTCCAGCTGCTGCCACCTGATCTTCCATCTTCTTCCTCCCATCTCTCTCTCTGTACATCTATTATTGAAATCCTCCCATCATAATTGATACCAGCTGACTGCTAATGGAAGAGTAATTGGATGCTCTTAAAATTTCGTAAACGCGTATGAGTTTGGACGATTAAGATAACAATAACGAGAATGCCAGTAGTATAAAGAGTCGAGCTGCGCTTACAATTTGAGGTTACCCATAAGAAAAAAGTACAGTAAGGAAGGATACAATTTGAGGTTTTCCGTAATAATCCATGGTCCATGTTGAGAGATCATCATCAGCATCAAGCTGCCAATGGCTTCCCAGCAAGAAATGCAGCAAATAAAGTGAGCGATCTCTTGGGCGAGGAGAGCGGGGCCATGTGAGAGGCTCCTCTAATGGTTGCATATGAAAGTTTGTTGTTCTCCCCATAGACTTGTGTCCACCCACCAACCTGAAAGCATCCAGAATAGAGTGGTTTTCATCAACAGATACTGGATTTAGAAAAGAAGAAGAACAGTAGATCAAATCCTGTACTTAATTTGATGCACCAAGAGTTAGTATAATTAATTAACCTGTTGTTCATCATCAAACCAGGGCTTGTAAGGCAGAGTAGTGTTCAATCCCAACTGTTTCGACAGACGATTCACCAGACTCCTTGTACCGATGAATGGGATTGCAGCATCTTGATCTCCGCTGTAAACCAGTACTCGAATCCCCGAACCCACCAACGATCCCACCACTCCAATTGTTGGATTCTCCAAGTTGCTCTCATCGTACTTTATGCGGCTGCAGTTTCACAAATTGGACATTAGAAAGCAAGCCAAGTGTAACAATTACTACACCACTCCGCTCGATCAGTTTAGCAATTTTGTTTCTTACTGGGTACAAGCAGTCCAGTTGCTGATGGCTACAAGCTGGGCATGCATAGCTTGTTGAACATCTTTCCTGTTCAAGTACTTGTTCATCTCATCTTGTATGCAGAGGTCTGTAGACTCTTCAACTCTCTGCATTACATAGCCAATCAACTCTAGGCTTATAATTGTCCGAAAAATTATGAATTACGTTATGTGATCAATGATTTTATTATATGCTTCATGGTCAGACTTTGAAATTCATCGAACTTACTGCATATCTGCGAGCACCAGCTTGGTTGGAACGGAGAGATGAAAATGGATGGAAAATGGTTGCCCAGGACTGCTGCTTTAGAGCTGCAACGTTCGTTGCAGCTTTTGATAAGCAGGAATCGGCAGTGACATCATACGTATCAAAGTCTTTCTCAGGAACTTGAGCATGAATCAGGGCTGCAACGATTTTGCAGGATTCAGAAAAATCCCTTGACACGGCCTGTCTCCTGAGCCGTGAAGTGTTGCAGGCTGCGTTGGCGAAGTTATAGGTATCCTCTGAAATCAAGCCGTGAGACCAATAGAACTGCCCTTCCGCGTTGAAGTCTGTGTCGAACTCTAGTGTCGGGTTCCCTATCTGCAAACACACAAGGATGTTACACGGATTGCATACGTTATTAGTTTAGAACATTGTCATTGTCGAGTTATTGGAACTGAATGGTTTGTTCGTTTACGGTGAAACTTACAGCTATGGCTCTCAGGCTGAGATTTGATTCCGACTCCACGATTAATTGAGCAAGTTGTGGGACATAGTGACCTATTGAAGAAAATGGGCGAGTGTAGTCAATAGTCTTATCATTTGACATACAATCTGAATCTATTTGTGTGCAACCCTGCTAGTTAAATTACCAGCATAACTCTCTCCCGCTATGAACAGATCTCTGTTCTTGTATTGCGGGAACTTGAGTAGCCATTGTTGTAGGAAAACCAAGTTATCATGAGCTGATAAAAAGAAGATTTTATAAAGAGATGTACATGAGAAGATTAGATAATAAAAATATATACCAGTCCAACTGCAAAACGACAGAACAAATTCTGATAATCGGTTCAGTTTCGAACCTGTTATGGTATCATTCACAGAGTTGTAGAATGATGAATCTGTTGAGTAGGAGAAACCAACTCCAGCAGGCGATTCCAGGTATATCATGTTTGCTTCTGCATAATATACCAACAAAAATACTAATACTGGTGATCAACTTCATGCAAGTAACCAACACATCATAGGCTAAACTCATTGATTTCATTTAAGTTATTGCCTTTGTTCCAACTGTAGTCATTTTTTACAAGATAGCCTGCAACATTGGGCTTGAACGGGCCGTGCTCCGTAAAAGCTCCACCACCAACTGACGAGCAACCAGGCCCTGATATCATCAGAAAAACAAAAGCAAACTTAGTGCTACCGCCTACCAGGGGCATAAAATTAAACGTAGCTTGTTAATATCAGCTGATAAATTAAGTACCTCCATTTAGCCAGAGAACGAGAGGTTTGGAAGTGGAGTTGGTCTCAGCTTCAACAAAGTAGTAGAAAAGTTTCCTCTGCTGGGTTTCATCAACAGTCACATACCCTGCATATTGCTGGAAGCTAACCTCTGGCTGCCCTGGTAGCTTCACGATCTTGTCCTCTTCAGGTGTTGATTCAATGGTCCTGCAAATCACGACGAGGATTGTTGCGGCAATCAAGAGCATAACAATCCATAACTGATGAAAACCCATATGGCGAAGAAGAAGCTTGAAACTTTGAAGACTTGTTTTGGTAGTGGTTATGGTTGGTTGAATGTGAAGAACTTTGCTTAGCTCCTTCTGTCTTTATAGATTATGAGAGTCATAAAATGACAATTTGGACACTTAACACAGTCGAAGGAACTGTTTATGTAAATCCATGAAAAGGAACCAAGTGACTGTTGCTTCTTATTTACAACATGGGAAACATGATTTTCATCATCATTAATTTATGATACTTGGTTATGTTAAAAACCAGCATTGTAGCAATCACAATAGTATATTTGTTCATTGTTTCGGACTCTGGGATAGATCACCACCATATGTTGCTGACGATTTCTATTTTGAGTAGAGTACTGTCATTTTGTTTTGGCAACAGAGGCTAAACATTTCTCTGATGTGTTGGAACAAACGACGCAGTTTTGTAGCAGAAACGAACATCTCGCCGTTGCACCGGCCGCTGTCTAAAAAAAAGGTCACATCCCAACATTCCTCCTCTGCTCCCTCAAACTTCTCCGTCTTCTTCCCTCGCCCTTTTCTCTTCTTCTTCTGCAACTCGTTAAACCCCTCGGGAATCTAAACATTCTCATCACGACGCTAAAGCAATTTGCACGGACTCGCCGCAAATCCTGCCGTAGTTGGAATAACGGTACCAGTTTGTGACTGGATCGCCATTTCTAGGATTCCCGGCGCAATCGTCGTGTTATTTTCCTAAGAGGAGAACTGGCGAACCCCCTCGCAGAAAATGTCGTGGTTGAAATCGGCTGTGAGCAAAGCGGTGGAGGTTGGGAACAATAGCAACCTGACTCGCGCAGTCAAGAACTATGCAGACACCGTCGTCCAACAAGCTGGTCAGGCCGTCGCCGATGGAGCCAAAATCTTGCAGGATCGCATTGTAAGAACCTTTATCTCTCTCCTCTTTCTGACGCTTGTCAATTTGGTCTGGGTAGGAAGGATCTTCGTCTCAAGTTGTATTTGGTTTGGTTCATTGCTTTCTGTAATGTCTAGTTCTATTTAGTTAGGGTTCTTCAGTGTCTTGCGCGCTACGACTGTAGCATTTGACTTTCTGTCGCAGCTCAGAGAATTTGCTATAGCGAGACGTATAGGGTTTTTCACTAGCGGTTTTCTGGATCCTTGGTAGTTTATTTGAAGGTAATAGCAACAGTTAAGTTGAGGTGTTTGGCAGTGTTACTTTTCTTATGTTGCAGCGTGGGCTTGTCCCTTTACATTGTTCCCGTAATTGAAGTTCTGATTCTGATCGGATTCTGTTTTATTATTGTTGCAATTTGCCCGATTCTTTCTGTGCTTTTCTCCCAATGCAGGCCACTCTCAATTTTAGAAGTGCTAAGCAAACAATTAAGAGATTGGAAGAGGCAGCTGTCTCCTGTAGGGGCCAAGAGAGATCCTTGTTAATGGGAAGATGGTTGGAAGTGCTTAAAGAAGCTGAGAAATCTGAGGCAGGTTCCTCGGAAGATAATAAATACAATGCTTATGAGCAGTACCTTCTGCCTGATGATGCTAGAGAAGGTCTAAGAAAAGTATCCACGGTATGCAAAAGTTCTTTCACTTGAACCACTTATGTACATTTGAAGAATGCGATCCCGAACCTTGGCTTCTTTTTTAAAGTTCGGTTTCTAAGTTGAGTTTACTTAATGATAAATTTCTGTATTGTGTCATCAACCTACCTTTCTGCACATAAAAATGTAGATTCTGTACTATGATGCTGATGTTGGTGGCGAGCCGCTCCCTTTCCGTGACATTTTCCTGCAAAGTCAGGCTTTGGAGGGCATCACGTTATCGATGGTATGGCTAATTAATTTAGGTTATGTTTAAGAGTTTGTGACATGTGGTTAAGGAAGTGAGATCTATAACAAGAAACGTAGTTGAATTAAAGTTTGAGAAATTTTAATTGTAATTTTTGCAACTGTTACTGTCTGGTAACGCGGCAGCAAT
This sequence comes from Linum trigynum, assembly GCA_964030455.1. NCBI lineage: Eukaryota > Viridiplantae > Streptophyta > Magnoliopsida > Malpighiales > Linaceae > Linum > Linum trigynum. The sequence goes on from OZ034816.1 coordinate 5,819,413, forward strand.
GTAGAAATAAAGTAAGTTCTGGATGTGAATACACTACGATACTGTTGCAAATGGAACACAGCTTTCCAAATTAGGCCCCAGCTGGTAGATGCTCTATGCCAAAATCTGGTCAAGTACTCACATTGGCAATTTTTAGTATTTGTTGGTTTAGCTTTCAGGATGTAGTTTCATACTATGGCATAATTAACGAAACCTCATTAAGGAAACTCTATTTCTATGCATACTAAATTTGGCTACATGCGTTTAAACTTATCAATTAGGATACTGAGTGAGTTGGGACAAATTTCGTGTTAATATTTTGAAGTGCTTTATCTTTATAAAAAAATATATTGAAGTGCTTTATCGTTAAATCTTGCTGAATGGTACAGTGCATGAGTGGGGACTAATGACATTATGCTTAAATTATGTGCTGAAGTACTTAATGATCATGAAAGATTGATACCCTGCTATATTTTTCTCTGGTTCAGATCCTCCACTCACCAAATGAAGATGAAATTGCTCTGTTACTGGAGTTGTTTGGGTGGGTTTGCTATCATTTATGGTTGTTATTTTCTGGTATGGTCCCAATGGCTATTTGTGGGTTTGCTGTGAGATATTCAACCTACAGAGTACATTTTGATCTCTTGCGTACTATCTGCTTCAAGATGTTTATCGTTATTGAATTTACGAGGAAATGATTCAAATTTTATATCACTTTATCAGGACACTGCCTTTGTCTCTATGGGTTGAAGTGTCCAGTACTCAAGGCAGCCTCAGCTTTTCTGATTCTGACTTACTGCCTGGTGCTGTTTGCAGTGTTTGTCTAACTGGAGGAAAGGAAGTGCATATTGCAATACTGAGCAGTATCCAGGATCTGGCTACAGTTTTTACAAAATACAAAGAGGAAGTGCTGGTATGAAGGGAGTAATAATGAGTTTCTGAATACAAATACTATATCTGAGAACTTTTTGAAGTATCCATTGTCTGAATAGATTGCCGAAAGATAGAATCATGAACTCATGCTTGACCATGGTTATTAAAACCTGATTGGTTATCAAATGCTACCTCGACCTGGAGTGGCAAGGGGTCTATCATTTCTTTCTTGTGTTTCCTTTTTATGCCTCTTGGAACTGTTCTTGTATTGGCAAAATGAAAGCTATCCAAAGCAAGCTTGATATCAGAAGAAATGAATAACCCGGACCTCGTTGTTTATATGAAAATGATGTAAAAACGGGGAAACAACTGGTCGAATAGTACTCAAGTAGTCTTAACACTTTGTTCGTTTTGCACTAGGTCTGTTTTTGTTCTTCTTTTAGAGGAGTTAATGGATGGATTTAAGCACCCACAATGATTCTGGAGGAAAGCAATTAATTTTCTTGGAGTTGCATCTTCAAACTTTGACTGAGTTTGTCGTTTCCTCTTTTAACCCGGGTTATAGTTTGCTATGCTGGGTTTCCAAACATTATCTCATAATTTATGTGTAATGATGGAGCAAAAGAAGCAAGAAAAGAGTACTATAGCAACCCTAATCTTTTTCTGCATTATGTTTGGTTTGTTCTACCTTGAATCAGGTGGAAAGCAATTAAGCCTCTGCAGTTGTGTCTGCAATTCATGACTGAGATGTTACCTCCTTAGATAAGAGTTGAAGATTGCTATATTGGTTTTCTAATTCTGCTGACGACTTTACAGGTTAAAAGGGAGGAGTTGCTTCAGTTTGTGCAAGGTGCCATTACAGGGTTGAAGATTAATGCTGAGATGGTCAGGTACTTTTGGACAAGGAGATCTTTTGCCTCTTGTTTTCCATCCCCCCTGTTTTTGCCTCTTGTGAGCTATGCATTGAAGTTTCTGCTAATTAATTGCTCCAACATACTATACACCTTATGCCTCGTGGGTCACTTCCATTTCCGTTTTACCAATGTTGATAACTTGAGTTGCCAGAAAAATTTCTCTGCTTTATGGATATGGATCAAGTACTCCAATCTATGTGTCAAGTTCTTGCCATTTCATACATCCGTAATTTTTTCTTCATCAAAGTGATTCTTTACGTCATTCTAAGGAAACTTGACTTTGGATAGGCTTTGTCTTCTGTTTCATCTATTTCTTTTTATCCTTTCTCCTCGCGCATGCTTCTGTGTGGCTTCCCTGTATTCTTTGAACTCCTCTTTTCTCCGTTAATAATGATCTCGATTGTCTTTACAAAAGTAAAGTAAAATTGAATTGCTATGATGCTTATGAGGTGTCTCTGATGACTCTCACTCGTTTCTCACCTATGGTTTGCTATCACAGAATCGATGCTGAAGCAGCAGACCTAAAAAACAAACTTGATGGGATAACTGTGCAGGGTCCAACAAATGAAACCAAGGACAACGAATCTGTTAGTTCCACTAATGAAGCTATAGAGGTGAGTATGAATGCGATGATCTATATAGCCTTAGTGTATACCGATCCTTAAAAGCTAGTTATTAGGTCAGATACACCTGTGCAATTATGCATAAAATGTAATTTTGGTTTGTCTTTCTGTACGTATGTGCTGGCTTACTGCACTTCAGTCAGCATAAGTTGGTGAACCAGATGTGTTGATCCTGTTTCTGCAGGCTCTCAAGGAAGCATTAGCTAAAATCCGAACTTGTTCAAGACTGGAAGAGCTTTTATTGAGAAAGAAAAGTTTAACCTTTGGAGACACTCCAGAGATTCATGCCCAAAAGGTATTGAGGATCTTTCCATTGGAGAGTTCATGCTTGTTGCCTTTGTAAATATGCAAATGGACATAAAACTGCACATTATAATATTATATTTGTGGAAATTCATCAGTCCTTGGTCTTTGAGCTGATCCGGTTGGAATACTGCAAATTCGATGTGTTTAAGAGGGAAGTTTTAGTTTTCAATTCCTGCCCTGGCTGGGCGGGGTTTACGGGTGTGGGATGCATATTTCCCTTCAGATTTTCATGTAGAATCCTTGACCACTGAGCATATATCAGAAGCTCGCAATACTATTTACCGGCCATGCGTCTGGCCAGTTGTGACTTGTTCTTCTTACATGAGCAGATCGACAAGTTGAAAGTCTTGACAGAATCTCTTGCTAGTTCTGTGACAAAATCTGAAAAGCGCATTGTAGATCAGAGGTACAAGATATTTGTTTCTTTTAGCTACTACTGGTTTAATGGTTGTTATTAGTCTACCTATATTTGACCACTTGAACACTTCTGTATGCTATTCACATTCTGTATTTCGAGATAAAAAGATGTAGTCTCTTTCCATCATTTGTGGTGTACGTAATAGTTACTGAGTGGTGCTTGAGACTTCAGTTCTTCTGGTCTATTAGAGATGACATAAGAGAAAAGAAATGGAATGATATGAATAGTTTTGTGGATATTGACATTTAATCTCTTCGGGTTGTACTTCCCTGGCTGTAATGTCATCGTAGAATATACCTAAAGTGTAGATATTGGATTGTGTTTTAATATAATTTTTTTTATTGAGCCCTTTTTTAATATCCTTTGGATAGTTTAACTAATCTTTTGGAGATATATATTAACTGATGAATGTTGGCCTACTCATCTAATGGATTCTCCTTCATTTCACTGGCTTGGCAGAGTACAAAAGGAAGAGGCTTTGAAAGTTCGTATGTCTAAAGCTGACGAAGCCAATGAAAAGGAAAAGGTACGGAGTATTATGGTACTTTGGTCCGACCGCTTCCTTGCAGATTGTTGAAAGCAGGAAGATTATATGTCATTTAGTGTGGTGATATGGTGCTCGTCAGTCAGCATTTCATAACCCAATTGAATTTTTTTTTTCCGAGTGTTTTTATTAAGATCGGAGCTGCTAGTTGCATCCCTTATTTTGTGCTGTTGTATGCGTGGCAGTTGCCAGAAGAATTTTCTTTTCGTTCTTTTTGATGATTATGGGAGAGGGATTATTTTGCGATGAACAATTCAATGTACTAGAATGCATTTAGTGTTTATCCAGAATTTAGCCAAAATAAATATTTTCTATCTCTCAATTTTTTTTGCAGGAAATAGGTGCTGCGATTACTGTACTTGAAAAGGAAAGAGATGAACTCGAAGCCCAGTTGAAAAAGGTTCTTCTCTCTATTACTTCTCAGTTGTGACGTACTGACAGCACAACTTGAGTTACGTTGATGATTATAGTATTCCCTTGAACAATATATGATTTCTTGTAGGTTGGTTTGTTTGTTCATACGGTCTAGATTCCTTTCTACATATGAGTATTTACTATTTACTGGTAGAGCACGATATGGCTCTAATTGAAGTTGGCTGGTTTTTTTGACCAAGTGTATCATCACTTAAACTCTCCTCTGTATCTTGAAGGTTAATATTTCCTTAGCTGCTGCAAATGCACGCCTCAATAATGCCAGAGAAGAGAGGGAACAGTTTTTAGAAGCAAACAATCAGATTATTGAGCATTTGAACGCAAAGGTGCCTTTTCCATTTTTACTTTTTCAGCCTCGTTAGTGTCTGTCGAATAGTTAGTGGTGAAGTTATGCATCTTTGATGTGTCTGACACATCTATCTTGGGTGTTTTAACAGGAAGATGAGCTGACGTGCTCAATAACTGCATGCAAGGTAGAATCTAATGTTCTGGGCACGTGGGTTAACTTCTTGGAGGATACTTGGGTTCTCCAGCGCTCCTATGTGGAAACGATCGAGAAGCAGGCAACGTAAGTATTTAAAGTTAATTACTGGTATTTTCGGTAGGATTCTCTTTCTGAGGTTGTGTTCTGCACCTCGTTTGTGTCCCCTGTTTTTAAGTGATGAGCTGGAGAATCATGAGGAGTACTTCACGAAATTGGCTGTCAATCTTCTAACTGACTACAAGGTATTGATGCTGTGTGTTTTCGGGTTGTACAATTCATATGGAACTAGAGTTGACGTTAGCCTGCTTTTATATTCTTTTCATGCTTCTGACCACGAGTTTATGTTATTGTTCTCTCATGCCTTCTCCTTGTTGTGCAGAAAGAATTGGAACCTTCTATTGGCCGCATTGGTACATATGTTGAGAACTTAAAGGCATTAAGTCCACGGTAATCTACTTTGTCTCCTTAGTTTTAGTTTTATGAACCACTCAAACGTCAGATACTAGTCGTATATATGGCCTGAAGTAAGAGGAGTGAAAACTGTTCTCCCTTGTTTGATTCTTTTCGTTCGGACAATGCAGGTCAGAGGTACCAGCCAGTGCAGATAATCAAGATTCTCAAGTAACTAGCCCGAGGCGGCATCTTGAGGAAGAATACATGGATTATGAAGCGAAGGTGAGTTGTTGCTTGTGTTTGGTCTCTCTTCTGCCGATACCTGTACAATTCCTAAAACACATTGGGCTTCCGAGTTAATTAAGCTATTCATTCATTCGAGTCAGATCGTGACCACCTTCAGTGTAGTGGATAACATGAGAGAGCAATTCTATGCTAAAAAAGACGCAAGTTCAAGGTCTGATTTCTTGTCACCATCACTTAATAGCTGTGTTTTTAGTTAATCTCCGCCAGTACTGTACACATGAAGAGCTCTCTCTTGTCAGGAAACACGACGAAAGAGTGAAGGAGCTGTTTAACGAGATCGAAAAGCTGAGACAGGAATTCGATGCCATCGAAAGACCAAATCTTGAGGTGGAGGTTCCGAGCTCAAAGCAAGAAACAACATCCGATCAGGAGAAATCAGCGGATATTTCTCCCCACCCTACAGCGGAGCTGCCCAAGGGAGAACCTAGTTCGCCAAAGCCACCTGCTGAGCTTCCCAAGAAACCAGACACAAGTGGTGGTGAGGCTGGGAATCCCCTTGATCCTGAAGCAGAACTAGCAAAGCTGGAGTCAGTGTTCGGCAAGATTGATCCAACAGATTATTCACCAGAGGAGGTTGGCGAATGGGAGTTTGACGAGCTCGAAAGAGAACTACGAGCCGGCAATAACAACACCAAATCCTGAACTGCGTACTGTAAACTAAAGAAGCGATAAAAGTGGAAGAACCACCCTCCAGCTTCTGTATGAATTTAACTGCAGGAATTCGTCCCTGGAAAAAGAAGCTGATGGAAGTTTTAGATGACAAAGGCTTGCTTTGGACGTGCCAGTTAACACTGCTTTAAACGGTGACGGAGGAGGGAGAATTCTCCGTTTCAATTTGTTAATTCTTAATGTACATCCACAACAAAGATTTGTTATGTTGTATTATTGTAACAAATAATCGAACACAACAAAAGAAATTCTAACTATTTTTTTTTTTTTTTGGGAAATATTCTAAGTTCTTTTTATGTATGTAATATGTATGAGGCCAAATTCGAAATAGTATTTTTCCCCCTTCTCTTCCACTTAAAAATGGCCAGGCGACTTCACGATCTTGTCCTCTTCGGGTGCTGATTCAATTGTCCTGCAAATCGTGATGGGACTTGTTGACACAATCAAGAGCGTAACATTAAGCCATAACTGACGAGAACCCGTTATGATGAAGAAGAAGCTGGAAATTTTGGAAGAGTTGTTTTGGTAGTGGTTATGGTCGGTTGAATTTCAAAAACTTTGCTTAGCTCCTTCTGTTACTTATAGATCATGGAGTGATAAAATGACAATTTGAGGCCTTAACACAATAGAATGAAGTATTTGATGTAAATCCATGAAAAGGAACCAAGTGACTGTTGCTTCTTATTTACAACATGGGAAACATGATGTTCATCATCATTAATTTATGATACTTGCTTATGTTAAAATATCAGTATTGTGACAATCGCAAGAGTATATTTGTGCATTGCTTTGTAGATCAACACCACATGTTAGAGTACCGTCATTTTATTTTAGCAACAAAGGGTATTTCATTCGAACATTAACTATATTATTACAAGTTAAGTCAATTACGGAGAAATGGATTATGATATTTTGATAGAATAACAATAGCATGCACCACTTTGTAATAAACCTGGCCTTTTTCGACATTGTAGTACTCACTAACTAGTCGTCGAGGTGTATATTAAACGTTGGTGGTTTCAAAACACGAGAGATGAGACTCAAACGGTACAAGAATGGTGGATAAAAACATGTGTATATATCAAGTCATCAAATTCCCCCACACTTAACCGTTTGCTTGTCGCAAACCTGACCCAAACCAATGCAACTCTCCAGACCTCTATAGCAACATTCAACCCCAATCGTCGGCAGAAGATTTTCTAGAGACAACTTAGCTTCACCTTGTAGGCCTACCCCACCAAGGATCACTAAAGTCTCTTCCAAAACCCGATTTTGTGCAATGAACGGTGCCGCACACGTTGGGCTTACCTCATGTCTTAGAATTTCAAATTTTTTACATGGAGGACCAACTGCTTTTTCATTTCACACTTGAGCACCCTTTTTCGATACACGAGTCCACAACACAACATAAGAGAAGTCATCAATACCACATGAATCAACGGTCCTAAATCCACTAGTTCACAAAATCAACCGGCACATCAGAGAGACAGATATGAAAAATCTTATACTTCAACATCCTCCTACAACTACCTCCCTAGGTTGCATATCACCATAAAGACTGTCAATTCAAAGCATACTGAGCAGGATTTTGCAGGGAACAGTACTTGGAGCCCTCAATTCATCAAATTGGACAGTGGACTAGGTTCCAAGCACACAAACTCATCTAGCAGTCAAAATAGATAAACACCCCCACACTTAAGCACGACATTGCCCTCAATGGAGCAGAGGAAAGATAAGGAGAAACGATGTTACCGGGAATACAGACTGTCAGTAGGGCTAGAGTCATCAAAACACATTGGGTGATAGAAACCATAGCTCCAAGTGGACAAACCGAAAACAAACGAAAGGAAAACAAACCTTGGTGGGGTTGCCTCCCCACAAGCGCTTCTTTACAGTCTTTTAGCTGGACGCCAGTAGGGTGGATGCTCAGAGAGGTGTAGGAACATGTGCCTCCAAGGGCGGATCCACATCGCTCTTGAGGTACAGCTTCAGATGGTGGCCATGCACACGACGGGTGTGACCACCAGCACTCGTCAACTCAACCTGGCCATCCGACAGGATGCAAGCGAGTGAATACTCGGATGGCCAAGGCGGTCGATGCTCAGGAGGCGGAACCAGCTAATAGTGGTCTTCAGCTTTCTTTTGAGCAGGCTTAGCTACCTGCAGTTTCGGCCGCCACTCCTCCTTGATCTTTTCTTATGATAACAGAGTGGACGGGAGTGACGGCGAAGGTATGGGAGGGGGGTCCTGCAAAATGGGGAGCACAGAAGGATACACGACAGATAGCGGGTGAGGAACCTGTACTCCAGGTTGGCGAACGTGGTGATCGAGCCTGGAAGTCGAGTGTCTAGCCACTCCTTGGCCTGCCCCTCCAGAGTAAATGGGAAGTACCTCAGCTGGATTTCATCGGTTGAGACCCCATTGATCTTGATCCCATCGATCAGGTGTGATCGGGGGCACTCCCCCTTCTTGCCATGGAATACCACCGAACCGCGCAACATGGTGATGACAGAGGTGCTCACCTCAAGCTGGAACATGAGGGTGTTGAATGGGAGACCTCATGCCCGCGGCTCTGACGGTCCAGTAATACCCCATGGTCTGCTCCTCGGGAAGGACCACATCATGGTCCTGTGGGTCACCCATCTCTTCCTCCTCGGTGATTTGCAGCTGTGCTAAGGCCTCCTCCGCAGCCAGTCGTGTCTTTAGAGCCCGCTTGAAGTTCCTACAGGTCTGTTCAAGCTCTTGGTCTAATGGTAGTAAATCTCCCGACTGGCTACGGGTCATGCACTACCTGCACACAATCAGCAAAAGCAACCTGTGAAGGCACACAGGTGGAAGAGAGAAAATGCAGTAAAGAAAAAGCTAGAGTAACAAACTTTCACGTTTCCCCAATAACCTAGAGGTCCCCGGCAACGGGGCCAAAAACTTGACACGCTAAAACACAACACCAAACTGCGACCAAGTGTAATCGCAGTCCAGAAATGCAGTAACAGGCAAGCTCTATTTGTCAACCCGGGGTCTAGATCTACTGCCTACTCCGTGAATATCTATTATCTAGCAAACTAAGTCGAGTGATTGTGATTTTAACTAAAAGCAGTAAGAAAGCAGGAAATGGTTCGGTTTTGTAAAGCAAGGGAAGAGTCACTCGGGAATAAGTCCCCTCCTGAGTTAGGTCACAGTTGTAATTACCCTGGGTATACTAACTGTTCTTTAAACTGCGGAAGAACTGACAGTAGCTTGGAATCTCTTAAGCTGACCAAGCCCTCTCAGTCCGACTACCCGGCAGATGACTAGTCTTCACCGGGTTAGAAAGCTGAGGCTATGAACGCAAAACTCCACTACTGGAATTGGATTCCAGTACAGTCTTGGATAATGAAAATGTTTTTACATATACTACATCTCCCGCGGCGTAGCCGTGGGTATTGATTCTAGTTAAAGATTAAAGTAGTGACAGAAATCATCCACTCCCCAACAACTGTAGAAGCCAAAACCCCTAAATAAGGCCACCAAGAAAACTTCAAAAGGGTTCTTATTGTTCTTTTGATTTTTGTTTCCTCTATTTGGTGCCCATAAAAGCAAAATTTGGTTGATAGGCTACCATAGAACTGTGTTATAGAATAATGCCAACAAAAGTAATTTACAGTGTACGAAAAATCCCCAAATATGAGTTAGATTTTCTTAGTGTATTCATAAGCTTGTCAACCATTCAAATTTTGAAGAAATTTGAATTAGAACATGAGAGAGAGAAAGAGAGAGGAGCAACAATTTGAAAGTTTTTACATTGTCGATATTAATAAAGAGGACAAACTCGAAAAATATTAGCAGGACGATTGAAGAAGATGATCTTTTTCATTAAAGGCTTAAGAAAATATTGTGAAGAAACTCAAGGGATGAAAATGTAGGATGTTGTCTTGTCTCATTTTCACAACCGCAGGATGTGTTATGAAACTTTGGGTTCAATGGTTCTATAAACACTGCAAATAAAATGTTAATGTCATTAATTTCTATTTTTAAATAAAACTATTATCCCCAATGTCGAGAGCCGGCAGAGCAGGAGGCCTAGATATCTCTCTCTGCCTGCATGTCATTTTCATCCATGTGAATATGTGATTAGTATTTAGTCATTAGAGTAGCCGTCTGTTTTGACCAATTTCACCAATAATAAGAAGATTCTTTTTCCTCACACAAAAAAAAAAAAAAAAGATGATTCCTCGTTTGCACATTAGTATCAGTTAATTAGCTGGGAGACTCCTGCTACTGCAGGGCATATCCTTGGAGTACATTTGCATCTTTTTCACAGTACAGTTCATGCATTTGTTTTCAATGAACAAGATGAAGGAAATGCCTACCAGAGAAGAAATCCTCTCACCCAGATGCAAATCAAAACTTTGGTCTTTTTATATACATACATAGCTGTTGACATGTTCAATGTTTCCACATTCATGTCACTAGCCTACAGTAAAAGATCAGGTTTTGGAAGTAACTTACAGAGAGAATACAATTACCGACCATTTAAAGGGCATAAATTCGATCAACTTCAGAGTTGGAGAAATCAGACTGATGCCATGAATTCGACCCACTCATCCTTGCATGCTTCTCCTTCTTCCTAATCGACCGACGACTCTTTGATTTCACCACATAGTAAGTCATGGTGCCAAGTACCCCAGCCATGATCACTCCACCAACACAAGTTATCAGAATCGCAGCCCATTCGTGCTTTCTGCCAACCACTATGTAAGAAGAGGCCATAAATGCCACAGAGGTGCACACCGAGGCTAACCACATCAACTTGTTGATCACCTCCACAACTCTTTTCTCTGCTTTCGTCTCACCTCTCACCAACGTGATTTGGACCACGACAACAGCCAGTGATGTGAAGAGAGCAATGGCATTGAAGATGAAGAAGATCTTGAAAGAAGCATGGGTCACCACCACAGCTATCCCGTTGTTATCATCCCCTCCAGGGACAGTGAAGATTGCTGCAAAGGCAACAGTTGCAAATAGCACAGCTACAACAGTGACCGAGTTTGTGGCGTTGTTGATCCCTTCACGGTGTAGCTTCCTGAGCTCTTTGGAGATGTTGTGGACATTCTTGTTGGTCCTTCTGGTTTGCTCTAGCTGAGTATGCACATCTTTCTTGATTTGAGTAACCGTATTCCTCAACTCATCCCTTGGTTGGTTGAGTTCATTAGCTCTGACAGCTCCATAGCGAGAGAGACACTCCCTTATCTCTGAAGAATCTTCTGAAAGGGGGAGCCCTTCCGCTATATCGAGCGCTGTCTTGTGATCACGAGTCAGTGCATTGACGTTTGTGTCAGGAAGTAGTAACAATTCATTCACAATCTGCAATGAAAAAGATGGACCATTTGACATTAGTGTCTTATGACCAGCAAAAGCTTGAGAGAGGAGAGAGGAATGAGAGATCCAGAGCATATTAGACATCTATATATCCACACCACCTTGGCAAGAAGATGCAGAATTATGGGATTACAAATTAACCCTACCAAACCCCGTGTATACACGACAGTGTATAAAACTGAAACCATATAACCAATAACAGATCTAAGCAACTTCATTCGAAGAAATACCTCTGCGCGCTTTTTTCTGGTAGCAACATGCAATGCTGTGTTACCAAACTTGTCTGGCAGCATAACAATAGCAGCATCAGCTGCAAGAAGCAATTTCACCACCTCACGGCTCTGGCCTTTCACAGCCATATGCAATGGGGTCTGCCATTTCTTGTCGGTCCTTCGTGCCAATTGAGGGTCTTTGCTGAGCAATGCCCGCACGATTTCAACATGGCCTTGCCTGGCAGCTAAATGCAAAGCATTTTTACCATTTGACCTAGAGATCTCCAATAAGCTGCCATCCTTGGATAGCAATTCATTGACTACAGCAGTATGCCCTCTGGTGGCAGCAGATACAAGAGGTGTCGCATTTGACGGGCCATAGGTTTGGCTCAGGCTGGGGTCATGATCAAGTAGTACTTGAACAATGGCTGCAAGACGTGACACATTGTTCAGGGATTAATGCTTCGTGTAAAAATAACATAGAGAGAAAGCAATACAATATCAGAAACGAGGAACAATGACAAACAGTCAAGACACTTACCATGGTGCCCTTGCATAGCAGCAATATGGAGGGGGTCGAACCCCGACCTGTTCTTCCTAGTAGTGCACTCTTTAGTTGCATACTTGAGAAGTTCCTTCACCACCTCCAGATGTCCTTTGTCAGCAGCAGTAAACAAGGCGGTCTCTCCCAACTCATTGACTTCGTTGACAACCGACGCCCTTATCTCTGCGACCTCAGTATCAAAGTCTGCTCCTGTCAAAGTCCCCACCATTTGAGAATCAATACCATCTAAAATCTGCTTCACAGCAGCCAAATCGCCGCGCTGAGCTGCCAAGTGGAGCTCGGTATCGTTGTGCCGCCCTGTTACTTGCTTTACATACTTCTTTTTCCCAGCTTGGTCAATCCTTTTCCCAGAGTTGGACAGAACCAGAGCAGGAGCTGTCGATGCAGAGGATGGTGAAGGTGTTGGTGATAGCTCACCCAATGGGTTTTGGGATTTTTGACGGATGAGAAGTCCATTCTCCAAATCCATCTCTGCTCCTATCCAAAATGGTTGAATAGAAACCCATCAGAAACATGTTAAAAAGAGCTTCCTCCACTAATATTCAATCGATTAGCAGAAATCGAGCTTCCCCTCCACAAATTCTCTTCCTACAAATTAGTTTGATTTTTGAAACTATCCTCTAAGGCTATAGGAATTAAACTTCCCTCTCCTCCAATAGAACCCATGACCGAATTTCTTTCATGAAACAGGAATCAAGCAATTATGACAATGGAAATTTTATGGGTTTCTAGATTCACTCAATAAATACAGTAAATCGCGCAGCAATACACTACTACTAATTATCAGTAAGAGCGAGAGTGGAAAAGGAAACCGATTTCGCATGCGCAAAGCTGAGTGATTTGGATTAAAAGCTGAATTACCTTCTACTACATGGGAAGCCATGGCCGGAGCAAGCTGTGGCAGCAGTTATTAGAAGAAGAGGGAAGGCAGAGCTTCAAGGAATCATCAGCTTGGGAAAGAGGAAGAGGAGTGGGTAATAAACTAATAATTGAAGTGCTTAGGAGTTAGGCAGCCCAGAAAGGAAAGGAAGAGAAGTGAGAGGTAGAGCTGATAACCAAAAAGAAAAGGAAAAGTTGCAGAAGAAAAGAGGAAGACGACAAAAGATGGAGGGAAGACGAAGAGGAAAGCGCAGCGAAGGTGAGGAGGGAAAGAAGTGTAGAAGAGTGCGTTTTTTGTTCTTGGCCCTGCTTTAGAGCAGCAAATGGTAATGGGTCGGGTTATGTCGGGTTTTGTTAACTCCAAATTTATGGTTTTATCCATGACAAAAATTTGGATAAAATTTATTGGTTTTGGAAAACACAAACTCAATTTGTTGGATATTCACGGGTTCATTGGTTTCTATGGGTTTTTGTTGTAAAAAATTTACAATAACAAGTTTTTATCAAAATAGAAGTCAAATATCAATCTCTCAATACAAATTATTCATATATAAAACACCATTCTAGAAAATTTAAACAAATCACAAATTAACCATACAAATTATTCAACACCAATCTAGAAAACTCAAGAAAATTGAAGTAAATTATAAATTATCCATAAACAACATGATTCATTGAAAGCTTCTTCCTCCTTGTCAATTAAACTTCTTCACTCTCCACCCATAATATCATCTTCATTCTACTCAATTAGAAAGAAAAAAAAATTAGACATGTCTCCACAAACATAAATAAAATTAGTTGCTTAGAATATTAAATACATCAGAAAAATTAATTATATAGGTGTGAGCAGGTATCCATGGGGCGGGTATATCTAAACTCAAACCCAAACCCATACCGGTGAATAGTGAACGAGTTTACATCCGAACTCGGCCCAAAATTCGTTAACACGAGTTTTACCCGCGTTGACAGGGTTAGATTGGGTAGGGTAATGTGAATTCGGGTTTTATTGCCATCTCTTTTAGAGTGACTTTAGGGTTTAGAGTGACATGTATGATTATTGATTACTGTCTCGGCCCAATAAAGTCATCCTATATCTCTGAGATATAGAATGCCTTTAGCTTCTAGGTCCATATAGGTAGTGTTGGGCTTTATGTAGGCTATCTCACAAAATTGCCCCATTGTCAAGTTTGATGTTTATAGAGAAACCAGCGCTGTTTGAGACATTTGTACCCGTCAAAACCTTCTTAGCAGTTTCCCTTTAGCACTTACTTATAGAACCCAGAAAAGGAACCAACTTACAATTTTCAAATGAGGCAGAATGAAATACACCAATACCAAAAAGTAAAAACATATAGCCTGACAAACTCATCATTTCCTTGATATCATGACTCATGAGAAGCCACTGAACCTCTTTTACCCACTTGACCAAAAGAGGTTTGTTCAAACCTTGTTGAATGCAGAAGTGAGATCCACATCGGTGCGACCCTCATCATTAATCCAGCTAAACTTCTCCAGGAAAGGGCTGACATTGAGTGGAGGAAGAGGGTAAGAAGCAATGCAATCTCCCCAAACATTCCCATCTCCCAAATCCCTAGTCACCTCCCACACACAGTTGTTACACTTGAAACCTGCACCAAACCCAATCATGAATATCCTGTCCCCTCTCTTCAGCCTCTTCTTGGCCTCCATGTACCCCAACACATACCAAAGCCCACCAGCCGATGTGTTCCCGAACCGGTGCAGTGCCATTCGAGATGGCTCGAGGTCGTAGTCGTTGAGGCCCAAGCTCTTCCCAACCCCATCAATCACTGACCTCCCACCAGGGTGTATGCAGAAGTGCTGAATTCCTGCCTTCATGTTGAGCCCTTCTCCTGCCGCTTCAAGCGATGGAGCAACCCCACCTTTCGCCTTCTTTCGACGGTAAGTGTGGAGGACATAGCGCAGGAGATCCTTCAGTGGCAGTATCTTGGGGACCAAAACCCTGAGGTTCAGTTTGAAGGCTATAGCAGCAGCTTTAGTGAGTCCCTTTGTGAGGAGGAAACCTTCATGTCCAAGCTTGTCTTCCATTTGGATGCAGCAGTTGTATGCCTCGTCATTAGCTCCCAAATGGGTTCTCACCAACTGGTTCAGTTTCATCACTGCTTTCCCCTTCAAGCTCCCATTGTTGGTCAGCAGCATTGAACACCCACCGGACCGGAACAGGCAGTTGGACAGAATCATGGATCTCTCCTTCCCACAGTACCAATTTGGTGCAATCGACTCTGTGCTCACCACAATGGCTAAAGCCTTGCTGTGGCTCTTGAACAGCTGCTGCACCAAATCGATGGCCACAATGCTTGCACTGCATCCCATCCCGGAAATGTTGAACGTCTTGATGTCTTCCCTCATCTTGTACCTGTTCACCACCCTGGAAGTCAGAGAAGGTTCAGGGGAAAACAGAGAGACATTGACCACCAGGATGTCGATGTCGGTTGGCGAGATCTTGGTCTTGGCGAAGAGGGCGTCTAACGTGTCGAAGGCGATGTCATCGAACTCCGAGAGGGAGTCGGTGAGGACTGGAGTGGCTTCCCTGCCTTCCAGAACGTTTCTTGGGCCGTAAGTTTCCTCCCCGAGGCCAGAGCTGACTATGGTTTGGAGGAGGAACCTGTATTCTTGCAGCCCAAGGTTCTTGTTTCGCATGACGATCTTGGCGCAAGTCTCGGTGTTGAGCATCCTGTCTTCAGTGCCCTTGTAGCACTCGTAGTGGAGCATGTAGCAGCATGAATGTGCCCTGTTTTGGAATATGAGCTTGTAGAGGTGGAAAGTGATGTAGGAGAAGAGAAGGAGGAGAAAGATCATCATGGCTGTGGCTTAGAGGGGGGAAAAAGAGATGTCTTCGTGGTTCTCACAAGCCCCTTCCTTTGTTGCATGAAGTGTGTGGAAACTGGATAAGTTAAGTCTTACCTTTATAGAAACTTCTGCTTGGAACTTGGAGAAGGCATGGTTGTATCTTCTGTTTAAGGCTGTGTTTGGGTTTGGTGTATCCGAAAATAGGTACAAGTGTGTAATATAATGAGATCCAACCAGATAGATATATATATATATTTGAGAATCCATAACTTTGTCACATTTGAGATTAACAGTGTTATTCTCATTACACAAACTTATGTTAACAGTGTGCACATAAGACTTACGATGTATTTGTTCACTTACACCGGGCGAGTACAACTGTGCACAACCAAATGAGGCCTAAGAATCTACTGGCTTCCACCATGTTGGCAAGTTGAGGGTAGTGAAATCTTTCTTGAGTGAGAAGAAAGTTGAGTACCTCAACCACCTATATTTATTACCTGGGTGTAAAGTAGTTGAAATGAGTTTTTATCAGCAGGTGGGGAGTGTAGTAATGATATGGATGGAGATTGGCAAGGTGGGAAGCTTTGGGATGCTGTAAAACCTGTGTCTGGCAATGCACAAAAATCATCAGTAACTCGTAATAAGTAATATGAGGTCAGAACATACAAATAGAAACTGTGTTCTCTTACCTCTCTGATGCTTTTGTGGGAGATTTTTCCCCTCTTGTTTGAACTCTGCAGCTGGCACTGGGTTTCATTTAAAACAATGGGGGTCCTTTTACTGCACTGAATCTGACAAATTGCAGACAAGGAGCTAAGCCATGTTTTTCAAACTTAACAAGCTGACCTTGCGCTTTCACTTTTTGCCGTACAAGTTCTATCTGTATTATACCCCAGTTCTGTGTGATTACACTTGCTGCTGGGTGAACTGTTCTGGAAAGGGAAGGGAGCTAATTTGCTGTTATTATTAGAGTTTGATTAACATTTACCACATGTATGAGTTGGTATTATGTAATTTATCACAGAATCGTGTTTCGTATTAGTTTTGACTGAGCAAGCCCTAGACAGTCATACAGAAGCCAAAAGTTGAGTATAGGATCAGAAACTGGAATGCAATGTAAACCCAAAATGAGAGCAATGCCTTCAACTAGCTAAATAGTCCTTGTTTTCGTATAAACTTACACGAAATGCGATGTGAATAATGTTTTGTCAATTCAAGGAGCTATTTTGAGAAAGGGGTGTGACTTATCCAAGTGCAGTGACTACAATAAATATAGGAAAAGCATTGGCTCTGCTCCGTTGCGGACTACTGAGTATTATGGCAGTCTGCTCTCTGCTGTCGCAGCAAATCCAGTTCATGTGGCCAGATGTCTTTATAGGTGGTGTTAACACGATATGATGCACTTAGAATTTGAGACCAAATCATAGTAGGATAACAATAACGTAACTCAGATTTACAGTCATGATAATAATAACCCAAAAGAGAATGTAGCAGCTCCCATCTTTCTCGAAAAGCAAGGTATTAGCAAGTTGAGCAAAAACAGAGGATTAAGAGCAGCACAAGTGTTATGGCTTCAAGGGAACGAGTCAAATGGGAATCAATTAACCCTCATCGACTAGATGATGAAGCCTTCTGTTTTAACAAAACCCAAATGGTAAAAACACCAGAAAAAAGGCCAATCGCTTCCATGGAGATCAAAAGTTAGAAATCGTTTGACAAAATATATAACGATCTGGGAATGCAAATCGAAGAGATTTAGTTGCTCTTTCGGCGACACCCCAAAACCCAGAAAGCATTAAGGGGATAAATATTGTCAAGAAGCAACACAAACAATATGGCTTCAAGGGAACGAGTCAGTTGGGAATGGAGGTATCCACAATGACCAGATAATGAAGCATTCATTCCCTAACTCGGTTCAACTGGGACAAACAACAAAATAAATGAAATGGTTCATATCCTGTATGATCAAAACGATTATGGCGATGAACGGAGCATTTGGAAAACATGGCTCCCGCCATGGGTAACCATTCTCGCAGCCGCAGGAAGAAATGAAAGATGAAGGTAGTGACCCGTGCATTTCAACGGTGACTATAAGAAGAGGGATTTGCTGGGATTTTAGCAACTCCATCAGACAAAACCCTAATTTTGGAGAAAACCTTGAGGAATTTGGGCTTACGCCATTGATACAATGGCCTGTTAGATTGGGTTTTAACCCAAGCCCTTCATCGGGCAATTATCATTGGGCCTCGCTGTGCTAGTAAATCAGGAGCCCAATCCATGAATTAACTCAAAAATAAGCTCTAGATCATCTTTTTGAACAAGCGCTATAGTAGGTGTTCACCATTCGGATTACTCGCTTCGGTTCATAGGTCGTTCTAACAATAAGGAAGCTCATTCTGTGGCTCGTCATGCCTTGTTCATGTCACCCCGTATGTTTAAGGGGTTCAACTTCGTCTCTTGGTTACGATGTATGTAGGAATCCTTTTGGATCTTCTTCAGACAATGTATTTTTTTCTGTCCCCGATCTTGGGGTACTGAATGGCAAAAAAAAAAGCGCTAAATTGAAAGTAAATTCATATCGACTAACAAATTTTGTTTTGGTTAAAAAATGGACGTCATTGCGTTTAATTTATGTTAAAAATAGAACGAACATGAGCAATGCCGATAATGTCATATAATAACAACCATCGTCCAAGACCAGGATCACACAATAAAGAGATGTGTGCCAAAATTTACAAAATGAATCCTAGAATTCACCGAATGAAAATCATCTTATTGAGAATGAATAATCGCTTATAGATCTTACGCAAATGAATATCATATATCAAAGATTCAAAATACCCAAACCAAAGCATATATAAAGTATCAGTTACCCACAAAAACAGATGCTTCTGATAATATAGTACCTAGACTCAGACGACAACAGAAGTGTTCCATAGGCAAACCAAAAAATATTGTCTTTCCACGAGAAATAATCCAGTAGATTTGCTTTTAACCCTCTACTTCCCGTACCCTACTAAAAGGCTTAGACAAATAAGTTGGGTCTGGATGCCTTGTATGTGGTCTTCAGCTTTCTGGTTGGTGGTCTAACCTTCTTGAACACCAAGGGGAACTTGATCTTGGAGTTGTGGAACTGCTTGGTGCTCTCCCTCTTGCACAGCTTAGCGGGGATGGTTGCGGTCTTGATGAGCTGGATGCAAGGGGATCTGACCCTGTGGCGAGAAGCCATCTCGCTGTACATCTGTTCCACAGCACCATTCAGAGTGGTGTCACGGAATTCCTTGTACATGTTGTGGTAACCTGTCCTGCTTTGGTAGCGCAGCCAAATGCCATAGTTGTTGATCTTCGTGGGGTTCTTCTCGAAGATCTGCACATGAATCATGATATCATAAACAAGCATTCAGGATTGGCAGGAAATGAAAATGTTTGAAGGCATCAATCAATGTGGGTGCAAAACACTGGATCAAAAAGAAATTAAGGAAACAGCTGTTGAAACTTGAAAGCAAGCAACAACTCTTTCCCTCAACCATGCAACGACTAAGAGGCTCATGGACTAGTACGGCAAAAATGTAGCCTATCTAATGTCACCGGAGTAGAATGCCTAGGATTGGAGTAATGAAATGGAAGGAGCGATGAGTATTATAGTTTGAAGGGTATAAGTCATATAGGGAACCATGGAATTCGTATCAACAAGATGATGAAGCATTGCAGTTGCTACCCAAAATAAAGTTGATGGCTAAGCACTCTAGTGAGATGGAGCACATGATGGAAGAAATTAAATAGTTAAACAATCCAATAATCCAAGGAGCTTACAGCTTGAGGCTAATGATAACCCTATGTTTGCTTGGGCTTCTAGAAAAATAACCCATTTCCTTTCCTCGCTCCTTACAGGACTAAGAGTCTAAGACAATCGTTCTTTAGCAGATGCACAAGATATAGAGATATAACTTGACAGAAAATGAAGCTACTCCGTTGTTCTCCGGACAACCAAAGGATCATCATCAAAAAAATTGGACACAAAAGTACGGAGAAAGACCTTCCACTTTACGTTTCAAGATGTTCAACAACCCATCCGACAAAATCTAAGAACCTAACAAGATAATTCTAACTCATATATGAAAAAAGGGTGATCCCTATACCAAAGCCACATTTAAGTGATTAACAGTAAGGATTACAAATTCTAAAACAGTTCACCTCGTTGATAGCAAGAATCTGCCCGTTGCTTTTCTTGACCTTCTTCAGCTTCCTCAAGAAGTACCTGGCCCGAAACCAGCCAGTGAATTCTTGAGCAACATAATACAAAACTCTACCAAAGTACAAAACAGAGGAAACACTGCAGTTAAGGACAACCCACCAGAACTTGGACTTGGCGCGAACCTCATTCGTATTCCAGAGCTTCATCCTATAGATCTTCGGGTGCTCATCGTTCTCCGTCGGCAGAGCTCGCCCAACGACCTGGTACTGGTGGTACTGCACACCCCGAGAAAGACAAAAGCACCCAACAACACAATCAACATACGAACAAGACTTGAATCCTAACTACGTTAGACCAACACGCCGATGAGCCAATGCTATATAGCATAGTAGAAGTGCTCAGCTAACAATTAAACAAATGAGAATCAAAGAACCCCAGAGAAAATTTGAACGGAAAGTGGAGAAGCCGAAAGCTTTCACATACCCTGTAAGCAACCATTCTCGCCGGCTGAGGAAAATAGAACGGTAAGTTCCCTTCGCTTCAAACCGTCTCTGCCTTCCCCTCTAACGCCGCCGATCGAGAACTAGGAAGAGCGTTTTGGTTTTGGTCGCTGAGGAGTGAGGACGGTAAACCCTAATTGTAGAGATAATGAGAGAAACGATGTCGTTTTGAGGTTTACCCAGGCGATGGAGCAATAGAATCCCGACACGTGGTGATCGAAATGGGCTTTAGCCTGGAATGTTTGGATCGTAGCCCAAAGCCCACGAAACCCAACAACTAGCTTCACCATTAGGCCGTGAGAAACTTGTTGGTTGTTGGCTTGTTGCCCATAACGGGTTAACCGTTAACGGCTATTTCGCAACGAGAACCGGGCAACGGCAGGTACCTTCCTCCTCGAAGAAAGGAATCCTCAGCTTCCCCCGTTCAATTCTTTCCTCTCATTTCCTTTCAATCTACAGAGCCCCGATACGGAGAATCGGAAAGAGTGTAGAGAGAGAGATGAGGTCATTACCGTACGCCGATGCCGACAGCCATATGAGAGCCTTGGCCGGCCGGGCGGAAGGTTTCGGCCGGATGGCAATCGGCGGTCTCCACGGAGCACTCTATTCGGTCACCTCATTGGCAGGTTCTCGCCTTATTTCTTCTTTCTTGAAGAACCTGAAGTGGGAGTTTGTATAAGAATTCAAAGAATTAGGGTTAACTTGAAATTCGCATTTGGTCCTTTTTAATCATCTCGTGTGTGGTTGTTGAGTGAATATGCTAGATAAGCAATTTAGGTGAATATTAGGGCTAGTGAATGAATATTGATAGGTTCCTTGCCATTGTGATAGATGATGGCCCTGGATCACTCCGAGAGGGATGCCGAAGGAAGGAGCCACTGTGGATTGTGTTCGATGTCTCCGGGACGATTGACCTAAAGACATTTTTGAGCGTGTCGTCTTACAAGACGATCGATGGGCGTGGCCAGAGGATTAAGTTCACTGGGAAGGGTTTGAGGCTGAAGGAATGTGAGCATATAATCATCTGTAACCTTGAATTTGAAGGTGGGAGAGGGCATGATGTCGATGGGATTCAAATCAAGCCGAATTCGAGGCACATATGGATCGACAGATGCAGTCTTCGTGATTATGACGATGGCCTCATTGATATCACTCGTCAAAGCACTGATATAACTGTCTCTAGGTTTGCGTCTGGTGGCTCTTGGGTTTTTCTTTCTTTCGTAGGAGAAAAACAGTGGGATTTGGGTGGTTATGTTGTCTTGCAACTCTGCAGGTGTTACTTTGCTCAACATGACAAGACCATGCTTATCGGAGCAGATCCCACTCATGTGGGCGATAGATGCATTCGTGTGACTATTCACCATTGCTTCTTTGATGGAACCCGGCAGAGACAGCCTCGTCTTAGATTTGGGAAAGTTCATCTCTATAACAATTACACTAGGAATTGGGCAATCTATGCTGTCTGTGCTAGTGTGGAAGCTCAGGTAGTTATGATGCTTTCTTCTGCTATTGAGCATTCAGGATAGAATCTGGCAGGTGCTGAACTGAGTTTTGTTCTGCACTTATATTCTGTTTTGCCTCCACAGATATATTCGGAGTGCAATGTATATGAAGCTGGAGAGAAGAAAAAGGTCTTTGAATATTACACAGAGAAGGTAACCTAGATCATTGGTTTCCATATGATTATATAAATCAAAATATTCTCTTATTGTAAATAAAAATTTGGAGAAAAAGCAAACGTGTGATACAATCTGAAATGGAGACTGCTCTTAGCTAATAGATCAAACACTAACATGACACATACCAGAAGCTGGTTTGCATTATTTTGCTTCAAGTCTCTCGCTTTTGTTCTTTGGTATACAGGCTGCTGATGCAGAAGAGGCCAAGTCTGGCTTTATAAAATCTGCAGGAGATGTGTTCCTGAATGGAGCTCTGCCATCTCTTCAACCTGTTATCGCTGAAGATTGTGTGTTCCATCCAAGTGAGCATTATGCAAACTGGACAGTGGAGGCTCCCTCGGATTCTTTAAAGGGAGTTCTTCAAGTCTGTGCAGGTTGGCAAGCTCTTCCTCGACCAAACGAGAACATCCCGAACTAGAAATAACTAGTTTAATATTTCCTCGCTCTCTTCTACATTGTACCTTATGTTTGTATTTTGTTGCATCTGTTTACGTCTATTGTCATAGGCTCTCACACATTACTGTGTGCAAATGGAGGGTGAAAATGGAAGGTGTAAATTTTTTGTATCCAGCTAACTGATCTAGGTTTTCAATTGAACTTTGTGAATGGTGATGCAGAATAATTCCAGAACACATTTGGTCAACTCTATCACATTTTTGTAGTAATTGTTAAGAGTTTCTATTTTTATGGGCCTGTCTGATTTACTTATACTTATAGCTCAGCGTCTTTGTCGACCTTCTTAGTTAATCTGTTCTTGCTACCATTCTTTCAAACTTTTACATTATCTCAAGCCTGATTCATTTAGCCAAGTTCCGCCAAAAAATGAAGATAGAGCTCCAGTTTTTGGCTTATTCTACCATTTGAAATGCATTAGTAACATCATTAGAAAGAAACAAGTAGGTGGTATCAGCCAAATAATATGCTGCGTAATTTCTTCCATGGGGATAGTATACAATGTCTCTTAAATCTTACTTCTATTGCTACTTCGTCGTCACATACATCCTCGAGATGAGTTTCATGATCAGATGCAGAAGAGCCATGAAACATATCAGAGAGGTGATTCTCCACGTCATCTGGACCAAACATCACCAACTCTCCTGAACTGTTGTCTTCTCCACTGAGCACTCCAACGTACCTGCCATAAACTTCTCTATATGTAGGTAAGAGTTTCTTTGCTATTGATACCTTCAATGCATCCCTCAAGTTCTCATTTGGTACAATCCAAGATACCTGTTTCCTGTGTGATTCCTCAAACGCTGCATTAAACCTGCGAAAACATTCTTCTGCAGCTTCTGGTGATACCTCTTTTAGAGGCATACTCGGCAGGGCTGAGAAGACCTTATTCCAGGCAATCGTCTCATAGTTAGCAGCATATTTTCTAAGCTTGTTGGCATGCTTGGACACCCAATCTTCACCCAGGATAACCCTTAGCCTGGTTGTGCATACCTTCTCGAAGATGAATTGCAGATTGTTTGCTAGGAAGAGGTATGAAAGGGACACATCATCGTACTTTTCTGATTTCATGTCAAGCTTGCATAAGAGAACCAGTATTAACCAAGCTAGTCGGGATGATAGAGCTGGTGAGGGCCCACCATCAAAGGAGCTGGTTGGGCTCTCAAAGTAAGATTCAGGCAGCTTCGCATTGCTCTCTGGGAGAGAATCAACAATAATGTCTGCGAGAATGCCACTGTAATCTGCCAGGGCTGACAAGTAATCCATGACTGATCTGGTCAAGGGATGAATCCCACCACCAGGAACTATATCTTTTGATGAATACTCCCTTTGGAGGGTAGATTCAAACTCGGATAGAGTCTGACGAACTGACTCACCAAGCCTGAGAAGCGATGAATGAGCTTTCCGTTTGACATTGGAGGTTGAACCACCACCGAACATGGATTCTATTTCAGGCCAAAGATCAAACAGTGCTTCATGGAGATCCATTAGCAAGAAAATCTTGTCATCCTTCAAGTTCTTGTTCCTAGTCACGAGTTCAGGAAACCTGAACAAATTGGCTGCAGCTTCTTTAACCACCTCAGAGAAGCATAGCTCTCGGGTTCTCTCAGATGCCGAGAACACATGGTCGCAGAGATTTTTCTCCCCTGTGAACAGTGTTTTGACAGCAACACTAGCAGCATTCAGCCAGTTCTTGATCATACTGTCAAGAGCTTCTGGATTCAGTCTCTCGACTTGGAAAGGGTTGTGGAAGTGTTCAACTCCGAGCAAGAAGAACAGTCTCTTGTCCACAATGGATCTTCGGACGAGTATGTAAGTTTCGAGACACTCTTTCGCATACCCAGCACTCGTCATGGAAGCAGCAATTGACTTCAGATCAGACATGGCAGCTTTTGGAATTCTCCAGTGGTTTAGAATTAGGACCGACTCCTCATGACCTGCTCTTGGCTTTTCCTCTTCTGCAGAATAATGGCTCAGATACTCGGGATGAAGCTGATCATGAAGTGTTGACAGAATATGGTGGAACTCTTTCTCCAGCCTCGTCATGGCCATCTGTATCAGTTTCTGACAGTGAACAATAAGCTTCGCGGTATCAGGATACTGAGACTTAAGCAAACGGATGGACTGACGGAGGTCGTTGATGGATTTCAGGAACTCTTTGGCCTCCTTCCTTCTGTCGTGGTGGAAAAGGGAAGAAAATTTAGGCGCTGAAGAGGAATTTTCAATATCCCACCTGGATATGATTGATGCAGCATTTTGAATGTCTTCCTCCATCATGGATGCAGAGAAAGTTCGGTGGAGAGGAGAAGGAGGGAGGGGGGAAGGAGATGAAGAAGATGGGAATGATTGGGGAGAAGACAGAGTTCTCTTTGGGGATGATGGAATAGGAGGGTGTGGAGAAGGCGAAGGAGAAGATGGGACGGATTTGAGAGAAGACAGAGTCCTCTTTGGGGATGAGATTGGGGAGCAGTGTGCCATTTTGTTTGTTACAGGGTCTTGCTCCTTTGGCTGGCTGTTAGGAGGGAGGGGAGAAGGAGATGAAGAAGATGGGAAGGATTTGGGAGAAGACAGAGTTCTCTTTGGTGACGATGAGATAGGGGGGAGGGGAGAAGGAGAAGAGGGGGCGGATTTGAGAGAAGAGAGAGTTCTCTTCGGAGATGAGATTGGGAAGCAGTGTGCCATTTTGTTTATTGCAGGTTCTTGCTCCTTAGGCTGGCTGTTTTTCTGGCTTTGCTGGGATACTTTGGAGCCTTGGATACGAGAAATGCAGGGAATTATATAGAGGGGGAGAACAGCTTGCGGGAGTTTCTGATTGAAGGTAAGTTTATTATAAGAGCAACATGGTTGGAGTCTTCTTTCTCTTCTTTTTCATTTGCCTCCTTTGTTTAAGCAGTAATGGAAAATTAAGAGTTGACTTATGAAACGAAGATCAAGCAACTAGTAGTTAAGTTATAATGAAGGTCTTCTTCTTTGGGCGGGCTAAAGAAATTTTGTACTTCTCCTGGCTAGACTCAAGTTAATTTTTCCCCCCTCCTTGTTTTAGTGTGAAGCAACTCTACAAGCACTACTTCTTTTCTAATGGACGCTAGGAAGTCTAGCAGTACAAAAGGTGTAGCTTGTTAATAACAGTCCACTGTCCATATACAGTTGTGGCATTTAGTAGTTTATTATGTCTTTAGCTTTCAAGCCTCCAACAGGAAGGAGACCTCTACTCTCTTATTCTCATAACACATTTGTTTATCTCCCTGTGTATCTCTAAATCATATAGCCATGGTTTGCCGGCTAAGCCGACTGGTTTACTTCTGGTACGTGATTGGGAATTCAGGTTTAGCCATGTGTTTAGAGAGTAATTTTGCAACTGACTTCCTTGCTTGTAAGAATCACTCTGTTAGTTTTCGCATACATTCTTTCAATGTGTGTTGCCCTAACCTAAAGCAGTGACTTTTCTACGATTCATTGGGTATATTCATGAATCGTGTTATTACAAATACGATTTAGATGCTTATGTTGTCTGCTATTTTACCCACAAAAAAAAAACTTGGACCATCACTGGTGCAGATTTGGGAGCATTCCCATCTAGTCTTGAATCAACTAGAAAGGATCGAATAAAAGAAGTCAGATTAGCTCTGTACATAATTAGAACTCAATGCATTTAGTTTCTATTGTTTTGAATTCACAATCCAAATTCCAATACTCTATAATTGTAATTAGCTCTAAACATGGAGGCCAATGAAGCTCCTATAATTTGGAGGCACTGTGCTGGAGGACGTCCCAACATACTATCAAGCCGGCTGTGTATACGAGACTCTAATAGAGCTCCACCTTTTAGCTTGCCGGAAGAAGGTAATCGTTGGTTAAAACTATATTGACCCTTGATCTGAGATTTCGTTATCATAATCTACTAAACAACAAATTGATCATCACCATGAAATTGAATTGAATTAAAAGAAATACGCAATCTATTAGATATATTATGGTTTGGTAAGATATCACACCCTTCATACTTCATGGTAGGAGGGGATTGGTTAACGTTTCTTCTTTGAAATATATGTTAGTTAATTGTGAAGTCAGATATTCATCACCCTTCAATCTTCATACTTGCCCTCCCTCTCATTCGTACAGTACGAACTTGTCAACTGGGATCTGTACGGTTACTATGCATACATCTTTTATCTTCCTAACTATAATATTATGCCTATATTGTTAATCACGTCATTACTCACTGTTTTCAATAACCAGTTTGTTTCAACATTTCGAAGTTTTGTGAGAGATTCATTTATGGATGATAATCACTCCAATAAACGCCCTTTTAAATGAAAGCCAAAGGATTATGCGCTTGAAATTTGTACAAGTATATCATATCATGTGCTTTAGTCCAACTGTAAGTATTGGTGAAAAGGACTAAACGAGAACTTGAACACGTAACCTCAGGATCAAATCAACTTTGATATCATTTTAAAAATTAATTGGTCTCAATAACCCAAGTTATTGAAATCAAATAGTTCTTGAAAATCATGATATATATAGAAATTGCTCACTACAATACAGTTGTTGAATATGTAAAGAAATAATATAAGATCTATTCTAAAATTTATCCTTACAATTTGAGTTACATACAGATATCGTTCAGCTCTCTTATGACAAAATATTCATAAAAATCAGATAGTCTAAAAAATATGTCCTGAGATCCTCGATGTTTATATATGAAAGAAATTGCATTTTGAATTTCAAGTTCAAGTTCGTAATCAACCTCTTCATTAGTAGTCTTACGTAGGTAGGTGTCGTATGTGGTATATCCGCATGTCAATACCAAATGGTTGTGAAAACCGTAGTTCAAATAGAAAAACTTATTATTGTAGTCTAAATCAGACTTTTAACAATACAAAAATAATTGAACCACAATTTCAACCCAAAGTATCTTACTGCTGCTAACTTTTCTGATAGATGCTTAGGATTTTATAATCTGTTTTGAAATACAGACCTGAAAGATTTAAACATTAGAATCAGTAGTTGCGAGACAATGCGTATAGACATCCGTACGATATTAAGAGTACTTTCATCACGTTAATTGTGCTGCATATATTCATTTATAATTAATTAGCCGGTCGCCCGTGGATGACGATAATTAGAGGTTTATATATATGTTGGGGAAAGTCGGGAGTTGGTGGGGGTGGCAGCTATGAACTGAAAGGGAACCTGGATTATCACCCATCTCAAATACTATAATTAAGCTGATTGTTGGCCAAAGTATATATATAATAAGTTGCTAAATAAATAGTTTTGAGTTTTGACCAAATTTGGTGGAATAGTATTATATATATGGGCGCCTCTAATGCTAGCTGGCTAACCACGTTGTGTAATATAATAGATGTTGTTTTGGAATGGAATATTGGCATATGGGTCGACGATGGATATTACTCAGCTCAGCTGGCTAATCC
This sequence comes from Linum trigynum, assembly GCA_964030455.1. NCBI lineage: Eukaryota > Viridiplantae > Streptophyta > Magnoliopsida > Malpighiales > Linaceae > Linum > Linum trigynum. The sequence continues at coordinate 5,847,465 of OZ034816.1, forward strand.
ATGAAACGAGTTCTGAGTTTTTTTCTGAACCAAACTGCATGCATCATTTAATGTTGACTGTGATATATAATACGAATGAAATGCTTTTTTATCAGACCCTTTTTCCCCGTCGTTTATTTTAATGACCGAATTAAAAAAAAGTCTACTACGTTACATTTTCCCCATATAAATATATATTAAGCAAGTATAATTAATTTTTTAACAAAGTGAAAACATGACCCAGGTGCTCATAGTTTATATTGCAGCTATCATATATATATATATATATATATAGAGGTAACTACTCCTTAGCAGGGACGGAGCTAGGATTTGACGTTAGGGGGGCCGAAAATTATTTAATACTATTACCACAGAAGGGTGATAAAAAATTAAAAACTAAGCAAGACAATCAAAGTAAATTTTACTTTTAATAGTATTATGATTAATCATTTTAGATTATTAGAGTCAAAATATTGATGTCGAATAACTTATAAAAGGTCGAAATGGATAATTTTTCAGTGAAATAAAATTTCAAAGTGGTATTAAAACAGAAAGCAAATAAAAAGTAACAGAATTGTAGAGGCTGGGTATCAAACCCTCAACCAACTACATCATAACTCACTTCCTCCTCACTTGACTAAGCCTACTTTGTTTTTATCAAATTTGCACACTAAACGTATTAGGTCTTTTGTTAGTTTTTACGAAATTTCCAAAATATCAATGTAATTTAGACGTAACTTTTACGATTCTCGGAGGCCCGGGCCCCCGAGACCAACTGTAGCTCCTCCCCTGCTCCTTAGAAACTAAAGTTGCAGAAAGTTCTTCAGCAAACCAGCCCAACGATAAATGGCAGTTAAAAAGTCTGAACGGATGCATGTGAAACTTGAAAAATATGGTGGATCATCATTTAATTTAATGGTTAATTGTTATAGAGTTGTTGGTGATTTATTTACCTCATAGGCTAATTAGGGTTGGTCAAAAATGAAAAGGAATTCGAGGTTGCAAATGAATTGTACTTGATTAATTGGCATCTAAATATTGTATCAATATATAGAATTTGAAAAGTTTAGGACGACACTATTAAAAAAACTAAGTTTTCAAAATATAAATTGTGAATGATATTTTTCATGAAAAAAATAAAAATTAGGTATCATATATATTCAATATATAACTGGGCATACTATGATGGTTAATCTTGGAAAAGATATAATTAAGTTGGAATTTCCTTAGAAGATAAAAGATTATCATCACATTTTTCAATTTGAAGTTTATATAGTATAAGTTCATAGCCAAGCTTCTAGTTGTGTGCAGGCGTCATATACATGACCAAATACGTCGCAGCCGAGAGATATTTCTTTTGAACGAAACAAACCCAAGAAAATCAGTAACGTACGTACATCAACAAAATGCATGGGACGACGATATGTGCTTATCGCTATCGCTGATGATACAAAAATCTGTACGGCAAGGTACTGCATCACATTGTTCATATTGTAATATCTGCTTATGACGATTAATTAATGTTAGGAAAAGTCAGAAGATGATGGCTGGCAGCTTAACTTATTCGCGTAAAACCGGATTCATGGATGAGCCAGTAGACTAATTAAAGTTGCATTTGAAAAGTTTGAAAAAGTAGAAAGCTCACCCAAACGAACACAAAAATATCTTCCTAAAAAACGTATCCGATTAAACATTAAGAGTGGGCTTGGGTGGGTCGACTGAATTTTGACCATGCACAACTCACGCTTAAATAGATTATTAATTTTTAACCCACTACCCACCCACCCACATTTAGTATCGGGTTGGGTCGGGTGGATAGCGGATGATGCGGGTGGGTTTGCGGGTTCACCCACGTCATAATAAACATAATATAAAGGGGTCAACTTGACATTATCCATTTATATTTCAAAACCCCTCTGTAATGCCAATATATGTAAAATAAAAATCCATTTCAACATCCATTCACCCTCCAAATTTGAGATTCACTGGCACGATAATTGGTGGAGATTTGTTATCGGACATAAACAAGAAGATGGAATAGGAAGAAAAAATGATGAATTCGTTCTGAAATTGGATAGAAATTCTATTATAGAGGAGTTTTCTATGGATGGAGATGATTATCGGGTACGGAAAACTAAGAAAAATAATTTAACGGAGGAAAGAGATGTGATTTGGGCACAAGAATCAGAGGGAAAAAAAATTAAAGGTAAGAAGAGGGAAGTCGAGATTTGGAAGATTGGCTTTGATATTCAATTTTCAGGACTAACCCTAGTTTCCGTCAACGTCTCCACTATCCACTCTCCAGCGCCAACGATTTTGTTCTTTTTGTTGTTGTATTGAGCGGGTCACCCGCGCACCCGCCCACCTGCCACCGGACGGATGCCTCCCAGCACAACCCATCACCCATCCACAGACCCACCCACATAACAAAATTCGGGTCAAATGCGGGCAAATCGGCTCAAACCCGCGGGTGACCCGCCTGCATGATCAGCCCTATTAAACATAAGCTCTCGAGTAACTACCAGGGCCGGCCAAGAGGGTGTGCTGGCCCGCCCTCCGGCACAGGGCCTCAGAATATTAGGGGCCTCTACTTAGATTCGTTAGTTACCGATCGTATATTGTAGGTTGTATTTTTAGTGTATGATTGATTGATTATGAGTATGATGATGTGTTTAATAGATAATTTTAGCTATAATAACAATTGAAAAGGATCTCATGGAGAGTACAAAAATCTGAAAAATAATAGATAATTTTAATTTAAACAATATAGAAAGATGTTACATTTTGAATAATGTTATTATAATTATTTTAGTTTTATTATAGTTAAAGGTCGATTTGGACCACATCTAGATTTTGAAATAGGGCCTCCACGATCTAGTAGACAACCCTGCACCCACCTCTCGATCAATTTAGACTATTTTCATTTCTCCATTCAATTTTTGCGCTATATTCATTTTCTCTTCCTTCCAGATTTACTTTCCTGCCTATTAGGGCTGGGAATTCGGTCTTGGTTTTTTGGTCAAACTGGAAACGAGATCATTTATTCCTGATGTAATCTTTTTCTGAACTTAAGTATTTTTTTACAATTATTTACTAATTTTTAATTTTGATAAATTTATGGGAAAAATTAGGACCACAATTTAAATTTTCGAACAGGGCCTCCAAATATCATGGGACGGCCTGGTAACTACGCTCGAGCCTCTCCTTCGTTTTTCTTCTTTTGCTCTCATGCGATGTTAGCTACAAGCTACTACGTTAGAGTTAGAGACGGCACTTTTTAGAACATAATTTTGACTTCGATATAGATCTAACTGCAGGGCTTGTATGTTGGCGTGAGTTGCTGGCCGGATTCGATACAATTTGAGCTAGCTAGCTATACAAGTATGCACATGCTACCATGCATGTTCCGGCGATAACATATATGGTCCCGGCGGCCGCTGATAGACAATAAAAATAAAATAGTCCAATTGTTTTTATTTATATATCAAAAGCTGAAAGCCGACGGCACAAATTTCCCGACAAAAAAGAAAAGTCTACGTTACAAATACAAGTTGACCAAATATAAGAAGAGCAAAAAGTCGTCCATGATTTCATCATACATAGTCTAATTATTATAAGGGTAATACACAAACATAACCATGCTTTTTTCTTGATTGAATGTTTAATTGAATTTTTTTATTGTACTTTTTGTCCATCCTTTTATTAATAAATTTAAATTTTGTTAAATTAATTGATATTATTAACCCTTTTAATTATAAAATTAAAAAGTAAGCATTCAATCAAGAAAGGCATGAATTTGACTTTCGAACGAGAAAAAAAAAAATTAAGCATGGATTTGGCAATGTAATTCCAATCGTGGGGTGACGTATCCCATGTGCTGATGACCAACGGTGGCATGGAACCTTTTGACATTGACAAATCACATTTTATTTTTAACTATGTGCTTCATTTTACATATCCTAATTGTATGCTCGTATAAGCTAACACTATGAGTCAATAGAGGTGGTGAGTTCGTGGATGGGATATGGAGTGGATTTGTAGATTTATTGATTAGGTCTATAGATTGAAATGGCGTTTAAGCTTTGGACAATTTTATAGAATATAAATATCTTACTTAGGGACTAAAGCATAATGTGAATAAATTTAGGTCGTAAAATGTGATTTTTGAAGGGTACTATTTTTAGATAAGAAAAGTAAAATTAAGGTACCAAAATGAACGTGCAAAATATCTATTGTAATATTTCTCAAATTGATTAATCCGCCAATAATTTATTACAATTCCTTAATACCATTTCACGTAAAATAAATTTTTATATGATCATTTTTGCACAAATATGAAATAGCAGAGCTAGCTAAGGGATCTTTTTTGTGGAAAGAGGTTTTGTGTAAACAGATTCCTTTTTCTCAGTTAAATTGTGTAAACAAATTCTAGTGTTCCAATTTTATCGGATGTCTATGAAAAAACAAATAAATTCTTGGTCACAAACAAGTGTTCAATTTTATTTTTACTTTTTAGGATAGAAACTATATGGTAAATTGTGCTACATCCAACTCATAAAGTCATTAGTTACAAAAACAAATCCTAATTTAGTAATGACTAATCCGAGGGGAATATTGCTCGTAGCTGAAAGATTTGTAGAAACGTAAAAGAGAACACGAGACACAGTATTTACGTGGTTTGTCTCATTCGATGTGAATGAGCTTACTCCACGGAGAAGTTATGTTATCTCAACTTCTTTTTCATAATTAGCAGCCGATCACAATCATACATATTTATACGTCTACTGCTAACCCTATTTCACTCGGCAACTAGGGCTACACAAAGAGATGGGCTTAGGCAAGTAGCCCATATCCCATACTACACCATGCAAAACGGCTACGTACTACAAACATGTACATTATATTAGTATATATAAAGCCCCTAATTACTTAAGGGGTTTAGTAGGATGCGGTCATATCCATAGTAAGCTTCTGCACCTCTTTCTCCGTCATTGTACCGAACTGCTTCTAGCTTTCCCCGTCGGCTGGCTGGCGACTTTGCATTAGGGAAAAAGGAAAATTTTAGAAAGGAAGAACAAGGGTCACCGTCGTCAAGTTTGAAAGGACTCGAGTGATCGATCAAATCCACAGCCGCTTCCAAAGTTCCATTTATCAAGCAAGGCGAGCAACGAAATTCATCTTCTGTGAATTTCGAGTCAATTAATTCTTCCACCCAGAAGCTATTCAATAACAGAGTTTGGACAAATGCAGAACCCTACTCCCTATCACTTCTCTCCAGTTCAGCAATTGAGCTAGAAATCGTCCTCTGCAACTTGGAATTTGAGATGTCCGGCCGTCTGGGTATATATAATAGAGACTGCTAGAGAAAGGAATTGCATGTCATCTATTTATCTATTATTTTTCCACTGCACGTCCGATTTGCCCTCTTTAATTCTACCCTGGTCGTATCAAGTTTTACTCTGCTTTATCATGTGTTGAATATGATTTGGTGGAGATTGATTCGTCGGAGAAGAATATAAACAGAAATTGGTTGTTGGAGAGACTAGAATGGGTTCATTCTTATTTTAATCAACGAATGCTAGCTACTAGATACTCTCTGCCGAACCGAAGGGTCTACTCTTCTCATTTTATATATGTTTCTTTTGCAAGATATCATATATGCATGAGTTACATTTGGCAGCAAAAGAATGACATTTGGCAAACTCCACTAATCTTATGGTTTCACTACACACCACTCCAATCCAAATGACGATGTGCAATTACAGAGCTTGCTGCATAATAGAGATGTCCAAGTCTTAGGCATTTTTTAAAATGCCTAAATCAGTTTAGCATTTTGATGGTGTTTTCGTTGATATTCATAATAAAATGTGTGAGATTAAAAGGTATTTACAATGAGAATATTTGAATGTGTATTGGTTCATGAAGTTATGGTGGTTGCTGAATTGCAGTGGTTGGTGCATCATTAGCAAAGCATTTGAGCCCATTTAGTAAACATGTTTTTTAGACACACTTAATACATATTATGATTTCGGTTAGTAAAGTATCCATTCAACTGTTCAAGTACTGGTTGATTAGTAATTAATGATCATGTGGATTAGTAGTTTCTTCGATTGGCCTTTGGGGTTTTTAATAAATTGTTTGTAGCCGATTTGTAATAATTTTTTTACTTCTATTGTCACGCGCCTATACTTTAAACGAGATCATATGATCTAAGATTACAAAAAAATCATGATTTCTGATAATTTGGGTATTCTAATTGCCGAAATGTTTGAGCATAGTACTTCATGTATGTAAAAAAGACTATTGACCATATGGTTTTACTGTTCCAAAAAGACATAATGAAGTTTGAATTAAAAAATAAAACTTTTAGAACACTCATTTCTTCCTCCTTCGACGATTTCCCCTACATTGGCCAAGGTCACCTTCGAATTGCGATCCACTTCAAGAATCATATATTTTTTTAAAAAGTCAACTGGACAAGAAGTCCTTCAAGTACTTAGTCAAGTATTAAGGTTAACTTGCTTTGCTTAGCAAACAACTCATCCTAGGAACGGTGAATAGATCACATGATAGCGTATACTATAAAATACTATTTATTACAAAACATGCATCCTCCTCAACGGATTGATTGTTATTTTTTCGTTAAAAAAACATTCTTATTATGTGTTTTTCCAATGTCATGATCTTACATGGATCGATATGCAATTATGCATGCAAGTCAAGTGTTTTACACTTTGTTTTTCAGTTACTCTAATCTTCTTTGAAAAGAAAAAATTTCAGAACTCTCAATGGATATGCTATTTGTGAATGTTAGTATTTACGATCTTATAATGGTGTTCGATTGAAAACTGCACACATTTGAGATGATGAATTATGTTAAAATTAAAATTTTGGATAATTATGGTAAACTTAGTTATAAGAAGATATATTGAGAACAATTTGATGATTTTTTTTAAATTTTTTGGATACATCATACAAAGTACATATGTTTTTAATTACATTTATTTAATAATATCTCAAAGATCTCCAATTCTCCACAAATATAAAGTCGTATATGTTCTTACAGAAATTTAATAAATAAAAATATAATTATAATAAATTTGGCAATCAAAATCAAGCTACAATAAGAATAGATTTAGTCTAATTCAATTTGGTGTAACTCAATTAAATACTCATCGATACCCGCCGCAGAGCGCGGGCCAATTATCTAGTATCTTTTATAGCCCAAGCATCGGGGGTTCCTTTTTGTAATGCATACTGTAACAAGAGCTTGGATCACTCCAACTCTCCAAGGGTGCGAATTTCGCCGTCGGTGGCACCGGCTTGCTCTCGAAAGAAGAACGAGTGTAATGGAATGTCACCTTCAAATGGTCCAATTAAGGTCGATGAATGTGTGCAGAAATTTATAAGCTATGGAGCAACCAAAGTGATGGCAACGGGATTGTACCAAGGTGGATGCATAGGCGGTTGCAAAGTGTTGGACAAAGGGCTCCATTGTTGGGCGCCAACCAACGAATTTCACGACCTTCACAATCAGTTCCTCAAGCAGGAGCTCCAGAAACTAGGGAAAGAGTACCACAATGCTCGGTTTTCCTATGGAGATGTTTGGGTTGGTGCAAAGTGGATCTGGGACCGTTATGAATCTCTTGGTACGTAACGTTTTTGCATGCATGCATGCATGTTGTCTGGTACGTACGCAGTAATATACTGATCGTTGTTGTTGTGTTTTGCCTGTGTACGTGATCGTACGTATTTATCCTCAAAAAGCTTGTTGTGGGGATCCAGACCACATGTGTGGCTTAATTGACGGGGCTCCGTGCTGCAGTAATCCAAATGAGCACGTGTTTTGGGACTGTCCAGGGCATATGACGGACAAGGCTTGCCGATACATATCTGAGCAGATGATTCCACAGATTGCCGCGGAACTGAAATATTGCGACGACAGCAAGAATGAATTGTAGACTTGTAGCAGTACTGATCGATACTCTGCTAGCTAGCTAATAGGAAAAAAGGCAGATAGATCGAGAGATAATTAATGCTTATGTAATCTAAGCAAATTCTTACTTAAATAATTACTAGATTTGTTTCTGATGAGCCGCCCTCTGCTGCAGCGGAGGTGGGAAATGCATTTGAATCGTTTTTATTTCGTGCTATCTTATTGTCCATGAAAACTTCATCAATAATTGGTTCGAGTAACGATCGAGTTCGAGATCGATCGATCCCATCACGTTGGTATTACTCTGATCCCCAACATCATACTCTAGATATGTGTACTCAAAGTCTCAAACATGGGAAGTGTTCCATTATTATAAACCCAGTTTATTCTTGGTTAAGGGAAAATACACATAGATCACTCTATACGTGGTAATTAGTAACATATACCAAACTTGAGAGAGGTTTTTGTTTAGATTCACGTAGATTAGTACGAGCCGACTGTCGGATGTGGTGGTGGATCAGCACGAGGAATGTGGCGCTCAGAGCTGTCACATATATACTTTTCCATCCGCGCGCCACCTTGACAAAATCTTAGTAGATCCCAAAGTCTTACGAATGACGAGTTCAAGGCTCTAACACACCATGAGATTGTTAGAGGTGATGCGATTTTTTTTTTTTTGTGAATTTTTTTCCTAGAATTCACTAAAAGTAGAGATGCTAAATATAGCTACTTCTTTCGTTGTTGTTTCACCCTTCGACTATCTCCTTGTGATTGCAACGGCTCGACCCGTGTTCGATTCTATTGTTCTAACCAGATTCTTTTCATTGCGGGATCTCTTTGTTTCTTCCTCGTTATATTGGCGATTTTTCCTTCCTCGCTGTTTCGTCCACGACATTCAACAGTAAACATGACGGAGGAGATGCGTGAAGAAATGAAGAATATAATTAAGCAGCTGGAGTGTCATCATAGCAACCGATCGAGGAAATTAATTAGTACGATATCGTACACTCAGAATTAAACGCACCTAGTTACAAAACAGCTCCTAATTTAGTATTGACTAAATATAGATATGAATCTGTGATCCGAATTGACAGAGAGAGCTTCAGTTCAATCCTCTTTGTTGCAATAACCGAAAGCACAATTATTATAAATATTGTGAATAGCAGACAAGTCCATTTTGGAGGATCAAGCAGTACTATATTGTTTTAGATCGAGATCAATTGTAGGCATAAATTACTTAACAATGCCAAAACAAATGTCGCTGTGGTTCGAGTCACGGCTCGCGACGTTATCTTCTCTCTTGTTACTTATTTTTCTCGTTCATCCTCATTCCTGCAAAGCTGTCGATCTCAAACCGTGTGGATTCCAAGCGATCTACAATTTCGGCGACTCCCTTTCAGACACGGGCAACGCCATGGCAGAACACCCAAGCCCTCACGCTTGGCATTATCCATTGGGCATGACGATCGGCAGAGCCACCGGCAGAGCCTGCGACGGACTACTCATTATCGATCATATCGGTACATGCATATGTATTTTGTATAGCTAGTTACGAATCAACATTTGTTTATTATTAATTTCTTCTAGGTGTATGTGTTCATTTATGACGTACGTACGTGTCTAACTAATGATCAATGAATATTGCTCATGTCAAGAACCAGTTGATCCCAATAACTCGAGTTGTTGGGAGAGGTTCAATCGTGGATCATATACCGTTTACTAACACACCCCCTCAAACTCAAGTCACTCATATAGGCTTGGAGTTTGCACAGGCACAGGTCCGGACACCATGTGCTTAACAGAAACAGAAACAGATGGGGGTCATCGGGATTCGAACAGAAGACCTCTCGGTCACAGAAGGCTCTGATACCATGTCAAGAACCAGTTGATCCCAATAACTCGAGTTGTTGGGAGAGGTTCAATCGTGGATCATATACCGTTTACTAACAGCTCATTCATTCATTATTCACAGCTGAAGCAACGGGGCTTCCTTTTTGTAATCCATACTTAAACAAGAGCTTAGATCACTCCAAGGGTGCGAATTTTGCCGTCGGTGGCACCGGCTTGCTCTCGAAAGAAGAACGAGCGGAATGGAATGTCAATTTCGTATGGTCCAATGACTCTCTTGACGTACAACTCCGATGGTTTGATCAACATCTAAACGACAACTTCAAGGACGAAAAAGGTAACACATATATAATTATGTTTGCTTAATTAACTACACGATCAAACTTGGTTAATTCATCCTCCAATTTCTTCGAATTCCTCCTATCCGACAGCTCGCCGAGATCATTTGAAGTCGTCTCTATTCGTCATCGGCGGCGGCGGCAATGATTATGGCGCCATGGGCGGTTCACCTCTATATGATAAACTTCCATATATAGAGCAAAAGAAACTCATAATGCCTGTCGTCGTCGGAGCCCTAGTTGACGCTGTCAAGGTACGTTCGTTCGTACCTAATTATGCAATCTTATTATCTCATTATACTCTCTATTCATGTAATTCGACTCGATTCGACGAATGGACGTGCAGAAATTTATAAGCTACGGTGCAAACAAAGTGATAGCAACCGGAGTGTACCAAGGTGGATGCATAGGCGGATGCAAAGTGACGGACAAAGGCCTCCATTGTTGGGAGCCGACCAACGAATTTCACAAGCTTCACAATGAGTTCCTGCAGCGGAAGCTCCAGGAACTGGGGAAAGAATACCCCGATGCTCGATTCGCCTATGGAGATGTCTGGGGCGGCGCGCAGTGGATCTGGGACCGTTATCAATCTCTTGGTACGTTTGTTACGAATCAGTGACGCAAACTTTTAGTATCTAATTGCATGCATGCATGCATGTACGTACGTACTGATATCGATCTTGTTGTTTTTGGGTTGTGGTGTAATTTACGTATATAGGGTTCGTTTATCCGCAAAAGGCTTGTTGTGGGGATAAAGATCACATGTATTGTGGCATGGACGGGACTCCGTGGTGCAGTAATCCAAACGAGCACGTGTTTTGGGACTGTCCTGGGCATTTTACGGATAAGTCTTACCGATACATGTATCAGCAGATGATTCCACGGATTGTGGAGGAACTTCAGTGCGACGACAAGAAGAATGAATTGTAGAACATTAGCATACGTAGTAGTAGAGGAAAGGCCCATCGATCGAGGGAGATATATGATGTTATGTAACCTTCTGCGAGTCTGCGATCGGTTGCTAGTTTCAGCACCACATTAATAATAATCCAGACAAATTATTGAGAATTATTAGCTTCTTGAACAATTACTAGGAATCTAGTAGGGGTGTGCAACGGTTCGGTTCGGACCGGACCAAACTCATGAGAACCGCGGTCCATTAGTGAAAGACATGTTATGACCAAGGATCGGACCATTCTTGCATTTGATCCATTTGGTCCGGTTCGGTCCGGTCCAAATATGAGCTCGGTCCACCATTTCTTCAGTAATTATAAAATTCATGAGGACCAAGGACCGGATTGCATTTTACTCGGTCTGGTCCGGTCCGGTCTTAACAACAGTTTGGTCCGGTGTGGTCCGGTACGGTCCGGTGTGGTCCGGTACGGCCCGGACCATTGCACACCCCTAGAATCTAGGATCATATCTGATGAGTCGGGCTCGGGCTTCTGCTGCGGCCGGGCCGGGGGAGGAAAAGCTTTGAGGAACAGGGTTCAAGTATTAAAATCATTGGGCCCGGCCCATTGGAGACTTCGCAGCATCTTTTCTTGATGCTCCCGGTGGCAGTTGTCTCGTGGGGTACACTGGGTTTGCTGCAATGCCGAGCAAAATAATGTTTGCCTATGGAAATTTTCTTCTTTTCTTCTTGTTTTCGACGAATGTTTGAGCGGGCGGGAGGGAGAGCTCTCACGACGCTGATTTGGGAATCATATGAACCTAAATTCAACCGCACATATGGCATCTATCCGCTATCTTGAGGTTATAATCTCCTGTTTCTCCGCTGCAATTCTTTGGTTTTGCTTCATTCATATCTGGCATTGTGAACTCTGTGGGCGTCGTTTTCTTCATATGGAATGGATCTTTGCCCTATCTATGGGTATTGCTGATCACTGTGTGTTCTGCTTCCAAGTGAACGATATCTTGATCCTAACTCGACAGTGCGCCAACAAAAATGGGGAGATGTGATTGTCTCGTTATGCCTGGGGAGCAGGGGAGCTAATTAGACCGATCCCATTAATCAAATGAAAACTATAGCGCGTGGGATCATCTCGAGACTTAGCTCAGTCAACTGTGTTCCTTGTCTTACATGCTCGTTTGAGTTTTCACGTTAGTCGGGGCTGGCTTTCTTGCTCGACTTATACTTGTGCTATGAATGATTCTGTTATTTTGTTGACCTTTATGAGTTTACTCTGTGCTGGACATACAGTCATGTCATTGTTTCTAAAGGGTCCCAACTCCCAGCCCTTATTCATATTAGCCAAATCCATTGAAACAAGCATCATAATTGGGCTAGCCATGTGAAAGATTGAAACTTTGCAATTATTGTGAATTAACATTGCTGCACATTTTCTTATGTCAAACTGGTATACATCAATGCATTTTCTTACTGCATATACTATTACTGTTAGTTCATCGTGGCATACATCCTCGAGATGAGTTTGATGAGGAGCTACCAGATGAAGAATCACCATGGAACAGATCTGAGAGGTAGTTCTCCAGATCATCTGGACCAAACTTCACCATCAACACCTCCAAACTATCTCCACTCAGCTTTCCCGATCCCACCACATAGTTATCATAAAATTCTCGATATGCTGGTACGAGTTTCTTGGCTATTGACACCTTCAGTTCATCCCTAAATTTTCTGTTCGGTACTACCCATGACATCTGCTTCCTGTGCGATTCCTCGAAAGCTGCTTTGAACTTCCGAAAACATTCTGCTGCAGCTTCTGGTGATTGTTCTTCTGGGAAAGGCTTGCTTGGGATGAATGAGAAGACCTTATTCCATGCCATTGTCTCGTATTTGGTAGCATATTGCTGGGCCTTCTTGGCATGATTGAACACCCAATCCTCGCCTAGCACGACCCTTAATCGAGTTGTGCAGACCTTCTCGATGATGAACTGCATGTTGTTTGCTAGGAACAGGTATGAAAGGGACGCGTCTTTGTACTGTTCTGCTTTCCTGTCAAGCTTGCATAAGAGAACTAGGATGAGCCAAGCTAGTCGGGTTGACACCGCTGGTGAGGGAGCATCGACTGAGGTTGTTGTTGGACTCTCGTAGTAAGATTCTGGCAGCTTCGAGGTGCTCTCTGGAAGAGAGTCGGCAATGATATCTGAAAGAATGCTACTGTAATCCGCCAGTGATGATAAGTAATCCATGACTGATGTGTTCAAGGGATGAATTCCTCCACCAGGAACTTGAGATTTTGACGAGTCCTTTTGGATTGCTGTTTCAAACTCGGATAGAGTTTGGCGAACTGACTCGCCTAGCTTCAGTAGAGACGAATGAGCTTGCTGTTTTACAGAGGAGATGGATTCGAAACTGAAAATGGGTTCTATTTCTGGCCACAGATCAACCAGTGCTTCATAGATGTCCATCAGAGGGAAGATTCTGTCATTTTTCAGGTTCTTGTTCTTGGCTGCGAGTTCAGGAAACCTGAACAAATTTGCTGCTGCTTCTTTAACCACCTCAGAGAAGCACAACTCTCTGATCCTCTCATAATCTGAGAACACATAGCCACACAAAACTTTTTCTCCAAGAAACAGGTTTTTTACTGCAAGATTCACAGCATTCAGCCAGTTCTTGATCATGTTCTCCAGAGCTTCTGAATTCAACCTCTGGATTTGGGAAGCCTTGTAGTGCACAACTCCTAGCCGGTACAGCCCTTCATCCACAATGGATTTCCTCATGAGTAGGTAAATCTTGACACACTCTTTGGTATAACCACAAGTTATCATACAGTCGGCTATGGACTTGAGGTCCGATATGCCACCAACTCCTGGAAGTCTCCTCTGCTGCCTCACAAGAACTGATTCGTCACGAGTTATGAACTCATCTTCTTCACATCGAATCTCAGCCTGATCGTCTTCGACATTACTCAAAGACCCTTCTGATGACGATTGACCTGAAACAGACTCGGGATTGAGATGATCCCAGTTTGCTGACAGGATCTGGTAAAACTCTTTCTCCAGCCTTCTCATAGCAATCTGGATAAGCTTCTGACAAATCGCGAGCTTCTCAGGGTCGGAATGTTGTGATAGTAAGAAATGCATGGCCCTGCGAAGGTCCTTGACGCATTTCAGGAACTTGCTGGCCTCATCCTCGTTATTTTGGAAAAGGGGAGTGACCTTATGGATGGATGAGGAATCCAGATCCCACTTGGAGATGAAGGATGCAGCATTTTCAATGTCCTCCTCCATCATTGAAGCAGAGAAGGTGTGGTGGAGAGGGGAAGAGGGAGGGAAGTGTGAAGGAAAGGCTGAGAAGGAAGTGAGGGAAGGGAGACTTTTGTTGGTGGATTGGAAGAGATGAGACACCCCTTTTCTTGTCAGAGTCATTTTTTTTTTCTTTTCTGGGGCTGGTTATATTATCACTTGTCAGAAAATTATATAAGGATTGCTTGCTAGGCTTTTCGTGCAGGTTTTCAGGAGCTTGGCTCTTGGGGCTGAAGAATGGAGAAATGTGGGAATTGTTTCTTTTGCTTTGAGGGTATGCAGTTTAGATAGACAGATGCAGGGGACTTTTATAGAGGGACACTTGCAGCAAAGTTGCTCTTTTTATTTATTATTTTGTTTTATTTTTGAGAAGGCTCAGCGAGTCTTCTGAGTGGGGCAAAGTATGAAGACAAAATCATCAACATGGAAGTCTATTCCCCTTACTCTCGATTGTCTTGCATCTTTATTTCTTTAAAGGGTTTTGTGGTGTTTGAGGACTTCAGTTTTCGGCTGCAAGGAATCAAAACTCTACAGTTGACTTACAAAGAGGTAAGCGGGAAACTAGTTATTTGTTAAAGGTTAACTTAATGTACATGTATTTTTTATTGAATCCAAGATTTGAATCTACAGTGCGGTAAATATTATCATCCATACATCAACGTTCGGTCAACGTTTTGGAGAGCTCTTCTATGAGTTTGTCGACTTTACCACCCAGATAAATCGAGGTACTCTCTAATATTTTTTTCTTCCTCCACTTCCAACTCTTTTAAAAAAATGTTATATCTTTTGGATATGGAAAAAAAAAACATTTTCTAGAATGTCTTCGAAATACATTTATTGTATGGAAAATGCATGCTTATGTCTAACCATCCCATCTTGCTTAAATTATTAGGAAAATGCATTCGATTTTAGCAACCACGAAATAAGAAAAAGGCTGATAAGATTGCATCAATTAATGACATTTCGTGGAAAAATTGATTAGCGGCAGGTGAAACTGCGTGATTAAGTGGTTAGAATTACTTAGACGTGTAAGTATTATACATGAATGATAACTGATTGGCGACAAATGAGTCTACATGATTGTGATAGAATTACTTGAGCATATAAGTATCGTATTCGTACATGAACGATATACTTTTTTTGTTTCACGGTGACCCACAAAAAAATATGGTTCTTGCATTGTGTTTTTACCTATAGAAAAATAAGCCAATGAGGGAGGATTGGTGGTGGGATTAGTAACATTAATTGTTGTGCTGGCTTGACTTGTTCTTAACGCGACCAAATTGGTTAAATAACAAAAACCTAAACCTGGCACCATGTTGCTTGTTCCCTTGCCATTTTTTCAACATACAAAACAGCCTTCTCTCATTGATTCTTTGTTCAGGAATCTGGAGAAAAAATGAACAGTAATTATTGATCACAACCTTGAAAACAAACAGGAAATGACAACTAACTTAATACTTGTTAATTCCAGCGGCAAGCATGTCCCATGATTTTAAATTATTAATTAACATAGGAATTTGGGTTGGAAGAAGAGCAACGGCAGAGGAAATCATGGTACATATCAAGGATATGATACTATATAATAATAATTAAGCTGTCCAGCATGTTATTAGCGCCTCCTGATCTGGACCTAGTCAAGTGACTGATCAAATGACTAAGAAAACAAGACTTATTAGTTTAGGAGTTTGTGAGAGCTTTAGATTGAAGATTAGTCGTAGAACTGCTAGAAAGAGTTGTGGTCGAAGACTAGCGGTAACCATGCATCATCATTAATGTATGTTCTTAGTACTATTTGTTGATGGATTTATAGGTCTGTGAACAGATTTTGCTTTTTGATGAAAGTGTGCTGTACTACTTTTCCAAACTGATAAAGTTTGTCTTCCACAAGAATGAAGCAACAAAATCGACCGTCATTTGCTTGTGCTAAGAACACTATAAGCGTACAAATCATGTATTTCATCGAATATTAGAAATTTGTGAGACCAAACAACCATTGAAATTGTGCTTAAAGAAAAACCAGAAGGAATGAGGAGGAAGAAGTCAATGATTCAATGAGCCTGCCATTCCCAGATATCTATGGCTTTCCCCAGATAGCAAAGAAAGAGCATTATGCAATTGGCTAAGCCATCGATCATTCTCGATCGGATTGAATACAGTTTCTCTTGTCGGTATATCAATGTTCTTCAAGCAGTGTACATTGCTTTATATATAGATACAAAGTTCATGTATTAGGACTAGAATTATAGGAGTAGTAGTTGTCAGCAGTTATTACCACTCACTCACCATGCCATCTTTTATTCTAATCTCAACCGGTACTCTCCTTAACAGCCATGTTCTTCCCATTTCCTTCAATATGGAGTAGAAGGACCCCATTGTCTTAAATGAAGCCCAGCAGCACAGTGAGAGAGGAAGAAGACAATTGATCTACCAGTCTCTCTCAACAGCATCATATCAGGTAACTTGTTATTACAAGCTAGATAGGTACTGATAGATGTGTTTGTGCAGCTGCTAGCTACAGGTTGTACAGTATCCCAAGCTCCCCTTTTCAATCTGTCTACAACTGAATTGACGATCCGTGCCTGCTGATAGAAGCTCATACCAACTTTACTGCCATGATGATCTTTCTTTTCCTCCTCTTCTCCTGCATCACTTTCCACCTATACAAACTCATATTCCAAAACAGATCATGCTGCTACTTGCTCCACTATGAGTGCTACAAGGCCACCGATGATAGGAAAGTCGATGCAGAAACCTGTGCCAAGATCGTAATGAGGAACAAGAACCTTGGACCGCAAGAACAAAGGTTAATCCTCCAAACCATGGTCAGGTCTGGCCTCGGCGATGAAACGTACTGTCCAAGAAACATCCTCGAGGGCAGGGAAGCTGCTCCAACACTCTCCGACTCCCTCTCCGAGATCGATGACATCACCTTCGACACCTTGGATGCCCTTTTCGCCAAAACCAAAATCTCCCCAACTGACATTGACATCCTAGTGGTCAATGTCTCTCTGTTTTCCCCTGCACCTTCTCTGACTTCCAGGGTTGTCAACACGTACAAGATGAGAGAAGGCATCAAGACGTTCAACATTTCTGGGATGGGGTGCAGTGCAACCATTGTGGCCATCGACTTGGTGCAGCAGCTGTTCAAAACCCACAACAAGGCTCTAGCCATAGTGGTGAGCACAGAGTCACTCGGACCAAACTGGTACTGTGGGAAGGAGAGTTCCATGCTTGTGGCCAGCTGCCTGTGCCGCTCCGGTGGGTGTTCAATGCTGCTCACCAGCAATGGGAGCTTCAAGGGGAAATCAGTGATGAAACTGAACCAATTGGTCAGAACCCATTTGGGAGCAGATGATGATGCTTACAACTGCTGCATCAAAACGGAAGATAAGCTTGGACATCAAGGCTTCCTCCTCACCAAGGGACTCTCTAGAGCTACTTCCATAGCCTTCACATTGAACCTCAAGGTTCTGATCCCCAAGATACTCCCAGGGAAGGATCTCCTGCTCTATGTCTTCCACTCTTATAGTCGAAATAGGGCGAAAGACAGTACGGTTGCTATTCCTTCATCGATTGAAGAAGCGGGAGGAGGGATTAGCCTGAAGGCAGGAATTGAACACTTCTGCATACACCCTGGTGTGAGGGCACTGATTGATGGGGTTGGGAAGAGCTTGGGGCTGGATGACTATGATCTGGAGCCGTCTCGAATGGCATTGCACCGATTTGGGAACACAGCGGCTGCTGGGGTTTGGTATGTGTTGGGTTACATGGAGGCCAAGAAGAGGCTGAAGAGAGGTGACAGGATACTGATGATTGGGTATGGTGCAGGTTTCAAGTGCAACAGCTGTGTGTGGGAGGTGACTAGGGATTTGACAGGTGGGAATGTTTGGGAAGACTGCATTGATTCATACCCTCTTCCTACAGTCAATGTGAGCCCTTTCCTGGGAATGTTTGGTTAATGATACGAGGCTCTCGTTCCTGGCTTTCAACAAGGTCTGAAGGCTATTCAGGAATGGCGTCGATTGATTAACTGTGCCTTTTTTTATGAGCAGGGTTTCATTGTATCTGGAGTTCATGTATTTCATCCAGTACTGCATATCAAACATATCAAAGTTGCTTTCTATTCTGGGTTCTATTATGTATCGGCATTTTCCAAGTGATCATGCTTAAAGTTAAACCAATGTCACCAATTAAGTTATATAGCTAATAATTCATCAGAACTCACTGCACCTCATTAATGGATCTATTTAATGATCTGGGTTTACTTTTAAAATATAAAATTTAAACCCCAGAAAATGTTATGATCCATCCTGCTACCCACCTCACAGCTCTTTGTGATGAGTACAAGAACTAGAAGTAACCATCCATATGCGAGAAGACCAAAATCCTCATCATCGATCGAACAACCATTGTATTTGACTATTGCTGCTGAAAGAAAAATCAGCAAAGAAAGTGACAATATAGTCGAGTGAAGGAAGAAGTCAATGATTCAATGAGCCACTCATTCCCAGATAAGGCTTTCCCCAGATAGCAAGGAGCCTCTTATGCAGTTGGCCAAGTCATCCATCTATGGTATGAAAACCAAAAGTAAAACCAGAAGAAGAAAGGAAAGGAAACAATGATTTGAAAACTAAATGGGAGAGTTGAAGAAGCTGCATCATAACTGTATTGACCTGACTCACTGACCATGACCTCCTGCAGGAATGCTTGAATTCGCCAACAAATGTGGAAATTAAGGGCTTCTATTCTACATGTAATGTATTAGACGACTCTTTCAATTGGTGGATTGATCGTATCCAGTTGATAAAATGGATTTCGTTGACTTGACCTAAATGCGTGTAGTATAAGTGTACAACTATAATGAAGTGATGATATATTTTCATTTCTTATGAATAGCATTATATGGAATGATAAGAACCAAAGATACAGCTCAAACGGTCAAACCTCTTAATTAGATTGACTTTTTAGCGTCGATAAAACCTTTTAGTCAGTGATGTCGAATCTAGGAAGTGAGTTCGGAACTATGCACTTGTCAGGAGACCGTTTTAGAGGGTATGGTTGGTTCTTCTTCTTTAATACATGAATTAAGCACTAGACATGTTCTGTTGGTATAAATGATAATTAGTGATAATATTGATTGAAAAAAATCTAATCAATCTTACTCTTAGATGAACATATTCCTTTGAAAATAAATACTCATCCACCAACCAGCGATAATTGGATTGTTGTTGGTAAAGAGTTGTGAATATAATAGTTTGATTATGTAAACTTACGAATTTTACTAATAAGCTAACATCTTCCAATCTTATAAAAGAGTGACACTGGATCTGGATGAGCGACCTCCTAGTAAAGAATACAGCCACCCAACTTATAGCCTCTGGATGCTTTGTCTGAAAACAAAGGAAACATTCCCTAAACAAGGAGTAGTGTCTTTATAATCTATAGCTCAATAAGTGAAGGTTGGCACATTGATTCTTCACAGTACCAGTGAAATGAAAGCGCAACATCAGCTGCCTAAGCTTGGAATATACAGTTTCATTCAAGTCGTCTGCAACGCGACTAAATGGAGTAAAAGGACTCCCGTCGTCTTAAATGAAACCAGCAGCAGAGTGAAGGAAGAGAAGAGACATGTCCAGTCTCCCTCAATATATCAGAGGGTAATAAAGCACTTTCTATTTGTGTATTCTGATACCACATGGCTGGTACAAGCTACAGATGATGAATTTGTTCATTTGCCAGCTACAGGTTTCAGTGTCTGCTGAGTGCTGATTAAACTTCATACCAACTTTACTGCCAAGTATTGACTATGTAAATAGAGGTGATAATTGAGGTGCTCAAGTTTCTGTTCTTTGGAGAAAGGATTTCCACCTCTGCAAAATTGTGTTCTGAAACAAATCGCACTCCTGCTGCTACATGCTCCACTATGAGTGCTACAAGGCCACTCAAGAACATTGTGCTGCCAGGCTACAGGTTGCTCCTCCAGACCATTGTCAACTCTGGCCCTGGGGACGAAACTTACGGCCCAAGAAACATCCTGGAAGGCAGGGAAGCCGCTCAGACACTCTCCGGCTCATTCTCGGAGATCGATGACATCGCCCTCGACACCTTAGACGCTCTCTTCGCCGAAACCCAAATCTCCCCAACCGACATTGACATTCTAGTGGCCTATGTCTCTCTGTTTTCCCCTGAACCTTCTTTGACTTCCAGGGTTGTCAACAGGTACAAGATGAGGGAACACATCAAGACGTTCAACATTTCTGGGATGGGGGTGCAGTGCGAGAATTATGGCAGTGGATTTAGTGTAGCAGCTGTTCAAGAGCCACAACAAGGCTTTAGCCATTGTGGTGCAGTTCCGCTCCTGTGGGTTTTCAATGCTGTTGACCAACAATGGGAGCGCGAAGGGGAAAGCAGTTATGAAACTGGACCAATTGGTGAGAACACATTTGGGAGCAGATGATGATGCATACTAGTGGGAGATGACTAGGGATTTGGCTGATGGGAATTTTTGGGTAGACTTCATTGATTCGTACCCTCTTCCTACAATCAACGTTAGCCCTTTCCTGGAAAAATTTAGCTAACCAACTGCATTTCATAGTCTTTTCAAGGATTGGGTTGGATTTTAATATATGATTTCACAACTGAAACTCCCAATATGAACGGCAGATTGCAGGAGGATCCTGGTTAAGAACAGTGTGTCCAGAAGGATTGCAGGTGTTGAGATGTGCTTATACACTAGATCTGCCAAGCTTTTCCTTTCCAGTACAAAGACTTAATGCTTTGCTGCAGATTATATCGAAACGTTACCAAGTAATGCCTACCAATCCAGACTACTGATAATACATGATGCATTACCAAAAACCTAACTGAATCACTTCCAGTAAAATAACAATCCATATAACCAAAACTTTGAGTCGATGCTCAGCTCACACATTGACTCCCCAAAATACGAGAATACAAAAGGCAAAACAGTTCATCATACCAAAATGCACTTCCTTCATAACTCTTCAGATATAGAGAAAATAGCAAACGGAACTTTCCTGGCTAGTTCTACACCTTAATTGCATACTTTCTCTTGGGGAAGTACATTTCTCTCTTCTTCTCCCGCTCAGTCTTCAGTGATTGCTGCAAATGTAAAGAAAGATAAATTCATTCAGGGCAAGGCCAATAGAATGGAAGACCAACAGGTAGATATCAACTAGATCACGGAATTGGAGGGCAAAAATCTAAAAACCAAAGAGAAGCGACCAAAGACAAGAATAGAAGACATCTCAGAATGGAAACAATGTTCAACTTACAGGGTCAGTAGGCAACAAGTTCTTGAGTTTAAGAGAGTACAAAGACACTTTCAAAGAGCATTTACTTGGGACTTTGTGATAAGGCAGTAATTAAAAACAATCCAAGGCATCTGGTATTATATAAGAGCCATAGCCAACTAACTTGCAGGATATGGCATCCCCGCGATAGGATGCCATCCTACTAACAACTATCAACCAGTATTTTCAAATGTACACAGTAAACTGCAAGTGGTGATGCTGGCCAAGACCAAGGTTCACCAAAGTTGCTTGCAGCACAAATTGCATAATCACAATGGTCTAAAGGTGGAAACAAAAGAAGTACCTGGTGCTTGGTAAGCCTCCTCCTGATGGCTCTGGTCTTCTTGGGACGGAGATCGAGGGGCAAGAACTTCTTGTTCTTATAGGCCTCACGCAGAACAGATTTCTGTGTCTGAGAAATCACAGTCAACACTTGGGCAATCGACAAGCGCACCACCTTGCTGCACACACACACAACAATCAAGCAGGAGAACACACAAACAACATCAGCCTCGCTCAAAGTTCCAGCCTTTATACTGTGACAGACTTTTCATTTCAGGAACTCCACAAGCCAGTGCTGAAAATTTCGCATCTAGGCCTTGGATACAAGGTAAAACTGAAGCTCGAAAATAGCGCGTCAGAATCTAATAACAATCCTATGCGACAAGTCAATAGTTCAGAAACTATAACCATAGAGAGGAAACCCAACGAAACCATGAACCACATTCTAAGTACAAAACAAGAAATTTCGAAGGTCAAAGAGAGAGAGAGAGAGGTTACATCTTGGAGAGCTTGTTAGGAGCGCCGCCGGTGACCTTAGCAACGCGGAGAAGGGCAAGCTCAGCCTTGAGATCCTTCAACTGATTCAAAAGCTCGGCCTTCGACTTCTGCCTCAACTCGTGGACTTTGATTCTGGCTGTTTCATTTTTCCAACAGCATGATCAGGAATACGTCAAGGCTATCAAACCATAGAAATGCAGCATCGATTAAAATGGAAGAATTACTTACCCATGGCTCCCTTTCAAAGTTCTGCACTCTGCAACGACGGCGGCTGCGGTAAACCTTCTACTCACTCTCCGGCTGCTAAGTGCAAACCCTAAAGTGGCGATGAAAGTATTTATATGCACTCGGAATATTTCGCGCTTTATGCTGGGCCGAGCTTCATGTTATTTACTTTGCTTTGATTTGGGCCGAGACTAAAGGACTGGACTTGTGCCGTTTTATGGTCCAAAGGCCCTAGTGCGCTAGCTCTTTACGCATTAGATTGATTGGCCAACTGGAAACTCACCCAAAAAAAAAATCAATCTAATGGAAGCCTAATCGACAATTAGGATTTAGGAGTGTACATAGGAATGGTAATGGGCAGGTCCGGGTTGGGTATCTCGATACCCATACTCGTCCCATGGTAGGTTGGGTCCAGGTCGGATAATTTAATACGGGGTGCGGGTTGGGGCAGGTCGACTCAATGGGTATGTAATTTATGTGAAAAATGTTAGAAATATTCGTTATTTTCATTAAAAGACCAAGTAACAAACCATAATATGATAAAATGTAGTTAAATTATTAGAGAAATTGAGGTTTTCACTTATTTACAACTTTTTTATAGCTAAAATATGAGATAATAAAAGGAAAATCCTAAGTAGTTTGACTAAACTTACATGTAATTTAGGCAAGAACAGGTCAAGAATGGGACGGGTCAGGGCAGGTCGGGTCGATGAGAGGTACCCAAACCCGCCCCCCGCCCCAAAACAAGCCAAACAAGTCGAGAACAACGGGTCATGTCGAAATTGTCATCCCTGCATGGTTGGTTGAATCAGTTTATAGTGTTTTTAACAAATCAGTGAATTAGGGGTTGAATTACAAACCCTTTGCCTATTACAATTTCCATACCGATAAAAATAGTTGTTACAGGCATGGTAATAAAAGAGCATTTATCTATCTTATATCATTGGATTTCATTAGTCACCCAAATTTCAGCATGTTCTCGAACTGGCTTTTGAAGCACAATGAAAAATACATTAGATATTCATAGTCCCCTTTGACCACTAGCAAAATATCCAATCGCATCTAGATCTGAAGATAAATAACAAAGACTCGAACTGAAGTCATCCATCTTACAAGAAGAGGAAGAAAGAAAATCTCATAAATGGGCAAGAAACCAAAACGAAAAGTTGAAGGGACAACGAAAAAAATACCGAGGAAGGAAGAAAAGAAGGTCAAATTTGAAAGGAAAAAGGGAGGAGGCTACCACCAGTCGTTGGAGTGACTCGCAGTGACTCTGGAAAGGATAATTCTATAGAGAAGTGAAAAGATTTGAAAAGGGAAGCCATAGTTGAGCATTTCGTCGCGACCATCATAGCAAAGCAGTTGTCACCCAAATTTTAACATGTTCTCGAGTAATCTCGACATTATTTATAAAAAAAAAATTAAACACGTAAAAGTTTGACACAATTCTGTAAATCACAATTAGTGTCATTTTTAACATGTAATAATACGTTACATCGTCAACAATTGAAAGAGATGGTAATGTGAATGGTCTTTTTTTTCTTCTTTTCATTTAAATGTGTAATGGTCCCTAGTCTCTAGCTACCATGCCTCCATTGTTTGTCAATCTTGGATCAAGCTGAGGGGCTCCTAGTTGCAAGCATTGTGGGATAACACCCACTCAAAGAATCATAGACGGCACCGCCGATCATCTCCGAAACGTTAACCTCCGAGGAAATAAACAAGATTAAAAACAATCCAGAAAAACGTAATCAAGGAGGAAGAAATCAACCATTGATTCTGTGGCGGCCATTTTTGTAATCTAATTACACAGCATCGCCTGGCTGGGTCAACATCTCAGCAACTGCAAGCTAAGTGATCTCCTCTGTGCGGCAACTTGTCCACTAATTAGACAATCTTTGGCTGGCTGGCGCAATCAGTAAGCAGGTTCAAAAATAACAATTCAGCATGAAAGTCCAACTCCAACTTGCGGGTCTCTATCGTGTATAACGTATCTCGTTTTAATTCGCTGCTATTTCATATAATGCACTGAACTGATGTCCAATTGAGATATTAAGTAACTTGGAATTGCCCACCTCCAGTTGTTGATTAAGACCCAACGATTAATTGTTGTTCTGCAAATTTCGTTTTGCTTATTTTAGTTCGATTAATTATTGTTAGGCCCAAATAAATTAATCATCCATATATAATTAAGATTACGATGGCAAGTCATGATAATCCCTTAATTCACTAATTCCGGTGGGTGCCAAGGGGATCACCATTACGAAGGGGTGGAAATCGGTATGGTATCGGTATCCCAATACCAAATACTGAAATCCCGAATACCAAATTATATCCGAAAGTCAATCCCAACCTCAATCCCTAAATAATTTCGGTATCCCAATCACTAAATATTCTGGTATCCCAAACGGTACTTCGGTATCCCAGTCGGTATTATCGAATATGAAATTAATTACATTTCAAATAAATAATTAAATATATAGATTAGATTTGGTTGTTTAATTTCGGGCAAAGAGACTAAGCAAAGAGTCTTGAGTTTGCCTACAGTTAGGATATGGATAAGGAGAATGAAGGAGAGGTGACATCTCAAATTCTTGTCATTGGTAATCTTTAGTTTGACGAATTGAAAGCTGAGAGTCGACTAATACTAGTATTTGCTTTTTGGTGTTATGCAAATTTCGTTTTGCTTATTTTAGTTCAATTAATTATTGTTAAGCCCAAATAAAAAATCATCCATAATTAAAGATTATGATAGCAAGTCACGATAATCCCTTATCACTAATTCAGGTGGATGGCTAGGGGATCACAATTATTGATGATGGTGGCGAGACATGAATACCCTTTTGTCAAATCCTTAGCCAAATTACGAGAGTTGGTAATGGTATGGTAATGGAGGCGCAAAAGCCTGCAATCAAATTCGACGTCAATGGAATTTCTCCTTCAGTAACTTTGTATTTCCAGGAACACCAACGAGTCTCGCTTGTATTCAAACTTGGTATCTGCAATTCGCAAGCCTTCACTATCGTGACAGCTTTACCATTATGCTATCTTACCTTTGGTAATTTTTTGTGTAAGTGAAAAATATTACTATGGTATAAAATTTATTTTAACTACTATGGTAAAGTAAAATGAAAAATACAGTCAAAGGTTAAAAAACAAAAGACTTAGACCATCCACAATGATAAGTGGTAAAAGTGAAAAAAATGGGATGAGGAAATTTGGGTTTTTATATTTCAACAAATACGGGTAGGAAAAAAAGTGAGAAATTGGTAATTATTTATATATAGTATAAATTAGTTAAGAAAAATTTTCTGCATAACTTTTTTCTCAACATAAATTTGCTATCAATAATTAGATACGACCACATCAATGAAAAAAAAAAAACAATAATTGATAAGATGTCATAGTAAAAAATAGTTTCATCATTCATAAAAGAAAATAGTTGCACTAATAATGGAACAAATAACCATTACAAAAATGGTCATTGTAATTTAAGTTTGAAAAGTATGTGTATAATCCACAACACGACTCAAGTTAGGGTGCATAATGCATCCTTGCATAAATAAATTTTGGCCCTTAGTTTAGAGTGGCCTCACAAGGGTGCATATCTAGGGTTGGGAATTAAAATTTTTTATTTTTCTTAGTTTTTTTAATTGACTCTTATCTTCTTCGTTCTAATTTGGATTTTAATTTTTTTTACCTAAGATGAAACCAGTTCATTCTGATTTACAAATTAATTATCAATATATTTGAGAGAAAAAATTCATATAACTTGTTACCACCTCCATACCATATGTTATCTACTCCGTTTTAAAGTGAATTTAGAAATTTTTGACAGTAGGAACGTGTTCATCATGATCTGTTAAATCTACAAATTTCTGGGGAGGGGGGATACTGGACAAAAAATACCACCTCATACCACCTTGGTATAAGGGTAGTATCGGTTCACAATTTTGAAAGTTGTAAATGATAGTCGATTTTGAAATTTTTGCATAGAAGGAACGTGTTCATCATGTATTCAACCCTTCTACTTCTACTTCTACAGCCTGATATGTTCATACCACCATGATACACTTTCCATTCCACGTAATGTGCCCTTATGTAAATACCAAACGATACCACCATGGTATACATTGGTACTAATTTTATTTCAAAAAACATATTAGAATAAATATCATTTTAAAGAGCACGATTAATCTGATTTTACCTGTATAAATATGGAAAAAAATATATATATAATTCTTATCGAATCTAGAAGGCAGGTCGGATTGACACAGGCAGCACGAGTCTCACGACCATAATAATGCAAAATGGTAGGTCTATTTTCAAGAGGGTCAATATTCAAACGAAATTATGAAGAGGAGAACAAAAACTTTTCCCTCGTCTGAAAAGGAGAATAAAGCAGTATTTTTTTGCATTCGGATTGAAAGCTATTTCTTGAATTATGAAAAGGGCCAAAATAAAGTTTCACCACCTAACAATTGCTTATATGCTTAGTGCAGGAAAAAAGGTAGCGTTTTGTTCAAGCGGACCCGAGACTTGATTGAGATGACAAACCACCCTAATTGTCATTTACAATTACGACATTTTTGCGGAGTTTTAACCTTCTGGAAATCTATCTCGCTTTTCGTTTCTACTCCCTCGCTTGTATTATTCTTCCGACCAAGAGCTGGCCGGATGGGGAATCCTCTTTTGTTGCTTTCTCCGGAGCTTTCATTCATCACATGCAGTTGGTAAAGACAGAGGTGAGTTTATTTACCTTATATCACTGTCGTCTAGAATTAAGGGCTGTCAATATGATCGTGACTGAGTGATCGTGTCGTTGGTTTTCAGTCTGGAGTTTTAAAGTCTGAATTTCAGGAATGGTGATCGTTTTTCTTTGAACTGGTTCTTGTAAGAAAAAAAAATGTGAGTTCATAAATTAGGTACGTGGATTCGATTCAAAAGTACATCTAACTTTAGATAAGTATGATATTTTTAATCCTTTATACTAAAATATCCTTATAAATAATTAGGTACCAAAAAAAACCTTTGAAGAATGGTTTTCATTACAATGGGAATTTAGACTTCAAAATGTAGAATACAAAATTTATAGGTGCTAAACCATAAAATTTCCAACAACTCATTAATCAATCCATAAACTAAGATAAATTGGATTGAATCGATATATCATATTCAAATGGTATGCTTTAATGAGAAGTCATTCAAGTACCAAGTTATACCCCATTAGTCTTATAGTCGATGGTTCACATTCTATGATGTTATTGATTCGACAAATAACATCGTATGACAAATTCATGAGCTACTCTCGAAATAACTTATGAGAATGAGATTTGCCTCCAAATTAGAGCTGGCAATTTGGTCCAGGACTGTTTGGTTTTACCCAAAACCGGACCGTATAACTCGGATCGGGACCGAACTGGGACCGGATAGCAAACAATTCAATCTCATATTCGGGCTTAGATTTGAGGTAAAAAACCAGGATAAAGACCGGATAAGAGACCCCCCAACACCTAAAATCAAGATAAAATTGAGACCGGACCGGGTCAAGACCGGAGTGTATCCAATCCAATCTTTGGTCCTTATATCCTCGAAAAGACCGGGCTGGAACCGGATCAATTTGGTCCAATTTAACCGGATCGGACTGTATAGCCACCCCTACTCAAAATCGCTTTTTCGAATACTCTCTCAATGTGTAATATATGTATTACCTTTAACTTAGATGTGGGTCACGCACACAATAATGTACTCGTTCAACCAAAATCTGTTCGAACTTGAGATTTGATACTAGTCCGTGGGATGTAATGTTATTCCTTCCCAGAGAATACATTATTTAGTAACTAAAATATGTACAATATCACAGGAAATCATGAACAAAAGAGCCAAATCTCAAATTTTAAGTGCCACGCGAGTCATGACCCCCTGGTTTCTGGTGTACTCATGCTAATAATTAATAAAGTTTATGAATTAATTAAAAAGGTTTTTAAAAAGTTAACATAAAAGAAAAATTATAATAAAGGTTAGGAACTCTACAAGAAAAAGATCACTCGGATCGTGCATTTTGCTTCCCATATTTCTTATCGCGTTATTATATTTTGTTTATCACATTATTTCCAGGTAACATGAATTTCGATCATTTTAGCTTTTGACTCCCAATTTCTCTTTTTTATTTTTTATTTTTTTGGTAATTACCCAATTTCTGCTTTAACCTCCACTTGTGCTTATCTTAATATCCACGATTAAGTCTTAATTCCTCCCCTCTCCCCCCTATATATTCAGTTCTGCGAATCCCACCATCTCTTATCAGAGTCCACCAAGGAATCGGATTCCATCCATCTGTTCATTCAGTTCCCTCCTGACTCCAAAACTTCTCCACCTTTCACTCCTCCTTCCTCTTTCCGCGGAAAACTCAATCGCCTCAGAAGAATCAGGAATCCATCATTCACAATGGTAAGTCTCTGTTTCTATCTCTGTCTCCCTGTTTTTCTTCCCCTCCCAGTTCTGCTACAATCTGCTGACTCTTCTACCTTTGCTTTTCTGGGTTTGTCTTTTCCCTTCGAATTCGGTATTCTTTTGCAGGCGAGAGAAGTTGACGGTGTCAAATACAACGAGGTTGGTAGAGTTTCTTTACATCTCAAACTCCCCTGTTTTTTCGCCTTTCTCTGAAAACAGGGACCCCAAGCGTAGTCAAAACTGATTACTGACTTCGATTTTATTGATATGGGTTTCAGGAGTTCATTCTGAACTCAAGAGGGTCGAAGCTGTTCACGTGCAAGTGGGTGCCAGCGAATGAAGAGCCGAAAGCTCTCATCTTCCTCTGCCATGGCTACGCCATGGAGTGCAGCATCACCATGGACAGTAAGCAACCCTCTTGGCCTCTTCCCTCTCTCTCTCTCTCCCCCCTATCCCTTCCGCTCCTCCATCAACCCAACCTCTAAAAATTTCACGGAATCCAGGCACGGCGATGCGGCTTGCGAAACAAGGATACGGAGTCTACGGGATAGACTACGAAGGACACGGGAAATCTTCAGGATTGCAAGGCTACATCCAGAACCTCGATTCTGTGGTTCAGGATTGCGCCCATCATTTCAGAAACATAAGCGGTAAAAAAAAAAAACATTCCAAACTTGTCCCCAACACTCAATCACTGCAAATTGCATTCAATTACTAACAAATCTGCTTGCTGGTTGGGGGAAAAACAGAGGATAAGAGAGGGAAGAAGAGGTATCTGATGGGAGAGTCCTTGGGAGGGGCGGTGACGTTGCTGCTGCATAGGACAATGCCCAATTTCTGGGACGGTGCCATCTTGGTGGCTCCAATGTGTAAGGTGCGTATGCCGCTCCCTCATTATCGCAATTACGATAATATTTCGTTTTTTTTTTTTGGTTGGGGAAAAGGATATAAAAATAGTAAATTTGGTATTCTGTTATGTGGGGAAGTTTCCCTAGTGGAAGCCTTTGCCTGACTGACTCGTCTGGTTTTGTGAACCCGCCAAACGTGTGAGGTCAGCGGGAAGGAAGGGAGGAGACGTGGTGCTAACTAAGAAAAGCACATTCTTCGCGTTTTTTTGTTTGTTTTGATCTCTCCAAAGTAGTGGAAAGTTAACGTAGAAAAGTTGTTATATCAAACAATTAGTTCACATGTCAACTAAAAATGACAAAACCGAGATTATAACCTAAATAATCAAAACCTTTCCACTCGTTACAGCTAATCAAATTGGACTCTATATTGAGTTGTATTTAGCTCTTAATTTTAAGATTGTTACGGGATCGAAATAATAGTTATTTCGAAGAGGGGGTGACCGAGCAAAATTATAACTTTGGTGGCATATTTATTATAAGCTAGGTTAATCAAAATATTAATAATTATCGTTTTTTTTATACCTTGATACTCTCTGTTTATTTCGGTAATTGTTTATTTTTATTTTTGCACTCCACGCCCCCTTTGTATGACCACCTACTACTACAACATGATCAAATAGATAAATGAATAAAAATATCCCACGGGGTTGAAAAGCTAATCATGCCGCCCCGCCCCTTCAAATTGTGGAGCCACTTAAACAAATTGCCTTATTCTCCTTGCAATGATGGACAAGTTTGGCCGTTTAGAAATGGGAAAAGGGAAAATAATCGTTGCTTTTTTCTTCTTCTTCATAAAGTGATGGTGGTGGACCGGCGAAAGTCCACTCATGAGATTAGAGAGCCACTAGTACCACTAATTCATTTGCAAGAAAAAAAAAATACTAGGAACAAGTACCGTATAACATAAAAAGTCAACTAAGGGGTCGTTTGAAAGTTGCGATAGTTTTGTTGAAATTGTCATTATGCAAGTAATGTTTACAATGCATCATTTTTTTTTTGTTTTTTAGCAGAAACAATACATGAATTGTTTCTGTGATGTGACAGAAACTATCACTCATGCACAATCACAACTTTTAGTTGTGATTGTTGAGATAGTTGAGTTGAGATTGTTTTGTCTAAACTTTTAGCTGATGCGACATACACAATCATACATACCAAACGTTATATTCTACAATGCATCAAATTCGACAAGATATGTATAATATTATACATGTATTCTCAATAATACATCTATTTAACAATCGCAACTTCCAAACGACACCTAAATTAGAGACAGTTAAGTTAAGTTACAAAGGTGTTAAGAAGGTGAGTTGACTAATTTACGAATGGATGGGAGAGATTATTTGTTCTATTTTTTTTCGACGACAATTAATCGGACTTCAAGCCATAATTGTATATACTCTGTGTTATTTTCACCTCATTTTACTTCCCACTTATTTGTTTTTTTTTTTTTATATTTGGGCTGGACGTGCAGATAGCAGATGACGTGAAGCCGCCTGCGTTTGTGATCAGCGCTCTGACGAAACTGAGCTACGTGATCCCAACTTGGAGGATCGTGCCGACGAAGGACATTATCGACACTGCCTTCAAAGTGCCGGAGATCAGAAAGCAGATCAGAGAGAACCCTTACTGCTACAAGGGCCGCCCACGCTTGAAAACTGCTTTCGAGCTCCTCAGAACCAGCATGGACATCGAGCAACGCCTTCACGAGGTAACCTCCTTAATTACACTGCTAAACTTGCTCCTAATTATTATTACCACTGTTTAATCGCTCTTGCTTAAATCGTGACTTTTGGGGCTTGGGCTGATTTGGTCAAAAACTAGGATCCCTCTCATCATAAATATCTCACAAGTCCAATATTAATAATATGGTCCAAGTACCTTTTCTCATAAATACTAAACAGTGTTCCGGATAAGATGAAACTAATAATGTTGAACGTCGAGGTGATCGAGACTAATGTCGTGCTTTTGTTTTGAAAATTTGGATTCAGGTGACGATGCCGTTCATTCTTCTTCACGGCGAAGACGATAGGGTGACCGATAAATCCGTCAGCAAACAGTTGTTCGGCGTGTCGTCGACCAAGGACAAGACGATCAAGTTGTACGACGGGATGTGGCACGGCCTTCTCTACGGGGAGACGCCGGAGAACATTGAGCTAGTGTTCAACGACATTACTTCGTGGCTCGATGAGAGGAGCGGCGGCGCTTTGGCCTCGAGGTCTGAAATGGAGCAAAAGTTTAGGAATGATAAGTTATCCGGCCACTACCAGTCGTCCAAATGATGTAATGGGGACAGTACAAACTACAAACTCCACGACCACTTTCGTCATTTGATTGATTTGCCGCTAGCTTAACGAATGTATGCATATATGGGACTTATTTGTAAGAATAAGGAAATCGGTGACTGATTACGGTGAAAGAGATCCTGTTATACAGAGCTTAATATTAATTACATGCATGGATGCTTGTTCACCTGCTGCGTGATGAAGAGGAAGGTCTATTACCCAAAGGGGGAATGTAAGTTGTGCAGGAGGGGAATTACCGTTGTCTGTATTGAGTGTATTCAGTGACATGTACGTGTGAAATAAAATTATATTCTTTCTTTTTCATTGCGGACGAGAGTAACTTTTGTATGTGATAAATTCCATCAGAGCTGTCATTGAATTGGATCTGAGTAGGAACAACTAACTAATACACTAACTAAGTATATCAACACTTCCATTATAAAATCGTGCACAATTAATATTCGAATCAAATTGAATATAATTTTATAGTTTTGTCTAGAGAATTAGAGACTAAAGCTCATGATACAATATCATGTCTCACACTCCAGTTAATTTATAATATAAATAGCAAAACTCAATTAGGTGTACCGTGTATGGTAGAGTAGCGTAACGTACGCCAGACATACAAGTAGTTCATCTTCCCAAGCAGAAGTCGGTTCCCTTTTGTCATGTTATGAGAATCTGTTGCTCTGTGTTTCAGGAGTTTTGTCCAGGGTTTTATCTCTGCAAAGGATAGAGGTTTAGCCACACAGTGGTGGTTGTGTGTGTTTTGGTTTTGCAGGATTAGTGGTATATTCGGTGGAGGCTTTACATGCTTTTGTGTTGAACTGGGCCAGATTTACAAGGGTTTGCTGCTCTCTTTCAATTTTCAGCATGGTTAGTTGATAATTTTGAGCCTTTTAAGGGGAAGAAATTATGATATTGCCATGCTGTTCAGGTATCATAGGGCAGCCCATATCGTGGCAGGAAAGCCCTATTTTGTCAAACCTGCAAAGGTCTTTTTATTTTTTATTTGTGATTTGACCTGCAAAGGTCATGTATATTATTATATACTTCGTATCTGTTGTTCCCTTTGAAAATAAAAAAAAAATTGAATTGTCACATATTTGAATAAAATAAAATACCATCTATATCTTTGTTCTCTTGATTTTTATTAAATTCTATTCCAACTCAGTCAGGTTCTGATTTCTGAACCACTCGATCCATAGCCATATTCTCCCACCGCTAAAAACGCCCGGAGAAAGAAAAAAAAAAGGGGCAAAACTGCAAAAGCGAGAAAAATAGCATTTGAGAGGTGGTTGTTGCGTAGATTCCATCAATGGAGAATCAGCAGCACGAAGTAAACGTTCCCGCCCAAAATCGCTTCTCCGTATTGAACTGCATCGATCTCTCCAGCCCCGATACTCAAACTTCCGTTTCGTTACTCAAAAAGGTTCCTGTTTTTTCCTTTAAGTCTCAGTTGCTGGGAGACTTTTGGGTTATTTGAGCGTTCATAATCTTCAAGGGCTGTTTGATATTTCATCAGGCGTGCTTGGATTGTGGATTCTTTTACGTGGTTAATCATGGGATAAGCCAAGAATTTATGGCGGAGGTGTTTGCTCAGAGCAAGAAGTTATTCGAGTTGCCGGCGAAGGAAAAAATGAAGGTTTTGAGGAACGAGAAGAATCGAGGATACACTCCGGAGCTGGACGAGCTATTGGATCCTGAGAATCAAGTTCATGGTTAGTAAGGCTGTTGTTGCCTTCCATTTAATCGACTTTTGGTTCTAGCCTTGGTTTCCTTTTAACCATTTCTGTTTGGAAATGATGAGTTGAGGATGGGAAGCAAATGATTTTTCTTGAGTAGGAGACTATAAGGAAGGGTACTACATTGGAATAGAAGTTCCAGAAGATGATCCCGAAGCAGAGAAACCCTTCTACGGGCCTAATGTTTGGCCATCATCAGGTTCTTCTTTCCCACCTAGGTTTTTGCCATTGGTACAGATTCGATCTTTTGGTTAGATATGGTTGATTTGCTACCCCTGTTTCCAAGCTTTGAATTTGAAACCGGTTGTTATGTTGATAGACCTTTTGCCGGGTTGGAGAGAAACAATGGAGAAGTTCCATCAGCAAGCTCTGTGAGTTTATCATTTGCTGAATATATTTGTCCCATGGGAATTAATTAGGGTGTTTAGGCCGTAATATATGATAATTGTCTGATGTTTGTTTCCATTTCCCTTGCTGTTTTTATTCTTTTACTTCTCAATTTAGTGAGGTAGCAAGAGTAGTTGCGAGAATCATAGCTCTTGCACTTGATCTTGAAGCTGATTTCTTTGATAAACCGGAGATGCTTGAGCAACCTATTGCTATAATGCGACTGCTGCGTTATGGAGGTAATGAAGTTTATGGTTACTAGTTGCTGTGTTGATCCATTGGATCGCTTGGCTCTTTGCAGCCTTTAATAGTTTTCTTTCCTTTCTGATATGTCACTTAGGCTTCCTGAGATGCTTCCTGTGATGGTTCCAGGTCAGGTGTCTGATCCAGCAAAGGGCTTATATGGAGCTGGTGCTCATTCGGACTATGGTTTTATTACCCTCCTAGCCACAGATGACGTCTATGGCCTCCAAGTACGAATATACAAGTGAATTTGATGTGTTTGACCAATAGATCAAACTGTTTTTTGAGTTTACAACTAGTATTGATATGATCTTCCTACAGATATGCAATGATAAGGATGCTCAACCTCGAGTATGGGAGTATGTAGCCCCAATGCAAGGGTGAGCCTGTTGTGAGTTTATCGATCGCGATATATTACTATCTTGGACTAGTGTACTTATTTGGTTGATAAAAAATCTTGTGTTAGCTATCAGCTGTCATTTTGTAGAGTAAAAACTATAATGGCAGCACCAGCACTTGTATGCGCAAAAGATAAATTTGGGTAGACCTTGTAGGCAGGATAATGACAAGTTCTTTTGTTGTCATGTTGAACAGAGCGTTCATAGTAAATCTTGGAGACATGCTGGAGCGGTGGAGCAACTGTATCTTCAAGTTAATCTTTCAGATCTCAGGCTTCTCAGCATTTCACACATAATCACTCGCAATTGCATTCCTGGTGACAATTATGGATTGAATTATTGAAATGGTTGTCTCTGCAGGTCCACATTACATAGAGTTCTAGGAAATGGTCAAGAGAGATATTCCGTAAGATTTCGTTTTCATATCTATCTTGTTCCTCAGTTTTGGTCCACCTTTCCATCAATTTGGTTGATGGCATGTTAAGCATACTGCTTCGTCCAGCAACTTGTAAAATTTGTGTAACCGTGATTTGCAGATTGCATACTTTGCTGATCCAAGTCACGATTGCCTTGTTGAATGCTTGCCAACGTGTAAATCAGGGGAAAATCCTCCCAAGTAAGTCGATAACCTCATTTTTCTTAGTCCCATAGGATCTAAAACTACAAGTATGGCTTCCACTTGATCAGTTCGCTCGTCTTATGCTGTTAAACATCCAACTTGTAATATAGGTTTCCACCAATTAAATGTAGCACGTACATGAGCCAGCGGTACAAGGAGACTCATGCCGATTTGAGTATTTACGACCAGAAGGAACATAGTTAGAGCTTTCTGTCCAATGATCGAGCTCAGTTTGCGGAAGAATATGATGAAGACGAGAGTTTGCAGCCTGTAGGTGGCAAGGTTAGGCCTCACTTGCAGTAGAGCTCATGGCCTCAGATGGTGGTTTTTAATTGCTGTACAAAAATAGATATCTAGCGTATGATGGTTGTTACTACTAGTTCAAATGCATGTATCTAAGCTACAGACTCTTCTCATTCACCTAAGTCTAGCTATGACCTAAAGCAGGTTCAAGATGGTCACAGAGAATAACCAAACCTGAACCAATCCAAAAGGACATCACATGTCCAAATTGACCTTTTTTGAGTGAAAGAACAAATATCAGAAGAGCTCCATTGGCCTACACTTTTAACCTTTCTCCAAAAAATGGCCATGGAGGCACCAAACTCCAAATGAACCCTGTTCACCCCTCTATATGCTGAAACAGACTCCATCCCACTCAAATCAGAGTAAATCATCTCCCCGTCAAAAACTGAATAGTTCCATCATTTGCCGGACCACTGTAAACCTAACTAACTTACCACTTTCGGCTGCATACATGATACATCATTTGCATCATCCTAACAATACTCTCCACAGGATAATGGAAGCCAATAATTGACCAAGCTGAAAGAAGCCCTATAAGTTCCAGTCATTTTCCTGTAGAGTGAACTTGTAACATAATCACTCCGAAACCTACAATGCAGACTCATCAGGTGATCATGGTGGTCATCACGACCATGGCAGCAAGTCTTTTCATGATGCCAAGCTTCATCAGGGCAGAATCCGTTGCTTGTCAACCACCTTTAACCAACGAGGCTGACCGAATCAGCAGCTTGCCGGGGCAGCCAGAGCCAGTTGGGTTTGGACAGTTTTCAGGATACATAGCTCTGGACGATCAGCTTCAGTCTAGACTTTTCTACTACTTCGCTGAAGCTTCCACCAATCCTGCTTCCAAGCCTCTTGTTCTCTGGCTTGGCGACCGTAAATTAACAAACCTCGGATTCTGTTTTGTAGTTGTGTTTCTATATTAGCAAAGTTCTTCATTTTTTTTGTTTTGTTGTTGTTGCTGTGTTTCAGAGTGGGAGTGCTCTAACTTTGGGGCATTCTCTGGGAATGGCCCTTTCAGTCCTGTCTGTGGAAATGTTCTGGCTACGAACAAGTACACATTCAACCAAGGTGACTTTCTTCTTCTTTTCTTCCTTTTTCTAAAACATCAGACGAGTCCTGAAGCAGTTTTATGATTATTGTGTCGCAGAGGCTAACATAATCTACCTCGACTCTCCAACTGGCACTGGGTTTTCGTTCTCTGCCAATACTACTACTACTTCTGCCACCTACATCTACAATGACACCGTTATAGGTTCTTAAATCCTTTCTTCTTCTTCTTCTTCTGAAACTTATCTTTCTGGGAGTGATTTACCTACCTATTCTGTTATATCTGTTGCAGCTACGCAGAATATGATCTTCTTGACCAGATGGTTCCAAAAATATGCAGAGTACAAGAACAGAGACTTCTACATCGCCGGGCAGGGCTATGCTACTGGTCGCTCTGTTCCATTTCTCGCCGATCGCATTCTCCGTGGCAGTACAACAAACGGCATCAACCTGAAAGGAACCATGGTAACTCTTAAAAAAAACTGGAATTCTCTGGCTCCCCTGAAGCTATGGTGAACTTTTTTGCTTACATTTTTTTCAGATGGGAAACCCTCTGCTGAACTTCAACACTGATATGGGGTCAATCGGAGGCTTCCTCTGGTCTCACGGGTTGATATCAGATAAAACCCACGAACTAATGGAAACTTTCTGCAATGGCGCCAAGTGGCTGAGAGAGATCTACTCTGGCTCCCCATTTTCCACGGCTTGTAAAGAAGTGGATGATAGGCTCTCAGCAGAGATTCCAGACGGCCTTGACATGCAGGATGTCTCTTCCGATACTTGTGTTGCAATATTTGGACCGTCGTCAAGGGTAACGGGAGGTTCCAAGTTCGAAAGTTCGAAACTTTTCTCGTCGATTCGCTCACTCACTGCTTCACCGAGTCATGAAGTAAGTTAATTCAGCATCTCGTGATTCTTCAAGTTTTCTTTTTTTGGATTGAAGTGTAATTTTTGGTTGCATTGATTGATCATGGACAGGAAGTTTCAGAAGGGACAGATGTGTGTGTGAAAGAGAAGATCATGAACTATTTGAATAGAAAAGATGTGCAGGAAGCTCTCCATGTCAGGACTACCAATTGGACTGCCTGCCCCAGGTGAAAAAAAGACTCAATTGAAACAGAGTCCTCCATTCTACTGCTGGCTGCTGCAAGTTTAACCTGTCTGTCTAATTCTCTCTCTGTGGCTGTTTGTGGGCAGGCCTTTTCATTATGATAAGAGAGGCTTCGAGACTCCGACGATAGATATGGTGGGTTCATTGGTGACGAAAGGGATCAGAGTGCTGATTTACAGGTTTGAGTTAATGAGCAACTATATACTAAGCCAGAAGATTGAACATTCATGACTAAATCTCGTTTCAAACTTACTGGATTTCAAAACTAATGCAGTATTGATGAAGTGACATTCGCACCGTTTCTTGGGACAAGGGTGCTGGTCAGTGACTTGGCCGACAAGGTAGGGCTGAACACAACAGTGCCTTATCGAGGGTGGTTTGACACTGATAAACAGGTTAGTGCTGAATGATTTGCATACTGATGTTTTATGTTTGAACTGTTCTTAACCCTAGAAATTGCTTTTACTTTGGAAGGTTGGTGGATGGACAGAAGCTTATGGTGAGATGCTGACCTACGCTTCCATCAGAGGCGGATCGTCTAAGGTTGCCAAGAGATCTCTGTCACTGTTGAGATCATTTCTAGAGAGGAAGCCATTACCAGTGTCAAAAGCTTGAGCTGACTTTGTCAGTCTGTGTTCCTGCTGGTACTAAATAATTCAGCAGATGGTGTTTAGTGTTCCAGAGAAATTGTGGATTAGTAGGAGTTTAAGGTTCTGTGTAACAAAGGAGCTAGCAGTTAGTCTGTGTTCCTGCTGCAGTAAATAGTTACTTCAGCAGATGGTCTTTAGTCTTTCCTGGGCAGTTGTGGTCTATTAGCAAGGAGTTTGAAGTATCATGTAATGAACTTGCAGTTCTATCTGCATATTGATCTACTCATGTGCAAATATGCGAGGTATATCATGATCTATTTCCATAGCAATGGCAGTGCCAATTAGGACACTGCAACATCATCTGAACCAAAGGGAGATGTAAACGCTGGAAGCTGCAATATATAAGCTTTATCCCGACAGATTGGATTCATTGTGTAAAATTTATTTTACTCTCTGAACATTCTTGAGCGCAGCAGCCAGTGATCTGTAATCATATGATTAAACAGGCACAAACTTGTTTGATTTGCACCCATTTCTAGATGGAAATCAGCTACACTTCTCATGGCCATGGCTTCTGTATGGATAATGAATTGGAGAGTAAACTTTGTCATCTCCTTCTCTGCAGAACTGACCATAGAATGGTAAAAGTAATTGGTTGTTGACAACTCGGAATTATTTGGAAAGCGATGCAACAAAGCATGAAGGAAAATGTAGTAGGCAAAGTATAATCCAAGAAAGCCGGCTTGCTAGACATTAAGGTGGACCTAAAAAAGGTAACAAACTTTGTATCCTTCCATTTGTCTTGTTCCTTATATCACAAAGTTCCAGAAGCCAAAACCAGCATGATGTCACCATGTGCCATCCTTACCAATGCTTTCGATTGGGAGAGAAAAACAGAAAAGATAAGAAATGGAAGCTTGGTTGGTTTTCTCAAGAACATCTTATTGTCTGTATTATGGTCACAATGCTTAATAGAGGTCAACTAGTGAACATAAGCGTGGCGTGGTCACAAAGATACCATATGCTTTTGTCCCGCTTCATTGATTTGTACAGCTATGTCTCATAGTGTGAAGACTCCAAATACTGTTTCTTCAGACATGAACCCCATCTATAAAAAGCAGATAGGGTAAACCACATTTCTTCACCTTCAACCACCACCTGCACAATCATCCAAAGAAAGGAAGTTCGAAGCTTCTTCAGCACAATGATGAGTTCGCGGTCATGGCTTCTTATGTTCATAATTGCTGCAACTCTCACCACAATTTGCAGAAAAGTTGAGTCAGCATATGAAGCTGATAAGATTGTGAAGCTGCCAGGGCAGCCAGAGGTTAGTTTCCAGCAGTATGCAGGGTACGTGACTGTTGATCAAACCCAGCAGAGGGAACTTTTCTACTACTTCGTCGAAGCTGCAACCAACTCCAGTTCCAAGCCTCTTGTTCTCTGGCTCAATGGAGGTATGAACTGAATTTCAGTTAATCATTATTATGTTTTAATATAAGCTATAATGACTTCTTAAATGGGTTTATCTGTGCTATCAGGACCTGGGTGCTCTTCAGTTGGAGCTGGAGCTTTCTCTGAACACGGCCCTTTCCAGCCAAATGCAGCAGGGCTTCTGGTCCACAATGACTACAGTTGGAACAAAGGTTCCCTTCACTTTTCTGCTCATCTATCTCTTTTGTAATACAAACATTTCTCACACGTTACCAAAAGTTCACCTGTTTTACTTGTTTGTGCTGCTACAGAAGCAAATATGCTGTACTTGGAATCCCCAGCAGGAGTTGGCTTCTCGTATTCTGCCAACACCTCTTTCTATAACTTGGTTAATGACTCCATAACAGGTCGGTCTGAAACTGCATTTTCAATTGGAAATCAATTGTCAAGTTAGCAAAAAAAATCCAACTGGGTTGTCTGTCTTCTTCATACTATCAGCTAAAGACAGCTTGGCCTTCCTACAACGATGGCTACTCAAGTTTCCTGAATACAAAACCAGAGATCTTTTCATCACTGGAGAAAGCTATGCTGGTACCCAACTTCTAGAGTCCATTGATAGTTAAGAAAGCATCTGATTCAAAAATCTTATAGTTCTGTGCCTGATTCTTTTTCCCTCCAACAGGACACTACGTCCCGCAGCTAGCCCAGCTAATTGTAGAGTCGGGATCAAATATCA
Organism: Linum trigynum; assembly: GCA_964030455.1. Lineage (NCBI taxonomy): Eukaryota > Viridiplantae > Streptophyta > Magnoliopsida > Malpighiales > Linaceae > Linum > Linum trigynum. The sequence continues at coordinate 5,888,361 of OZ034816.1, forward strand.
GCTTGAAAGGCATTGCTGTAAGTTGAGCTGCCACATATCAGTAAATGCTGATACTTGAAGGACGTTTCATTATTTCTCTTCGTATCCTGTGTTGTCTTTTGCAGATAGGGAACCCATTGTTGGAGTTCGACACAGATTTCAATGGGGAAGGAAGTTACTACTGGTCTCACAGCTTGATATCGGACCACACCTATCAGCTTGTGAATACAATGTGCAACTTCTCCCAACTCAGGAGAGAAAGCTTGTTGCCATCGAGCAGCCTTTCCGACCCGTGTGAGTTCGTTGCAACTCAGATTAAGGCAGAATTGCCCCACAGAAACTTCAACGACTACGATGTCACTTCTGATGTCTGTTTGTCAGATGGTGAATCACGATTTGGTTCCCAGGAACAACACTCTTCATTAGCTTCACGTTTCCATCCAGTTTCGTCCCTTAGGTCCAAGCAAACTGGTTTCAGAAAGCAGGTAAGTCTGTCTTTTTATTGATCCCATCAAAACCCATCTCGAATTATGATCAGCATAATGGGGGTGTGCATGCAGGAAGCTGGTGGGAAGTCAATTGACCTTTGTGTACAAGATGAGACATTCACGTATTTGAACAGGAAAGATGTCCAAGAAGCTATGCATGCCAAGCTTGTTGGCGTCATTAGTTGGAGTTTCTGCAGCTTGTAAGAACTAAGAACACACATATTCATTCCTACATTACCTGCATTTCTAGCTGCTGCTGAGTCTTTCTGGACCAAAAATAAATTATGCTGGTAGTCCTAAGATTCAAACTTAGTGTTACCACAAAACTTACAGGATCTCTTATCGCTAATCCATTTCACAGTGTGGTGAATTATGACAACAACAATTTGGAGATTCCAACGATTGGTGTGGTGGGCTCATTGGCGGGATCGGGAGTTCGAGCACTAGTGTACAGTGGGGATCAAGATTCAGTTCTCCCATTCATCGGGACAAGGATTCTGGTGAATCGTTTGGCAAAAGAGATGGGGTTGAATACAACCGTGCCATACAAGGCATGGTTTGATTTTGACAAACAGGTAGGTGGATGGACCCAAGTTTATGGGGAGAACAATAAGTTGTCATTTGCAACAATCAGAGGAGCATCTCACATGGCTCCATTCTCCTCTCCCAAGAGGTCACTCGCATTGTTTGCAGCATTTGTTGCTGGGAGACCATTGGCAGCTTGATGATCTCTCAAACTTGGAAACACGATAATGTATAATACACTCTGAATCTATTCCAAACTGTAATTTTAAATATTCTTGAGGCAACCATTATGCCTGTTTTCTACTGTTCAATAAGTTAATGTAACCTTGAATAAGGAAATCAATTACCTTCGGTACTAGCTTCAGTTGGAGATGGTCGGCTACTGTTTCATTGCCTCCGACACCTGTACAATAACAGAGTTTATATATGTTCATCCTTGTCAGTACCCTTTTCAACCTATAAGATAAGTAGCCAAGAAAAAGACAACTAACTTACCTAACCAAAGAACATGTCGTCGAGCAGCAGCAGCATCAACTTCTATTTGCTTAGTAAGTTCATGCAAGACCGGATTATTTGTAGTGCGAATTGCAGACTGATTGTCACGGTAAAGTTCCGTCTGCTCATGTTGGTAAGGAGTGGCAAAGTAGTCAGTTTGCAACCATAGGAAATGCAAATAAAGGTACCATCAACGGAAGCCGGCTTGGTAGGCCATTAGGTGGAGTAAAACCAATAAACAAACTTCTGTCCTACCCATTTGTCCTCTTCATCAGGCAACAAATTCCTGTAACCAAAACTATCTTTACTGTTGCTGTTATGACCCATATATCCATCTAAATGCTTTCCATAGAGGAAAGCCCTTAGTTCCACAGAACAAGAACTAAGGCCATTTTATTGTTGTTAATCGTTAGTTGCTTTTCTTAAGGGTGATTTTTAGTCCGCTATTGATGCCAGGAGTATTACTCTAGAGGCCGAATGACACATGAGCGTGGTCACAATCCTACTGTCTCCTAGTGGTGAAGACTGCAATACTACTACTGTCTTCTAAACGTGATTTCCATCTAGAAACAGCAGAATAAGGAAATCACATCTCTTAGCAGAACAGGGAAACCACAGCAGGATTTTGTACCTTCGCTAGGGCGGTTGAAGCAAGCCTGGAGCCGGTATAATTTCATCATCTCCGTGGTTTTCTAGAGACGGAGGAACTCCGACTCCGCCGGCGTCGGCCTCTCTGTCTGTCTGTCTCTTTCTCTCTCTCTCTCTCTGATTCTTGTTCCATCTAATACCGCGGCGAGATACGCCGGCGGAGCTCGACTGAGGACTGCGAGTTTCAACATCTAGGCCCATCTGGTTAGTTATTCTTTAGCCTGCTTCCGCTTAGCGTCCTGGGCCCGATCTCAATCTTCCGTTTCGGCCCAAATGTAGTAGTAAACTCTCAGGCAGGGTTGTCACGCCGGCCGGTGTGCCACCGGTTGTACATGGTTCAACCTATACTGGTCACAAAATCGGCGTGATACCACCGGTATGACCGACATGATCGATATACATATCTCTAAGTAAAATAACCTTATTTTAGTGACTTTAATTGTTAAAATTATTTTATTATTTATTTTATGAGTATAAATGTTAAATATTGATGTTATTTGTTGGATTCAAGTATAAATATTTAGGTATTGACGTTAAATGTTATGTTTAAAATGAGTATTTATAATTTTATTTGTAATATTGACCGGCATGAACCGGCACAAACCGGTATATGCCACCGGTCGAACCATTCCACTTGCTAAACCGGCACACTGGCATAAACCGGTTTGACAACCTTGCTCTCAGGTCTCAATCTTCCGGTTAAACTTTTCTTTTTCCACAAAGAAACAATGGAATAAATGCAAACTTTCTGCAGTGGCGCCCAGTGGCCGAGAGAGATAGACTCTGTCCTCCATTTACCATGGGTTCTAACGAAGTGGATGGTCGGCTCTCTGCAAAGATTCTTGACCTTGACTTCCAGATGTCTCTGCCGGTACTTGTCTTGCAATGTTTGGACCGTCGTCAAGGGAAATCGGAGGTTCCAAGTTCGAAAGATCCAAGCTTTTATCGTCAATTCGCTCACTCACAGCTTCATCAAGTCGTGAAGAAAGTTAGTGCCCTAGGGTTTTTGTTAATTTAGCAGCTCATGACTCTCCAAGAAATTCAATTTTGGTTGCATTGGTTGATGATGGACATGAATTTTCAGAGGGGACAGATGCGTGTGTGAAACAGAAGATTATGAAGTATTGAACAGAGAAGATCTGCAAGAAGCTCTCCATGTCAGGCATGACTACAAACAATTTGGACTGCCTGCCCTTTAATTTGATTTCACAGAAACTTTGACCAAATCATGCCTAATCTCATGTCAACTTACTGGAATTCAAAACTAAAAGGCAGTATTATCTTTTGCTTCTGATAAATCAAGATTGAAGCAGTACTGAGGAGGCGACATTTGTGCTGTTTCTTGAGACAAGGGTGTTCGCAAATGACTTGGTCAACAAGGTAGGGAAACACTACAGTGCCTTATCAAGGATGGTTTGACTCTGATTAACCAACCGGTCAGTGTCTGATGATATATGTACATATCCATGTTTAAAGTTTGAAAGTGTGCTTTTAGGTTCATATAGGTTAAGTTAACCCTGGAACTTGCTTGTTTTTTTCCCCAGGGAAGTTTGGTGGATAGATAGATGCTTATGGTGAGATGCTGGCTTATGCTTCCATCAGCGTTATCAACGTATAGAGACTGAATCTAAACTCTCTCGACATTTCTAATATGATACATCATGCAGAGCTTCATTCGGTCATTGGCGGCCGTTAATAACCCTAACTCTAGACTGGAGGATCGGGTGTCATATGTGATTCTTCGTCATTGACTCTACTTTACGCTTCAAGGCAGCATGACAAGCCTACTAGACTTCCCTCTAAATCGACTCAAGATGGACATACCTTCCTTTGGACTAAATTGAAAATTGATATGCATGCTTTGATTTCCTTTTTTGGTGTTTCTCGACATTAAATTTTGATATATGATTTTGTTGAGAGGGAGTAAGGAATTTTGAGAATTATATTTGACTTTTCGACGAAAACTATTCACTTGATTTAGAAATTTGTTATTTTAAATTCTAATATAGTCCAATTGTATATCTACACAACAAAGAAAAGGTTTACCTGTCCAAAGGGCAAGGTCAAAGCTAGTTAGAACTAATGCTGTTTATTGTGTTTCTGCCTTTCTGGACAGTTCTGCTTTATTAAGAAAAGTTTCCGGTTTCTTGTACCTTAAAGAAAATGGAGTTCTATCTGCGTAATGATCTTAATGGTGATGTATACAACATAGAACTAATCGTATTAGAATATTGCAGGATGTCACACAAAAATAACTATGGTAAAAGCAGTTAGTTGTTGACAACCAGTTTTATTTGGACAGTGTTGCAACTTGCAAATGATACAACTAAATGGAACAGAACTATAATCCTAGGAAGCCGGCTTGGTAGGACACTAGGCTGAAGATAAACAAGGAAACACTGTTGTATCCTTCCATTTGTCCTGTTCATTATCATGTCATAATTGCAGTAGCAAAACTAGCATGCCATTGACATATGCCATCCATCCCAATGCATTCGTTGAGAGAGAAAGAATCAGGAAACAATGCTTGCCAACTAGTTAACATAAGATTGGCGTGGTCACAATGCCATTATATTATTTGTCTCTTTTCATTGTTTTGTGCAGCAATGTATCATAGTGTGAAGAATCCAATACGGTTCTTCAAACATGAATCTCAGCTATAAATAGAAGATGGCACATACCATATTGATTCACCTTAAACCATCTATACAAATCTCTAAAAGTTAGAAGCTTCTTCACCTCTATAATGGTTTCTCATTCATGGCTTGTTATGTTCATAATTGCTGCAACTCTCTCAACAATTTGCAGAACGGTTGAGTCAGCATATGAAGCTGATAGGATTGTGAAGCTGCCAGGGCAGCCAGAGGTTAGCTTCCAGCAGTATGCAGGTTATGTGACTGTTGATGAGACCCAGCAGAGGGAACTTTTCTACTACTTCGTGGAAGCTGCAACAAATTCCACTTACAAGCCTCTTGTTTTGTGGCTTAACGGAGGTGTCTACTGAAGATCAGTTGATCATTATGCTGTTATATAGCTACTATCAATCTATCATGATTTCTTAAGTATGTTTCTCTGCCATTATCAGGACCTGGGTGCTCTTCAGTTGGAGCTGGAGCTTTCTCCGAACATGGCCCTTTCAAGCCGAATGCTGCAGGGGTTCTGGTAAAAAATGAATACAGTTGGAACAAAGGTTAACTTCACAGTCTGCTCGTATATTTTGTACAGTTATTCATTTTTCGAACAAAACCAAGAGTTCACGTGTTAACCAACTCTTTTTGCTGCTACAGAAGCAAACATGTTGTACTTGGAATCCCCAGCAGGAGTTGGCTTCTCATATTCTGCCAATGCCTCTTTCTATAACATGGTTAATGACTCCATAACAGGTCTGTCTGAAACTGCATTCTTAATTAGAAATCAATTGTCAAATTAGCAAAAAAATCCAACTGGGTTGTCCGTCTGTCTTCTTACTATCAGCAAAAGACAACTTGGCCTTCCTACAACAATGGCTACTCAAGTTTCCTGAATACAAAACCAGAGATCTTTTCATCACCGGAGAAAGCTATGCTGGTAAGTAACTTCTAGAATCCATTGATCGTTAAGAAACACACGTAGATTCAAATCGCCGACTGCTCATCATCGTTCTTCTGGCCTTCCCTACAGGACACTATGTCCCACAGTTGGCACAGCTAATTGTGGAGTCCAGATCAAATCTCAGTTTCAAAGGCATCGCTGTAAGTTCACATGCCAAAAATTTACATTGCCATTCATAAACAATCCTGGCAGTGTTTCATTGATTATCTTCTTTGTGGTGTCTATATTGCAGATAGGGAACCCATTGTTGGAGTTCGACACAGATTACAACGGGCAAGGAGAGTACTACTGGTCTCACAGCTTGATATCGGACCAGACATATCACCTTCTGAATACCTTATGCAACGTCTCCCGGATCAACAGAGAAGGCTTGGCGTCGTCGGGCAACTTTTCCAAGCCATGTGAAATCGTTATAGCCCAGATTAGTGCAGAATTGCCCAGCCAAAACTTGGACTACTATGATGTCACTTCTGATTTCTGTTTGTCAGATGGTGAATCACAATTTGGTTCCCAGGAGCAGCACTCTTTGTTAGCTTCTCGTTTCCATCCAGTTTCATCCCTTAAATCCAAGCAAAGTGGTGTCAGAAAGCAGGTAATTCTTTTTCTTATATTGATCCCATTGAAAGTTGAAACCCATATGGAATTGTGATCAGCATAGTAAGGATATGCATGCAGGAAGCTGGTGGGGAGTCAATAGACCTTTGCATACAAGATCATACGGAGAAATACTTGAATAGGAAAGATGTTCAAGAAGCTATGCATGCCAAGCTTGTCGGCGTCAATAACACTTGGAGTTTCTGCACCTCGTAAGAACAAAGCAAATATATACATTCCTCTGTATTTCTAGCTTCCGATGGACAAGTCTTGACAGGTTCTCCCATCTCTCATTCGGTTGCAGAGATATAAATTATGACTACTACAATCTGGAGATTCCAACAATTGGGGTGGTGGGTGCGTTGGTGGGATCGGGGATTCGAGTGCTAATCTACAGCGGAGATCAAGATTCGGTCCTCCCATTCATTGGAACGAGGATTCTGGTGAATCGTTTGGCAACAGAGATGGGGTTGAATACAACCATACCATACAAGGCATGGTTTGATTATGACAAACAGTTGGGTGGATGGACACAAGTCTATGGTGAGAACAATAAGTTGTCATTTGCAACAATCAGAGGAGCCTCTCACCTAGCTCCAGCCTCCTCGCCGAAGAGATCGCTCGCATTATTTGCAGCCTTTGTTGCTGGGAAACCATTGGCAGCTTGATCTCTCTCAAACTTGGAACCTGTCACCAAACTGTAATTTCAATTATCTTGAGGCAGCTATTTTTCTAATCTTGTATTATCAAAGACTTAAAATGACAAATTGGAATCAAGAAATCGATTAGCTTCGGCGCTAGCTTGAGTTGGAGATAATTGGTTGCTGAATACTCAGTAGTGTCATGACAGTGTGCGTCATAGGAAATGCAACACAGGTACCATCCAAGGAAGCAGGCTTCGTAGGCCATTAGGTGGAGTGAAACCAAGAAACAAGCTTTGTGTTCTTCTCATTTACCTTCTTCATTAAGGCAACATTCCTGTAACCAAAACTAACTTTACGTTGTTGCCATCAGCCTTAATTAAATCCAACCAATTGAACGAAAGAAGAAGCAGGAAAACCAAAGCTTTCTTGTTGCTTAGTGTTAGTTGGTGCTGTTAAGGATATTTTATTGCCTGCTGCTGGTGCACGGGAGTTATTATTAGAGGTCAGTAAAGTAACATAAGCAGGCTTGTTTCTTGTTAGGACACTAGGCTCAAGATAAACAAGGAAAAACTGTTGTATCCTTCCATTTGTCCTGTTCATTATGTCATAATTCCAGTAGCAAAACTAGCATGCCGTTGATCTGTGCCATCCATCCCAATGCATTCTCTGAGAGAGAAAGAAGCAGGAAACATTGCTTGTCAACTAGTTAACATAAGCTTGGCATGATCACAATGCCATTTAATTATTTGTTTATTTTCATTGATTTGTTCAGCAATGTATCATTGTGTGGAGGAATCCAATACCGTTCTTCAAACATGAATCTAATCTATAATTAGAAGATGGCACAGGCCATATTGATTCACCTTCAAACATTCATACAAATCTCTGAAATTTAGAAGCTTCTTCACCCCCATAATGAATTCTCATTCATGGCTTCTTATGTTCATAATTGCTGCACCTCTAGCAACAATTTGCAGAACGGTTGAGGCAGCATATGAAGTTGATGGGATTGTGAAGCTGCCAGGGCAGCCAGACATTAGCTTCCAGCAGTATGCAGGTTATGTGACTATTGATGAAACCCAACAGAGGGAACTTTTCTACTACTTCGTGGAAGCTGCGACAAACTCCACTTCCAAGCCACTTGTTTTGTGGCTCAACGGAGGTATCTGCTGAATATCAGTTGATCATTATGTTGTTACATAGCTACTATCAATCTATCATGATTTCTTAAATCTGTTTCTCTGCCATTATCAGGACCTGGGTGCTCTTCAGTTGGAGCTGGAGCTTTCTCCGAACACGGCCCTTTCAAGCCAAATGCTGCTGGGGTTCTGGTCCACAATGAATACAGTTGGAACAAAGGTTCATTTCACATTCTGCTCGTATATTTTTTACAGTTCATTTTTCGAGCGGAAACCAAAAGTTGTCGATAATCGTTTTACTGCTACAGAAGCAAACATGCTGTACTTGGAAGCCCCAGCAGGAGTTGGCTTCTCATATTCTGCAAACGCCTCTTTCTATGAGTTGGTTAATGACTCCATAACAGGTCGGTCTGAAACTGCATTCTTAATCAAAAATCAATTGTTAGATTAGCAAAATATCCAACTGTGTTGCCTGTCTTCTTCTCACTATCAGCAAAAGACAATTTGGCCTTCCTACAACGATGGCTACTCAAGTTTCCTGAATACAAAACCAGAGATCTTTTCATCACCGGAGAAAGCTATGCTGGTACGTAACTCCTAGAGTCCATTGATCGTTAAGAAACACACATATATTCAAATCGCCAACTGCTCATCCTCATTCTTCTGGCCTTCCCTACAGGACACTATGTCCCACAGTTAGCACAGCTAATTCTGGAGTCCAGATCAAATATCAGCTTCAAAGGCATCGCTGTAAGTTCACATACCAAAAATTTACATGGCCATTCTTCAGCAATCCTGGCATCGAGAGTGTTTCATTGATTCTCTTCTTTGTGGTGTCTATATTGCAGATAGGGAACCCATTCTTGGAGTTCGACACAGATTACAACGGGAAAGGAGAGTACTACTGGTCTCACGGCTTGATATCCGATCATACCTATCACCTAGTCAACACAGTCTGCAACTTCTCCCAGATTTACAGAGAACTCTTGTCTTTGTCCGGCAACTACTCCAAACCGTGTGAACTCGTTGTAGCCCAGAGTATTGAAGAATGGCCGAGCCAGAACTTCGACTACAATGATGTCACTTCTGATGTCTGTTTGTCGGATGGTAAATCACAATTTGGTTCTCAGGAGCATCACTCTTTGTTAGCTTCTCGTTTCCATCCAGTTTCGTCCCTTAAATCCAGGCAAAGTGGTTTAAGAAAGCAGGTAAGTCTTTGTTTTATATTTGATCGCATTGAAACCTGTCTGGAATTATGATCATCATAGTAGGGGTATGCATGCAGGAAGCTGGTGTGGAATCGATAGACCTTTGTGTACAAGATCAGACGGACAAATACTTGAACAGGAAAGATGTTCAAGAAGCTATGCACGCCAAGCTTGTCGGCGTCAATAACACTTGGAGTGTCTGCAGCAAGTAAGAACTAAGAGCACATATATCCATTCCTCAGTTACCTGCATTTCTAGTTTCCCATGGACAAGTCTTGACAGGTTCTCCGATCTCTTATTCGGTTGCAGAGTGGTGAATTATGACTACAACAATATGGAGATTCCAACTATTGGGGTGGTTGGTTCATTGGTGGGATCAGGGATTCGAGTGCTAGTCTACAGCGGGGATCAAGATTCAGTTGTCCCGTTCATTGGAACAAGGACTCTGGTGAATCGTTTGGCAACAAAGATGGGGTTGAATACAACCGTGCCATACAAGCCATGGTTTGATTGTGACAAACAAGTGGGTGGATGGACACAAGTCTATGGGGAGAACAATAAGTTGTCATTTGCAACAATCAGAGGAGCCTCTCACCTGGCTGCAGCCTCCTCGCCCAAGAGATCGCTCGCATTATTTGCAGCCTTTGTTGCTGGGAAACCATTGGCAGCTTGATCTCTTTCAAACTTGGAACCAGTCCAAACTGTAATTTCAATTCTCTCTTGAGGAAACCATTCTGCCTATCTTTGCATTATCGAAGACTCAAATGTCACATTGTAATCAAGAAATCGATTGTTGGAGATGGTCGGTTGCTGAATACTCAGTATTGTCAGGACAGTGTGCAGCCTTAGAAAATGCAACCAAGGTACCATCCAAGTAATTAGGTGGAGTAAATCCAAGAAACAAGCTTTGTGTTCTTCTCATTTATCATCTTCATCTAGGCAACAATTCCTGTAACCAATTAGGCAACTATTCTTCATACCTGATTCCAGATTCCAAGTTGAATCCGGAAAAGAAAATGGGACCGTCTCGGAATCGGAAAACTGATAATGGCGGAGAAGAGACAAATATTATCTTCCTATTTCCCTTTGGATTCGGGGAAAAAATTTGCCTATATAACAACAGACTCCCCACTTCTATCAATTCATCCAATCCAATCGACAGCCTGCAGGATCTCTGAAAACCATTATTGCTTCCGCGTACACATACTCTCGCCGGCGACGCTACGATCGGAAGCATGCAGGCAGTTGAGCCGCAGCCGCTGAAGCGAGCGGCGCTCGATCTATCCTCTTCGATGTCCCTCGGCAAACGAACTCGCACCACGTCGCGGCCGCGAAATCACACGTGGCACGCACCTTGGAAGAGTTACAGAGTAATTAGCGGTCACCAGGGTTCGGTTCGATCAGTCGCCTTCGACCCCGGCAACTCATGGTTCTGTACCGGTTCGGCCGACCGGACCATAAAGATATGGGACGTGGCGAGCGGGAGGCTGAAGCACACGCTCACAGGACACATCGGCCAGGTCCGAGGCCTGGCCGTGAGCCAGACCCACACCTACATGTTCTCCGCCGGCGACGACAAACAGGTCAAATGTTGGGACCTAGAACGGAACAAGGTCATTCGTTCTTACGACGCCCACCTCAGCGGAGTCTACTGCTTGGCTCTTCACCCGACCATCGACGTGTTGCTCACCGGCGGGCGCGACTCCGTGTGCCACGTCTGGGACGTACGGACTAAGAAGCAAATCTTCACCCTAACCGGACACGGTGACACGGTCTGCTCGGTGTTGGCCCGTCCGGTCGAACCACTGGTGGTAACCGGTTCGCACGACTCGACCGTGAAACTTTGGGACATTAGGAATGGGAAAGCGATGCTGACCCTGACGCACCACAAGAAGTCCGTGCGAGCTCTAGCGGCGCATCCAAGGCGGCGTGGTTTTGCGTCTGCCTCCGGCGACGGGGACATTAAGAAGTTTAGCCTTCCGAGGGGCGAGTTTCTGCACAACATTGCGAGGGAGAAGGAGTGGAAGGGAGGTATCTTCAATGCGATGGCGGTTAATGGGGATGGGGTGTTGGTTGCGGGAGGAGACGATGGGAGCTTGTGCTTTTGCGATTGGGAGAGCGGTTGTAGCTTCCAGCGAACTCGGACGGTGGCGCAGCCTGGGTCGCTGGAAAGCGAGAATGGGATTTTCGCTGCTTCGTTCGACGTGACGGGATCGAGACTGGTGACGTGCGAAGCTGACAAGACGATCAAGATGTGGAAGGAAGATGATGAAGCCACCCCAGAAACACACCAGCTCAACTTCAAGCCACCCAAGGACATTTGCTGGTTCTAATCACATCATTGCTCTGGTTGATCATCCTGTGCTAAATTTTTTTTTTTTAATTCAGTCGCTTAATTATGTACCTGGAATAATTGAAGTATGGAACTTTCTTGCTCTTGAATATTTCACAGGTGGCAGTTTCGCTCATCTCAGATCAATCATAGAGCAACCATGAACAATCCGATCGACTATGTTGTTTCCTGTGCCTAAGTCGGTATTGTTTGGACAGTGATGAAAATGATCATAGGAAATTTAGCCAAGGTATAATCCAAGGAAGCCGGCTTGATAGGAAATTAGGCTGAAGCTAAACAAAGGTTGTATCTTGTACCTCCCTTTTTGTCTTTGTTCAATATGCCAAAAGTTCAGTTGCCATAACTATCCATGCCATTCCAGTTAGATTGTTGGAGGCCTACTTTGCTTGCTTTTTATTCCATTGTCAGATATTGATTTCCCTGTAATCTGGAAGTTTGATAGTAGTCACAATGATTTATTTTACACTCTGAATCTGTCCAAAAGCAAAGGATTGAACTAATGAATAGTCTTTCAAAAGCAACTTACTGCACCTGGACCAGTAATAACGAGTAGTCATTCAAAAGCAAAGGATTAACAAGGAGTCAAGGATTGAATCATTGAACTAATGAAGTCTATCGCAGACTAGACCAGACTGCATCATTCTGGGTTGGTAGACGTTCGTCACTTAAGCTGGACAACTACATACATAGCGTCTTCAAGTAAAGGTCTAGTACTTGTTACTCTCATGTCCCAACTTACGCGGTTCACGACTGAAATCTTCGTCGAACAAGCCCTTCAGTAGATTAGGTCACCAAGTTGGGAACTCACTACGAACATGGTATACTGTGGTTGTCTTGGGAGTTTGTTTCTGGTGATTTGGCCTTGCTTGATGTCGACTACGAAAACCATGTCGGAGGAGAATAGCTGGTGGAATCTTCGATGATTGAAAATGGCATTTCTCAGGCCTCACAAGTGGCACAGGGTGTTGCTCAGAGTACCTAGTGAAGCACTTGCAGGGGACAATGCACACAACATCTATCCATAGGTTGATTGTGGATCCTTGGTGTTGTTAGATTGCTCGCGTTGACAGCATTGCACGTAGCTTCCCTTTCAATCGCGTCTTTGTTTATGGTTTTCCGGTTTATTGTATACCATTTACATATGTTCACATGCCTTGGCATTGAGGTAAAGACCATCATTCCTCAGTTTGCTTCCAATCCATAGTTCTTTGAATCGACACGAGAAGCCATACTTGTATTCATAGAATGAATCCCAAGCAGAAAGGATTATCATGGCCAAGGAGTTCCCTCAGAATGAATACCACATCGATGATTGACTCAAAAGCACCCCTTGCCTCAGCACAGTAGGCTATATAATCAAACTCTAATTTTCCTTCACTTCTCACGCAGCCTTGCAGTGAGCACATAGCGAACTATTCTTTCGCCTTTTACTAAAGAATACCGTGTGCGCGCTGCTTTAAAGAGGCATACGTCTATTTTTGGAGGGATAATCCTTAATTGGACTGTCCCAACAATACTTAGTTAAAATTTAAGAATTCAATAAACTTATAAGCAATCCTAACTAAATTCTGAATCATAACTTGGTAACTATCTGTGTCGAAATGATTGTTTCTTTTTAGTATAACAGTGATCAGAAATGTTATATATTGACAGTTTGGTGAATCTATTGTTGTGTTCTCGTTTCTTTATGCACAGTTACAAGCTGGAATAGCAATAACATGTCCCTGGTTTTGCAGCTGCTTTCGAACTGATCGAGCAAATTTCTGCTTTTCAGAAATTTACGCGTAGGTTGCTCCCCTTGTTCGTGAATAGCAGACTGATTATCGCAACAACAACAAAAAAGAACCCGTTGGTATGCAGCTGTAAGAATTGCAACGAAGGTTGCATCCGAGGAAGTCAGGTTGTGTGCTTACCATCTGTCATGACCAATTCTTCCTGTCGAGGAAGGGAGAAAAGAACTAAGAGATCTTTCTTGTAGTTACTGTTATTTATTCTAGAGGCCGAATGGCATATAAGCTTGGTCACTATCTACTGTCTCATAGTGGTGAAGCCGCCTGCAGTACTAATGCCCTTGTAAGCAGGAATTTCAACCTATAAGTAGCAGAAGATGGGAGTTACATTTTTTATCAACCGGTGCAATACTGTGAACGTGAGAGCTTCGTCACTGCCATATGGCTTCTCGCTTATGGATTGTAACGTTTGTGATTTTCGCGTCCCTGACAACAGTCTGCAGAAGAGTCGAGTCTGCATATGAGGCCGATAGGATCGTGAAGCTACCAGGGCAGCCAGAGGTTAGCTTCCAGCAGTATGCAGGGTATGTGACTATTGATGAAACCCAGCAGAGGAAACTGTTCTACTACTTTGTTGAAGCTGAGACCAACTCCACTTCCAAGCCTCTTGTTCTCTGGCTCAATGGAGGTATATACCAACTCATCCTTCCATCATTAATTCGTTACGCCGTTAGAAGGCTGGTTTTATGTGTTTTTAACTGACGAGGATGAACAGAAAATTTACATTTGTTGTATGTACTGAATGGGATGGCATTCCTTGACATCAGGACCTGGCTGCTCTTCTATCGGAGATGGAGCTTTCTCCGAACATGGCCCGTTCAAGCCTGATGCAGCAGGGATTCTGGTCCACAATGACTATAGTTGGAACAAAGGTACTCAAATCTCTTTTTAACAGTTCTCTTTTTTCTTTTTTCTACTACTGGAATCGGAACCAACATTTCAGGGGTTACTTTGTTTGGCTGCTACAGAAGCAAACATGCTATACTTGGAATCCCCAGCAGGAGTTGGATTCTCATATTCTGCCAACACCTCTTTCTATGAATTAGTAAATGACACCATAACAGGTTAGTCTGAAACTTGGACTAATCTCTACATTTTTCAAACTTGAACAACTTATCAGATTGACAGAATGTAACTGGGCTGATGTTCTTCCTCTTATCAGCGAGAGACAACTTGGCCTTCTTACAACAATGGCTAATCAAGTTTCCTGAATACAAGAACAGGGATCTTTATCTCACCGGAGAAAGCTATGCCGGTATATAGTTCCCGAGTCCATTGCTCAAAATACACACATGATTCAAGTCTTAGAATTCTGATACGGATGTGTTCTTTCACCAACAGGACACTATGTTCCACAGCTAGCCCAGCTAATTGTGGAGTCGAGATCAAATCTCAGCTTGAAAGCCATAGCGGTTTGTTCATGCCACAGAAGAATATAGATGACATTGTCCTGAAAGTTCAGAAATCCTGACATACAGTGTTTTGTATTTTGATTTTTGCAGATAGGAAACCCATTGTTGGAGTTCAACACAGATTTCAACGGTAAGGGACAGTACTACTGGTCTCATGGCTTGATATCCGACGAAACCTATCACCTTGTTAACACAATCTGCAACACATCCCAGATCAGGAGACAGGCTGCGGATGGCATTCTTTCTGAGCAGTGTAAAATGGTTGCAAATCAACTTGCTGCAGAAATTCCTAGAAGAAACTTTGATATTTATGATGTTACTTCTGATGTTTGCATATCAGAAAGTGATTCACCGGAAAAGCACTCTTCATTAGCTGCCAGTTTCCATCCATTTTCATCGCTCAAATCCAACCAAGGCTCTCTCAGAAAGCTGGTCAGTCATTCTTGGACCTCGGTCAAGTTGCGTTCGAAATCCACACGTACCAGCTGCACTCATGATCATTGATCGATTCTGAACTGGTATGCAGGAAGCCGGAGAGTCCATAGACCTCTGTGTAGAAGATGAGACACACACTTATCTGAACAGGAAAGATGTCCAACAAGCTATGCATGCCAAGCTTGTAGGCATCCCCGGCTGGAAGGACTGCAGCAGGTAAGCATGCATTTCTAGCTGTGCCACACTTGGAAGAATCTTTGACAGGATCCTCTTAATTTCTCTCGAATTCCATTTGCAGTGTCATGAATTATGATCATAACAACTTGGAGATTCCGACAGTTGGAATCTTAGGCTCATTGGTGGGATCGGGGATTCGAGTACTAGTCTACAGCGGGGATCAAGATTCGATTCTCCCATTCACGGGGACAAGGATTCTGGTGAATCGTTTGGCTACAGAGATGCGACTGAACACAACCGTACCTTACAAAGCATGGTTTGATTATGACAAACAGGTGGGTGGATGGACCCAAGTTTATGGGGAGAACAATAAGTTGTCATTTGCAACCATCAGAGGAGCCTCTCACCTGGCTCCAACCTCCTCGCCGAAGAGATCGCTTGCATTATTTGCAGCATTTGTTGCTGGGAAACCATTGGCCACTTGATATCTCTCAAACTTTGAATCTGTCCAAGCTGTAATTTCAATTATCTTGAGGCAACTATTCTGCCTATCTTGTATTATCACTGACTCAATGTCACATTGGAATCAAGAAAACACAAGAAATAATAGTGCTTTCTTGTAGTTTGCTGTTAATTAGTTTACTGCTATTTTTCTAGAGGCCGAATGGCATATAAGCTTGGTCACTATCCTACTGTCTCATAGTGGTGAAGCCGCCTGCAGTACTACCGTCTTCTAAACAGGAATCCCATCTCTAAATAGCAGATGGGAATCATATTTCCTAACAACCGTACAATTCTTTGAACGTAAGAGCTTCTTCACCACCATATATGGCTCCTCACGTATGGATCGTACCGTTCATGATTTTCGATTGCTTGACAACTATCTGCAGAAGAATTGAGTCAGCATATGAACCCGATAGGATCGTGAAGCTACCTGGACAACCAAAGGTCAGTTTCCAACAGTATGCAGGATACGTAACCGTCGATAAAACCCAGCAGCAGGAACTGTTCTACTACTTTGTTGAAGCCGATACCAACTCAACTTCCAAACTAACTCATCCTTCCATCATTAGTTCATTATATTGTTAGAAGACTGGTTTTATATGTTTTCAACTGATGAAGATGAACAGAAAATTTGTATTTGTTGTATGTACTGAATGACATTCCTTGACATCAAGACCTGGTTGCTCTTCTGTCAGAGATAGAGCTTTCTCTAAACACAGCCCGTTCAAGCCAAATGCAGCAGGGATTCTTCTGTCGGAGATTGGAACAAAGGTGCTCAAATCTCTTTTACTGTTCTCCACTTTATTTAATTTTTTGTAACTGGAATTGGAACCGGCATTTTGATGTGTTACTCATGTTGGCTGCTGCAGAAGCAAACAAGCTATACTTGGAATTGCCAGCAGGAATTGGATTCGCCTACTCTGCCAACACCTCTTTCTATAAATTAGTAAATGACACCATCACTGGTTAGTCTGAAAATTGAACTAATCTCTATATTCTCAAACTCGAATAACTTGTCAGATTGACAGTGTAACTGCGTTGGTTGTCTTCCTATTATCAGCGAAGCACAACTTCGCTTTCCTACAAAAATGACTAATCAAGTTTCCTGAATACAAGAACAGAGATCTTTATCTCGCCGGAGAAAGCTATGCCGGTATGTAGTTTCTGAGTCCATTGCTCAGAAACACTCGTAATTCAAATCTTAGAATTCTGATACTGATGTATTATTTCACCAATAGGACAATGTCTCACAACTAGCCCAGCTAATTTTGGAGTCACAATCAAATCTCGGCTTGAAAGCCATAGTGGTTTGTTCATGCCACAAAAGAATTCAACCGTGCATACAAGGGCTGGTTTGATTGTGACAAACAGGTGGATGGATGGACACAAGTCTGTGGGGGGAACAATAAGTTATCATTTGCAACCATTAGAGGAGCCTCTCACATGGCTCCATTCTCCTCTCCTACGAGGTCTCTGCATTATTTGCAGCATTTGTTGTTGGGGGACCATTGGGAGCTTGATCTCTCATTAGTCTGCAAATTATCCACAACTGTAATTCTAATCTTCTTGACTTGTGGGTTTGATGTCATTTATTGTACTAAAGAAATCAATTTCCTTCATCACTCACCCAAGATCTACAGAACCCACCTGCCAGATTCAGCATGCTTCAAGGTATACAACTGAGTCATACTGTCGCTAGTTATGCTAAAAAGTGGTGAATTAATTGGTTGCTGACAAAGTATTGTCTGGATAGATGCACATCATAGGTAATGTAAGGAAAGTATCGTCCTAGTCTAGAAAGCTGGATGAATAGGATATAATGCAGTTGAGAGAAAAGCAAGATACAAGGATGCGCCCTTCCATTTGTCTTGTTTATCACACCACAATGCTAGTATATGCCTTTTCCCTTCTCATTGGATTGCTCAATTCTGTCTCTTGCTGTGAAGAATCCAATATAGTCCTTTAACCATGGATCCCATCTATAAACAGAACAAGAATGAACGTACCTTTATCCGCGCTCAACTGGCCATACAGTTCAGTTAGAGCTTTTTCACCACAATGGGCTCTCAGTTATGGACTTTTATGTTCTTCATTTCGGCAGCTTTTAATGCACTTTGCTTACCTGTTGAATCTGCATGCGAAAGTGACAGGATTGTAAAGTTACCAGGGCAGCCAAAGGTTAGTTTCCAGCAGTATGCAGGGTATGTAACTGTTGATGAAATTCAAGGAAGGAAACTTTTCTACTATTTTGTTGAAGCTGAGACAAACTCCACTTCCAAGCCTCTTGTACTGTGGCTGAATGGAGGTATTGATTCACCAATTGGTTATTTATATATGACTGCTTTATAGGGTTGTTATTTTTATAAACAATAGTAAAACATTATATGTTTCTTGTGTGCTTAATGATTCTTCCTATGACATCAGGACCTGGGTGTTCCTCTGTTGGAATTGGAGCTTTCTCTGAACATGGCCCTTTCAAGCCAAATTCAGCAGGGATTCTGGTCAACAATGCATATAGTTGGAACAAAGGTGCAGTTCACATTCTGCTCATATCTCTTAGATTGCAATTTCCCATTTTTCACTGGAAACCAACATTCAGCATATAACTTTTCCCCGCTACAGAAGCAAATATGCTATATCTGGAAGCGCCAGCAGGAGTTGGATTCTCGTATTCTGCCAATGAATCTTTCTATGGCTCGGTAAATGACACCATAACAGGTTAATCTGAAACTTAATTCATCTTTATAGCCTCAGGCCAAAATCAACTGTCAGATTAACATAATCCAGCTGGGTTGTCGTTTAATCAGCAAATGACAACTTCGTTTTCTTACGACAATGGCTAGTAAAGTTCCCTGAATACAAAAAGAGAGATCTTTTCATCACTGGAGAGAGCTATGCTGGTAAGTTTTCTACCCTCATTGTTAACATTTGGACAGCATACAAAGTATATAAACACTAAATACACACTATCAAACTACTGACCTCAATCCAACCTGAGTTTGTTTCATCAACAGGTCATTATATCCCACAACTAGCACAGTTAATTGTTGAGTCGGGATCAAATCTCAGCTTGAAAGGCATCGCTGTAAGTTCACCTGCCACAATTAACATGACATTCATCAGCAATCCTGATATTTATATTGTTACAACAAGTCTCTTGTGTTATACTTTGCAGATAGGAAACCCATTGTTGGAGTTCAACACAGATATCAATGGGGAAGGAGATTACTACTGGTCGCATGGCTTGATATCAGATGAAACCTATCACCTTGTCAACACAATCTGCAACACCTCCCAGCTCCAGAGACAGACTGATGCCAGGTCTCTTACTGAGGCATGTCAAACCGTTGCAACTCGACTTGATGCAGAAGTTCCAAGAGGCTACATCAACAAGTATGATGTCACTTCTGATGTTTGCTTATCAGATGTTGAATCACAATTCGGTTCCCAGAAACTGGCTTTGGCTGCCAGTTTCCATCCAGTTTCATCTCTCAAATCCAATCAAGGCGTTGTTACAAAGCTGGTAAGTCCTCTTCGGATAATGTTCAAACAAACAAAAAAAAAAGCTACCATATCAGCAAGACTCATGAATCATTGATACTGATTGGTATGCAGACACATGGTGAGTCCATAGACCTTTGTGTACAAGATAAGACATACACATATTTGAACAGGAAAGATGTCCAACAAGCTATGCATGCCAAGCTTGTACACGTCCCCAGCTGGGGCATCTGCAGCATGTAAGCCTGCATTTTTAGTTCTAACCTCTTGGTCTTTCAGGACAATATAAATATTACTTTCTGTGTATACTTTGCCATGGATGGTTTGCAGTGAGGTGGGCTATGACTTGGACAATTTGGAGATTCCAACAATTGGCATCGTTGGTGGGTTGGTGGGTTCAGGAATTCGAGTACTAGTCTACAGTGGTGATCAAGATTCCGTGATCCCATCCACTGGGACGAGGACTCTGGTGGATCAATTAGCAAAAGGGATGAGACTAAACACAACAGTGGAATACAAGCCATGGTTTGATTATGACAAACAGGTAACTTAATTGCCCTCAGTTCTCTGTTGGAAGACTAGATTGATAACCCTCCCTCGCCTATTTCTGAACTAATCACACATATCTTGGAGCAGGTTGGTGGATGGACACAAGTTTATGGGGAGAACAATAAGTTATCATTTGCAACCATCAGAGGAGCCTCTCACATGGCTCCATTCTCCTCTCCCAAGAGGTCACTCGCATTATTCGCAGCATTTGTTGCCGGGAAGCCATTGGCAACTTGATCTCCCTCCAACTTGGACCACGGATTTCCCAAAATGTAATAAGTTCAATAATCTTACAGGCAAAGAAACCAACTATGCCTATATCTGAATTGTGGATGCTTTAATGTCATAGAATAATCAAGCAATCAATTTCCTTTCGAATCTCCCTGCTATAAGTACACTACAATGATGCTCAGCTCAGCTCAGCTCGTGAATGACTGATAATGGTTCATTCCCTATTGTTATCATCTCCCTATTACTATCAAGATACTCTACGGCCACGGCCAATAATTTCGTACCTTCGCTAGTGTGGTTGAGGCGCGCCTGAAGCCGGTATCATTTCGTCGTCTCCGGATGGTTCCTACCGACGGAGGAACTCCGACTCCTCCGTCACCGGCCTCTCACGGATTCTTCCGTCTAGTACGCCGGCGGATGAGGTTTTGGCTGAGGACTGGAGTTTCAAGTTTGGCAAGGGAGGTTGATTTTCGTCATGAGCCCAGACATTCTGAATTGAGGCCCATTATATTAGTTTGTCTTCAGCCTGTTTTGGCCCAACGTCCTGGGCCCGGTCCAGTTCCGCAAATGCGAGAGCACTTGTTAGTTGTCGGTTGTTACCGAGCATTTCTACTATGCTATATAGTATTGGTGCTTTAATGTACAACTTAAAGTTGTACCATAACATGAAATGTATAAGTTTAGATTGTACCATAAAAGAATTTGTACCATTATGTTATGGTACAACTTTACAACTTGAAGTTGTACCATCACATAAAGGTACAAGTTTAAGTTGTACCATAACATAAATTTGTACAAACAGTATAGGTACAATCTGAAATTGTACCATAACATAAATGTACAATTTTAAGTTGTACCATAAAGGGAAAAACCTATAGCACCAATACTATATAGCATTGTAAAATTCCTCGTTGTTACCAGTCTAATAATTAGTCCTGCTGAGGTCCATTGGTTATGGTCTTATGGACAAAGTTGAGCTGTTCTCAGTGACTATAGGGTCCGGTCCGGTTAAATTGGATCAAATTGATCCGGTTTCAGTCCGGTCTTTTGGAGAATAAAAGGACCTAAGATTGTATTGGATACAGTCTGGTCTTGATTCGGTCCGGTCTTGACCCGGTCATGTCCCAATTTGATCTTGATTTTAGGTGTTGGGGGTTGTTATCCGATCTTTATCCGGGTTTTTTACTTCAAATCTAAGCCCGAATATGAGATTGAATTGTTTGCTATCCGGTCTCAGTCCGGTTCCGATCCGGGTTATACGATCCGTTTTGGGGTAAAACCAAACAATTCGGACCAAATAGCCAGCCCTACTCTCTTGCTTGCTGGTTGAACTGTGGTGGAAGAAGGTGGGAGATACCCAGAACGCCATCCATGGAGGAGGCTGGGAGATAATGCTAAAACACAGTCGTTTCTACACAAAAAGGATCGTTCAACGAATCTGGAGAAAAGCCCAAGATAAAGAGGAAACCAAGCAGTTGTGGTCTACCATTTGTCTTGTGCGCAGTCCATAATTTGACTAACCCAGATGAGATGAGGCACTTGTCTTCAGAAAAGCGGTACAGTGTCCAAATGGCGTCCATGAACCATCTACGCCTCATGGTTTTCTGCAGACAACAAAAGTAAAGTGATCTTTCTTGTTTCTGTGTGTTGAAGAATGTATAACGCTTGTCTGTATTAGGTACTGCAGAAGCTTTACTCTAGAGCGCGAAGTCGCTTAAAGCGTGAACAAAATGCTTCCTCTGACTTCATCCAATCCAAGTCTGTTAATACCAATCATAATCACGATTCTCTCGTTGCAATAAAAAGGTAATGTAGTGATGCAGCAGTTTGTTCGTGTTTGTTTAAAACCTCTAAACCCTGGATCCATCTATAAGTAACAGAAGGTGAAAATCCCTTTTCTCCATCACTTGTAACCAACCCATACAGCGCCCTCAAAATCAAAAGAGCTTCTTCACCACCATGAACTCTCATTTACGGATTGTCATGTTGATGATATCTGCAACTTGCACCGCAATTTTAGGAATTGTTGAGTCATCATACGAGGCTGATAAGATTGTGAAGTTGCCTGGCCAACCAGAGGTTAGCTTCCAGCAGTATTCGGGTTATGTTACCGTGGATGAAACCCAACAGAGGAAACTCTTCTACTATTTTGTTGAAGCTGAGACAAACTTTACTTCCAAGCCTCTTGTTCTCTGGCTAAATGGTGGTATGTTGTCAGCAGATTTGATTACCTACGTTTTTTACACAAACTTCTGTCAACTTTCACTTCCCAAGTTCGGAGCTTTGACTTATTTTGGCTTCCACTTGAAGTATGACTTTTGGTTGGTGTATTGTGCTATCAGGGCCAGGGTGTTCCTCTATTGGAGCTGGAGCTTTCACCGAACACGGCCCTTTCAAGACAAATGGTTCAGAGGCGCTCCTGAAAAATGACTACAGTTGGAACAAAGGTGCCTTTGCATTGATCTCAAACTTGGCATAAAGTTACATACCTCTCTTTTGAGCTTCTCATTTCTTTTCTTGTTATGAAACTAGCAGCTGACTGATACTGTTTTTGCTGCTGCAGAAGCAAACATGTTGTACCTGGAATCGCCAGCAGGAGTTGGATTCTCGTATTCTGGCAATACCTCTTTCTATAAATTAGTAAATGACACCATCACAGGTTAGTCTGGAACATAGACCAATCTTTATATTCTCAAACTGACTTGCAGATAAACAGAAACCGACTGGGTTGTCTGTCCACTTCTTATTATCAGCAAAAGACAACTTGGCATTCCTACAACAATGGCTAATCAAGTTTCCTGAATACAAGGACAGAGATCTTTATCTCGCCGGAGAAAGCTATGCCGGTATGTAGTTTCTGAGTTCATTGCTCACAACACACATGATTCAAATCTTAGAATTCTGATACTGATTTCTTCTTTCCCCAACAGGACACTATGTCCCACAACTAGCCCAGCTAATTGTGGAGTCGCGATCAAATCTCAGCTTGAAGTTGAAGGGCATAGCAGTAAGATTACCCGCCAAAATCTACATGACACATCAGCAAATTCTGATACCTGTGACTCACGTTTCACTGATTATCTTCTTGTATTGTGTTGTAATTTTCAGATAGGGAACCCATTGTTGGAGTTCAACACAGATTTCAACGGCGTAGAAAAGTACTTCTGGTCTCACGGTTTGATATCAGATCACACCTATCACCTTCTCAACAAAATGTGCAACGGCTCCCAGCTCAGGAGACAGGCTGCTTCAGGCTCTCTTTCTGAGCCCTGTAAAATGGTTGCAACTCAACTTAGTGCAGAGATGCCTAGCCAGAACTTCAACAGATATGACATCACTTCAGATGTTTGTTTGGCAGACAATGATGGGTCCTCATCCAAACTGTCCTTGGAAGCAACTTTCCACCCATTTGCATCCCTCAAGTCCAGCCAAAGTACCAGCAGAAATCCGGTATAAGTTCCCTTGACTATGATCAACTCCTCGTCTAATCTACCCGAATCAATGATACAAATATGCAGCATACTCATCATTGTTAGGTTTTTTATTGGTCTAGTCATTGCAGAAAGTTGGAGAGTCGGCCATAGACCTTTGTGCAGAAGGTGAAATCGACAAGTACTTGAACAGGAAAGATGTTCAAAATGCTATGCATGCCCAGCTTGTAGGCATCCCTACCTGGAGAAGCTGCAGCTAGTAAGCCCCATTGAGTAGATTGAACATCTTCCAGTCCCAAATTATCAACTAGACCGGCTTCTAGAATTGCTGCTTCTTATATCAAAACTTGATCGAATATCCATGCTCCAACTTCGCTTGCAGTGTGATCAATTATGACCGAAACAATTTGGAGAATCCAACAATTGGAGTGGTGGGCTCATTAGTGCGTTCAGGAATCCAGGTACTAGTTTACAGCGGGGATCAAGATTCGGTGCTGCCATTCATTGGGACAAGAACTTTGGTGAATCGTCTGGCCAAAAGGATTGGTTTGAACACAACTGTGTCATACAGGCCATGGTTTGATGCTGAAAAGCAGGTAACTTCTTGCCATCATTTTTTCTGTTACATAACACTCAAAAGAGCTTAAACTTCCACCAATCTGCCTGACTGATACATAACCAATCATCTGTGATCTTCCTTTTCCTGTTGACATGATTCAGGTGGGTGGATGGACACAAGTCTATGGTGGGAATAAGCTTGCATTTGCAACTATAAGAGGAGCTTCTCACCTGGCCCCGTTCTCATCACCAAAGAGATCCCTCTCATTGTTTGCTACTTTCTTAACTGGGAAACCATTGGCAGCTTAAGATCTCTCAACTGGGTCATGGAACATTGCAGCCTTTGACAAACTGTTTTCAACTGTGATTTCTGATTTCTCCGAGTTGTAATTATTTCGATCATTCTTTTATCTTTGGAGGAGTGCAAGTTTCGTTCTAAGGGTATACATAAAGATTCAGCATATCCAATTGTCTCCAGAGTAAAGAACAGCAGTTACAACAAGGAAGTTGATGCTCTCATAACAGGGGAACCATCTGCATTACTCTCGTTAGCTATATTTTGGATGACAAGCTTTCTGTTAAGCATTATAAAACTGAGCAGGAAGTCGTGGGGTAAGGACAACCTGCAATGGATTGGTCTTGGAAAGGATGATTCCCAAGTCTTCAGTCATATCCACAGGCTTATCTCCAGGGGTACTCCAATGGAACCCTTGCAATAGTCTCGCCAGTGCCAGTTGTGTAGCCTGCATTCCGAAATTGATCCCTGGGCATCCTCGTCGGCCCGACCCAAAGGGGAGATACTCGAACTGATGTCCGAATATTTCGATATCGGCATTGCTCGTCAGGAATCTTTCCGGCTTGTACTCGTTGGGGTCGGACCAGACGTTTGGATCCCTGTGCAGCTTCCAGAAGTTGGCAAAGAACTGAGTGCCCTTCAGCACGTGATACCCTTTGATCGTGATGTCCTCTGATGCTATTCGAGGCAATGAAAGAGCACCCGGTGGATACATTCGCAATGTTTCTTTGATCACCGCTATTAAGTATGGCAACTTCTCAATGTCAGAATCGTCCACCCATCGACCTCTCCCTACGATGTTGTCTAGCTCTTCCTGAGCTTGCTGCAACGCTCGCTTGTGGTTCAACAAGTTCGATAGGCTCCACGTCAGCGTAATCGCAGTCGTATCAGAGCCCCCGAAGATTAAAGCCTGATGACAAAAAAAAAAAAAACGAGAAAAAATTAAACAAGATCAATCTGTTTGTCACCATTTCTTAGGATCGAACGGTTACTCTTTCCGAAAATGCAATTATCCTGACTCAGAATTTGTTCAAAAAAACAATAACTTACATGAGCAATGGCCTTGACGATGGTCTCGCGCTTGTAACCGAAGGCGACTTCCTCTTTAATTTCGTAGAGCATAACGTCGATGAGATCGCGATTACTTTCGTTGCCGTCGTTGGCAACCTGTTTCCCCTTGTGCTCGTCGATCCAGCTCTCCATGACAACATCCAGCTCCTTGAACAACCGTTTCATCGCCTTCTCGGCTCCTCGGGGCAAGACCCACCGGAGAATCGGAACCAAATCGGAAGGAACCGGAGTACCCATCACCAGCATAAATTCCCTAATCATTTCACTGATGGGCCGCCCGCCACTAAAATTGGAAACAGAATGTCGCTCCTCGTAATTGGCCTTGTCGAAATACCTCTTCCCGGCGATAATCCGAGTCATTATGTTGATGACGCAGCTGTGGATCCCCTCGCTCACCGAAATCACTGTCTTCCCGCCGCCGCCGCCGCCGGCGGCCTTGCTCTGTTGGTAGAGGTCGTGAATTAGGGAATCTATCTCCGAGATCTGGACGCGGCGGAGGGCCTTGATTCGCTGGGCGGAGAGGACCTCGGAGATGAGAATCTTCTTGATGTAGCGGAAGTAGTCGCCGTAGGAGGCGAATCCGAAGAGGGCGTAGTTGTAGCCGAGGATTTGGGCCTGGGTGGAATCGGGCCGGAATGCGAGGGCCCGGTCGTTGGCGGTGAAGCATTCCTTGACGGCGTCATAGTCGCTGACCACCGCCGTCAAATTGTTGGCTCCGAGGCGGATGGTGAAAACGGGCCCGTATTTGTCGGAGAAGGATGCCAGCTTCCGCGCCAGGGGCTGCTTCCCGCCGAGGAGGTGGAGGTGGCCCAACAAGGGCAGGGCGCCGGGGATCTCCGGGAGGATGTTGTCGCTGGGATGTCGTCTTTGCCGTTTTCCGACCCGCCGTAGGTGGAGGAATACGGCGACCGCTATAGCAACGAGGATTTCCGGGAGGTGTAACGAAGTCGCATCCATGGCTGCCTCTGGTTGGTGGCTGGGTTGTGGTGTGAGGTTGCATAAGTGCACAACTTATAGTCAACTGGTTGAGGACATACATGGAGAAAGAAAAAAATCAAAAAATGGTTCATCTCAAAATTTGAAGAAAAAAAATTATCGAAAAAAAACATTTGAAAAAAGTTATACAGAAATGACGAGTTTATCTTGATCAATTGTAGTCAATAAATTTATGAGAAAAAATTATTCAGGACCATATATGTTACCTATATCATTCTAGTATATGGTGGTAACTAGTCCTGAAAAATGATAAATGGTGGTTGGTATTTACTATATTTATATTAGCATGTATACAAATACAATCATTCTACACTATTGTATATTCGTAGCACCATAGTATAACCTTATATACTGCTAATTGTTACAATCATGGTATAGAGTAATTTAGGGCTGGTAATCGGTCGGTGTCCGGTATACCTGATACCGATTAATCGGTATTCGGTATACCGGAAACAGACAGTGTACCCACCGAATACCGATACCAAATGTTAGTCGGTATACCGAATACCGAATAGTCGGAGTCCGATATTAATACCGGTATACCGAATACCGTTTAATGCATTGAGATTACGTTTTTGAGCCGGTATACCGATTTAATACCGATACTGGGTGGGCTGATTTGGGTTTTTTGTGCTTTTTATTTTTCTGAATGTTGTTTAATTAAATGATGTAAATAATTTGTTCGTTTATTAATTATTACTATATTATATTGCTATCGTCTAGCAAGATTTATTAATCAACAATTCACTATTAGTTAATAGTAATTAGTAATTAGTTAATTAGTTATTTATCTAATAGACCCTTACAGCTTACAAGTGCAACTCACTTATCATTAACGATTTACCAATAGTCCAATACTCCATTAGGCAATGACATTGTTAATGTCAACTACATTCTACACAAGTAGTTAGTAGATAAATATAGCATTACTACGACATAAGACATAAGTACATAGTCTCAAACATGAAATAATTCACAAATTCCATCATCCAACAATCAATATAGTCTCACTCTCTCAACATAAGTTACGCTTACAAGTTCCAACTTAATCGGTATTCAGTATACCGATTTACCGTCGGTATATAACTAATCGGTATTCGGTATACCGTTTGGCCAAAAAGTGCAGCCGAATACCGATACCGCCGGTATAACCCTAAAGAGTATAATACATGTCTTAAATTTTGTTCCAAATTATATCAAACGGGAAAGGGATGTCATTTTGAAGAGCAAGATTAATTCGATTTTTATATGAAAAAGTTTGAATTCCAACTTAAAGCGGAAAAAATATCTTGTTAAATTTAATCGAGATTTAAATTATGTATAATTGATAACTAAGTAACCAACCAAACTATTGACCAGTTGGGCTGGAAGTTTAGTAGCCGTATTTGGGATAATCAAATATTGTACCGAATTTGACGGTATTTGATATTATCGAATAAACTTAATGTTTCATGGGTAGGATTGAACTTTAAGTGTTGTTTGGGATTAGGAATTACGGAGTTGAGATTGGTATATACAGAAACGTAGGCTAGTGTGTATTTTATCATTCTCAACTAGGTTCCCTGACTCACTACTACGAGACTCTCAACCGCCAAAATGTCCATTTAATTATACACACACAACTCATTTCCTCATTATTTGACAACCAAACTCAATTCGTTATTTGTAATATGCTTATGAGTTGCTTAGTCACCTCGTGTTTCAGTTTGTTATTAATTTGTTTCTTACACACCACATTTCACTGGGTTGTTGTTATTGTACTTGAGATGATTTTTTTTTATTTGATTACCCAAAATTATTTTGATATTGAGATTGAATTTGCAATACTATTTTTTATATTTAGAATTTTGATATTTGGTATTTATAATACCAATATCATCCCGATTTTCACCTCTATTAACTAGATCCGCTACATAGCAGATGCTTCTAAATGATGATTTTGTAATCGTTCTCCCTCGTATTTTTATAATTAGCTGCAGATTTTTCGTTGATCCGCATCAACTCCCATCATTTTGACTTTTGAGCTGACACCATTGTTGATTTGATTAATTAGTTTAAGTTGCATTTCTCTCGAGATTCCCCATCTTCTCCTTACCTTTTACGTTCTTGTTTCCTGGCCTGAGGGTCGACATTGCCATGTGTTTCCTGCTTAAGTAACTCGTCACCGGCCGTTGTAGCCGGAGAGTGATATTAGATAGGGATGGGCCACTTGCCACCCACTCCGTTGAGTTGTCCGGCTACGTTCTTGACATCAGCGGCGATGGCGATTTTATTCTAATACCTAAAATATGTACTCTCCGCGATTTCTACGAAGTACGAACTGCAGTTTTTAGTTTTTATATGGGCAACTCCAGATCGCAGAAGCAATATTAGAT
This sequence comes from Linum trigynum, assembly GCA_964030455.1. Taxonomy (NCBI): domain Eukaryota; kingdom Viridiplantae; phylum Streptophyta; class Magnoliopsida; order Malpighiales; family Linaceae; genus Linum; species Linum trigynum. Next base: position 5,917,350 of record OZ034816.1, read on the forward strand.
GAGAACAACAAAGATACTCTAGTGAGTAGTGAGTGAGGGGTAAAGGCTCTTGAATGACCTTCATTGCACTTTAGGAGTGGTGTTGGGCTAAGATCATCCCATAATCGCATTGTGTGCGAGTATACGTCATAATTTGTGGCAATAATGGCTAAGATTAATATGGGGATAGTCGGTACTTGCTGAACACGGTGATTCCCCCACAAAAGACGATAGTCGTGACATGAAAATCAAACGCATAAGAGTAGAGAAACAACAAAGTAATTTTATGTCGCAATACACCACGATATCTCCAATTGTAGCTGACCAACGGTAGAACGAGAACGAAAACTTACAGCTGATAATGAAACAAAAATAAACATTTAAATTGTATTTATTTCGACCTTACAATAACATAAAAAATTACAATGAAAAGAGAAAGGAATAACGACAAATAATTAGAGCCGACCAAGGCCTCTCTCTCCCCAGGGGCGGACCCAGGGGCCAAGGAGTTTTAGGAGTGTCCCCGGACACCCCTAAATTTTGGGAATACGATTATCCAACCTCGGTGGTAATTGTCCTATGGACAAAAAAAATATAATTGATAGTGAGGGACACCCCTGAAATTTGAAAACATGATTATCCTACTGTCATTTATGTGTAAGAATATAAGTGGTAGATTGGGTAATTCAAATCTAGAACACTATTCTTATTAATAAACTTAATTTTCGTTGACCTACAACTCATTTGTTGTTCGATTTTGAAAAAATGTAATAGTAAAATGTCATTTCCTATCTCTAATTATTTTAAAAACCTAACAATTAAACTAATTTCAAACTACCCTTAATACGACAAGTGTTGAAAGAGTCTTTCAGCTTTGGGTTACATCGAGAACAAGTTTACAAATCGAATATGCGATAAGTTCGTGAATGATTGTCTAGTATGGTATATAAAAACAAGTTTTTTAACACTATAGACACCAAGTGTATTCTACAATTATTTTCGAATATGAAAACAAATCATGGACTTTTTTAACCTGTACGAGTAAGGTATTTTCAAATACGATTTTATTTTTATTATTTATTTTTATTTAATTTATTTTTAAAAGATGACACTCTATGAAAAATTTCTGGGTCCGCAACTGCTCTCCCCTCGCTTTCCTCCTCCTCCCAAATTCTCCACTCCAATAATGGCAGACAGCATTGTGACCACATTTAGTGACGGAAATCTCGTCACAAAATAGAACGTGACCAAAGATTGGCATTGTAACAGTGTGTTGCTGGAAGTTGAGGGAAACCTTTCGTCACGGAATGAAAGGTCCGCTACTAAAGGTTTCCGCAGCCTTTAAGAGGTGAGGTCAAGTCACTTGGCTACTTGGGTCATGGGTGGCTGATCGGCCCGGTCGACAGCTGGTCGGTCCCCTTTGGCTGCTGGCACTGTAGCACTTGGACTTTTTGGGACATATGACATATCTCCCAACGGCGGATACAGGACGGGTAGAGCACTGGACCAAGTTTTGAAAAGAGGCGTAATGAGTGGGGTCGTAGCTCGACGAACACTTAAACAATTATCAAAAATAAAAAATTTATAAGTGTTATACTAGGTAGGGGGTGGAAGTTTGGGTTGCGAGTTGTGGATAATCCGCAAATTGCACCTACCCGCACCTATTGTGGGTAACCATACCCACAAGTTGTGGGGTAGTGGGTTGGGTGTGGGTAGTAAAATAACGATTTTTGTGGTTAATGGTTATCAACTACCCACCGCTGTTAAGTCACAAAATCCACTATTAATAACCACACTAATTATATATATTTAGTGAATTAACTTTATAATATAATAGTACGTGAAAAGTGCGAGGATACAAAATTAAAGTAGCCACCAAATAAAAAAGACACACCTAATTAGTTTTATGTAAGAACGTTTTAGTTATAAAACACTATAATCGATAGAGTGGAGAATAATCAATTCATTAAAGGTGAACACCTTTTGTAACTTTTATTAGTATGTTTTTGCTTTTGTGTGAAAAAAATACAAGATCATATTTAATTTTCATATTTCACCCCTATTCGGGTATGAAATCACAGCTCTCTGATACAAAAGTTGAATACCAAACTCCAAAAGAAAAAATCTCCACGTTGAATAAGATCGATGTACAGAATTGTATCTCCACGAACAACATAAGTGTATCTCCACTAGAAATCTATGCTTGCAAAGATGGATTTTTGTGGGTAACCACACCCAACCCACACAAACCCACAGTTGGTAGTGGTTACCCACTAACCACTGCGATACGAGTTGTGGATAGCATAATTGTAAATTTGTGGGTGTGAGCACCCACAAAATGTGGGGGCGGGTAACCACACCCACCCCAATTTCTACTCCTAATACTAGATTTGATTCGGAAGGTTGGGCCGCAACTCGGTACCTCTTGAACCCGCCGCTGATATCTCCTTTGTTTGATCTACAAACTGATTGCCATTTACGCCTACACATCTGTGTTTTTGCCTCTAACAACTTTGATCATCATTCATCAATTTCTAGTGTTTTAAATTTGAGTTGGATCGATTTTCTTCCTTTTCATTGTAAATACATAAAACGATTAAAAGTTAAAACACACAAAGATAAATCGAAAAAAGGAGGAAAAAATATTACCGACATAAAAATGTGAGTATAAAAATATATAAATTTTGTGTTATCAAACTACTTTTAGAATTAGGTGCATGGAATGCACTCATTTTGTGAGTGCACTTATATACAATTCTATTAATAAGTAACCAACAATTTCATAACAGTTAACCACTTAACCATAATCATCTAACTTTTTAGTTCAACATCAATCACGATTATGGAAATATTGCTTTTAACTGGTAACACAAATGAAATAAAACGATTATGGAAATATTGCTTTTAACTGGTAACACAAATGAAACAATGCTTGTTGTTGCTAAAACAAAAAAGTCAAATTAGGCCTGCTCAATTAGTACTGATATTATCCGCTTTGGGCCAAATCCGCACGATTTTACTAGTGGGTGTCGTCCCCAAAAGGCCTCATACTAATTGAGTTAGGTGGAGACTATATACTAGGAGCTCCTTCTAGACTCTACTGTACTGGTAAGTGCTAAGGCTTAAAAATGTCATTTCACGAATCCATGATCTATAAATGACGTTCTTCACGTATCCTTAGAAGGCAACTTAATTTTTACTACCTTGTTGAATTTGAGACCAACTCCACTCTCAAGCCTCTCGTTCTCTGACTAAATGAAGGTACTTAATTCAACACCTGGTATTAATTGGCTACGTTTGATGTAAAGTGTAAACTGTAAGGCAGTGGTCCCAAGTCTGGTTTGTTCGTGTAATGGTATCAGGACCTGGTTGCTCGTCGGTTGGTGGTTACTTCCACAGAGCACGGCCCGTTCAATCCTGATGCTGCAGGCTATCTTGTCAAAAATTACCACAGTTGGAATAAAGGCAATAACATACATGATTATATTGAGTTTTGCCTGTGATGTGTTGGTTGCTTAGCCTGAAGTTGACTCTGGTCTTGTTAGTTGTCATAGACAGGAGAGAAACCTCATGGTCTCCCAAGCTTCTCAGTTCCAAAGAATTTTGGATATGCAAAGTTTCTAATAACTAATACCCACAGCATTTCTCACTACTGGAGTAGCAATAGTGCCAAGAGAATCAATCACAATTAATGGCCGTGCCTACATATTTCGCTTCTGAAGTAGGAGTTCTACTGTCCAATCCAATCAATATCTGATCCCTTGAACCATTATGGATCTGTTGGGATTGTCAAAACCTTGGATGCAAAGAATGGATATGAACTGGATTAAAGTCAGGAGGTACAAACTGTCAAAATCATCTTCCTGGGGATACTGCTGCTAAAAATTAGTGCCAAAGTCAATCCGTTCCTGTATGAATGCTGCACTGCATCTAGTTTGACAAGTATCAAAGCTAGGAGAGATGTGTGTTGGTTAAAGATGTGCCATTGCTACTGATGCATGCATCATTAGCTTGGCTGGTTTACCTTGCATGAAAAATCTAACTTTTCTCTCTTTTTTTTTTTTTTCCAGGTGACTGTTCTTGGTTTAGCCAATTTAGTTGGCTCTTTCTTCTCCTCCTCCTGTCCCTCAACAGGTGAGAGATACAATGACCTGGGACCTTCAGCATTTTTCCTAACATGTTGAGATTATCTTGCTTCTGCCTACAAAAGCATGTTCTCGTCTCAATCACTTGGTAACCGGACAGCTTAAGCCCTTTCACATTCACTAAGCAGGTTCATTTTCTAGGTCAGCTGTCCAAGCTCTGAAGGGCTTGCAGCAAGATTACAGCTCACATGATGTCCAGGCTGGTCACCCTTCTACTTATTGATAGTTTCGAAAACGATGAACTGTGAAAATCTAGATTTTTACAGCCGTGAAAAGTTGCAGTGAATTGATGTGGAAGAAGGGGGCGGCCAGGGGATGTAGTGTTTCATACTTTCATTGTGCATTTAAGGATAGGAATATATGAGAGTGGGAAAGGGGGTTGGAAATAGTACCACATCGGCTGGAAGAGAAAGTTTGGAATGAGAAAGCGAGTATAAGTAAGGAGTTGGGTGCTACGGATCAACATACTTACCTGGACGGGATCTACGGGTGATCAATAAGGCTTGTGGTCTAGGCCAGTGACCTCCATTGCACTTTACGGAGGGGCGTTGGGCTAAGGTCTCCCCAATGAGGGAGAGCCTACGTCATAATTTGTGGCAGCGGGGGCCTGCGTTCGCGCGGCCCCTACCCAATTTTCAGTTCAAAATATGTTTGGGCTCGGCCTTGTTGGAAGTCTGGGCCTGATGAAACTAGTTCCAATAATGTATGTGTAATATTTTTGGGCTTGGCTCTTTGTATTTCTTTCTGGTTATTATTTCCCCGTCGTCCCATTATAGAATGGGTTTAAGTTGCCAGCAAGCAAGTAGAGCCATTTCATCACTTGGATGACTCTAGCAAGTATAATTAAATTACCGATAATGAAAATGAAGAGAAAAAGTAACAACCACTTGGTTCCTTGGCATAGATTTTCATATATTAATCCTTCTAGTGTGGTAAAAACTCCCATACTGTCATTTTCATAGATAATCTATCCATAAATAGCAGCAGGTGTGAAGGCGATTCTTTCACAAGCACACCACACAACTCCTTTAAGAACTTAGAGCTGGTATCCAAATATAGATAATACTCTTCGACATCCATTTTCCATCGATCCCCTCCTCCTCCTATCAAGTAGTTAGTGCTCACGAAAATGTAGCAAGTGCAATATACAACGAGTCAAAGTGCACGTCAAATTAACTCTCAATAATTGTTTTATGCAGTAGTTTTTAACTTGGTGCTTAGTTGGTGGATTGAATTCCGGGTTCCGGGTTTAGATAATAGACAAGGAGAATATGAAACTTATCCTCCCTTTGAATGTGGGAAGGGATCAATTTTTTCGTGGTGGGTATTTTAGGCTAAACTTGGATTCCCCAGGTGAATCTTTGATAGCTTAGATACAACGAGTCTTTGGTGTTAAGGCAACGTAGCACTAATTATGCTTTGTTTGTTTGATGATATCAGAGTCTGGTTGATTGCGAGGCTTTCACATGAAACTGTTCGTCCAAGCCCAATGTTGCACGCTATCTGGTAAAAAATGACTACAGTTGGAATGATGACAATAACGTACAGGATTACATTGAGCTTTGCCTGTGATGTGTTGGTTTATTTGCATGAAGTTGATCATCAATGTTCATATTTTTGTTGGTATATACGTATTAGACAACTCAATTCTCACTTTTTCATATAGCAATAAACTAGTTTTTAATTCACGTTTCTTTATCGATATTTGATTATGGTAATGAACTCCTTCATGGACGCTTCCCTGCCGAATATGATATTTCTGGAATTTATATGAACTATGACCTTGATAATCTGGCTGATTCAGGAAATTGGTCTTGTTATATAGATAGGAGGTGCCTCAGGTCTCACAACAATATCAATGCATGCATTGTTTTAGGTAGGTCCCACCAACAATCACAAAAAATGATGTATTATACAATCTTTCCATTGATATCCCCAATAGTTTTTGTCTTGTTCTAAAAGTTGAGGGTAAATGTGACATTTACCCATAAAAGTAATATTATGTAAATCAATGCATAAAGTAAAATCTCAACAACCAAACAATGTATTGTTAAAATGCACCCATTGTATCAATACACGCATTTATATTATGGTGATTCATTATAATGCAACGATTTAACATTCGCAACTTCCAAACGATCCCTTAGTTCCAAAGAATGTTGGATATGCAAAAGCCATCAGCTTTTTTGAAACCTGTGAATGACATGGAATCTCGAGTTTTGAGTAGTTTCAACTTCGTTATACTTATCAGCCTTTGTAATACTCAAAACATTTCTCATTTATGGGTAGCAATAGTGGTAAGAAAATTAATCACAACTGTCATGCTATATATATTTTCACATTGTGAAAAGTTGCAAAGAATTGATGTGGAAGAAGCTCAGAGAGGGGGTGGAAATACCACATCGGTCGGAGAGGAAGTTTAGAATGAAAAAGAAGTATAAAATGAGAGCTTGGTGCTACTATGCAACATACTTACCTTGACGGGATCTACGAGCTATCAATAAGGCTTGTGGTCTAGTATAGTGACCTCCATTGCACTTTGCGGAGGGGTGCTGGGCTAAGGTCTCCCCAATGAGGGAGAGCCTACGTCATAATTTGTGGCAGAGGGGGCCTGCGTTCGCGCGGCCCCTACCCAATTCTCAGTTTAATGATTTCGGCTTGGTACATTATCACTTATATTAGCTATCTATTTTCCTCATAATTCTGTTCTTATAACTTGGAATTACCCTAATTAGCATATACCTAATACTTGTTCTGAAGTCCAAAGTAATGCACACAATATACTCTTTTGATATCAGTTGTCCTAAACAAGAAGAACTAATTACTAATTCTGGTTCCTTCCATGGATTTTCATATATAGTTCCTTCCAGTGTGGTAAAAACTCCCATACACATAGATAAATTCATCATAAATAGCAGAAGGTGCGAAGCCAATTTCTTCCACATTCAACCACCGTGTTGGACCTTCGTGTTGGAGATGAACAAGTAATTGAACAAGAAAGATTTTCAAGTAATTGTAGCCATCAGAAATTGGAGTGCTTGCTCCCAGTATAGAACAGTGACTTAATCTTGTCACCTACAACAGAGTATTCTTAATCTTAATGATTATTGTTACACTCAGCTTGCTCTTCATGAAAACTGGACATTGATACTTTTAATCAAACTGCAACCGCATTAAGTATGGTGACAGCAACTTCGAGAATCCAATCATTGGAGTACTGGGGTCATTGGTGGATTCAGGCATTCGAGTACCGGTTTACAGCGGTGATCAAGATGCAGAAATCCCATTCATAAGGGCAAGAGATCTAGTCTTCCAGCTCTACGAACAGACGGGATTACACTACTGTGCCTTACAAGTCTGGATCATGACGAACAGGTCAACTACAGAAATTGCTGCATTACTTCTTTTCTAAATCAAGTATCTGTTCATGAAATCACTCTCCTACTGAATGTTTTCAAGTTGGTGGATGGCACAAGTCTATGGTGAGAACAATAAGCTTGCATATGGATGAAACCCTTAGAAGAGCCTCACACATGGCCTCATTATACTTCACCAAAGAGATCACTCACTTCATTTGCTGCATTTCTTGCTGGGAAACCATTGGCAACTTGATCAATTGCTTCCCCCTCTCATCGTTGCTTGATCAACCATATAAAGCAGGCATGTATGTGTAAGTTATGTTGGCTACAATTGGTTCCCCCTCTCTTCTGAATTAAGCAAAAAAATAAGGGAAAAGAAAGTCCGTGCCTCTGATTACGTGTGAGTGAATGAAAAAAAGAGGGCTGGTTTATGAAACTACAGCCTTTTTTACGCGCCTTATTTCGACTCTAACAAGCTCGAGCATGCTCAATCATAAGCAGCAACAGGATTCAAGTTTAATTCTAACTACTATTGTGGCCTATATGATGGAATGAAGCTCATATTAAATCACCTTACTGGCTGCTGCTGCTGCTTATGATCGATCGAGCATGCTCGGGTTGGTAAGAGTACTCATACTCGAGATGAACAAAGGCTCTCTCAATCTCTGGGAGCAGCTCCAGCTTCTCCTGCAGGGGCATATCTGCATGTCAACCTCCACAAAGTTGTGGGAACTGAACGTGTAAAGCGCGGACCGTATCGATGTGCTTGATGGATTTTGTGGTGGTTCCAAGAGAGATAGGTGAGTTTCTGAAGATAGCCCGGAGTGGCCGATTTGCCAACGAGGGAGTGCATATTTTCCAGAACTGTTCGTCCGGATTGTGTACAATGCCAGATTATGTACACAGGTACAGCTTCAATACTTACAGTTACGCCAGTTATCAGAATTCAGAACTGCTAATCTAGAATAAAAAACTTAAAGAGGGAGGGAGGGTACTTACAATTATGGCCATAGAAGTGTATTTTACTATTTTGCCAAAAAATATGAAGAGAGCCAACTCATTTAGCCGAACAACAGGCTAAGGAAGACTACTGAAACCCAATAGGCAAGAGTTTGTTTCGAAAGAAGTAATTTACATACTGCAATCAAGATTCAAGACAGAATCATCAACTAAGAAACTATTCAGTAACAAATCCCGACATCTTGTAGACTACAGGAGGAGATTAAAAGAAAATTTTGGCAATTCCAACAACACTAGCAATGGCATCTCAATTCTCAAGTGAGGGTCCTCCCAAGTCCCAAGCTATTCTTTTTGAATCAGCCAATTCCAGGTTACAAGTTTGTAATAAACTACCTACCTGATCCTCGAGCGATTCTGGCCTCGAGCGATTCTGGGAAGTGATTCCAAACCACTATGATTGTTGTGCAGCAACTCATTAAATGAGAATGCATCGCATAACATGACCCAGCAGCACATCATGTCCAAGATTACAAACTCGTACATATCCATACAAAAGCACAAACATGCCTCAAACGATCTTGTTTCGCGCTTCCTCGAGTTTCTTCAGTATCTCCCCTGGAGTTCTATCCAACTCATCAGCAATTTTCTTCTGTACATCAATAGGCAACGTGGGGAACTGTTCACACAGATCTCCATCAATCACATCCTGCAAAAGAATAACAAAGAAACCCTTCAGTTCTTCTTTCCTATCTGAACCGGGAATGGAAAAGCAAATAACAACGTATGAATCAACTTTACCTTAACAGGGAAATAAGAAGATCTGTAGGCCATATGGTCCCTTCCACACAATGGTGGATGGTCTTGTCTCAAGTGCATTTCCAAGTGTGAGAAGAAGTCGACATCATCCCTAGAATTGAATGGCAGCAATGCCCCCAAGCTACCCATCATTGTGCCATATATGATGCACTCTCCTCCACCAGGAATCAAAGATGCCTTTTGGACACTACTAACCACATCACCTACATGAAACTGGACTATTTCTTCGACCTTGTTAGGAGCTCCGTTAAGCTTTCCTTGCTCCCACTTTATCTTCCCACCAGTCGGATCTTCCTCTATCTCATCAGACACATCCTGAGGCAATCTAGCAAAATAGATGTTCCCAAACTTGTCTGCACCCGCCATGGTATCAAAATCTACATGTTGTGATGCTGTAAGCCACCTTGGGACGCTATCATCAGCAAATATGTAGAGCTGATTCTCATCCCGCCTATACTTGCAGAAGTGGAAAGACTACCGCAGCAGAAGAGAAACAAACAAGTGAATATTATTCAAGGCAAGCTATAAGATGACAGGGGGAAAACAGCGAATGTAAGCACTTGCAACCAGTTCAATGTAAACAACGTCATACCTCTTGGATGTCGCCCACGTAAATGCGATCGCGGTAGGCCTGAATAGAAATAATCGTGTTTGGGAAAAGCTTGTTCTCACATTTCTTCAGCAACCTCTTCTTCCCCAAGTCATATAGTCTGAGTGTAGAGCCTATTCCAGCCAGTAATCTACCTTGGAACTGGCACAAAGCAACTGGGACGCCTTCCACTTGTGTCTTGTGCAAAAGCTCTAGGCTTCTCCCTTCATCCACAAATTTATAAATGTGAATGAATCCAGCAACTAACGTTTTCTTTGGCCAGAACTGCAACCCCTTTGCTGTACCAACTGCCAAAAGAGCACCATGTTCCTTATCATGGAAATTAACCGTGCATACACTGAATGCAGCTTCACTGTCCTGAAGTTCAAGCAGACAGGTCGTGGTTGCTGACCTAGGGTCCAGAACCCTAATGCAAGATACCCACTTATCAGACTCTGCCTTGGGGTAACCATATTGCTCATCTGAGAGGGGGTCCTCTTTGTCTTCATCATCACCATTCTCCATCTGCTCGTTGGCAGTTCCATTTTCCCCCATACCAGCAGCCTCAAAACACTCTTTTTTAGCAGCTTCACGTTCCTCTGCTGTATAGGCTCCCTGATCACTCTCAACAATAACCAGAAGCTTCCGCTTGGGTTGAATTACAAACTTCCTAGGAGTGTACCTGAGAGGAATTGCAGTTTCATTAAATGTTTCACCCAACCTCTCGATAGTGAAAATCCTGAGTGCATCGCCAGCAACAGCAACAACACCTTCAGCACATTGATCAGATGAGAACGAAGCAGCATATTCAAGAGTCTCATACGAAAGTGGCGTTAGCAGGAAATGCCCCTGGTGAATATAGCCAAGCCAGGGTCGACTTGACAAACATAGCATTGCACGGCGACCTCTCACAGCTATTGAGAAGAGCTTTGGAGCCCTCAACCCCAAGAATCGGGATCGAGAATCAGAAAGCTGGCCTGTCACCATATCCACCACTGTCCTAAACAGAACCCCAGACTGCAATCCAGCATTGAGGAAGAGATTAGCTGGATGATCAGCTCCATCTTCACCACCTATAGACGCCTGCACCTCAAGGAATAGAAGAGATTCTGGAATTGACGAAACACTTTGCACACTCAGGATCTGCATGCAGTCATCAGGATCCAAAGACAATATACGAATAATGTTGTCATATGTACCAACTGCAAGGAACCTTGACCTCTGTCTTCCTTCAGGAACAGGGGCAATGTCCAAACAAGCCACATCTCCAGACATCTCATGCTTTTCCACCTCCATTAGTTGACCCGTCATGTCCACCTCAAAATAAATAAGCTCCCCACCACTTAAAGCAATAACCACTTGAAGTCTATTGGAGCCAACTTTCACAATCGTCCTCTTTCCAGGAGTTCTCCACTCGTTAATACGCCCATCTTCCCTGATATGCCTAATACCATTTGGGTGAACTTGCATTAAAGAATCGTCACCAATCAGAGAAACAGCAAGGGAAGGAGTAGTATCAAGAAACCCACTATCACTAACTTCCTCAACTGTCTCCCCGATAGAGAGAACCAGAGTTGCATTAGTAAATGACACAACAATGTATGCATCAAATTCATCGCTGGCATTCTTTTTCACAGTCCAAACTGCACTTGGCACACCAGGAAGCTGAGACACAGCCATTTCGCTTACAGCTAAACCAGGCCTCAAAATCCTCAAGGATGACCGAGGTCCTCGGCCACAAAGGGTAAAGATCTGAGGTGTTTCTTCATCAAAAAGATTAACGATTTTCATGTCCATAATAGGCATCAAGCTCTCAACCTGGTCAATTCTAACAAGATTCTTTAATCCCCTTGGCTGGAAAAACACGGGCTGGAAGCCCTCCTCAGTTTCCATCAAAGTAGCTGAAGAGGCCTCCACATCTGGGTCCTCACCAATAGCCTGAAACTGATACAAAGCATGATTTCCAAACTCCGATGCAGCAAATAGAAAGCCTGATTTCATCACACACATTGAAGCTGTCACTGGAATCGTATCAAAATACTTGATTTTGATCTCTGAAACCTTGTCATTCTCATGCTCTAGGGTAACTTTAAAAATGTCCCCATACTCGGTCTGCAACAAGAAGAAGAACATGGACTTCTGCTTATGAGTTGCTGCAGAAACTATCAACACACCACGCTCGGCAGGCAAATCAGCACGCCTAGGGATCACTGCCCTCACATCAGGATGTCCTTGATTCTTGTAAATAACAAAATTTTCAGCGCAAATCAACACTCCACTTGGCCCATCTCCACCACCAGGAACCGTAACAAGCATATTAGCACCGTTATCGACAGGCTCAGACCACTTCCGAGAAACGTGATTAAGCCCCAAATCAAGTTCATAAAAAGTCAAATTCTTCTGTGCCTCATTTGCAGCCTGCCCAGTTGCATCCTGGTCAGCCTCCGAATAATCCAACTCAATAGCCGCAAATATTGGATTATCAAACCCACAATCAACCCCACAAATGTGGTAAACAATGGTGTGTGACTTATGCGCCTCCAAGGGCGAGGATATGGTTAACCTAGCTGCAGTATCCCTGTTCAACACATAGACCAACTTCTGCTTCTCGCAGGCTCCAATCATCACCGCCCTCCCCTTGGGGTCAACCGCCAAGTACTGACCAGGAACTATCCTCCTGCACCCGGACTTTCCAAACGTCTCCTGGTGAACTTTATCGAACACATTCTTCTCCTTGTTGTACTCCAAAATCACAATCCTCCCGGAATCGGAGCCAACGACGATGTAATCCTTCTGAGATCCAGTAAGCCTGAACTGAGCTAAGGAGCGAATAGCACCGAAGATTTCGACGGAGAGAATGGTTTGGAGCTTACCGGTGTCGTCCGGACGGAGGAGATCCAGAAGCTTTCCCCGCGCAACGACGATTTCCTGGGACTTTCCGCCGGAGAAGCTTCCGTTAATGGCGGCCACCACGCCGGTGGCTCGCTGAAGCGTGAGACTGTAGAGATACATGGCGGAAACGGCGGTAAGCTTGTCCCCAAGGCTCGGGAGAATTTCAATGGAGGGAGCAGTGAGAAAGAATTAGGAAGGGAAATGGTGTTGGAGTCAGCGAAGCTGATTGTTGGATTCGAAGGTTTTTTAGGGTTTAACGGACCGACTATGCACCAGTGTGGAACTGGCGATGTTCGATTTGAGAAAGTTTTTGGTTATTTTATTTTCTTTCGACGGCGCTAACTGCTAAGAGTTTTGGACTTCTGGCCCAATGCTATGGGCCATGGCCTGGCACTGATTAACCCAATATGTTACGGAGTCCAGTAAACGGCTTTTTTTCCTCTTTCAATTTTGTTCCTAATAAGTAGCCTAAAATCAGTTATTTATCTCTTTATATGATCTGCATCAGTGAGAAATATAATTAATAATTTAATATTAACAGTATGAAGTAAATTAATTCATAAAAATATACATTTAATTTGACTCAATAACTCAAATAAAAAAAACTTAAAGAGCTTAATAATAATGTGGGAATGAGAACATCCATCACATTCTAAGTTCGAACATTATGACCAACATCCAACGAAAAATACATCAAATCAACTTTAAACTATAGTGACATGTTATCCTATGATTTTTTAAACACAGCACATTCACAAGTACAAAAATTAATAAAGTAAGAGATGACAAATTTCCGACTAATATTTTTTGTATTCATAATCCATCCTTGCAACTTTCTTTAAGTAGTATTCTCTATGTCTATATCCCTAGTCAGCACATATCTAAGCCACCAACTACACCATAATAACAACCCCAACACAAAACGAAAAAAGTGCCCATTCAAAATTCCAATCTTCCCACACAGTTCCATTTTATAAACTGAAGTTGGTAGCAACACAGAAAAAAAGAGAAACCAACATCAATCATCTTCCAACCATGAAAACCCTCGAACTCCCTTCATCCCTGACCATGTTCATCTTCTGCTACTCCATCTTGATCACCACAATCATCAACCATTCCACCTCCTTAGCTCGAACCATAGCCGACCCAACTCCGCCTCCCACCCACAGCCATCATCACCACCATCTTCACAAGAACCTCACCTTCCTAATGCAGAACATTCTCAATGCCACGCACCATGCAGCCACCACAAAGCTCACCAGCCAGATCCCATTCCCAAAGCCTCTAGGCTTCTTCCCTCCAAGCACAGGCATCCTGATCCCACAGCCTTCCAATGTTCCTACGGTTTCAGCCGCTGCAGGATTCACTAAGCAAGCCCTTGATGACTCCACCATTGGGTTGCTGTCATTCCCAGCCAGGGCCACCCTGGAGGAGCTTGAATATGGGAGCGTGGCAGAGGTCAACGAGGAGTTGTTTGAGAACACTAGTTATGGGCCAGTCGTTGTTGGGAGAGCGCAAGGAGTGTTTGTGGCTAGCTCGGAGGACGGATTCAGCCACATGGTGGCAATGACTGCGAACTTCAACGGTGATGGTGGTGATCAGAAGGGAATCAATGGCGATGGGTTGAGGTTCTTTGGAGTGCATAGTAAGAAAGATAAGGGAGAGTCTCACATCGCTGTGATCGGCGGGACGGGGAAGTATGAGGGTGCTAATGGGTTTGCAGTAATGGAAGTTGTGGATTTAGGTTCCAACTTTGCTCTTGTTGAAGAGTACAGAACCAATGAGTTCCTTTTGTTCAGTGTGTATCTCGGCTAGTTTTTGTAGTTGATATAATCAGAGTGACTGCTAGAGAAAAAAAAAAAAAAAACTTGATTGCTTTCTCATGGAGGATGACTATCGACATGCTAATCAAGTCTGTAATATCTGGACAATCTGGAACTGATGAAATTGCCTCTATATTCCAAACAACTATCATGATCGACTGATGAATTTGCTAAAACACAGTAGCAGTAGCAGCAGATAACAATGTGGGATCTATGTTCATAACTGGGGACTGTCCTCCAGGTAAATGATTTTAGATGCATATTATAGACTGTACTAGTCATCAACATAGCAGAAAACACTTAGTAGACTTGGTATAGTCCAACCTTCTTAAAGATCTCTGAGTAAAGGGAAGAAGACTGATCACATTCTGAGATGAACCTTGTTAGTAACTGAATTCACAACTGCAATTTAGAGATTCTTGCTCTGTTGCCCATATACCCATATAACTTGCCCTTTCAGTCTTCAAAAGCATTAAAATTTAAAAACATCCGCACTAATTGGAGTTGAATGGAACAATAAAACGAAACTAGACTCTGAAAAAGAAGGTGGAACTTCAATGGGTGATTCAATTCATGCTTCTATTTCTTGTAATTGATTAAGAGTTTCAAAATGACCAACGAACAAACAAGGCCGTGTGAATACAGTAAGCATAACTCTTGCTGAGACCCAAACGAATTGAATAAAGAAAGAACTACATTCTGAGACTTCTCCTGGGATGGTTGCAGCAGGAGGTTCCTAAAAATACCCATCTGTTCCACCCAAGTAAACTACTCAACCATCCAGCAGAATCAGTACCTGCTCTTTGATGTTAAGGGGAGCAGCGACTAAAGCCAGATTCAATTATGATCAAGATCAACTAACCTGAATCTCATGGTTTAGTTGAAAAATTGCAGTTCAGGTGTCCACCAACTCCATCTCAACAGCTCCACAGGTCCATCAGAGAGGCTCAAAAGCATCCCTAGCAAAGCTATATATGCTCAACTCCGCCAATCCTTCACCATCAAGCTCACCATTTCAAAGCCTTCACAATCGAACTCCCCTTCACACAAAGATCCCGACTAACACACATCTGTAAATCCAATGGCGAAACCTGTAGCCAGTTGCTTCTGCCTTATCCTTCTGGCAGTCATTGCTGCAATTTCCTGTGCTGCCAATGCTGCCAGACTCCTAGACGAGCTCAACCCAGCTCCCTCTTCAGCATCAACTCTGGCTCCCACCACCGCATTACCAAGCGGCCCAATCCCCGCAGCCCCGGTAGATGATGATGACGACTCCGACGAAGCAGCTGACCCACCACTTCCAGACGCCGAAGTCACTCCTCCAGCCGTCACAGCCCCAATTTCCGATGAAGCACCGCCGGCTACTACTCCTCCTCCCGTCGCAGAGGAGGAAGCCCCAATTCCTAGCCCCACCGCTATTCCAACAGCTCCGACGGCGGCAACCGCAGCTACCACCGTCACAGCCACGGCGGCGGCAACCGCACCAGCTTTGTCCTTCTTTATGCACGACATCCTGGGCGGGAGCCATCCGTCGGCCAGAGTAGTCGCCGGCCTAATCGCGAGAACCGACATCAACGGAATCCCATTCTCCACCCCGAACAACAACATCTTCCCGCTCCAAGGAGGAACCCCGCTGCTAAACCCTAACAACATCAACAACCTAATCAACCCAAACACCGCCCCACTAATGACCGGCCTGAACCCCGGCAGCGCCCGCTCCCAACAGACCAACACCGTCCTCCAGAACGCCGGCAGCAGCGGCAGCAGCGTCGTCAACCCGGCCAGCGGCAGCCAGCCGTTCGTCACCGCCGGCCAGCTCCCTGCGGGGCTAACCCTCCAGAAGCTGATGTTCGGGTCGATTACGGTGTTCGACGACGAATTGACGGAGGGCCACGAGCTGGGGTCGGCGGTTTTGGGGAAGGCACAAGGGTTTTACCTGGCGAGCTCGCTGGACGGGACTAGCCACACGCTGTCGTTGAGCTTGTTGCTGCACGGCGGGGAGAAAGAGCATGAGGCGGTGGAGGATACGATTAGCTTCTTCGGGATTCATCGGAATGCGTCTCCGGTGTCGCACATCGCGGTGGTGGGCGGGACCGGGAAGTATGAGGACGCCAAAGGGTACGCGACGATTGAGACGATTCAGCAGGAGGATCAGCATGTTACCGATGGGGTGGATACCATTACTCATATCAATGTCTATCTCTCTAAGTAGAAGGGAGGAGGAAGAAGAGAGGGAAAATGTGGCTTTGGGTTTAATTTGTGTTTTCTTTCTACTTGCGATAATTTCTATTTCCTTGGATGTTATGGTGAATTTCAACGGTTATGAAGAAAATTGAAAGAGAAACATTATAAGTATTTTTTTCCTTTTTCTTTATTTTTGATGAAAAATATTCTCCTTAGTTAACCCGGTAAATATATGTGAATTAGTGAAGGACTATATATAAATCATGTCCCACTAAAAATTAATGAGATAAATAAACGGATAAAATTAAGGTGAATGCGTTCGCCAATAATTTTTTGATTACGACACCAAATGTATATACAAAATGCAAAACACAATGGAACATTTCAATTCACATGAAATATTTGATGCATAGAGGCAAGATAATCCGCAGCGTAATTGCTCTCCCGAAATATATGCACTATTTGAAACCATGCGCACTATTAATATTTAAGTGTCAGAGCACCCCTCAGCGCTCTATTTATTAAAAAAAAAAATTGAGGCATATTAAGTATTTCCATTTGTGGAAGTGTGATCATTGTTATGTTTAGTAGTTTTAGTTTGATATAAACTATTATTAAAACAATTTCATCCACATAATCTAATAAGTAATAACGAAGTAAAAGAGGAGTGAGCTATCATATCGAATAACCTGACATTGATAACAAATAGGTGTAAGGTAAGAAAGTGATTTTTTCTAAAAAAAATCACAATCTATTTGTGTGCTTCTAGCCATACCAATATTCCCATTCCCCGTCACTCAAATAACTAACTATTTTTTGTTTTTTACAAGAGGAGCACTTGTATTGCAATGAGAGTCACGGTTACACGGGGGTGAGAACCACAATGAAAGCAGGAAACAGAGCAACAATGGAGCCAGATGTCAAAGCAATCTAAATCAAAAGAGAATGCCAGAAAATGAACAAGAACTAGATTTATCTCCAACAAAAGAATCTCCACAACAAGATGCTAACACTGAGAACCCAAAACCCGTGCTTCTACAATATTCAGCACAGCACAAGCAAGGTTCCAACTCGCCCAAAACCAGACAAGTCCATGGCTATTGAACATTGCAACGCCATAAGCCGCCACCTAGGGATCGTTCAGAGCTAAATAGGTCGAGGAAGTCGGAGGCAAGGATGACCATGAACCGGGAAAAATGAAGAATCAACTTCACCATCTCCAGAAAGCCAAAGAAACAAAGCCAACAACACCAAAAATGATACCACACCCCACTTCAGTCGACTGAAAGTCTCAAGAAAACCAGTGGAAGAAGGGAGGGAGGAACAGTGAATATGCTCGCCAGAAGAGATGAGCACACCAACAAAGAGTAGAACCTCCAACAACAAAATACCATTAGAAACACTCCAAGTAGCAATTTTCAGGTCCAAGTAGCAAAGCCAAACGAGATCTAGAAACTAGAAAGAACACTGTGGATAAACCCACTTGGAAATGACCACGAAGGTTCAGAAAAAAGCCACCATGTGCTGGAGAAAAACGCACAACCAACAAAATATAGAAAAAATAGCAAAAGGAAAACCTTGGGCCACATTTGTCACCAAAAGAAAGCCGACAACAAACCTAATGAAAAGGGAAAAGGCGGTGGCCTTTAGAGAGAAGGGAGATCGAACAAATTCAAAATAAGATTAAATAAGGAGAGCAAGGTATAAAAAATGAGATTAGGTTTGTCACGACTTAAATAACTAACAAAAAGATGTGGTGTTCACTCTATTTCTTTGGTTTCCCTCATCTTTATTGTTTCATATATGTTGAGATTGAATTAATCATATTTTGTTGGTGTTGGCATCCTATCGAGATTTGATAGATTTTTAATTGATTTAATATCTTATTCCTCTTTCAATAGACTTGTTGGTGACAACAACAATACGCTTTATCTCGACCTAGATTCAAAATGGTCGTCGTTGCACTAAATCTAATACCTAGTTTCATACTTTCATGGTTGTGTTGGCATCTGTCCTTCATAACAAAATTTCATTCCACGAATGTCCTAATTGAAAATGAGACCACATTTGAAGAAAATTTTCGAAATACGTCACATAAAATAATTGACGATGATTGTCGCAGAAACAAAATTCTACAACCTGAAAAATAAAATCGTAAATTATAAAAATAATATATAATTACATTGCACATAAAACGATAAATTTTAAAAATAATATATAATTATATTGCACGGTTTATTTGAAAAGAGAAAATAAAACTTGCTCAACAAGAAAGTCCTACTCCTCCTACCTGCCCAAACGGCATAGGGGAATAGTTACAATTTTGCCCTTTTCTTTAGTTGTTCTAGAAATCACCCTTCCCTAAACCCTAATCGATCCGTTCCCCGCTCCGGCAACAAGCATACTGCTATATATATACCAACATTAGGAAAGAGAGTCACCAAAATCTAAATCTGGAGAGCTAGATCAATCCATTACAGAAATCTAGCAACGCCACAGCAAGAAATCCTCTGCGAATCATGGCCAGCGCGCCGAAATTCAAGATCAACGGCCGCACACTGGCGCCGGAGATCCAACTGCCTTCGCCGTCCGCCACCGTCCTCGACCTGAAGCAGGCCATCCAGTCCCTGCTCGGTGTCGCCGTCGCGAGGCAGAGGCTCTTCCACAAAGGCGTCAGCGGCGAGCTCCTCAACGACCGCTCGATCCAGTCGTACAAACTGAAAGCAGAGCAGCGGAAGGGGCAGGGGAAGTCAGTTGTGAATCTGGATCTGACGGTTGAGCCGCTGCCGAAGAAGAGGAGAGGAGAGAAGATCTCGTTCGTGGTGAAGTTCGGCGACGAGCAGGCCACCTTCAATCTCCGGGAGACCGACACCGTCCGTGACCTGGAGGACCTGATGTTTGACCGATTCAAGATTAGCGACTACAAATTGCGCTGTGCTGGTGCGGAATTGCCTACTTGCGATGACGGCGTTGAAGTTATCAGCCTGTATGAGTACTATCTCTCGGAAGGGACGGTGATTGAGGTTGCCAGTGGTACCAAGTATTGGGGTTTCGCTCACAAGACTTACCCGCCTTCCTACTACAATTCTCAGTAATCTCTCGACTCTCGAGTCTGAAATTGCAGTGGAACGACGTAACTTCCCCTGTTATCACTTCACCCAGTTTTCCAATTCTCGCACTTGTTTGTTTGTTTGTTTGTTCGTTTCGTTTGTCTGTTCATGGATGGCCCAAGGATTGGAACTCGGTAATTTCTTGTTAGACGTACGCTTCTTGGTGCTTGTATGGCTATGGAGAATGTTGAAGTCAAAATAGAGTATGCTAATTAATATGCGTTGTTTGTTACTTTGTTTGGCTGCTCTAAACGCCCAAATTCTCTCTATCTCTGTTCTCTTTGATCTCAATTTTCAAGTTCTTGAGGTTCAAATCTCCGGCCAATGTTTTAGCTTCATCGTCGATCATATCCATGTCAGTTTCTTCACCCTATGCCTCTCCGATCCTTCATTGTTTCACCACAACCGTCCAACATTTGCACTAGTCGTACCTCCTATGTGCCGTCGAAGATCAAAGCCGGAGAATGACCGAATCCATAGTGGTGTGTATTTTTCACAGTAAGTTAAAATGATGTACCAGAAATAATTGAGCAATGAGTTCGTACTTACAACCTAATTTGATCTTTCGTCTATAAATTCATAATCCATAGTTAACCGTCATAAATAGAGTATCAAACTTGTTAAATGGAAAATATATAATTTGCACAGCAAGAAGCCAAAAATTGTCAGATCGCAGAGTAAAACTTGCTCGATAAGTCAGTCATTCCCAAACGCAAATGGCAAACGGCAAACGGGAGGACGGAAATGTAACTGATTAATATGCGTAATGACAATTTTGTCCTTCCCAGGAAGAGTCTAGAAACCCTAGGACTCCTACCGTCCTACTTAACGGTTCACACTCCGTCAACTAGCATGCTACTATATGTACACATCAGCAAAGCGAGTCAGTGAACAAATCCAAATCTGATCCATTGCAGAAATTTAGCAACACAATCGAGCACAGCCGAAAATCCGCCGCGAATCATGGCCACCGCTACGATATTCAAGATCAACGGCCGCACACTGGCGCCGGAGATCCAACTGCCTTCGCCGTCCGCCACCGTCCTCGACTTGAAGCAGGCCATCCAGTCCCTGCTCGGCGTCTCCGTCGCGAGGCAGAGGCTCTTCCACAAAGGCGACGGCGAGCTCCTCAACGACCGGTCAATCCAGTCGTACAAGCTGAAAGCAGAGAAGAAGGAGTCGTTTGTGAATCTGGATCTGACGGTGGAGCTGCCGCCGAAGAAGAGGAGAGGAGAGAAGATCCCGTTCGTGGTGAAGTGCGGCAACGAGAAGGCTACCTTCAACATGCGGGAGACCGACACCTTGTACGACTTGGAGTGGAAGATCCATTGCAGATTCCAGGACTTGTATCCGACGAAATTTCGCTGTGCCGGAATCGAGCTGCCTTCTTGCTACCACGACGGCGATGACAATGATATCAGTCTGTACGAGTGCTATCTCTCGGAAGGGACGGTGTTTGAGGCTGCGTCGGCGACTTGTCAGTCTCGTCACACCTACGGCCCGAAAACTTTCCCTCCTTCCTTCTACAACTAAACTCCGAATTCCGTATCACATTAATGGAGCTAATTTCTGTTTCCTCTTTCCCTCGCCCCCTATCGATTCCTCGCATCTTGTTTGTCTTTTCTTTGTGTAAGGTGTAGTAAGTCTGTAATTCCTTGTTAGACCTCCTCTGTTTGTATCGATCTTGAGAATGCTGAAGTAAAATTGTATGTTTATGCACTTTCTTGTTGTTACTTTCTTTGCCGATGATCAAATTCTTGAAAATCTTGAATTTCTGCAGAAAGCCAGAAACCCTAGCTATCTGTTAATTAATATTTTATGAGGATTCCGATTAGCTATCCTGCTAATTAATATTTAATTGGGATTCCAATTCCAAAGAGAGTTCTACTCCACCAACCCTAAATCACCATAAATTATTAATTATAAGAGACCACAAATTTATCGCTACGCCTAAACAGCAGATCTGAAAGCAATGAGCTTAATTCGTCTCGGGAGGCAGTAGCCACGGCGGGGACACTGACATACAAAATCCACGGCCGAAAAGTGGTGCGGGAAATCAAATTCACCGCTCCGATGTCTTCCGCCATGCTCGACCTCAAACAGGCAATTCGATCCCGCTTGGGCGTCGCTTGCGCTGACAGAGTTGGGAGAGATGCGGCGGTGGACGGGAAGGAGGCATCGGCAACCGGAAGGTTCTCAACGGAACCGTGAGCTTACCCAAAAAAAAAAGGGAAAACGTTCTCAAACCCCTGCTGACCATGGTCCACCTGGATGTGGACTCGAGTGGTCTCCATGCTCCAACAGTCCAACTAATTCAACTGCCCGGTCAACCCGTATTTTACTGCTCATAGCGGAAATTAGTGGGCCTAATGTCAAACTGGGCCGGAAGTGGTGGCCCAATCTGAAACCAATAATCCAGCTAGGAAGTTCAGAGGACAAGTAGCCCAAGACCTAGGCCCGCTGATTGCAGAAAAAAAGGAAGCAAGGCTAAAAGAAAGGGGCATTCCGAGAATTGAACTCGGGACCTCTCGCACCCTAAGCGAGAATCATACCACTAGACCAAATGCCCTGCTGTGCCATTAAGTCTGTGGTATAATTTTTATACGTTTTCTGAATATTCCTATTCATGGACACGATGCTCGTAATTTCTGACAAAATTCGCGTCGGTTCAATCCTTGAAAGTTGCAACCAACGATGACACGTTGCCTAGATAGCAGCTAGCTACCATGATTGTCATTTCATTTCATATCAAAAGCCAAGGACAAAAAGAGAGCACATGCTACTATGCTAGAGTTGAACAATAATACCACAAGTGGAGCTGGGTATCCTCATTGTTACGTGTATAATAGCATGCAACACTATCATGTTGCCAAACAAAGTTAAAGATCCACTAACCCCATAACATGGTTTTGAAAGTGATCGATGACGAGAGGAGTAGACAACACATTATTAAAGAAGCGACGACGATTTCATCCAGCGGTCACAGGAAGGGTTTGTTATAGCAATCGTGCATTACCCCATGGAAGCAAGAGGACAGGGAAACACATACGCCATAACCCAGCGGTCTCTTATGAGTAACCTAGAGCGAAGAAATAATGGTTATTTTGTCTAAACTTGTATGACATTGCACAATTCTCGTCCCGCACATAGAATAGTTACATTAGGGAAAAAAAATAATTAATTATGACGATTTTGATGAACCATGTTGAGCTGATAACTGATCATGGCGTAGGCATGCATGGCACGGCAGGATTAAAAGGACAAGTTTTGCCAAAGTCATCATGGGTACCCACTTGAACCAAGCCGATTGGGCAAGGTAAGAAAAAATCATTTACTGAAACAACCCATGGACGAGAATTTTTTTTAACCCAACACACAAATTATTTTTAGAAAGTTATAGGTTGACACTTAAATTTAAAGTAATTTAGAATTTAATTAGCAGTCGAGTTTAGAAATAACTTCAAATTGGTCGAAGAGTTTGATGAAAATATCATTTTAGTAGAAGAATATATTTTCTATGCTCACAAGTCACAATACATAAAATTTTACAAATATATCAAAATGTTATTTGTATATCTGATATAATGGGGGGATAAAAAAGAGCCAATCCACCCTAGTTCCTAGCAAAAGATTATCATAAACTCATATGTTTATAACCGACCAAAATCTAGTTCGTATGAAATCCTACTAAGAATAATGTACTTTGGCTTGTAAGTACACTCATAATCGAGATGTATAAACTCCGGCTCAAATTCTGGTAGTACTTCACTCTATGTTTACAACTATTTGTGAACTTAATGAGTTTCTTTCAACAACATGTCTTCCACCAACTCGTTATCAACCTGTCAAACCAAATATCATTGCTCACCACCAATTTCTTGGGGAAAAATAAACATCGATCTGTATGCCCCATCAATCTAACTAACCTCAACAAAGTAGATGACATAAAAGATGTATGCTCGAATGGTCTCCACTCTTTTGACTTGTGGATGATAATGTCACAGAATTATATTAGTTTCTTATAATAGAACTTTGGGAGAATTGGCTGCCAAAAAACTTGCAAAAATTTGGAAGTAAGGTCAGATTTAACTTTTTGAAGTATTGCAAAGTATCAATATGAACACACCAACCTAACCCTTATGTGGGTTAATGAGATGGGTTGATGCTTTATGGGTATTTGAAAAATTAATACGACTTTAGATCTCTCATCGTTAAATAGAAGTATACTTTGCACGGAATATTTGATGAGTAGTACCTAGAGTTTCATATATTTGCCACTTTTACAATTTGAACCATTTATGGACCATGCAATAGTTATTGATGATAAAATAACCAACTTGTATTTTCTAGTACGGTTACAAACCCGATTACAATTGTGTAGATTGCAAGGATGACAACTCCAACGGGATCAATACACCAGTAGCACCAGTGGCCGAGATCAGCAACAACTAGACCAACTTCATTCAAGACTTTTAATTCGAGGCTTGCAGTATAATGCAAAGTTAAGGCTTCCTTTTAGAAATCACTTAGCAGCGTCAAAGTAGTGATAGTTGAGGGAATAAATTTCTCTAGCTTAGAGTTTCTTTCCTCAGCTATCATTATTTTCATGCTAAGTGGCTTAGTTAGAGAAAATAACCTACAACTTTGCATTATATTATATTGTATGTCTTGAATCAAACAGTCTTGAAATTGAAAGTAGTCGGTTTTCTTGTTATTGTTCTCGACCATTGGTGTTACTGGTGAATTGATTCCATCGGAGATTTCATCTTCATAGTCTACACCACTATATATTGATTCGAAATCGTATTAGAGAATGCAAATATGTTAATTTCTTACCAATGACTAACACATGCTCCATAGAACGGTTTCAAATTGTAAAACTGAAGTTAGTATAGACCCGGCAAAACCAAACTTTAGGTACTAGGCATCAAATATTTTAGCATAATGCATACTTTTTTTAAAGACGAGAGACCTCGATGCATAGTAATTTTTCAGAAACCCATCAAGCATCGACCCGACTCATTAACCCACCTACCCATCGATATATAGGTCAAACGGGTTTTGAATTTTGATAGATTTGGTGAGTTCATGTTGACATTTTCTACTACATAGAAAGTTAAAGATGACATTGCTTCCCCCTTTCTTGTAGTTTCTTTGGTAGGAGAGTCAGCCCTCGATAGTTCTATGAGAAGCTAGACTATAGTACATTTGTCGATTATGAAACCTTGTTTGGTATTCTGCTTATACATCGGGTATACACATGTCCTCGTTTCCTTTGTGCAGTGGAAGTGAGGTGAATGCAGGAATTGCAGTTCTAAAAGTGAACAGTAAATTTCGAGGGGGTAGAGTTCAGTTCATCTCCACTCCACACCATGAGCTTGATAATATTTCTGGCTGTTCAAAAATGTATACCTATAATGACGCAAGAAAATTATTGTATTACATTAGTAGGAAAAAAAACTGGGGCGGATGAATTGTATTGTAATCATCCAAAGCCCAAATTGTTTAATTCAAAATTGGGTAGGAGCTGCGTTGGGCCCAGACTTCCAACAAGGCCGAGCCCAAATATATTTTTAACTAAAAATTGGGTAGGGGCCGCGCGAACGCAGGCCCCCGCTGCCACAAATTATGACGTAGGCTCTCCCTCATTGGGGAGACCTTAGCCCAGCGCCCCTCCGTAAAGTGCAATGGAGGTCACTGGCCTAGACCACAAGCCTTATTGATCGCCCGTTGATCCCGTCCAGGTAAGTATGTTGATCCGTAGCACCCAACTCCTTACTTATACTCGCTTTCTCATTCCAAACTTCCTCTTCCAGTCGATGTGGTACTATTTCCAACCCCCTTTCCCACTCTCATATATTCCTATCCTTAAATGTACAATCAAACACTAACTGCATACCCTGGCCGCGCCTCTTCTTCCACGTCAAATTTACTGCAACTTTCTACTGTGTACCTCCTGGCTTGAACCCAGCTCATATCCATTCTTTGCAGGACATGGCTTTGGCGATTCCAACCGATTCCCAGTAGTTCAAGGGTCAGACTGATTGGATAGGAAAGTGGAACTCGTATTGTCATTGATTCTCCGGTAGCAACAAACCAAATCAAACACAACAAAAGTAAACATACAAGCATACACATCTTTTTCCCACCACAACCCAAACCCTCAAATCCCTTCACACAAACAAACCCAAATCACCAATCAATCCATCAGTAGATCACATAAACAGCAAACTCGAGCAAAGTCTCGATCCCATCGGTCTCATGATTCCCAGGACCAACTGGAATCGTCTTCACAACCGCATGCCCTTTAGCGTTCACATACTTGCCAGTTCCACCCATCACAGCAAGCTGAGACTCGGAAACCCCAGACCTGTGGACGCCAAAGAAGTTGAGGCTGTCCTCATAATGCCCGCTCTGGAACATAGCAGTGAACGCCATGGCCTGGCTCGTCCCGTCCAGCGAGCTAGCCACGTAGTAGCCCTGAGCTTTCCCCAGCAGCTGCGAACCCAATTCGTGCCCTTCGGTCAACTCGTCGTCGATCACGTTGATGGTCCCGAACATGAGCTGTTCGAGGGCCGAACCCGTGGGGAGCTGGCCACCGTTGCCTACTGGGAAGTTGTTGAAATTGTTGCCATTGTTGTTGTTGTTGTTCTGCATCACGTTTGCTGACGCTGTGCCGCCGAGACCAGTGAGGAAGGGGAGGTTGTTGTTGTTGATGACTCCATTGTTGTTGTTGTTCTGCTGGACGCCGTTGTTGACCGGGAGGACTGCGCCGTTGGGCTTGGCGAAGGGGACTTGGCCGTTGATTGCAGGGTTGTTGACCACTCCTGTCACGGCTCTTGTGGTTGGGTTCGATCCGCCGAGGATGTCGTGCATGAAGAAGGTCAATGTGTGGTCAGGGTCAATGGCGCCTCCACCACTGGAACCACCTGTGGTGGTGGTGGTGGTGGTGGTTGCAGGGGATGCAGAGGTGGTTTGTGTGGTGGTGGGTGGTGGTATGGGTGCTGCTGGCAATGGGGATGATGACGAGTCAGCAGGCTGTTCATCGACGAGGAATCGGGCTGCTGAGCTGGTGGTGAGTGCTATTGTGAGCATGATGAACAGAAGGTAGGATGTTGCTTGGGTTGAGCTCAAAGGGGTTCTGAGTTTTGCCATGAGATGATGAGATTTTTGTTACCAGAAATGGTGAGATGGGAGAAGGGACTCTGTTTGTTTTGAATTTTTTGTTAAGAAGTTGGATGTGATTGAATGAAAGGGTGGCTTACTGGATATATATAGCTAATAGATTGTATTTTGGAGGTGAGGAGTTAGTGAGAATGTGAGATGGAGTGGTTTAATGGTTCTGAGCGCTTTTTGGTTGGCATAAAAGGAAAGGCAATGAGAGCCGAGAGGAATGGTTGGGATTGGCTTATTTGGTCACATATTAAAGGTTTAGGTGACCTGAAAGCAAATTTGAATTAAGGGTCATTTAGCACTAGGGTTTTAGACAAAATTGTTTGCCAGCCTTCCAACAGGTTTTACAGGTTGTGAACCAAATAGTCTC
Organism: Linum trigynum; assembly: GCA_964030455.1. Lineage (NCBI taxonomy): Eukaryota > Viridiplantae > Streptophyta > Magnoliopsida > Malpighiales > Linaceae > Linum > Linum trigynum. The sequence continues at coordinate 5,944,750 of OZ034816.1, forward strand.
AAATGCTGCTTTGCCAGCAGCAGCCAATGTGCCATTGTTAATGTCTTTCACAAAACAGATCATGTTCTTAAGGGTATTATATTATCCGGACAGAATTTGAGGTCTTACCAGCAGATACAATCACCTTGACATTTTCCTTGTATTGGAAATCAGTGAACTGAAGAGTCAACCGAGAGAACAACAAATTCAGGACACTGCAATTCTTTGCAAGCTCGAGCAAAAATGGTTGCATTCATCATTCTCTCAAAGCAGTAGGAAAACTGCTGCAGTTTTACAAAAATAGCTTTTCCAGCAAATGACCATATCTTACATGAGAACTCACTGATTTACTCAAAAAGAACACATCCTCTCAACATTTTCAAAACTTACTACAAAATACAAATACTATGTATCTATCTCTCACCCTCCCTGTGGTCTGTTGGGGAAAAAATTGCACAAGTGGACTTGGCAGGGAACAAACAACAAGCAACAATCAACCTTCTACTTTCTTCAAAAACCATATTGCTAACTATACCAACTATCTGTATTTACTAAGTACGAATTTTTCTGGAGATTTGTAAAGGTATCACCCCATGCTGCTAACAGCATCCTGTACCAACTCATCAAACAAAGAATTTGCTATATCTCTACTGATATCCTGAACATGATCACCCAACTCCAACCACTTATCATCCTCCCCCATCACCTTCTCAGAATTTTTTCCCTTTCCATTTTCCTGGCTGGCCAATAACATCCACACCTCCTCCTCAATATCTTCCTGGCCACCATAATTGAGCATGAACCTTCTTGCCACAGGTTTCGACCACGACACTGAGTGCTGGCACAAAGATGACTGCAAAATCTCCACCAGCCCCCAGTTAATACGATCAAACAGTAATCTTCTATCGTCCCTCTTCCAAGATATTTGATCTCCATACTTTTTCTCTAGTGTGTCAAACACCGAAGGACTGATAATATTGCATTCATCAGAGTGCCATGAGTAGTTAGGACCAATTAAGAGTGGGTTTCTGTTAATCAGTCCTGCCTCGGTTAACACATCAACCAAGTATGAGAAATCCCTGCTCTCTTCAGCTTTAAAAAGTCTCATTGCATCTTCATTGGCTTCAAAATCGCCTACAGATTCGGCTTCTCGAGGATCTCCCTCGCTAGAGACCATTGTGTCAAAGTCCTCCGAGTTTCCATCTGATATCTCTGACTTCAGAAGTTCGAGTCGATTGTGTAAGCCTAATTTAGAAGGGGAAGAAAATAGAAAGATCTAGTCAAATGACCAGGCCCACAAACATCAAAACATAGCAGGTGAATCAAGAAGAGAAGATGTTGCTAACCGTGCAAAGAAACACCATCACCATCCCAGCAACCGAAACAAGAAGAGATCTCTTTCCTGTATGAAGCCTCCAATACTGAATTAGGACTGGACTGATAGTAGGAGTCTTCTGAGCTCACTTGTGATTCTGGGTCAGTGCACGAGCAATAAGTCGAGATGTACTCCTTCTCAAATGAAACAGCTGATACATCCTGCGTAATGGGAATAGACTTGCTAATGAGCAATTAATATCAGTGAATTGAAAAGTAGAATTGTGAGATACGGAGGAAAGCAGTAGATGATCCAGTAATGGAACCGCTTATCAATTAGTATTGAGATGCATCAAACCTTTTGAATTGAAGTAGCCATTGTATCAGGAGTATCGTCCTGATCTCTCAGAGAAAGATTCCCATTTTCTATTTCCAATGACTGCTGATCATCCAGTGCTAGGGAGGATTCATTTACAAACTCGGTTTCTCCATCAGTAACCATCTCATAGGAACTCTGACTATGTGAATCCTTGTCAAACTTGTTTTCAGCAACACTTGGAAGGATATAACTAGGTTCTGGATAATTGTTCACCACTTCCGAAGCTTCAACAGGCAGAGACTTTTCCTCATAGCTTTTTACTGGGATTCTATGTTGTGAACCATCTCTCTGAACGACCAATAACTTCCTTGCCTTTTGATGAACAGAATTTATAAACTCAAGATTACTCACACGGCTGCTACTTTTAACAACAGAGTCATTGCTGGCACTCGAAACATGACTGCGGATAGCACTAAGATCCCAGTGAAGAGGTGTGGGCCTCTGTAAGCATCCAATGCTCCTGACCTTCCAGCCATACTGACTGTTTTTGCTTGGGCGAAGACCACCAGGATTGAAACAAAAAATTTCTGGTTGCGGGTCATGATCAGGAAAGGCAGTCGCTTTTTTAGCCATTCTGCTCAAATTCTGTTCAACTTGCTGGGTAGGAGACAATAGTGCTGTCTCAGACTTCTCCAGGAAGGTGTCATCGTACAGGTATCTATACCTTGTTTCAGCATTCTCCATATTCTGTAAATGTGGCTTAAGTACAACCATTCTACCAAAATCCCTGCCAGGGCGGGAATTAGTATACCTTTGGTCACAAACATTCCAATCTTTCCTGCAGATTTCATAGTTAGAGGGCCTTAATGACACCTCTGAACTCAAATGAGCTTTCCTCTTCCCAGCAAAGCTCACACTTTGTCTGACCCTACCCGAACTGCTGTTATCTCTTGACCCTTCTGAAACCAAACCGATTGAACAACGCTTTTGATGTTTCGCTCGGCCACATATAGAACTAAATCTCTGCATATATTTCTCAGAAAGCACTCTTGCTTTCTTTTGAACTGGTTGTCGCGGGTGAAATTCATCCAAACCCATCAACCTTGAAATAACACTAGGAACAGGTTGCCTGGGCTCCATTCTTGGAAAGTTTTGATGCAATACTATCTACCCGCTGCTTGTGTAAGAATGGACCTGGTCAAATCGAAGAGAATTTCCAGATGAGAAGAGTATATCAATTGCTCAGCTCTGCAGACAAATGCAGTCTACAACAAAAACAATTTCAGGGTGCACAAAATCAAACACTGAAAGTGGAAACAAAAGGTCTCTACTTAATATCTTACTGATTAGGCAATAACTGGTTCCTTTTGTCAAGTTGGGATCGACTCAGGAAGCAGCCCAGCTAACTTCCTTGAATAACATTACATTACATTCAATGGATGAATGCAAAACAATCAATTAGCAGAAGGAAACATCAAGAGAAACTTAGGGACCAGAAAGGAACATGAAACAAATGCCTTCTACACTACAACTGGTATTTCATTGCGTTGAAGAAAGCTCTAAGTTGTCTGGAAAGCAGAAATGGGGAAAAAGATCCAACTCGGAAATACGAATGAAAAAGAGGATCGAACGTCCAGAAGCCCAGGAAGGAAAACACAACTTAGAAGATCAAATAAAGTATCCATTTTTATGAAGCCGGAAAAGGGTTTCAACTTTCTAGAAACCAATTAAAAACAGAAACTCCACCAAACAGATACCAAATAAAGCAAGCATCAGTGAGTGACAAAAAAAAGCTTGCAGACAATCAATTAGTATGCAGAAACAGAATCATGATATCTGGGGCATCTTTCAGTAAGCAATTCTCAGAACAACACTAAGAATGAAAGAAGAAATGTAATAATCTAAAGCAATAAGAATCCCACTCATATGATTGTCACTCAACAGCAACCCTAATTATTAGAAACAAGGAATAATTCATCGTACCCTCTATGCCACAATTTCCCCTATACAATCACACGCCAAAATCTTTGCCAATGAGGAGAACCAACTTCAATCAATCGAAAAATGAAAACCCCATTAACCAGAACATTTGAAGAAGGGGAACCAAGAAATTTGGAATTGCAGAACAAATAGGGGAAAAGAACTGACCTTTACTGAAGACAAAGAGATCAATCCAAAATCAGAGGGAATTCTCGAATACCCAGAACCAAATTCGTCAGTAGCGAAGCTAAAATCCCCTCAAGGAAGTGCCAAAGATTCCCTCCTTGGGAACGAACAAACAGAAAACTGTGTTTGGGCGGAAGGTTGAAGAAGGTCAACTGCCAAATTATCAATAACAAACACTTGGAGAGGTCAAAACGTGGAAGAAACAAACAACCAAACAAAAACCTCCCCCTGGCGGCAGGGCGGCTACAGAAATAGCATGTTCGTCGAGGAGAATAATTACCTTCTTTGCTTTCTTCTGGATCGGAGACGTTCAACGAGATGGTCGTCGGAGCAAAATGAGGGTCGGAGAAGGGAGCAGAGCGGCTATTCTAGAAAGGGAAACGACGAAATATAATGCGGGAATAGAAAAATGGCTGATCGATCCCAAGTTCGGGGAGAGAGGAAAACGAGGAATATTAAGAAAATACGCAAAATATACATTAATTAATGTTAATAATAATTAGTGTAGAGAGAGAGGTGTAATTTCGAATATGGATTTGATTAAATTAATTTAATGGAAAGGACGTGTGGGTTCGAGCGATACTGTTAATGTCGTTTTATTGAAGTACGCGCCTTATTAGTGGCAGTACGCAACACATGATATGATAGGTCGTGTTCGCGGGTTTGGCGCCAGATTTTCCCCCCACCGCTTTGCTGACGGTTATAATTTTGAATAGGGACCCGCCAGTGCAATTGCTATTTTCATACTCTAGTTTTTTCTTTTTACAATTCTAGACCCCCTCTTTTTTTGTCTTTTCGATATCAATAATTCAAACTGTAGAGAAAGGTACAATCTGATAACGGGTGCAAAATGAGAAATGTTTTTTTGTTTCTTTGACAAGTAGACTCTGCATTGTCCACAGCGGTGGATTCAGAACACAGAAGAGCACTGGGCCGCATTTCAATATAATATTATATACCGTAAACAAAAATAGTCAATATTTTTAAATTTTAGTATTTCAAATAAAAAAATAGTTACAAGATTACCAACGATAACAGACAAATGACTAATATTTTGATGCGTTACAAAATATTTAGCTAATATTTTGTATTTCGAAAGGTTTGGCTAGTAATTTGGAAAGTTTAAAAGGTTTAACTAATAAATTGTATTTACTCAAAATTAGTTTTCACATATTTCATTGCTTAAAATGTTCTCTCCATGGTAGCCGCTGAAACGGGCAAGGTCAACATTAGACGAATCAACTCGCAAATCAATTTGTTTAGAGGGTTTTCTTATTTCAATGAAACTTTATACATTCTTTTACATCTTAGACTTTTAGGTTTTATTGTTTTTTTTTTCAAATGAAAATCATTCGGGCTAGAATTCCTAAACTAAATTGAGAGTAATGATTTGCATATGTTCATCTATACCATTTTTCTAACTACACAAAATTATTATCAAATAACACTCGACCGACCATTAAATAATACTGGGCCGAATACCTAAATCGAAAAATTTATAAGCTCTATACTAGCTCTGGATCCGGCGAAGGGTTGGGCCGTGGCCCGGGTTGGCCAGCCCTAGATCCGCCGATGATTGCCCATTGATCACAAGCACGGCTAGTTACAGCCAGGGGCGGAGCCAAAGCAGCCCAAGGTGGGTCGGCTGCACCACATTGGCTTTACAACACACAGACAAGTAATAGGTTTTTCAGTTCTTCATATTTTATTCTGTGTTCATACTCTGTTCTTAGTCCAAGCTTACATAAGTTGTTGCTTTGACCGAAACATATATAAAGGGAACCTTGTTTATGTGTTTAATGAAAACGTATGCGTTTTAAAATTAGTTGTAGGTTGTAAATTGAAGTGAAAGTGGGTTTAAAATTTAAATATCACTTTAACACAGTGTTTTTTGATGGGCTTGCTAGAAAAACGAGTTCTCCTGAATATATAGGCTTGAGTTTAAATTTGTGGTCCATTGGCTTCTCTTTACTTCATATACAAACTCAATTGAAGTCAATTAGGGTAGACTTTTCGAATAAAAGTCTAATTTTTATAATGAAAGCAGAGACACGCACCATCAGGACTAACACCTCTTCATCCTCCCGGATCGATGAAATTTCCTTGGTGGTTAATTGGTAGGTGGTTGGCTAGAAGACGATGTTGCTGGCAGTCTGATCATGAAAATAATAATATTACTGTTTCTCATCATCTCATTCAAGTTACCTATTGTCGTTTATCGAGACCTATATTACTATTCGACCCACCTTACCAAAATTCCTGTCTACGCCCCTGGTTATAGCAAAGGAGAAATGGTTTCATGTGCAAAGACCTCTCTTAAATGTTTTTTAGAGGATATTTCTTGACATAGAAGGTGACTTATATCCCTAAATATAATCACACAATCATATCATCTTGAAGTAGAGTACCTCCCTCTCCAATATGGTAGCAACTCACATAATCTAGGTGGTATATCATATATGACGGGCTCTTGACCATAATCCATAAACATGTGTTTGGAAATTCGCATAATACTTTCTTACTTGGAATGGCAATAAGTTTGACCAATTTGGATAGTGGAATACTGAAATGAATCTAATCAATCGAGATACTATTACATGGATCCACTTTGATGATTGGATTGAGTAAGGATTGGACATTTTTGTGTCCACTTTTGTTGGGCCGGAGTCAGTTGGATCCACTTATGTAATGTCTTGCTTCATGCTCCCTTTAAGCTTCGTTCGTCGTCTGAATGCTCATATTGCGCGCTTCTTGTGGGGGACTGATCAAGGACAACGAACGATTCATTGGATTGCATGGAAGCCATTATGTCTTAGTAAGCATGAAGGTGGGTTGGGATTTTGAGATTTTGAGGCCTTCAATCAAGCATTACTAGCAAAGGTAGCTTGGCGTTTGCTGCAAGAACCTGGTTCTTAGTTGGCGCGACTTCTGAAGGGTCGGTACTACCCTCATTTCACTTCCATTCTTGACGCGACGGCGGGCTCTGATCCTTCTTGGGGCTAGAGAAGCATTTTAGTTGGTCGTGACCTTCTGCAAAACGGGCTTCGCTGGCAGGTGGGTTCTAGCCATTCGATTCATGCTTTCAGTGATACTTGGTTGTCGTCCACACCGCCATCTGCTCATCTTTTGCGGTTAGGGGTTCAACCAACGACGGCCTTTGTTTTCGCGTTCATTGATCCAGGTACGCCAGCTTGGAATCCTGTGGCTCTTCAACACTATATACATGCGAAATCAGTCCGGTTGATTCAGTCAATTCCCATTCCTTTACGGCCCATTCCGGATCGCCTTATTTGGCATTATAGTCCCTCAGGTATGTATGATGCTAAAACATTTTATCATCTTGCTTATGATTTGTTGCGTCTGAATCCTAGTAAAAATGCAGAGTCAATGTGGTTGATCGGAGTATGTGGAAATGGCTATGGAATTTAAAAGTGCCTCCAAAGTTAAAGATTCCTTCTATGACAATGTTTGCATCGGATCTTACCAACTCGGGAAGCTTTGTTTTTTAGAGGTGTTGATCTCCTCCCGCTGTGCCCAGTCTGTAATCGGAAAACTGAGACTTTGGAGCACATGTTCTTCACTTGCCCTCTGGCTAGACGTTTTTGGCGACTCATTGGTTTTGACTTGTCACTTGCACAGTGGGACACCAGAGCCTTTGCGATTTTTGTTCTTCACATTTGTTTTCTTCTTCAGGTTCAGATGGGCAATACAAGGTGTTACAGATTATCTGTGCTTTGTGGCAGCTTTGGAAGAATCGGTGTAAGGTGTCTTTTGAGTATTGTCAACCCCATCCGTCAATGCTGGCCCATCAGTGGGCGCATCAAGTATAAGAATTTGATAGGACAGTTCTTCAAGAGTTGGTCAATCATAATCCTTGATCTTCAGCACTTCCATTACGCTATCCGGCGCAAGGCGGATTCCAGGCTTGGCATACGGTTCCTTTGATAGGACAGTTCTTCAAGAGTTCGTTCTCCTGCTGGTGACATTGTCATGGCTAAGGGGAACCGGTACGATGGAATTCAAGATGCAACAGCTTTGGAGGCACTTGCTTTGAGAGACTGTTTAATTTCTTGCAAAGTGCGTGGATGGACCCAGGTGGCGATTGAAGGGGATGCACAAGTTATTATTGACAAATGTTATGCAGAGTGTGTTAGGGATGTGGCAATTGCAGGAGATTGTCATGATGTTGGGAGAATTCGGTGGATTGTCCTTCGGTTCGTGGATAGGGAAAGAAACAGAGAGACTTATTTGGTGGCCCATAAAGCTATGTTATTGTTGCCTTACATGTTTCGGAGGTTCAACTACGTCTACGTGTCATGGCTTTGTAGTGTTTAGTTCATTGTAATTCTGTAATGGATCTTTTTATTGCTCTTTGACAAAGAGATCCAATGGGGAAAAAAAATATTCTATAATGATTAATGGCAGTCCATTTCCAACCCAACTCTAATAGACAAAATCCACCCAATTCAACTTGGTGGTTACTACTAGAAGACATTATTATTATTATTTTATTACTCTAGCTTTCCCTTAACGCAGGACTAAAAACATTAGTTTTGATTTTTTATGGGATAACCAAACTTGAAAACACAACCACATAATTGTCATGAACTTGGAAATACTAAGAATTGAACTAAGTATTGTTGGGGTGGGCTATCCAATTAAGGACCAGCCCTTCAAAAATAGACGTATGCTTCTATGCACAACGCGTACATGGTATCTCTACACATAATATAATACACCGAAGGGAAAAACGGGAGCCCCATTTCAAATTTCCTGCAACGAGAGTGAAAGTAGGAAGGACATTTTGGTCTTCACACTTACTTTTTATAATTCATTAAAAAGACACGTAGTGGGATTCAAACCATGACCATTTTAAGGAAAAGTAAGGATCATAACCAATCACACTAAGTACATTTGTTGTATCTTTTTAAATTAAAAAGATATAATAGCAGAGAGGAAAAAACCCTTCCCCCATTTCAAAATTCCTGCTCCAGGAGCGTTTGTAGGAATGATAGAATAGGGAGTGTCAATTTTTTCCTCTTTCCTCTGTGGAACGGGCCAACTTACCGTACAAATGCGGATTTAAACGGGTTCAAGAGTGTCAATTTTTTCATTAAGCCCTTTTATTTCTCCGTGGTGATAGAATATATATGAAGAGGCAAAAACAATACTTCTTTTTATTGCTAAAAATAAAAAATTTAACAATAAACTAATGCATGGTATCTAATGGGCTAACCGCTAACCATAAAATAAAAGAGTTGAATTGGTTTGACCTACACGGGATTTGGACATCAAGTAAAACAAATGAACATCATTGGTTTGACATTCTAAAACAAGCTATTTTCTCTGGCATAATATATTATGCTATTATTTTATATCTTAGTGGCTAAAATATAATGTATTTTAAAGTTATTCAATGGTTCAACCTCGACCAACCCAATTAGTCCAATTTTTATCATTTCAAATATATATTATATAATTATTTGATATCATAATGATCAAATCATAGTGTATTTTATAGGGAATCGTTTGGTATTTGTTAGTAAAAAACTAAACAGAAAGATCTATTTGGTTATTTTAAACATTAAAATGATCCTAACATTTTCAGTTCCTTTTGAATTTCTATGGTTTTATTCCCGAATAAGTGATGTGCAAATGGCAGTCATCTCTTTTCTTTCACTATTTTTTATTTTCAAATAAAAAGTTTAAAAGTAAAGAATAATTAGAATTTGGCATGGGTCGGTCATACAGGCTGCATTTCAAGTTTTGGCCCCTTTTGATCAAGTCTAATTTATAATCACATGGTTCCCTAATACCTTATAAAAATCTCCATCCAAACCAGTTTGGCAGGTGAGTCCGTGTTTACCACCATTTTCTAGGGATACGACAACGACGGTTCCTATCCAAAATCGTGTTGTTCGTTCTTTATTTCCTTAGATTTTATCATAGCCTGAAAAAAACCAGAAAGCACAATGACGACAAGATGAAAGTTTTATAAACCAAATTAATCGGCCAACGGGCCGAGTAAAAGCTAGCAACGATTGTGAGATGCTCATTTCCCGAAAACCGACGGGATAGGCGATTTTTTATTCGATTTTCTGGAATTCAGTTTCTATAAAACTTACTCCACCTCATCATATTACCAGAAACAATATTGTTTCACAAGGTAACAGGTACTTGATTTTGGTTCATAAGGCCGATTTTTGATTTGTTGCATCTCTTTCCTGCTAAAATTCACTATTTTTATCACGTGTTTCCCAAAAAAACTATACAACAATAAGTTATACACCCCATTACATTATCAAATTTCATACCTCACCTTCCTCTAGGGATGAAAACAAAATCCGAACCCACGGGTACCCACCCTACCCAACTCGGTCAACGCGGGTAAAATCCGTGTTGACGGGTTTTGGGCCGGGTTTGGGTTTAAACCCGTTCAATATTCATCGGGTTGGGTTGGGTTTAGGTAAACCCGACCCATGGGTACCCGCCCACACCCATATAATTAATTTTCTCGATATATTTAATATTCTAAACAACTTATCTTATTTATGTTTGTGGAGACATGTCTAATTTTTTATTTCTAATTGTGTAGAATGAAGTTGATGTTATCGAGTGGAGAGTGAAGAAACTTAATTGAAAGGAAGAAGCTTTCAATTAATCATGTTATTTATGGATAATTTGTTATTTGCTTGAATTTTCTAGAATGGTATTTTATAGGGTTAATTGCATGGTTGGTCACTGAAATTTCAAAAAACGTTCAAGTTTGGTCACTCAAAATATTTAAATCCATTGGTGGTACTTCAGTTTACTGAAACCGTTCACGTTTGGTCACTCTCCGTCCAACTCCGTTAACTTTTGCTGATGTGGCAGTCAACTTTCAAAGTTGACTGTTAACTTAGTGACGTGGCAATTAAAAAATTATTAAAAATAAAAAAAATAAACTTTTATATTTTCCACCTCATTATTACATTCATTAAAAAATAAAAAAATAAAAACCTAATTTCTTATTACATTCATTAAAATGCAGGACGAAACAGTTCCGATCGTCACAGGCATTGGGATCCCACCGCCGGATTTGCTCCCTCAACGGAACCCAGCTCGGCGGAGGAGGAATGGGGAATGTGGTGGCTGCGGCGGAGAGGATTTTCCGGTGCCCGTATTGCTCAAAGGTGTTCGGGTCGGGTCAAGCACTGGGCGGACACAAAAGGTCACATCTCAACGGCGGTGGTTCCTGCCCTACGCCAGCTGCCGCTCGTCCACCACCACCACCTCCGCCGGCTGCCAAAATCGACAAGAACTACAGTTTTTTGGACCTCAACTTTCCAACACGGGTGGAAGACGACGAGTTTAGTGTGGTTTCTGATGCTTAAGTTTCTCCAAACTGAAACCAAGGTGGATGTTTTCGATACACAATACCAATTTCTCGAATCAAAGTTTCCATCTTTATGGTTCTGTATAGTCTTTTCCATGGTTGATGTTGGCCCACAGGGTTGGAACTAACTTGGGTTCTGTAGAATTTGGTGGAAGTGGGTCAAATTCATGAGTTGTAGCCATAGATAGGGAAACTGAACCCATGAACCCAATTCTCATTTTGCCTCCATAGATGAACTTCAGATGTTCTTCTGTTGTCTTGCAGACTACTAACTTGACAATGTTTGGTTAATCTTCATTTGCTGTGCTGCTGCTGAATGCTGACTACAAATTTGTCTGATTTGGATTTGGGTCCTTTTGGTTTCTTTCGGAAAACTTCATTGAATGCTAAAGCTGGCTAATGGGGCTTTGCTTTTGCTTTCAAACAGATACTTACTTGCCTCCTCTCCCACAGAGCTCCTGAATTCCTGACTCTTCCTTTCCTCTGTTTTTTTTTTTTAACTTTTCTTCATGTGATTTCTTGATTTGATTGGTTCTGGTTCATGCTGTGTCAGTTTCGGCCGCTGCTGGAGCATCGCTGCTCTGTCCCTCAGCGTCGTCGGGAAATCGATCTCGGTTGAACACCGGGTAGAAAACAGGAGAGACCAGTATTTTAATGAATGTAATAAGAAATTAGGTTTTTTTTATAATGAATGTAATAATGAGATGGAAAATATAAAAGTTTATTTTTTTATTTTTAATATTTTTTTAATTGCCACGTCACTAAGTTAACGGTCAACTTTGAGAGTTGACTGCCACATCAGCAAAACTTAACGGAGTTGGACGGAGAGTGACCAAACGTGAACGGTTTCAGTAAACTTAAGTACCACCAATGGATTTAAATATTTCGAGTGACCAAACTTGAACGTTTTTTGTAATTTCAGTGACCAACCATGCAATTAACCCGTATTTTATATATGGATAATTTGTATTGAGAGATTGATATTTGACTTTAATTTTGATAGCAACTTGTTATTGTAAATTTTTTAAGACAAAAACCTGTGGGTACCCATGAACCCGCGGATCCCCTGGGGGTTGAGTTGGGTTTGAGTTTTTCAAACCCAGTGGATTTACCCGAATTTTTTTCACGGATAAACCCATGAATTTGGATTTGACAAAACCCGACCCATTGCCATCCTACCTTCCTCCGTCCAACTAGCCAGGACCCACACTAGTTCTTTAGTAAAAGGCGAAAGAATAGTTCGCTATGTACTCATTGCAAGGCTGAGTGAGAAGTAAAGGATAACTTGAGTTTGTTTATATTGGCTACTGTGCAGAGGAAGGGGTGCTTTGGAGTCAATGGCCGATGTGGTATTAATCTTCCTTGGATAGGTCTTTACTCTTTAGCCATGAATGATAACGCATTATGTTTGTTGGGATTTTCATTACAGGCATGAAAGTTTGGCTTCTGATGTTTGATTCAACGTCTCAAACAACAGTTTCTGATCCTCTCTGCCCCCTCACCCCAAAGCATCAGCGTAGAGACCATTGGATGGAAAGCAGACCGGAGGAATGAATGTCTGCAATTAGAAACAGCTATAGCAATTGTCGTCAGTGAAACAAGTAGCCAGCAAGTGTTTTCCTTGTATTCTCTCTTTGCTCCCTTGTTGTAGGTTACATGGAAGAGTTGTTGTATCCATGAAACAGATCTGTCCTGCCACCAAAGTCCCTCGCACAAGAGGAAATAACTCCAGATTCAGTGTCATAAACACCCCAGCCGCCGCCATTGCCGGAAGCAGCAAAGTAGACGGAGTTTCCCTTGCATTCCAACAACTTATCCCCAGAAACAGACATACAAGAATTGGAGCCCAGAAACAACGCTGCTCCTCCCAGGCTCCTCGCCCTAACCCACGCCAGCTCCTTCAATTCTAGCCTGTAAACCTCCACATGATCCACCGTCTCCGTAGATCTAGTCGAACACAGAAAAACCAGCACCACTTTCCCTTCCGATTCCACCAAGCACTCCCTGAAACGACGCCTCGTAGCGGCCAGATCTGAATCAGGAACCGCTCTCTGCTTCCCCAATTTCGTAATCCGCAGATCGGAGTTCACATCTTCTTCTACAACAGCGAGCGTGCCTTCCACACTAAGAGCATAGAATCTGTCCTGAAACCAGATCCCATTGCTGAATCGCATCCAACGCCCACGGGTACAATGTGGGTCTACGATTTTGCAGTTGATCTTTCGCCAGTCGGAATCTCCGTGCAGATCCAGCCGGGTAAATGCAAAAGCCGGGCAGCTGGTTCCGGTCAGAACAATCACAATCGGGCATTTCCTTTTCCTCTGCTCTTTGGAGAGGAACCGGCAGGAAGAAGACAGAGCAGGTAACAAAGTGGGGACATCGGGGCTCCATTTGGGCAAAAAGCAGGACAATCGCAAAAATGGGTCGAAGAGGATCATCTCCTTCTCCCTGCTTGGGGACAACAACGATTTGATCACCAGAAATCCATGGGTGCATCCCAGGAATTCCAGAGTGGAAGGTTCTTCGGGCTTCTTCCATCTTCCTCCCCAAGAAAAGTAACCGAGCTCGAACCTCTGGTGCAGCTGAACCCGCTGGAACCCGTTAGTAATCGAAGGGATGTTGTGGAGCTCGAGCCACGGCCCTGCAGAAATGGAGTGGGTGGACTTGTGTGATGGGATTCGCCATGATTTGGTGACGCTTGTGCTGGTGATGTTGCGCATCAGGGACCATTCCCTGTCTACTGTCAGATCGGAGGGGGAGAAAGTCGACTCACTAGCTATTAAGCGGATGAGCTGCTCCGGTAGATTCGGCCAACAATTTCGGGGTTTGGAACGTTCTTTGCTGCTGCTCGGAACTGCGACACCATCATTTTTGCTGCCTTTCTTCTTCTGCTTCTTGTGTGGGCCATTTGTCGCCATAGCGGTTTGGAACGAATTGGTAGGTTAGTGAGGGGAATGGTTGGGAATGGAATTGAATAGTGTACGATAGATATACATGTCGAAGCCGTGGTGCTCAAGTTGTGAAGTCAACCGAGTATATGAATAATGGGTTCTCAATTTTTTGAAGGGCAACTTGTTGGAATCTAGAGTGGGTGACAAGGTTTCACAGGAACCAGAGTTGAATAGAGTGGGATTCTTTACTTCTTTCAAACGAGAGAGTCCCTATCTTAACCTGGTATTTTGGATTTTGCAGCAGCTGCTCGATTCAGTAAAAGGAGATGGATTCAGTTACTCAAAACCCTTTTCTATGCACAATCTTCACTTCCTTTCACTGTCAAGATAATTATAAGTAAACATGCACTGGGGGGAGTTAAAAATTCCATCGATTTTACAGATTTTCAAGGCTGTAGACTAAGTCAGCCGGGTAACTCAACAGCTAGGCAACTACTGATAAAATTGGACTAAGCATTGTTGGGACAATCCAATTAAGGATTATCCCTCCAAAAATAGACGTATGCCTCTTTAAAGCAGCGCGCACACGGTATTCTTTAGTAAAAGGCGAAAGAATAGTTCGCTATGTGCTCACTGCAAGGCTGCGTGAGGAGCCTTAGAGCGTTTGAGTTGCTTTATATAGCCTAGTACGCCAGGGAAGGAAGGGGTCAGATGTCCACCAGCGATGTGGTATTCCATTTTCGACTGGACTCCTTTACTTCAGCCACGCACCTCCAAGCCTTTGTGCCTGCGTTTCTTTCTACCGTTACCAAGTCAGTATTATGGTTTCTGAAGTTGATATACAGTCAGGGGAGAAGGATGGTTTTTTTTTAATCCATAGTTCCCCTAACAAGAAGAGTACTAAACCATGGATAGAAAAGCAAGCTGACCAAGGAATGGCATGCTGAAATGGAGATTTGCTTATCCCCAGCCAAGTCAAGAAATAGGCTTTGCAGAAAGATACATCTGGTATTCAGCTTTTCCTTCCCCAGCCATCCCTATGCTAAATCTCTTCTTCTGCATCTTTCAACGAGACTTGGTCCCAATCTCCACTTGCTCTTTGGTTTTTCTCCAGCAGCTGCTCAATTCTGTAAAAGGGGATTGATTCTCTACTGCTGCAGAAACCCACTTCTTCCAAAACAGAGTTGGCTAGGAAATCAATCCCTCGCGATTGTTTGCCACTACTACAGGTTTTATACTTGTAAGCAAATATTCTTCAGTTTTAGACCAATTAATCCTCAGATTATTAAAAACTACTGGTACAGACATCAATGTTGCTACTTTGGAACTAAAGGTGAAGGTGGGGCACAGCAACCAGAGAAGAAATTATGTATCAAGCCCATATGTTATTTTACAGCCCAATTACTAATACAAATCGGCCCATTTAGCAAAAAATATTGGACTTTGGATTGTAGGGCTTTACCCCGAAGGGGGCCCTTCCAGAAATTCTCGAGGGCCACGAGCAAGCCGCGGCCCAAGAGGGGGTTTGGAAATAGTTTTCAACCAGCAATTGACGCGCCTCGGTTATTACCTCACTAGCTGCGTCATTGCCCCAAGCGCAAAGATGCTTTTTTCCGTTGGGCTGCCAAGTGTTCTTATACTCCAGCTCCCCTACTTGGCTTTGTCAGTGGACGATGTGGTATTTTCTGCTGCTTCTGGTCAGTCCTCGAGCCACGTTACAAATGGATTTGTTTACTCCTCTCCACTGCTTTCCTTTTGCTCATGCTGTCATGCATCACTATCGTTTGGCCGATCATATGGAACATGTGTTTTTTTTGGTCCCTCTCGCTACAATTCGATGGAAGAACTCAGATCAGATCATCTGAAGGTTGGTCAACTTAACCCAACAAGTAGCACCATTATGAAATCATCATAGGATGCTACCGGTTAACTTACTATTACTTGATTTACTTCCACTAATTGCTCATATCTGGTATAAATTTTGAAATACTGTGATCGGTCAAGTAAAATATATTTATTTATGCTGTCAACTTGAAAAGATTTTTGTTGCCTACTGGCTACTACCAACCACGCCCAACACCATAAAAATGTGACAAAGCTGTATAAATTTATTCGCTCCCCTTTTCGCTTACGAAGATCACTGCTATCCCTGCTCTGCTCACTAGCCTCTCCTCTGCGAAAGAGAAAACACGAGAAGAATAAAAAATGACCCTGGAGATCGCTGTGAAGGCTGCCGCTGGTGCCCCGGAGCTGCTGGGAGACTGTAAAGCTTTCTCCTTTCTTCATCCTCATCTCTATTTTCTGATACAATCTCATGTGGCGACTCGATTTTCGACAAATCATGGTTCTGCGAGATGGGTTTTTGATAGGATCAGTTGGGTTTTGGTTTTGGATGTTCAGGTCCGTTTTGCCAGAGAGTTCTGTTGACATTGGAAGAGAAGAAGGTTCCTTACAAGTCGCTTCTTGTCAATCTCAGTGATAAACCTCAGTGGTACGTTTTCCTTTTTGTCCCTCTCGATGATTGACTTGTTGCTCCGTGTAAAAGTTTTTGCCTTCTCTGTTTACTTTCCGTTCTTTAACTAATCTGAGGGTTGAGCTTATAGTTCTCTTTCTGAGGCTGTAATCAGATATTTGTGACCCTAATAGTAGTGGATTCAAAAGCTTTTAGTTCTACTTTCTGAGACTTGTCTGATTGGCTGATCTTGTAAGACAGAACATATTGTTTGATCTCTTGTATCTGTATACTGGATGATTTATCATTTGGTAGTACTTCACCTTGAAGAAGAGATCTTCACTGCAATGTTAATGCAAGTTTCCTTTTTGGCTATGGTACTGGAATAACTGCAAGTACTTTATTAATGGGGTCATCCTACTTACTGAGAAGAAGTGAGAGGCCAAGTAGATCTTGTCTTCTGGATTTACTTTGGGACTGTCTCCTGGCTTTGATAAAGTTATAGTGGTTGGTGCCTGGTTTAGTATGGAAAATGCGTGGCTGCTTGTTATGCATACTGATGGAAAAGATTGTGGGTTGTTGTTGGTTTGATTAGGTTCTTGGACATAAGCCCTGAAGGGAAGGTTCCAGTGGTGAAATTTGATGACAAATGGGTTGCTGATTCTGATGTCATTGTTGGGATGCTAGAAGAGAAATATCCAGAACCATCTCTTGTCACTCCTCCTGACTTTGCCTCTGTGTAAGCTATTCTCTTCCCTTTTTCTAGGCTCCCACTGTTTGCATATGTTGCAGCTGAAAAAGACCTAAGATCTCATTGAGGTTTCTGGATTGTTTGTTTGTTTAGCTTCTCGTTCTAGATCCTGCTATGAATCATTATTAATTATTCTGAACTGTTGGATCTTTTTATTTGACAGAGGTTCAAAGATATTCATATCCTTTATCAACTTCCTGAAGAGCAAGGACCCTAGTGATGAAACGGAGAAGGCTTTGGTTGAGCAGCTGAAGGCACTTGATGAGCATCTCAAGGCAAATGTATGCAAAAACTTGAATTGCATATTCATGTAATAGAATCGCTGGATGCCTTGTTTATTATTTCTTCTTGAGACACAAAACTAAATGGCCGGCTATGAATCAG
The DNA here is from genome assembly GCA_964030455.1 of Linum trigynum. Lineage (NCBI taxonomy): Eukaryota > Viridiplantae > Streptophyta > Magnoliopsida > Malpighiales > Linaceae > Linum > Linum trigynum. The sequence continues at coordinate 5,962,381 of OZ034816.1, forward strand.
GGGCCTTTTATTGCTGGAGAGAAGATCACTGCTGCGGACTTAAGCTTGGCCCCGAAACTGTATCATCTGGAGACTGCTCTTGGCCATTTCAAGAAGTGGAGTGTCCCTGAAGACTTGACTCACGTCCACAACTACATGAAGGTAAAAAATCCACCCCCCCACCCACAAAGTTTACTTCGATTGGTATGTCCGAATTTGGAACTCGTCCTAGTCTCTCGTTCAACGTTGGACGAGTTGGAACTTGTTCTAGATAGGATAGAAGTAAAAACTTAACTCATAGTATGTTTGTATTTGTAATTGCAGACATTGTTCTCCCTTCAATCATTTGAGAACACCAAGCCTGCTGCCAAAGAATATGTCATCGCTGGTTGGGCACCTAAGGTCAATGCATGAATTCGTTCTCTTATATGAGTAGTAGTTGTGAGCTTCGGTTGTAATGTTTGTCGAGGATGTTGTACTAGTAGACTCTGCTACCCACAAATAAGCTATTTGACTTAGAAGAATAAAGCTTTGTGTTTTTATCTTGAATGGTGGTGTTATCACTTCATCTGAAATGTACTTGTGGAGAATGGGACTCTTGCCATATTGAGGTCTCGAGATGTTGGTGTATGTCAACTTTGACCACATGACATCCCAATCGCGTGCGATAAAATTTATCACTGGATTTGAATTTTGGGGTCGATAATCATAAAAATAGCATCATCTTGATCTTGTACAAAAATGCTAGTTTGTTCATAGTTACTGCATTGGTTGAAAACCTACAAACCCAGGTCTTATCACTCCTAGTTACTGCATTTTTAGAATGGCTCACGACATAAAAGTGCATTGGATTGCTAGTTTGCTACTTGTTAGAACCGGTGACAGGATTCTCTTATTCCGGAGTGAATTCAATTACTTAATCCGATTTCAGATCGCGCTTTAGAGTATTTTTTGCTGCTACCACAGGCGCCTGATTATTGGATGAACGAACTTTCAAGTAGAAGTAAAATGAAACGTGGATACATAGTGCTTTTACTCACACAAGCAATAGGTTCATGATCATGATAAGGTAGATAGAAAGCTCTGTTTCCTGTACAGGCAAACGTCCAACAAGGAAGGGTAGGAAGGAAATATTACAGCACACAGCCAAAGAACTTTGGTTTGTGAGGATAATATAATTTCACCAATCTCATTTCTGCTCCTACGTACCATATCTTCATTTTCACCCACACAAAAAAGTAGTTGATTGTGACCATCCATCCAAGCTCCCACCCTTTTGTTTTCGTCTTTGTGGGTTCGTTTCCCTTTTCTTCCTCGAGGTTCTACAGATTGTCCCCACAAAGCATATTCTTGACTTCATTTAAAGAGAGAAATGGAGCGAATCAGCTTCAAAACGTCGAGACAAACAAAGAAAACAACCACACAATTTAGCAGCAACTGAGAAGGAATGCTTCCTTTCTCATCAAACACACGATCATTCAAATAAGACTGAGAAAGAAAGCAAGAGGATCGATAGTGTTTTTTTTTTTTTGGGCTCAAGATTCACGTGGCATACGATGATGGGACGAATACAACAACAACAACAAGACTGACATGAACATGCAGCAGCACATAAAGAGATTCGTCCTCTTACGTATACTACATAGCTTCTTCCATACATAAGGACAGAAAAGGGGCAATGGACCACTAGGAAGCCAATGACACATGTAAGAATAAGCAGTTTGAGATGTTCCTTTCTTGCAAAATACTACCGAAAGGGGGGAGAGAAATTGTAAACCTGCTAATGCTTTCATTCATGATCAGTCCTTGGAGTCTTCTTTGGAGGATTCAGTGATCATCTTCTTGATCATTGTGCTCGTTTCTTCCTCGGTCATCCTTTCGTCTTTGCTCTTGGATTCAGCATAGGCTTCGAAGAATCCTTTGTTCTCTTTCTCCAGTTCATTCCACACTGCCATCACACACACAGAAAAAGAGTTACCATCTTACTGAGAAATTTGGGGTCTTTGTGATCATAAGAATCGGTTTTGTATCTCTATGCAAGGATCACAGTGATCCTGATTTTGGAATGACATGCAGGACATGAAAGGGCCATGAAACTATCTTCAGCCCAATCAAGTTTCAGAAATTGGACGTCTTGATGATCCTGAAAATAGAGCAAGCAACTTTTGGGTTTTCTCTTATAGTTCTGATATGGAGATTACTGTTTGATCAAAAATTAGTTCCATGGAGAGCAGGGTTAGGGATCATTTGAAAGTTCGAGCTTTGATGGTTGAGACTTACGACCCGGATCAGCTTTGCTGGTATGCAATAATGATAAATGAGGTACGTGTTTTCTTCATCTTTACCAGATCAAAAATGAAAAAACTAAACAGCTAGACATGAATATCAGCTGTGATTCCTTAAAGCTACTGAAGACTTGCACAGTTGCACAGAACAGTATCAAATAAAAAAAGTGGTCAGAGAGGTTGAGGGAGGAGAAAAAACCTGTGGAGGTGATGACAGGTTCGATTTTTGCATGCTTGGAGAGAGCTTCCATGCACTCTTCTTTACTCATATGGAAGATCAAGCATTTCTCTATCAGATGCTGCACCTATATATACGTTTGCCAACCATCAGTTAATATCATCAGCACCAAGTGAAAAATAACAGTAAACTGATCAGTGTCAAATGATATGAGGACAGTTTCAACCATGTGTATGTATGAAGCAGAAGAGTCGCCCTCCATGAATGAATAAAAAATCTTCCCTGAAAAGAAGCAAAAGCCCCACTTCTAAACTAACTACTACTGGGAACTCAATGAGTTAGGATCTGAACCCACTAACACAACAACTATAACAAGCAAGTGCACATATATATACAGCAACATGGTGTAGCAGTCCACAAGAGAAAAAGTAAGAGAACTGCAGCATAAGGTTTAAGTTGATAGGGGGAAGATAGAAATACGATCAAAAGTAGCCAAAAGAGGTGGAAGTGGTGGGGAAACAAGGTATTAGTAGAGTCCCACGTGGTAGATGTGCAACAATTGGCTGAGAGAGGATTAGGGGAGATTCTGTAAATGACAACAAGGAGCTTGCCACTTAGGCAAAACCTCCCAGCACCCCCTCCACGTGATTGCTGGGACCTTCCCCAGGCCCCAGTCTAGAATTTGTGAGGAGAAAACAGACAAAAGCTCCCATATATGTATGATATGAAATCCTCCAATAGTGTTTTTGATGGAAGTGATCTCTCATTTCATCTCTACTCTTATCTTTCTGGATCACAAGATTACTCACAAGGCTACCAACAGACAACAGTGTGCAAGCTAACTTGCCCTTTCTTCTTTGCTTCTTTTCCACTGGTTTATGCTATGGGACATGCAACCAAGATCACTGATGATAAAATTTTCCAATGGAAGTTGTTCATTGAAACCAAACTTCTTTCTACAAATAGACAGCTCTGTAAAACAGTTCCTCTACAGTTTTTTCAAGTGAAGGGACTCCTGTCATTCAGTAATCTGGCCGTGGTAAACATATATTCCTTACCTCCAAACCCTATGTCGTTTACCTATCAATAGCTGAAGGGGCAAAACTTGCGAAGATTTTCTCATATTCTGTGCTTTCCAAAGAAAACAGAAGAAAGAAACCTCCAAGATGCTCTAGTGCTCTCGAGTGTTGGAAGATATTTCACAACCCCAAATTCCAACAAAAACTGCCCATCATGCCACTAAGTCTACGTGACGAATTGTGGTTGGTTGGCATATGCCTACCCGCCAAGATCCCAGTTTGAACAGCTACCCTAGTGTCTGTCTTCTTTTATTTTCCCTCCTTGCTATCTTACGAATGAATGCAACTGATCATGCAACTAGCTCCCTTCTCTTTCTTGATTGATGCCCTTTTCTTTTACCCTTTAACATGCTAATTTGGCTGATCAAAGTCCTTGCCACTGAACTCTAGTTTGTAATGGGATGCATTTGGAGGTTCTAGTTCTTTGTGAGGTCACAGGTAAATTGCTGATGCATTCGACTTATGATGTCTGCTGATGATTCTGCCTAATGGCATAGTGTAGTGAAGAGTGTATAACTAGAAATATAAACAGCTAAGAATATTCACTACAAGCAAACATGAGAATCTATGTGTGAAATTTATGAAAACTGACTGCTTTTGTCTTGAGGGTAGTGGCTGGAATACCTTGACTGACTGGTTTGTCTGTTTCTGTTTTAGCTTTTCGTGTCCAGTCCAGTTGCATCAATATATTCCTCCCTGTAAGTGAGTGAAAATCTCAAAATCATACATGCTTATAGGCCTTCAATGGAATAATGAACCAAACCCAAATATGGATCTCAAACTAGCAACTAACCTCACCACACAAACAAAAAACTTTCTGTTCAATTTGAACTGAAATTGTAGACTCTTGGCATGGTTATGTAACTTCTAACCAAAACCATCTGTCCAGTGTCTCTTATGTCCACAAATTCCGTGTAATCTAACAGTCAGCAAAAAATCAGACACCAGAAGTGTCATCAAAATACACAAATGCTTCAAGTCACATGCGTCGTATTTGACGAATTTCAGATTTTTCCGACCATATTGATCCGGATTATTGTGATACTGTCGAGACACCAACAAAGGTTTACCATGATCCACTTGAAAATAATGACTATGAGGTTGTTAAGGACATGCAATAGTTTGCAGAAGAAAGTGCAAGCTCATGGCAAGAGACAGAAGAAAGGCCAAAATTAAGAGAGCAGAAAGCAGAAAGCAGGGAAGAAAACATTACATAATGGAGAGACTAAACTCTAAAGTATATGCAGTGTGGTCCAATTGGAAAAGCAGAGCATGATCATAACATCGTTCAGTTCTTTTGGTTCTTCCTCTAGTGCCAATACTTACAAATTTCCTGAAATCGACTGTTTCTGCAACCGCATATATAACAGAGAGAGCTTACCTTACCTTACCTTACCCACTGCGGAGCTCGTATTTTGATAGCGTTGAAGATCGAGGCAGATGATGTGTCGGAAACCCATTGGCTGCGGGTTGCCAGGTGTGCCCAAGAATCAAAATGAAGAAGAGCAAGACTCCACCTTCCACATTTGGTTTTTGATGATCGATCTGGGTTCCTTTGTCAGCATTCTCACTATCGCGAACGCCAGAGCTTTCCAGTGACCCACCATAATCGCCTTTTGTTTGCTGGTGACGTACCACGAAACGATAAACCAAAGACCGGAAAGCAGAGACCCGTTACAGATTATTCGCAAGGACAAGACTCATGTGGGTCATTCCCACAATCGAACGAATTAGCTCCCTTCAATTTTTTTGACAGTCACAACCTGTTCGACGAAATGCCTAGATGAGAAACGGCGAGAAGATAGACAGTGTTTTTAGACTGTGAAATTGGGGGATGGGTCCGTAAGGGAGGCCCGCGCGAGCGAGTTCTGCAAAGTAAGCAGCGTCAGCACTCGGCCAGCCTATAACCCCTCCAAAAATTACTTGCGCATAATACTATGTCAATTGCGCGGCGAGCGGCTCCCACCGCTCGCTTTGTTTTCCTTACTCATTAGTTTAAGGCAAGTTTCGAAAATGGAGCACGATCGTTACTTGTAGCTAGTTGCCTGGCAGACCTTTTGGAAACTGACGATGTGGTATAAGAAGGGAGTTGAGAGCAAGGATTGACAAACCTTCTACCGTAAGCTAAATAGATGTGTGTTATTTAGCGGTATAAAACAGCTAAACCGCGATTTCGACATAAAAAATCATTTACATCCTCTGGTACGGTTTTACAGTGTTTGGTTTAGACTTTAGACTACTATATTAAAAAGCAAGTTGAGACTACTATATAAAAAGGGAGTTGAGACTTTGGGTGTTATAGTAGTATGCAAATCTAACTAATTTTGTTGTCGATAGCACCATATGGGGGTTTAGTGTTGTTAAGAACAACTAGTATCAATACCCGCGGCTACGCCGCAGGAAATAAACTTGTTGTACTATGATTGAAAGAACTAAAGTTGTAGAATCCAAATAAGCAAACTTCATTTAGTCGACTGAAGCAAAAATATGTTATTAAATACCATACCGCAATCTAAGAAAACACCATATATATAAATAAATATCTTGACAACATTAAATATGAGGCAGTCTTAACAGATCTCAATTCCGAAGGTAAGTGGATTCCATATGGTGATGACCTCAAACACAGAATTGCCAAGTTTGACACTAAACATTTTTCCTATGACCGAGTTGAGGCATGCATTTATAGCGGTGTTAGTGGGGTTAGTTATTCCCTAGTTGATTGTTGCAACAGCGAGGTAGCGACATCGTTGTTGAAGAGGAGAATACATGAGGTTGAGATGTCATCACTTTCGATATCGATACGAAACCTGTACATAATTTGGTGAAAATGCAGTAAGCTTTTGAATTGCTGGTTTGTATAGTATTGTTATAATATGTACCTAGAGAGTTTGAGGCCTGATCAGAAGCATAGTGACAGTGATGCAATCAGTCAACATGTAAGTCGAAGGTAGGTTAGTGTAGGCAACAGTGACAAAGCGATTTACATGTTGGATGGTTTTGGCCAAAGCTGCAGTAGAGGATGGTTTCTATATAATTATGAGAAGTTTGCAAAATTAGCAAGTTGACAGGGTTATCCTCAAAATGTGAAAGATAGGAGAAAAGCATAATTAGCATGCAAACGAACCCATACAAAGGAGTTTGCATCAGCAACTTATTAGGAATCCACTGAAGGGTCAATGAAGTTGCTATAATAATTATGGTAGGAGTAAAATTGGTAAATAAAAAGGATTCAATACCTTCATAAGTCACATAAATTGGTAAATGAAAAGGATTCAATACCTTCATCCATGGTTCACATGTCCATCATTCCTATTCCTACTGTGACATATAGTTCTATTATTTGGCAAAAAAAAATCCGATTTTATGCAAATAAATTAGCAGGCAGGAAGGCTCCTTTGCACTGTTCTTTATTTTGACAATTTCGGGCAGAAATTTCCAAAACAAATGGACCTCTTAGCTGGGTTTGATGGACTTCCTATAAGCTCTGGAAAATATGAGCAGCAAGAGCTGGTTCGAAGGCAATCATGATAAATAGGGGTGGGCATTTGGTCGGTTCTGTTTCGACCGAACCGAAATTATGAATTTCATGTCCTCGAATTCCCTCAAACCTCAAACCGAATTATAATTCGGTTCGGTTTGGAATTCCACACAAAACCGAATTTGTGAAGCTACTTGTATCTTCTCTCTTTTAAATTATTTTCACCCCTAGTATAAATAATAAATATGCAATTATAGTAATTCGGTTTTTCGGTCAGAATTTCAATTCGATTGAAAGAACCCTGATTTTCAAAATATTCTTATTTTCCTTCCGAATTTCGAACCAAATAGCATTAATTCATTTTCCGTTCGGTTTAATTTGATTTCAGTTCGATTCGGTTCGAGTTTACCGAACTGGTTGCCCACCCCTAATGATAATCAAGGAATGATGAGAAGCACGAACCAACCACATGTCTATGGTCTGCATTGGCCGCTATGAGGTATGACATTAGTAGTAACTCTTTTCTCAACCAACTTCTTTTAGCCTACCACAGTTGACTATTTCGTCTTCAGCTACTATCTCTGCAGTTCTTATGGGCTTGTGCATGTGGGACTCTTGGTGAGATCACAATGCGAGTTGCAGAGGTGTTCGATGCATCAAAATTCCATGCAAACAAAGCGTTGAGGGTAAGGAAAAGATTGGGCAAAGGCCGTGTAGAAAACATTCATCAAACTTGAAGGTGGCCATGTAGGTAAGTCACCCTAAACTGCAGACCCACTACTACTACAACTTCTAGGGAACAATCAATGGCAAACCCATACAAAATAGTCGAAGAGAAGCAGTTGAAGTATAACCATCAAAGTGTTGTACATAAACACCCGCACGAATCTACTTAGCATGATTGATTAGTCCTAATCAGCTTTGTAAGAAATGAGAAAGGAAAATGGAAAAACCCGCTGAACCGAAGAAACCCTTTAAACCCAGCTTGTGAACCCACCAACCCATGCCCTTTGCCGTCTAAAAACCCCTTACTATATATCATACTTAGCCAAACAAACTCCGGGAGGGAATTTCTACTAAGCATGTCATATACTTATCCCATGAATCATAATGGAAGACATGAAAATAAGCCATTTATGTGGTTTACTTGTCATAGGAGTTTATGTTTTCAACTGGTTACTTTGTATATGGAAAGAGCCCAAATGAAGTCCCATATGACCCTAAATAAAAGAAATAAGAGAAGTGGTAATTGATAACTATGTACTGTTATCATTCAAAAGGTCCCCATATTGATGAGCTTGAGAGAGAAAGGAAGGATTGGCAACAGTAACTTGCTTAGGCTACCTGAATAGAATTTAAAAAAAAAAAGCGGCACACATGAAGTTTGAATAAACCAAGAACATAAGAAAAATGTACCACACCAAATGGAGGGATTTACATGAAGTTTGAATAAACAAAGAACCTAAGGAAAATGTACCACACCAAATGGAGGGATTGAGACAGGTGAATGCCAAAAACACCACTGCAGCTCCACACATTCGAATGAGTTGAGGAAAGGTCAGGCAGCTTGTCTGCAACTCTGCCCATAACGTGATTGAGAGTGAGGCTTTGCCGTGACCGATACAGAGTACATCAGGTAGCGGTACACACGTTAAACAGCGATTAGCGACAGAAACAAAAACCAAAGGCAACTTACCGTCCATTTTCGATGATAACAACCTGCTTCTTGATGGAGCATTCCTTTCTTATGGAAATAGTTGACAACAGGGACCTAAAGCAGCGAGAACTAAAGCTCATAGAATGCTTTCTTCATTTACAATCGATGTACTTCAACCTGTGAAAGCAGATGTCGGTAAATATAATTAGTATCATGTGCAAGGTGAAAGGTCTAGGGATAAGAGGGGAGGGAAACAAACTTGTGAATCACAATCAATTTGAAGAAAGGTTCTAAAACTTTGAGCAACGAAGATATTGTACAATTCCTTTCAAACAATTGGGTAAGCTAAGCATACTAAGTTCGTAAAAAGTTAGTAATGATGAAAGGAAAATCAACCTGTGGAAACCCCAAAATATGAAGAGGTTAAGGGCGAATCACAGGGCTGCAATGAATAATGAATTCGGGAGCCGTTGATTCAATGAAATGCAGCAAGAGGAAACAACTACCCACATGGAATCATCAGTGAAAACATCAACGTTTCTGTCTTTCCTCTCCGGTCTGAACTGAAGGTCGGCGAAGGCGTTCACAAACCCAAAGACCAACCGTCAGGTCGACGGATTGGGGCCATATAGAGACATGCGCGACCCGGCGGAAAGTCGAGTGTTGAGCGGTCTTCGCGTTTGACTATGTTGTCAGCGGAATTGAAGATTCGGGCCTCGATTCCTGCAGCAAGCGTCGTCGCTCCTCGAATTTTCCGAGCATTGGCATTGCACCGTCGGGAGAAGCGGAGCCCCGTGGAAAGGCAGTGATGGGGCCGTCGTCGTCGTTTTCCTTCGGAAGGACAGAGATTAGAGAAAATCACAAACGACAAAAGATGGAAACTTAGCAAAGAAGAAGTACAGAGGAATTGACGAATCTGGAGCTGGGTTTGTAAAAGAAGATGAACTGCAGGCGGGATGAGAGATTTCTTCTTTCTCGGGTTCTTCTTTTCTCCTTATCTTCGTCCTTCTTTCTGATCTAGGACAATGGGAGATGATTGAAAAAGCATGGGCTTGAAGTGTTTGAGTAGGTCTAGAGAGTTTGCTACATCGAGAAGCAAACCAGAGTGGTGAGGTGATGGGAGATGATTGAAGGGGTGACGTGTGAATGCAGATTTTGGGCTGAGATTGTGAGAGGATGGGGGATACAGAAAAAACATGGTCGTCCGTAATTGATGAGATGGAAGCAGAGTCGATGGGGAATGGATGAAAAGGGATATGGGAAAGTTTCGGTTCGGCAACGGGAAGGTTTACTCTGGGGCAAGCAATGCTGTGAGAGCAACTCACTAAACGCCAAAGAATGAAACAGTAACATACATATTGGGCCAATAAAGTGTAGTTGGCTTTCATATTCTATATAATGCTCACTTTGCAGGTTTGGCATTGAACTTCGGAATTAGGTTGGGAGGTAAGTTGTCTTATCTCCTGTTTGTCCTTGAGGAGGAATGGTTGGTGTCTACTTGTTCTTTTTGTCTATGTCAATAGATGTTGCTTGTTTCAATTTATGTTGGTATATTTCATCCGTGATATTATTATGCGATGTGTATTTGCAGAATTATTGTTTGTTTGTCATGGTCTTTATTGTTGTTGGAATGATCAATGGTCAACACTGGTTGAAGAATAATTTGGATCAGGTTGACAATATGGAGTTGAAATGTGAAAAAAGTAACCATCAGTCTTTTCAATGCCATTTCTTCTTACAAGTTTTCATTTAGGCATTGTTCAAACTTCAAGATCAAAGGAGAACTAGTGATACTTCTCGATGCTTTCATACATTCACCAACGATCTAAAACTTCGCAAAAGAGAGAGATAAGAGACACGCGATTTAAAATGATATACAAAAATATAAATATTTCATGTCTAATCGCAAATAACCTAAAATGTGATAAATTGAGAATGCCAAATTATACAATCCAAGCAAGCAAGAGGTGCACAACAATTGTTGCATAGATGACTTGTTGTTGCGACTACCATGAAGAGTGTAAAAATTGGTTATGATTGCTCTCTTGCATTGCTCAAAATCGTCAACAGAAACATATCATTTGATGTTTGGAAATGTTTGTAAACAAAAAAAAGATGGTTGGAAATGGAATATGGTCGTAATCTCTTATAAAATATAAACTACAATCTAATTGATTAATTAATGTGCCAAAGGAAGTACACAGGGACAATTCACATCCAGCTGAAGTAGGGTACGGGATTTCGTCGTTGTGTTTATCTTTATCATTTTAAGTCCAATGATATTTTTATGTTGCAAATTTTGCAGTTATTCAAAACCCCTGTCATCAATCTACTCTACCTGTCTGTGAGTTCAAAGCAATAATCGACCACCACCAAGTTGTGGTGATCATAGATCTCGTCTCTATGAAACAATACAGGGACATAACAAATTGCAAAACCCAAAATGTTAAACTGAGACACAAACAGTGTGGACATTTATCCTTTTCCTCGTCAAATTTTACACACTAGCAAAATATTCAACACTTACTTACAAAGAATATGTCATTACACACTACATGCCAATGCCATGGACAAAAAATTCAGGCACTTCTGTGAAATGTGAATACCCCTTTCAAGTTTCAAGGGGTGAACTTGTGGGACAACAATGGCTCCAAGTTCGGGTCACCATTCCTGGAAGCAGATGCTTTTCTCTGCCCAGATTCCAACTCGGCCACCGACAAGTCCTCCCCTCTCTGTTTCAATAACCTCTCGAATCGATTGGGTTTGGACTCCGCTGCTGGCGATGAAGTTTGGTGCAAACTCTGAACCTGCTGAAGGCAGACTTGGACCGCATCATGCACTCGTACGAAGTACCATTCCTTGCCAATGAGTTCCACAACCCCAGCTTTCGAAAGCGTCAGTAGAACTTCTCGGTTCGGATTTGTAATAGCTATCTGCAGAGAATCAAGTGTCAATAATCCATCGTTTCAAAGTAAAGTCAAGTTAAATTGTGGTTTGATCCTCCAATGCGGTTAAGAAGCCATTTGGGCCGCAAAAGGGTCTTTTAAACAGTACTGTGAGATAGGATAGTTTACTGGGCCACGAAAACAAACATCAGCCGGAAAGTAATAGACCCAACAACAAAAGTTCGACGAAAAATTGGGCAGGGGCCCAAACAAAGTAATAGGCCCAACAAGAAAAGCTGGACTAAGAATTGGGTAGGGGCCGCGCGAACGCAGGCCCCCGCTGCCACAAATTATGACGTAGGCTCTCCCACATTGGGGAGACCTTAGCCCAGCACCCCTCCAAAGTGCAATGGAGGTCACTGGCCTAGACCACTGGCCTTAATGATCGCCTGTAGATCCCGTCCAGGTAAGTATGTTGGGCAGTAGCACCCAACTCTCAATTTATACTCCTTTCTCATTCTAAACTTTCTCTCTCAACCGATGTGGTATTTTCACCCTCCTACTCTAACTATTCTCCCAACATATGCACAATCAAACACTACATCCCCTGGCCGCGCCTCTTCTTCCACATCAGTTCACGGCAACTTATCACGGTTGTAAAAAATCTCGATTTTGACAATGCGTTGTTTCAAAACTAGCACAAAATGGATGGGCGACAAACCTGGATATCTCGGGATCTGTACTCTTGGTGCAGGTCCTTCAGAGCTTGGACGGCACTCGAGTCTATGTACGTAACAGCTGCAAGTTTGAACGAAAGATGTCAGGCCACCATCTGGGCTATGAATATTTTGGTTGTGGTAGTGAAGTCTCAAGTCGCTGAATCGAACTTACGTGACATCTCTAAAATCACAAAGTATATCCTTTCGACTTCTGGTCCACGTCGGATCGAATTGTCAACGTTAACTTCATAGTCTCGCAGTCTGAAATAACAGATAGGAAATGGGATGAGTGGAACAAGAAGCAACGGACACACGATCGAAAGGGAATGCAGGGTTTTCACTTATTACCAACCTGTCCTTTATGTAGCTTGTATTTGCAAAATATATTGGGGCATCAATGCGAACGACCACAATGCCATGGTATGTATATGCCTCTGGGTATTGTTGAACATTTCTGTATACAGTGGTGCCTGGAAGCCGCCCCAGGACAGCTGCAGAAGTACAAACAAATATTCAATAAGTGTATGATTCGTTTGAGCAAACTAAGCGACTGAACCAATTTGCTAGTTAGTAACTTACCGATATGTGGATTTGCTGACTCATGAATGACAAAAGCAAGTGACACACCCACCTGCAGTTTCCAGGTCAAACAATAGTTAACTAGTCAGTTTCTAAACCATTATTCAGGCTTTCATGTTCCCTAACTGAAAAACTTTTAGTATTGTCATGCTAATTGTCAACGAAGCTTCTTACCCCGATGAGAACACCAATCTCGATACCTAGGAATAAAGTGGTGGTGCAAGTAATGATCCAAAGAAGAAAATCCTTCTTATCGATACGCCATAAGAAGATTGCCTCCTCATACTCCACCTGAAAAAAACCAGCATTTGCAGACAATTTAAGGAAGTGGTGCAGTCGTAATTGTTAAGTCTCAATTCTGGCAGATACATTCTGCCTATCTTATGTTCAAAGTGTAGTATGAATTAAATTGTCCATGTCCATGTTGCAAATGATGCAAAGCATAACTGTGAGAGATTGCTTCTATTTATCAGTTCACTCACCAGTCCAATCACAGCTGAAACGACTATTGCAGCCAGAGCACACTGTGAAGAAAACCAGAAAAAGAAACCCAAGGTGAGAACCAATTTCCTCTTTACTGAATATAAGATTTACAAGGCCACAACAAATTTATTTAAATCTTTCCAGTGTAATTATCAATTGAGATTAAACATCAACCGCAGTGGCAGTAACATGGAAACCAACCTGTGGTATGAACTCAAATAATGGAGTCAAGAACAAAAGAGCACAGCCCATAACTATTCCAGTAATGATGCCGGATAAGCCAGTTTTTGCCCCACTCTCATTGCTAACAGCTGACCTAGAAAATGAACCTGCATAGTGAATGTGAAAGGACATTCCCTACTTAGCTGTCCGTTACCAAGTGATTATGACGTGAACATGTTTTTTTTAGCAGAGCAAGATAATCTCAATATGGTCAAAAAATATTGAAGGCCTCAGGTTATTGTGTCTCTCACCTGTTGATGGATAGGAGGAGAAGAAAGAGCCAAAGATATTGGCTAAACCAAGACCAACCAACTGGAAAATGAGAAAAGTAAGTTAGCTTTTTCACGCAAGGTAAACCAGCCAATATAACTGATGCATGCATCAATATCAGTTGACTGTTTAAATTGTGTACCTCCTGACTTGAATCGAGTTCATATCCATTCTTTGCAGCCAAAGCTTTGGCAATCCCAACAGATTCCTAATAGTTCAAGGGTCAGATTGATTAGATTGGAAAGTAGAACTCATGCTTCAGAAGCCAAATATATAGCACGGCCATTGTGATTGATTATCTTACCAATATTGCTACCCCAGTAATGAGAAATGCTGTGGGTATTAGAGACTTTGCATAGCCAAAATTCTTTGGAACTGAGAAGCTTGGGAGACCCTGAGGTATCTCTCCTATCTATAACAAGACCAATTTGATCGATCAGCCAGAGCACTAGTTAAGTTAAATTCAGAAAGATCATATTTGGCAGGAAACATTCATGAATGAGTTCATCACATAAAATCAAATATCCAGAAGGAAACGTGAATTAAGAACTAGCTCATTGCTATAGATATATTGTGAGAATTAAGTTCTCTAATACAAATTGTATGTCTGCTAAGGACTCCCTTGTCTTAGAATAGACTAGGAGCTAACTCAGAGGCTAACAAATTCATGGGTGACTACATTTGCATTACTTTCATGGCAAGAAAAGCCTGGACTGTTGATAGCTTAGGTAGCATATTTGAGGAGAATCACACTACAATGTAAACATAAAACATGAGCATGGTTTCAGTTACTGCCTCCCCTGCACCGAGTATCTCTTCAGATTGAAGATAGACCAAAGCACAACGCACCCATATTCATGTAATTTTTATTTACTTCACCACATGTTAAACATACAGTTCTTTGCAGACTTCGCTTCATTAACACGTTACACTCACCAATGAAATAGACGGATGATGAAATATTTTTGCTAAAGTTGTCCCCAAAATGACACCTGTGAGGGGACCTGCAGCTCGAAGAAACCTGAATTGCTTCCTCGATTTTCCCTTCAAGAAGAATGCATCAATAATAAATAGAACGGCATGGCATGACACTAACAAAGGTGAACAAATGGCTAAAAAGATTTCCATACCAAATGCTTCATAATAAGAAGTACAGCAAGTATGCCAGATCCCATCACGAAAGGAGGCCATGCGAACTACAAAAGCAAAGCTTGCTGTTAAAGAAACAAGGTAATGAGCGGAATATGGGCTTCAGCTTCAAAAAATAGTGAGTAGATCATAAGTACTGGAAATCACTCCGCCCTCCCTCTCCCTTCCCAGTAGAAAGTGAAAAGTTCAGGGCATTAGCTACACATGTTTGGAAGCTGCACCAAATCCTCATGGAAGCTGTTTCCAATTTCAGTTTCACAGTTCGTATGGTGATTCCAGAAGCGTTCTATCAATAACAACCTAAACTTTCATTGATTCAAAGAGCATTTCCATATTTAGTAGTTGGAAGCTCTCTCATTGGATAATAAAAGGTGACTGCCATGGCACAACAGGTTCTAGCAATTATCCTTAACATCACTAAGCATGCACAAGCCGTCCTACCTGGTCTGCTCCAGCTATTATGCTCTGAATTAATGGCACAATCTTGCTGCTCTGTGTGATGTTGTATCCCAAGAAATACTTTGCTTGTGATAGTCCAATCACAAAGGCTGAAGCAGTTGTAAAGCCAGAAATAACAGAGTGGCTGATGAATCGTAAAAGCCATCCAAGCCTACAAAATGAGCCACGAAAGAGAACAGGACATGACTAAAATCTCTTGAAGAACATATATCTACAAGAAACAATCCCAAGTGCAAAGGAAGAGTATCACCTACCTCAAAAAACCCATAATGCACTCCAGTATTCCAACCATAAGAGCCAATACTATGGCAAGTTCAATGTACAACTCGTCGGAAGAACCAGCAATTCCCCTTAGAACATTGGACACCAGAAGAGAAACAAGGGCCACAGGACCAATCGCCAGCTGCCGCGATGACCCGAATATTGCATACACAAAGATGGGGACAAAGCCGGTGTCTATCTTGCATAACAACAACCATTCTAGAGTTAAAGAAACCTTAACGAAGACCAAACTCTGATTTATTGTGCTCCAGAAGGCTCATTGTATACTTACACAGTCCATAAATTGGTTCAAGCCCTGCTAATTTTGCATAAGACATAGCCTGTTCCAGGAACAGTGACAGAAAAAAGGTCAGGCATAAAAAAATCAAAGTGAACCAACCATAGACCACCATTAATGACCCCGGCAAATCAGCAGAGTGAGAAACAAAAGAAAAAAGATCTCCGAGCTGGAACACGATTGGAGGAATTCGTGACGAATGCATTTATGTAAAGTGTTGTGGCGCAGATGACGCAATATTCCAAATCGGAACGACCAGTAAGAACATTCAATACAAGCCTGACGTTTCAGCGGAGCTGGAAATAACGATGGGGAGAGAGAGAGATGAGGCGCGGCGGAGAAAGAAAGAATGACCTGAGGGACGAGCATGATGCCGATGGTGAGACCGGCGATGAGATCGACCTGGAAGTCGTCGCGCCATCTGTAGGTTCGAATCCAACGGTAACAGGGGAAGAGGCCGTCGATGAATTGGAGGAAGGTGAGGCGTTTCCATTTGGTGGCGAGGCCGGAGAAGAAAGCGGCCGGGGAATTCGAGGAGGAAGAAGAAGAACCGGCGCCGACGCTAGGATGCTGAAGAGGAATGATCTTGACAGGGCGGGAGACGCCTCCGGCGGTGGGCATCGCCGGGGAAGAAAGGTCGGGGTAGCTGGAGGAGGCGTAGGTTGAGTCCATGCGCACTAGTGGCGCATTGGAGAGCGGGAAGAAGAAGAAGAAGAAGAAGAAGAAGAAGGCAAACTGCTTGTTTCGTCGCGGTGGTGAGAACTGACAGGAACCGTTGCTTTTGCGCCCCCCACCAAAACAAGATTTGTGGCGCAAATGAGAGGAAGAGAGAATCGGACGAGGGATCAAAAAGCTTTTGGCTGTGGATGCTGCTGCAACAGAACAACTTGTTGGACTTTTCTTTTTTCCCCTCAGGAGGCGGCTTTTCGTATTGTTAATTGTCTATTATCCAGTTTTTTCTTCTGGATTTTGGTTGATGTGATCATTAATAATGATAATAGTAGTAATAATAATGTTCCATAAATTAAAATTTTGGTGCGCTACATTTTCATTGGCTGAACGATAATTAGCATGAATCATGTGAAAATTTGAGCAGAAGGAATTAGAGCTGTAATTGGAAAGATTAAGATCTGATTATTAGAGTGGGCCCCTGGATTTTGATTTATAATGATGTTGTTGATGATGATGATATAATTCTACGAAGAAATGGGAGAGGAGGAATTCATTTGACTTTGAGCTACTGAATGTAGACGCTGTACAGAGGAAGGTTCAATGCTGACCAAAGCAGACCAGACACGTGCACGCAATTCCAAATAGCCAATTTTGCTGCTGCATTTTTGTGCAGTTGGGGCCGCACCTGAACCATCTTCCTCTGTTTTGGATTTTGGCCATCCTTCTTAATCCTTAATTATAGCAAACGTTATGAGTTATGACCATTCTTACAGTTTTCTTATAATTGTTCGCAGGATAATTTTTCTGATTGCCTTGAAGTATCTACTAGAACAAGTAGGATAAGAATCATCTATTTGAAACTCATAAAGACTGGAGTCGGAAACAGAGCTTGATAGAGCTGGATTACATATAGAACGAGACATGAATCTTGCGCTTAGAAGCAGGATTCAACTTTGATTCTAACTGCTATTATGGCCTATATAGTGCCATGAAACTAACACTAAATCACACCTTTCTCCACCTTCTCCTACAGCTCATCTTCTCTGCCCTTACAGCTCCAGGATTTACAATTTACTCAGCCCCAAGTACCCTATTTCAAGCGGTTTGACAAACATTACATAAGACTAAGTTTGATTAGGGCTGCAGAGGGGACTGGACAGAGCAGAAAGGGAAGAGAGCAACAACACCATGGCACTGGAAGAAGAAAAAGACATGTTGTCATAATGGCTGCTGCTTATGATTGGGCATGCTCAGGCTTGTGAGAGTACTCATAGTCTAGATGAACAAAGGCTCGCTCGATCTCTGGGAGCAGCTCCAGCTTCTCCTGCAGTGACTCACCGATGTCGTGGGCCTCCTGCAGGGGCATATCTGCAGGCAACACGATGTCAACCTCCACAAAGTAGTGGGAACCGAACGTGTAAGCCCGGACCGTATCAATGTGCCTGATGGATTTGTGGTGGTTCCAAGAGAGGTAGGTCAGTTTCTGGAGATAGTCCGGAGTAGCCGATTTGCCGACGAGGGAGTGTACATTTTCCAGAACTGTCATTGACCACGTCCGGATGGTGTACAATGCTAGCTGCAGGGTGGTATCAAAGAGATTATATTCACATGTTTAGCTTCAATACTTAATGTTATGCCAGTAATCAGAACTGCCAATATAGAGCCAAAAACTTAAAGAGGCAGGGTACTTACAATTATGGCTCCAACAGGGTCCATCCAGTCGTCGATGTAGTTAGCAAGAAGTGCAGCGAAAAGGCCAATGAAGTTTGTGACAACATCAAAGAAGTGATCTTGAGCATAGGCTTTGACAATCTCGTTGGTAAATGTGCGGCAGTAAACCATCAGAAGCAGTTTCACCAGGGTTACTGACAGCATTATCCCCACAACCCAACGCTCTTGATCTCTGGTAAGATCAAATTCTTTCTCCTGGATGATAAGCACAGGGGAAAGGTCAAAACGCCTTCTTCCAACATTTTCCATCCTGAGAATTCAACTATAATTATCTTACATTAGACATTAATGCACGTGCTGACTCCAAGATTATCTGCAGTCCCAGAGTCGCCATTACAGATGCAAAAACAAGAATTCCCTGCATAACATTCACAACTCATTATCTCATTCATCCAGAAAATAGAAAATACCCGCAAACTTACTAAAGCTTATTCTAAAGACCATCTACCAATCAGTAACAAATCAAACTTGCAATCTCCATCATCTGAATATCTATGTCACATGAGGTATAAACTTTTTTCACATCAATAGAACAACAAACAAGCCATGGTATTCATCGGATAAAGTTTCAGCGCCTCAAGCTGGGTTCTTATTGTTATCTTCGTTGAATAGAAGCTGCAGTGAATGTACAGAATACATCACTGATTCGATGTCCTACTTGTTAGACTATGGATACACGAATAATTACTTCTGGTCAACCAAACAGGTCAAAGTAAAGGCTACAGAAAAGATATAAAAGAGGACCAAATATTGCATCCCGGAAGGGGGCGGGGGGGAAGCGGAAAAAAACTAAACATATTCAGTATGTGGCAGTTCACATATGGAGAGCAGCGCACTAACTTGAGGCAGATGATCCAAACATCCACATAGATAGAGAGAAACTACACTAACCATAAACAAACAATTGAAGAATTTAAACAGGTACTATAAAAAAATATCGATTAAGTACTGACCAATGGCTGCATTCGCTTCTTTCCAATAGGGTATTGATAAGGGTTTGGAGTTTGCATGGAGAATGCAGTAAACCAGAGTATGAAGCCTGAAAGAAGATCAAGAAGCGAATCCAAAGTAGAAGCAATAATGGCCAATGAACCACTCCGGACTGATGCATAGACTTTTGCGACAAAAAGAATCAGATTGGCCACATTGGAGATTCTAATGGCAAAGGTTTCACTTCTAGCCAACCTTTCTTCTTCTTCCTGCAAACCATAAAAACAATTCAGATGAGACGGCACATGAATGAATCCACATTAATTGCCATCCAAAGAAACCACAGGGAAAGCTCCAAGCACAAACCTTTGACATTCCAGGGATAAAGCCACGGTCTGCTAAGGCATCCATTTCAGTGAATCCCTCGAGCATTTCTACCTGCTGCTGGTAGTACACCGCAATATGATCTTCTGGACCTGGATCCATCAGGAAAATATCTATATTATAGATCACTCGAACATTATTGCATTAATTATCAGATGGCTTATCACTCAATATGCCAAAATTCCAACGTAACCTAGTTGGTCGAGTCCAAAATCTGTCATCAAACTCAAAACGGTATAGATTGAACCTCTACCAAGTCTAGGACATTCAAGCAGAGAAAGCAAGAATGGATTTCAGCCCTCTGACTTGATTTGTAACCATTTGCTAAGCTGCAGAGTTCAACTCTATGCTTGTATACGGGCCAACCGAAACATGGACTACTTAGTTGGAAAAACAAATGAAATTCCAATTCTGGATTCCAGTTAGCATGACAACCCCAAAACCAGATTAAGAAAGTGATCCAGAAGAGCTCAAACAATCAAACCAAAAACAAAGAACAAACATGCCTACCATGCTGCCACCACCAAATCTCAAGACTACCAGAAACAAGGGGAACCCATTGAAGCCAAAAGCCATTCAGGGAGTCAACTTAATCAGCATAAGCACTAGACTTACTAGCAAAAACGGCCAACAGATGCTCCAACAAACAACCAAACCACACATGATGAAGAGGCCAAAAGGGCAAAAAGTATTTTACCAGCAGCTGCCGACTGCCGAGACAGCACCACACCAGTCCCGGTAAAGGAACTCGTACAGCTAAATAAAAGACAAAAAATCACCAACCCAGTTCACTCTCTCACACACACTTGACTTGATTAAACATTAATTTCCCATAGTACGACCCAAGCAGAAGAGTTATGAAACAAAGGGTATGATGTTTAATAACCAATAAACTAGCATTAACCAACGACCACAAGATATTTGAAAGAAGGCCTAACCAGAGTTAATAGGGGAAAAGACAGAGGCTTCCGTACAAAACAAAAGGGGGAAGCAAGCAGAATATTTTTCTATTCTCGAACAGTAGATTGGGAATCGAAACTTTCTACACCAACCATTCGTTCCTTAGGAGGCTTCGAATCGATCCCAGATGTCTGAAGTTATTTTACCTGAAACCCCGGGACAACAATCGTGGATTCCACGAGGCTGCTTTTTCTCTTTGTGCTCGGGCGACAGCTGGTATCCATCGAAGTTCAACCGCCACGAGTGATCCACTCCATTACTGTCTACGCGTAGAAGGGTAAGCTCCTCGTCGCCGCCACCACCGCGGTCCGCCATTTTTGCTGGCGTCTGTTGTGCTGAAACCCGAGATGCAGGGGAGTGGACGCAAGGAGTGAAGAAGAATAAGCCACAAATATTTGCAGGGAAGGGCGGAAGGAAGGACGAAGAGGGGGCGAGGGTAGTTTTGGGAAATCCACTGGAAAACTTCAACGAAAGGTGTCCTCGTCCGGCGTTCTCTGGTCGGTATGCGGAGGGATATTTTGAACCGGTAAAAAGGGAAAATCTAAAAATCCACGTGGCGGGTTCTTATTGAAGGGAGGTTAGAGAGCGTGTAAGCTGCGTGGAGTCGGTGGGTGGACTCGTGGAACATTAGTACACGTGTATGGCTGGAGATTCCACTTTTCTTAAGTCGATGTTTGCACCGTCAGATCCGCTACCGGCGGAGTGATTCCCCGATCACCATAGCCCGGAGATTAGGCTCCCGCTCCGATCAGACTGATTTTTTTTATAACGGTTATAGATATAATATGCTCATCTACTATGACTTTTTATCAAATATGTCCCTCTATTATTTTTTACATCAAACATGTCCCTCTATTTTGGAAAAATTATCAAACATCTCTGGCCCATACAAGAGCAAAGAACAAAAACTAATATCGTGCGACAGTCGACAAATAGTCGAACTATTGATAAAAAATCTTTTTTAGTCATAAATGGACAGTCCTATAAGCGACTACACCGGCAAAATGAACAAAACATACTACAAAATAGTATAAAACTAAAGGTTGGTTAAAGGCCTCACTAAAGAAGATAGTTACGAGAAGCTAAGTATCCAAAAATGCAAATAAAAAACGACAGTCCATGCCAGTAAAAGGATACAACTTCAACCAACGTTTAGCGTTTGCAATGCAGCTTCACACAACTCAGACGGATAAAACACCCAACAATTCGTCAAAAGCCGAAGTACACTTGAATCATGCTAAAGGACTTGTCGCTTCGAATTAGTGTTGCAAATGAATGAAGTTGAATCGAATTTTACTTAGTTTGTCTCCACTCGTTAATAAACAAGTCGAGTTCATAAGTCTAACTCGAGTATGATCGTTTATGTAGTCAGTTGGTAGCATATATTAATCAACTAATAAATTTATAACTATTTCACATGTTAATTTACAGTAATTAGTACCTAAATAATATACTATACATAACTTATGAGCATGGATGGCATGTTCATAATCGAGCAAATATGCCCCTGTCGTTTAGTGGTTCAGGTCATCTCTCTTTTAAAGAGTCAGCAGAGATCCGATTTTCCCCCGGGGATAGACAATCACGAATGAAGTTGTCATGACTTATTAATTATATGATAAATAGAGACGAAAAATGAACATTGTCTGTTTTCTCAGAGGAGCGGAGTAGCAAATCGGGACTCTATAATTAATAACCCACTAATAGTATAGCATGATCAAATGGCAGAAGCAATACCACATCGCACACAGAGGATGTCAAGTAGGGAAGCTGGCGAATATAGTGTCTTG
Organism: Linum trigynum; assembly: GCA_964030455.1. Lineage (NCBI taxonomy): Eukaryota > Viridiplantae > Streptophyta > Magnoliopsida > Malpighiales > Linaceae > Linum > Linum trigynum. The sequence continues at coordinate 5,984,832 of OZ034816.1, forward strand.
GTAGCCCAACGAAGAATAAGCATCTTTGCGCTTGGGGCAATGACGCAGCTAGTGAGGTAATAACCGAGGCGCGTCAATTGCTGGTTGAAAACTATTTCCAAACCCCCTCTTGGGCCGCGGCTTGCCCGTGGCCTTGGAGAATTTCTCGAAAGGCTCCCCTCGGGGTAAAGCCCTACAATTAAAAAAGACCAGTTCTTTTCTTTGTGGGCCAAAATGTAAACTGTTCATGTGGGCTATATGAATCTATGATCCTTTTTATGGGTCAAGCTATGGGTAGTCTTCTCTGTTTGCAGAGCTGACCTTTATGTCCAAGTAGCCAACTCTGGTTTGGAATAACTGGGGGTTTCTGCACCAGTAGCCAACTCTGGTTTGGAATAACTGGGGGTTTCTGTCCAAGTAGCCAACTCTGGTCAATCAATCCCCTTTTACAGAATTGAGCCAGCTGCTGGAGATTATCAAAGAGTTGAGAGTTGAGATTGGGACGTTGAAAGAAGTAGAAGAGATTTAGCAAAGGAAAAGCTGAGTACCAGATATATCTTGACATGGCTGGGGATTATCAAATCTTTCATTTCAGCAGGCCATTCCTTGGTCAGCTTGCTTTTTCATCCATGGGTTTACTCTTTCTTGGTAGGGATAAAAAAAAACCTTCCCCCCGACTGTATATCAACTTCAGAAGCCATTTATTGACTTGGGTACAAGTAGAAAGAAACGAAGGCGACTGAAGGTGAGTGGCTAAAGTGAAGGTGTCCAGCCCAAAATGAAATACCACATCGCTGGTAGACACAAGACCCCTGGCGTACTAGGCTATATAAACCAACTCAAACACAACTACATTCCTCACGCAGCCTTGCAGTGAGCACATAGCGAACTATTCTTTCGCCTTTTACTAAAGAATACCGTGTGCGCGCTGCTTTAAAGAGGCATACGTCTATTTTTGGAGGGATAATCCTTAATTGGATTGTTCCAACAATGCTTAGTTGAACATTTAATAGTTTCCCTATCAGGGGATGTCCAAATTAGTTCCGTACTGCTGCGTTCTTTAGCGGCAAAACACAAAATGAAATACCAGAGCTGCAGAAGAAGTTGATTACTTCCCAGATTTATCGGTTTTGATTTTAATTTCCCCACGGATAATAACCTGCTTTCTTTGTGTATTTTGTAAGTATGGTGCTGAGCGGAGACAAAACTACACTTAATACGTTACAGAAAAGTTTACGGCGATCCGCTACTAATATTTATGGATTTTAGCGGTTTAAGTATGTTTATAGAACTTTTCCATCCAATTTTCAGCACATATTTCCAAACGCCATTGTGTGTTGCTGGATGGTGTTTTCGAGAATGATTTTGGGAAGCAGCCCTATACAATCTCTAGATCAAATTTAATAAAAAACAAAGTCTTCAACAAACAACACAGGGAAGAAGCTCCCTCTACTGGACGAACTCAAGCCCTTAAAGACCATCATGCCTAGAGAAAATTGCAGTAGAGAAGATTCTGTCATACAAAGTGATTACACATCTGTAGCTTTAACACTACCAATACAAGTTAACCGTAAGGATCTTCACACTGAAAAGGAAGGAAAGAGTGCATAAAAGGAAACACTTGCTGGCTGCTTGTTTCACTTACGACTGACACTCCTCTCTCCCTCTGCTTCCCATCTGTTTATGTCTAACTGAGTGTAGGAGTGAGACACATGATAAGTGGGATGCGAGTGAAGGACGAGACGATCCGTTTGAACACTGGTGATTTGTGTGGGAGTAATGAACTAAGGAAAGCAGGTTGAGAGAGTTTTAGAGAGAGAATTTCTAATATTTCTAGAGTGAGAGAAAAAGAGATCCCCCACCAAGTTACCAAGGCTGCACAAGAAGCAGGGGATTGCTGCTTCCCAGATTCATCGGTTTTTTAGTTTAATTCCCCATGAAGAAGAACCTGCTTTCTTTGTGTATAATTTGTAAGTATGGTGCCGTGTGGAGACAAAAAGTATTAATCAAGACGACGATCAAATGATGCGCTGTATTATCTTGGATTTGTATGTGCTTTATTTGCGGACTTCTTCTAGCTTGGAAGAGAATCAGCGACAGCTAAGTTCCTATATTTGTTTGAGATAAATAATAATAATAATCTCAAACCTCTATTCCCCTCATCCATTCCTTCAACTTGCACCAGACGGGAAGCGAATCTCCATCGTCATTAATTTGCCTTTTTTGTTTTTTGTTTAAAGAATTATCAAATTGCCATACGCTCCACAATGTCCTCTTCTGCTTAACAATATTCTTTATCATTATATATAAAAAAAATCAAATATAAATACTATTTAAATTACACAATCAAAATGGTTGATTATAGATAGAAATATAGATAGCAGCCGTTTACAGAATCTTAAGCAACAATGTGCGGTGGTAAACGAGGAGATAGATTAGCGATCAAAAAACATTTCAGGTTTTTCTACTAAATATCAACAAACAGTTCCGTTAAAATTTCACAGTAAAGTTCATCTGTTGATGCAGTGCTCGTATATTGGATTTGTGTTGCAGAAGTGCCTAAGGTTGTGTGCTCCACCTCCATTTTTGCAGTGGGATCAAATGATTGACTGGTGTGTGCAGAATTGGGGAGGGGGAAAATCTGCTAAGTCTAAAGTGTGTCGCCTTACTTGGTGTGTTGTCCTCAGCTGGGTTTGGCGTGAGTGATACTTGCGTTTGTATGGAGATCGGCCTGCTCGTTCCCCATTGGAGATCTGTAGTGTAGTGCGTGGTGAAGTGGCATGCAGGGTGAATGGAGATCCAGAGATGCAGAAAGTTCTTGTCTCCTTGATGGAGGTTGATAGTTAGATTTTTCTTTCTGATAGTTATAGAAGCTATATAGCTCTTGTATATGACAGTTTGAGAGGCATTTGTAGCTTTGCAAATGGCCCGAGCTTAATGAAATTTTTAGATTCCCATCTAAAAAAATTTCACAGAGAAAAACAACAAACGAAATCGAAAAACATGAATCATAGATAGACTATACTTCTCCAAATGCGCTCTCCATACCTCTACGTCGTGGGTCACAGCCTTGTCAACAAAACAACGAAACATTGATTGAGAATCACCCAAAATTAGAAACCACCATAAATCCATGAGACAGTAGTTACATCACACAAAGGAATATGTACCTTGGGCATTTGTACTTGTACAATAGCCACCATTTATTATCATGATTATATTAATGCAATGATGAGATATTTACTTAGCAGCATAAACTATCAACGAACGACATTAAGCGGACAAATAAATTTTACGATCAAATCATCAATTATTCACCTTATTAATGATCATTTAGTAGATTCCTAACTTTTTCTTAGATGATTAGTACTAGCATCAAAGCTTGAATAAGAAGTTTTTTTTTATAAGCTCGAATAAGAAGTTAGCAGCCACAACTAGCTAACTTCTATTTTTGAGTAGTTTTGCTGCAATGCTGGAAAAAGGAAAAGAAAAGACGCTTTTTAACGACCCTAGGAAAAGAAAAGGACCCGCTAAAGAAAAACGGAAGAGAGAAACCCGACCCGACTGACCCAGAAAATGGTTGCTGAAGGTGGAGTGAGGGCGAGAGCCTTTGCTTGTTATCTAGCTAGTGTAGTCAACAACACACACTGCTTTATAGCTCCATCCATCTCCTCTTCTCTCCCCCATTTCTTCCCCTTCCGATCAAACCTACCCACCATTACCAAGATGAAGACCCACCACGGTCCAAATTTACCGGTCATATTCCTCATCCTCGCCCTCTTCACACTTCTCCCACTGAATCCAGCCGCCGGAGCCGACGCCAGTACCCTCACTTACCTGTGGCCCCTCCCCGCCGACTTCGATTCCGGCGAGCAGACTCTCTCCGTTGACCCCGACCTTGCCCTAGTCGGCGATGGAAACGGCGGCAAGTCGGCGATCGTCAAGGACGCCTTTGACAGGTACAAGGGGATTATATTCAAGCGCGGCGGGAGTGGCAGCAGGCGGTCCTTGGCCTTGGAGAGGTTTACTGGTGGTCGAAAGGGGAAGCGATCGGCTAGCTACGATATTGCAGGGTTGAAAATCGTCGTGCATTCAGAGAGCGAGGAGGTAATGAAGCTCTTTTTCCTTTCTCTTTGGAAATCCGATGGAATTTCTTTCTCCGAGCTTGTTCTGGTACTTGGGGTTTTTAATTTGATTTGGGTAATTTGGAAATGCAGCTTGCGCTAGGAGTGGATGAGAGCTACAAGCTATTTATAGGGAAGAGTGATGGGCAGTCCATTATATGGGAAGCTACTATCGAGGTAACAAAAAAGATTTGGTCTTTCTCTGCTTTTCTATTTGGCTGAGTTTTTCGTGGTTCTGGGAAAGTGACATTCGGCCTAGTTTCTGTCGAACTGTGTATACTGTATAGTCTATTTCTTCCTTTTATAGTTCTTTTTGGGTGTAGCTATGTTTTGAATTGATGTTCCATCTCCTGCAGGCGAATACCATCTACGGGGCGTTGCGGGGTTTGGAGGTAATCTATGGTTTTCCAAATATTTTTTTCGTACCCAGTAATTCATATGGTCTCTGTGTTTGGACTTGATCTTTAACATGTCACACGTCTTTTCCTCTGGATGCTGGTGGCTTGCAGACTTTCAGCCAGTTGTGTATATTTGACTATGGAACTAAATCTGTACAAATACACAAGGCTCCATGGTACGTTCAAGACAAGCCAAGGTTCGATTACCGCGGGATGATGATCGGTAAGCAGGAAAGGGAGTTGAATTTGAGGAACTCATTGCTTCCATGATGTGTGGTCTGTTGCTAATATTAGGTTCTTGTCATATTTCAGACACGTCAAGACACTATTTGCCGGTTGCTGTTATCAAGCAGATCATTGAATCCATGTCCTATGCCAAATTTGTAAGATAATAACTACTAATTGTGAACTTGTTGTCTGAAATTTGGATCTCGGTGAGGCTAACAATTTTTATCATCTACTAAGTGGTTTTACTTTCCATGCTTTGCTCTAATCCTGATGATGGGAATTGCATTCAGTAGAATGTGCTGCATTGGCACATCATAGATGAGCAGTCATTTCCGCTGGAGGTGCCATCATATCCAAAATTGTGGAAAGGTTCATATTCAAATTGGGAGCGCTACACTGTTGAGGATGCATATGAAATTGTTAAGTAAGATTCGACCTACTGGTTTTCCGAATTTTATGTCAATTTCACAGTGTTATGGGAAATAGAGAGAAATAGATGAAGTCATGCTCCATTTAATTAAAGGAGAGATGAATCAGAAAAAAATTGCTTCGTACAGTTACGGATCTGGCCTATATAAAGTAACTGCTGATAGCAAAAATTCGACCAATCTTATTTCTCTCTCTTTAGCATAATGATTGGTTTCTATAATTTTTTTCCTAGTTTGTTTCGTCATATTGTTATTGTGCTGATATATCTCTCTTTCTCATGGGTCCATGTCTAACTTGAAGCTTTGCCAAGTCCAGAGGTGAGTCTCATTTCCATGGTTTGGATAAGTTTGAGCATTACTGCATTAGTTTTAGTTCACGTGTTGAGATTGCATGGAATTTTAAATTGTTAAGGAGATTGAACAAGTATTCCTGCTGCCTAATCTTGTCTTTCCATATGATGCAGGCATAAATGTAATGGCCGAAGTAGATGTCCCTGGTCATGCAGAATCATGGTAATTGAATTATTTATGTCACTCGACCATTCATCGCTTTTTGTTGTAACACTACACCGCGTTAGAGTTTTCAAGTGCAAGTGTGTTTACATAAGGAAAGAAATCTGGATGTTTTACGTGGAAGACCTTCAGCAGCTTTTAACTAACAGGAACTAGTTTGTGGTTGACTTTAACACTTTGGTGCCTAGAAAGCTTGGTAGCTAGTGATTAATCTCTTAAAAGTGAACTAAATAACTTCTGCCGTTTCATTATTCCAAGTTCCATTCTAGGTTCGCATTTTGCCTACTTCTGTTCATAATCGAACCTGTATACAGAGACGTTGCTTCAGTTTGTTTTTTGGTATTGTCACTCTCTATACACACGGTAAAGTGTAGGTCCTAAAAGGACTGAACTTCATATTTTCATTTGATTATTCTGAAAAGTCTATCTGTTATGAGCCTGCTCTTAATGTGATAATATTATACCTCATGATGTTCAATTATGCAGGGGAGTTGGATACCCTGATCTTTGGCCTTCTTCCTCCTGTAGAGAGCCACTGGACGTTACAAAGAATTTTACCTTTGATTTGATATCAGGGATGCTGTCAGGTTAAGATTTTATTCCTTCTTGTATACCTCACTGGGATTTCCTGATCTTAGCATTCTCGGTATGTTGCATCTCTTGATATGTGCTTATTCTATTCTATCTCCTTACTAAAGTTTTTCCTCACAACTTTTGCCATTTTAGACATGAGGAAAATTTTCCCTTTCGGCCTCTTCCACTTGGGCGGAGATGAAGTTAACACAGGTTAGTATGATGGCTTATGTTCAATATATTCAAAACAATAACAAACGGTGTCACAATTCAAAAGCAAACTCGCCATTGAGAATATTAGTGCAGTTGAATATCTTTTTCTGACTGTTGTTATGCAATAACTCTGAACTCTGGAATCAAACTGGATTTTTGACATTTTACAGATTGCTGGAGTTCCACCCCTCATATTAAGAAATGGTAGATTCCTGAACTTCCAGCGCTGTTATACAATTGCATTGTATTGGATGAAGCTGATTTAGAAATTTGTGCTTGCTGGAAAAGCTCATCCTCTGTGTTCTTATTTCCCGTTTTATCAATATGTCATTACTCATTACGTTCTTGAAAGTTCACTCCTCTAATTCTAGGCTTGCGGAGCGGAACTTGACCACAAAAGGTGCATATGAGTATTTTGTACTCAAAGCTCAAGAAATAGCAATTTCAAAAGGTTGGACCCCAGTCAACTGGTACGATCCTATTTCCCGGCAAATTGATTTCTACTGTATTCTGTAGTCGTTTGATTCCTTGTTCTAACATATGAGAAATCCAAAATCTCAACTTTCCCTCTCTCCCAGGGAAGAGACATTCAATGCATTTCCATCAGGCCTCAACCCAAAGACCATAGTGCATAATTGGTGAGTCTTGTCGTATACTGCAAAGAATTTTTAACTGTGACATGAGTTCAAGCAACACTTTCTCAAGTCTCAACTACTAAAGAAAATGGGTTTGGGTGGCACAGGTTGGGCGGAGGAGTTTGTCCAGCAGCGGTTGCTAAAGGTTTTAGATGCATATTTAGCAACCAAGGTTTCTGGTACCTTGACCACTTGGATGTTCCTTGGGAGGATGTTTATACAGCAGATCCAGTTGAAGGAATCTTTGATGCCTCCAAGCAGAAGCTTGTCATTGGCGGAGAAGTTTGCATGTGGGGCGAGACTGCTGATACCTCCGATGTCCTGCAAACAATTTGGCCACGAGCTGCTGCTGCTGCAGGTATGCCCCCAAATTCACAAAATCAGAATGCACTATTTTGAGCCCACCATAGTTGCCTGAAGCATTGGAAGCAACTTTACATCAAGCTATCGAGTTTCGACTCTCGGCTTCATTAGATCAATACTAACATATCATTCCACTATCTAACCTTGTCCAGAGCGGTTATGGAGCAAGAAAGAAGACATATCTGGGAACATTACGCTAACTGCATTACCGCGGTTGCACTACTTCAGATGCCTATTGAACAGACGTGGAGTTGCAGCTGCTCCAGTCAATAACAAATATGCCAGGCAACCTCCAATCGGCCCAGGTTCATGCTATTTGCAATGATCCCATGTGGCTGCTTCCTGTATTCATGCAAGGATTGTGCTATAACGATCTTTATGTTTGTGAAAATTCCATTTGTTCAACTTTACAGTTCTTCTTCTAGTATGGGAACCACCAGGTGCCCGTAACCTGGTTTGAGCCTATACCCTGTTGTTGTAATTTATTTATTAAGGAATCGGGTTAACCAATTTCTGCTCCTAGTTGAACTTACTTGCCTTCCATTTGAGATCATGGTCACTCCTAATTAGGTTTCTACTCTGCTCTCTCCGGTGTGGATTGTTATCTGTGAATGTCTCTGAAAGTGTTTAGTTTGGTTATCAGCAAAGGTGACAAGTGAGTCTGCTGAGCTAACCTGTCTACTAATCCAGGAAATAGTTGCACTGAACGCTAGACTTTTTGACGAGGAAGAGACACAGATGATGTTGACGGACAGTGGCCAAAATCCATTTTAATGATGTTCTTTCAAATCCACTGTTTGGCTGACGAGAATCTGTACTCCACTTAGGACGTGAAGGATTTACAAACGATCCGATTACAAGTTAAGATTTTTCTGATATTATGAGGATACTTTCTCGTTCGATTATGATCTCTTCTTAGAATTCACATACGAACACAATCATTGTGAAATTCATCAACCAACCAGACAACAGATTTCCAAAAGCTGTTATGTACGACTAACCTCATCTTATAACTGTCTTTTTCATGCTTGGGAATCAAGTCAAAGGAAGTGTAGTCTGTTAACTTTAATATGACATATCCTAAGTTGTTTGCAAATAAGTAACCACAAAAGGCATGACCAACCTTGGAATCTTAGCTCTCGGTTGTCCAGGAAGTCTGTTTGTGTATCTTTTATCAGTAACTTATTACAGATATACTTTGTAGTTTATAGCATCTCGCGACCATAGTTTTGATTTTGAAGGGTCCTACCATTTTCTTATGATGATTTGAGGAAAAGCATTACCAACCTCAATTCCCATTATCGGAAAATTGCATCTTCCGATCTTATTCCTAATCTTTTTCTATATTAGATGAACGGGTAAATGTCACATTTGGTTATTGCGATTACTAACTCATGTCATGTTTGGTCACTTGGAAAAAATTAATATCAATTTTGGTCACTCGAATGACTGAAACACGTCACATTTAGTTACTCTCCCGTTAGTTTCCGTCCAACTCCGTTAATAGAGTTGGATGGAGGCTAACGGAGATTGACTAAATGTGACATGTTTCAGTAATTCGAGTGGCATTCATACAAAAAAAAAAAAAAAAATCGAGTGACTGGAGTTGGATGAAGGCTAACGGGAGATTGACTAAATGTAACTTGTTTTAGTACTTTGAGTGACCAAAATGATATTACTTTTTTTTAATGCTAAACATAATACGAATTAGTAATCTCAGTGACCAAATGTGGCATTACCCTTAGATGGACGTTGGACGAGAGAAAGTGTTTTGTCATATATGGTCAAATATGGTTTAAGTGTTAAAAAAAAGAAGTGTATAGCTCAGATGGAACCTGAAATTTTATGGATGATGTGATATAGTTACAATTCTTTGATCATGTGTATAATTCCTACCATATAGGCGGTATATTAGATAGATGTATTATACTCATTTATTGACTCAAAATTTAGGGATGGCAAAAATATCCGTAACCGTGGATATTAGTGCGAATTCGGTCTAAATGGGTATGGCAAAACCCGAACCCGAAGGACATTTAGTGGGTACGGGTAAAACTCGAACCTGAATATTCTGGGTAATGGGTGGGCATGAGTTTCTCACTATCCAACCCGAACCTGCCCGATTATACACATACATATGTATTTTGTCTATAAATAATCATTATATTTCTCTAACATATTTTATATTTAGCATATAAATATAATATTTTCGTGAAATTGTGTTGTTTTAATTAATTTTCTTCATTCTAGTGAATTATTGTCATACTTTTCCTCATAAGTAATGTGAGAATACGTGTGAATGTTAACATATTGGTTGGAGTTATGAAGAGAAATCATTACTCATGGATAACCGTGGATACCCGAAACCCGAACGGGTATGGACATGGTTTTAATTTTATACCCGTTTCACATATGGGTATGGATAAAATCCGAACTACTTTGGGTAGGATAACGAATATGCACTATCCGTCCCCGACCCGACCCATTGCCATCCCTATCAAAATGTTATCATTTACCAAACGTAAACTAGTTTGAAAGTTTAAAAGTTAAAGCGGATACTCTTTTATCTCAAATTAAATAAACAAAATAATTCAATTTAACGTGTGGCTTTTTCTATTATTACTTGAGTTAACTGCAAATATATAGTTATTTGTAGTTAAAAGACAAGTCAATATGAACCATTGGTCCGTAGACAAATGTTATTGTATTGTAAAAAAATTGTTAAGCATAAAGATTTTTCAATTTCATTTTAATGAACTAATCGATCATCGAATCACGTCATGCAACACCACGATAACAGCCATTTATCCTTTTTAATGCCTACATTGCAGATTTTTTTTTTGTCATAGATCGGGAATGAAATAGATATTAATGCCACACCCAATTTAGACTTGTCTTCAAACATGGATCCACCATTGGTCAGAGGTCAAATATTGAAGTAAAATATTATTTTCAATTTCCATCTAATTTTGCATTTTTAAAAATTATTTGTGCCAAAAAACCTCTTAGTTTTGTGATAAAAAAGCTTACCATGAATGTGATTTTCATTTAGGAAAGTTATTAACAAAAATTTGACCACAGGAAACTCTTCAATGGCCTGATTTCTTTCCTTTTTTTTTTCCTTTCTGAATTCAGATATCCTCCCATATTATTACTTTTCATAATCACTTTATATATGTCATTTTCTTTATTGGTATTGCACACCTACCAACTTAACTTCTCATTGTCAAAAAAGTTCAAGATATGGCAGCAAAATGAATGTGTTTAAATAACTTGCATTTTTTGCTAGTTGTCATAGATATTCTTATTTGCGGTTGTCTATTTGGGGAAGTATCTTGTAATTAGGTTAAATTTTCTGGATTTTTCCAAAAAAAGAAAAAGAAAAAGTTAATATACTGAATTTACATTTCTGTCCAATACAGCAGACCAGTTTATTATTTATTATTCATAAGCAATCACACATAGGTCTATGAAGTATGAAAACCTAGTGTAAAACACGATAACCTGAATATTTTGTTACAATAAATATAAGATAAAAATATAAATATAACCGATCATAATGCATGCCATAAAATTTTGACATAACATGTTGTAAAATTCAAGATCATGCATATTAGTAGACCAATAATCAATAGCATGATATAGCTCATAATAAAGGCGCGGTACACTTTTTTTACAAGTACGACCTGTCTTAATGAGTTAGTTAAAATTATTCTGTGTCTAGAAGAATTAATATGAAGTAGCATACATTTTTTTTATCATATCTCACGAGAAAAAACAACAATAACAAACATATGAACATTTCTATTTTTATCAAATTCGCAAATCTCATAGATTTTTATAATTTCATCCATCGTTGGATCACTAGATGTAGGTATAACCTCCTAGGTTTTACTAATTTGTAAAAAGTGTAATCTCGAAACAACTTTGGTCTTGTCCCTTCAAAGACATTCGATGAAATTGGAATCAATTTAAATCTCTGATATTAAATTAGGATATTTAATTGGTCATATCGAACTATATATCACTAAATCGATCCATTATTATAAGTTATAAAAATATATTTTACTAGAGTCATAACATATCATTCACCTAAAACCCCTTATATCATATTGAACATGAATGGTGAGATCGATTGTCTCAGGAATCATAATATTTGATGCGATATATTTTATCCAAAGTATAAAACTCAAATATGTTTAAGTTAAGATAGGATTGGATTGTGTTTGTAATGTAAGTGATGATAATGTGAATAAATCTATTGCCCTATATTTTCCTAATTGTGATGATTAAAACTAATACTTGAGTAATAACTAATAAGTAATATCAAATGCAAATAATTATAAAATAAATATCAAATGCAAATAAACAGAGAAGGGTAAATTTGGTAAAATAGAACGGTAAAAAGGAAGAGAGTGAGAAGGGAAAAATAAAAGGGGCAGTGGAAACTGAAAATCACTGCAACTGCTCCCTTTTTTCTTTTCCTTCGTCACCGTCTCCTTCTCCCTCAGCTCTTCACTCTGTGCCTGACCTCTCAAATCCGCTCCACCTTTCCTTCTTCATCTCCCGCTTCATTATTTCATCAGAACCTCTGGTTCCCTGCTACCCGTGGCTGCTTTGACCGTCTCTTCTCACTCAGTAAGTTCCAAATCTCCGAATTCATGCACTTCCTCCACGCTCTCTCTCAATCTCGCTATCTTTCTATGGCTCACGGCAGTTCTGCGCTCCATGAAGAACCCTAGATGAAAGCTTTGGCATCTTTCTGATTCGGTGCTTATTTTTCTGGTTTTTGTTTGAAATAATGAAATCTGAATTTAAAGACTAGAAGTCTAAAGCTAGGTTTTTTCGTCCATCCCGTGTTCATGGTCTTCCAGTGCCGTTCTATGAAATATTTGTATTGATTTAGGATTTCTTTATAATTGAAATCTTTTGCTTCCGGGGTGGAAGTTTAACGGTTTGTGTTCCTCCTTGCAGCGACATTCTGTGGGAAAGTTGGGCAGCCTTGATCTGGTATGCACTTTCTCTCCCACCTTCTGGTTAAGCCTTCCCTGCCGAATCTTCAGTAGTTGGGAAAGAGTAGTCAAACCCGGAGGTTTTGGGGGGTTCTGATTTCTGGGTCTGGTGTCTGGTTCAAATCTTACTTTTGTTTCGCCTCTTATAGTTAAGTGGGCATGGTGAAGAAAGAGGATGGCCCAGGTAATTCTTTGCCACCGTGCCAAATTCCACCTACTGGTGGGCGCAAAGTGTTCTGGCGCTCAGCATCCTGGTCCTCTTCCAGGACAGGGCTCCAAAATCCAGGAGGTGATCAGAAAGACTGTGTCATGGATCCTAATGGTAATAATGTTGGTGGCTGTGAAGGTGGGCAAACCCGGAGGTATCCTGCCCCCTTGACTCCAAGGTCTCAACATAATAGTAAAGCACGGTCCTGCTTGCCTCCTTTGCAGCCGTTGTCCATTGCCCGAAGGAGTTTGGATGAGTGGCCTAAAGCTGGTTCTGATGATCTGGGCGAGTGGCCAATGCCGTCAACTCCCAGTGGCAACAAGACGGGTGATAGATTGAAACTTGATCTGTCATCAATTGAAAAAAGCCAGGATAGAACTTGTGGGTCAGTGAAGAGGGATAGGATTGCTGTGTTTGATAAAGAATGCTCGAAAGTAGCAGCACATGTGTACCTCGGCGGAGATGCTGTGGCTAGAGATAGGGAGATTTTGAAACAGAATGGGATTACCCATGTCCTGAATTGCGTTGGGTTTGTTTGTCCTGAGTACTTCAAGGCTGACTTTGCTTACAAGACATTGTGGTTGCAGGATAGTCCTTCAGAGGACATAACAAGCATTCTATATGATGTATTTGATTATTTTGAGGATGTCAGGGAACATGGTGGGAGGGTTTTTGTGCACTGTTGCCAAGGTGTTTCACGGTCCACATCATTGGTAATAGCATATCTTATGTGGAGAGAGGGTCAGAGTTTTGATGATGCATTTCAATATGTCAAGGCAGCAAGAGGAATTGCCGATCCAAATATGGGTTTTGCCTGTCAGTTACTACAGTGTCAAAAGAGGGTTCATGCTTTTCCTCTGAGTCCAAGTTCGTTGTTGAGGATGTATAGAATGGCTCCGCATTCGCCTTATGATCCTCTCCATCTGGTCCCAAAAATGCTGAATGATCCTGTACCATCTGCTCTTGATTCTAGAGGTGCCTTCATACTTCATATACCCTCTACAATATATCTTTGGGTTGGTAAGAATTGTGAAGCCATAATGGAAAGGGATGCAAGAGGAGCTGTTTGCCAGATTGTTCGTTATGAGAGGGCTCAGGGTCCAACAATAGTAATCAAAGAAGGAGAAGAGCCAGCATACTTTTGGGATGCATTTTCAAATTATTTACCTCTCATGGATAGATCTCGCAATGGAGTAGACGCAGAATCATCTAAGATTTCCGCTGGGGACAGGCGGGTTGATGCTTATAATGTTGACTATGAGATGTTCCAGAAGGCTACTAAAGGTGGTTTTGTACCCCCTGTTTCATTATCTGGAAAGGAACATGAAACCCGGCTTCCTGCCAGAGAAAGTAACTGGAGTATGCTCAGGAGAAAGTTTGCCCCTGTTGATACGAAAGAGTTTGTTTCTGCCCCCAGGACATTTCTCTCTCGTGTATATTCAGACACTATGATGATTGTCCATTCATCATCACCTTCATCATCTTCGTCAGCATCATCTTCATCTTCTTCACCTCCTTACCCCTCTCCAGATTCCACCACTTCTTCTGATTCTAGCACAAGCTCAAACTTCTCGGAGTCCTCTCCCGATTCTCCTTCACTAGCTTCTTGTTCTCTTCCTGTGTCTTCAACTTTGTCTAACTTTTGTGACTTGACTGTTGCGCCATCAACCCAACCGTCTCTTAAGAGCCATGGGTCTGATGAACATGGTGTGATTGTTCCATCTCAAATGAGTTCTCAGGTTGCGTCTTCGCCATCCAGGAAGTCATCACCTTCACTTGCAGAGCGGAGAGGTGGCTTGTCAAAATCCTTGAAGTTGCCAATGACGTCTGATAAGGCGGCCAGTGTGCCAGCTGGTTCTCGTTCAAGCAAAGATGGTGCTAGGTTAGATAACAACGGCTTCTCTTGGTGTGTTTCAGATAGTGTGGAGATTGTTTTAGAGTCTAAAGACAAAGATAAAGGAGTTCAGGTTTCAACTCAGCAGTCTAATCTGAGTGCAAACAGTATAGTTGATGCTAACTTGTGTCACAAGGAAGCCAGCCTCTTAAAAAATTGTGATAAACCTGGTCACAAGCATTCTCACAGTGAAGGAATTGATAGTTCCAGGGATGAAATAGTGTCAGCAGAGTGTGGCCATGTACAACCTCTTGCATACCGCTGGCCCAGTTTAGAGAGGATTTCACCATTTAGTAGGGATAGTTTGGATTGTAATGCAGCGTTTGGAGTATTGATGCCACCTAAATTGGATAGGGATGTAAGGAGGATTCTGTACTTTTGGATAGGCAAGTCCTTTTCTTGTGGTAAGAGCTTGATTCAGTTAGAATGCAGCCAAGATTATGTGGATGTACGGGATATTGACTGGGATCTGGTTGGTTGTCATTTTTTAACTCATGTCGGACTTCAATTGGACGCTCCCATCAAGGTATGATATGGCTGCATCTTAACTCATTTGCTTCTCATCATTATATTTATGTTAAGGGTTACCTTTTGGTGTTATGTCTTATTCACTATGTTGATGCTGTAACTTACGATACCAATTCCTAGACTAGCTTCAATCTTTCACCGTAGCCAATACACCCAACTCCCAAGTAGAAAGACACGGTGCAAATGAGATGAAAGCTCCCCTATATAGTTCTCAGATCACTGATGTGTGCTGCATATGGAAAGTAGAACCCTTCCTAAGACTATAAGTTGAAACCCTGCTCAGTTAAAGTAACTTCATTAAGAGCTGTCTGAACTCTGAAGGACATGATCATTGAGGTGCTTCTGCGCAGAAACATAGAAACTCTTGACACATTGGTGGAGGGCGTATTTAGTATTACAACTTAAAAGGATAACCTCTACATTTGAAGTCATATTGCTGGTCATGCCATAAACCTTGCTTTAATGAGTTCATGCCAATGAAACCTAGAAACACGAATTCATGATAATGTAGTGAAGTAAACTGCTCTTTAGTTATTGTTAAAATGGTGGCATGCTCAGTCGAAGCTGTAGACTTTCTGAGTTGATTAAGCTTTCTCGACGCGGGCCGTTCAATATGGTTCAATCTGCTTTACATATGTTATTGATGTTTCACCCCTTTCCTGGTGAATTCTTTGAACTTTTGCTCTGCTTTCTGATTCAGTTTGTTACTGCTGCGCTTTTCTCATTTTCTCTTCATGTGGACCCCTTACGCTTCTTTCTACCTTAATTTGCATAGGTGCAAGTCGTGAAGGAAGGAGAGGAACCAGCTGGTTTTCTTGCGTTGCTGGGTAGTGACTTGTAGCACACCCTGGAGGTGATAAGTAACCAATTTAGCATAACTAGTGATTTGATTATCTTCCGCGGGCTGTAATTTTTTTGAGGGACAAGATATCTGGAACTAGTATGAACTCCTGCAGCTAAAACCATGAGGTAACAAAGCATCATTTCCCCCCTATAGTCTTGTGTCAATTCTCCTTCACACAACTATCTCTGGTTCTATACCTACTATTGATCATTTATTTTCAGCGGGTTTTGCTGTCAGTTTCTTTAAGCATTATAAAAATCTTTTTATGTATTCTTTTCCTCAACTTTTCTGCTGATAGAGAGAATGAAAGAAGACTTATGTTTCTTGCCAGTAGTCTTTCGTGGATGTTTGGCCTAGCTGTGCTGAACTTCGGTTGATACTTCTGTAGGTGGGCTAAGCAGCAGCGACAACAAGTTGATATCTTTTCTTGTTTTGGCTAATCGCATTGTGCCGCCCTGGTTGCATGTGTACATTGGTATAGCTGCGGGAGCGTGTGTGCGTCATCCCCTTCCATAACTGCTTCTGGAATTTGCCCTCTCCTTACAAGACACCAGACATGTTTCTTTGCCCATGTATATTCATTCCCTTGTTACAGAAGTGTTATATTAGACGCTTTTCTGAGTAGAAACATAAATAGAACCGAAAACCCATATTCAATTTCATTGAAAACTTTCCTGCTCTGTTGCTGCTGCTTGATCAAATAAACTTTGAAGCTCCTAAACTTTAGCATCCTTTGTATTCGGAGTTTCCTGAACTTGTATATTGTCAATCTGCAGCCTTCTTTGTATGGGTTCCCAATTGACCTGAAATTGGCAGACTTGTGCCGAGGTCAGCTATGTTGCGTCTCTCTAACGAATGAGAGGATAATCCAATGTGTTGAGACGCTTCAACATTATAGCTGAATTAGATAGAGCCAAGTGAGAAGTATTTGGATACAACTGGTGTTGTTGAAAACATCTCTATAATCGACACAGTTTCTGAGTTATGACTATTGTTACTTTGTGAAGAAAGTGGTGGCGTTGGTAGCAGCGACGACTTTCATCACAGTTTCAGTTTGTACCAAGAGCCAATCAATCTAATATGGTCTAAATGTTCAACTACTGTCAAGGTTGGTTGGTGGTCTTATATTTATGTGTTGTTTTCTCTTGTACCAGTAGATTGTGGCTACTTGTTTATTTTACCAGTAGATTGTGGCTACTCCACCAATGGAGCCATTGTACTAAAGGTACAAATTTTTCACAGTTTGTTAGCGTGCTGCCTCACTCCATCATTTGGAGCATATGGCTAGAGCGAAATTCAAGAACCTTTAGAGATATCAGCTGCACATGGGATCGGGTCGTACACAAAGTAGTTAACAACTGCATAAATTGGAATGTGGCCAAAGGTGATATGAATATGCAGGAGGCACTACTACTAACTAGGTTGTTTAGCTATGTAATCCCATCTTCTTCCAACATAACCTGAGAACTCTCATTCGTCAATTATTGTAATAGTCTCTCAGATTATACCTAGTTGTACCTCACGTGAGATGAGCTCTTAATTTTTAAGAGCAACCAACAGTTCATTAATACAAATACAAAATCATTCATAAAAAAAAAATCATTTCCGGTTAATAGGGATTAAGGAACACTTTTGTTGTGAAATACCCTGGAAATCAAGAAACAGGCTACACTATGCATGAACGTTAATGTTGCAGAGAAAGGAAATGAAACAGGACACTAATGTGAAGAACTAAATCTCAAGTATCAACCAAATAATGGATAACGATTTGGAGCGTGCTTCAATCAGTTTCCTCCTTCACTTGTGGCCTCAGAAACACGGTGGTGAGAGGCGTGTCTGAATGCAAGGAGGCCTTCAGCAACTTCAGAGCCTGCACACAAAAAGAAAAGAAGAGGCCAGGGGAAAAAGAAGGAAATGTAATCAGGTATTATCGTCTGTTTGAAGACAGTGAGCACTTTTTTTGTTTTTGTTTTTGTGTGTGGAAAAACGATCAAAATGAAACCTCAAGCAATAATAAAGATTAACCTCATCAGAGCCAAATTCAACCTCCCTCTCCTCCACATTGCTCGGTTCGCAGAGCTTGACAGCATGGAAAACAGAGGTGGAGTTCAAAGCAGTCACCGACAAATCGTCGGCGACCATGTATGGGATCATCTCCTTCACGTAGTCTGCCTCCCTCGTCTGAGCCGAAGAATCACTGAACATCACCCTGTTATTCATCTCCTGGTTACATTCATAGCCAGATGAACCGGTACATCTGCAACGAGTAGGGTTTTTTGACACCATGTCTTTGACATGTCTATGGTTGTTGACGCAACAGTAGACCGTTTTCTCGACCGGGGTCGTCACTGGAGGGGTCAAGCGGGGCAACAGCGGGACGTGGGTCAACAAGTGAGGAATAACGATGGAGCTACATCTGGTGTTGGATGGATCCGGCTTCATGTGTCCACCAGGCTCAAGCAACTCGATGCTGTTGTGGAGTTTGGTGATGCTGGATGGCGCGGCTACGTACTTGGCCACTGCGCTCAAGGGCAGGGAGAGGATGTAGATTAGGAAGTCCACGAAGTCCTTGCCGGCTTCGGCGAACAGGACCTTGTTTCTCTTCTTATCCACCATCAACTTCAGCTTCAGCTTGGTCGCCGCAGGTGTGGTGCTCGTAGGAGCTGCTGCGGCAGCCATTGTTGAATATGTGGGTGAGTTGTGAACTCGATTACTTCCCTATTTATAAAGGTGGAAGCCACTAAAGAATCTGCTGCTCTCTGCTTTATCGGGGGCCGACGGTCTGCATTCCTACTACCATCACGGTTTGTTTATTTCGATAACGAAAAAGGTGTGCCTTCCAAGTTCCAACTCTGCATGCAGGCTTTTGATTCTCGACTTCTCATTTCCCTTGCATTAATTAATTAAGTTCCTAACGTTTTCCCCCTTTTTTGAAGAAAAGTTCCACTCTAATATCAGCTTCCTCTCTAGGGGAATCGGCACTGGAGGAGTCAAGCGGGGCAAAAGGGTCAGCAAGTGAGGCACAAGCACGGAACCAAATCCAGTTTTAATTTGCTGTGGTCGAGTGGATCCGCCGGCTTCAAGTGTCCAGGCTCCAGCAGCTTGACGCTGTCGTAGAGCTTGGTGATATTGGATGGTGCGGCCGAGTAGTTGGCCACAGCGGCCAAGGGCAGGGAGAGGATGTAGATTAGCAAGTCCACGAATTCCTTCTCCCCCTCTGCGAACAGGACCTTGTTTCGAGCCTTGTCTATCATCAACTTCAACTTGATCTTGGTTGTGGTAATCGTAGGGTCTTCTGCAGTGATTATATCGATCCGTTTGATTTCTTCCTTTTTTTTTTGTGTGCGGTGGATATCAGGGTGGACGGACTTCCAATTTCCATTTATAGAAGTGAACATATTAAGCACCATTAATCGTTTAATTAATTGGAGACGGCCCGCATTCCCTACCATCAATTTTTTGCTCCTTTTTATAACGAAGATTGTTATTAGTTTCATATTTGCATCGGAAGGTCTTCCAACTTCCAGCGTCTGCAATCTGCATGCATTGCTTTTGGAATTTCAGAGTAAAATTTAAAAGGAATAAATAAAATTATATTACTGATGGTTTCTGTTATGGGACAATCCAAGTACCACATCGGTAATACAAGGGTAGGGACCCTTGTATATTAGAGTCCACCTAGCCCAATTAGTATGAGGCTTTTTGGGGAGGACACCCAAGAGTAAAATCGTGCGGACTTGACCCGAAGCGGACAATATCGTACTAATGGGCTGCTCAGTTATGACAGTTTCTGACGTTGATATTGCTTTTGGATACAATTTTATAAGAAATGAGATATAAGTGAGAGAGAAAGAGAGGAATATCATAGTGGAATGATAAAACGTTTAATTTAGCGGTAGATAATTAGACCAAATTGATATACGTTTGTTAGATTGATAAATTAGGCTGCTGCTTGCTTCTATCAAACCTACTCACGCCACCTTGTGAAAGGATCAATAATGAATGATGGATAAATTTGATATGAATTTTTTTGTATGGATTCGTTTCAGTCCATTCCAATCGCACGTGGAAAGAATAGATAATTCGAATGGATTAAATTGTCTAGTTTTATAAAATCATAATGATCCCTAGTTTTTCATACTTAAATCTTGTAGAGACAGATAGAATATAAAAATGAACTATTTCTTTAGAAAATGTAAGACTTTTTCTTTCTTTCCTCAGTCTTCTATAGACTAGAAAAGACTACTTTCCCGTTATCGGCCTCTGCTTGTTAATGGGGAAAAGGATCCCACGCAGAGAAGACGAAACAAACTCATCAAAACAAAGAACAATTCATATAAATAAATAAATTAAGTAACAAAGAACACATGAGTTACATACGTAATTAACCTCGCTAGGGGAAGCAAGAGGGATATCGGAATCGGTAGCGCCTCGATCGCAGCGTCCTTTCTTTCCCCTCTTTAATTTCGACGCATATTGCGCATGTATCCCAATCCCATGCATGCAAATTAAAAACATACCCCATAATTACGTTTCCTCTTCCCCATGCACAACGCAGAGAGAGCGCATGGAATATGCTATAAATATGTACATGAAGTAAGCTTACCGAAGATCGCCTACACAACCGAAAAAGACCCATCTCAAGTTCTCGCGCGTCAACTAAACGTAGCAGCAGAGCAGAAATGGCAGCAGCTGCTAATTCTTCATCATCATCATCATTCAGCTTGAAACTCGTCATCGACAAACGTGAAAAGAAGGTCCTATGCGCCGAGGCAGGAAAAGACTTTGTGGATTTCCTCTTCAACTTCCTCACGATGCCGCTCGTCTCCCTACTCCGCCTCCTAAAAGACCAACTTCCAGCCCCAGGCTGCGCCCGTGAGCTGGCCGCCAGCATCGAGAACATGAACCAGGATTGCTTCAAGACTGCAGAAAGCAAAGAATACCTCGTCACCAATCTCCGCGGCGAAACCCACGTCACGAAGGTGCCGCTTTTCCCTGCAAAGGACAATCCACACGTGCAATAGTATGGATTGGTTAGCCACTAGCCATTGCTATTTCTTTCTTGGTTTCTCACTAGCCAGTGCTTTTTCTTCATTTTGGATGACATATGTGGAATTAGCATATAATTCTAGTGAACATTGGTCATTCTCATTCATCCAACTAAATCAAGGCACTTAATTTCATTTCAAAGAATAAGATATAAAAGAAATCTTCAAAATGAATAACACCTAATACATAAATCAAATACATTCTACAATTGTTTCATAATAATAATCAGCAGTATGAGCTCATGTGAAAAAAAAAATCCAAAATTAACTTCTTAAAAAGGCACCGAGGAGTCCTGGGCCAGCAAACACAAAAAAACAAGACCACGATTCAATTTGAATCCAGCCCATTTAGCTAAAAGGCCGAGAAAGGTAGGAATCTAGCCTAGTTAGGGTATATGGTATTGGGGATTTTTTAACAGTGTTATATATAATAATAATTATCATGTTCGTATTACTCCAAAACCCTAGTCCAGCCAAGCCACAGCTCGATCACCAGGTATTTCCGCCGGCAAAGCTCACTTTCTCTTCCGCCTCTCTTATGGCTGGCTGAGTGAAATTTGTTTTTTGTGTGTGTTTTGTTCCGGTCATAGAGAGGAACTCTTACCATGTTTCTATAAGTTTTCCACGGATACGCATATTCGATTACGCACAGGAAAGAAGAAGAAGGAAGAAAGAAGAAAAAATCGGTGGGCAGAAAGCAGAGACATGGCAGCGGCCACAGATGATAATGCTAACTCGTCAAGCAGTAGCTTCAGCGTGAAGCTAATAATCGACAAAAAGGAAAAGAGGGTTCTGTGCGCGGAAGCAGGAAAAGTATTTGTGGATTTCCTGTTCAATTTCCTGGCAATGCCAGTTGGTGCCATTGCCAGGCTCGCTGCAACAGATGATCATGGTAAAGAAGGCACGTGCAGCAGTTTGCCGACGACCACAATATTGCCAGGCTGCATCGAGAAACTCTACGACAGCGCTCGTAATTTGGACCTATCTTTCTTCAAGAATGCTAACAGCAAGGACTACCTGGTCGCCAAGCTCCACCCAGAAACCAAGGTCACAAAGATGCCTTTGCTCCCGATTCCCCCGAAGCGATCTTTCCAAAGGACGTTATACAAGTCCTATTGTAACTATAACACGTCTCTTACCCCTGGCGGTCGATCGTACCTGTATTTTACGGACACGGAGGAACGTTGTCGTGAAGCCGACTTCGTGAAGGACCTAGTGACCTACATGGTGATGGATGATCTCACGGTTTTGCCCTTAGAATCCACCATGTCTACTGCTATCTCCCTTCTCAACAAGTTCAATATCAAGGATTTGGGGGTCATCGAGGAAAGAGTGGTGCAGGTCGGCATCAGCGAGGTAAGTTAAAGTTAACCCTAGCTACAGTTGCAAACACTTGTTGAAAAAGTGTAGTCATTACACTGTAATGTAATGGCGTGCGTGTGTGTGATTTTGTATTGTGATGGACTTATTGCTACCGATAATATTGCAACAATTCTCTTCTCCTTGGCATTTCGTAGGGACTGGAGCTGTTGAGGGCGTTTATGCGCACCAAATCGGTTCTTACCAGTGTGTTTTTCGAGAAGAAGGAGAAAATCGTCAAGGAGGAATTACAACTATTTTTATGAATATAATGGCAGCGCTAGCTAGCTCTTGTTAATGTGACAGTAGATGGGTCGTCGAGCAGGAATCAGATTGAATTGAATGCTGCCCACAAGCTGCGCTTTATGATTTGCCTCCATTGCTTCTTTATTTCTTTGTGATTTGTATTTTTTTTAATTGAGTGGAACGTTAATCTTTCGCCTTCATTTTATAATCGTTGTTTAGCAAAATGTATTCAGTCTTGAACAGATAATGATCTCAGGCTGATTCAAGTTGGAGGAGAAAGAGGAAGTTTTATTCTACAAAGGCAAGGAATTGGTTGAGTTCGAATCAACCTAGAAGACCATTTTCGAAGGGCTCAAAGATACTATGAAGCCTGTTTTCCTAGGCAGACTTATTTGTGTGTTTATGTCAGTTTCTTGGCTTGCAAGTTACCTTGTTTTACACGAATTATTTAGCCTTTTTCTGTTCTAACTAGTTTCCTTGTTTATGTAGGGTTGTATTAGGATTATTTGGCTATAAAAAGCCTTTCTTTTCATTGTAAAATAAAAACTAGGACTTTGATTAATCGAAAAACAAACCTTTTGATAAGAATATATAAAGTGGAAATGCCTTTTGGTAAGAATATATAAAGTGGAAATGACTGTGGAACTTATTCCTCCCTCTAAAGCTGCATTTCTTTAAACACTATTTTCCCAGCATCCCCCTCTCACGAGGATCCTCAAATTGGCTCTTCTCTCTTAGTCAAGTGGGATCGTCTAGCTCTTGTGGCCAATTTATAAGACAAGAAATGAAAAAGGTCTTCAGAAATGTCAATCCTTGGCCACCATCTACTTGCTCCAAGGCATCCCTGGAGGTCCAGACGTGCTGCCCAAGAAATCTCAAGGAACCCCAAGGACCATGATTCATCTCCAACCACCCCCATATCAAACCTCACCATCGTCAAGTAATCCCCATACGAGATTCACTGTGATGGGGTCGTTTCTACACGACTCCCAAGAGGCGGCTTATGGTGCGGTAGTAACTCACTACCATGGTCAGGTCTGTGATGGAAGAGTTGAAGCCATACTTCGTAGTTCAGCATTAGAAAAGTGAGACGAAAGCGCGTTACCGGAAGGGATTCGATTGGCAAAAAGCATATACCAACCCTGCCTCATTCACTCTAATTGCAACACATTGGTTTCTGTCTTGAAAATGACATATGAAAGATGACTCTGGAGAATTGTAGCATGGATGGACGTCGTTATGAATCTACTTAAAGACAATTTCAGCGTTACAATTTCTAATTTTAAACGCCACTTGAATGTCAAACTGGGTAGCTAGATCTTGTGCTCGTGAACATCTCTCTATAAATTGGATCACAACTCTTAATGTTGTTTCAGCCTAACTGTAACACTTTTGATTTCACGATCTAATGGAAAATTGGAAATACATGTCTTTTTTTTTTTTTTTTACAAATAACCTGTATTGATAAATTAAGAGAGTTCAAGTACTACAGTGCCATCTTTTGCTAAAAGAGGTATGAGAAAAATAGGGGCTCGGTTGAACCACACTTCGGTTTCATCCGGTCGACATCGGGTACGAGCCAACAAATGAGCACACTCATTTGCATTTCTCCCCCAGAATCGCCAATGCACATTTCCAGCTTCCTCCGCCAGTTCCCTAATCTCATCACAGATCCCCCTAATCTCCCATGTCGTTGAATCCCTTCTATCCAGCTTCTGAACCACCGATTTGCAGTCTGTTTCCATAATCAGAGGCCCAAAATCATGGCTTTTTGCCAATTTCAAACCCCATAAGAGAGCAAGAGCTTCTGCCATCTCCGGTGGCCATTTCGTCCTCGTCCGATGCACTGCCGCCATTTGAAA
This sequence comes from Linum trigynum, assembly GCA_964030455.1. Classification (NCBI taxonomy): domain Eukaryota; kingdom Viridiplantae; phylum Streptophyta; class Magnoliopsida; order Malpighiales; family Linaceae; genus Linum; species Linum trigynum. The sequence continues at coordinate 6,009,287 of OZ034816.1, forward strand.
TGTCCCATCCCCGTTTCTAATCACCATCCCGAAGCCCGTTCCCTCCTCCCCCAACACAGCCGCATCAGTATTCATCTTGAACAACCCCTAAGGCGGAGGCTCCCAGACAACCCTAATCGGTGTCAGCTTAGGTTTCGGGTCAGGGCCCTTCTGCAATTGCTGGTATTCCTCCAGGTAATTCTGTGCTCTCGTCACTACTTCCCACTCCTCGAGCTTGTGGTTGTTGAAGAGATGATTGTTTCTCTCTTTCCAGAGAAACCATAGGGTAATCAGAACCATAGTGAGTTCTTCCTCAGTCGTTCCTTCTATTAGGTTGCAGAGCCATTCCTCACACTTCTTCCCTTCTCCCATGTCAAAATACTTAGCCAAATAACTTGGTCTCCATACTCTTCCGACCCAATCGCAGTCCCTCGTGATATGTTCTTGTGTCTCTACTAGACCACAAAATGGGCATTCATCGTGTGCCTCTGGTATCCTCCTGCTCAGATTTGCACCCGTGGGGAGAATATTACTACCCCATCTCCACACAAACACTCGTACCTTAGGAGGTAGTTTCAGCATCCAGAGCTGTTTCCAATCGATGGGGACATAGTGCTCTACCTGGCTGTTCAAAAATTGTCTCCTCCATTATTTATAGCCCGAGCGGACAGAGTACCTCCCAGATTTCTCCTTTCCCCAAACTCGAACATCTGGTCTTGATCTGAAAGGAAGTGGTATTTGTTTGATCCGATCTCGGTCCACTGGTTGGAAATTTACTTGCAAAAGATTGCTTTTCCACGACCGATTCTCATGATCAATCAATTTCGACACCCTTTCCATCATTCCCAAACCGTTCACCTGTGTTTGAACTTTGTAGTCCTCAGCTGTTGGGATCCATCTATCCCACCAAATTCGTACACTTTCCTCATCTCCTATCCTCCATCTCGTGCCCTCCCTTACCAAACTTTGAGCTTGCATTAAGCTTCTCCATATGTAACTTGGGTTTGTACCCATCTCGGCCTCTAGTATGTCACTATGAGGATAATATTTTGCCTTTAAAACCCGAGCTACTAGGGTGTTAGGATTTTGTAAGAGATTCCAGACCTGTCTTCCCAGGAGGGCTATATTGAAACCATGGAGGTTTCTAAATCCCATTCCTCCCTCATATTTAGGTCGACACAGCTTTTCCCAGCTCATCCAGTGTATCCTTTTCTCCTCCCTTTTCTTTCCCCACCAGAAGCTGGCAATCATACTCTGTATTTCCTGAATCACTCCCTGAGGGATTAGGAAAACTGACATAGCATATAGTGTTTGAGCTTGGGCCACAGCTTTAATGAGTACTTCTTTAGCTGCATTAGATAGGAGTTTTCCTTTCCAGTGTTTGATCTTGTTTCGGACTCTATCAATAAGCTGAGAAAACACAGCTTTTTTTGCCCTTCCAATTACAGTAGGTAGTCCCAGATACTTGTCGTGAAACATGACAGTTTTCATGCCTAGGATTCCAGCCATCTCCTGTCTGTCACTGTCCACAACATTTGTACTGAAGGATAGTTCTGATTTGGCTAGACTGACTTGTTGTCCCGATGCTTTTTCATAATTGCTTAGAATATCCCTCACCACCTCACCCTCTTCTTTCTTATTCTCAAAGAAAAAGATATTGTCATCTGCAAAGAAAAGGTGAGTGATCATAGGGCCATTGTTACTCACTTTTATCCCATGTAATCTCCCCTCCTCCACTACTTTTTTAGTTAAAGCAGACAACCCTTCTGCACAAAGCATAAATAGATAGGGGGATATAGGGTCCCCCTGTCTTAAGCCTCTTGTTGGTTGAATAACAGCTGTTTGGTGGCCATTTATTAAAGCATAATAGGTCACAGTAGACACACACTGCATAATTAATTGAACCCAGTCTTCATGAAATCCCAGTTTAAGCATAATCCCTTCCAGGAAAGCCCATTCTACCCTATCATATGCCTTGGCTATGTCCAGTTTGGCTGCAACATACCCCTTCCTCCCTTGCTTTCTATTCTTCATGGCGTGAAAACACTCAAAACCGACCATTATGTTGTCTGTAATGTTCCTTCCAGGAACAAAAGCACTCTGAGTTTCAGTGATCACCTCGTTTAAGATCCTCTTAGCCTATTGGCCATCACTTTGGATAGTATTTTGTAAAGTACCTTGCATAGTGCAATAGGTCTAAAGTCCTTAGGAGAAATTGGCTTCTGAGTTTTAGGAATCATAGCCAACAGGGTATGGTTTAAAGATCGAGGAATCTGACCTGTTATCAGGATTCTCTGTAGCTCCAAGCAAACTGTATCCCCAACCACTGCCCAGTTCTTTTGGAAGAAAAAGGCTGGCATCCCATCTGAGCCTGGTGCTTTGGTGGGTGCCATTAACTTTAAAGCTTCCCATATTTCCTCCCCGGTAAAAGGAGCCAAAAGTTCTTGATTCATTTGGGGAGTCACTTTAGGCTCCACTGCTGCTAAAACATCCTCCATGTTTTGAATATGCCCTCTCTGGTATAGCTTCTCCAAATACTGCCAGAAACAACTCATAACCTCCTCCTGCCCTTTGAACTCTATTCCATTCTCATCCCTCAGTTCTTTAATTGTGTTCCTTTTCTGTCTGTTTGAGGCTTTTCGATGGAAAAAACCAGTATTCTTGTCCCCTTCCTTTAGCCAGTCTGTGCGAGATCTTTGCCTCCATCTAATCTCTTCAAGATGCAGGACCTCGTTTAGTTCCTTTTCTAACACTCTTCTTTGCAGTAGAACTGACTTGTTCTTCCTTTGCTTAGCAATCTTGGCCAAAGCCTTCTCAATCCTCTTTTTTCGAGCTCTTAGACAACCAAAAGTCCTCTTGCTCCATTCCAACAAAGATTTCTCACAATCCTTGATCCTATCCTCCAGAGGCTTATCAGGATCTTTTATCCATTCTGCTTCAATGATGGCAGAACACTCTTCATGAGTTTGCCAATAAGCTTCAAACTTAAAATGCCATCCCCATCTGACTCTCTCCTCCTGCAAATTCAGCTCCACTTTTATTGGTAGATGGTCAGAAACCCACCTATCCAGATGACACACTCTAGCTTCAAGGAACCACTCCTTCCACTCTGAATTGGCTAAAGCTCTATCAAGTCTTTCTTCTAGGAAGGTTTCATCTACCCTTCCATTATCCCAAGTAAACATATTCTCGTAATATCCCAAATCCTCTAACTGACATTCATCAATCGTTGTTTGGAATTCCTCCATGTTTTGGATATCTGGAGGATTGACTCCATTCTTCTCTTCATAGCTAAGTACTTGGTTGAAATCCCCACAGACCAGCCAGGGCATATTTTGTTGCTCATGCAGCCTTCTGATCATTTCCCAAGTCTGTGGCTTATTTTCTTGTTCAGGCCACCCATAGACTCCTGTAAACCGCCACTGATTCCCTTCAGCCCCTTTGCTAATCCAAACATCAATGAAATTCCGGGTTAAGTTTTTCACAGTCACTTGTATTTCCTCTTTCCATAAGAGCAGCAGCCCTCCTGCTCTACCTTGTGATCCAACACCCTTCCCTTGTGACCATCCGAGTTGTTTGACAGTCTCTTCCCATTCGTGTTCTTGCTTCTTAGTCTCCATAAGGAAGACTATGCTGGGGTCTTGCTCTTTGAGTAGCGCAACTACTCTTGCAACTGTCGTGGGATTCTCCAAACCACGACAGTTGTAGCTCAATACACTCATTGGGCTGGGTGGTCCTGATTCTTATCAGGAGCCGCCATTCTGTCAACCATTTTTGTGGTATCCCTCTCATTTGTTGTTTTCTTCCCGCTTTGTGTTTCCCCTGCTATTTCAGGTCCATTAGCTTCAGTCATTGCTTCCTTTCCTTGGTCTTTTGGATTCACTACCATATGATCAAAAGACAGTGCTCGTGCCTTCTTCTGGAAAGCTTCCCCTCCCTCCATCTCGCTCCTATCTTGCCCCTCTGCTGCCATTGTTCTCTTCTGAGGGGTGAGTTTCACTTGGTTTATTTTCCTACCTCGTCTCTGTTCATGCCTCTTCCAGACTCTCCCAGGGACTCTATTGGTTCCTTTCTCATGGCTCTCCTTTTGGGAGAACAGTTTTACCGCTCCTACTCTCACCGGAGCTTCATGTTTCTTTATTCCCTGTTCAGTGGTGTTCAAATCTCTTGCTTCTTTTCGAGGTTCTTCTCTCTGCTCCTTGTCATCCCCTGTTGGGGACTGGTTTTCAGTGTCCAGCCCTGTATCCATGGGGGCAGGGTCTTTTGCCTTTGGTTTCGAATTTAACTCCATTTCTGCCTGCTTTTCCTCATGTTGGGCTGGCGACTCTTTTCCTGAGTTCGATCCTGAACTCTCCATATCGAATTTCCTTCTCAATTGTCTCCATATCTCATATTCCTCCTTCCTGGCTCTATGTGATAGCCAGTTCCTTGGAGCAGGAGGGGCTGTTCTCAGGTCAAACCCATATGGATCAACTGCTAATTGGGAAGGTCTCGGACACTTAGTTTTGATATGCCCAATTCGTCCACATGAATGACAGAATAGCGGTAGTTTTTCATACTTAATTTGGAACTCCAGTAATTCTCCCCCCACATTTAACTTGATCTTCTTCCTCAAAGGATTATTGATCGATAAACTCACCCTGATCCTCAAGAAATCGTCCCAAAGCTTTTCCGAGCTATCATCAAAGAAGAAAAATTCTCCTAGTCTTGTTGCTATCTTTTCTGCCATTGATTGTGTTCTTAGTTCAGCTGGGAACTCCTTTACCTGAATCCAAATTTCCATCTTGTGCAGGTCAGCAGGTGTTGGCTTCTTAATCCACCAACTAGCAGTGAAGAGCAATGCGTTGTTTTCATAGTGCCAGGGACCCCCATAGCACACTTTGTTACGATCATCCATCTCCAAGAATTGAAAGGCAAACATGTTGTTTCCCAACTCAGTGATTTGATAGCTCTTTTTTAGACCCCACGCTTTGGTTAGGGCATATTTCATGGACTTTATGTTGGGCTCCTTATCTGACAGCAGTCTGCCCACCAGTCCCAGATGACGAACAGCCTCCATACGAACTACATCCACATCAGCATCTTCAACATCTAGAGGCTCCTCATCTTCCTCTTCCAACGTGATTTGGTTTAGCTGATCTTCCAAACCAGCTGTAGGGTTTGTCCCATCCACTTCAACATCGTTCCTCTTCCCTGGCTCTGGATTGACATTGGTGGATTCCATCCCTCTTCTTCTTTGCTTTAGAACCTAAGTTTTTTACTTGGGCTCCACTCCAGCTCTGTATTCCAGCTCTTGTAATCGCGATGTTTATCCTCAGAATTTCAGCACCAACTTGTTCTGACACCAGACTAAGCTTCTCACCGCTCTAAATATCTTTCGTTGCTCAGAGTTTTCTTCTAGGTTTCGGATACGTCTTCCTCTTTCAATCAGAACTCGGAAACCCTAGGATTACCGCCGCTGCTAAAAACTCTCGCTAAACGAGAGAGAAAAATCTGGAAATACATGTCTTTCAGTAAAAAAAAAAAATCTTCGATATAACAAATGGTGTTGATAATATGAAAAATTTAAAATGTTTTTTCATCGGAAGTTCGACGATTAGTCAACTTCCGCCCGTGGTTAATCTTTATGCTCTGACTTTGTTTCTGGACTTTCGAGTTTCGACTATGTTAAAAAAATATGAAAAAGCCAAAAACAACTTCTTGAAAAGGATTAAGCCCATCAATCACAAAAAATAGGACAACGATTTATTTTGAATCAAGCCCAGTTCAATTGATCTGGGCCAAAAGGCCGGGAAAGCTACGAATCCAGCCCAGTTAGCCTATAAGATATGGGGGAATTATCACTGTTATATAATAGTTCGTCTTACTCCAAAACCCTAGTCCAGCCAAGCCACCGAGACAGCCGCAGCTAACCAGGTATGTCCGCCGGCAAAGCTCGAATTTCTCTTCGCCGTTCTTATGGAGTTCTGAACATAGCTGTGTTAACCTTCTTTTTCTTGGTTCGGTCATAGAGAGAAACTCTTACCTTTGTCTATGTCCGTTTTCAACGGATACGGATCTTCTATTACGAGTAGAAATGAACTATAGATCTCGTATGAGTTAACCTGATTTCGCAATCAAATATTCCACAGTCTTCACCCTCATTGCCTTGTTCTACTCTATTTTCGTATTGTGATGTGATTGCTTTTCGGTGACTGTATTTCTGACGTTTCTGGCTTGTATGAAACAGGTAAGAAGTTGTGGGTTTTGCTCGGAGTTCCCAACAATGGCGCCTAAAGGTATGCCTTTCTTTCTTGCTCATACCTTTACCGCTTTCACAATGTCTGAACATAGAACAAGCTAGAAATAAGTCCCTTAGCTTCATCTTCCTTCCCTTGGGTTTCCATAATTGCATTGATGGTGTTATGAGTAGGGTTATGTTCCGTACGGAGTGTCGGAGAGATGAATTGTTTGGGCTAGTATGCGGCGCTTTAATAATGTCTTTGTGTGGTTTTAACTTTTAAGGTTTTGAATTTCCACCGATTTTTACAGCTGATGCTCCCAAGAAGGCTGATCCTAAGGCACAGGCTGCTAAGGCAGCCAAGTCTGTGAAATCAGGGCCAACCTTCAACAGGAAGGCCAAGAAAATCAGGACTAAGGTCACCTTTCACCGCCCCAGGACTCTCAAGAAGGAGAGGAACCCCAAGTATCCGCGAATCAGTGCACCTCCAAGGAACAAGCTTGACCATTACCAGATTTTGAAGTTCCCATTGACTACCGAGTCTGCAATGAAGAAGATCGAGGACAACAACACCCTTGTCTTCATTGTTGACCTCCGTGCCGATAAGAAGAAGATCAAAGCTGCTGTCAAGAAGATGTACGACATTCAGGCCAAGAAAGTTAACACCTTGATCAGGTAAACATGGCTCTTTTGAAATCAGATCAGGTTGAATATTATGACTGTTGGAATCAGTATTGATTCTGTTAATCTAACCTGAATTGCCCTTGTTGGCGTCTCTTTCCAGGCCAGATGGAACCAAGAAGGCTTATGTCAGGTTGACTCCAGACTATGATGCCTTGGATGTGGCAAACAAGATTGGGATTATCTAAGTTCCATTCTTTTTGTAGCTACTGCTTCTCAGACTCTGAGCATTATTTTAAGATTTTGACAGTTTTGTTAGTTATATGGTGTTAGCAGTGTTCATCCATGTCTGTACCTGTCTTTCCATAGATGTTTGGAGTATTCAAGTTTTCAGTTTACGACATTTTCATTTTGAAGTTCTATATCAGTATCCATTATGCTTTTCAATATTAGTATCCGTTATGCTCTCATTAGAGTTCCGACTTCCTGTTGATACACATAGAAACCCTCTGCTGAAAGATGTTTATCAAGTCCATGCGCTTTGATTAGGGGTGGCTATACGGTCCGGTCCGTTTAAATTGGTTCAAATTGATCCGGTCCAGTCCGGTCTTTTTGAAAATATAAGGACCGAAGATTGGATTGGATACAGTCCGGTCTTGATCCGGTCCGGTTTTGATCCGGTCCGGCCCAATTCGGTCTTGATTTTACATTGAGATTGTGGGATTTGAGTGGCCTAAGGCCTTAAAGGGTGAGGAGTTGGTTAAGTTTTGTACTAAGTGCAAAGGTTTGTGACCGTTTATGCAAATTACCCTTAAGTTTTGGGTGTTGAGCTCTCTTATCCGGTCTTTATCCGGTTTTTTACCTCAAATCTAAGCCCAAAGATTGGATTGGATTGTTTACTATTCGGTTCCGGTCCGGTCTCGGTCAGGATTATACGGTCCGGTTTCCGATTTTTAATCCGGTCCCAGTCCAAATAGCCACCCCTAGCTTTGATATTGAGTTTTTCCAATTTGGTACTGTGGCTGTCAACAGAGCAAGAATAGTAAAAAAGAGATGTATTCATCTGAAAACAGGGAAATGAATTTTGGTGATTATTAGCCTTATACAACTCTGCAAAATGCACACACTAATATTAATATTGAAGAAAATCCATTGGTCCTTGTTGAGAATGTCACTTCAGACATTGGCAAGTTTGAATGATTCTACTACTGTCTGCAACTTATCCTTCATCTTCCCCCATCTCCTCTCGTTAGCTCCTGTTGTCAACGTATATAGCTTTCCTGCAACCGAAAGGAGATGAGTAGTTCACTTCACTTCAAAACTTTTGACAGAGCCTGAGATAAGGAAAAGTGATACGATCTTACCGTTGCCAATGACAATTGTACTAAGAGCGTGGCGGGTGAAGTTGGGCGCTTGAGCTACGAACTCGAATGTGTAATAAGCTTTTCCATCAACATCTTGCTGCAACCATTGACACACAATCTTCTTACAAAATTGCAAGAAAAATCTTCCAAGCAACATAAGGGGAAACCAGACCAACCTCCTTGGCTTCAATTAGTTTAGTCTTCTGGGAAGGAGGGGCTAAAACCTTCTTGATCAGTGTTCCTGCAACCTGATCCGGAGGCCCGAAATCTCGAATATCTTGCTTGTTAGTTGGGAACACGGTTACACTCACACTTTCAAGTGGCTCAATCACGTCTTTGAACACTTTATCTTGACCTTCTATCGTCACTTCCTGGACAAAACATTTTATGGAAGTTCTGAATTAGAAACAGAGGAAAGGGCAGCAATCAAGCAATCAACAGTAGAAAGAAGGGCATACTTGCCAACCGAATGGGTAGAGGAATGAGTATCCATCCTTATTGTCCGTGACCGGCAGGAACCCCTTTCTATTTTCTGCAGCAACTGAACCATATCAAGGATGGCCTCTTAGGATATTACTATTACAGAAATCAATGCCCACCACCACATACAACTAGGAAGAGAGTTCCCATTGCTATATCTCAGTATATATACGCAAGTCTGCATTTGGTTCAGTGGGTACTTACATGATGTAGAAGAAGTCTGATCAACCAGAGAAACCAGAGGGGCAATCACCCCAACAGCAACCAATTGGCGTCTACCTGATGATGAAGATGATGTTGCTGCAATAAACAAATTTCAACAGCAACCAAGTCTGATCAACCATAGCGCAGATATTTGGAACCCAAATTTCAACTAAACTCGTCCCTCCAAAATGGTCAGTTCGTTGTCTCTTTCTAGAAATGTCCAATTGGAAAATGCCAGAAACCCAATGTTCAAGTTCTGTCGCATTTGGCAAATAAATACCGACTAAGCAGGCTACGCAACGAAATGAAACTCACTTGGAGCTTGAGACTGGGAAGCAGGGGAGCTAAGTGAAGATTGGTCGGCTCGAACAAGAAACGAAACGCCTCTTCCTTGCTGCTGCTTCTGCAATCCTCCAGCCTGCTGCAGGACCCAAAATAGGAAGGTGAGTCCATTACATGAAAAAGATCAAATTTAGGCTATTGGGTTGGGTGAGGAAGTCGGGTAGAGGAAAAACGGAGGACCTGGCGAGGGAAGAAAGACAATGTGCGATAGAGAGAAGGTGAGGTTTGTAGGGAAGCCATGGCCGGCCGAGCGGCTGGGTAAATGCGGAGAAAATGCAGAGAAAGTTGTTCGGGAAGTGAGGTTGTGGAAATGGGGAGATTGGTGATGATGATGACTGTCTGTTTCTGTGGTGAAGACGAGACGAGACGAGAGCTTGTCTTCTTCAATTTGATTCTTTTTCGCTCACACTAGCTTATCCTTTCTTTTAGGGCTGGGAATCCAGACCAAACCGTATGGGAAACCGCGGTCTAGACCGGATCGTATGGTTTGGTCTAGACCGTGAGACTAGAACTATAGTTTGGTCTGGTTTGCGGTCTCCTCCTTTAGTGCGTGGTCTGAAGTGGTCTGGACCGCGGTCTACCGCAGTAAACCGTAACAGACCGCGACACACTACCTACTACCTTGGACAAAAATAACACTAAATTGAACCTCCATATGTGTATTTGAAGAACAAAGTTAGTTGATTCTTCATCTAATTGAGAGCCAACAAATTGCAAAATGATCGCTTATATGTTATCTCCTTATCAAAGTACCACACAAAAATTAGAAAGACTCATAAATAATATTCACAGATAATTTCTAGACTATGGAGTCGATAAAAATTAAACACTACAAAAAAAATTCGTTCACCTTGATGAGATAAGGAAAATTATTGAGAGATATGCGACCATCTTAGTGGTTCGAAATTACCTCGACGTCATAAAAAAGGTTATCAACTGGGAGAATCTTCAGATCACTCGAGAGAGGAGAGAAGCAGTAGCACAAAGACGAATAGGGAAATAAGGCTATTTGAAAATTGAAAAAAATCCACTTCTATCCTCATATTTCTTCTCATTTAATACGATCACAATTTTTTTGTTTCACTAGCATATTGGTCACTAGATTTTTTTTATAGATACCGGTGAAGGGTTGGAGGGCGGACAAGAGTTAATTTTTTTTAACATGGTCTGTCTCGTCCAGACCGTATGGTATATGGTCTGGTCCAAGGTCTGTGTTCCAACCTCTCGGTATGGAACACAAACCGTATCTATAGTCTGGTCTGGACCGGACCGCACTGTTTCCCACCCCTACTTTCTTTCCCTTGGTTCAGTTTTTGGCTTTTTACGTTAAGGTTCTCCAATTCCTTTTAATAGATAATTCAGTCCTCCTTTTCATTAAACCGGACAAACTGGGGAAAAAATCCCAAGTTACACATGTTTTTAAAAAAAAATTCTCAAAATACACACGTTATGAAAATAATTCCCAATCTACGCATGTTTGGGCCATCACCGCTGTCGACGAAGACAATGATTGCATCGCCGCTGTCGACGAAAACAGTGATTGCATCACCGCTGTCGACGAAGACAGTGATTGCTAGGGGTGGGCGTTCGGTCGGTTCGGTTTGAACCGAACCGAAAAGGGGTGTGCCGAATTTCCGAAACAGCATATACTGAAACCGAATTCGAACCGGTCTATAGTTCGGTTCGGTTCGACCGAACCGAATTATAGATCGGTTCGGTTCGGTTTTGCCAGGTTGAACCGAATTCTGTTGCCTTTTGGACAATAGGCATGCTTCCTGCTGGCCTTCGAATTTGGAGTGTGGGACTGGGAGGCGCGAGTGGTGGCTTGGTGGCTGTCGGCGGGAGTGGTCTGCCGAGTGTGGGACTGGGAGGCGGCGGCCGGCGATTGGAGTGGCGCTGGTCGGCGACTGGAGTGCCGACTGTGGGAGAAGTCGATTCGAGGGTCGGGGTCACGGGGAAACGGCGAAACGCCGTCGGGAAGAGGCTGGCGGCTGCGGCGGCTGCTGATTCGTAGAGGAGGTTGGCGGTGTTCTCTTCTCGGGGACGGCCGGACGAGGACGGGGAGGGAGAGTCGGGGTGTCGGGGACGGGGGTCGGGGAGGGAGAGGCCTTGCCGCGCCGCCTTGGTGCTGCGACGGCTGCTGCTCAGGATACACTGACGGGGAGGGAGAGTCGGGGAGGGAGAGGCGGCTGCTGCTCACAGAGACACAGACAGACTCGGATGGGTAGGGTTTGGGGTCTCACTCTCACAGACAGACTCGGAGGATGGGTAGGGTTAGCGGTTAGGGTTTTCTCAATTGTGATTTGTGGGCTTCAAATTGGGTTTTACTTAGGGGTTTGGGGCAAACAGGTTGGGCTTGGGTAGGATGGGTAGTAGGCCTGGCCTGCTGCTGAAGTCTGAAAAGGGTTGGGTTAATGGGTCATTGGGTATTTGGGTTGGGTCTTTTACTTTTCGGAAATTCGGTCGGTTTCTCGGATTTTCGGTTCGGTTTAACTGAAGCTGGTTCCCGAATTGGTGGAATTTCTCAGCCGAACTCCGAACCTAATAAGACAAAATTCGGTTTCGGTCGGTTTATGATCGGTTCGGTTCGGTAAAACCGAACCGTATGCCCACCCCTAGTGATTGCATCACTGCAGTACACTGCCGCGGTGAAGGCCTGACCTGCGTCGAAACTTTAAACAAACGTAACTTTGTGTTCGGTTATCCGATCGTAGCGAATTTTTTTTATTCCACATAATTTTTCGAGATCTTGCAAGCCGCTAATTGCCGTAGGCGGTTTGGTCCCGCCTTCGTCTCGAAAATATGTCGTTTGCTACCCCGAACGAGCCTTTTTCGATTTCGTCAAACTTTCAACGATCATATCTTTGTGCTCCACAATCAGAAAATCATGAATTTTTTTTGATTTCGCATAACTTTTTAAGGACTACAATTTTTAGTAGGAGAGAATTTTCAAAAAATGAATTATTTATGGATATAAGGGGTTTTGGGAATAACTTTACCTTCCTTTTCAGGAATCCAAGTACATTCCGAAAATATGTCTATGATAAAAATTGTAGTCCTTAAAAAGTTATGCGAAATAAAAAAAAAATTCATGATTTTCGGATTGTGGAGCACAAAGTTATGGTCGTTCAAAGTTTGACGAAATCGAAAAAGGCTCGTTCGGGGTAGCAAACGACATATTTTCGAGACGAAGGCGGGACCAAACCGCCTACGGCAATTTGCGGCTTGCAAGATCTCGAAAAATTAAGCGGAATCAAAAAAAATTTCGTCGAAAGCGATGATGCAATCACTGTCTTCGTCGACAGCGGTGATGGCCCAAACATGCGTAGATTTAGAATTATTTTCATAACGTGTGTATTTTGAGAATTTTTTTTAAAAACATGTGTAACTTGAGATTTTTTCCACAAACCGGCTCTTATATTATCTTGGTCCTTGGATAACTGCCCGACGAGTCCAGCCCAACACCCCAGGCAGGCTGACATGAAAGCCCATCCCAGCAAAAACGTGGCTGTAGTTGGACCATCCACGTCCATGTGTCATTTATTTGCAATTTGAAATGTATTCTCTCATACAATTAGGGATGGCAAAAATATCCCTAACCGTGGATATTCGCCCGAATACGATCTAATCGGGTAGGGTAAAACCCGAACCCAAAGGACATTTAGTGGATATGGGTAAAACCCAAACTCGAATATTGCGGGTAATGGGTGGGCATGGGTTTCTCACTATTCAACCCGAACCCGCCCGATTATACAGATGCATATGTATTTTGTCTAGAAATAATCATTATTTTTCTCTAAAATATTTTATATTTAGCATATAAATATAATATTTTCATGAAATTGTCTTGTTTTAATTAATTTTGTTCATTCTAGTGAACTATTGTCGTACTTTCCTCTTAAGTAATGTGAGAATACGTGTGAATGATAACATATTTGTTAGAGTTATGAAGAGAAATTATTACTCATGGATAACCGTGGGTATTCGAAACCCGAACGGGTATGGGCATGATTTTAATGTTCTACCCGTTTCACATGTGGGTATGGGTATGGTTAAAACCCGAACTACTTTGGGTAGGGTAACGGATATGCACTATCCGTCCCCGACCCGACCCATTGCCATCCCTAGATACAATTTCGACAACTTTTAACATTTTTATTCCAAATAATCTATACATACAATTCAATTGATGTTTTTGAAATAAACATATTCTTTAAATACAGGTATCATTTAAAATTAATCAAAGGGACAAGGAGAAATATTTGAGAAAAAAAGATATGGTGACATTGCATGGCACAAAAACCCAGTTGCACTCAAAGGTAAAAATGATTGTTAACAAACTTTGTTCATATTGTTTCGGTCATGGATGCACGAGTTGATTATTTTGAGCTGAGACTATATAAATATACAACTAAAACAACTCATTTTCCCTATAACATTGTAATAGAAAACTTGAATTTTAACTTGCAATAAAAATATATTTTGACGTGACAATTGTCGATATTAGACTCAAATTATATTATATTTTTGTGTAAGTTCTTTTGCCATCAACAATTGTCTTCCCCGTTCCAAAATCTTAGCAGAAAAGTTCATTGCAAGAATAATAAAACAAGGAATCATATGCAGGCAGTGGATAAATTTCATGTGAGGGAAAAAGCGAGGGAAGAGAGAAAGACAGAGCAAATGCACTGGCAAAAAGCACAAAAATATAATAATCACAATAAATTAACATATAGCAAAAAGTCATTATTAATTAATTAAGAAATAAAAGGAGAAATGGAACCACACGAGCTCGAGGCCAATTCTCAATCATGATTCATGAATCATGCCCGTTGGCCGTGGCTATTTTGCTAAGCTCACCTGCCGAATGACCAAAATACCCTCTAGTTTAAGAGGCGAAGTGTTGGGTTTTTTTTACCAGCTCACCACAGCTGGATGCTGGAGCCAGGAGGACGGTCGGGTCACCAATTCAAAAAGGGAGCAAACAATTCTTTTCTTATTTATTGTTCTCAACTTTGGTAAATAAGAAAAATAAATTGTTCATTCTTCACAATTTCACATGCCTTATTTCATTTCCGCATGTATCTTGTCGGTTGATTATATGTCGTGTCACTTATAAAATATAGCGATTGGATATGCGTAACAATAATTTTGAAATCAATTATTATTATGCGCATTTAATGACTATGAATTGTAAGATGCGAGATAAAAAAATATAAACACAGTTGCGTGTCTCGTGATTCATAACTCACGCAATCACAATTACATAACTTCAACTTGGGTTGCAATGAACAGAGGATGATGACTAAAAGTAAGTGAAGAAGAGAGGTAAGAATAGAACGAGAGAATTCGAAACATCCAATCTCAATTCGCGATCAAATTAAATTTCAACTCACATATGTAAAGTGACAAATTATAAACCAACACCTTATTTGAAATCACAACTGGACTCCATATGTCTCAAATTCTTACATTTAACTCAAAAAATAAATATTATTCCCTAACTTAACCTTCTAATAAAATCTAAATTGGTTATATACTCTAGCCTTGAATGTTATTATGTCTGTACATCATCAGAAGAAGCCAAACGAGTCAAGTAACCCAATTAGTTGATGCCTGATGGAGAATAACTTTTTTTTTATACATATTAAATGGCCAAACCCGGGTTTAACCACGGATAAAAAAATGTTTAATAAAATCAACAAAAATGTCTGTTACAATATCTGATTTTGGGCGGGATTAAAGTAAAGTATGCATTTTAATTTTTATAATTGGTTTCGCGACCGGGGTTGCCCGGCTGAAAGCCTGAAACTGAAAATTTCCCTGCTGTGTCCGCCTCTTTTGACTCAGTCGTCTTCTTCCTTCATCACACTCTCCCGCACCTAAAAAAAAACCCTTTTCCCCAGAATTTTATTTCGCTAAAGAAAAGAAAAATTTTCCATCTCCTTCTCCCAGCCGAGAAAATCACTAGCAAACAGAAAAGGGCGAGAGAAAGAGAGCAGAAACGAAGACAGGCAAATTGAGGAACAGTCCTGGGCATCACCATCAAGCCCCCCAGGCTAGCCTACCCACCTCGACAACCAACTCCATTCCACAGTCATATTCTTTCATTTCATCGTGGAAACTTGCCGATTTTCCTCTAAATTTGGCGGATCTACTGCTAAATTTAGAGGAAGAACAGCTGAAAGGGGGAGACACAGGGAGTGGATTCTAGGGTTTTGATACACACTACTGCAATCTCAAACACACCTACTCCCTCTTTGTCCCTTTGCACCTCTCGCCAAGATGATGATCTCGCGGGGACTCTTTGGGTGGTCTCCGCCACACATACAGCCGTTGACGCCTGTTTCCGAGGTGTCGGAGCCGCCGGAATCTCCCTCCCCCTACCTCGACCTCAGCGCTGAGGCCGCCGCAACTGGCGCAGCTGCGCAGGCCGAAGCCGACGAGGAGATGGAGGAAGCCGAGGAGATGGAGCAGCCTCCAGCCGCCGTGCCCTTCTCTAGGCTGTTTGCTTGCGCGGACCGGTTGGATTGGGTGCTCATGATCGTTGGCTCGGTTGCTGCGGCTGCACATGGGACTGCCCTAGTTGTTTACTTGCATTATTTCGCCAAGATTATTGAAGTTATGCGGATTGGTGGTAGTACTAGTGCGGAGGAGCGGTATGATAAGTTCATGGATGTGAGTGTCAGTTGATTTCTCTCCTTCTCGTCGGCATTTTGAGGCTTTGTTACTTGTGTTCAAGGTGGATTAGATGTTACTTTAGGTCATGGCGTTTCTTAGGGGGTCTTTAGTTGATGCCAAACCTGCTTAGTCTTTCGTAAGTGTGAATTTGTTATCTTGATTGAGCTAGGTGATTCATTCTATTCAATAGCTGTATCAGTATCAAGCATGGAATCTGGGATTTGTGAAGCTATTGTTTATTTCGACAGTCGGTTGCGCTATTGTTTACTGAAAATGCACACTAATTATGCATGGCTGTTGGTCAGCTTGGTGTTCCTTGTAGGGTGTTTACTTTAATTCAAGGTCGATTGGTAACTGCACATATGAATTATTGTGCTTTAAGACACGTCAAATTGCCGTTGAACTCAAGAGGATTTGTAGTGTGATTAAACTGGAGTAACTTAAGCTTGACAAAAGGACTTTTGAGAAATGAATACAGAGTAAATATTAGACTCTGGTCTGAAATATGGACGTACTGAGTTATTTGAACATTGTGAGAGCGCTGCTTTCGTATATGTTGATAGTAGGTATCGAGGGTTGCTTTGATGAAACAAGGGGAACATTGTGGACCTGATTTGTGTTTTTACTTTTTCGGCAATTGTTGGTGTCGTTTCTGTGTTTAATGTATTGGCAGAAAGTTTACTTCTCTGGACTGCTGTGCATTGAATAATTTGGGATAAAATTTTGAAGTTTGGCATGGACAATGGTGGAAGTTACATGCAAACTTTTGGGGTTTCCAAAAGATCCTGACTAAGTTATTTGCTCGGGATAGGTTATGCGTGAATGTTGTTTGATGTCCTGGCTAGGTGGTGAGAAATGTTTTTATGGATTGCTATGAAGGTTTTCTTCTTCCAGCTATTCTCCTCAATCTAATTTGCTCTCGAGATTGTATATAAGACTGTATGGCATGTGCTGTTTTGATGACTATTGAACATTGTTGGACTGTTGACACACCAATTTTCTTCTCGGCTACTGGTTTCTTGTTTCACTGCTTTAGTTGGGTGTACAAGATGCTGCTTTTATATGTGCTTAATGGTGGCTAAAGTATGACCTAATTTTTCATTTTTTTTCTGCGCTTCTCTTATGCAGCTTGCTTTAGCCATTGTTTATATTGCCGGGGGTGTTTTTGCTGCTGGTTGGATAGGTAATAATGAGATGCTGAATATGGTTGTTTCCATCCCACTGTGACTTTGTATAGCCAGTTCTTGATCTTGCAGTTGGTCTGAATGTCTCTTTGTAGAGGTATCATGTTGGATTCTAACGGGAGAACGTCAGACTGCCGTCATCAGGTCAAACTACGTTCAAGTGCTACTTAACCAGGACATGAGTTTTTTCGACACATATGGGAATAATGGGGACATTGTAAGCCAAGTATTAAGTGATGTACTACTCATTCAATCTGCTCTTAGCGAAAAGGTATGGCATTGCTAAAGTGTTACTTTTTCCTTTGTTTGAATTCTGTAATACTAGGTAACATGTCATCTGCCTTTTCGTGGCGCAGGTTGGAAACTATATACATAACATGGCTACATTTTTAAGTGGTCTTGTTATTGGATTCATCAACTGCTGGCAGATCACCCTCATAACATTAGCCACCGGTCCATTCATTGTTGCTGCAGGAGGCATATCAAATATATTTCTTCATCGGCTTGCAGAAAGTATTCAAGATGCATACGCGGAAGCTGCTAGCATCGCTGAACAGGTTTGTATGTTTCCCTTTTAGATGAATGAGAGTGCCACAACCTTTCATTAACTTGCTGAAGCCACCCCATCCCCTCCCCGTTTCAGTTTCTCTATTTGTGTTATTGAACTACATATCCTACTAGCTTCCTCTATATCTTATTGAATGAATTCAAACTAAATATGCTTTCTTGTCCAATTATTGCATATGTTCCCTTGAACTATTCTCCTTAGAAGACTAGGTGTATCTAAGGATCAGTGCGGCATTCCATTCTCCATTCATCTGTTTCCAAGTAGGGGCCAGTTGAACTGATGGACTCGGATAATGACTGTGGTTGGTCTGGAATTAGGATGCCATATGACCTCATGCTTCTGTGGCATGGCCCCAGTATGAACCCCATATGTTTCTTGGATGGTTACTGGACAGTGATCTTTTGAATTCGAAGTTATTTTACCATGATATCCATTATAGTTTCTGGATCATGTTCAGAATGCTGGACCTCCAATTGTCTGGTTAGACAATTGTCTAGAATTAGAAGTTAGAAGTGAAAAGGAATTAGACTAGGACACATAGTATTTTCTTATCTAATCTGTTCTCGCCAGTCGCAACCGTTTGTTCTTGGTACCATTAATAGATGCTCAGATGAGTTTTTCTGTTATAGATAATTTCAAATGAAGTTTTTCCTCTGGGGTTGGTGTAGCCATCAATTTATATTCTGCGCATATTTTCCAATCACTGAGCATGATACCTGCCCGTGCATTGTTTTTTGTTACTTCCTTGGTAAAGAGGCTAAGTCTTGAATGGTGTCTAGTTGCGATTTGTTGGTTACTTTAATTTTTGAACGAAATTATTTGAGTACTGAATTTGTTTGGAAAATTGCAGGCTGTATCTTATATTAGGACCTTGTATGCTTTCACAAATGAAACTTTGGCCAAGCATTCATATGCTAACTCTCTACAAGCAACTCTAAGATATGGTATTTTGATTAGTCTTGTACAAGGACTTGGGCTTGGCTTTACATATGGGCTCGCGATATGTTCTTGTGCCTTGCAACTTTGGGTTGGTAGGTTCCTTGTTACACATGGCAAGGCTCATGGTGGTGAAATTGTAACAGCACTCTTTGCTGTAATTTTGAGTGGCCTGTAAGTGTCCTAATCTCACGTCTGTCTACAAGTGCAATATATTTTGTGATAATAGTTCTCACACGTGTTATCTTGTCATTTAGTGGACTGAATCAAGCCGCAACAAACTTCTACTCATTCGATCAAGGTCGCATCGCTGCTTATAGACTTTTTGAGATGATAAGCAGATCCTCCTCCACTGTTAATCAAGAGGGTAACACCTTATCTTCAGTCCAAGGAAATATTGAGTTTCGGAATGTGTATTTCAGCTATCTGTCACGTCCTGAGATCCCTATCTTGAGTGGCTTTTACCTGACTGTTCCTGCGAAAAAGACTGTAGCACTTGTTGGAAGAAATGGCTCAGGGAAAAGCAGTATCATCCCACTCATGGAGCGGTTTTATGATCCTACCTTAGGTATGATGCCATACTGTTTCCTGTTCCCTTGTAAGCTCATGTGATGATTGCAATTGAAGCACAATGAATTCGTTTCCCTTGCTGATACTAGCACATTTCATTTATTGTGCAGGAGAAGTTCTTCTTGATGGAGAAAATATTAAGAATTTGAGACTGGAATGGCTGAGAAGCCAAATTGGACTCGTCACCCAGGAGCCTGCTCTGCTTAGTCTAAGTATAAGAGACAATATTGCTTATGGACGTGATGCTACTTCAGATCAGATTGAAGAGGCTGCAAAAATAGCTCATGCACATACGTTTATCAGTTCATTGGAGAAAGGATATGCTACTCAGGTGAATATTATAAAACACGCAACTCTCTAGAATGTTCTGTGCCCCCCTCTTCTCAAATCATTGCTATTTCTTTTCAGGTGGGTAGGGCAGGCATTTCCTTGTCGGAGGAGCAGAAAATCAAACTTTCTATCGCCCGAGCTGTGCTTTTAAATCCAACAATTCTTTTGCTTGATGAGGTCACTGGGGGGCTCGATTTTGAAGCTGAGAGGGCAGTTCAAGAGGCCTTGGATCTCCTCATGCTAGGCCGGTCAACGATAATAATAGCTCGGCGTCTTAGTCTTATAAGAAATGCTGATTATATAGCTGTTATGGAGGAAGGTCAGCTTGTGGAAATGGGTACACATGATGAATTGTTGTCTTTAGATGGATTGTATGCTGAGCTTCTCAAATGCGAAGAAGCTGCGAAGCTTC
Organism: Linum trigynum; assembly: GCA_964030455.1. Classification (NCBI taxonomy): domain Eukaryota; kingdom Viridiplantae; phylum Streptophyta; class Magnoliopsida; order Malpighiales; family Linaceae; genus Linum; species Linum trigynum. The sequence goes on from OZ034816.1 coordinate 6,029,178, forward strand.
CCAGGAGGTATGGTGTAACGACTATACTTAGAACTGCTTTGTTCATATCTGCTGCAAGCATGATTGTTTTTCCCAGTACCAGTTTGAATAATATTTATTTTGAAAATTTTGTTTGCTTATGGAATCATCACTTTGTCCAGAATGCCAGTTAAAAATTACATGGATGCTTTTCAAGTTGAAAAAGATTCCTCTGCTAGTCACAGCTTCCAAGAGCCGACCTCTCCAAGAATGGCCAAGTCTCCCTCTCTTCAAAGAGCTCATGGTGTCATGCGTCCTCCTGATGGCACCTATAGTTCACATGAGTCTCCAAAAGTTCGGAGTCCCCCGTCAGAGACAATGAGAGAAAATGGCCTCTCTTTGGATGGATCTGAAAAGGAACCAACAATTAAAAGGCAAGATAGTTTTGAAATGAGACTTCCTGAGTTGCCCAAGATTGATGTCCATCCCACACATCAACAAAAATCAAATGGATCTGACCCTGAATCCCCTGTATCTCCACTTTTAACTTCTGATCCCAAAAATGAGCGTTCACACTCTCAGACTTTCAGTAGACCCCACAGTCACTCTGATGATTTTCCTCCTAAACTGAAGGATTTGGAGGATGCAAAGCATCGTGAGTCACCATCCTTTCACAGACTTGCCGAACTTAGCTTTGCCGAGTGGCTTTATGCTGTGTTAGGAAGCATCGGTGCTGCTATATTTGGCTCATTCAATCCACTTCTAGCTTATGTGATTGCTTTGATCGTTACTGCTTATCATAGAAGGGATGAACACTCTCACTTGCGTCATGAGGTGGACAAATGGTGCTTGATAATCGCCTGCATGGGTGTAGTGACGGTTATTGCAAATTTTTTGCAACATTTCTATTTTGGTATTATGGGGGAGAAAATGACCGAAAGGGTGAGGAGAATGATGTTCTCAGGTAAATGATAAATCCATTACTAGTTTCGTGTAATAAAAATGTTGACCAATCTGGTATCAGCTTCCTGAGGATGAAAGTCACTAGCTTATTTGTGCTTTTTCTCTGACAGCAATGCTTCGAAATGAAGTTGGATGGTTTGATGATGAAGACAACAGTGCTGACACACTATCAATGCGCTTGGCCAATGATGCCACATTTGTGCGAGCCGCATTTAGCAACCGGCTTTCTATATTTATACAAGACAGTGCTGCAGTTATTGTGGCCGTTGTCATTGGGATGTTATTGCAGTGGCGATTGGCTCTGGTGGCCTTGGCAACCCTGCCCATTCTCATCATTTCTGCAATTGCCCAGGTGTGTATTTTCGTTTATGCCTCTGAACTTCCATCTAAAGTTTCTAAAGCACAACTCGGACAGTTTTAAGAGACTTCAGGAAAAAGCTACCATGCCACCATCTGCCAACTCTAGTATTCAGGATTAGGTTGTGGGTTCTATTGCAATTTGGAATGGAGTGGACTGCCATTGTTATTCACTTGATTCTTTATGACGACACTCTTTAAATTGATTGATTGTTTTTTATTTGTGTTTTTGGCTCCATATGACTTGCAAATTGTATTAGTGTAAGTTCTGAACTCGATACTTTACTGGATGTGACAATTACTGATTTTAGTTCAAGTATCACAATCCTCCATACGATAGTGCAATGGTGACGTCTTTTGGCTTTTTTGTCCATATAAATGGACTGACATCTCAATGCTGACTTTAATTTATTGCAGAAACTGTGGCTAGCTGGATTCTCAAAGGGAATCCAGGAGATGCACCGGAAGGCTTCATTGGTTCTTGAGGATGCTGTTAGAAACATCTACACTGTTGTAGCTTTCTGTGCTGGCAACAAAGTAATGGAACTCTACAGGTTGCAGCTCCAGAAAATATTCAAGCAGAGCTTTTTGCATGGTGTGGCCATCGGATTTGCTTTTGGCTTTTCTCAATTTCTTCTCTTTGCCTGTAATGCGCTGCTTCTCTGGTACACTGCCTATGCCGTGAAGGAGGGCCACATGAGTTTGTCTACTGCACTCAAGGGATACATGGTTTTCTCATTCGCAACTTTTGCGCTGGTGGAGCCTTTTGGGTTGGCACCTTACATACTCAAGCGCCGAAAGTCTCTCATCTCAGTGTTTGAGATTATAGACAGGGTGCCCAAGATTGAGCCTGACGAGAATTTGGCACTAAAACCTCCGAATGTCTTCGGTAGCATTGAGTTGAAGAATGTTGATTTCTGTTATCCAACCCGTCCAGAGCTGTTGGTATTAAGCAATTTCAGTCTCAAAGTCAATGGGGGTCAAACGGTAGCAGTAGTAGGAGTATCAGGGTCGGGAAAGAGCACCATCATCTCTCTGATTGAGAGATTCTATGATCCAGTTGCTGGTCAGATTACGCTGGACGGCCGAGATTTGAAACTTTATAACCTCAGATGGTTGAGGAGTCACATGGGTCTTGTTCAGCAGGAACCGATCATCTTCTCAACAACTATTAGGGAAAATATCATCTACGCTAGGCACAATGCTAGTGAAGCTGAGATGAAGGAAGCCGCAAGAATAGCAAACGCTCATCATTTCATCAGCAGCCTACCTCATGGTTATGACACTCACGTGGGAATGCGCGGTGTGGATCTGACCCCAGGGCAGAAGCAAAGAATAGCAATTGCTCGGGTGGTGCTCAAGAATGCACCAATTTTGCTACTGGACGAAGCTAGTTCTTCCATAGAATCCGAATCCAGTCGGGTGGTGCAAGAGGCACTAGATACACTGATAATGGGGAACAAGACGACCATCTTGATTGCTCATAGAGCTGCAATGATGAGACATGTGGACAATATTGTGGTTCTAAACGGAGGACGGATTGTGGAAGAGGGGAGCCATGATGGCTTGATGGCAAAGAACGGGTTGTATGTCAGATTGATGCAGCCTCACTTTGGCAAAGGCTTGCGCCAGCATCGTCTTATTTAGGGTTTGGCTTTATCCGTTAGTATGTCTGAAGTCTCGATTTTTGGTTATACAAGCAGCTGGCCTCTCGTTCTCGGTGCAAGTATAAAGGAAAATGCTACAACAGGAGCTATATGCGTTGTGGGAGTGTCGATAAGATGGCAGCTATATCCAGAGTGGACAGACATGTGTATGACGATACTAAGAAGGCTTACAACAATGTTAATCGAGAGAAATGAGAGGTTGTGCAGTGGGTGGGGGAAGCTTTTGAGTTGTTCAGACTTTAGGATTTAGGAAGGCTGGTGATTTTGATGTTTGAAGGTGATGGTTGGTCAGGTCTGCTCAGGGTGTGGCTGGATGAAGATAATTCTTTGTGGAGGCATGGAGTGGTGTTAGTAGGTTGATGGACCAATGGTTTCTTGCCTCCATGGTAATATATATGTTTTGATTTGTTGATTATCACGTCGCGCGCGGGAAATGGACTAGAAGAAAGGGAGAGTAGTGTAATTCTATATCTAGTGATGTGTGTTTGGGTTTTCTCGTTGGTTAGATTTCGAAATCTTTGATGGTCTTCTTGAATGTAATCGGTTAATGGAGCACTGCAGCAGAGTGATCGGGCCACTGTATATTCTTTTACCATACTGGAAGGGGTAAATTAAGGAGGGAAGGAGGAGGAAGGGGCATTTGTTGTAATCTTTTTTCTCTGTAAATAACCACGTTGATAATTCTATAGCTTTTTCAACATTCCTCAACTACTGTAACATTGGTTCATGCTAATTGACATGATGATGCAATGTGAGTATGGCTTGGCGATAGATCTAGGAGCCCTGTAACTGGATTACAGTAAGGAATCATCAAATGTCGAGCAACTTGAAAGAGTCGGCAACAACTTTGAGCTGATTGCGAACCCTTTTCCACCGTCTCTCGTTTGCTCCTACGATCAGCGTGTAATAATACCTCCCTGCTGGAGGAAAAGTTAAGGATATGAACTCCATGGAAGTGTAAAAGAAACGGAGCAGGAAAACCCTACCCAGAAGAAACTCACCGTTGCCAATAGCAATGGTGGCGAAGGAGACGCTGGAGTAATTAGGAGAGGTGAGCTCATACTCAAACGTGTAGTAATTCTTCCCATCCACGCTTTTCTGCAAGAGGCGCAGAACCAGAAAAGAAGCAGAGGCAAAACTTGAGGAGCTTCTGTTGATAAATCTTCTTCATCCACTTGGAAACATTTCAATTTCTACTTACGTGAAGAAACAGCAACACAAACCAACCTCTTGCATGGAGTAAATGGTGGGTTTTTTGGTTGGAGCAGCACAAACATGGCTGCTGATCAAATCGGATATGACCTGCTCCCTTGGACCCAGTTCATGGATATCCTTCTTCCTCGTCGGCATGAACCTCACCCTCACCACCATCAAAACACAGTGAATATCCAATGCAACAACAGAAAGGGGAACATTGCTAGCATTAGGACTCACTCTCCAATCTGATGGGTAGATGTAGGAATACCCATCTTCAAGGTCCACATAACTCTGGTACTTCTTCATTATCTCTACAAACACAATCCCCAGCATCAGAATTGTGGCATAGGAAAACCAGGCCAAAGAAGATAAGCTTAAAAGGGCCAGTTTAGAGTACGTACCTTCACCAGAAGCAGAGTTTAGTGGGATTAGAGTACTTGTGGTGAGTGCTCCTCCAAGCCCCAAAACCAGTTGTCGTCTCTTCAACTTGCCTTGAAAAAACCGCAAGTAATTCCCAAATTCAGTGACTGACAATAATGGAAATGGACTGGACTGGGAATTGCCTAAACATCAAACACTATTTCTCACTCACTAGCTTCTCCATGGAAGGACGGCTCCGATGAGAAACTGACTGATGGCTCGTTGCCTGCTGATGATATTAAGGAAGAGATGGGGACCCTTTTGGTTATTGATGCAGAAGAAGCTGCTGCTGCGGTTGAAACCAAGCTCATTGAGAGTGATGAAGCTACAGCCATCGTCGTTGCTCTGTTTCTTGACCACTGACCAGAGTGATCCTTTTCAGCTCAAACGAACTTGGAATAGTGGATCCAAAGTCCATGTCGGGCCAAAATCCTATCTTTCACCGCACCCCTTAAATGCCTGCCGTAAGCCCAACAACCAGAATCCGGCCCAGAAAAGTTCCTTGCTCGGCGCGAAATCCCCGTCCCCCAAGTCCTCGAAAACCCTAATTACTATATAATATAAATCCTCTCCAAGTTTAATCCTAATAATCTCCTCCATCAAAACAAAATCCCTATTCCCTTTGCACTTTCTCGATCATGGAAGAGTATCTCGCAGCACTCTCACGCTTGCACCGCCCGCCAGCGGCAGCGTCGCCGAATCCCCGTCCCAGTCCTCCTGCCGGCGGCGCCGGGGGAGGCAGCAGCATGTCGCTGTGGACTACAGAGAGGATCGAACGAATCGGATCCGCCGTCCGCTCTCTCGCCTCTCGCGGGATCGCGGCCTCGTCCAGGGTTGAGGCGGCGGACCTAATTTACTACGAGATGAACGACCCGCGCATCTCGTCGGCGGAATTGCTCCAATTCCTCAATATCTTCGTCACTACCCGCCGCTGCTTGGACGGATCTATCTATTTCGCCCCGAAATCGGCCTCGCGGAAGTTTCGCCTTTTGAAGTCCCAGCAACAGGGGCCGCCGTCGTGCCCGCGGTTGTCGCCGTATTTCGTCGCCGGCAACAGGAACATTGCCAGGCCGGCGCGTTTCGCGTGGGGACTGAGGCTGCACAGGATGTTTCTGGACGCGGTGGAGCGGCTGGGGGGACTGGGGATGGCGGAGCCGGCGGCGATTTACCGGCTGATGAAGGAGTCGGAGCAGGAGGCTGGTAGTGGGCCGGAGGAGAATAATGGCGGTGGTGGTGGTCAAATTTTGAATGGGCTTACAGTGGGGGAAGTGGGCCGCCATCTTGTGCAGTTCCGGTACTTGATTGGGCTTCCCGGTGGAGGCCCGGTTGCACCATTGTCATCTCAAGGTGGAGATTCTTCGATGCTTGATTTCTTTGGGGACCTCAAGCTCTCTTGAGATAACAGAGGGTAGCATTAGTTTCGTCGTGAAATTTTTGTAAGGTAAAGAACAATTGTGATTTTAACTGAAGTTAAAAGTATTACATTTCTACTTTTTCATTTTGTTGAAAATGATAAGGTAACTTCCCTTTTACGTGAAATGATGTGTTCTTTCGAGTATGTGACTGTTTGGAATATAACTTCCAACTTTTATAAATATAAATAGATTATTGTCACTATTTTTTTAAGATGTGAATTCTTCTTATTCCCATTTTCCTTCTCTATTTCATAAACACATAAAGTATGTAAGATTGCTACTTCTAGACTTACAATTGAAGGACTCCTCGGGGTTATTTCCTCGAGCCTACCAGCAATAAGAAAATAACACTATAAAAAAGTGAATCATTCACGTCTTCAATCATGATAGCTTGACGCTGTCCACACATCTCTCGAGTTTGCCGGTCACGACAACTTACACGTCGTGGTGGCGAAAACAAGTATTTTATCTTTTTTTAGCGTCATAATAATTAGCTTATCTTGCTCAAGTAGTAGGTTTACTTACTGATTAGAATTATTAGCAAAGTTAAACACAACGGAGCTAGGAATCAACGCTCGGGGGCCGAAATTTTTTTTAGCACGTTATCGCAAAACAACTAAAATAACAAACAAAAGTAAAGATAAAGCAAAATTAAATATTATTGTACCTTCACAATATATTCATTGAAACAATTAAAATCACTTTATAATCTAACTTTTTTACATTAACTTCAATACAAATTACAAATGAATAATTAACAATGTGTAGCACATACATTTCCATAATTAAGAGATAGGACTAATATGATTATTGAAAAAAAAAATTACTATATACGCACATACTTAATTAAGAGAATATGCTGCACCTATTCCACTAGGCTAAGAGTCACTTTGTGATAATATGTACATACTTTTGGTTTATACGTAAAATATCCATGTGCTACATGCGTAACTTTCAAGATTCTCATGTTGTAGCTCCGCCCCTGATTAGTTAGTGGCGTCTAGGTACAGGTTACGTACAATAGAATTTCTTTTTTACGGGAACAAGAATATATAGGAATTAGTTAGTGTACGTATATGTAAGTTATTTTTCATTAAGAAATTTTATTATTCAAGCAATATATTTTTCAGTACGCTTAGAAATTAGGTGTCTAGCTTCAGCCTTCACGGATGACAAATGAGTCGAGTCGGAGGCGGATAGTGCATATTCGTAACCCTACCCAAATTAGTTCGGGTTTTACCTATATCAATGCCCGCATAACAATCGACAGAAAATCAAAACCATGCCCATACCTGTTCGGGTTTCGGGTATTCACGGTTATCCATGGGTAATAACTTCTCGTTATAACATTCACATGCATAATCACATTATATAAATGGAAAAGTATGACAATAAATCAATCACTTGAATGAAGAAGATTAATTGAAAACATAATTTATGAAAATATTATATATGTATACTAAATATAAAATATGTTCAAAAAAATAATGATCATTTATAGACAAAATACATATGAATGTATATAATCAGGCGGGTACAGGTTGGATAGTGTAAAAACCGTGGCAACTCATTACCCACAATATTCGGGTTCAAATTTTACCAGTATACTAATTAAAGAATTCTTTAAAAAATAAGTTATATATATATATATATATATATATATATATATATATATTGTGTATGTATGTTTAAATAAAGAATATAATTTAGAATTCTTTAAAAATTGGTGTTTTAGTTCTTTGCCTTGTTGTACAATTTGAAGTTGTACCTAAATAAATTTATTCTACCATGCTTTAATGTAGCTATACATTTGTGAATGGAATTGCATGTGCGGTTGTTGTAGGATATATGGCCGAGCTCCTCCGTTGGGTCGACGGATTCACAAGCCCTAGAGAGTGCCAAATTGTACGTGGAAGGGCAGGTGAACCATTTGAGATCTGGGGGCAAGAATAAGAAGAAGAACACTCCCATTCAAAACCTTCATGTTAGTGTTGTGGTATAATGTTAGTGTTGTGGTATATGATCCACGATTGAACCTCTTCCAACAATTCGAGTTATTGGGATCAATTGGTTCTTGACATGGTATCAGAGCCTTCTATGACCGAGAGGTCTTGTGTTCCATTCCCAATGACCCCCATTTGTTAAGCACATGGTATTCTTATCTTCAGACATGTGCAAACTTTCAGCCCTTGTGAGTGGCTTTCGTTTGAGAGGGCGTGTTAGTGTTGTGGTATATGATCCACGATTGAACCTCTCCCAACAACTCGAGTTATTGGGATCAACTGGTTCTTGACACTTCACATACGAATTGAGGGATGGTATAACGACGTAGTCAGACATTAGAACGGGGCATTCTGCACCCAGACTTAACCCCCAAGTACAACTTTCACAAAACAAAATTTAGTATTTAATGTATTAGCACAACCTATGTTGTCTAACTTTCATTTTATTTATAATTTGTTCCATATATTCGAGCTAAACTAATCAAAACCATTAACCATCAACCTACTTGCTCGATCGAGTCAACAGACTAATCGAGTTGACAACCCTAATTATTCTATTAAGCATATATGTCACATTTATTAGCCTACTTAAACATTTTCTTTTATTTTGTAAAAAAATATATTTTATCAAATAAAATATTGTTTTTTTTATTTTAATATAAGATATGTCATTTTAATTTTTACTTTTCTTGTATTCTTCTTCCTTCGTCTTTCTCTTATTCTTCAATTCTGCCCATCGGTTATAGATTAGGGATTTGCGTCCTATATCTTTCAATTAATCCATGCCAAATTTACAATCTTCACAGCTTTAGTGTTATTGATTCTTTTCCACTCTCGGATGTTTGATTTTCAATCTTTTCAAAGGCTATTTAGGTCGCATTTTGTAGTTTTCAGTTTTCACCATCTGCTAGAGTGCTAGCTGCTACGGGAGAGACTTTAAAATCAAAACCCTGCAGTCTAGTCTAGGGTTTTTGCCTCCCAAATCGAACAATGGTGCTATCCAACAAGAAGCTGAAGCAGAAGCTAAGAGAAGCAAAGGCCGAATCTTTGGCTTCTTCAATATCGGGGGAATCAGTATCCAATGCAAACGGGGGCGCGGGCACGATTTCGGAGTTGCAGGAGCGACTGGATGCAGCAAAACAGAGGACGCGGCTGGTAAAGAAGGACAAGAGAAGGAATTCGCTAGGGAAAGAGAATGATGAAGGAAAGGGCCTGGTAAAGAAGGACAAGAGAAGGAATTCGCTAGGGAAAGAGAATGATGAAGGAAAGGGCCCAACTAGCGGGAAGAAGGAAGTGCTGGACAATGGCGATGAGAAGAGAGATGAGGGGAAGAAGAGGAAGAGAGAAGAGGGGAAGAGTGCCCAGAAGAAGGACGACAAGAAGGCTAAAATGAAGAAGAACAAGAACAAGAAGAGCAAGGCAGCTGAAAATGGCAAGGACGAGAAGTCTGCGGTTATTGGTGGCGGAGCGGGAGAAGTAGAAATGAAAGGAATTGTTGAAAGGTAATAGGTTCTTGTTTGCTGGAGCCTGGAGCTTTGCTTATTATTAATTTATGTTGGCCTTTCATGATTCTGTGCTTCCTGGAAAGCTTTCCAAGTTTCCAGTAATTGGTTTTGTTGGGTTGGTTTGATCTTGGTCAATATCTGGTTTTGTATATCCTATTCGATTCTGCAAGTGGTATTTTGTAGTCATTTCTGCCTCCTTATTGAAAAGGTGTGACAATTTGATTCCCACGACTGCATTGTGTTCTTGCAGTTCAGTGAAAATGGATAGTGCCACAAAAGTTTATGTTGGCGGTATTCCATACTACTCGACTGAAGATGATATTCGGAGTTTCTTCGATAGTTGTGGTACCATAACAGAAGTTGATTGTATGAAGTTTCCTGATAGTGGAAAGTTTAGAGGAATCGCCATTATCAACTTCAAGGTACTCATCTTCCCTGGTTTGCTGGCTATACTATGGTGGTTGCTCCGCAGTTTATGTTGTCCTGAACAATCTTCCAGGTTACAGATAGGTTCTCTTAGACATTCACATTACGATTCTTGCAGTCTAGGTGTACAGAGTGTAAATCACTGTTTGATATATTTATCTTTTTAGCAAGTAACAATACGCATGTGCTTTCCAATCTGTTGTTGGGATGTTGCTTTCATCTATCTCAGATTTTTGCAAGTTTGTAACCTTGAGCTTTAAAGTGTTATTTTTACCGGGCCATCTGCAAAATGTAAATCAGTAGAATATAGTTGAATGGTTTTTCCTGTCTGGGAAGCGTTTCCTGGATATACCTCCATTCCCCTGTTTGCAATAAATCAAAGCAAAACATATGTAGGTCAATGTAACACTATGTCTGGATTACATCAAGTATCCCTTTCCAGAACCTGAAGTTTCTTAAAAATTTATATGTTACTTGAATGTTAGTTCTGACTTCAATGGTTCATTCATTCTTTCAGACTGATGCTGCTGCCAAGCGGTCCTTGGATCTTGATGGAGCTGACATGTAAGTAGGGCTATGTAGGTTGTGGTTGTTACTCAACTGCTTCACGTTCTTAAAGCCATCCTAGAACTCATGAAATTCTCAAATACATTGCAGGGGTGGTTTTTATCTGAAGGTCAAGATGTATAAGACAACAACTAGACAGACTAAGGTCCCTGATTTTGTTCCACAAATTGTAAAAGGTTACAATCGGATTTATGTTGGGAACTTACCATGGGATATAACAGAAGAAAACCTCAGGAAGTTTTTCTCAGATTGTAGTATATCATCTATCCGTTTTGGCATGGACAAAGAAACTGGGGAGTTCCGAGGTTATGGCCACGTTGATTTCTCAGATGATGTCTCAATGATGATGGCACTGAAAATGGATCAGCAAATGCTGTGTGGCAGACCAATTAAGATCAGTTGTGCAGTTCCCAGGAAAGCAGGAGAAGCTCGAACTAAGGATGGCCCTCCACCTTCCAGAAGTAACGAAGTAAGTGATCCTGCGATCGTTTCAACTCCTCCTGTGCCCGAAACTACTGCAGCAAATATTGGAGCAAGCAATGATGAGATCCCTACAACTTCGATCACCGAAGTTGTGAGAAATGAAGCCAGTATTGAGACACCGGCCCCTGTCAGCGGTAAGATAAAGAGGAGGACCTGCTATGAGTGTGGTCAAAAGGGTCATATCTCAACAGCTTGTCCGAATAAGCAGAATACTGATGTACCAAATTCAAATACTGATTGAACTGAGTCCAACTACCAAGTTTTGTTTTTCTCTTGCTCCCTGTGTTTGGGGGGAGAGATACTAGGTCATCCAGAATTATTTATTGGAGGGTATCTGGCGATCATAGGGAGGTACTATCACAGTTTTGTATTCTAGAAGTTTGATTTATTGACCAATGAGGGAAGTGGTGTAGTGGACTAGTGTTCTTTATCTGTCTGTTTATACTACATGTACCAAGCAGGAAGTTAAGAAGAGATCTATTGAAATTCTAGTGTTTGTTCCTGCTCTGAGAGAACTATTGCGATTTTCTTCTTGCCGCTGTTTTGGCTTCTTCCACTGGCAGCTCTGACACTTTGCTTTCTTAAGCTAATCTAATTTGCTATGCATGAATGTCTAGTGCAGATGATGGATGAAATGAAGGAATAGACAGTCAAAAGACAAAATACACAGGAAGTATTGATCAGGTTGAACCTGTGCTTGTTTATTAACATACTTGAATTTAGTGTTGATTGTCTTTAAGTGGGATGTTGCCTTGCACAGCTTCCTGGCTGAGAAAGCAAGGGTCAGGCTGCCAGGCGCTTCAGGTAGGGCGCTTGCTTAACTTTACCTTGAGATATCTCTCTTTTTGCAAGAGACAAGAAATGACATCCTAACTCTCTGTTTGTTCAATCTCTTCCTTTCACTTAGGAAGTTCCGTGGGAGTCAGATCTCTGATTTTGATTACTTTCCTTGAAAGGTTTGGCTTTCACTTGTATTAACAAAATGAAATGTGTGTATTTTGCAGCTGAACTGGATTGAATGGATCAAATCCATCGGAAGTAATATAATTCGATTTGGTTCAGACTCGGTAAATTATTTCAAAAGCAAAAAATTAAAATAGGATCGAATTAGAGCATATAATGTTTTATTATTTAACTCTGACCCTCATTTTTCATATATGTGCGATACCATCTCACATCGATACGGTTACCTTACCTTACCTATAAAGATTAGGGTTTGGATAATGTTATGAAGTAGACATGATTTTAAACACTTCCCATTGCTTGTCTGCTTCCGAGAAGTCCCTATTCATTCAGGACTCTTTATCACCAGAAAAAAAATCAATTATATCATTCAAGTGGATGTGATTTTTAACACTCCATTCCTTTTTGTAGTTTTCTTCCAGTGGTGAAAAATAGGTTGGAAAGTTGTCACAAACTGAAGCACTCTATCTCTGTCTCTTATTCCACAGTAGTCAGCTGAGAACAACTCCTATGCCGTTATATAAGAACACTCCTACACTATGCTTCTTTCCTCTACTCCAAAACATCTCTCCTTGCTGCTAGTAGAAAAATGGAATATGTTGGAAGAATAGAGTTGGCTACCCCAAGGCTGTATCACAACGACGATCTTACCCCTCTCCATCAAAATCTTGTAGCTTACTTGGATCACAAGCCTTCTCTCGAGTTCATGAACTTGAGAACTGACCTCAAGATCATAACCAAGAGAAAAGCAGCAGTTGTTTACCACATCTCACGTAACGGCCATTTCGAGCATCCTCATTTCCTGGAGGTCCCCCTGTCTTCTAGCAAAGGGCTCTACCTCAAAGGTAAGACTGCATGATTCTATACTGAACTAAGGAGAAGATCTTAAGTGTTTTCTTCTTCTTCTTCTTCTTCTTCTTCTTCTTCTTCTTCTTCTTCTTCTTCTTCTGCAGATGTGATCAATGCTCTTAACGCGATCAGAGGTCCAGGGATGGCTAACATGTACTCATGGTCATCAAAGAGGTAAGAATTTCTCAATACAATCCAATGAAAGAAGTGAATGTTGCTTGTTCTGGTAAATCCAATGGTGAGATCTTGATTGTTTTATTGGGTAGTAGGAGCCATGGGAAAGGATATGTATGGAAAGACCTGACAGACGACGACTTGATACAACCCTGCAATGATGATGGTGACAATGATCAGTACATTCTGCAAGGGTCACCAGTCCCTGAGCTCTTCTCCACATGGAACTTAACATCCCCTGCTGACACTCTAACATCTTCAGCAACATCCAAAGCATCCTCCGACGCCTCCAGCTTGAGCGAGGACTTCGATTCGCCTGTGATCAGAGGGAAGAGCTTTGGCCGGGGCACCACCACATATGTCGATGCTGATGTTGATGCGGATGTCGATACTGATTATGATGATCACCATCGTCGAGGGGATAAGCTGCCACCACCTCGCACGATGACCATCTTGACCAATGAGATTGATGAACTGTTATACTCCGAATTTCCATCGCCAATGGATGGTGGTGTAGCCAAGAAAGTTGGTGCAAAAGAAGCTTACAACCACCACAATGAAACTCTCCGATCTGCTATGATGAGAACTACTAGTGACAGTGTTTCTGCATCTACGCCTCCTGAGCCAATAGCCAGAAAGGCTGCTGCAGGGAGAGTTGGAAGGCCGAGGACAGCTGAGCTTCTGTGGACTCTGGTGAGGTGTGGATCACGATCCATGAGGTGAAAAGAGAGATGGAGAGTGGAGAAGTGGACGAGATGAACCAGTTAATGTGTAACTTGATGATCACGATGACCGTTGAGGGTTTTTTTTTTTTTAATAAGAGATTGTGATCATTGTTCGAATAATTACATGTCATTCTAATCTTTGTGAAAGGAGAGCTATTTGCAAGTAAAACATGTTGTAAAATATAAAGCGTTAATTATGATTACTAATGTATATAGAGTTATAGACCAACACAAATTTGGAATACTTAGAATTGTGTGGAAATGAAATAAATAAAATGATACCTACTACAAGCTTTAAGAGTTTCATTGAAGAGAAATGGTTCAAATTGGAAAGGTAGAATAGAAGAAGTTAAAGTCAAGTGAGTCAAGATCAATTTATAAAGGTAAGGGTATTTCTAGTCCCCCATGTTTTGTTGTTATTGTTAGGAAATTCTATTTCCAATTATGATATTGGCCACATATTTTACAATTATATGGGCTATTTGGTTATGTGGGCTAATTGAAAGTGATCCAATTAGGAGCCCAAAGACATCTTGCATTGATATGGGCATAAATGGGTGGAAACCCAATACTTGTTCACCTTGGGTCTTATGGGAGCCCATGGTGACTAGTATATAAAGGAGCTTGAGGTTGTGGTCCCCAAGACACCAAGACGAAACACTCTCTTCTTCTCCCCATCAGGAAGATCAGAGGATTCCCGTTAGTGGTCTAAGGAGGCTTGGTTGAGGAAGATCATGCTACCTCCCGGATCGTGCTCCCAGAAGTATCGTCCGGTTGCATATCGTCTTATGTTTTCCGCATCAAGATCCAGAGGATCAACCGACCCGAATCCAGGTATTCCTACTAATCTTTGATAATCTGATAGGATGAAGTTCCGGGGATTACATATGTTAAAAGTAATTCTAACAAGTGGTATCAGAGCCCTTCATCTTTGTTTGGTTATTGGGATTTTGGAATCCATTTTGGAACACTTTGATTCTGTGTTTTCCTCCTTGTGGTTCCTTTGGAACACTTTGGCATGTTTATCTTTGATAATCTCATGAAATTATGTATTCATATTAAGTTTTATATGCTTTTTGTGTTGATGGGAAAATTGTGGTTTCATTTTTTGTTGAATCCAGAACTGCATAATACTTGCATGCTACTATTCGAAACTCATGCAAGTGATTAATTTTTTCACCCATACTGCGTTGGGGAAAGTTTTCTGGGTTTCTTTAGGCAATTGTTGCTTTATCCCATCTAGTTTGGTTTTCCCCTCTAATTAGCCGTTTCAGTAATTAAAGACAAGAAACTAATCACAGAATGCATGAATGCGGTTTTGATAATTAGAGGGAACCGGTAAGTCATAAGTTTTTTTTATTTATGCTACTATTCATGGTTTTATTTTTTGTTTGCCCCTGTGGAATGGAGAATGCTCTCCAGAAATATGAACTAAAATGAATGCATCAACGTTCATGGTCATTTTCAGTTGTGCTATTTCTTACCCGTTGGAATTCTATTTGGGATATAATTCATTAAAGTTTCGGTAATAAGGATGGGGTATTAAGTGAAATTGTAATTATTTATTTTTGCCCCTTACCGTAAGCTTAATTTAAGGTTTTGGTGCAGGTTAACAACTATTATGCAAAAAAAAAAAAAAAAAAAAAATCGGTTAGTTGTATTGCTCCATTATGAAAGGTTTCAGTATAATAATAGTTATAATTGTTCTGTTGCGGAAGGTTACAGAATTAACTATTATTATCTTCCGTTTAAGGGTAACGGAAGTGAAAAGATTAATAATTCAGACTTTCGGTTACGGGAACTTATTTCCGTGTTTATGATTTCCATAATAATTATTATGTTCTCATTCGGTTACGGAGAGTTTTTTTTCCGACTTTGGTTGAGGTTATAATAATAATTATTATCAAACCAGATAATTAATTAAGTTTGTTGTCATTAACTAGGATAGTAAAAACTTTTTTTTCCCTTTTTCCATGAGTTATCTTTAAGATTTGGTACCAGTTACGGAAATTGAGCTGAATCTATCTTTCAGTTTTTCGGTTGGAACTCACATATTCTAACGATGATGATTATGGTTCAGTTACGGTTTCAATAATACTAATTATTTATGATGGGTTACAAATGTGAAGTTTAATTATTACCTTCCCGATATTAAGTATTTTTTTTATTTGTATGATAATGATTGTTGGCTTTTGCCGTGACTAGTAATTAATTCCTACAGTTAAGTAAACCATTATTGTGAGTTCATTATGCTTCTGAAGGGTCCATTAATAAAGACAACAACATGAATTTATGGTCTGCTTATATATTTGCCTCGGATTTTAGGGCTAGCCATAAGGATTTCAAGATTTATTTGTTTTTTTTTTCGTTGTGTGATGGTCGTTGGACTATTAAAATGCACTTTACGGTAATTTTGTGCATTTCATGTCTCGTAAATTGTTTGGTAAACAAGACCAGTTTATGAGGAATGTAAGCCTCATTTCAGCAAATCAATTTTGGGGTCGGTTTAACAAATTTTTTTGATAAATCCCTATATGGTAAAGATTTACATTTTAGTGCGTGCAAATTATGTATTCACTGGCCCAAAGGTAGGTGAATATTTAAGGTTCCATATGTGCGCATAAAGTAATAAATATGTGATGATTATTCGGTTAGCATGTGAATTTTAAATCGGCCCAAAGGTGGATTTACTGTTTCATATGTTCTTATCATCAATATTTAATTATCGTTTCATAAGACATCACTTACAAGTTAATATTTTGTCCAAAGATAAAATATTAATGGAGTGCAAGGTGTCTTGAGATGGAGTAAGCAGTTATTTAAAATTATTATTGTAATTCTCTCTTAATGATAATTAATCACTTATTTGGAATTTTGTGATTATGAGAGAATTGTCCGGTATTTTAATTAAATCAATTTTAGCAGTATGTTGCCAAAGTAACCTCTACTTGCGAAAAATTATTTAACTTAGATTACATGGATGTACGTGTAAGGTTATTTTATGTGGGTAGTGCTCGACCCAAAGGACGACATTATTTGACCAAAATAATCAAGCACATTAATGGTAAATACGTGATAATTATAAAGTTGTTGTTCATGTAAATAACAGTCGGTCCAAAGATAGGCTGTTGTTTGACAGAACTTATTATCGGTATTTGATCATTGTTTTAAGAGTACCGCTCGCAGTTAATTTCTCTGTCCAAAGACTAAGAATTAATGTTGCATTTGGTATCTTATGATGGGTCCCCAAAATTGAATAATTTTATCGTCTTGTTTAATTACATGGCTGATGTGTGTTTTTCTTTTATCTCAATATAGTTTTCGTGCTTTGATTTAAACATTTCTGTTGAAATTAAAGTTAACTCTTCTGTTAAATGGGATGAATCTAAAGAATTTAAAGTAAATTCAAGACAATTATTCTCGATATATAGGCATTGATCTTGCGCTTTTATGTGGAACAATCCCTATTCTATTTCGGGATATCTCAATGAGATTTAATAATAGCGAATAGAGATATATCCAATTCAGTGTGCATGGTGATCATTAAGCGCTCTATTCGTTGAATAATTATGGGGCTATTATATTGAGATGCCTTTGAGGTTTATTGAAGTAATAATACAGTATTTTGCCAAAACATAAAAGGATCCGGGGTAAGCTACCTATTGGGGTAATTTAATCCATAAAGTGTAAAGGCAAAATGTACAAGTGTATTATATTTTGGAGGTGTCAAAAGACATACTCAACACTTGGTTTAATTTATCTTCCTCCATGAAGTTTTAGGTGAGTACTAATATTCACAAAAGGAGAGGAGGGAAGATACGAGATGAGACTAAACTCAATAACTAAACCTCAATTTATCAATAAAGGAACAAATAGAGAGTGAAGGATGTTATGGTTTCGTTGACCTCTTAAGGACATGGTGAGGAGTATTTCTACTTACTAGACTCCATTTGGATAAAAGCCATAAAGGTTACAACGTACATCCTTAAATTGAGTATCCAGAAGGTAGTTAATGTAATCAATAAGTGCAATAAGGACCTTGCACATTTAGGGTTGTCCAACTTAGGAAATACCTTGTAAGGTACAAGAAGGTATAATGGACAAAAGAATTAACTTATATTTTGTTGGCTACTCAATAGTACTCTCGAGGCTAAAAGTTTTATAATCCCACCTCAAGAAGTTTTTTTTAATGAGAAATAGAAATTTCTTGAGTATATTGAGTTTGTGTAGTAACAACATTTCCATATGGTTACTACACAAACTCAACAAACTCAAGAAATGCCATCAATTAGGATATCCACAAAGTAGTTGTATCTTCTTTGAACATAAGGATGACGTCAGGTTGACTAATGATCAGGTTCATATTAGTCTAGTCATGCACAGTTCTAGTTATGAAAAGTGGATTGATGTCATGTGGTGAAGTCAACGAGAGATATAAGGCATGTTGGTCTCTAAGGCTTTACTAATAAGGAAAGTATTGACTCAAGAGACTTTCTCTCTGGTATATTTGAAAGACTCTTTAAGGAATATAATGGCAATGGTGGCTCATATAAGTATCTCATTATTGATATCACAATGATTCTCATGTTATTAGCTCATTCAGAATTAGAGACTAATGTTGGAGATGATTGTGTATATCTTAAGTTCAGTGGGAGTAAATCCTTTTTCCTGTTTTATACATCGTGGTTGTTCTACTTAAGGTGCAAGTAGAATAAGTTAGTAAACCAGGAGATATGTTGTAGCTAAGGGAGACAGTTTTGGTCTCAATCAGTGCCCCAATTATATTTAAGAAATTAAGATACAAAATCTCTTGAATGCATATTTGCATTAAAGAACTAATGTATAGTTTAGTTTATTCTCATCCCAATAAAGCATTTCTAGTAAGAGTTTTTTGACAGATATTTGTTTGGTCTATGCAAGAAATACTAGAAGGATTCAAACGTGTTACGCGTTTACTAAAGTTGATAAAAAGAATTCATGCAAATTTGTTAGAGATCAGATAATATAGAGATCATCAAGTACTCTGACTCTGATGTTACAGGATGTCAAGGTAGCATAAACTCTACATCAGGTTACCCTTCATTGTTGGGTAGAGTTCAAAGCATATCTTGAGACTTCCTATTATGGTTGCAAAGTTTTTGTTACTAGAATGACCTTGGTAAGGGTATTTCTAGTCCCCCATGTTTTGTTGTTATAACAAACACGTCCACGTAATAGGTAATTTGGTAAAAATGCTCTTGTATTATGTTATTTATCTGTTTATTATAATAGGTAATTTGGTAAAAATGCTCTTGTATTATGTTATTTATCTGTTTATTAAAATTTATCAGTGGCATGGTTGATTATGATCTTAAACCTCATTGAATTACCTTTGAAATTTATTTTTCACCTCTCTATCTGGTTCGATCGATCAATATTGTCTTGGCTTTATTAACTCCCAAACGAGGGAGATGTGATATTTAAAAGTTCAATTATAATTAGGACACAATACTAAGTCTATTGAGATTAGGATGTCCTCAAGCGCTAATAGTTTATTGAAATACACATTTCGTGATTCAACTGTCGTAAATTACACTAATAACATCCTAATCCTAACAAATCTTAAAGTGATTGAAGCATTGAACTGTTCCCAATCAACATGATACAACGAATCAAAACTTTGAGTTGTAACATAAATGTTATACGAATCATCCAAAATGTAAATACAAGGCTTTTTATAGAAAAACTATGAGTGGGTTATAAATGAATACAAATTTTGTATTAGTAGTCTCAAAATATATATAAACATAAATTTTATGGGACATAAAAGTCAATAACATAGAAAGGTATTTGTTAAGGAAATTAAAGATACACGGTAGATAGAAGGAATACAAACAAAAAAAGTGATAATAATAATAATTCAGGAAAAAGAAAATTAAAGTGAAAGAAAGCATGTGCGTACAACTTTGGTCTTACGAGATCAACGCCTCAAATAAAAATTTCACCCAACCCATCGAACGTCTCTTCTCAATAACTCTCTGCTCTGCTCACACAATTCGCTCACGACGGCCTCCTTCAGTTCCTTCTTCGTCTTCTCGAGCTGCTGGGTTTTCCTTTCTGAACTATAGTCAAGTCTGCCTTGCTTCTTTGAATTAATGGGACCCATCAGAGGCTTCAAGCGGAGGAAGAAATCTTCGGACCATAAGGTTGACCAGAATGCCTCACCTTCTACTTCTGCTTCAGCTGCTGCTGTTGCTGCGGAGGACCGTGGTGCTTCTGCGCCGTCTCTGCCCGATAAAGATGTTGATTGGTGGGATGAATTCTCCAAGAGGATCTCTGGTACGCCTTGCATTCTACTATTCCTTTCTTATTGCATATTTGGATGAGCCCAACTACTGTTTCGTTGTTACTTCTTTGATGGCCGGCCCCGACTGTTCGTATTAGCTTGATTTTGGATTGTGTGAGGGTTTGACATGTTTCTTCTGTTTGGCGAGAGATTATGCGACGTGGGTCGATTCCTTTTTTCGCTGTAATTGAGCTTTGGTAATGGCTGCCCGCGACGGTTTCTTAGCTACTATATCCATGTCGCAGTATGCTTTGCTTTGTGCCATTCTGCATCCGTGGATACTTGCATTGCTTTTCGTTCATCAGGATAAGATTGATTCCTCTGTCAGATCATTGATGATGGAACCTGGGAGTTATCAGTTAATTGGAGATGGGTTGATCTGGTTTTCCGTCAAGGACAATGGTAGACTTTGTGGCATTCAAACTGCCATATTATGTTTGAGATTCTACCAACTTGTATCCGAGTTTTATTTATCCTTCTACTTACCTTCTCTTCACAGCTAGATCAAGGCTTATCTCCTAGTGGCTTGGCTACATTGTGGCTTACGCACCAAGTAGATTACCTACTAGTTTATGTTTTTGCATCATGACATGTTTTTCAGTCACTTGAATGTGTCTTGTCTTCAATGTTTCTTCAGCGGTTTGGTTGTAATGAGTGTTAGTGTTGTGGTATATGATCCACGATTGAACCTCTCCCAACAACTCGAGTTATTGGGAGCTCTGATACCATGTCAAGAACCAGTTGCTCCCAATAACTCGAGTTGTTGGGAGAGGTTCAATCGTGGATCATATACCACAACACTAACAAAGATAAATTTCAGGTCAAATCTTGTATCTGTGAGAGATGAGTTGCTCTAATATTTAATCCTTTCAAGGTGATGATTTGTATATATCTACATTCCAGGTCCTTTGTCTGAATCAAAGAATGCAAAGAGTTTTGAGTCCCTTTTCAGAATTTCAAGGAAGACTTTCAACTATATATGTTCCCTAGTGAAGGACGATTTGGAAGCTCGGCAGTCAAACATCTTAGATCTAAACGGGAAGACATTAACTGCACATGATCAAGTAGCTGTTGCTCTCCGCAGGCTGAGTTCAGGTGAGTCATTAGCAAGCACAGGTAACGCCCTGGGAATCAACCAATCAACTGTTTCCCAAATAACCTGGAGATTCGTGGAAGCAATGGAGGCAAAGGCACTCCGCCATCTCCAGTGGCCAGCATCAGAAGTAGAGATGGGCCAGATCAAGAACAAGTTCAAGAAAATCCGTGGCCTCCCCAATTGTTGTGGTGCAATAGACGCTACACACATTCTCATGACTGTTCCTACAGTTAACCATTCACATGAAGTGTGGCTTGATCGAGAGAAGAAGTTCAGCATGGTATTGCAGGCAGTGGTGGACCCCGAGATGAGATTCCGTGATGTGATTGTTGGGTACCCAGGCAGCTTGAGCGATGCTGTCATCCTCCAGAGCTCGGGTTTCTTCAAACTATGTGAAGAAGGCAAACGATTGAACGGCAAGAAGAAGGAGCTTATGGAAGGGACAGAGTTGGGTGAATACATTGTAGGGGATGCTGGGTTCCCATTGCTGCCATGGCTCATTACCCCATTCCAGCATGCTGCCCCGGGTCATCAGGTGGATTTCAACAAGCGGCATTCTGCATCACGTTCGGTTGCAAAGATTGCATTGGCAAGGCTGAAGGAGATGTGGAGGATAATCCATGGTGTGATGTGGCTGCCTGATAAGAACAAGTTGCCTAGGATTGTCTTTGTTTGCTGCTTGCTGCATAACATTTTGATTGACATGGAGGATAAGGAGTTGAATGGAGTTCCTTCCTCCAGAGATCATGACCCGGATTACAGACAACAGTTCTGCGAGTCAGTCTCGGAACCAGCTAGTGAGATCAGAGAGAAGCTCTCTCTATATTTGTCTGGAAAACTTCCACCTTGAGAAGAAAGCAAAGTTGGGGAGATTTCTTATATTCGTCACCAGTTTTTTCTCTGACATACAGGTATTCAGGATGTTGTTATACCCTCCTTGTGCTCATAGGTTTAATAGTTACTATAAAGATTGGTGAACCATTGAATATGGGTTCTCATTTATCTCATCAATCGTTCAGTTGAATAGACAGACATTGTTATCCTTTTCTTCTGTCTCTCTCAATTAATATAGGAAGTATATGTGTGGAATTCCATCATTCTTGTAATTATGGATAAGGAGTTGTGTGACCAATTATGCAATGCTTTTCATCAGGAAGCTTTAGATTGTTGATTCAGCCCATTTTTTTTTTTATCTCATTGCCCTTGAACGTTGTGATCTTCTTGAGGATTGCTGTGAAACATTGTACAGGTTACTCACAACTGACAGTCTAACAAACCCAGTTATCTTATGTGTGTATTCCGATTTTCGAGTGTCGTAAAGAGAGCTAAGTTCTAATGGAGGATTCCAGTCGTTTGGAACGTATTAAGAATCTATATATACATTAGGCAAGGGTTTGATAGCACCAAACTGAAGTTGACTTCAGCTTCTAGTGATATCCCTTTCTTGGAGAACTAAGATATCATCCAGTTCCTCAGTTTTAACTTCTAAGCAAAACTTGGTCTCCTTCGCCGGGTAAGTGACAAGTTGGGCCTGGTCTGGGCCTATAAAGAAATGAAATTTTGGGCCAACTTGTGAGCCCATTAGTTTGTTTTTGCAAAACGGAGCGGAATGGAGCTCGTCGTCTCCTACCTCAGAGACTCGTAGTGATCGAAAAATCCCAAACCATTGTGGCGAAATCTGAATTGGATCAAGATCGCTAGGGTTTTAGGGTATAAGCGTGGTGACGACAGAAATGGAAGCAAGGCAACTCCTCAAGGACAAGAGATTCTGGGTCGCTTCTTTCCTGATTGCCTGGGCAGCTGCTCTTCAGGTAAACTTGATTTCATTGCCCTGATCTCTGAGATGGTTTTTCCTCCTGAAATCATGAAAGCTGGGTCCTTTTCGTTTAATCTGTAATTTCTTTTCCCTGGATCGAACAGGGGCATATGATGTGGTTACAGAGGCAAGACTCCTTCCAGCAGAAGTTTGGGACGGTTGAGCAGAGCGCCAGTAGCAGCAGCAGCAACGATGATGATGCAAAAGAAGAATGAATCCTCCTTGAACCCATTTCTTTTGTGAAGTCCGAAGCTTTCATGGAGCTTTTCCCCAATTGGGTTGTTCTTTCGTTCTCAGACCGAGATCAGACTGATTGTACCATACTTTTTTTTCTTTATGGGTCAATAAAAAGTAATTAGGATGGATATAAATTTGCCCCCTTTTTCCTCTGTTCTTCGAGCTGTCTTTCCACCCAAAATGAACTTAACCAATTTACTATGACCACCAAGTGTTCGACAAAATGTCTCTGTGAGAATTCACCAAAGGAAATTTGAGGAGCCACTTATGGGAAGTTTTGCAGACACCAAACGACAAACGTCATTTGTTCTTAACGGGAACGAAGCCCAGAAAGGGAAAGCGTGAAGAATTGCCGAAATGAGCTTGTCAGCTTTTGATCGAGGTAAAAGAGTTTCCATATCTATATCGGGAGGAAGTAGCCGTTGCGTTCAAAACCCTGCAGCTATATCATCATCAAGCAAAACCCAGTACTCCTCAGCAGACAAAATCTTTGCCGAAATCACAAAAGAAGATTTCAACCCATTTTCCACCAAGATTTTCCAGCAGCAGCGAAGATCTTTGTCGATTCTAAGGAATCGGTGAAGAATCAAATCTAGGCAAGCGAATCGGATCTCCTTCCCCTTCTCTACAATGTCGAGCAATCCGGGGAACAATAGAAGGTGTGCAGGGTGCAAGTATTTGAGAAGGAGATGCCCCAAAGATTGCCTGCTGGCTCCTTATTTCCCTCCCAACAATCCCCTGAGATTCGAATCTGTCCACAAGATTTTCGGTGCCAGCAATGTCGCCAAGCTCTTACAGGTAAACCAACCAGAATCTATTCTCATTATCCCATACCAAAATCCAAACATCGCTATATCTTAATCCTCAATCAATCTAATAGAAATAGTCTTAATTTGACACTAGATAACTAGAGTGTCGGCTGTTAATCGTACCAACCATTGTACTAAGCTTGTCATCAAATGTTATTTGTGATATTGAATGACAGCAAGTGGCAGAGGATCGGAGGGCAGAGGCAGCGGACTGCATGGTGTACGAGGCGAGCTCGAGGGTTAGCAACCCAGTGTACGGATGCGCTGGGATGATATATCAGCTGCAGGAGGAGATAGTGAAGGTGCAATTGGAGATCCAGAATGTGAAAGGCAAGATAGCTTTGCATAATGCACAACAGTCGTTTTCGTCGGTGTTACAGCAGCAGCAGCAGCTGCAGGAAGAGCACAAGGAGAGGGTTATAGGTGTTGTTGGAGCTAGTAATGATGTTCATCATATGGGACTGCAGGAGCAGTGTGCATACAATTTAGGAACCACTGAGCTGGATGAGTTCCTCTGGCCTGCTTCAGAGGTCAATTCTGATCATCATTTCATCAATTGATTGTTGATTAGTTTGATTAGTTCCATTTTGATGAGCTTAGAGTACTGGATCGAGTTCCCATTTCGATTGTGGTTTCATTTTCATAGATCATATTGTGTACTTCTATGAATTAACACGCAACAAGTTTCCGATACAAAGTTATGCATCTCTTATCTACGAATTTATTTATATTCTTTTATTTGCTCGACGCCAACATGATAGATACATTGTTTTTTTCAGCATTGTATATTATGTTAAATTAGTCAGGTTTATTATGGTTTGGGATATTAATGTGTAGGATTTTGCAAGATTTAGGATTATTATTAAGGATATTTGACAATTTTGGTAGTTAATTGTTTTTTTATTGTAAAAGCTGAATTATAAGTATGTAATGGGGATTATTATTGAATCTCTCTCGTGAATTCCTTTTTCTCTCCCTAGTTAAGGCCATCAGCCATTGTCTCCCTCAAACGTTCTTCTAAATCCCTAATTCTATCATTAGAGCTTTCTATATCTAGTTCCAAAATTCGTGTCTCCATCACAACGTCATTAAACTTTTAGACTTGATTGTACTTACACCACATGAATGCATATCATGTCTCCGCCTTATTTTATAATCCACATTGTACATACATCACACTTGCACCGTATCAGGCCGAATCACACCATACCACGAAACAAATACCCAATTATTAAATTTCCAATAATCACACTACTAAGAAACTAGAATCTTAGAAAGAAAAAAAAAGGAACTAATACTTGTCTCTAATAATCAAGTTCTTGACTTCTAGATGGGGAGAGTCACTGGAAAAATATAACTGATGCCTTTGTTTTTCTTTCTTCTTCCTCCCCTCTAGAAAAAGAAAAGTAATGACTTTGCATGTGATGAAGATGATGCAATTGGGGATTAGATAGACTATTATTTTCTTTCCCAAGAAATCAAGAAACCATCCAACATAAACTGGTTAGATATGAACAATAATGTAAATAAATGGGTGGCTGTGCTTGCTGACTCTTCTTTCTAAGGCATTCATATACTTATTTGACTTTCTCTGCCTAATTTCTAGACTTAGACAACAGCTGATGATGATCATCTCTTCTTTCATTGTTTATTTCTTGTAAGGAAGCTGCAACTCCATAAATATATGTGGTTCTGGAATCATATAGCAGCAGCAGCAGCCACCTGGAGTTGGAAAGATAACCTAACCCTTATGATTGGCAGTTTGGCACCTATCAAGCTCATAGTTCACACATAGAGGAGGAATAGTAGGGATAAGTTTGGGTGCAATTAAAAGCGCAATTTTGTCTGTTTGTCAAATTTAGGGACCTCTCAGTACTTTAGGTGAAGACAAGAGAATAGGATACAAGAGATTAGAAAGGGAGAGAAGAAAAAGAGATTGTGGAATGAGATGAGGTTTGGTTCAATCGTCTCAAATGAATTAATATAATTGATGAGGCTATTTGAATTATTTTGATTTGTATCCATTTGATGAGGAAGGATAAAATATTTCGAAATGATGTAATTTCGAGACAATCAAGTCAAATTACCTCATTTATAAAATTCATCACCCAAAGGATACCGTATTTCTTTTTCATGGAGCAGTTCATCATGTTGTTGAGTGATAAAACAAAAAAAAAATCTACTTATAAAATTTTTCCTTGTCTCCATGTAGCGGTGGCGCGCAACGTTCCGAGCACAATATGTGCACGTTTGCCAGCACGTTCTCATAGATAGGTAATGTTTTCGTCAGTAACAACGTACAATCAATTATGCTACTATCTACCATATACGTGTCTCTTGATCCATGTACTCTTTGTTTCGTTTCATTTCGTCTAATAAATCATCGCCATTATAAAAAAAAAGCTATTGATTATCCATAGATAAAGAAATGGTTGATTGAGTATACTTTCAAAAGCAGTGTACGTATTTAATTCGTGTCTTGGAACCAAGTCGTGGAGTGGGTGAGAGGGATGATATAAGTGGTTTATACTGAAGCAGCTTGCGGTATAAAGGGGAAGTGTTCTTTCTATCAAGTCAAACTAATTAAGTACGTAGCAGCAGCAAGTTAAATTTGTTCTAATTTATGAGGTTGCCGTACCGACGCCGCCCAACCAACGGAACGGAACGGAAGTTTGTCAATACTACTGCCAGATAGTTAGTCGGGTTGACTTTAGCATCCACCCCTGCAGCAGTGCTTGCTGCTTCCTTGGACTTGCGTAATTAAGTTGCTTGACTTTTCGAATAATCCTCTTTTTCTTTTCCTAATCACAATTCACAACTGATTCCCTTTTATATAATGGGTTTCTTTACGATAGATAGAATGAATCTCAGTCAAAGGGGTTTGTTTGTTGTTTCTTGAGGTTATTAGGTAACAATTAAGGTAAGCACTGACGACTCTCAATCACTACTCTTGATCATCTCGATCTTCTCATCATGTGAATAAATTAAGCTCATAAACTAGCTCTCATCATCTCACTCTATTTGAATTTCTTTCCTTCTAGGTGGCTGGACTTTTATGCATGGTTCTTCACAGTGAGGTAGACCGCGATCCATCAAACTATCGTGGATTTTGTGATTGTGAAGGCTGGTGAATTTTATTAGTCAATCAATAGGCGAAAGTAAAAAAAAAAAAATCCTATAAATGAATGGACTAGTGCATAACGTTGATTTCGTCAACCCATGTGACATTGAAAAAGTTACATTTTTTTCATATACATTGTCTATATGAAAGCGAAATACAAAAACTTGCACACATCTTCGTCCCAAAATTTTTGCCTTACATTTCACACACCTTTTTCACATGTATTTTCTTCCAAATGTGTAGTGCGTTTGTAAGAGAAAAAAACATGCATGATGAACACGGTGCATTTGACCAGCTACCTAAGAGAGAAGCCTTGTACATGCATGATCTAAACAAGGTTTTGAACACCTAAGAATTTGGATTGTAATAATGTCCTATTTATTCATTCTGAGTAGTAGGAGGTAGCTAGATAGCCAAGAAAGTCAAAATGGATCGGGTTTATAGGTAAAGAAGAAACTGCACCAAACCAACTTGTTTGTTTCAACGACCACATATATAGAGGTTATTTTATGTTGTATTTGTACGTATGGTATAGTGGAACTCATCAATTTGGTCACTCTAACGACTGGCCAAGGAAGGGCAGCCAAAATTCCCAACAAACCCTAAAAGTACCCTTAAAAACTTAAAAGTTGGAGTTTGTAATAATCGCCGGTTCAGTTTGGCAAGATGACAATTTTGGACCATTGACCCGAACGCGGCCTGGTTTCCCACGACAAACAAACTTTTCTTAATAGATAGAAAGGCCCATGCCTCTTGTTTGATAAATTGATTAGTTTGGGTTTCATTTGTGAGGCATACTTGTACTAAGATTTGGATAGTAAATCATAATATTCTAATATTTATTATATTTAGGGGTATTCATAGATACTCACAGATATTAATTTTTTCGTCTTTATTTCTTTATTACTTAATACTCAC
Organism: Linum trigynum; assembly: GCA_964030455.1. Classification (NCBI taxonomy): domain Eukaryota; kingdom Viridiplantae; phylum Streptophyta; class Magnoliopsida; order Malpighiales; family Linaceae; genus Linum; species Linum trigynum. Next base: position 6,057,172 of record OZ034816.1, read on the forward strand.
CCACCATATCCATGGAAAATATCCCTATTTAATCGAAAAAAATTCAATCGGGTACTCTTAATATTAATATTTTTTTATTCGTATTTTGTACCACCAAAACCCGCGTATCGGATATTTATCCCGAGGCACAAAAAATTCAAGTGTATAAAGTGACAAATTGGGATGATAAAACATGAAAGTTTGTTTTGGGTAGATAGTCGGGGTTAATTTACATTTATTTCCTGTGTTTGAGACTCAAGTGTGGTGATGTGAATGACTTTCATACCTATGTTAAACTTATTTATCAGGTATTTTTATATAATTATATGGTGTATGCTTAACTAAAAGTCAAAGGATTTGAATTATATTAGATCGATGGATAAGGCCAATTGAACCATTATTCATGATCCACGCCAATTATATTAGACAAACCAGATAAATCAATGACTAAGAAATGCATAAGAACAGGAAGGAGGCCTAATTAGTTTCATTTTTCTTTGTTATATGCTGTCTTTGTCGCTCTCTCTTGTATGAGGCTATGACATAAATGCAACTTTAATCTAGCCAATTCGAGAATAATATATTTTAATCTTAGGCAATTATATTTCGTAAAGTGTAAATTGGTTTATATAGAACAAGTGATAATCCCTTTGTAATGGAGAATGACAATGATCGTATACGGGCGAGTATCGTACTACTTATACGTGTTCGGGGCTTGCGGTTAGTATGATTCATTGAGTTAAATAATGCAAAACATGAGATGCATGGTTAGGGGCACTGAAACATCAAGTATTGATTTTCATATCGAAAGACCATATAGATACGAATAAAAATTAGTTAGAATTAAGATAAAACTTGTCAAATGCATAGAGAAGACACTGTGGAGTGGGTTGTATACTCATACGAAACGAATCAGAACAAACCAAATCATATACGGATCGGGTTAAAGTTGTTGATATCGTGTGTCGTGCGTGTTTTTTTTTTTTTTTTTTTTGCATTGTCGAATCTTCTAATTTCCCGATCCACAAAGTAACAATCGTGACACAAGTCATCTAACCCTTCTCTTATCAAGTAAAATGATCAATTTAAGAGAAATTTTACAATGCTATATAGTATTGGTGCTATAGGTTTTTGTCTTGATGGTACAATTTAAAATTGTACATTTATGTTATGGTACAACTTCAGATTGTACCTATACTTTTTGTACAAATTCTTTTATGGTACAACTTGAACTTGTACATTTATGTGATGGTACAACTTCAAATTGTAAAGTTGTACCATAACATAATAGTACAAATTGCTTTATGGTACAACCTAAACTTATACATTTAATGTTATGGTACAACTTTGAGTTGTACATTAAAGCACCAATACTATATAGCATAGTAGAAGTGCTCTCAATTTAATGGGTATGTACACGTATCCTTATCAAATTCGCCAAAGAAACCACTAGCAAATATTAATTTAATGAGTTTCTTTTTGGTACAACTATCAGGGAGTCCCTTTTTTTCTTAATGGAAAACACCTACATATACATTTTTTTTTCTTTCATCTGAAGTTTCCCAATGAATTAAATTCTTAACAAATTGTTTTGAGTTAAATTTGGTAATAAATTTGGAGAAAACCAAGTTTGTTTGAGGTGGGAAGAAAATTAAAACGTTTTCGTCCTCTGCTTGAAAGGAGTATGGGGCGACGGCTCAGTCGCGTAATATTAAAGTGACGCGCTCGGGGAGGCGAAATGATGTCATTACTGATGATGGGGATCCCTGATGCTGACATCACAGCAAAGCTTAACGTCTTAACCTAGCTATCTGCCCTTACCTCTTAATTGAATTTGAACCCTTCGTTTCAAATAAACTGGCCATGTATTTTGGTAAATATATAAATTAGCTTTAATGAAAAAAAGTACTAGAATGGTATACAATTTCAAATGTTTCCATGAACCGAGAAAGGGAATAAGTAAAAAACCAAAATGTAAACTTTTGAGAAAATTAGCTAAAATTCATAGTAGAACTGTTACCGTATTGATACCTTCTTATCAGTATGTCCTGACACCTTTTATATCGAAAACTCATCAAATTCAACAATTAGAAGCAAGCAACTCACTGACATATACAATTATACATACACTAGAAGGATGCATGTGCGTATATGCTTAACACATGTTGCAAATATTTTTTTATACGTGTTGTAAATACTCTAATTAAACCTCACGAATACTTTTAAGACATGTCTTAAATACAGTTTTTAATAATGCGTGAAAATCTATATTGTTCCTGAAAAAAAAAACATCTCCAAATTTACACATCGTAATTTGTCTTATTCCATACAAATGTGTCCAGGAATTCTTGGTAAGTTCATGGAAGGATCATTTCCCCCCACTAGGCTCCAGTCATTAGAAGGTATCTTTAATTATTAAATGGCAAAGCGAGAAACACACCGTAATTAATTAGTTTAGTTAAGTTTCATAAGCACAAACATCATCATCATCATCACACATATATATGCTTACTTGGTTACTTGGTTGACTATCTCTCTAAATCTTATACTAGCTAGCTACTTGGTCTTGTTAAACTACTTCACAACAAACTCTCTCCAACCTTGACATGTATATATATATATATTTAAAAATCATAAGCATGTACCTTGACATTGTACTTTTTTCCCGTATATATATATAATGGACTGACGAACTATTTTATTTTGTTTCAACAACCGAAAATTCCAATAATCCCTTGACTCACACAAATTAAAACCATTATCTATTCCTCTCCCAGCCCAGCTCAGCTCATCATCACAAATTTGATCCTATCATAATTAACGCAATTAGTTGTCTTCAAAAAGGGGGGAAATTAAGAACAAGTGTCCATAAATATATATATCCACTTGCATCAAACCTACAGAGATCATCCGAGTAATTGTCCAATCAATCAATGCCTACATTTTCCAGAATCGTCACGCAACAATTTTACAAAGATAAAAAAAGCCCTTATATTCAATTAACTACAGCCAAATGAGAAAATTAGAGAATCACAAGCAAAATCCATGTGTTTTATTACTATTCAATGCTACGGATTGTTGTTAAGCTATGGCTTTCCGGCCAAGGAGTCCAAATCAAATGTTAAGAGTCAAACTAGCTAGCTATTTTCGACACATCATGATCACTACGTACCTATGCAATTGCCGAATTGCGTATGTTTATCTGATGATTTAGGTAGAGCGAGGGGGGATTAAGTAAGTGGGAAAAAGAGTTTTTATATATATAGGTGGGAACAACATTATACATTTTCCTGTAAAAATGGACGTAAGAGAATAAGGATTTTGCATAGGAATAATACGGAAATTACTCTAAATTAATATTTAAAAAATTAGCATTCACATTTCCACACACTTGCTGCGGTACAGTCGTAGCATGGTCGAGACCATGGTTGTCTCGCCGGTTGGCATGTCACCCGTTTAACCGGATTCATTCAGTATTATATATGCGTGAACATCACCGGTACAATCAATATGATTGATTTACGATCACTAAGCAAAATATTCCCGTTTTAGTGAACTTAAGTAATAAAAAAATTAATTTAACATTTATTTTGTGAGTTTAAAAGTTAATTTTTGACGTTATTTATTGGATTCAAGTATAAACATTTAGGTATTGATGTTAAATGTTATATTTAAATATAAGTATTTGTAATCTTATTAGCAATGTCACATTTTATTTAAATATCAAAGTAAATTATCTTCAAATATATTTTTATGTATGATTAAATTTATTTATTGTTAATAAATTTCCACATTTCTACAAATTTTGTTAAACTAGCCTGAACCGATACACTATTTATACAACCAGTTGGACCATTTCACTTGCTAAACCGATGTCATGATATAAGCCCGTTTAACAACCTTGACCATGTAAGGCTGCAACACTTTTGTTTTTATCTCTTTAGCTAGATAGGTGAATGTGTATAAGTTTCCACGTGGAATTTGGTCGTCCACGTGTACGCATGTCCTTTTAATTTCATTCAAAACTGTTACCGTACGTACACGTAGCAGCTTGGGGTTGGCCAGTCGCCAGCGTAGCGAGACCTTTGCTTACAACTGGGATGCATGCATGCATCGTCTTAACCGAACAGTAAGATTCAATGCCCAATTTGTTGAACTTAATTTTGATCATTAATTACCTTTTGGACTTAAGCTGCAGAAAGACCTAATTATTATTAGCCAAGTCGTGTTTTAGCTTTTTTGGGCACCCTTGCTTTGACCAAATTAAACGACACTTAATTTTGCCTTCTAGACATAGAAAATACTAATAGGAAGAACGACGACTTTCTAGTTCTACGTACTCTGAAGGAATCACGAGGCGCTGACGATGGATCGACTCGTCAGCAACTCATCATGCTTACGTATATATTCACGGACCAGGCTAGCTAGGAATGAACACGATTCACGAGGCGCCGGCGGCCGACGACTCAGTGCTCTCAGTCAGTCCCCGCCGTCGGTCTCGGCCCTCATGCAACTCAGTCCATTCACACGTATGGTACGACGCCGTTATGGCAGCATAAACTCACTTTCCCAATCCATCCCTTTTGTTAACTCAGCAACTGATCATGCTTACATACTTCCCATTTCCCAATTCTTACTTCACTGAAGTGGCGAAGCCAGAAATTCGAACGAAGGGGTTGATTTGAATGGTCGTAATTGGAGGAGGAGGGCTAAAGTTTTACCGACCATTCTAATTCCTAAATTTGTACAATTTTATATTAAATTTTACTTATATTTCAAAATTGAGTGGGGCTACTTTCACTCATAGTTTCAATCTAATTCCACCATTGTTTCGTTGTATGAACATTTTGAGTTGTTTATCTAGTCTCAATAACTCGAGCTATTGAGAAAAATGCAATAATAAATCTTATATAACATGTACATAAGTAGGAGTATATTGATGGGCGGAAACTGTCAAGAACCAGTTGATCCCAATAACTCGAGTTGTTGGGAGAATGTTATGCTCGATCTTATACAGGTCCGTGTGTGGTGCTTAACCACTTCCTTACACGCCCCCTCAAACGAAAGCCGACTCATGGGCTTGAAGTTTGCACAGGCCCGCCATACCATGTGCTTGAAAGACAACGGTTAATATTGGGGGTCGTGAGGACTTGAACACGTGACCTCACAGACAAACCAGCTCTGATACCATGTCATAAACCAGTTTGTCCCAATAACTTGAGTTGTTGGGAGAAGGTTATGCTGGATCTTATACAGGTACGTGTGTGGTGCTTAACCACTTCCTTGCAGAACAACTAAATTAACTATTGATCGTGTCGTCCCAATCAATGCATTATTGCATATGATTGAGTATTTCGTAGACTTGCCTGATGCGCTGTATACGTTTACAATGTGGGATAGACTGTTGCTGATTGAAAATGTGCTGGGTTTTGGACACCCTTATATTTTGGGGAAAACATTTTCATAATGGGTCTAGTTGATTGCAAGTTATCAAATGGGACGTATATACACATCACCATCTCAAGGACATTAATGATAAAAATACGTCAATTTCCCCCAAAAATTATATTCAAGGATCTAATTGCTACGGATCTATGAGTTGTTAAGAGGTTATTAATAATTCCACTGGGTTTGAAAAAGTCGATCCGTGACCACATAAAGTAATTGCTACAGGGGGCGTTGTATAATTCTATGACAAATGAAGAACGACACAAAGCAAATTGAAAACGAACAATGAACACCGAAATTTTAAACAGGTTTCTCCTCTGAATATCAAAAATAGCCTACATGAAAGATAGTACTCTTTAAGTGGCTCTTATTTTCTTACAGTCGTGCTCGAGTTACAGACTATACACACACGATATCTTTACGTAGACATAAGAGAATAATTACATAAAGATACCTATACGTACTAAGCTGTCTGTCACTTTAAATGTTTCATCATCCATTCCATCTTTGAATACAAGCAATAATAATTTTCTGGATCCGTTTTCATAAATAAAAAGTAAATAAATTCCTCCAACTAGCCAGTCAAATTGTTCTCACCGGCCAGGATCAGCAATCTTTAACCAAAAATTATCAAACTATCTAGCTACCGACCTCCAAGTAGTGATCGAGTACATCATAAATCAATATAATTATTAAACACATACACTTTTTATTTATTTAATAATCCTATAGGCTGTAGCATAGCAGCCCAAAACCACTCATCTCTCTTTCACATTGCTTACCTCGCAAGCAAGGAGGGGCAAAATCGACATATTCACTTAACCCACTAGATTAATTAGATTAGATACAGAGTAAGAAAGTCAACTATAAAAGTCCAACACGCCCTCTCTAGCTAGCTAGTTGCAAAGTAGCACAAGTTACTACTACACCAAAGACCTATAAATACACCTTCTCCTTCCTTCCTTCTTCCTCTTATTCCCTTTCTCAGTTTTCTCATACCAATCCTTCTCTTTTTCACCCTTTCCTCAACAAGCAAAAAAAATGACGATGAACAGAACCATAAGCCTCACCATGCAACAAGGCGGCGGCGGCGGCGGCGGAGGCGACCTAACCCTAACCATGGCCAACTGCCTCATGCTTCTCTCCCAAGCCACCGCCGACCACCACAACCGCCAGTACGACGCCGTCGGCGTCAACTTCAACTCCACCACCACAACCTCCTCCTCCTCCGAGCCTTCCCGGGTCTTCGAGTGCAAGACATGCAACCGCCAGTTCCCTTCCTTCCAGGCCCTCGGCGGCCACCGCGCCAGCCACAAGAAGCCCCGCGGCCTCGCCGCAGCCGGATCCCCCGGCGGCTCCTACGACGTCGTTTCGTCGTCATCACCGGTGAAACCCAAGACCCACGAGTGCTCCATCTGCGGGCTCGAATTCTCCATCGGCCAGGCACTCGGCGGACACATGAGGAGGCACCGAGGTTCACGCGCCGCCGCAGCGTCGTCGTCGGAGAGCCACGAGAGTCCTGGTACTCCGCCGCCAAGAAAGAGGGCTAGGGTTTTGATGATGATGGGGCTGGATCTCAACTTGACGCCGTTTGAGAATGATGCCAGGATGTTTAAGCTTGGCAAGGCGGAAGCTAATTCTTCTCCCATGGTGGATTGTTTTTATTGATTTTTTTTTTTTTGGTTTCGCTGTCGTCCATGGAAATTTCCATTTTTGAGTATAGCTAGAATGGTTTGATCAATTAATTATTACATGTGCAGTTGGGTTCACATATTAATTTCTTGATTTTTTTTATACTTCATATACAGATACGACATATATACAGATTCTCTAATAAATTTGGTTCAGTAAACCTTGAACGGTTTTTTTTTTTTTTTACAATTTTGATTTTCCTTAAGTAATTATTACGATGATTTTAATGGCTTTGGTTCATTTGAGTTTTTCTGCGTCATGTTGAGATAAGGATGACGGGGAAGAGTTATTAATTCGGTGGTTAAATGGTTAGATTTGACTATAATTGATTAGATATAGGGTGATTAATATATAATATATCTATCCGCGCCTACATTTATTTTCGGAATGGAAATTGAGGAATTGACCGAAATGAATTGCTACGGAAAATTAAAACGCGGAGAAAATAATGACGTCTGGAGTTTTCTTCTTTTATTAATGCAATCTTGCTTAAAGCGTGACATGGACTCGTTGATTCCACATTTTCTAGCTTTCCACTAGAAACTTAATTAGTTTCACATTTGGGAGCTGGAAATTGATATACTGCATCTATCTACCTTACCCACTTTGTCAAAACGAAAGAAAAAATGGCACTGTTCTCGAAAGATAATCTATAAGAGTGAATTTAGACTAGTGTATATATATATATGAACTGTTTTAGTGTTTTGTCGATGAAATTAGTGGAGATAACACATAAGTAACAACTATAACATGTTAGCTCGAGCTAGTTTTTATCGTGGAGAACGTGTCGGTTAGTCCAGCTTCTGTCTCCTGCACTTCATCCGTCCCGAATCAATTTGACCCGATTAATTCGATTCACCCAAATGTCCAGCACTCACAACTAGCCGAAAAGTCGCATAATTCACGAGTTTGTAGTTTGTAGTCTCGAATTACGACATTAAGAGTACTTAAGACCGTAACTGAATTTGGTCTAGAAATTAGACCTGTTTACAGGCGCCGTAGGGTTTGAAGAACTCAATTAGATGAGGAGACCTCGGAGTGCTTTATATATACGATCTACCAATCTTATCAATCCAACAAGGCAGTGCCTTCATTTCAATGGGCTTTTCTATTAGAAGAAAGTCGTATCCAGTTAAGGCCTAAGGGTACGTTTGTTTTACTTATATATATAAAAGGGGTACGTTTGTTTTGTTTAATGATTTGCTTCGAAGGAGCAGAATAATATGTTTGGTAATTAGGGGAATAATTATTGATGGACATGTACATGCATGCATGCGACAATAGCCACCAATTTAGGGGAACCCATCAATTTGTTTGAATGTTTATAGTGTTTTCAGTTTTGCATGAATGGTATAAGTTTGACTATTACCTAATAAAATTGCATCACCATTATCTAAAGAAGTTTGACTGTTACCTAATTCCAATTGTCAAATTTTATGAAATTTATGGAATAGGTTTGTTAATTAGAACGTTTGAAAATAAATTATGGAGTGAAAGTATAAACCTAGCTAGAGACTACAATATTGTTCGCCTCATGGAAAATTTTCAATTTGTGAGAGTTCACATTGATTCATCTTTGCTATTTCTTCGATCTGCAGCGAAGATCTTTTTTAGTTGGTGCATTGTTAAGATTCAGATTAAGTGACTTACTATAAGATTAAGACCATACATATCCTTATAATTTATTAACAATTTTGAATGTAGTCTCTACTAACATATCAATAAATCTAACAATTACTCTATTTAACGATTTCAAACTTCAAGTTCAAAGTGTATTCATCTCGTATTTTTCTAGGTCACCAACCCAAACATTTGTTAACTGGAAAGCTAATACGTGAGGATTTTAAACACTTAATATAAAAATTCATTATAAGAAAGTGCTTAAAGGAAATATAGAAAACAAACAAAACATATTTTTTTCTTCATTGGAAAGGTAATAAGTAAAAAATTTAAAAAATTTAGAGAAAAATTTGTTATAAGAAAGTATCGAAAGAAATAAATAAATTTAAAATTATTCACACCAATCGCAAAAAGAAACTCCATAGTTCACGACATATCTATTGTAGCAATTAGTCATGCATCGATGCAATTACATATAGAAATTATACAATTACATATATCAACTATGTTGTCTAATAATTGAATGATCAGTAGGAATCGAATGACACATTTTAGCTTGTGATCAAAATTCGGATAAATTTTTTTCTCAACATCACAATAGTTTGTATACAGTCGTCAATAGAACCATTGTCACTAACAAGACCACTATCCATTACCTGGCAATAGAATCCCCATCGAAAAAATCATCAATTTTACAAATCGTTCACGCGCCGTGATCGATGATGACGACAAGACTATAGTGATTGTTGAATGATGATGCATGATCACTTATTATTAGTCCGTATTCATAGTTGATCAATATATGGATCTAAAATCCCCCCCAAATTTAAGTGACATGTTTTTGCAATTGATTCATCAAATACATTCCAAAAAGCACTCGATTATAGTGTTTTTGTTGGTGTTTGGTGATTCACCAATCACTTGATTACCTCATATTGTTTTCCTCTTATCGTGGATCTTACCATTACCAGATCTCTCCTCTCCTACTCCAACCAGAATCAGCCACGTCCACATTCATAATTCGCACTACTTAAACTCTAGATTGATTTAGTTATTATTATTTAACATTAAAAAAATGATCTACAAATTAATAATCCCGAGAGTTCTGCTCCTCTGCTTTCCAGGCAGATCGTGTTCCGTAATCTCAACGGCGTTGATTCTTCTTTCTTGCATACTTCACTAATTTCAGATCATCCCGGTCATACGTGTCACCTCAGGGAATGATGACTACCGAGAGCAGGTTGTGTTTCACCGTAGAAGATAACTATCGTCTAAGATAAAATAAATTTGGAAAGAAATAGAAAGAAAAATTAAAACCCCCGTCTCCGCTCGATTCTCACAAGTCACAGCTTCTACTACTCCCCTGTCGTCAGCGTGCTCTTTTTTTCCTTTCTTTCAAACTTTAGCCGTTTTCATTACTACGCTGGCTCACTCCCGCCGTCGCCGGGGAATTTGCCGGCGAAGCAAACTCTTCGGTAGGGACGAAACGTTTGACCTCGATTTCCGTTACTATTGTCTTTCATTTTTGATATTTTCTGGAATTGTAATCGCTTGGAAAAAAAGAAAAGAGGCTTTGGAGCCGTCGCGCTTTATGTACAACCCGAGGACAGTACCCTCTCTCACCCCCGTCTAGAATGAATCCCTAGTTCGCTGCATGTTTTCTGTCAAATACGCTGGTTTTGATACTCTCTCTGGTGTTCATTTTCAACTGCTCGGTGCGTTTGTCTGCAGATTGTGTGAGCGAGACGAAACGCACCGATCGCTGCTCTCGGTGGTCTGGACTGATCGGAGACGGCGAATTCCAATTTCCCGGTACCCGTCGGCGTTGAGAGTGCTGCGGTTTCCTGGAATTGGATAAGCAGCGAGATAAGAAAAATGGTAAGGGAACTCTGCTCTGCTCATTTAGCGATCCTGAGTGCAAAGTTACTGTGTGGGTTTTGGGTGATAGGTAGTGTTGTGTGCGTGTGTGGAAAAATGTTAGTATGTGGATGTGATTGTTGTTTGTTTTTTTGGTGGCTTCTTTTGAGGGGAAGCCATGTTGTGATTTTTTTTTCTTCTTCCTGGCAGTCTTCTCAAGGGATGAACTTCTGGGTGCCAAGAGATGCTGATTCTCAACCTAAAGGAGAGATTGGTCTTGATGACAATGCCTCAGCAGGAAGAGCTGAACAAAAGCGTGCTCACCAGTGGTTTACGGATTCGTCTCACCCAGAACTTTTCAGCAACAAGAGGTTAGCAACTGAAGTTGTTAACAGTAAGCCAGCATCGAATGTTCCTCCAAATGGAAATGCTTTTCCATGGCCAAATGTTCCCGAGTTCCACCTGCTTTCGGGCCAACTTGGTGGCGGCATTTTCGGGCCTCAGACATTTGTCAATGGAAGTTTGGCTGATCAGAACCAGCCATCGGTTGGGAGCGGTAGTATGGATATGCGGACAATGGGGTTTGGTGGGCACCATGTAAGTGACTCCTCTATGGGTTTATCTATAACTCATAACATTCAAGATCACTCAGCTAGCACCAGTCTTGGTGGACTAAGAAAAGTGAAAGTCAATCAAGTTACAGATTCAATTTCAGTGAGCACTACCTTCAATAAGAGTGATGGTGGCAGCTCCATGACTTTGCCTCCTGCTTATAGTAACTGCAATGAGAATGCTGTGTCAATTGAGCGACTCTTTAGCAAGGCACAAGGAAATTTTGTTTCATCCATGGGCTATAATTTCAACCAAGGGGATAGATACACCATGCCTGTGACTTATGGTTGTAGTAACAAGGAAAGTGGAAACATTTTGTCTATGGGGCAGACTTTTGATAAGGCTGAAGCCAGCTTCAACCCAATGGACCCATCATATGGAAAGAAAGATAACGCTCTCATGTCAATGGCTTCCCTAGGAGATGATGGTGCTATCTTGATGAGTCCAAACTATGCTAAACCAAAGGAGAATTTCATCTCCACAGTTCACTCTAGCTGGAAGAGAGATGATAATATTGTTTCAATATATCCATCCTATGTAAACTCCAGCATCAAACCAATGGTTCCAACTCCAGGCAGAGGGGAATCTGGGATCCTATCTCTTGGTCACAGCTACAACAACAATGCTATTGGTAATGCTGTATCTTTTGGGGCCTTTTGTGGGACTGAGATGAATGCCTCTAATGCTTCTGTTGGTGGTGGTTATGAAACGTTAATTCCTGGTCAGAACTCAGGTCAGAGTTCAGCAGAAATAGTAGGCCAGAAGAATTTGGTGCAGCCAAATAAAGACGGAGTGGCAGATGATGCTCCAAATGCTAATTTGATTGGCGATTCAGCCACCAGGAATAGAAAGCCAAAAGCCAAGAAGGATGTTATGAACAACTTCCCTTCTAATGTCAAGAGTCTGCTATCGACTGGCATTCTTGACGGTATCTCTGTCAAATACGTTTCCTGGTCAAGGGAGGTGAGACGATTGTTTATTTGAGTGGGATTGTCATTCAGGTTACTAATCAAAATTTTCATCCCATAATAAGCCAACGCTTTTTCTGCGCAGAAAATTGTGAAGGGAACCATAAAAGGAACAGGTTATTTATGTGGCTGCAATGAATGCAACTATGGGAAGGTAGGAAGTCCATATTATATGCTGGAGCTTCTTGTTTGGCAGGAAGTCAACTGAACTAGGCTGAGATTTTTCTTCCTTTATGCTTGTGCAGAGTGTAAATGCCTTTGAGTTTGAGCGTCATGCTAATTGCAAGACAAAACATCCCAACAATCACATTTATTTTGACAATGGGAAGACCATCTATGGTGTTGTTCAAGAGTTGAAGAACACTCCTCAGGAGCAGCTTTTTGATGTGGTCCAAACTGTAACTGGATCTCAGATCAATCAAAAGAATTTCCTCTCGTGGAAGGGTAAGGACTTCAATTTTTCTTTGTTTGATATCGTTCAACTAGAATACAGAAAGAAGATAAAAATATGACTAGTTTCACTTCCTTTTTTCTGTCTACATTGACCAATAAAAATCCCCCCTTTTTTCCCCAGCATCTTTTCAAGCCGCGGCCCGTGAACTTCAGAGAATCTATGGAAGGGATGAAGTTGTTGTACAATTTTGAGATTGCAATCCTTGAGTCGGGGGATGTTTTAGGTGGTATGTGATCTGTGCATAGCCAGAGCATCATAAAAATCTCGGTGAAAAATAGAAATGATAAATTCAGAAAATTTATCATCAGTTGGAAAATTGGGTAAATGCTGCTTGTGATTGGAAATAGAGTTGTCTGTCTTATAGTAATTGAGAAAGCAAAAGTACCTTTTGTAGATTCGTCAAACATATTTTCGAAGTGTCCCTGGAGTATGATAGAAGAATCATTTTTAAATTTGACAGACTATATAGTGGTCTTGTGATAGTTCTGGGTGGCAGTTTTCTGGTAATCACATATTTGAGCATTGTGTTGGAAACTAAGCTCATTGTGCATGGTACAACTGTTAAAGATATTCGAGCAGATTTCCTCAATTTCTCACCATCTCTGCATCCCTTCGGTTTATATGTCAATGTAAATGAGATGAGTGAATGAAAGGCTAGGAGCTGTATTGATGCTTTGCTTGCAAAATGGTGAAACTTGACTAGCATAAACATGATATGCCACCATCACAGCACCCTTTAGAGTATCTCTGTTGTTATATACACTGGTCATAGATCTGCTGTTTCTGATTCTGTCCCTTGGCCTTGGCAAATTCAGAATTGGTCCTTGACCAAGGTTCATCAGCATTGCACCCCGCTTTGCCTATTATTTTCACTGCTCTCCTATCTTAGCTTGGAGATGCTACTGTCTTATTTTTTTTCTGTCTCAGCAGTTTATTATCTTATTATATCTTTGTCGGGCAGTTCTGATAGAACCACATGCGTCCACTTACCATAGCAGGAAGAACATATTGGAGGTATTGCAGTAGTGTGTTTCACCTCATGTAATACAAAGTTTTTGCCAAGCACAGGCCTACAAACATTGAAACATAATCTCTGTGTTATGGTATATTCCATGTATGCAGCTTGTTCTGCAAGAGCTTAAGGAGGATTTCTTTTAAGTTCTCCTTTACTGTTAAGCAAGCTGAGAAAAGAGTATCTCTTGTCAGAGATGAAGGAATTCTTCTTTGGCTACTCACGTGAAGCATTAGGATTAACCCAATCACTTCTCCAAGCCTTGTTATATGTGGATATTCCATCAGGTGTAGGACACAAAAACTCCGACAAGGATACCTTTCTACGATGAGCAGGTGTGTGTGAAGAGTCTTCATCTTGCATTTGCTGAAGGGACAGACATCTTGGTGGGCACAATATTCTGCTCTTATAAAGAGCACACTCTGCCGTTCAGTCTTCGCTCCAGGTACATTGATAGCAGAATATGTTTCTATCAACTCTTGGTTATGCACTTTTCGTGAAGATCATAAACCTTTCAGTTTTATCTGTTTTAGCTTGATCGATGTCAGCAGATGTTTCCACCGAGTATTTGTGAATGGATACTCTTCCTTCAAAACATGGCAGTCACACATGATGAGATCGATGGCTTCCCTCTTTGTTTTCATAGAAGTATCACACCCTCCTCCTGTTGCTGAGTAAAATAAGTCCTAAGCATTTTCCCGCTGTTCGACTCCTGTTGCTACTTGCTAGATGCTTGAATTTCCAACTCTCTTTCGACTTTTTTTCTTCTCGCGCCCTGTAATAATCTTGCTTGAGCCGTGACAGATTATAAAGAATACTTGGCAAGGGATTGCCTTTTTAACAGTAGGTCAAAGGATGTCTCTTCTAGAACTCAGTATAGCTTGCAGTCTGAAACTTCATACTAACTATGCCTACAAATTCCGTTGTTGTTCAAGGTATTTGCTCTGTTTGCAGCTAAGGCTAACTCCAATGGAGCCTCTATATTTGGGGGAAAGTTGGCTCCAATGGAGCCTCTATAAATGGAGGAGTCTCTATATTTGGGGGATGAAAATGGAGGTTCCCCAAATATAGAGACTCCCCAAAGCCCGCCACGTGGCGTTTCTTTTTCTTTTTAAGATTTTAAGGGTTAATTGGGGTTTAATTAGGGGATTAGTTAGGGGTTTAATTAGATCAATAATTTTCAAGTGTTGTGTGTAAACCCAAATTAGGTCAATCATTTTTTGTCAACAAAAATTTGGTCTCAAAATTAAAAAAATTTCTACCGGAAAATTTGCATTTAAAAATGATGACGAACTGTACAAAAATTAACATGAACAAATTATATTAAGACTTCGATAAGTACATTTTTAAGTAAATGGAAAACTTAAAAAATGAGATCTCCAAATATAGAGGATGTAGCATTGGAGCAAAAGAAGGGAAAATGGGGATGAACCCCAAATTTGGGGATGAAGATCCCCAAATTTGGGGGTTTTCATTGGAGTTGGTCTAACGCCATTGCGTTTGTTCTTTTCGCTCATCAGGGTTGATTCATCAACAATGTCCCATAGAAGGCAAACCCCGAAAGAAGTGAACTGTATCATTATTATTTCCTTGCTTCTCAAGTCACTAGAAAAAGAGAAAACCGCCTTGGCCTCTGTTTCTTGCTGATCTGGATTTTATCTCACAGTTTTTGGTTTGGTATGGCTTGTTTCTCTCTCTTATTGTTCACTGCCTTCTCATTCCATATGTAGAGAGAATATATTGAAACTGACGTGTCTAGTTCAGGTCCATATTCATATAATTTTTTCCATTTTAGCTTCCTTCCTGCAGATTAAGGTTGATAGGGAAATCAAATCACCTGAGAAATGGATGGCAGGGGTGAATATTGATGATTGAGACTGATTGAATTAAGAAAAGATTTCATTTTTTTGGTGGGTTTGTAATGGAATGTGTATATAATTCCAAGTGCTGAATAATACACTTCCTAATCCACATCTAGTCACCTGTAGCCACTCACTCATTAGCCATTGTGATGTATGAGAAGCAAAGGTTTCAACTATGATACCAATACTTATTAATTATCATTATGTTCCTGGATTAGGACTTCCACACAAGGCTGCTTTGTTTCATTCATCAGGAGAGACACACCGGAGCATACAAATTGATCTCCCCCAAAAACAAAAGAAAAGGGAACTTGTGGAGGGTGGGATCATCTCCTCTGCACTTATGGTTAACGAGAAAATAACCAAAAAGAAGAAAAGAGGGCAAAGAAGGTTTACATGAAAAGGTAAACTTTTGCTTTCACAGTCGCACTTTGCAAAATTCCTCTCGTAAAGAGATCACATCAGCAGCAGCAAATGGTACAGAGACAGAGAAGAGACAGAAGACAGAGTTGCACTTGATACTCTTTTACTGTCTCTCTCTTTCTCTGCTCTTCGTTGTCATCAAGTTCTTGAGACCTCAAGGGAAACAAAGTGTTCATCATCTTCAATCTTCTCATCGTCGACTGATGAAGCAGCAGTAGCAGAAACTGTACTAACAGTGGGCAAATCAGCCACCTTATCGTTCTCACTGCCGGGCTGTTGATCTTTGCTTTTCCCCCACAGCACCATGTACAATCCTGTCACGATGACTATCGCTCCCAGGATCCTCCCCATGTACAGAACCTCGGATAAGAAAATGGAACCCAGGACTGTGACGATCACCATGCTCAGAGGGCTGAAAGCAGTCACGAAAACCGGGCCTTTGGTCTTCATCACCACTCCCTGTATGTAGTATGCCATTCCTGAACATATCACTCCCTGCATTGGCACAAAGTTGGGGGAAAGTAAGCAATTTGAATAAGTTCCTTGAGAGCTTTAATGTACAGAATTTGGCATTTGGGGACTTACACTATAGGCAGCAGCTAAGAACTTGGTGTCAAAACCAATGACCCAAGCAGAGGGATTTCCCCATTCCATCCCAATGGCCAAAACCGAGCCCTCGACCGTTCCCATCACGCAAATCAAAGCTGTCAAAGAGAGCTCTGCAGGGTATGATTTCAAAGTGATTGCCTGCAGAATGACAAAACCGGCCCAGGAAAGGCAACCAATCGCGATCATAGCTGCACCCTTAACAGGATCCTGAGCAGCTGCTGAAGTCGTGGCGGCCTGAACCCCTTCAGTCCATGGCAGGTTCACCCTCGCGCCTTTGATCAAAGTCATCAACATGGCTCCTCCTACTGTCACTATTGTGCCCATTATTTTTGCCTGGCTGTGCACCTTCTTCAGGTTAACTGACTCAAGCCTGGGAAATGAACCCATTTTTAATCACAGTGCCAAAATTTGAATATACTACATAGTGGTTAGTCACAGCATCACCATTCTTACCTCAGGAGCCAAGCCATGAGGAATGCAAAGGCAGGGAGAACATTCACCATAGCAGCAGCAAAAGTTGCTGATGTGTACTTCATGCCTGTATAGTACAGGTTCTGATCGATCGTTGGCCTGTAACACGAGTTAAGGAATATCCCCTTAGTCATCATAGTCGATACTCCCTTGAGGTTGATAGATAATTACATTTTGAGTTAAGAAATCAGGAGGATTAAGGGGTGGTGGTTATTGATGATCTTACTCCAACAATCCCAGGAGTGCAACCTTGAGGAAGATCCCCTTAGTCATCTTGGGCCTCACCTTCCTGTCATCATTCCCAAATGTTGTTTCATTAGCTTCCCCACGAAACATGATAAGTTGGCACAACAGATTACACTATGAGATCGAAGATGAATGTAACCTGTCAAAGATAAGTGCAAAGGGGGCAATAACAGCAGTGGCGATTGCATGTCGATAGACGACGAGGACATGCTGGCTCATTCCTTGGTCGAGGGCAAACTTGGTGATGATGGACATTCCGGCATAACCAAACTGCATGAAGATCACAGCCAGAAATGGCTTTGCTTGGTTGCATAACTTGGATGACAAGCACTCCATCTTGCTAAGTATGGGGGTGGTGACTTGAGGCAAAAGGTACTATAGCTTATGCCTCTAGTCTCTCTCTCTTTCTCTTTCTCTCTGTGGTGTAATGTAACTAGAAGGTGGTGAGTGAAAGAAGCAAGCAGAGGGAGGTTTATATAGAGCAAGTTTTTTTGGTTTTTGGTTGTTCTTTTCTTTTGAGGGTTGTTTTGGCATTGATTAGAACATTACCCACACGTCTTTTTAATTTGTTTGGGTTGGTTTTCAGTTCTGGCTATGGACTCCACTACCCATATCTAACTCCAGTTACTTTAACTCTCTGTGATCCATTACTGTTAAAGAATACAACAACAGGAAAGCAAAGATGAGCTCACGATCAGTTTGTTCCCTCCCACAAATGAATATTTGTATTGCTACTATTATGAGATAGTGTCTCTGAAACTTAATTACTTATATAATTAGATGCTAATGAGAAATCAAAGGTACGATATATGTATGTACCGGAGAAGAAAGATTTGTGACGAGGATTAATTAAATTATACTAGATTAGATTCATGGCTTAGTATTCAAGTGGTGGAATCTTGTTTTTAATATTGATAAGATAATGGTCTAGCCGATCGACCATTTAGTTTTTCTGGTCAATTCGATATTTTCCTATGTAGTTGAACAATTGTGTCATAGGATCGATCGTTTTTCGTAAAGATTGACTATTATTTTTCTTTGTAACGATGCGATTGTACCATCTTGATTCACCGCGTTTTGTTAGTGACGGTACTAAAATCCTTAATTACCATAGTTGATATATCATTATGATTGGTAACACTTGTTAATTTAGAATTGCATGGAATCATCAGCCCATGTGGTCGAGGAACATGGCCACGACCAGGACCAGCCGGCAGCCAGGCTACGAGCTTGGCCTGGAGATGGATGGAGCCGCCGGAGAAGGAGCCGCCTCTCCGCCGACGCCAAACTCTCCCTCGATCATCATTGGCTAGCACACACCTGTGGACTGACTGGTCGCAGAGGTTTAATTATTACTTAAGGACATTCAATTCCAAAAGAACTTGCATTGTATAAAAAATTGTATAACAAAGAATTCACCATACATACACAATTCTCATACATAATTGAGTATATGTATGCCTGTACGTAGTAGTGTGCGTGCTCATTACACTCTTGACACGATTATTGGAATTCTCAAGTGACTGACGGTCCACCAGCTACAACGATGCGATCTTTTCTGATCATCATCGTAGTGGTGTTTTACACTTAAAATAGCGTACATATATCTTGAATCATGTTGTTTCTTCTTCTTTTGTATGTAGTGTAGGTTTGCAAATCGGACAACGTAACCTGTCCATCTTGTGACACAAAATGCTGAGTCTTTCCTTTTCGCTCTCGGTTTCGTTGGGGGGAGGGGGAGTTTTGAGGAACCGAAATAAAATATGCACGAAACTTGAGGGACCTAAATGGAAAATCTCATCCCCAGAGCATATGTAAATGTGGTATCCTGGTATGTACATATCCAACTCCACTAGCTTAGATTCAAGAAGAAGAAGAAAAAAAGCGAAGTGGTAGCTGATGCGGCCGGCCGGCCGGGCCGTTTTGGTTGGCCAACGTATATAACGTAGTAAGAGGGAATATTTCATGATGCATGAGAGAAGACGACGTCGGCCGGCCGGCCTGAGTCATCTGGAGTGATCTGGTGGCCGGATTCCATCTCTGTTTTCTTTTTCTCCCGACCGACCCATTTGGGCTCCTCATTTTCCCATATGATATGAAATGAATTTCTTCTATTCCTAATGATCTGTTTCCTTTTGGCAAACTGGTGGATGCACTTTGCCCACATCAACCCTTAACCAAAACTAACAACCGATCGACGGTCCAATATTGCCACATGAGGCCAGAAGCTCAGATACGTCGCTTTTGTATAGGTTATATAATATATGTCAATGATTTGTTGGTCTCAATTACTCGAGTTATTGGAAGATATTCAATTATTGAGTAACACATTTAAATAAAAGTTGCTAATATGACTTGAAGTTAGCACTGATCCGAAATATCATATGCTTAACAAGCAGTGTCGTCAGGATTCGAGCAACTGACCTCTCGATCAGGAAGATTTTGATATAATATCAATGACTCGAATTACTGAAACTAAAGACTGAGTTGAGTTGGATCATTGAGATTCAGACTACATATTGTCATACCACTTTTAATGCATATGTATGCATACATTTTAATCTCGGACTAATTTTTTAAAGAAGATGCGCTATATATATAATCCTCCCACCTTAACAACAACATTGATCCGCGTCTCAATCTAATTCGTGGAGTTGGAGCATATATAAATGGGTTTTGCCATGCGATTTCGATTTGCCAGATTGATTATAGATGTGATGTGCCTCAGCTCAATTTATTCTTTGGAATTTTGCCCAGAAAAAAAAAGGGAGGGAACCGTGAAATGAAACATATGCATTATTATGTTGATGCGCGCTTACTTCTTGCTTTCTTTCTTTCTTTCACATATTCTCTGCACTACCACTACTACGTCTGCTGTAGCTACTATTATCCGATTCCGATCCTTATATGCATACAAAGTTGATGAGCTCATCAACCTGAAGTTGCAGTTCCCCTGCCTGCCTAATCCTCTCATCAACTTTCCAACTAAATATTGCATGTTTTTTTTATTATTATCAAGTATATATTCAACCATCTATGTATGTGAAGAGTTGCAACCATGCTTGTAAGGAACAAAAAAAAAAAAAAAAATCAAATCAAAGCTGAGCATGTGATGCATGCCACCATAGATATAGCTAGTTTGATTCCTACTGTTGGTTACTGTATAGTTTTGGCTTCAAACTGTTTTCTGTCATGGAAGTGAAGCAGCGACAATTAACATCATCAATATCCTGTCAAAAACGTACCCACACAAAATTATATATATGCTTGCCAACCACTCAAATCCTTGGAAATTAGCAACACATGATCATGAAAGGGCCAGCATATGGAACAATGGAATTAAATTGACTATGCTCTCAATGGGATTTGGGCAGATCCCATTTTTTATCAAAGCATCAATCTCTGATAGATGGCACATCCTGTCCAATCAACAGAAAGAGAGACGGGAATAATCTCAATATGCCGCGAGAATCAGTTCATCCATATTACTCTCGAGTATTGAAAAATGTTCAAGTACGTGCCTCATATCATTTCTTATATATGCCTTTATGATTGATAAAAGTCAACATGCATGAATTTGAAGTTTGCACAGTATCTTATACCATGTACATAATTATAAATCGATCTCACTCTGTTGAAAATTCGCTCTGTTACAAATATATATATACCTTATGTACGTTAAGGACTAGTTGGACCTAGTACCTATAAAACTATCAGGAAAAAGCCTTTCATATATATATATATATATGAATGCTATTGTAACGGAACAACAAAATCGACACTGCAAGACAATAAAGAACACACAGATTTTATGTGGTTCACTAAAATTATATGCGCTAACTAATTCATGAGCAGAAGAGATCAATTTCACTATACTTGAGAATATACGGATTACAACGAAACCTCGTAACTCACTTAAAGTCGCAACACCAACACCTCTTACAGTAGTAGTGTGGCATGCTACCTGCCATTGAACGACAGCAACTAATCCACAGTTTCATCTAAAGATTGCAGAGTCATGAGTAGTTTCGATCATTATAAGTATACCACCTAGCTTCCCACCAATAAGTAATCATCGATCATCAAGTGCATGGTGACAATTTCCCATTAATTACTTTGCTTGAACTATGTTTTGACTTGATCGATCGACATGCCCCCGATTCACC
This sequence comes from Linum trigynum, assembly GCA_964030455.1. Lineage (NCBI taxonomy): Eukaryota > Viridiplantae > Streptophyta > Magnoliopsida > Malpighiales > Linaceae > Linum > Linum trigynum. Next base: position 6,078,591 of record OZ034816.1, read on the forward strand.
AGAGAACCCATCTGACCAATTATGCACCAAATCAAGATATTATTGCCAATAATTAATAATAATAATTAATATAAACTAAAGTTGTGGCTAGCTCTACCCGTATCTGTAAATCATGGGACTCCCCATCAAGATTTATTATTTGTTTTCTTTGTGTGGAGTAGTATGAGTGGATAAAAATTTGAGGCTGTTAATCAAAGTAAGATTCACATAATTAGTTAACCTCCCATTAGTCTCTCTCCAAACCTTCTTTTCCTCTCTCATTGGTGTTTAAGAATTTTTTAAATTTTCCCACAGCAAAATTGCTATCCATCTCAGCCTCATAATGTAACATGCTTTAATTATTCTAGATTTCCTTTGTAATTTAGTTGGTTTTATTTATTAATGGTGTACTAAAGCTACTTAATACACTCAGATACACGTATGCCTATCTATAGCTAGACTAACTAACCCTGGTACTCTTTAACTTCAAGTTAATTATATATCTACTTGAGGTTAGCGACTTGTAAAATTTGTATGGTCATGTACTCTTCACTTCAAGATAAAAAGTAAAGATAGAAAAAGGTGAATCCAGAAATACCAAGTGAAGTTTCAGAGTACGTACGTGCATGTATGAGTTTCAATTTTATAGACATTCTCTCAATATGGAAGAAGGATAATCTATTCGTATAAAAGAAGATAAAAACAAAAATTGGAAAGTTTTGACACATAAGGAATGATTTTGTGATCTACAACTAGTCATACCTCATCGATTTGCCAAGTCTTAATAAAATCAAATGCATGATTTCATTATCTTATATGTTTCTGATGCCTTGTTAAACCGCTTCAGCTGTTATCTTCATAAAATAAAATTTTCATCACGTTGAACCTATATATACCAAAGATAAACATCATTTTGTAGTTGTATTCAAACTTGTTACAACAAAACGATTGGTTCACTTCACTCGCTAGCTCGTTAATGTACTTAAATATCGTATATGTATGGTGATACAAAACTATACCACTAGTAGTCTAGTACCATGGTGGTATCCACCTTTACAATGATGGTATTAAATTTTACCACAATGATATAATTTTGTATCATGTGATGGTGAATGTTCTCTTTATTTGGACTGAAAAAACAACAAAAATGAATAAAGTTTGCCAAAATAATTAAGAAGATTTTTTTATGGGATTCATGAATTAAGTAACGATTATCCAAAACCTAATTTCGTGCCAGAAATTATGTCCTTGCTTGTTCCGCATACATGCATGATTTAGGGCAAAGTCTCAATTATTTGGCAACTAGGGTTTGTGGGATCACTGCAAATGGGGAAAACTTGCCTCACCTATTTAACGTGCTCCGTCGAATAATACAGTTATTCTATCAAGCAAAATACTCAAAAGGCAAAATATAAAGTGTAATGCTAGATGAGGTGTATCTCACAAATTTGTGTACAGACGAAAAAAATAATATTTTGCTTTTATGAGGCAAAAATCCAAAAGAATAAGAAAGCTGGAGGGCAGGTGTCCTTTGGAACTAATTCAGTTTTGGGTGATCTCCACTTTGTGTATATTTTTAGGCTTCTTGATAAACCTCTACACATGCTTTTCGATGGAATCCCTATCAAATATACAGTGACCGTTCCCCTAGTTAAAAAAGATCGGTAACAACATTTGATGGATTGTTTTTAATGAATTTTAGATCATTCCAAATGAAGGGGTTGGCCTCTGGCGCTAGCTATTGGTTCGCATAGAATCAAACTGGCATTTTAACGAGATTATATCGAATCGACTATAATATGGTAGGATTTTTGGTCGCATTAAATTTATAAAAATAAAAAAATAGACCGAAATAACATTTGGACCGGTCCTTGGTCCTAACATATATTTCAGTATTGGAGCGCGGTTCTCATGAGTTTGGTCCGGACCCGAACGAACCAGTGCACACCTCTAGCTACAATACAATTGGTAATATATCCATCACACCCTAAGTTCGGACCATAGGACCAACAATCCGCGAATAATAATATGATGATGATGATGAACAATGGAAACAATTAGGTTGGCTCTCAAAACTTATTGGTCCATTGAGCATAAATAATCTTCTTTTCAAGCTTACTAAAAATGTTTTCATTACTAAGAGAGGGTAAGGCACTTGATTATAAAAGCATGATAATACATTTCAAATATTAATATGATAAAAGTACGTATGGAATAAGATTCAAATAAATATCCATTAGGTATAATTTTGTATGAAAATTTCACCACGCATTTGTTCGACATAAAGAAAAAATTCTCTTGAAGAAATGTTTATTTCCGAAATCAGTGACATCAAAAGCTCAGGTACCCTTTTGATCCTTTTGGCTGCCTGAAATAATATCCTCTCCAAGAAGTATCAGCTTCTTATATATTTTTTTTATTTAGGGCATGAAAAATATTCTTATGTATGTTTGATACCATAATTTTGTAAAGCTCCAACCATTTAGCGCCTCGTTATAGACGATCGCAAGAAACGATAAATCTCTGACTAGAAGATAGCACGTATTATATCTACTAGGATATAAGGAATTGCGCCACTAAATTTGGCTACCGGTCTTCTCCCAATTCGGGCTTTATCGAGTTGTTGCCCAAGTGTTTAACTGGGCCGCCACTCCTCCCCATATGCTTGATTTGTAATCGTCATTGTACGTAAGAGAATATTTATGAGTCGAATTATCTCAATTATGCGTTGATAGTGTCACAGAATAATTTGAAGAAAAAAAAAGAAGCTAATCCTTAGTCGATCATATATTATTACTCAAGAACAGAACATTCTGTAATTAATACACCAATCCAATATCCAGAGTACTAGCTAGTAGTGAATACTGCAACTGATCATGACCCTTTATCAAATGTAACCACATATGTTTAGAGTGTTCCACAACAGCAGGGAAAAAAAAATAGTGACAAGGAGTATACGTAATTACTTGGTTTCTCTCTTAATTTGGTTCCCATTTCTGTCTGTCTCTTAATTTGGTCTCTTCTTATAAATTCATAACGTGGAAAGTTCGACGGCGATTATAAACTGCTGCTCGTGATCGGCGCCGTCGCCGTTTCCGGTGGCCTGCTGGTCTCTACTTTTCCCCCACAGCACCATATAGAGTCCGACAAGTATCATCCCGGCACCAATCACCCTGCACCCATTCCACGATTCACCCACCATAAAAATTAATCAATTTCGTGACTAAAGGCAAGAAAGTGGTTGCCATAAACAGGAGCGGAGCTAGGATCCACTGGTCAGGTGGCCGGACTTTTTTTGTATAGTATCCGTAAAAAAAATATATATATATATATATATATATATTTACATTGTGAGTCATTAGCTCCGAAATTTAATTATCTAAATTAGAAAAATATTATAAGCTCCACAATTTCATTATTTAGTTTGAATTTTGAAATTAAATAATATTTGAATAAGTACAATAGTTAAGTTAAGTGATCAGTCTAAATATTAAACAAAAACTTAAGCAAATTAGGAAAACTAAAAGAAAAATGTTGTTGTCAGGGATTGAACCTTGGTACTGGGTATTCATAAGCATCTCCTGCATTCGGTTAAACTAGAGCCAAACATAGTTACTCATATTTGCACGGTATTGTTATTCTACAATAGTTAACTTCTTCGGAATTTTATAAAATTCCCGATATTTTTACACGCGATCTCCAAAATTCTCGGGGGCCGGGCCCCTGAGCCTGGCCATAAATAAAAAAACTTGTAGCTAATGTTTAATTACCTTCCCATGAAGAGGAGCTCCGACAAGAAGATGGAGCCGGCAATTGTGACGATGACCATGCCCAAAGGGTTGAACGCCGTCACGAAAACTGGACCACGCCTCTTCATCACCATTCCTTGTACATAATACCCAATCCCTGAGCATACCACTCCCTGTTAATTTCCATACATCCCAAAAGCTAATAATTATTATTATTTAATTAATCAATTAGTTGATCAATTAATTAATTAAATGTGCGTGCTTGATGGATTGGGCTTGATTTTACGGTATAAACATAAGCTAGCAACTTGATGTCCATGTGTATGGCCCATGCAGATGGGTTTCCCCATTCAAGCCCAACCGCCAAAATCGAGCCCTCCAACGTTCCCATCATGCAGATCATTGCCGTCAACGATAGCTCAGCTGGGTACGACTTCAACGTGATTGCCTACACATGCAAAATAACAACAACATGTTCATATTGAAGATATATGATCCTCAATCCTAAGCTGTTCTCTGTCGTCAATTAAAACAAAACATTGCGACAGTAGTCTTCTCCGAAAAAAGGGTACCTGAAGGATGATGAAAGCAGCCCAAGAGAGGCAGCCAGCAGCAATCATAAGGCCGCCTTTCACAGGATCATCTTGAGCAGCATGATCAGTAGTAGCAATCGAATTTGTTGAACCTTGATAATAGCCTTGCGGCCATGGCAGGTTAAGCCTAGCTCCTTCGAACCAAGTCATGACCATTGCTCCGGCGAGGGTCACAACGGTTCCCCAAATCTTAGCCTGGCTCTGTGCTTTCTTTAGTTTGATCTTCTCTAGCCTGCAAAATTTACGTCCCTGTTATTAGTCATGCATTTTCTTCCACCATTACTAGAATTTTAACTGTAGTTGATTAATTTACCTGAAAGCCAAAGCCAGGATGAAAGTGAAGGCTGGCAGAATGTTCTTCATGGATGTGGCGAAAGTTGCCGTGGTCAACTTCATCCCCGTGTAATACAAATTCTGGTCGATCGTCGGTCTATAACGTAATGAAACATCAAAACAAGACGATTAGCAGCCAGTTTAAGATACTAATTATTGTGCCACCAAGGATCAATTAATAATTTGATATAATTAACTGTACTTGATCGATCGACATACTCTAGCAATCCAAGCAGAGCTATCTTGAGCAAGGTTCCCCGCGTCATCTTTGGCCGAGAATTCCTGCAGTTTCCAAATAAGAAAAATTAACAACTGCCCTAGTTGAAATCATCGCCTTCATTCCCGTAAACAAGTTGTCATTAATTACATTCTAGAAGCCTTTCAAAATTACCAGGGTTTTTCCAAGTTGAAAAATATAATACTAACAATCACTGAAATCGAGAAAAATCACATAAAAACATTGATTTTCCGTCTAATTCCATTAAATTTGTGACGCCAGGCATTTTAACGCTCTTTTAGTTTGCTGTATTAGTAGTCCGAAAGACTTAGTTAGAGTGGAAACCAAATTAGGGTAAGAGTATTACTTGCCCAGGACGCAAATAGCTAGCTAATTAAGCTAGGGTTACGGGTTTGGGAATAGCAAAACTACACGTATTAATTGTTACACATGTCCTTGTCACTATTGTGTGTATTTATTAGGTGGTTCAGTCCTGCACAATTGTTTATGTTAGGTTAATGCAGCTGCCAAGGAAAATGACAAAATGTTAATTAATTAACTCTAATTAGTACTTTCAGCTACTACTCAGAGGACAAATTTAAACAGAAAAAATTAACTCTTGTACGCTCTCTCCAATCTTGATGATCACTGTGCTACATTTTTTTCGTCGTCGTCGAACGAGACAAACGTAATTAAGAGGAACGAATAGTTCTTGATGATCCGATATAGTTCCCCACATGCTAATCGAATTACGTCGTACTAACCTGTCGAAGATGAAGGCGAAGGGAGCAATGAGAGCAGTGGCGACGGCATGCCTGTAGACCACCAAGACATGCTGGCTCATGCCCTTGTTCAGAGCCAGCTTGGTGATTATTGACATTGCCGCGTACCCAAACTGCAGCAGAACCATCGCCAGGTACGGCCTTGCATGGCTCCACGCCGTCGAGTACCAACTGATCTTCATCACCACGTGCTTCTCCTTGTCGTCATTTGACGATGAAACTGGGGAATTAGTTTTGACGGCATTCTCTTCTATCTTTTTCAGCACCATTTCTGCCATTTTCCTAGCTATAGGATAGCTCGGCTTTTTCTGAGCACTTGTGGGGATAGATTGAGAGCTAGCTAGCTGCTGGAGAAGGTATATGGATATATATATAGGCTAGGTAGCTGGTGTTGTTGGTTTACGTAAAGATGCATATAAATACACAGATATTTTTGTATCGTACAAAGTACAAACTCAAGCTAGCTAGATGGATATTTTTGTGATATTGGTAACGACGTGCATATGATTTGGTTACACGTTTCCATCGATCCCGGCCGTCTTCTTTCTGGGTTAAGGGTAGAAATCTGTTGCAGTACTCAACTGTATATGCCTCCATTTTGCTGCTCGATTATTCGGAATAAGAGGGATTTAATTAGTGTAATAAACAATATATACAGTTTGGTTCCTATTTCGCTAAATGTCAAAATGGGTCTGCTTGATCCGGTAAATTTGAAACAACCGAGGGTATTTACCATTCATGATTTACAGTTTTGGTTCTTTTCTTTTCCACCATGGGATGGAGAGAGATAGCCATATCATTACAGCTTTCTTGACCATTCATGATTTACAGTTCGCCGCCTTCTTGCTAAAAAAAGTTGAGAATAGAACATTTGTTGATTAATTGAATTCGGCTGTGGAAACATTGATCTCCGTTCTCAACTACCAAGTGACTGAGCTTTTACTAGGTACGGCTTAAGATCAATTTTCTGCAGAGTGGGCCCGAAAAGAACCGCCCATGTCGGCTAGTAAATTCCTAGGCCGACGCCGTCCCTATTAGGGATGGCAACGGGTCGGGTTGGGTCGGGTTTTGTCAAACTCAAACCCAAATCCATGGGTTTATCCGCCAAAAAAATCCGGGGTAAAACCCGTTGGGTTTGAAAAATTCAAACCCAAGCCAACCCGCTGGGTATCCGCGGGTTCATGGGTACCCGTGGGTTTTTGTGGTAAAAATTTACAATAACAAGTTTCTTTCAAAATTCAAGTTTAACGTCAATTTTCTCATACAAATTAAACATACAAAAAACACCAATCTAGAGCATACAAGCAAAGCGCAAATGATCAATACAAATTATTCAAAATTAAAGATAAACATATATAAACAATAAGATTAATTGAAAGATTCTTCCTCGTCAACTAAGTTTCTTCACTCTCCACTTCATAATATCAACTTCATTCTAAACAATTAGAAAGAATAAATTATACATGCCTCCACAAACATATAGAATATTAGTTGTTTAAGAAAGATATATTATTTAGAATATTAAATATACCGGGAAAGTAATTATATGTGTGTGAGCGGGTACCCATGGGGCGGGTTTACTTAAACCCAAACCCAACCCGACCCGATGAATAGTGTAGTGGGTTTAAACCCGAACCCGGCCCAAAACCCGTCAACACGGATTTTACCCGCGTTGACCGGGTTGGATCGGGTGGGTACCCGTGGGTTCGGGTTTTGTTGCCATCCCTAGTCCCTATTCATCCCAATGAAATGGGCCTTAAAATGGGCTGCGATAATGGAAGAATGGGTTATACAATGATTCAAGTCTTTGCCGTTTGCTAATTTGCCACTACTTGAGCAATTGTTGATATGAGTTTGTTGGTACGGATTCTGTAATTCATTGTGATCACAATGAATTCTGTATTTTGTAGTTGCGAAAAAAGTGATATAAAAGCTCACATTATGACGACATTTACGAACTCCAAGTCAAGTAAAATTGGTTTGGTTGTGAGATTTTTTGTTCAAGTTCTTTTGATTTCTTATATTGATTAAAAGCTCACATTATGACGACATTTACGAACTCCAAGTCAAGTGATGAATGTATCGTATCAAACATTGGCACAATTTCCAATCAGATTGCAATTGAAACCCCAAATTTGAATTTCTTCTAAATTTCATTTGTTGCTTTTGGAACTAACTTTACATGTTACAAGTTAAAGAGATGAAAGAGTTTTTGTTTAGTTTTGAAATTTTGGTGGACATCTTAATCAATTATATCACCATCTATGTTACCCTATTGGGTATTGATTGTCACCCTTTCCATTGATAATCTACTAGATGGGTTTCTGCTCCTAACCCAAACCTTTACATGTTTCCATTATTGATGGACGTTTGGAATATTCCAAGACTTAAATATGCACTAAGGCCGCTAGACAATTTGTCTTTGATAAGACGATGGTTGTGTTTGATGAATCATCCTCACACAGAAAAGTTAGATCAAGACACTAGAAAGAAAAAAAAAATAGCATAAAAAGAATGCAATGCATGTCCATTTTCCACTAACTTGTGTACATTTACATTCATCAAAAACACATTTTACGTTTATAACATAACATGAAAATAGCAACCGACAATCGACCAAACACGAAGTAAATGCCATACATAATACAATATATTCATAGTTGAGAACATATTTGCAATTCCATTCCTATCCTCTCCCGTTTTCTTATCAAAACGGAAAATTAAAGGAATAAACAAATTGACCAAGAACTACATAGAGAAAACAAAAACAGAGCAAGGTTGTGGTTAGAGGGATCAACCCGACCAAAATGCCACGGCTGAACCTAAACAGTCGGAAGTTTTGTCCTTCCTTCTATTCTATGGCGGGAAAGGAGGACGAAGGTTACATGGAGTGAAGCTTTCTGTGTTCCTCCTAAATCGAGAAAATGGCAGAGAATTTGGTATTTCACCCCCCACCATCCAAGGCAAGGAGTACAGAGTACAGACAGAGGACTCCTCTTCCCCTGTCTTCCTTTCTCTCTTCTTTCTCAATCCTCTCTTTTAATCAGATCTTGGGCAGCTCAATGGAAACAAATCCTTCCCCACCATTGATCTGTTCATGCTTGCTTTCTATCTTCTCGACGTTCGTGGCTTCCACTGATGAATCAGCATTAGCAATGGGGAGATGATCAGCAGCCACTAATTTGTCGTTAATTGTAGCAATGCCATTGCTGCCTTTCTCGTCATCTCCAGTCTTCCCCCACAGCACCATGTACAATCCTGTCACTATCACCACCGCTCCCACTACCCTGCGTCACACCCAACCAACCAAACACGAAAAAAGAAAGATTGAAACTTTATCAGCTTCATAGACTCTGTTGCAGAAAAATATCAGAACCCATTACTGCAAAATCGCAGAAAAAGTTTTTATTGGCTTAGTTACCTCCCCAAGTAAAGAATCTCATACAAGAAAAGGGAACCCAAGATGGCCACGATCACCATGACCAAAGGGCCGAATGCCGTTACGAAAACCGGTCCCTTTCTCTGCATCACTAGTCCTTGAATCGAGTACAGTACCCCTGACGACATAATCCCCTGCAGATTCATTCACCAAGTTATTTTACAGAAAACACAAACACCCAATAATGGTTGAAATTTCCAAACTTTGGTGGTAGGCCTTACACTGTAGAAAGCAGCTAGTAACTTGGTGTCGAAACCAATAGTCCATGCTGAAGGGTTCTTCCACTCCAGACCTACTGCCACTACTGATCCCTCCATTGCTCCCATCATGCATATTAGAGCTGTTAGGGACAGCTTCCCCGGGTACGATTTCAATGTGATCGCCTACATGATCAATTTAGAAATTAACAAAAATGTGAAGAACTAATCAAGCTTATACTAGGGAGTTGATTTGAGCAAAGATAACTACTTGGAGATTGACAAAACCAGCCCAGCAAACGCAGCCGATGGCGATCATGAGAGCACCCCTGATAGGATGCTCTGGAGCAGCTGAAGAAGATGAAGAATGGTCAGGAATCCCTTTGGTCCATGGTAGATCAAGCCTAGCTCCTTTCATGGAAGCCATCACCATGGCTCCTCCAACTGTCACTATGGTGCCTATGATCTTAGCCTGGCTGTGAAACTTCCTCAATCTAACCCTCTCCAGCCTGAAAAAAGGGGGGGACAAAACCCATCCATTATTAATTTCTTGATTACTGATACATAATAATGGTGATGTAATTATGTAAGAAGTTGTTTTACCCCAAGGCCCAAGCCATGAGGAATGCAAAGGCAGGCATAATACTGTTCATGGAAGCTGCAAATGTTGCTGTGGTGTACTTCATTGCAGTGTAGTACAGGTTCTGATCGACGACTGGCCTGTCAAGTTCGAATTTTGATGTCAACAATTACGTTCGCAACGTTAAAATTTTGAATGGAGCAATGAGCCTTACTCTAAGAAAGCAAGGAGTGCTATCTTGAAGAAGATCCCTAGAGTCATCTTTGGCCTCACCTTCCTGTCAACCCAAAAGAACAGGAAGTTGGCAACTTTGAACTAACGGTTACAGCAGAGAAGCAAAAGGGAAGGGAAAGGAGAAAAAACCTGTCGACGAAAAACGCGAAGGGAGCAATCACAGCAGTGGCAATGGCGTATCGGTAGACAACAAACACATGCTGGCTCATGCCTTGGTTGAGAGCAAACTTTGAGATGATGGAGCTTCCAGCAGAGCAGAGCTGCATGAAGATCACACCCAGATACGGCTTCGCTTGGTCGAAAGAATCGGATGACCACCAACCCGCCATTTTCATTCAATCCAATCAAATGGAGATGGATGATTGATTGATTGATTCTTTTGTTTTCTTGTTTCACTTTGAGGAGGGTTTTGATCTATTGAGTTAGGCTACAAGAAGGCACATTCACGTGCCTCTGTGGCTCCTTCTGCTGTAATGCAAAACAATGCAATGCAACAAAAGCGTGAGCAATGAGAAGGTGAGTGCAGGGGAAGCTTATATATAGTGTTTGCTCTGTCTTCCTCTGCCTCTCTCTCTCTCTGTTTTTTGGAGTTTGGCATCCCATCATCTCACGCAATTCAGTTTTGTATTTATTTCCTTTTACTGGTTTGTTTATATTTCGTATACACAAGAATAACACGTCTCATTTATGCCTGTTTCATTCTAATATTTCTCGGTGGAAACAGGGGACACTCTGCATTAATCGGGCCTTAAATCATCGTGGTGGAACATTTTCAACGAGTTGATAATTATGGGGATTAACTGTGTCTATTCAACACTTCACTCATTAGTGCTAATTGTACTATCATGAAATCTGAAGTAAGATATGTCGCACATCAGCCAGTATATGCTCTAGGTTACAGTACAAAATCCACGGTTATAGAACCTATAAAATCCGTGTCTTTATCGTCTTGATACGAATCATATTACTCTTTGATATGATGGTATCAAAGTAGTATGATTTGTATCAGCATTCAGGAGTGATAAGAGACGGATTTTTATATGTTTTGCAAGTTCTGAGTTTTGTTACTCTATGGTCTATCATTTCTCCTAATATATATATAGCAAATATGGATGGATTAGACGAAATAAAAATATGATAATTTCTTTTTTCCCCAAACATCGGGCTACGTACAATTCTAGACACGTACTTAACAAGTGCATTGCTAGTAAACGGCCTGATATTTGTAGAGTGTTATGTTTTGGTTCTACGTCTTCAGTTACAAAGGTGAATGGAAGTAAAGGTTGTGATGAACAAAAGCTAAAGGTTTCCAGCAAAAGTTTATTTTGTTTCGGTTACAACAGAAAGCAAAAAAGAAAATCAATTCGGAGAAAGGGGGAAAAGCATTGAATAATTGGACGATAGAGTGACAAATAATAGATACTGCCTGTTTAACAAAATCTCGGGTGGGCTCTTTAAGTTTTTTTTTTTTTTTAATAAATTGATGCAAATGTACGATTAAAATCTTAGGCAAATCTCATATCGACACACACGAGATAAATTTGTGGTTCATAAGTATGAAATCAATCTTAAATGAAAATATGCGTTTTGAGGTGGAATGGATGAGTTCTTGTGAGAACTCTAAAGTTAAACGTGCTTACTGCTTATTGTGTTGTATAACAAGGATGAGTGATCTTACGAAAAGTCACATTAATATTACACCCCCAAGACAAAAGACCGTGAGGGTCGAAACTCAAAGCGCGGACAATATATTATTCGGAAAAAGATTCGAGATGTTACGTGTACCATAATCTTATTTAACAAACAATCAAACTTTCTCCTAGCCACTAAAAATAAATTGTTTAGCTTTTAGTTTATCAATTAACATTATTTAGTGCGTTAAACAACCAATAATCAACTTAAATTTGGCTCGCCCAACTAGAAGGTTAGGTTGCAGAATGGGCTCACTGCTAAATGGGTCAAGAAATTAAAGCCTTTTTTTTTTTTCTCGACTTCTTTGGACTTTTAAAAGACCGGTCGTGGACACTTTTCGTTTGTGTGGGATTGTTTTTGGTGGAAACCCATTATCTTCTCCTTTTTTTCAAGAACCCATTATCTTCTTTGTTCAGATGCCTGTGGGCTCACTCAATGGATACGTATGAGACTATTTTGATTATTATGAATATTTGGAAAATTCATGCTTCTGATGGCCATTGAGAGAAATTACTTATAATGAGACTTTCTTTTATGGTTAATTGATCATCATTTTTCAAGTACGTTGTACTATCTTGTTTGTAAGTTGACCGAAAAATAAAAATTTAGATGATTGTTGGTATGAACCTACTATATAAATTGGATATCAAAGCAGGGGCGGAGCCAAGATTTGGATCTCGGGGAGGCCGAAGTTGTTTAGTTTACCATGACAAAAAAAAGTTTATAGAATTTTTATTATCATAACGAAACAAGAATTGAGATAATTATTTGCTATGTGATATACTCAAAACAAATTATTAAATTACGAAAAAAAATTAATCATGCATTTCAATATGTAGCTCATTTTTATCATTTTCAAACAATTTATTGGCCTATTTCAATATGGAAAGGGCAAAATGACACTTAGATAACAGTTAATTTGCTGTAGTTTAGGTGAGATAACAGTTAACTTGCTGTAGTTTAGGTGAGAACGTGGCTTACAACTTGAGAATGACAAAAACAAGAGCTAATTCGCTATTGGCAAAATTCGATCCTGTGCACCCATTTTATAAGATTGAATCTTCAACCACTCGTCCGCCACTTCGTTTCTTGTCACATTATTGCGCACAAAGTTAATATTACAATAACATCTATTTTATACGTAATTCTTCACAATCCGAAGAGATTTTGTACGTAGTTTCTAAATTCGGGGGCTCCACCTAGCTCCGCCCCTGTATCAAAGCAACATACAAATTTCAATAACCAATTGATCAGAATAATTATAATTCTTGAAGATATCCAAATATGAGTCTTATATCATTTTTTCATATACTCTCTCAAACGATGACAAATTCATATACTCCGAATTTACATAGACTTACCATACAGGCCATATATTAATTAATAATTAGTAGTAGATACTAAGTTTAACACCTGTCCCACAAGAATAGAAAAGAAAAACCATTCCTTAAACATAAGTACGTAGTGTCATGTCCCTAAGCTTAAGATCCACATATTAATCCGAATATGCTGAGGCCACTTGGGGAGTATAAATAGCCACACATGTAAACAGCACTCACCAAATTCAGTATGGTGGAATCACACCCACATCATGTAATATTATATTTATATTAGCTCACATCCCATTATAGTTTTATACCAAATTGAAAATGCTATCCCTCTCATACTCCTAATGAAAATCTTTTAATTATCCTTTTTTTTTTGTATTTTTCATTTGGTTCGATGGCGGAACTAGGTATAATCTAAAAGGTCTACAATATTATTTTTTTTACGAATATTTAGTTAGTATGAGTATTCTAATATATGTATTTCAATGTTGCATAAACACGAAAAAGTATCGGACCTGCCAAGATGAGAAGCTATTAACCTTATTTTTTTGGAGATGCAATTTAAATTTAGATAACCATTATGATTTTATCATGTTTAGCCTCCACGTACGTGTCCTTCTTTGGCGATTGAAATTATTGAAACTTAGGTGGAAAATAAAATTGTGCAGTCGATTATGGGAACCTCCAAGTCATATAGCAATATCATTTCCATATTGTGCTCAGTAATTAGATTTCTTTATAATGACCTAATTAAGCGGCTGACGCCTGACTACATTTGGGCACTTAATGATTCCCTCCTAATATTAAGACAAGTTATAATTGGATTAACAGTCAGTGGCCCAGGTGGATATATGGTGTTTAGATGATGGGTGGCATGAACTAATGCAAAGGTGATGACTTTGGTGGAGAAACATCCCTTTCTTGCATAGTAAAAACATCGACATGGTGATTAGTGGTATCGGTATATGTGTAGTTTTATGAAACCTATATCTTAATCCACCATTTATGTAACATAATGACTTATGTGGAGAGGCATCCTTTCTTTGTTTAGTAAAAAAATCGGCAAGGTGTTAGTGGTATCAATATGTGTAATTTTCTGAAACTTTATCATAATCCACCGACTGCTGATTTCAATGTGTTTTTTTAACGCCCGTACGTGAAATATAGGAAAACGTATGTGGACACTCAATTCTTTTTTAAAGTCTTTTGCAATAGCATATTCAGGATTTTACTCAAAATGAGTTTATATAAGTCTTTATTAATATTTAAATGATTCGGGACATATTTTGAGTTCGAGGGTGGAGAATTCCACACTAAAATCTATCTATCAACCAAACAACTAATTGTCGAATCTATTATTTTCCCAAGTCCAATCTTTATTCCTCAAATCCATCTCTCCTTCTTAGAACTTACCAAGTCGGAAATTGATCAGCCAGCTAGCCCTGAATTGACCTTCAACAGTGGTTGATGTTTTAGGTGTCCGAATCTCACTGTGGTTTGTTCATCATCATCATCATCATCATCATCAAGGAAATTGGATGGGGTTTGTTTGCATGGCACGTTGAAGGAATTCAGACTGCTCTTGTTTGTGAACCTGATAGAAACCCGTCGCTGTTGCAGCTGATGCTCCTCTGCCGACGTACTTGATCTCGTCGTAGGAACCTCTCCCCATGTCTTTCATGGCCGTCGCCAGCCGTGGCAGAATGTAACTATAAGCTCCCATGTTCATCGGCTCTTCTTGGCACCATACTACCTCCGCATCTGCAAAACCAAACCAAAAAAATAACACTAAAGATCCTAAGATATCATCAAAATCTATTAACCGTGGTTTATCGAGCAGAGTAAAAAGGTGTTGTAGGGAATACGACTAGAAATGGAATGTTGGGCTCAAACATAACCGTACAGTTTGGTTCGGACAGTACACCTTAAGAATGATTTGGTCTGATCTGTGATTTGTATTATGAGAAGGTTTGATCTCTTGGTCTAGTCTGATTCATACGGTGGTTTATTTGGATCCAACCCACTTTCGAATTCGTATTAGCATCCCAACTTTGACTCTTTGTCGTTTCACTAATTGGTTTAATGTATCAAAATTATGCATGCATGTTGGAATTTGGAATCTAAGGAGAAAAACTCATTTTTTCCCCATCTGTTATTGGTTGGATTTTTTTTACGGTGAGAAAATATTGTTCTTTTTTTTTTTGCTCAAGATGGTATGTCTAATCCAACCATACCGAACCAGACCCTATAAACATGGCTTGATTTGAACCGTATAGTATTTGGTCTGATCTCTAATCTATACTACAACTCCTTGATCTGAACCATAAACCATATTTATTTCCCAGCCCTAATCAAACACTATCAAATAAGTCCAAAATTCAATTCTCCACTATTTGCCCTAAAAAAGCAAGACCTATTAAATGCATGCACTTACAATGCATGAACAATCACCCAAACCTAATAAACCTTTTATATACACAGATATGGAATAATACGATAACCTATCACGCCCTCGAACACGCCATTCCGTGATTAACTAATTAATCTAGAGCAAATTAACAAGCCAACACCACCTAAAGAATAATGCCAAGCAAACAATATGATGTCAAAAGTAACATGCACGGTAGTGGAGCAAGCCTAAGAGAACAGATGCGTTACGTACTTGGATAACGCCTCAGCTCTCTTTGGACAAGGTCATATGGGAATGGACACAATTGTTCCACCCTACAAATGGCAATGTCGTCCTTTGCGTTATCACCCTTTCCACGCTCTTCATCCAGCTCGTAGTACACCTGCACAAACACGTTTATAACAGAGTTCCAAAGCAAACAAACAAGTATGAAAAAGGATGGACGACGAGAAAGAACCCCGAAAAGTCGGCATTCATTAACCTTTCCAGAGCACAGAATGAGCCTTCTAATGCTTTCCTCCACATCAGAGTGTCCATTCTGGTCCTTTATGAGCCGCTTGAACCTGGTTCCTTGTTTGTCGAATCCAGGGTGGCCTTGCACGTTGTCGAATTCGGAGAGATGGGACTTGCAGAGCTTGTGTCGTAGCAAGTTCTTGGGGGACATCACTATCAGAGGCTTTCTGAACTCCCTGTGTATCTATACATCATAGCCAACATAAAAAACAGTAAGTTACGTAACTTACTCGTATCGTATTTGACTAACTATACTCTCACCTGGCGGCGCAGCAAATGGAAGTAATTGGCAGGAGTGGTGGCATTCACGACCTGCCAATTGCATTCTTGGATTTGCTTTCTGAGTGTTGGTTCCATTTCGGGCATTACGTAAGGGTAACTATCGCTCATCTGTCAACAAAAATGAAAAATTAGGCAAAAATCTAGAATTGGTGTTTCAAGATAGAAGATTGGTTTAACTTATGTGACCATAGATACCATTAGGAAGCGCTCCAATCTAGCACTGGAATGTTCTGGTCCTTGTCCATCGTAGCCATGAGGGAGCAGAACAACCAGTCCAGTCTGGCGCAGCCATTTCGATTCCCCTGCACTAAGGAACTGATCGAACATAACTTGAGCTCCATTAGAGAAGTCGCCAAATTGAGCTTCCCACATCACCAAAGCATTAGGGTTCTCCATGGAGTAACCCATCTCGAATCCAAGCACACCGAACTCCGAGAGTGAACTGCACACGTCCAATGATCGACGTTGTAACATCGATTATTAACAACAAACTAATAGTCTGAGAGTGTTGGCCATATATCAAACATTATGTAGCCATTCACCTGTTGCTTACAGTAAACATCTCCTCATCTTGGCCCGGCATAGTATGGCCTAGTGGACAGTACTTTTCCCAAGTCTCTTGATCATGAAGCACAGCATGTCGATGGCTGAATGTGCCTCTTTCAACATCTTGGCCACTCAGTCTAACATGATTTCCCTCAACCAACAATGTACCAAATGCAAGGGCTTCTGCAAGTGCCCAGTCGATGCCTTCCCCACTCTCGACCATCCGAGCACGCTCTTCGTAAATTCTTTTCACTTGCTTGTGAGCCTTTATCTCATCTGGGATTGTAGTAATTGCTCTACCAACATTCATCAACACTTCTGGGTTCACACTGTTGTAACAAGTAATTAATAATCAAATTACAATTTGAATGAATGAAAATGCATCTACTATTGATTTACTTACCCAGTGTTTCTAATGCGAGAAAGCTGTTGAGGGGACTTGAAGCCAGCCCAATGTGAAGAAAGCCAATCTGTTCTTTTCAAGACATAGTCTTTACTGTTTGCATATTCTTCATTTAGTATTGATTCCACCTTGTTATGTTTCCTGTCGATTTCCTCCTGTGTCACCTCCCCTGACTCCAGCAGTTTCTTTTGATATATCTCAAGCGATGAAGGATGCTTCTCAATCACCTGCATTTGGGCATCAACATTGTTCTTGGTGATTCGAAGAATACACAGTTTCTGACAATTCATCTTATATGTTAGCAAGTTATGTTAAAAACAGGAACAAGACATTTACCTTGTACATCTTAGGTTGTGTAAAAGATGGTTCGTCAACCTCATTATGCCCAAACCTCCTGTAACATATAATATCAACCACAACATCAGCATGAAACCTCTGCCTCCACTCTGCAGCAAGCTCACAGACGCGAGCAACTGCCTCCACATCATCGCCATTCACATGGAAAATCGGAACATTAAACGCCTTGGCTACATCAGTGCAATACTGTGAAGACCTTCCCGACCTGGGATCAGTAGTGAAAGCCACCTGATTATTCACCACAACGTGTATAGTCCCACCAGTGCAGTAATTAGGCAGGGCACTCAAATGCAACGTCTCATAAACCACACCTTGCCCGGCAAAGCTACCATCTCCATGGATCAAAACACCCAAGTTCTTCGTCCTGTCACAATCCTTGAAGTAGTACTGCTTCGCCCTCGTCTTCCCCAAGACGACAGTGTCCACAGCTTCCAAGTGGCTAGGGTTTGCCATCAGAGACAGATGGATCCTGTTCCCTCTTCTCGTCGGTCTGTCATACGACGTCCCCAAATGGTACTTCACATCACCCGTCCCCATGTAATCCCCCACTTCACCATCGTCGCTCAGACCATGTTTAGCCTTCTTGTCGAACTCGCTGAAGATCTGTGCCAGTGGCTTCCTGAACACGTTACCTAACACGTTAAGCCTCCCACGATGTGGCATTCCTACGACGATGTTCTCCACACCTAAATCAGCAGCTTTGTCGAACATTTCCTTCATCCCCGGGATGAGAGTCTCACCACCTTCGAGCCCGAACCTCTTCTCTGCCTTTTTCTTGACAGCCAAGAAATTCTCGAACCGTGTGCTCCATATCAGCCGGTCGAGAAGAACTTTACGTTGTTCGACATCATAGTTTATGTGCTCCTGTGTCTCAATCTTGTTCCTCAGCCAGTTGCACTTGCTGCTGTCGTCGATATGCATGTACTCGTACCCAATGTTGCCGCAGTAGGTTTGTTCTAACCGATTCATGATGGATCTCAAGGTCATTACAGGCCGGTTCCCTGACAAGAACCCAGACGAGTCGTCCCACACTCCCAGGTAGAATTCCCTGTCGAGGTCGGATTCTGTGAAGCTGTGGAATGCTGGGTCGAGGTCCTCTGGAATAGCATCCTTGTTTAAGTCCAGGTTGAGTGGGTCTAAGTTGGCTTTGGTATGGCCGTTTACTTGATATGCTTTTACCAGTAACAACAAACTCATGCTCTCTTGTATCGACTGCTGACCAGAAACCCCAACGCCTGCTGCAGCCATTCCCTTGACATGATTCTGGCCTACCAGGTTCCTGAAAAAGTTGTCCCAGGACTCATCCACACTGCTTGGATCGGCTTCCCATGATCTTTGGAGCTCCTCGATGTAGACGCTGTTTGCTGAATCGAGGAAACTGTCTGTTTTTCTGTTGGCATTCACTTGTTCTTGTTTGGTGATTGTGCTGTGGAAAATCCGTCTGATGGGTGAAAAGGGGAAAGGTTGCACTATTCTGAAAATGTGCAATCCACAGAGATTTCTCTTGGCGGAGAGCTTTGTTGATATCATACATCCTGCTCTAAACCACCCCATTCTTTTGTAAGGGCAACCCACCGAAATTCCAAATTAATAGCAATTTATTCTGTAATGAAGGTTAACGCAGTGACATGGCTGACTCCTACAATCACAATAAATACCATAGAGTAACATTAGATACGAGAAAGATGCAAAGATGGTTTCAACAGCAAGAAAGGTGTAAACGTCATTACATTCATGCAACATATTTCATATTTGGAGTTCCGACGGTAAGAAAGCCGTAAATAAAGGATCCATCAATTAATGGCAACCGGGAATGCTCTGCAAAAGTGATGTTTCATGGGGACACAATCATAATATACAGAATCGCCATAAACAACAGAGATCAATTGAGTCGGATTCAACAATATCAAATCACAGTGAAACAGAAGTTACAACGTATTCAGATGGGAAGAAGTATTGTACGTAAACTGCAATTGCATTGCATTGGCATGCAATAGAAATTTACCTTGTTGAAGCGTGAAAATACCACCTAATGAGGTTATTATTACTGACCAGATCAGTTTTCCATGGGAGAGTGAAAATTCTGTCTGTAAGCAATAGACAGGTAAAAATTTATCAGTACAATACTTCTTCTCACTCTAATGAGGTTATTATATCACCCTTAGCAACAACAACAACAAAAAAAAGTTATCAGTAACTTGGCCAATTTCTACTCTTTTCACGGTACAATGGTGAAGACCATGTCACCTTCTTCAATTACTTGCCACGTGAACCTGCCAAGATGCACAACATAACAATGCATTTTTGGAAATAACAAAAATTCTTGCAAACGGGATTCATAAACCAGCATCTACGAGAGTGATAAACAATAGCCTTTCAGTTACCAGAATGAAAGTACCCTTTGTGGAATTCAGTTGAATGATGACCAGAATTCAGTTCAAGGTTATAAGGTAAGGGTTTTCTATGTTTTGCCATAAACTTGACTAACCATGGCGGATCATTCAAGCTCTTCAGAGCTCCATCGTACGCTGTTCCTCGTAGGTAATAGAACTACCTATCGAGACCAAAACATTCAGGCATAATGTTAATAGCAGAGGGCAGAAGCTTGTTGGAAAATAACAACAACAAAAAAAAACACACACACAAAAAATGGTAATATTGCCACTTGAAGCGTAAAAGCAACAACTTGTGAATCAACAAAGGATATCATAATCTCCTTATTCAATAACTCAAACTCATTCATTCCTCTTTTTCTAACAATTGTATCTCTCGCATGTATAAGCTTGGCTGATTCTTCTCCAGAACCGAAAAGACAAAAACAAAACTCAGGATGTCTCTAGCTCTCCACAGCTACCAAGTCATGTGGAAATAAGAGCAGAGAAAGGAAACTAGTGCCGTCCCACACTGTATTTCAAGGGAGATGGATGTGTATAAATATATGTAACTTTCTGAAAACTATTACACGGTTTGAGCGGGAGAATGGAGTGCTTCTTGTTGGATCGCCTTCTGCACCAACTCCGACTGTTCCTTTGTGTGGACTTGGTAGAAACCAGTGGCAGAGGCAGCAGAGGGAGCACGGCCCACGTACTTGATGTCATCGATGGTACCTCTGTTGAGTGCCTTCATGGCTGTGCACAGGCGAGGTGCTACGTAGTTGTATCCGCCCATGTTCATTGGCTCCTCTTGGCACCAAACAACCTCGGCATCTGAAACAAAACGAAAAAAAAAAAAAAAGAGGCAGGAAGTGAGCACGCCAATGATACTCAAACTGCTATTTATGCAGATTAGCCAGAAGCAAATTCGTGAGGATGAACCAAACCATTGTAGCACATTATGATAGAATTCACTAACAAATACTGGCAACCAGTACTAGAAATGTTAATAATAATCTGAAACAAAACAGAGTACAAGCCTCGTCATATAAAAAGGGCAACAAGCACTCATTTTGGGGCACCTCTGGGACCTTAAGTTCTCTGTTTTCATGCGAAGAGAAGGCCAACAGAGTAAAATATTCTGAAAGAACCCCACAACACTAAGCTTTGTGAAACTTTTAGATTTACTTCACTAAGTTATACACATGTATATATCAAATCAAAATGTCTGACCATATCGAGATAAGTTAAAGCCTCATGGAGTCAGCTCTAAGGACTGAAAAGCAACCAGATACAATCAAGCACTATTTCCCCGAGTATGGTGGGAGAAGCATGATTGCAAGTTCAGAAGCAGAGTCAAGACAGGCCTGACGACACCATATGCAAGATAAACTTAGTCTAAGAATTCATAGACAGCAAGCAAGAAGGAAACATACTTGGGTATCGTTTCAGTTCACGTTGGATGAGATCATATGGGAAAGGACACAGTTGTTCCACCCTACAAATAGCAACATCCTTTGCAGCAGCCTTCTTGCGTTCCTCATCAAGCTCATAATAGACCTACATGAGTTATTGGTCAACAAATTAATGCATGCATGTGCTGAAGATAAAACAGTAAATCAGTACTTAACCAATGCGTTCTTTTTGGCTCAGAGATTCAAGTAACTTCGACAAAGTTGACTGCCAATATTACAGACGCACTTTGTACAAAAATTATTCAACCCTGAATCTACTCTTTAAAGTTTACTCACAACTGTCATTTCACAAAACTATTCATTTTCTTGTTACGGAAACAGATTTCATATTCCATCAACTCAACCTTTTTTGGAAAACCTAAGCCCAGTTCACTTGTACTTCAACTGAAAGTAATAACTTTTAAGACAAAGCTACAACAAACACAGCCAATGAGTGCTGACACACCTTTCCGGAGCAGAGAACCAGGCGTCTGATGCCCTCCTCAAGATCAGAATGTGCATTCTGATCCTTTATTAGACGCTTAAATCTTGTGCCTTGCTTGTCAAAACCAGGGTGGCCTTTGACATCATCAAACTCTGAAAGATTTGATTTGCAGTCCTTGTGACGAAGCAGATTTTTGGGAGCCATCACGATAAGAGGTTTGCGGAACTCTCTGTGTATCTGGAATGTACACCATAAAGTAAGAAGCTCTGAGGAACTCAAGGATGGGTGGATGGACTAATTCCATTGTGACTAATAACTAATAAGCACAAAACATACCTGTCTCCTCAAAACATGGAAGTAATTTGCAGGAGTTGTAACATTCACAACCTGCCAATTGCATTCCTGGATTTGTTTCCGCAAAGTAGAGTCCATCTCAGGAATGACATAGGGATTGTCATCGCTCATCTACAACAAGTATACATTTACCAGTCTTCAATTAAAACGTGCTATACAGCAAAACTACTTATTTGACAATGATGCATGTGAGTTGGTTAGTGACGGAACCTGTAGGAAGCGTTCTAATCGTGCACTTGAATGTTCAGGACCCTGGCCATCATATCCATGAGGAAGAAGCACAACAAGACCAGTTTGACGCAACCATTTTGACTCACCACTACTCAAGAACTGATCAAATATCACTTGAGCACCATTAGCAAAGTCACCGAATTGAGCTTCCCAGATAACCAGTGAGTTTGGGCTTTCCATTGAATAACCCAATTCAAATCCAAGCACACCAAATTCTGACAGAGAGCTGCACATTATAACACAAAATTTCTGTCGGCCAAAGGATATAGAACTTTATGAGGCAATCGGGCATAGAAACGAGAGATAATTACAGCTAAAAAAGTCTAGGTACAATTGAAAACTGTGGATGAGATAGAAAACAGGTTTACTTCCAAGAGAAAAACTAAGGCAGCACAAAATCAAAGATTTTGTTGCGTACCTGTTACTGACGGTAAACATCTCCTCATTTTGGTTCATTACAACATGGTCCAGAGGGCAGTACTTCTCCCCAGTTTCTTGATCATGAACCACAGAATGGCGATGACTAAATGTTCCTCTTTCGACATCCTGACCACTCAATCGAACATGGTTACCTTCTACAAGCAATGTGGCAAAAGCAAGGGCTTCTCCAACAGCCCAATCAACGCCTTCCCCTGTTTCTATCATCTGGGCACGTTGCTCATAAACCTTCTTCACAGCTCTGTGCGGTTTAAAAGTTTCTGGAAGAGAAGTAATTGCTTTTCCAACAGTCTTCAAGATCTCAGGTTTGACCCTGGACAAAAAGCACAGATTCTCAGAGCATGATTCATACAGCAGAATGAAAGAAGCAAATATATCAGACTGCATACCCCGTATTTCGGATGCGTGAAACCTGCTCAGGTGATTTGAATCCAGTCCAATGAGAGGCAAGCCAGTCTCTTCTTTTAGGAACATAATCTTTGCTGGCCAGGAATTCTTCATTCAGGATTGCGCTGACCTTCTCATTTATCTTGCTAATATCTTCTTGACTAACCTGCCCAGATTCTAAGATCTTGTTTTGATAAATCTGAAGAGCTGAGGGATGATTCCGGATGACCTGTCAACAGATACACATCACAAGTTATGTAACTTCCCATAAGAGCGCTTGAATTTCATATTGCACGGCTAAGCCCAGGATCTGCAAGCATTGGAAGACAACAACAGGAGCAAGAACAAGAACACTGACCTTGTACATTTTGGGCTGTGTGAAAGATGGCTCATCAATCTCATTATGGCCAAAACGGCGATAACAAACTAAATCCACAACAACATCGGAGTGGAATGTTTGACGCCATTCAGCTGCAAGTTCACAAGCATGAACAACCGCCTCCACATCATCTCCATTTACATGGAAGATTGGGGCATTCAAGGCCTTTGCAACATCAGTACAATACTGTGAAGATCTGCCTGCCTGTGGATCTGTTGTAAAAGCTACTTGGTTGTTCACCACAATATGTATAGTCCCACCAGTGCTGTAATTTGGCAGTGCACTAAGATGCAGAGTCTCATATACTACACCTTGTCCGGCAAAGCTACCATCACCATGAATCAAAATTCCCATGTTCTTTGTCCTGTCCAGATCATTCGAGTAATACTGCTTAGCTCTAGTCTTTCCAATAACAACAGGATCCACAGCTTCCAAATGACTAGGATTTGCAACCAGAGACAAATGAATTCTCTTTCCACCTCTAGTTGGACGATCATAAGAAGTTCCCAAGTGATATTTGACATCACCTGTACCCGTGTAGAGCCCAACCTCATCAACAGGTTTCGTGCCACCACTAAACTCGCTGAATATCTGGCGTAGAGGCTTTCTTACCACATTTCCAAGTACATTTAATCTTCCTCTATGTGGCATTCCAATAACGATACTCTCCACACCGAGATCTGCAGACCTATCAAACATCTCCTTCATGCCAGGGATCAATGTCTCTCCACCTTCCAGTCCAAACCTCTTGGCTGTAGTCCATTTAGTGGCCAAGAAGTTCTCGAACTGTGTACTCCATATCAGCCTATCAAGAATGACCTCGCGACGTTGACGGTTATACTGCATCGGTGTAGGCGTTTCAACCTTATCCCTTAACCAATTACATTTCTCACGATCAGAAATGTGCATGTATTCAAATCCAATACTCCCACAATAAGCTTGCTCAAGCCTCGTCAATATGGACCTAAGGGTCTGCACAGGCCGGTTCTCGGACAAAAACCCAGCCATCTTCCAAACTCCTAAGAAGAACTCTCTATCAAGATCTGCTTCTGAGAAGCCATAAAGAGCCGGGTTTAGCTCATCAGGGACCTCTCTTTCTTCGAGGGCCAATGGGTCCAGCTTGGCTTTCATGTGGCCATTAACCTGATATGCCCTAACCAGAAGCAATAGCCGCATACTCTCCTGAATAGTTTGACCTGAAATGCCTGGAGATGTAGCAGCCTGACCAACAAAGTTCCTAAAAAAGTTGTCCCATGTCTCATCCACGCTACTAGGATCAGCTTCCCATGCGCGTTGAAGCTCCTCTAAGTACACACTGCTGGTTCCATCTAAGAAACTATCAGTGAGCTTAGAGAGAGGGACAGGGCGGGGGACAGGTGCAGACTGTGCCTTTGGCCTAAAGACCGTGCCATGGAAATACCGACTTTGAGCAGGAATCAGCCGTGTTCTGGCAGTGTACGAACCACCCTGAGATAGACTCCTCCTAATAGCAAGCTTTGCTATGCTAGAACCAGCTCTAAACCACGCCATGGCTATCCACCTAATGCCACTAGTTCATGAAAGACTGCACCGCCTAGGCCCAAACCTGAATCTAAAGTTGCTTATTGTTCTCGTTGCAAGCCCTATTAAAGAGAAACAAATAAGTCAAATGAGAAATACACATCAAAGAAAGCAATGGATCACCTACGAACTACTACAAAGAGCAGCTCTTCCAAATCATAGACATCAGTATGCTACTCGAGCTTCAAAACGGGCACGAAGTGAAAACCTGAACTATCAAAAGCGAAGATTAGAAGAAGAAAATTTACGAGCTACATGGATCCTAGACGAATGCAGAATGTACGGATGGCAACTAACTCAAGTGGCAATGCCGTTGTGTATTATACTAGGGAAAAACATGATGAACCCAATTATTTCTGTACAGACGTCCTTGTTTGAAACAATAAATAAGACAAACTGATGAATTCGCCCCCGTTCCCGTTATTACACCTATTCCAGGCGAAGCCCACCACCAATCCATTCCACATTGAGAAGAAATAAATTGAACCAAGCGAAAGGGAAACACAACAGAACAAATAGACAGGCAGAGTTTTCCAGTATTCTCTGGACTATGAAAACAAATATCAAACGCTCACATCAACGCACCCAAGATGATATATTTGGAGATCAGTTATACGAAGCAGAGACACCGAAACACGGAAATCAGACATGGAAGAAAATGCAGTGTGACTCGACCGAATCAAACCACAAACAAGCGCCCAACAAGATTCAGAAATCCTCGACTTGATCCACACACCGACCAAGACGAAGATTGGCTTTCAGTCCCATGAAAGGATTCAACATGTAAGCTGAATGGAATTTGGCGTAGATTTGAAGCAACCACCGTAGAAAGGTTTAAAACTTAAAAAGAATGAACAAATGGAAACGCCAAAGGACGGAAATAAAGAGAGAGCGCAGTTTGGAAAATTGAGGGCTGAGGGCGAAATTGCTTACCGCCGAGCTAAAAATGAGAGACGACGACGGAGACAAACAAAGTGAGAAAGAAGAAGAATGAAACCTAATTATTCCGAGCGGCGACTCTGTCTTAAGCCTCCACTTCTCCCCACTTTCTCTGGAAGCTGCAACTCGAAAGAGAAATTTTGCTCTTTTTTGCTTATTAAATTTTATTCAGCGGTCGGCTTTCCTCATTTTCTATTGTGCTGTCTATTATTTTATTCGTTCGCATTTATTTATATGACTTTTTTGTAGGAAGGAAAATCCCCGTTCGAGACTTGTCGGGCCCCGGACCCGTGTAGATTGGATGCCAAGTTTCCAACCCGGCTAGCCGATCTGGCTTTGGTCGAACCGAAGTTGAAGAGTTTAGTTGCATTGCACCTCAGCGGTCCGGGTAAGTGGCTGCACCTAGCCAAAGGAGACCAAGACCTGACGAGCTCATATTCCCTCACAGATCGCAATTCGCAACTACATTGATGATGACGAAATGTCGTTACTCGTGATGATGTGGTGACTGTTTCTATGTTTATTATTCGACGGAAAAATGGAGTTCATCACTATTTGGTGTATATTGTGGATGTTTCAACCTAAATCAATCCATCAAAACCAACCCAAATATCATTCAATCGAATAGTAACTTTAATCCTTTTGGCTTAACCCAATCCGACCGAGACCCATGATTCTCAGCGTGTTAAGAACGTGAATTTCATTCAATGGTCGGACCGACAACCTTTTGCAACGCACAAATACCAACCGATATGCTCCATGCACCGTTGAACAAAGCAAGTTTCATTCAGTCCACAGAAGCTTCTTTCTCCATGCCAAAGTTCACTTTTTCCAGATTATAATCAATTGAGTTGGTCAATCAACATAAACAAGAAAGATAAAGCTGTATTGATTTGACCATTAAAAATGGAATAACAACCGGATAGATCTGCCTTCAATAGAAATCAGAAACCTTCCCTTGCCTGACAACTTGGCATCAACATTGACAACAATCACATTCACATTCTCAAGTCAAATCAAATCAAATTCAATGGCCATCATATGCTGCTTTTTGCAGACGAAGCACAAATACTATGATGTTAACTCCCCAAAATGGGATTGTCATTGGCGAGGTTAACTACAACTTCCAGATTATCTATCTACATAGAAAGACATTGAGTCAACCGAGTTCGTTCAAGCACCAAAACCAAAGGGAAATATGAAGAAAAAGGATCCATTTGTTTCTCAGGTTCCACAGATTAGGGAAATAACAGAGAACTACCGTCAAATTACTAGACCTGGTTGAAATTTTGTAAAAATAAGATAAAGGCACAGTTACCTGCACCAAGCAGGAAGGCTGTTAACTATAATTAATCTTGAGCCCCCTCAACAGATGCTGTCCCTCAACATGCCATGTGTTGGTTGGATAGACTACGCGCCACAGCAAGCTGACTTTTGCCCAGCCTGCGCACCACCAGCTGAATTGTCGGGTTGGTTGATCTTGATTGTTTGAGGCTGCCAGGATGAATGGATCAGGCAAAACGAGCATGAGATTCTCTTGAAAAGGCATTAAACTAATATTCCCAGGAAGAGGAAGTTAAATAGTGAAGAACCAATGCAAATAGGAAGTACCTCAGACTTGGTATCAGATTCTGCAAGCCTTTGCTTGATATCCCTTCCAATGGAAAAGAAAACTTCCTCCACATTCATGTTTGTCTTTGCACTCTGCAAACATCCAGTTTATGAATGGAGCACCAAATTACTCACCCCCTTTCACTTTGGGACAAGGATGTCATAGGAACAGTCACTTACCGTTTCAAAGAACTTGATGCCATACTCGTCAGCAAGAGCCTGGCCTTTGGAAGTAGGAACAGCCTATAATATCAAAGAAAATCATCCTACATAAGTATCCACAAGCATAAGCAAATACACACAAAGACCAACTCAATACACAGGAGGGGCAGTATCAAGCACCCACCCGTTTGCTTTCATCCATATCTGCCTTGTTTCCCACCAGTATTTTGTTGACATTGTCAGAAGCATGCTGTTCGATATTGCGGATCCAGTTCCTAATATCTGAACATCAAAATAAAGAGTGGTTGTGAGAGCTTAAGTAATAAGATAAATCAAGAACATGAAGACTAATGATATATCCATCCAACTCTATGAATCAAGCAAAGATTTGGACATCACTTATCACCCTGCCAATTCCAGAAGCTGTTAACACCATTAGACATACAAATTATTGAACAACACTAAAATGGCCGAAAGGCCTAAGAGGGAAGGAACTTACTGTTAAAAGATGATTCATCAGTGACATCATACACCAGTAAAATTCCCATGGCTCCACGGTAATAAGCTACAACACATCAATAAGTGCATAAGCATGCTAGCAAGACATGGAAACAACAAAAATGCTAGATACAAAATGACCCCTCAACCCCCACCCATTTGACTAGCTGAAGTTACTGTAGATTCCGAAGTTCACATCTGATATATGTAAAGATAAGGAACATAGTTGCCTCCATCAAGTAGAAGAGAAAATTAAACTGTTATAGCCTTATAGGGCTTAAACACAAACCTGTTGTGATGGTTCGAAACCGCTCTTGACCTGCTGTATCCCAAATCTGCAACTTTATTCTTTTGCCATCAAGTTCAATGGTTCTTATCTTGAAGTCAATTCTGTTGAGAGTAGGAATAGAATAAAATGATGCTTCCACCTTTTTTTATTTTTACCATCCACAAAATAAATTTGCTACCTATTTATTTCCCAAAAAGAGATGCATTTAGAACTTGAAGCTAGCAGAGAACTCAAGATTACAAACCCGATAGTGGTAATAAAACTTGTTGTGAAGGAACCATCTGAAAAACGCAAAAGCAGACAACTCTTCCCCACACCTGCAAGGATATGACCAACATCAGAAATTCATGTATCAGCAAGCACTTTAAAATCAAATACTAACATGACGTCGTCGTTAATGTATAATGCCATTTGTAAGCGCATATACCCTCTAGTCCTACAAGCATTTTTGTACCTACTTTTAAAGCACTTGAGAATCAATGATAATCGTAGAATGGTGAAGAATACTTTACAAGACTAACACAGAGATGTAGGTTAAATCACCGTGGAACTCCATATTACCAGTTTAACACAATATCAGGTCACTAATAACCCTCCCAAAAAGCCAGTCTAATAGTAATAACCCTCCCAAAAGCAACTGCATGGTCAACTCAAAAAAATCCCTGTGACTATAAAATGCCTTTGACCCCATATTTAAGATTCAATGGCAAATTACTATAGTAAGCAACAGAAATGGCACAATGTACACCAATTCACAAGAAAATTGAGTAGTTATGTGCTTTTCCTATCCACTAACTAGTCTTGAAACCTGTCACCGTTATTGAAGTTGAAAAAAAGAACACATTCATTATACACTTATTTTCCTTTTGAACTCCGAATGCTACTGCACCCTATCCTTCCTCAACTGTACCGTGTTCAAATTCAAACAGATCATAATTAAAGCCCTCCCCTTCCTTCCAACATTATTGCTAAAACTGGAAACTCCATATACCATCAGGCCAAAAGGCTAATACAACTGAAATTTCCCTCGAACCTCTAGAACCAGCTTCCCGCACAGACCTGGCAAACGACTTGGACTTCACAGCGCAAAAATCACACTTTCAACTCAAGGAGCACTCAAAGACATAGTAGCAGTGTAGCACCATCCTAAAGCACACTCCATCCAAAATAACCCATCATAAACACAACCCTTTCAATTTATTGAGGCAAACGCAAGCTCAAGATACTGCTGAAACCAAATTCTGCCCTGCTTAATGTTGAATGCCATGAACATCAATGGAAACTCTAACTAGATTCCCCAAATGAAAACCTTCGGCAACAAGCTCTAAACACTCTAGCTAAGCAAGCGGTCACTAAAGTAGGGGAGTAGTACTAGTATATATATCTCCATTTCCCAAAATGTAGCACTAAAGTTCATTAAAACCCAAAAATGATCAAAACCCTCATATTGAAAACCAAATGAACGAAAAGGATAAATTAATCATCATCAATCAAAAGCAAGAGACTTCGAGTTAAAGGAAAGAGGGAGAGGCTAGAACCAACCACTATCCCCAATCAAGAGGAGCTTAATTAAGTAATCATAATCAGCACGAGCCCTTGCTGGTGGCGCCGCCATCGCCCTTTCTCCTCACACCTACAAATTCGCCCCCAAGAATCAAACACAAAGCGCGGGCAAAAGAGGGAGGAGTCAGAAATCCTTTCTCAAAGTCAGCACAGAATCGAAGTTGAGATGGCGGTGAAAAAGGGAATATAGAGAGATAGATACATAGACAGCGAGAACCAGAGAGGCAACCTTTTTCCAGGCGAGCGAGCGAGCGAGGGAAAGAGAGACTGACTGATGGCAATGCGATGGCCTATGGAGCTTTGGGAAATCTTCTGCCAGTGTTACGCCGTGTTGTGTACGCGGATCTTTTCTATTGTGGACATCGTACGGACACCAGTTGGAAGTTCGTGCTCCGCTGGCGTGACCTTGCCGCTGCAGCTTAATAGTTCTCTGAAAATTTACCAAAATGGTCACGTAAGTTTGGCTTATAAAGGTTAATAGCCATAAATTTTTAAGGGTTAATATTTTGTATGGCGTGGACTTTGATCAAAATAAATATTCTGGCCAATCTTTTTGATCTATAACATCCTGGCCCAAACTATACACCAAAATAAACAATTTGGCCAGATCCGACTTTTGACCGTTAACTTGAACGGTCAAACGCATTGATCGTTAGTCAACGCGCCATGTCACTGCCAAGTCAGCATTAAATATTTAAAATAATTCACAATTTCCACACATTCCCTAATTTTAAATTATTATAAATTAAAAATAAATCATCTAATACCTTAGTTAAACCAAAAATAAAAAATGAAAAAAATTAAATATTGATCAGATCTTCTCACTTGGCAGTGACGTGGCGCGTTGACCGTTAGTCAACGCGTTTGACCGTCCAAGTTAACGGTCAAACATCGGGTTTGGCCAAATTGTTTATTTTTGTGTATAGTTCGGGCCAGGATGTTATAGATCGAAAAGATTGGCCAGGATATTTATTTTGGTCAAAGTTCAGGCCATACAAAAATATTAACCCAATTTTTAAAATGTACCGAACTAGACAAGTATTATTATGAAATAGTGCAAATGACTAAAGTTTGCTTGCTCGACTCAGCCAAAAAACTAACAAGAAACATCTGATGACCTAACCGGCTCCTTTGTTTGACCTCTTCAACCAACCCACTGACCAAACTGGTCCAACCCATCCCTCCTAACTACTCCTTCCCCCCACCTTCCCACATATTGATCTCTGTTTTGTGAAAGCAGAGCAATAAAAATATGGAATTTGATCTCGAATCGCAATGCCAACAATTTTTCCCAAAGGGATTTGCGATGGGTGGAAGTCGATCAAGAAACTAAAGTAATTGAAGAGACATGACAACAAACTAAAATGTATAAACCACGTTAAAAACAAAACGGTAATCACTTCATCAATATAATTACTTCGTCTGCACGCAACAACAACATAGTTGTCCCCAAATAATCACATAAGAAACATCAAAATGGAGCGTCACTACATACGTGTAGTGAAGAAAGAAACTTCCCTCTTCTGACAATGTTTTCTCAATCATTCCAAGCGGGAAGGAAACAAATTGCCAGATACTTTGATACCAATGGATAATTGTCTATTCTCCAGCTCCCTCTAAGGTGGCCCAGATTTTGGAGGCTTGTGAAGAATAGCATGGCCATTTCCCAGGGAATCAACCAATACAAATGATTTTTAGGTATCTCTAAATTTTACCACCAACATCATGAAAAATGAATTTTATATCATTATTCAAATATATCTATATAATTAACACTCCACCTCACATTTCATCAACTGTCAGTTCTATACGAAGTATTATTGTCCAAAATCGACATTTTTTCGATAACTTATAACAAAATCCGCATTAGAATCACGATCAAGAAAAACCATGCAAACAACTATGAATAGACTGAGCGGGAATTAGTAGGCAGAGTGGCACACACCATCGTCACCTACTAACAAGGAATATGTGAAAGTATATTCCACAAATTCCATAGCCAGCAAGGAAACACAAAAAAAAAGCATCAAAAGCAAACAGAGACCCCAACAGAAGAAAAAGGTGACATGCACAAAAGAAGAGCATATGCTGAGAAGATCCTCTTTCCATCAACCTCCTTAATCTTAGTTTACCCCCCACAAGTCATTTTCCTTTTGGAGCTTACAAAAAGGCCACAAACCCAACCTCTCATCTTCCCTTCCTCCCTCACCCTTCAAGGCCCTGGAGGGTCTCTCTTCCATGATTCCAGGTTCTGGGTTTTGCTCCTTTTTCTCATGATCTTGTTATGACGAGTCCAACCCAGTAACCCTATCCCATTCCCATCCCTCTTTCGAGTACCGAAGAATGTGAGCTGCAGAGCTTCAGCTGAGACTACAGGAGAGTGAAAGGAGGAATGGCGGAAGAGAAGCTGATTTGTGGTGTGGAGACACACCATAAGTTAGGGCAACTATGTTCCTTTGGCAAAAAGTAATATGTTAAGTTGTATCAACTGTTGTGTGTTGCTGGTTTTTGTTCAGTCGCTGGCCTGGATAGGTCATCAGGACAAGTCTTGATGGTGGTTTTTTGGAGGTTTCTAAGTTTGTATCGTTGCTATTGTTAATCTCAGTTTTAATTTGGATGTGTGTAGTGAATCAATGTCACAGTCAGGTTTCTCTGCTTCCAAACCAAAGGGGTAGAGCAGGACCTTACGGTTTTGCCTGGTTCCCCTTACTATTACTAGGATAGAGGTTTATTGGGCCGACAGAGTATTCCTCTTGTTTTGAGCTATAATATTGCGAATCAGTATAAAAAAGAAACTAAATTGAGCAGCATTTTTTTTTTGTTTTAATTGAAGAGACCAAGAGGGTTTTCAGCTGTTGGATTGGTTGAACAGACAGTGTGTTCGTGTTGGAATGTCATTACGCCACCTACTCAGTTCTGTTAGTAACTTGACAATCAAGGGTCGTTGTCCTGCAAGTAGTGTTATGAATATGATTAATGTTGGTTTGGTCTGTTACTGGGTCGCCAAGCTGGTTGAATCTTAATCGAACTGGTCAAATCTATTTTTTTTTTTCCCATAGACAAACGAAAATCGTTCAGTCATATAGTTAGAGTACAGAGAGCAACCACACGCGGAAGTCGACAAGTAGTCGAACTTCCGATGAAAGGGCTTGTTTTGCCACAAGATGGGCGGCCCTGTTAAACCTGCGATTAGAATAGGAACAAGAACAAAACTCAAAACTCTCTGCAAACTGTTGAACATCTTCAAGGATAGCTCCTCCCAACACATGCCGCGGTTCACGCTGGTCAAATCTAATTAGATCTGGGCGAAATTTGCAACTATTTGTACAGAGATATTTCTTATTCATAAATGTTGGATCAAATTGACATAACTAGGTGTTCTCGGGAATGGAATAAACACAATTCCGATTAATATGCTAATGGGTGGCAACCATCATAAACCAATGCACTAATCGTAAAGCCCTTCCCTTTTGATCGAAGGCATAGCTCAATGAAGATCATCACTCATCAGGAGGTAAGTGCAGCACAAAACTGAAACTTCAACTCATATACATTTAGTAACAGAGCATAAACATCAAGTGTGAAGCACAAACATTCTTTATCCTTCCAACTTAATGGAGGAGCATGGAGATGGTTCCCTCCCACTCCAACCACAAACCAAGAACTTGGAAAAAATCCTAAAACATAATTATAAGGATCCTACAATCAAATTCACCTTCAAAAATTACAGGCCAAAACTCCTCGAAACCAGAACAAGTCAACTCAACTCCTCACATGTATAAATCTGAAGCAAGCAAGCAAGCTAAGCTTAGTAGAAGAAACCAAGAACTTTGCCACCAACGTTCTTCCTTCTTGCCTCTTCATGGTCCATAATGCCAGCAGAAGTTGTCAGCACAATGAATCCAAACTGCCAAAACCAAAACCAGCAGGCACATGAATTCTATCCTGAAAGGACAATATGAGACAAATCTAATATAATTTTGAACTCACACTTGCTATCTCATACCCAACCAGCAAGAAAATCATGCACACCGGATTGATCATAACATAAACTGAAAGAAGAAACTGTATTGGACCAACCTGTCTAGAAGGAAGCAACCTAGCAGTCCAGCCTTCAATCTCCTTTACTCCAACATCAAATCTTGGACTGATGACACCACATTTGTTCAGCCTTCCGTTCAACTCGACAACAATTTTACCTGCCCTGTGATCATCAACGTATTCAAATTCGCCAATATATCCTGCAAGGATGCATCAAAACAAAGAAAGGTATTCATTGATTCAGCAACTATACTGGTATCACAAACATCCAATTTTAAAGGGAAAAGGTAGACAACGCAGTTCATTTCCTACCATGCTTTTGCATGACAATAAGAAACTTGATGATCACTTTCGAGGATGGCCTGATCATGACCTGGCGCTTCCCCCGCTTCTCCGCATTGTACATGCTCTTCAGAGCATCATTCAACACGCTAACTCTCACCATTGTTGCTGCCACAGACAATTTCGAGGAGGGTAAAGGGTTAGGTCAACAAATACAAAAGTCACCAGTAATGCTAAAACTAACTAGATTGCAGGCAGTGGAGCATCATTTTAAGATGAAAAAATCAATCAGTTACACCTCAATCAGCATCCCATAGTCCCATTACATCAGCACAGAAACTCATTGGAAAACCACAAAGCTAGGAATTTTTCTAATCAAGGAATCAAGCAGGCATCAGTCAGTAACGTAAGAAGATCTCAGGTGACCCTTGCTCTAATCTAAGTACAACCAGCTACTCACATCAAGAACAAGCAAAAACCAATCAGTTCACTAAAACCCACTTGAGGCTCTCATCATTTCCATTACCAGAAAACAAAGGGGGCTAGCTAGCTTAGCAATAAAATGAATCGAACCTCACGGAGTGTAAGACTAGAACAAATATGCTAGAAAAGGAAGTTCCAGCTGAAAGGCAAGGCAAACAGAAGCAAATCTACACAAAAACCAGCAGCGAAATCACAAAGGATGGAGCCGAATAAATCGGAGCTCGCAGACAAAGAAGAGAATCTTGGTTTCCGTTTACACGTACCGCAATAGATAACACAGAGATCCGGCGGCACCAGGCAGCGACGGGGAGTTCCTAGGGTTTTGCGAGACTCTGTCTGTGCCGACTGCTGCGAGGGAAAACCTCGAATTACATATAAAAAGGTTAAAAAGGGAAATTGTTGATTTTAATTTTCATTTGGGCCGAGACAAATATATTGGGCTTTATTCAACGAAAAAAAAATGTATTGGGCTTTCGGAAGAAAGAGTTTGGAAACTGAACACAGAACAGCCAAATCATCAGACGGACGCCGAAGTGAAGTTTGCGAGTCGCCGATCCATCCCTCCCTCATTCCCTCCAGTTCAGCTAGCCTTTTTATGCTTCAAAGTAGGCTGTCTCTCTGCTTCTTCCGCAATTCCGGCAACCCTGCAAAAGGCTACGCTCTACAGCATCCTCTCCAGCTGAGGAAGAGCATCGGGAAGGCGGGATTAGGAGCCGCCAGGTTGGCGACTAGCCGGAGGGCAGAGACAAAGTTTCTTCGCCCCGTTTGGCGAGACGCGGCTGAGCGGCGGAATCCCCGAATTGTCTCCTGGATTGCAAGCGCTTAGGGAGTTGGACAGGTCAGATTTATAGTATTTACTGGTTTATTGATGAGAAATCTAGGAGATAAGTCAAACTAGGTTGTACTGGTTGAAACTCTATGACAGAAGATTGTGAGATTAGGGATTTAGGGTTTGTATTTGTCTGCCTTCGGATGCGCCATTGTCATCAGATAAGAAGTTTCGTGATAGCAATGTTTTCTTATTTATAAATTGGTTTTGTGGATGTCTGCAGATTAACTGGTGCAGTAGCACAACTAAACCTGAGTAAAAGCAGTTAAGAGTCATGGCCAAGCATCATCCAGATTTGATCATGTGCAGGAAGCAACCCGGCATTGCCATTGGACGGCTCTGTGAGAAATGCGATGGGAAATGTGTGATCTGCGACTCCTATGTGCGCCCTTGCACGCTGGTGCGAGTTTGCGACGAGTGCAACTATGGGTCGTTCCAGGGCCGCTGTGTTATCTGTGGAGGAGTAGGCATATCTGATGCGTACTACTGCAAAGAGTGCACGCAGCAGGAGAAAGACCGTGATGGCTGCCCCAAGATCGTGAATCTGGGCAGTGCGAAAACCGATTTGTTCTATGAACGTAAGAAATATGGTTTCAAGAAAAGATGATGAGCATCAGGATAGATATAGCGTATGAATTTTGGTCTGTTGTTTACAATGCAAGGAAGTTTATACACTAGCAGCTAGCATCTGCTGTTTAGTGTAGTCCTAGAGTAGATGCCCCTCCTTTCTGTCCTTCTGTCTTTAGTCTTTACGAATTCGTGATGAAATCTTGAGGCGGGTCTGCCATTTGTGTTGCTGTTTCTTTTCTCCCCAAGAACTAGATGTGTTTTGAAGCAGATGTTCATTGAATCGCATAAGCTAAAGCATAGAACGGATTTGACCGTAGTTTCCACTTGGGTCACTCATTGGGCTTTGGGCCCAGATAAATCTATTGGGCTTTAGAAGAAAAGAGTTTCGAAAATGTAAAGAAAAAACAGTCAAATTCAGCCGACGCAACGCAAGTCGCGACTGGCCTCCTTTCTGCTTCGACGAAGGCTCTGCCTCTGCTTCCTTTCCAAAGCCGGCGACCTGCAAAAGGCTCCAGCGCCTTCTTCTCCCGACGAAGACACCGGCAAGGCGGCATCGAGGAGCGGCCAGGTTGGAGGCAAGGCGGAGCCCCGACGCGAACCAATTCTTTTTCCGTTCGGGGAGACGCGCCTGAGCTGAGCGCGGAATCCTCAGATTTTCTATCGAATTGCCGGTGCTTAGGGAGTTTGAAAGGTAATATTTTGTGATGTTGACTTGTTTATTGATGAAAAACCATGGAGATCGTTCGACTAGGGTTGTATTGGTTGAAATTTTATGACAGAGGATTATGAGATTAGGGTTTATTTCAAATTACGGCTTGTGTTGGCTAGCATCTTTGATTTGTATCTTTTTTGCGCTAAATAGAAGTGGGTTGAGCGAAAATTTCTCCTTCTAGGTACCAGGATTGATCCTTTGCCTGAATAACTCCGTGTCTTCCTTGTGAGGTTGTAATTGGCATTCTTTCATGGTATTGAACTTTAGGTTTTTCTTTTTAGGTTTTCTGCCCGTGATCAAGATTTAAGTGCTTCTTGATAAAGTCAATGTGTTATGGAGGCTACGTGGTTGAGTTTGATGTACCTCTCATTCCCTTGCTTAAGCAACAAAACTGTGGAGCACTTATGCGTTGTGGGTTTCTGCTCTCGTGTTTGAAGTCACAATCCTATGATGATTGACTTTCATGTAATTGTTACCCAGCAGTTGCATAATTTATGCCAGTAGAGAATTAGAATCCTATCCAAATTCCCCAACTAGTCTTTGGCTCATATATGTTGGGTTGATATAGTTAAATGAAGAGCCAGTTGAGGTATTTGCTTCGTTTTTGGAACCCAGAGACACTAAATATTGTTTTCTTGTTGTTGCCGTCACAGGTAATTTCAGGAGAAAGCACTTCCGAGAGTCATGAAGCTTTCATTCTCAATCTCTGCAAAATCTTCTTCCAAACCTACAACTAAACCGATACTTGCTTCAAAAGACGAAGAAAGTGAACAGAGACAGAAAGAGTATGTGACAGAGTTCGATCCCTCGAAGTCTAATGCTACACTAAATAAACCTAAATTCATTATTCCTCCAAAGGAGAATGAATGGCGGCCTCACAAGAGAATGAAGAACATCCACAGCCTTGCTTCTCTTCAATCTGATACCTCAGCTAATGACGTCCGCTTTGAGGTTGCTGTTGATGGCGTGGATGATGGCAGTGGTGGCAATGTATCCTATGGGCTTAATGTTCGACAGAATGAAAATGGAGATTCTTCTACTAAAGATGGTATTGGTGGTTTCTCATCTGAAAATTCCAGCACCGAGAATATGCTTTTGGAGAAGTTGAAGTATGATTTACAACATCTTCCTGATGACGAAGGGTTCAAGGAGTTTGAGGATGTTCCGGTAGAGGGTTTTGGTGCAGCCTTACTGGCTGGTTATGGATGGACAGAAGGAAGGGGTATTGGGAAGAATGCCAAGGTAGATGTTGAAGTCAAGCAATATTTCAAGAGAACAGATAAGCAAGGACTAGGGTTTTTGTCCCATGAATCTGAAATGAGTAGTGACAAGAACAAGCAGAAGGAGAAAGGTAGAGAAATAGAGAAAGAAAAGGACAGAGATGGCAAGGCTGATGGGTTTGCTGTAGGTAAAGTTGTGAGGGTGGTTGCTGGTTCAAGGGGGGATGCTGTAGGTTCCAAGGGTACTGTTGTTGAGATACTAGGTACTGAGTGGCTAGTTCTGAAGCTTGCAAAAACCGGGGAGGAATTAAGGGTACATGCTTCGGATGTTGCAGCCTTAGGATCGGGGGAAGAAGAGAAGTGCTTGAAGAAACTGAAAGAGTTAAGAATTAGAAGTGAAAAGCAGTCATCAAACGGCGGGAAGAGTGGAAACCGCAGGAGCGGGGCAAGTGAAAGGACAAGAGACTATGATAGAATAAAACCTGACAAAGAAAGGGGGACCCCATGGCTAAACAATCACATTAGGGTGAGGATCATAAGTAAGGACATGAAAGGCGGTAGATTGTACTTGAAGAAAGGGGAAGTGGTGGATGTGGTAGGACCATATATCTGCGACATCGCCATGGATGGAAGCAGAGAGCTGGTACAGGGCGTTGATCAGGATCTTCTTGAGACTGCATTGCCAAGGAGTGGGGGTCCTGTCCTTGTTCTGTATGGAAAACATAAGGGAGTGTATGGGAAGTTGGTGAAAAGGGATTTAGAAAAGGAATCCGGGGTTGTGCAAGATTCAGATACCCATGAGTTCCTCAAAGTTAAACTTGAGCAAATAGCAGAGTATATTGGTGATCCAAGTGAAATTGGGTATTAAATAATTCCTTGGAGCTAGCTGCTGGAGTTAGCTGGCTGCTCAGTCTTTCAGCAGGTAATTTGATGCATGTGTTATGATGACGCATCATCCATGTTTGTTTTCTAGGGAGTTCTTTGTGGAACCTGTGGCTGTTTTGTGCAAAATATGTGCCTTGATTGTATCCTCTTCTCTCTCCTTCTTCATTCCCTATGTCATAATGTTGATGTTACTCGTTTTACTCGTGTGCAACGTAAAATTGATCAGTTGCTGATTTACCAACAGTGTTGTGAAATCTGAATGGCATTTGGTGCCATTGAAAACAACTTTTACTCTGTACCCTTCTGAGCATCTTCTTTTCTTTAATGAATTCATTCTGCACTACACCTTCATACGAAGAAGGTTAAATAAGTTGATTCTGCTCTTATTAGTATTTGGTTTCATGGTGAGGTGGTTCCTTCCGTATTTGTGATATTCCTTTCTTTCCACTTAATGGCAGAGGTGATGTTCAAGAATTTGCTATTGTGAAGCTGACACCGGACTCGGGGTTTCTTCATGGCGTATACAGAACCGAAACCCCCTTATGGTGGTATTACCGATGGACCGAACAAGCTACAATTTGCTAGCCTTTACTGCACAGCCATGGTGGGATTCAGTCGTTGGTGCATGCGTATGCCACCGACTTTACGTGCACAGCATAACTATTGATGAACTGCTAGCGGCATAGCACTAACAGAAGGCAATGCCAACTGAATCGTACTGCAGATTAAAGACTAGGCCCCGTCCGCTGAACACAACAATCGGCTTTCTTCTTATTCTGCACTCTCTCTTGGATTTGAATAAGTTGGATGAATGCCTTGCCCGCTGCTGAATGTGCAAAAAAACTGCAGGCAAGTGTACCTATTGCTCTACGCAATACAGTGCCAAGTTTGTATCTTACGAGCCCTGTACTAAGCTATCTAATAGTTATGTATGTAGCCTATCAAAGAAAGCAAATCAAAGATTACTCAATAAATAATTAATGCGAAATAAAGGCAAGTGTTAACTATTTGTGCGTCTTTACCTATTAATCCACTCAGTTTATTGGTTATCAAACAGAACGATTGAAACATTAAACTAAAAATTAATTGATGGGAAAAGAAGTTCCCTTCACTCTGTGGCTTTGTGGAATCCGATCTTTCCAAAACAATTCGAATACTAACACATGGGCACCACTAACGACGGTCCTGCTGCTGGCTATGTTATCGGTCCGGTGCAAGACGGGCTCGATGTCGAGTCGTTGTCCTTAAACATGTGATCTTAGACGGTGTTCTAAATCGTGTTTTGCTTTTTACTCAATTTCGAAATAACTACCTGGTCGAAATTTGAAAAAGTTGGTGAACACGGCCAGATTATGCCTAGCTCAAATAGTATTGAGTCTTTCGTTTTCAGCCTTTCTAGACTTTTTATCCAAGTAATCTCACTCGATCTCTTTGACGAACGAGCCTGGAGACATGGAAATTTTGAATTTGATCTTCTTTTCATATAATATAAATCTTTATTGTTAATAGGGAAACATTAAAATAAAAAAAACACCAAATTAAGACGAAATACCTAACACAAAACTAGCAAAACCGACGAACCTCATGCCAAATGAAGTTAAGAAAAGGTTGGTTCTGTCTTGGAGCGTTGACTTTCCCCTCCTACTGCCGGACCATTGATGGGATGTAAATCATAATTCATCCGAATTTGATCATCGTCATTTGAATATTTATATATATTGCCTCTGTTTGTTTTACTTGTTCTACGTACCTATCCAGAAGGAAAGAGAGAAAGAACAAGCAGATAGAAACAGTGGCAGCAGTTAATATTTTATGAAAATAGGGCCTGCAACTGCAATTAATGCAAATAATTGACTCACTGACTGGTCGACTACTATATAAGTTAATTAATTAAATCCTAATATAATCATAACATGTCTATATATTACTGATTAGGGAAGAGATTAGGGTTTGACCGGGCGATACGTAAACTCGATCTGCATGCAGACAGATATGGCTGTCGGATCCTTCCATCCCCATGGCTACATAAAAACTGCCTGCACATAAATCAAATATGAAAGAAATCCCGTCATTTTGAAAAGGAAAAGAGGCTTGAGGCCGGGGGACAAAGCTGGAATCATCGACAAAAACAATATCTTTTTTTTTTTTTTTGTAAATCTGGACTCCAAGATTCCAAACAAATCTTAATTACAACCTTAATTGTTTTGTTTATTACTGTACAGCTCATATATTATTGTTATGATAGTTTATTAGGGTTTGATTCTGTTTACTTAACAGGTGCATCCAAATTAGGCATATGCACATCGACGTTCCCCTAACACATACCCAACAACAATGGCATATATTGCCGCTTTTGCTACCTTCCTTGTCCTCCATCGCTAATTAATTACCTACAGACGCCTGGAAATAGTTAATACTATAGGGGAAATACTCTGTTATAATCGACATTTTTAGGGCCTTTCACAAAATTAATAATGTTATCTCCTCAAATATTTTTGGAGCTCCGACGAGGGTTTTTTAAGTTTATTGTAATTGTGGAGTTTGAGATGTATTTGATGTTGTGAAAAAATAAGTTGTGGAAGCAATTTTTAAATAAAAATGAAGCAATTCTTAAAGAAGTTGACGATAAATAGGTTTTCACTACATTTATCATTAAAAAAAAAAATTCATCGTACCCAACCAATAATTCCTAATATATGTCACGCGCGAGAAATTAACCTTAATACATCCAACCCGAATCACCATTAATTGAAATAGAAATAGAAATTGAGATTCTAGATTAACTGTGTAGAGTCCATTTGTCATCCTTTTCTGGCCTTCGAGCTAGCTCGAAACAAGACACTACCTAATTAATCAAATTGAATTCACAAATTAAATTTCTATTTCTGTCCACATAGCTTAATCCTAATACACTTTTCGAATTTAGTATGTTAATTAGGTAGTATAAACAAAGAGTCGAGACAAACATAACCCTCTGCGGCTTCACTTTCAAAAGGTTGGTGCTGGGAGTGTTGTTTGTAACGCTAACTAATGAAACTATATGCGTAATACGTATAAAATTATAAATGGATATGAGGGAAGAGAAGTATCTAACTACGGTGATATAGAAAAGAACTAAAAATGTTATGGAAATTGTATAAAGTTAATTTCGTATATATTTCTTATGAATAAATTTTTTATTATTATTAGTTGTTGGTCTCAAGATTCGAACACAATTGATGTGGTGAATGTTCTATATTTGTCACATTACCAC
Source organism: Linum trigynum (assembly GCA_964030455.1). Lineage (NCBI taxonomy): Eukaryota > Viridiplantae > Streptophyta > Magnoliopsida > Malpighiales > Linaceae > Linum > Linum trigynum. The sequence continues at coordinate 6,121,182 of OZ034816.1, forward strand.
TAGGTCAATTGTGTCATGAATGAGTTGATATGTTGAACTGAATTAGTTTTAGACATGATATTATTGGTCCTTGATAATCCATTGACATGTTATATTTTGGGATCTTGGTGGTTCATAAGTGTTAATGGTTGATTTTAGATATATGCTATGATATGCTTGTGTTATTAGAATATTTTTTTTTAATTTCTTACCACATATATATTAACATGTATCATATATATTTTTATATTATTTACTATTATAGTTGTATGAACAGTTAAAATGGTCGTCTCAATCTTAGGTAACATAGATCAAATTGTGATAAGCAACAATTTAGATTTTTAAATTTCGGTCTTGTTTACATTCCAATAATTATGTTATCTTTCATAATGCACCTTCATCGGTTCATCCAATTACCATCATAAATGAAAGTGTTCGGAATAATCTACATTTCAGGATTTGACTCAAGATGTACGTGATGCATGTTCTCATTGCTACGTAAACACCGATAAATTATGTGAGGTTAATTCTAACAAATTTACCATAGGTGAATGTTCTTTCTTATTCTTCTATTTATTAAAATATTTTTAAACGTATAAAAAGTAAAATGTTGTCTTACTCGAGCAATCCACAACAACAAGTGAAGGATGTAGCTATAGAGTACACGTAGCATATAGTGTATGTAAGGGGTAAAGATGATGTCGAGCAAAAGAAGAGGTCAATTATTAACACGTAGTTAATTAATTAATTAATTAATTAATTATTAACGATGTTTATCAAACCAGAAGGTATTTAACAAATGAATGATGGCGCAAAACAGAAACTGTGGGTAATTAAATAAGTATTAGTCGGAGCTGGACTAGGATTAATTTATGTGTGCGGCATGCAGGGACAAGGAGCAAAAAAACGATGGAGTGCAAGACAAATGAATTTCATCATCATCGTCATCGTGTAAATTAAAATTATTAATTGTTGTTTAGGAATGTATTATGTGAACTTTTGAAGTTGATTTAGAAGAGAAGAGCATTCTATCTTTTCTATGGTATTTAATGTTTCTTAGCGTTTAAACATCAAATTTTGATTTTGGAGATGAGGATGTGTTTGAAATCTCTACTGGCATGGAAATAAATAGTATATTGATTTGAAGATTTAGAATGAGAACGGAGATAGAACAATCCATCATTATTGTCCAAAAATTTGAAAAGTTTTATATACGTGACTTCTTTCAGCAATTTAATGACAACCAATAATAAATAAGATAAAATAGTAATTTTTAATAATCGATCTTTACCGATTTGAAAGTTTCACTCATACAGGTGGTAAAAATTAGGTTCATTGTGATCATCCTACTCGTCCCGACGGCCGACACCATTCAAGTTGAGTAAACCATCAATTACAAACTATCCAGCCCATATAATTCGAACTAACGCGATTAACCGACAACCTACTAGAGTTGGGCCGGTTGATTTGGTCTTTGGAAGATCTATAGTACTACGATGAATGACTATGGTTTAACCTACCAACCCCAAAGTGCCGCTTAATCATTCAAGGAAAGGAATGGTAAAACCGAGTTAAGAGTGAAACGTCAGTAGCTGGAGCTTTCGACCAATGAACATCCATAGTCAAACTGATATGAAAGAGAGATCACATTAACTAATCTGAAATACACATAACCAAGACACTACTTAAGACCTTATGTTAGCCGCCCGTTGTCTCTTTCTTGATCCCAGTGAAGGATAAAAACAGCAGAAACAGTAACCACAATTTTACATTATACAAAGGAAAGTTGTCTGTTTAATTAAATAGTGAGGCCGACTTAAATTGTGACTCTATATCTACTCCTTCCTTCCCACCACACCTTGTCAAAAGGAAGAAGAACCTTAAAAACTTCACTCAGAGAAAACAACATTGTATTGATTCTCCCGCTCTGTTCCTTAATGGGTTCACTGTCACCTCTGCCAACAATGAGGGATTCTGTCGTTCCACTTTCAGCATCATCATCACAGCTTTACAACTTTGGTAAAAACAACTTCATCCACAGATGTCTCAAGGGTCGATCCCATGAACAAATTCTTATGTTTCATTGTGTGTTCTGGTGATGTTTCAGGTAACAGTAGTAGTACTATTGGCGAAGTTCAGGTGATGCCAAGTTTGGACATCTCAAGTTTCTGCTGGGACTCCTCAGCTTTCACAAACTACCAACTAGAGCCACCAGCAGGGTTCCACATTACTCCTCATCAACCAGAATCCTTCAATGTCGCGAGCTATGATCCCTCGTTCGAACCAGCAGATTGGTATGGATACTCACCGTTCTCTGCCTGTGACAGCACTTCTTCAAGTGACTCAATCATGATGAGCAGCAATGTCACTTCTGCTGCTGCTACTGCTGCTGCAATGGTCGAAAATGTGAGGCCTCAGGAAAATGTGATTGTTTTGATTGATTGATCCATCCATGAAAATTCGGTAGAGTCATTGTTTTCAACCCCATGAATTCTGACACATTCTATAAATCTTTAATCAGGGGATGTATAGCAAACATGGTAGGAAACGTGCAATTGAAGTTAGCAGCAGAGCAACCAAGGGCACTACTACTGCTGCTGGGAAGAGGAAGAAGTCCAGTAGTGCTACTAATTCTGCAGGGTCGCGGCATGAACAACAACAAATGAATGATCAGTCCATCACAACCATCCAAGAATTCAAGGTATACATCTATGTTCTGTCACAAAAGTGTCATTCTTGTTACAAAGCTGCAACCTTTCACTGTCAAAACTTGTGGATAATGCATAGTGAAGTAGAAATGCTACTGGTTATGTGGGCATACAGATGGGGAAATTTTAAGCAGTAATGAGTAATTGACAGCGGTTTTTAACCAGCCAATTTGGTGATCGAGCAGCTGCAGGTTCCAGCAAGGAGGAGCCAGAAGCTAAGTGACAAAATCACTGCCCTCCAGAAGTTGGTGTCTCCATACGGCAAGGTCTGCAGCCTGCAACCACCCCATTTGATCAGCTTCATTTTATGGCTATACTTTCTTTTGAATTTCATGTTCTTCTTATTAAAGGCATTTGTCTGGTTCGTGGATTCCCATTTTGCAGACAGATACAGCTTCTGTTCTCCAAGAAGCGTCCCTCTACATCAAGCTCCTCCAGAAACAGATCCAAGTATATAATGATCACCCAACTAGTTAAATAGAAGTGTTGAATATTGTAGCTGAGTTTTAAGATTTATATCTTATATCAATAGTTGGATTTAACTTGATTTTGCTAACAACATTCTTTTTACCCAAATTCTCCTTTCTAGATGTTGAGTAAGGGAGCCTCCTCGTCGAGTTCTTTAGAGGATTTCGACAACAAGACATGGACGACAACCATTGTAAGTGACGCGAAAACTAAAAATTGAAACTAGCTTAACTTATTGTATGTATGGGTGATTGTAAACAACTAGTTGAACCTTATTGTGCCCTAGGAATAAAACTGATTTCTTGGAGTGATTTTAATATTTTGCAATGCAGGGTGGAAGTGATGGAGAATTATCGGACTTGAGAAATAGAGGGCTTTGCTTGGTTCCTTTGTCGATGATGACAAGGAAATTTGCAGACCAGTAACCTTGTTATGGATCCAAGCCCTTACCAAGAGGATCAAGCTGAACTCTGATTGGGCCTTGTTTTGGACAAATTGGGCTTTTATGGCTCACCATGGCTAACTCTCTAAAGTCTAAAATTAGGGGTTTTTTTATTTTTGTCTTTTTATTTGTGGGCAATTTGAAGTAGAGAGGAGAGAGCAATTACTAGATTATTATTGGAATAACTTAAAACAAGAAGCCTACCTAAATTTTCCTTTTAGGTAGGGGGAACATAGAGGCAGGCCTTTTGTTTTTCGTTTTTTTGTTTCATTTTCATTTCCCCCTATTGAATCATTTGCATACGACTTATGTGTATGTATAATTTGGAACCTTTTGTTACATGTCAAACATTTATTTTTCTTCTTTTCTTCTATCATGGTCTCTTATGTATCATTGAAAAAGTACAAGGAATCTTTTTAAATTAGCATGAAAGTTGATTATAGACTATAGTAATGGTGAAATTACAAAACTACAATGGTGGAATTTCAATAAAGCCGGTTCATGAATTTTTTTAATAATTAATAAGACTTGTATAACATAACAGTTTATCGATAACGACTAAATATGTACGTATCAAAAAGATTTATAATATATCTTTTTTCATGCTATTAAGAGACCACTTAACATATGAAATTATGAAACACATGATCTATGATGATGTGGAAAGCAGTAAACGAAGGTTCTTGGAAAATGTGATTGGTTTTCACTTATAATATACAACAAATTTCTGTCTCAATTTGTCTAGGGTTCTTATTTTTCACAATGCTAGTTGATAAATGAAAAATCAACAAAATAGATATTTATTTCAAACGGTGGTATTTGAATTTTCATAATATATTGTTAGATTGATCAAAATATTTTACGGGATTTTACCTTGGAGTCCAAAGATTTAGGGTTCGACATGGATATGTAGTTATCGAAATCTAACTTGATACAACTTGAATTGACAAATCTAGGTCTAACCCAATAACTATTTGGGTGAGGTACCCACTAAGATTTATTTTATCAAATCATCACCTTTAATGAGACAAATAAGTAGTTACATTTTCATTATTTGAAAAATTAACACATAGTTAATTTTTCATGGATGAATGTTAGGTTGTATATTTGACCACTTCATGCTAAGATTTGTTAACGTATAAGTACGATAAAGAACAAAAATTAACCATCTAAGGGTCCATAGCTCAGTGGTAGAGCATTTGACTGCAGATCAAGAGGTCACCGGTTCGAACCCGGTTGGGCCCTTAATTTTTTTTCCCTATTTTTCTATTAGTTCTAATAAGTTGCTCCGGTCGAACCTCAGACCGGTCAGCTCGAGTTGATCTAGGTGAGTTGGCCACGTACAGTCTGCTCGAATGACTGAAACGACGCCGTTATTTTCCACTAAATAAAAGAAACCCTATACCCCGAGTCTCCGGCCTCTGAGCCTGCATCAGTTCCTCAGCGATTCTTTCCCCTTTCTCGTCGGCCGTCCCCGTCGTCTTCTCCAGCAAACAGACGGCCAACCTCCGTCGTCCCTCCTATCACATCTAGCATCCGCCTTCCCTCCTCGAACCCGAGCCTTTCACCTGAAAAGAAGATTCCCCGCCTCTTACATCCAATCCAACCTTCGCGATTGCCGATTCCTAGCAGAAGAAATGCGATCCCTTTTCGGCGCATTGATTCGAAGGCAAACCCTTGGCAGCAGCTCCATAACTTCGCGGTTGCAGTCAAGTGGAGGAATAGGTGCTTCTTTCGCCAACTGTGGCAATGAAAATCATATTTTCTGTTGTTCGGCTTCGAATTGCCTTCACGCTTCGAGGAATCACTTTCTCCGCTCGTTTCACCATTTCCCTTCCGGCGCTCCTCGGCAATCGGTATGGTCTCTTACTATCCTCCTTGCTTCGCCCCCTTCGTTGTTCAGCTCTTCTTTACCGAGGATGAGGGGGGAAACATATTACTGTGATTACGTCTTTACAAATTCACCATTCATATTGGTTCGCACGATTGTATAAGAACGAGTTGAATGTTGTCGAAAGAATTCCATTTTTCTCGATACCAAATTTACATGCTTTATGTTGGTTTATGGTATTAGAGGTTCAATGTGAATGATCACCCAGTTTAGCATTAGATGTTCTAGGGAATGTTGTTTGCGTTCTTGACTTCTGCTATGCTCTCTGGCAGACATCAGACTTCAATAGAGGGGGCTTCGCCAAGTTTAGCAGCAATGGGATAAGCTCTAGGCTAAATGTATCGCCTTGGTCTGTTCTTGGGACTTCTATCACAAGTAGGAACATTTCAACAGCGGGATCTTCTGATGCACCAGCTTCACCAGATTCTTCAACACCGATTGATGTTGTACCACCCCGAATCAAATTTAAGAGAATGGATAAAACAGCGAGGAACATAATGCAGGTATACACTGGTTAGTAGAGGTTGGGTTTCAGTGGAAGCTCCTTTCCTAGTTTCACATTGATGCCGTGTATTTTGACCAGGACATTGATGGCTATTGTTCCTCTGGCAGATTCTCAATAGGGAAGCAGTAGAGGAAGTGAGGACACAGAGAGAAGTACCTGATATACGTCCTGGTTACATTGTGCAACTCAAAGTGGTACTGATTTTGTGCAAAGTCCTATCCTTTTTCTCATTTCAGCTTGACGCAATGCGACTTAACATTTTAACTGTTGGAATACTGTTCCTTGTATGTTGAACAGGAAGTACCTGAAAATAAGAGGCGTCTTTCAACTGTTAAAGGCATTGTCATAGCAAGACGCAATGCTGGCATTAACACCACATTTAGGATCAGAAGGCAGGTAGCAGGGGTTGGAGTTGAGTCTCTCTTCATGTTGTAAGTATCCTCGGGTGTTTTTTATATCAACTTGCACTTCTTGCCCCTTCTCCTGCTCCTAAGCAGTTAACTCCCTTACAATTCATCACTTTTCGATTTTATTTAGTCAAACTAAGACAACCAAGACCCACTAGAACCACATGACAACAGGTTTGTGTCTTAGAAGTATTCTTAAGCTAACTCCCTTACGATTCACCACTTTTCGGTTTTACTTAGTCAAACTAAGACATCCAAGACCCACTCAAACCACATGGCAACAGGTTTGTGTCTTAGAAGTATTATTAAGTGATTCAATTTGCTTCATTCTCACCGAAATAAAGCCAGAAGCAGCCATCTTAAGCTTCGTCTCTTTCTAAATGGCAAGTTTGAGTAATCAGTTTAAGAGGATGGGATTGCAGAGTGAATCATCTCTTCTAGTATGAAAAGTTGTCCATCTAGTACATTTAATGTTAACCTATCTTTATGGCTGCGAGCATTGTTCCTTAGAAGTTTCCTGTTAACTTACTGTTTAACGAGGGGAAAACTGTGGTGGATTGCAGATATTCACCAAACATAAAGGAGGTTAAGGTGCTGGACAAGAAGAAAGTAAGAAGAGCCAAGCTTTACTATCTGAGAGAAAAGATGAATGCCCTGTCAAAATAGCTGGTTTGTCGTGGTCAGAATATGCTCACTGGTTCAGGAAGTGGTAGGGTTTGATTTTATGAGATTGCTTTTGATGTTAGCCACTCGGTCTATTGTCGCAGTTTGTAGAGACTATTGGGTGCCTTGAATAACACTACGGGTAGCATACACATGGAGGTGCGAAGATTCTACTCAAAAGTAAGGAGCTGCAAAGAATCTGCAAACTAGATTGCACAGCAAATGAAATCTGCATGATTGTATAAGATGCATTATCCTTCTTACAACCAAAACTTCTTATCAAATACAAAATTTTGTAGTGGATATTGTTCTACTATTGCTTGTTGATTGCACCTAGGGCTGTCCATTTGGTTTTGGTTTTTTGGTTTTAACCATAACCAAACCAATTGGAAAGCTAATGGTTTCAGTTTTTTGGTTTTAAACCAATAAGCAACTTAATGGTTTTGGTTTGGTTAAAACTGAAATACCAATAAGAAACCAATATCAACGAAAAGACCCCTTTCAACGAAACGCTCGCGCAACTCTTTCCCTAGAACCCTTCGAAATCCCTAAACCCCTTTCGAACGAAATGCTCTCGCCTTTTCACGAGGCACCTCTCTTCAGAGTCTTTTCGTTGCTCTGAATCCCTAGAACCCTTTCGAGGCACCTCTCTTCTTCTCGTTGCTCTGAAGCCGACTATCTTTGGCATAGGCGGAAACCTGAGTTGCTGCTTTGTGGCCGTTGATTCTTAGCTCGAGGAATTGGGTCGGCGATAAACTCCATGGGTGGGCATTGTCCAGCTTGAGCATATTCTGGGTCGTCGGTGACTTGCTGATTTGTTTTTTCCTGCTCGCTAACATTGTCCAGCTTTAGCAAATTATCGATGTCGATTGGAGAGAACTGGGCCGTCGGCGAATAACTCCTCTCCTACTCCATACTCTGTTCTAAACTTGCCGCCTTTGTTCAATGGAATCTCAGTGAGTCCCTCACATAGCTTGCTTTCATCTATCTTCCCCTATTCGATTTGTTGATTTTTGGATTTGGGTTTCGTTTCTGGGGCTTGGTTGTTGGCTAAAGCATGGTTTATGTGTTGGATTAATTGATTTGGGTTTCGTTTCTGCCATATTTTCTGGTGACTCTGTTTGTGGCTTTCATTCAAGCTCCCCTGACTTTTTCTGGGTGGTGACTCTGTTTATATTTCCTGGTTGCTTTGAAGTTGTTCTGTTTCAAAAGCAGACAGGGAAAATTGATTGCTTGTTGTCCTTGATTGTAGGCTAGTTCTGTGCGGCGTTGGTGATAGGTAACGTGTCGGTGACTTGCTGATTTGTTTTTTCCTGCTCGCTAACATCGTTTGGCTTGGTAGCTTAGATGGTATGGGAATTTGTTGAAACGTCTGATTTCGGTTTTCGCTTGCTTGCTGTCTGATACTGCTAATGGTGAATTTATGAGTGGCTGGGCCGGAAATGTGTCTTCCGGTCTTTGCTATACTTGTTGAGTTGAGTAATGCTAAAATGTGATTGTGTGAAGTGACATATGGGGGAATCCAAGTTAATACTGCAGCACTGAGTGCCTTAGAGGATCATTACCTGATCTTGAGACTGTAGTGATAGATTTTTGTTACTAGTCTCTTGTAGAATCGATCCTGAAACGTACCAGTCCTTGACACAGTCTGGTAGGTGTTCGTTCTTGAAATTTAAGTTTAAGTATTGTACATCCCCTTCATCTGCTCTCCTCCGTAGAAGGAATTACCAATTTAGGAGTGTTGATCAGTCATTCAGTTCCCTTCTTTCTCAAGTTCTTACTGATAACTTCTGTTGAGATTGGAGTCCAATTAAGCTGGCGAGTAGCTTTGTGAAGTTTTAGGTCTAAGTCTAGGAAATGGACAAGTGTGTGATGTTAGGCCAAGTGATTATGTACTTGATTTTGATACAAATTCACTTTTGATATTGGCAGGAACAGTGAGATACCATTATCACAAAATGTTTCATCTAGTGGTGCTCGTCCTAGAAGTGGGCACTCCAAAAGCACCAGTATTCCGCCTAGACCTCCTGCAACGTCTTCCTCCACTTTTGCACCATCTTCCGGTACCACCACAGTACCCAATGCTCAAACAGAAGGTGGGGGGACAACATCGAAAAAAAAAGGAAAGACAGATATGATGTTTGGAGACATTTCACACACTTGGAGATGGGTGGAGTGAAAAAAGCTCGATGCAACTACTGCAATAGTGCTCTTGTAGCTAACGGGACATCTACTCTACGGACCCACAAGGATAATTGTTTGGCAAAGATAGCAAGGGGTGATCTTGTAGTCGAGCTTCCGTCATCTTTTGAAGGCCAGGTACACACTCTTGGTTCTTGGCAATTTAATCAGACTGATGCTAGGAGAGCTTTAGCGGAGATGATAATTCTAGTTGAATTGCCATTTAGATACGTAGAAACATGAAGGGTTCAAACGCTTTATGTCCCGTGTTTGTCCTATGTTTGTGCTGCCTAGCCAACAAACTGTTAGAGAAGATTGCATCAAGGTGTTTTTTGAAAACAGAGATACGTTAAAGGATTATTTCAAAGCTAAATGTTTGGGGATGGTATCTCTCACAACTGATTGTTGGACGTCTTTGTCCAATCTCAACTACATGTGTGTTACTGCACATTTCATCGGTAGGGATTGGAAGCTGTATAAGAAAATTATCAACTTTGTTCAGATAACAAAACATTCTGGAAATGAAATTGGAAAACAGTTGGCTAGTTGTTTGGTGGACTGGGGCATTAGGAAGGTCTTTTGTATCACAATGGATAATGCTAGTGTTAATGATGTGGTTGCTATCCATATGAGGCAACAGTTGAAAGAGTGGGGATTAGATATTGTGGATGGAAAGTATCTGCAGATGAGGTGTGTGGCTCACATTATTAATTTAGCTGTGAAGGATGGGCTTAAAGAAACTGGTATATTTGTTGAGCGAGTGAGAGAGTCTGTGAAGTGGGTTAAATCTACACCAACTAGGAGCAGAAAATTCAAAGATTGCATTGAATTTGAAAAGATAGTGTCGAAGAAATTTGTTTCGTTGGATGTAGCTACAAGGTGGAACTCAACGTATCTGATGTTGGAATCTGCAAAGCCATTTGAGAAAGCATTTCAGACATTAGCCAGAAATGAGAAGAATTTCAAGAAACATCTCAATGAAAAAAAATATGGAAATCAAAGCCTTGGTATCCCAACTTCTGATGATTGGTCAAGTGTCGGACGGTTGATTAGTTACCTGAAGCTCTTCTATGATGTGACTGTTCGAGTTTCTGGGACTTCATATGTAACTTTACACCTCTTATTTGATGAAATATGTGAAATGTATACTACGATTTCTGAGTGGGTTGATAGTATTGATTTTGAGGTGGGTTGCATGGCTGAGAGAATCAAGTCCAAACTTGCCAAGTATTGGTTTGAAGAAGAGTGGGAGAATTCCAAGATCAATCGGTTGTGCTATATGGCAGTCATATTAGATCCAAGGCGCAAAATGGAATATCTTGAAGAAGCTTTGAAGAAGGTATATGGTGAAAGTAGGGGGAAAGCTTTGGCCGATGAGGTGAAAGATGAAATGCGTGCTCTGTTTGACCATTACAAGCATAGGATCGGACTTCATAGTAGTTCTCCTATTGTGATTCAAGAAGGTGAGCAAGAACCTAGTGGAAGTGGGGATGGGAAGAAGAAAGGAAAGTTTTGGGATGATTTCAGGAAAAAGAAAAGAGAGGCCATTCGGAAAGGAACTAGAAAAAGTTCCAAATCTGAGTTTGATAGGTACCTTGAGGAGGAGGAGGATGATGAGGAGGTTACACGAGCAATGGTGGGTTCTGAAGAGGATGAGTATAAGTTTGACATCTTGGGATGGTGGTCGCGAAGTGGGATGAAATATCCTATTATTTCTGAGATGGCTAGGGATATTCTCGCTGTTCCTATTTCCACGGTTGCTTCTGAGTCGGCATTCAGTACAGGAGGTCGAGTTTTAGATTCATTTAGGACCTCCTTATCCCCTGAAGTTGTGGAGGCTTTGATTTGCTGTGAAGATTGGATAAGATCTTCTAACTCTGAGTTGGTGGCTGATGGAGAAGATGAGTGTGATGAAGTTGTATTTCAGAATGGTAAGAACTTATGTTTATTCTTATATTTGTTATTGTAATGAAATCATATTCTAACAAGTTATTGTTTATGTTATCTAGTATTTGCAGCTTTTCAAACTCGAAGTGCAAGTGCACCTGCAGAACCTAGTGGAAGCTCACATTCTGCTCATGTTCCGATCTCGAGTCCTACTGGGTCACAAGTCGAAGAAGTTTATTTTGATGAGGATTCTGATGGGAATGATGAGACTTGTGTGGATATAGAGTCCGATAAGGTGGAGTGATGTTGATTTTTAATATTGTTACCCAAAGTTGACATTGTGGATGTTATTAGTCTTAAATGTATTACTGGAAGGATAAAATGTTGGTAAGACCATTTGTAGTATAATGTTATTAGGTGACAACTTATATAAAAGCAACCAACAGGGGACATAAATACGAGCCCCAAAACCATGGCTAAGACTAACTTCCTTCCTTCCTAACTCGTATCAAAGACACAGACCTGAAAGAGACTCTCAAAAGGGTTTCTATTCAATCCATGGCATCCATTTAAAATAAGAAAAACAATAACATGTTTCCTTGATTCATTGTGAACCATATATATACTATTTTTTATAAGAATGTACAAATAATAATAATAAAATTATTTATCATGAATTTTTTTATTGTTTCTTTAGATATGCATGCCAACCAATAATTTATAATGGTCATTTTATCATTTACCATTATTATGACATTTATTCAATAAAAAGAAGGGAAATAAAAATAAATATGAGTGTATGAGTACATGTTGGTTTTTTGGTTATCCAAAACCAAAACCAAAACCAATAAGGACCTTAATGGTTTTGGTTTTGATTTTGGCTGATTTGGTTTTTGGTTTTTCATACTTAATGGTTTGGTTAACCAAACCAAACCAAATTGACAACCCAGCACCTCTTGACTTCCTGTACGAGTTCACACCAGATAAACAAGAGAGATTCCCCCACGAAGAATCGTATATGAGAATTTCCTTTGGTTCAGCTCAAACAGAAGGATCCTTCTCTCAACATCCTGCAAACAGAAAACGCTAGCGGGTAATTCGAAGGCACATCTCCAAGAACCAAGATCGCAGTTCACCAATAAGAACTCGGATGAGACTGGACTCAATATGTTGCTAATGAGCTGCTGAACTCTCTGGCCCAAGTAACTTTTGGGCTTATTGAGTTGAGTTGGGCCTTGCGATCTATGACAACGTGTTCACTCTGTTTGGAGGATGGTGCCTTTATTTAAAGCAGTGATAGACAATATTGCCAACCAATTTACAGTCCATCACTATTAACCGGTTAGAGTCATTAGATCTAAGTGGACCCAGAAAATTCAGATCTAAGGATTGTCAATTAAAGGCATTTTATTTTTTCTAGCTTTTATAATCGGCTCTTATCTTCTTCGTTTTAATTTGGATTTCAATTTTTTTTTTCACACATGGAACGAGTTCGTTGTGCTCTACAAAATGAGGTCAATTTTCAATATATTTCGAGAAACTTTTTTTTTACAAACTACATACTATATGGTAACTTCTTCGTTTTTAAGTCGTTTCTGAAAACGTTTGCTCAGAAGAAACGAGTTCATCATGATCTATTGGATCTACAAATTTCTGGGTGAAAAAATTACTGGACTAAAAATTACCATACTTTACCACTATGGTATATGGGTGGTAACTTGTGGTAAACAATGATGAAAGTCGTAAGTGACAGTTAGTATACTCCTACTATCATGTATTCAACCTTCTTACCATATTGGTATGTTCATACCATCATGGTACGCTTTCTTACCATATGGTATTAAATATGAGCATACTATATGGTAATGACTGGTACAAAGCTATTCAATTTTTTTGTACTACAAATATATCAAAGTGGATATCATTTTAAAGAGCACATTTAATCTAATTTATCTGTGCAAAAAAAATTTAATTTCGACTTAAAACGATAGAGAAATCGTTCGTTAAAGATTAAAGCGGAAAATATAAAAGACTTTCTAGGAGAAAGGGGATGTTGATGTCATGCAGATGTAGACAGGTTACTGATGGTTACTCACCATAAGAGTTACTGACTTGATCCGCTCACCCTATTAACCGCTCGTGAGGGCCTTATTTAGCACCGGATTTTATATCTGAATGGGCTAAACATGCTACAAGGACCGATCCCTTATTTCCTACTATTAAGGGCCAAGGCATTTTGATTCCTATTCTCGATCAGACAGTCCTGCTCGATGACCGGGAGAAAGAGAACGATATTAGTATTTGGCTGGAAAATAAACAATGCTATGAATACCAAGACCGATCGCCATTGATAAAGAGGAATCTTTCTAAATCACTTCCGGTCAGCGGAATCTTCAATCATCCAAAATATGTCGCTCAAGATGTGCCTTTTGTTAGTGTATGGTATATGATCCACGATTGAACCTCTTCCAACAACTCGAGTTATTGGGATCAACTGGTTCTTGACATGGTATCAGAGCCTTCTGTGACAGAGAGGTCTTGTGTTCGATTCCCGGTAACCCCCATTTGTTAAGCACATGGTATTCGGACCTGTGCAAACTTCAAGCCTTTGTGAGTGGCTTTCGTTTGAGGGGGCGTGTTAGTGTATGGTATATGATCCACGATTGAACCTCTTCCAACAACGCCGATGGCCGACGATTTTTTATCCCTCTCCCTTCGCTCGCCTTTCGGGCTCATATATTCCTTCCCTCTCCTTTCAGTCGAGCAACTTCGTTCCTTCGCTCTTCGGCCTCATATATTCTAGACCTATGCGCGCTTTTCGCAAGCTCCTATAGAAAACCAGTCGCAGACAACGCTTAGTCCTAAGGATTACTCTGCTTAAAAGGCAAAGTGTGGGAGTTGATACATCAACACTCCTCCTTGATCGCCTTTTCTTGACAAAGACCGAGATTTGATCTCCTCCAATTGAATCGGGCCAAACGCCTAAGAAAAGATCGCTTGGATTCAATAAATTATATGATTAATTAATTAATTAATGTGGATTATCTTGTTAAAAAACAGAGGGTTTCAAGTACATTTATGTTCTGTCTTCTTATGAGATGATGTGAGCCAGGAACCTATTTCTATAACATATTACTACCTCCGAAATGCCTTGTACATAGCCAACACAAAGAGCAATGATCTGCACGTTTGAAGATGCATTCTTCACTTGCGGGCCTACAGCTGCTCAATAACAAAATAATGCTCTATGGCCCGGGGGGGGGGGGGGGGGGGGGGGGGGGGGGGGGGGGAAAGCAAAGGTTATCGCACATTTTTCTCCTTAGGATGCTGCCATTGTCACCATTTCCCCTTTCCCTTCTTATCTCGCACGGAAAATTTTGATGTGTGTGATGAGTTGAGTGGAAGCATCTAAAATGGGAAGAAGAAGAAGAAGGACACATACTTTCCTCTAGCCACCAGCATGAAAATTGAAAACCTCCAGTGCTTTTCAGCCTTTTGTCTCGTCAAAGTTGAGTATATTTTTTTAGGACCACATTACATGCAAGATAAAGATTTATCTTCCTTTTTTATTAGTAATTATCTTCCTTTTTTTTATCTAATAATACATTAATACTGCCGCTTAGATTTCAATTTGATGATTACATAGTCGAATCTTAATGTGAGTTTTCCCTTTCATATACGGATGCCTTTGTTTCTAATGGTACGTAGAATTCCCGGCATAGAAAGAAATGGGAGGCAAAGCTTGAGACTTTTAGTGTTTCAATATTTAGGTTGAATTTGCACCAATGAATAGTATTTAGGTTGAATTACGATGAAAGAGAGAAAGGAATTTGAGAAGGAGAAGGGGGGAAAAGAGAAGAGAAGAAGTTGAATATGAGTTGCATGAAAGCTAGCCTTGAGGTGAGCTAAATTTTACAAGTAAAGACAATAGCATATGAATGGGGGAGTACTTTTTTCTTGCTTTGTTTCATTGGGCAAATCTTTGTTGTGTGTGTATTTATCATGATTTGAACCTTTTGGATGATGCATCTCAATCTCCTTTTCCTTTTTGGCACCACCAATTCTGGCAATCAATCTTCCAGTCTTCATAGATCATCATGGGCCTTCATTAATGAACACATGCACCAATTTCCCAAATCTTCATCGAATTGTACAATATGGGATTAAGAAAAGTTCCAAGCATAGGGTTGGCATATATGCTTAAAGTTAAAGGAAAGAGATAATAACGTTTTAAGGGTGAAATAACAAAGGAGGGGATTTTTTGAAGGTCATAAAGGTGGGTACGTAGCTAAGATTGTCTATTTGGAAGGTGTATAAATTTGTACGAGTCGATAAAAATTAAATAATTGAAATAAAATTCTAATTCATTAAGTAAAGAATTTAATTGCTTTACGAGGTGTGACAATGAAAAGGAGAAGATGTACATAGTATTTTGCAGCTATGGATATAGTATGAATACCGCTAAAACTGTAATGTTCAAGCCCAACCGGATGTTTAGAATTAATTCATCATTTTAACATTACATTTTCCGATATTATCTTCTTTTTTACAAAATTCTACAAATCTTTTTACGCATTTGTTTTGTTTTCCGGGCGTACATATAAAGTGACTAAGATAAAAAAGACATTAGGTGTATTTGCTTGTACTTTTTTAAAAATTAAAAAAAAAATTGAGATTTTTTGTTCTTAAATGTACAAATCCAAGAATGATGATAGGAAAAAAAACTCAAACCCTAACCCCTAGATAATCAAAATTCTATTCCTAAACCTATAGACAACTTGAAAACTTTTTTCATGCAAAGTGATGGACCCATAAATTCAAACTCCAATTGCATTGCATATCCTAGCTAGCAGCTGCCATCCATCCACTTGCTTGGATTTTTGAGCTCTGCTTTCCCTTTTCTTCTTCTCCTCCTTCTCATAGCTAGGGGAAGAGAAGGAATCTATCTTCCTTGCCTTCCCATTATTATTCCACCCAGACAGTAACTGGATTTCATCGGTTTCACTACCTCTCCCTCCCACTACCTTCCAAACCAACCGACCAAAAAAACCACTGCGCCAACAAAAAAAAAGGAAACAAACATCCCGCCCCACATCCATCAGCCATCACCACAGAGAAGAAGAGAGAAAGAAAAAAAAAAAAGAGGGAGATGATGAGCGAAAAAGAAAAAGAGAAAGCAGTAGGAAGAGATTTGCTTTTCTGACACACCCCTTCTCTCTCTCTCTCTCTCTCTCACTAGGGTTCCCTTTATTCCTCTCTCTCTCTCTCTCTCTCTCGTCCAGCTCGTTTCACAGTAAAACGAGAGCAGCAGGCTCTGCTTTCCCTCATGTTCGTTTCCTGCAAAAGCAAAAGCAGATCCAAGTCCCAGATTCCAGCTCTCTCTCTCTCTCGCTGTAATAAACAAATTGTGCATGGGATTAATTCCCTAAATACACATAAAACTAAAGCAAATTCCTAAACTACCACACTTTTAAAAAAATTTCCCAAAATACCTAAGTTTGGAGTGGTTCGAGTTTGAGAAACTCGAACTACAAACCGGTTCGAGTGTAGGAGACTCGATCTACTCGTAGATCGATGATATAAGTCTCGAACCATGTGGAGTTGAAGTGGTTCGAGTTCAGTGAACTCGAACCACTCCTTTGAAATTTCCAACCACCATAACTTTGTGCTCGGTTATCCGATTGTAGCAAACTTTTTTTTCATTTCGTATAACTTTTCGAGGACTACAACTTTTATAATAGAAATATTTTCAGAATATATGTAAAAATGTGAAAATTAAAGTTAAAGTTACTCCCAAAACCCCTTATATTAAAAACTATTCCTATTTTGAAAATTTTTTCCTAGTAAATGTTGTAGTACTCAAAAAGTTATGCAAAATAAAAAAAAACTTTGCGACGTTCGGATTTTGGAGCACAAAGTTATGATCCTCTAAAGTTTGGTAAAATCGAAAAATTGCTCGTTTAGGGTTTACAAATGACATTTTCTCGGAGCGAAGGCATAGGAAATTTTTTTATATATAGGAAATTTCTGCAAAAAGAGCAATAGTTTTCCAAACGAGAAATTTTTGGATGGCTATCTTCCTTGTAAACGTCATTTGCTACCCATAAACGAGCAAATTTTCGAATTTGTCAAACTTTGGAGGATCATAACTTTGTGCTCCGCAATCCGAACGTCGCAAAGTTTTTTTTTATTTTGCATAACTTTTTGAGTACTACAACATTTACTAGGAATAAATTTTCAAAATAGGAATAGTTTTTAATATAAGGGGTTTTGGGAGTAACTTTAACATTAATTTTTACATTTTCACATATATTCTGAAAATATTTCTATTATAAAAGTTGTAGTCCTCAAAAAGTTATGCGAAATGAAAAAAAAGTTTGCTACAATCGGATAACCGAGCACAAAGTTAAGGGGTTTGGAAATTTCAAAGGAGTGGTTCGAGTTCACTGAACTCGAACCACTTCAACCCCACATGGTTCGAGGCTTATATCATCGATCTAGGAGTAGATCGAGTCTCCTACACTCGAACCGGTTAGTAGTTCGAGTTTCTCAAACTCGAACCACTCCAAACTTAGGTATTTTGGGAAATTTTTTTAAAAGTGTGGTAGTTTAGGAATTTGCTTTAGTTTTATGTGTATTTAGGGAATTGTCCCTTGTGCATGCAACTCCCACAACGTTAACCAAAAGTAACAACCATAACTAGCTACATTCAATTCAGTAATTAATCCTCCTTCTACATATGCATGCAACGAACTAATTAATGACTAATCTATATATAGTTAATTAACCTGTAAGAAATAATATCCTTGCTTGGAACTTTAGCTGAAGCTTTCCTCTTTGTCCATATGCTCCATGGAAGTATTCTCACCACCGTCTCCAAAAGTGATCGATCGAGCACGTACGTACTTGCCCCAAACTCTCAGTGGATGGAAAACTGGTCTGGCTGCTATTGTGTATACAACAAATAACTAGCTGCAGTAGTACTCATCCCCATTTCCCGGCCATTCTAATGCAGTTACTTCTCCATCAGCTGCATGCACTTATTAGCTTCTCTGCCTCTCTCTGTTTCATCAGTAGTAGTACGTGTACCTTTCTCTCATGCCCATCTCTTTTTGTCGCGTGCTTCAAAGTCCAATGGAACTATACCCCTCCCGCCAAACAGAAAAAGATAAAGGGAAAGTAGAAGAAGCAGGGGCACAGACTCAGATGCTTTCAACGGTTTTTTTTTTTTTTTTTGGAATTCCATGGCTGCAGTGCAAGGGTCAATTGCAGCATGGAACTGGAATCCAATGGTGTACATGCATAACTAACGCTCTTCTCAGTTTTCAATAGAAAAATTGCAGTAATTTCTCATAATTATAAACTCATGTTTTTGTTTTAATCCTTTTTCATGAATCCTAACTAATTAGCATTATAAGTCATTGTAAATTCCAAGCT
This sequence comes from Linum trigynum, assembly GCA_964030455.1. Lineage (NCBI taxonomy): Eukaryota > Viridiplantae > Streptophyta > Magnoliopsida > Malpighiales > Linaceae > Linum > Linum trigynum. Next base: position 6,139,750 of record OZ034816.1, read on the forward strand.
GGAATTCAGTCAATCATATCACCGTCACAACAACTCGAGTTATAATAATCATTAAAACATCATCATCTTATATATGTGTGGTCATTAATTATGATCTACCTAATTTCCGTTCTCCTACTGTTGACACATTCCATCTCCATCACCTAATCAATATACCACCAACACGGTTATATTTATAACAGAATGTGACAAGAAAGGAGGGTAAAATCAATACAAACTTGCTAGCTGGTAATATGACATAAAGAGGCACTAGCTAGAGTAATTAAAGTTTACAGCACATCCCATGAATTAATTATTTTCATGTGTATTATGGTGACAAAAGGGTTTGTGCTAATCTGTGCAAAAAAAGCAAAAGGCATATACACAGAGAGAGAGAGAGAGGGGAGTTTGCAGTTTGCAGGGTATGGAAACCCTCTCTCCCATGTAGATATATAGATAGGGTTTATATAATGATTATCTGTATGAATCATGGAAATGGCGAAGCTGGTCAAATCTGGATTTCAGTACTTCTATGGTTTCCTTTCTTCCATAATCCATGCATCGTCACCCTTTTTACTAGGATATAAAAAAGATGGTCAAAAGCAACCTCCATTATAATCTCCTCTGTACGTGTGTAAACTGTGTAAGTGAAGCTAGCTGTACCAGCAGAAGAAGGATCTTATCCTCATTACCAATCAATAAATATCCCAGTTGGTTTCGAGAGTAACTTGGATTGCAACAACATATATAATTACTTATGACAACAATGTAATAGAAAGTGAAAATTAAAACCTAAAAGAAGAAAGTAAAACACTTGCCCTATAGATTATTAATTAATTAATACTGATATTCGAATTAAACCCTGATAATTGACCAATCTTATTAGCATAAACACACTATAGTTAGGATTTAAAATCTCGGGAGAGTCTATAAAAAAAAAAAAAAAATCTCGGGAGAGAAGCTGAAATAATAAGCTGCAACAACTTATTACCGTAGAACTTATAAATTTCGGATCGGAGGGCTATCATTTGTAATGTACGTTTTTTCAAGTTACAAAACATACGCATTATAACCTTCAATCAAAAAGTAAGGAGGTTGAGTACTTAACTTGTAACTCTATTTAACTACACGTAGTTTCACCACCAAAATTCGTCACAACTATTTACATACCTAGACACAAATTATATATCCCAACTCCATGAATGTAAAAATATGTAGCTTGTAATTAAGGAATCTTCTACAATATACTTTTGTCACCACCCACATAGCACATCGATATTAAGTAAGGAAACGATCGATAATATACGTGAGAACTAATTTAAACAAAAGACATCATCAATTGAGGATCAAGTTAAAGAAAAGCACTCACGGGCTACCTAGCTAGCTACCTTGCAACCATGCAATTCTTCTGGAAATCGCGCCATCGATCGAGTAATTAAATTCCATCCTCCTCAATTTACGATCACAAAAGATGGCTTGTAGAAGAAGATGAAGTAAACCCAGGTTGACCATCCCCGCCACCACTCCACAGGCTGTTTCCGTTCATGTACTTACCACCACCGCCGCCGCCACCTCCCGCCTGCCAGCCGCCGCTGCCGTTGCAATACCGCTGCTGATTCTCATCCTCGTCACGGTGATGATCTCCTACCGCCGGAGACGAAAAGTTGCCCAGGAAATTCCTCGACATGAGTAAGTTATTACCATTATGCCCTTCCATTTTGCCTCCTTGATTCATCTCCTCATCATGACCAATGGAGGAAGAGTACAACGACATCCCCGCCGTATTCGGCTGCTGCGGATGTTCCAAATTGGCGAAGAAAGGAAACTGATGCACTTGCTGCTGCTGCAACCTCCACTGCTCCACTATATTATTCCCGCCCGCCACGTCAGCAGGCGGAGAGATCATTCCCCCCGCGCTGAAGTTCAGCGCCCCGACACTACCACTGTCGACGTGGCAGGTACTGCTACTATTATTATTATTATTATAGTCCGCCAGCTGTCCAAGATGATGCAAAGGTGGCAGCAGGGGCAGCTGATGTGGAGCCAGAAGCTGCCCTAGGTTAATGTTGTGGTCGTGATGCGTGTTGGGGAAGATTAGCGACGAAGATCCCCGGCCGAGGATGTGGTGGTGGTCGGCGGTGGTTTTGTTGTTGGGGGATTTGGATCTGTTGCCGCCGGCGGCGGCGGATGAGGAGGAGGATCTGCCGCCCCGGCCGGAGGTGGATTTGGAGCGCTTGTTGCGGCGGCATCCGCCGCCGACGGGGACGGAGCGGAGGGCGCCGCCGCGGGTCCAGTAGCGGCGGCAGGTCTTGCAGAAGTGGCGGGGCTGGGTGAGGCTGTAGTTGTTGAAGTAGCAGAACTTGGTGTTGGTGGACTCGCAGCGGGGGCATTTTAGGGCGGATTCCGGCTGCGGGATCTTCGCCTGCCGCGCCCTCTCCGCCATCGAGTTCGGCTTCGCGATTGTCGCGCCGCCGCCGCCACCTGGCGCGGAGCCGTTTAAGCTCCCACCCCCGGCGCCACCGTAGTTCCCGCCGTCGGGGTGCTGAAATATAACTTGGTTGCCTCCAAGCCCATTTTGATTCAAGCTCTGTCGAAATAGGAAGGAAATTTATATAAAAAATAATAATAATTACATATCATAGTTAAATAAATAAATAAAAATTAAGAACAGTCTAAATTCGGATATGGAACCAAGATATGCTTAATTCTTGTAGTGGTATATTCAAGAACCAAGGAATTATTAAGTTTGTTTTCTCTAAAAAAGGAAGAAAAATTGATTCACAAGGGAAATTATTACAATTGAGAAGAGGGAAAGTGAGATTGAGATTAGGACTCACATGAGGAGCTTGTTGTTGTTGTTGTTGTTGCCAATTAGAGGGATCAAGATAGGCTGAAACTGATGAAGGGAAGACCATAGTGATGATCTTTAAATTCACACTCCCTCTTTTCTCTCTTTGCCCTTTTTTTCTTCCCTTTCCTTTTGCTTGATCACTAGCTGGATCTCTTTTCTTGCTTCTTCAATTCTTTTCTTGTTTGTTTCTTTCTCCTGTCACTGAGCTATGGCTGTTTTTGGGTGATGGGGTGGGAGAATCACATCAAGTGATGAAGAGAGAGCTTCTGAGAAAGAGAGAGAGAAAAGAGAAGGGGAAAGGAAGAAGAAGGAGATGATGAAATGGAAAGATAAAGGCAGGAAGGAGAAGATGGAGAGGAGGATGTAGAGAGGGAGAGGGAGAGGCTCTTTCTTTTCCCCTTTAGTTTGTGTGTGTCTATAATATAATTGTGTATGTATGTGTTTATTGATATTTATTGATTTTGGTGTTCTTTTCTATCACAATCTACTACTCTCCCTTCTTCATCCCCCCCACCATGCCACCACCTCCACCACCACTATGTTACTCTCCTCACTTTTTCTCAACCCCATCTTTTTGTTATTTTATGGTCATAGTTTATTGTTTTGGCTAGGGTCTTTGAAATGTCATGATTTTGTAACCCCCAAACAATGTATTACTTAACACTTAAGCTTCTCTTTCTCTTTTTACTTACAAAGTAAAGAATCAGCTGTTTTGTTTCTTAGCAGTACTGCAGATGAATTCGAAGTTTGAGTCCAGCACGCTGGTGGTGACGTCGAGTTGCATGATTTTGCTTTATTCATTGTTCCGTGACATAATTGATAATTCTCATTGATGAACGAGAAAATCGACGACGTTTAAATGAATGTTTCAAGTTCTTCTCACATTACCAATTGTGCAAATAATCGATGGATGATTGTGATGAGTCACATAATACTTGTGAGTGCGATGGCGATTTTACAAGTTGGAAATCACAGCGTTGAATGAGTACACCGTGAACTAGAACCATGCAGGGACATCAACAAGACTACGTATAGAAAAAAACGAGCCTTCGATTGCTGAGGATTTTCGGTATTAACCTGCATTCAGAACGCCTTTCAAGAAATGTGGTACTTTTATGAATAAATGAATCGGTATTTTAACGAATGTATTGAATTAAACATACTTCATAGTTAATATATACCTTGTCTATCTTGCCAAAAATTAATATAACTTGTGTTTCATTTCTAAAAATTTAAAATGATTGCTCTGATAAATTTGCTTTGAATTTAATATTGCACCATACTTAGCCAAATTTCTGGCTGCACCAATGGGGCCAACGCCAATCAGCTACTAGTTGATTAATTTATGTGCTATAATGGTTTTGCTTTTGACCTGCAAATTGGAAAGGAAAGTGAGTACGCGGTTGGCCATGCATGTAGAGGAGGAGAGAGAATAGGAGGGAACCCTAATCAGCAATCAGTGTGGTGTATTATTTATAATTAAGCCTTTTCTTCTGGTTGTTTTTAAATAAAAGTGATAAGATAATTAACTAATGCATGTATTAAACAGACTGGGAAAGGGAAAGGGTTAGTCCTTGGATAGGGTAAGTATTGGTTGGAAATGTCCTTATCGAATGTACCTTTGTTTCTTGGGTTTGTCTCCCTTGTAATTTTTAACAGTTTTTTAATCTCTCTTTTTCCCCATTTTGTTTTGGAGGGTTTTTTCATGGAGAATATGAATACATTTATTCGCACTTCTTATTCTTGGCTCTTTCTTGCCTTAGATAATGAGAAGGTAAAGTTCCATCCCAACCCGAGTGGTGTAAAATTTAATCAAACAAATTTCAGTTATATTGTCAATGGCGATCTATGTTTAAAGTTACTCACTACAAGACACCATCCTTATATATGATAATTCCAACTTAGTTTGTATGATCTAATTTATTTTGGTACATTTTGTATGACTATCGGTAACAATCAGATAGTCTTCTTATAAATATTACCAACACTTACACTCAATTGCTGACTCGTTTTATCTCTAATACCGCCAACCTTCACATATATCAAATTGGTTTATTTGGAAAGTGAAAACCCTAGATCCTTGGTTCCATTTTCATTTGGATCATAGTTTAAATAGACAAGCCTTGATAACTATATTACAAGATGTGCCAACTTACACTTTAAGAAGTAACAAAACATAAAAGACAATTAGAAAACATGTTGCAAAATGAAAAAAATGATTTGCTGTTGAAACAAAAAATAATTAAATCGTGTTGATGCAACTATTTTGTATATATTGCTTTTCTAAACGACGACATCAACCCATTTAGTTGCTTAATTTCCATCTGTTGGGTTGCAGGTTCGAGTTTTGGCGATGAGCTCTTACTATCTCCTGCATGTTAACACATTTATAATTTTTGACTACTTCATAAAATTATATAGTTAAGATTTAGGCCGGGCATCTATTTCTGAAATAAATTATCTTTTCATATTAAAAAAAAGGTCTTCATTTACTTCTTTGTAGAAATTGAAATTTTATGAACCTTTTCTTAAATCACATATCAAAATGAGAGTAATCCACCTAAAATGGTCTACACATAGTATCATCCCAATTTTACACACTAAGCACAAAACATACCTAAATATTGAGATACCATCTCACGGTCCTAATGAGCCTAGCCCAAGGGCTGTCTTTGCCAAAAGTATAAAATTGAGAGGAGACAGGATGCGCGTCCAATTATTATTAGCCCGTTCGGATGCATTAAGCAAATCTAATTAATTAAGGAAAATCTTTGGAAGAAGATTGTATATGGAACGCTTTTGGGTTCATCATTCCGGTTTATTCTGCCACATTTCTTTTCAGAAAATTCTTTGGACTTTACTCGTAAAAAGAAAACGTTTCTTTTCTTTCAGACCAGTTTGTTGGTGGTGCAATTGATAATTAAATGTAAAAAGTTTATATTCCAAAGTTTAAAGAAATCACCAATTCACATGCATGTTCGACATTCATGCAATTTTATAATAATCCCAAAACTTATTTACTTCGAATAGGTTGCTTCACCTTCAAGTGATTCTCTTGGTACTGCTAGACATGTGTACGGATCCATGTAAAAGCATTTGGAAATGGGAAAAAGGCGATTTTTTATTGACCTTATATATGCATGGCTCAAAGCTAGATTTCCACATATAAAGTTAACTAATTATTTAATATTACATGGCTAAGAGCTCTCATGTTATTTCACAATTGACTATACAAGAAAGATTACTAACTATAAGGAATATGAAATTAGATCTATAAATATTGATCCATTTATCCAAATGGACTAGTAGCTTATCATTTGAGAAGATACCATTTACCAATTTTATAAATAATTGCACAACATACATTTTATAAATCAGGCCGATGTCCATAGGGTGTGTTTGAATACAGTGATTTGGATTTGGTATTTGTGATTGAATTTTTAAATGTTAAATCATGTGTTTGGATATTAAGTATATTATTTGGTATTTGGATTTGTGCCAAATTCATGGGGTGATTTCCAAGTACATGTCTAGTGTGTTACTTGTCAGCTTCAAATACATTTCAACAATTAGTAATTTGAAATACATCCTAACAAAAGATTTGATCAATTTTTAAAAGGGTTAATATTTTCGTATGGCCTGAACTTTGACCAAAATAAACATCCTGGCCAATCTTTTCGATCTATAACATCCTGGCCCGAACTATACACCAAAATAAACAATTTGGCCAAACCCGATGTTTGACCGTTAACTTGGACGGTCAAATGCGTTGACTAACGGTCAACGCGCCACGTCACGGCCAAGTCAGAAGATCTGATAAATATTTAATTTTTTTTTTATTTTTGGTTTAACTAAGGTATTAGATGATTTTTTTAATTTATAATAATTTAAAATTAGGGAATGTGTGGAAATTGTGAATTATTTTAAATATTTTATGCTGACTTGGCAGTGACATGGCGCGTTGACTAACGGTCCACGCGTTTGACCGTCCAAGTTAACGGTCAAAAGTCAGATCTGGCCAAATTGTTTATTTTGGTGTATAGTTCGGGCCAGGATGTTATAGATCGAAAAGATTGGCCAGGATATTTATTTTGGACAAAGTTCAGGCCATACGAAAATATTAACCCTTTTTAAAATTTAGGTACTATAAACATGCAAAGGTACCAAAATGTAATATAAAGTAAGAAAAAATAAATTTGGATACCAAAGTGTAATTTAACAAAATTCGTAGTGAGTGATCAGTAAATTCAAAATTAAAATTAAAAAATATAAAATTTAAAGTACAAACAAATTACAAATGAGTTTCTAAACAACGAATTTGAATTACATATATTTCAAATACATACATTTTTTTATTGTAACCTGCAAAAATATATGTATTTAAATTAGGCCGATGACTCCTTCGTGTAGCCTCGTTGGACTACATTACAGCCCACAACCAATATGGACTGAGCGAGAGCTTGGGCTGGTATTTATGGGCTTTAGAACAATGTTAGGCATGGCCCACCTGAGAACCTGGACTGAACGAGCTGTGCCACATGTCGGCTTTCGACTCGGTCAAGAAAAAAGGAACTCCTAAAATTCAGGATCCCTTTCCCTCCGCCAGAAGACTACGCGAGAAAATTCAAATCCGTCTCGAACAAGGATCGATCCTCCACCGTCCAATACATCGAATCGACGGCCCAGACTCAAACATCTCCTACAGAACATTCCAGAACTGAATCCCCTGTAAACTCTATAAAACGGAACTCCCCCCCTGCACATTCCGCCATCTGAATCGAATCAGAGAGTCACACAACAACGACAGTTCGTCTGCGATAACATACTGCTAATCCCCCGAAAGAAATCGAATAAGAACCTTTCACAGTTCTACCTTCCGACTGTTCATCGCTTCATCATGCCAGGGAAAGGAGAAGGTCCGGCGATCGGCATTGATCTCGGCACGACGTACTCCTGCGTCGGCGTCTGGCAGCACGATAGGGTTGAGATCATCGCCAACGATCAGGGAAACCGAACGACGCCGTCTTATGTCGCGTTCACCGACAGCGAGCGCCTGATCGGCGATGCCGCCAAGAACCAGGTCGCAATGAACCCTACCAACACCGTCTTCGGTAAGGTTCCGTTTTCGTGTCAACCGATATCGTTCGTATTTCTTGGACGATTCAATTCCTGAAAGAAATCTGACGAATTAGGGTATCTTGAATGTGAATTTTGATTACAATGGATGTGATTTCTTAGCCAATTGAGAGGATTTTCCATTTCCGTGATCGTTGGAGCTTAATTCCCTGTGTTTGTTTGTTTGATTGTTTTAGATGCTAAGAGGCTGATTGGTAGGAGGCTCAGCGATCCATCGGTGCAGAGCGACATCAAGCTCTGGCCATTCAAGGTGATCGCCGGTCCAGGCGACAAGCCAATGATCAATGTCAGCTACAAAGGCGACGAGAAGCAATTCGCCGCCGAGGAGATCTCATCTATGGTCCTAATTAAGATGCGAGAGATTGCCGAGGCTTTCCTAGGCACAGAAGTGAAGAATGCCGTCGTCACCGTCCCTGCCTACTTCAACGACTCACAGCGGCAGGCAACCAAGGACGCTGGTGTGATTGCAGGCCTCAACGTCATGCGCATCATCAACGAGCCTACTGCCGCTGCCATCGCCTACGGCCTCGACAAGAAGGCCACCAGCGTCGGCGAGAAGAACGTCCTGATCTTCGATCTTGGCGGTGGCACCTTCGATGTCTCCCTGCTGACAATCGAAGAGGGTATCTTCGAAGTGAAAGCCACTGCTGGAGACACTCATTTGGGTGGCGAGGATTTCGACAACAGGATGGTGAATCATTTCGTTCAGGAGTTTAAAAGGAAGAACAAGAAGGATATCAGTGGGAGCCCGAGAGCTCTTAGGAGGCTTAGAACTGCTTGCGAGAGAGCCAAGAGAACCCTCTCCTCCACCGCGCAGACCACGATCGAGATCGATTCCCTCTTCGAGGGGATCGATTTCTACTCCACCATCACCCGGGCGAGGTTCGAGGAGATGAACATGGACCTCTTCAGGAAGTGTATGGAGCCCGTGGAGAAGTGCTTGAGGGATGCTAAGATGGACAAGAGCACGGTGCACGACGTGGTTCTTGTGGGCGGTTCCACTAGGATTCCCAAGGTCCAGCAGCTCCTCCAGGACTTCTTCAATGGGAAGGAGCTCTGTAAGAGCATTAACCCAGACGAGGCAGTGGCTTATGGTGCGGCAGTTCAAGCTGCAATTTTGAGCGGCGAGGGTAATGAGAAGGTTCAGGACCTACTTCTCTTGGATGTCACCCCTCTGTCTCTAGGGCTGGAAACTGCTGGAGGTGTGATGACTGTCCTGATTCAAAGGAACACGACGATCCCAACCAAAAAGGAGCAAGTTTTCTCGACCTACTCCGATAATCAGCCTGGAGTGTTGATACAGGTCTATGAAGGCGAGAGGACGAGGACGAGGGACAATAACTTGTTGGGCAAGTTTGAGCTCTCTGGCATTCCACCTGCTCCGAGGGGGGTTCCTCAGATCACTGTGTGTTTCGACATTGATGCCAACGGCATCTTGAATGTCTCGGCGGAGGATAAAACGACAGGGCAGAAGAACAAGATCACGATTACCAACGACAAGGGCAGGCTGTCGAAGGACGAGATTGAGAAGATGGTTCAGGAAGCCGAGAGGTACAAGGCTGAGGATGAGGATCACAAGAAGAAGGTGGAGGCGAAGAATGCGTTGGAGAACTACGCTTACAACATGAGGAACACGGTGAGGGACGAGAAGATTAGCTCCAAGTTGGCCGCAGACGACAAGAAGAAGATTGAGGACTCCATCGACCAGGCGATTCAGTGGCTGGATAACAACCAGCTCGCTGAGTCGGATGAGTTCGAGGATAAGATGAAGGAGCTCGAAGGAATTTGCAACCCTATCATTGCTAAGATGTACCAGGGTGGCGCCGGTCCTGACATGGGTGCCGGCGGTCATGCTGACGTTCCTCCGGCAGGCGGCAGCAGCGGTGCCGGTCCAAAGATTGAGGAGGTCGATTAAACCGATGATACGGTGGCGTTTTAAGTTCGAACAGTGCGTTTTGCAATTTTTGTGGTGTTTTTTTTTAATAACCTTTTTGGTTATCTAGCTTACAGTTGAGAACAATTATGATTTACTTTCCTTTGATCTAGCTTCAAAGGAATGTTTCGGATAATGTTACATTATGCAGTACTGATAGTTTCTAATCGAAGTAGCACAATTTTCCAAACTGATTGTTCATGTCAACCCGCTGTAATTTCCGATTTTCTTCACGACTTCCTCCTCCATTTCCACTAGCTGACCGCAGAAAGTTTCGAGATCGAACGCTTCCTCCTTGAAGCTGAATCGGTATTCTTTCCACTGATAATCACAAATGCCGTCATTTCCAACGGCTGCAACTTTTGCAAGCATGTCGAAGCCCTTACGATCCACAGAGAGCATGTATACATCCTGATTAACAAGTTAGGAGAAACTACTTAGCTTTGCTCTGCTGTTTCCATAAAAAGGGAGAAAGGGTGATGGAAGTAAGTTTCGAGTTTCTTACTCTGGCATTAGCATTCAAGTGTACGAGGCAGAAAAGGGTGAGAGCCTTACACCTTGCTTCGCTTTGGTTTATACCATCAATAAGCCTGGAAGAGAACGATGCTGCACAAGTGTGGAACACAAAACTGTTAACTAACATGCACATATGGGGTAAACATGGTGATTCAGATTCCATAATAAGTACAGTAGAATCAAGTGTAAAGGGCCTACCCAACGGATCGGTTCTACACTTTTCAATATCTTCAGTATCAACTTCATGCGTTCCTCCATTGCCATCAACATACATGCATGAACTGGATGGACAACAAGTTGACAGGTTAATTTCCTGAATCACTGTCATTGATTTGTTTCTCCAATCCTAAATCTTATGATCAAGGAAGGGTGCCATTGAAACAACACTTATATGCTCATTTGACTTAATAGCTGACAACGATGGGAAGCTGATCACCACTCGAGCAGTACGTAAATGATGTAATGAATATCCTGGCCTAGCCATGAGCAGATGATTGATGATTCCTTCTCTTCATTTTGTGCAGAGGGCCCCTAAAAAAGCTGAGTAAGTGTATCTGAAAGAATTCCTACCTCACGATGAACTTATAAATATGGTACTTTTCATGTTCATCTAACAGCTCCTTGAGGCTGTCACTTCGTGATGCAGTAATCACATCTGAACAACTCAATATGCTAGAAACCGTGTAAGCTGCATCATTAACAACTCTTTCTTCCGCCTCTATGATTTCTTTAAGATTTTCCACCGTCAATTGTGCCTGGACGGATAAATTAAAGAAACCAAGACTATGTAAGCATTAATGGTTGCATGGCAAATGGAAGTTCTAGTAAGATGGATATGAACCTTTTCTTCTCTAAGAGGTAAGATGTCCCCAGTTAGAGCAATCCGTGCTGGTAACTGCATCGAACATATAAAATAGTTTTACTTGGTATCTCTTGCAGCCTATCTAAGAAAAAGGGATCAAGCTCTTACACAGAAAATAGTCACTAAACCACCATATATAATTACTAAGGTGTCATGGAAGCAAATCTAGCAAACGTTAAAACTGCAACTCGTGAAATAAGAATGAGGGGGGAAGAATAGAAGTAACTTAGCAGCCAACCTTATCTGTCAATTTCAGCAACTTTGCTAAGGGCCCTGGGAAGGGACTAGCAACAGAGAACGAGCTACGCTCGTCAATGATTGTATTCTGCAAGAACAAAACAAGAAAACCAAAATTTGAACTTCACTATACAAATTTATGTGGAAACCAACAGCTTCAGCATATTTCATGTCAATTCTTATGCTCAGGTGGCATGTGAATTCTGTGTAAGTTGTACATGGATTAGACATTAAGGAATCATATAGGCACCGCAAGAAATGTGATCAACATATCAGTTCACCAACCGCATAGGGGAACCACTAAAAAACAAGGGAACTAATAGAACCGAGTTCAGAGTGGTACCATGTTGTGCATATCTTTGTCTTGTACCCATATGAATGGCCTTCCTTTCTTCACTATGTACTTCACCTTTGAAGTGTATATATCCTCCTTGCTATGATCAATGCAGATATGCCGATAAGTATTAATTAGCAAAAAAGATGGCAATAACTTCTGTTTACTGTTTAGTTTGATAAATCACTCAACCCAATGCAGACCCTATTCCTTAATTCCTCGGCAACCAAACAAAGCTAAGACCTTGGGATCAGGTACACCAAACCAAACGAGCAAAAAAAGGGCTGGACCGAATATATGCTTACCTTCCCTTTGCATCTGCTTTGATTGTGTGGAGGTGACCTTGCCAGTTAGAAGCCAGTATATTCTACAGAAACCATTACAATTCACCAGTGGGTTTTTACCCCAAGGAAATACTTTTCAGCTACTAAGCAAAGAAGAAATTGAAGTAATTGAGCACCTTGCACTTCTCAGCGAGCGTCAAGACGGTGGCTTTCTTGGCCCTGATCATGATCTCTCGTTAGGGTTCACTCTGGTCTGCGTCTATCTCATGCACACCAGCTGCTCGACGGAATTCCTCTGTCGGAGTCTTCGGCGACCTGTGCAACGTAGTAAGAGGTTGGCTGCAAGCTTGCAAGAGATGGCGAGTAGCGAAATGAGGGTTTATGGGCCTCGGACGGAGAGAAAATAAAATAGGAAGCGGGCTGAATTATATCTCAAGGCCCATTTGTTGGATGCTTGTGGGTCATTAGCCCCATGGGCCCAGCCCACTGAGACCGTTACTTTTCGCCTTTCACCTTCTTTTCCAGTTGAATTGGAACCCCTTGCAACAGTTTAACTGCCGTTCAGCTTCCGAAGTCGGAAAAGAATCGGAGCTGCAAACGTTGGCAAATCGGATCTCTTCTATTTCAGCAACCATGGCGGAACAGCCGCTGGATCTCTCCGCAACCATTGCGGAACAACCGCTGGAGCTCGAATCATCGCCATCGGCATCCCCACCAGGAGAAGAGGAAAACGAAGGAGAAGAATCGCTTGGTAAATTGGTAGCTGACTCTTCTTTTGAAAAGGGGCGGCATGTGATGTTCTTGCAGATGATGTACCAGATACTACCACATCATTACCAGTCTCAAGAGATCAACCGCCTTACTCTGGCCTATTTCGCCATCTCCGGCCTCGACATAGTCGGCTCACTAGATACAGTAAGCTCTGCTGCTTCTTCTCAATTGTTTGTTGAGTTGAAGCTTCTCCATACATGGATATTGGAGTATTCTAGTGTTTAGTTCAGAATTCCCTTGTTCTTGAGTGAATTTTCTTCTTGACTGGATCAGGGTGTCTGAATTATGAAGTTAGCTAGTTGAGATCACAGACTTCAAATTTGCCAATCCAATGAAAATAGTAGTAGTTAGACGTAGCTAATCGAATGAAAAGATAACTAGTAGGTGTTAAGCAATGCTGCATTGGTCAAAGGAACTATATTTCTTAACATTCTGTGTAACTTTAACGTGGAGTCTGGATATGCAAATCGCAACATATGTTTGCTAAAGATGGATATATTGCTGATATAAACATTCAGTTCTTTTCATAAGCTCTGAAGAAACCAAAAAAATGCTGTTATGGTTTAATCCCACAATTGTACCCTGAACTATTCAACTTTTTTCTGGATTTTCTAGGTGGACAAGGATGAAGTTGCTAGTTGGGTTCTATCTTTCAGAACTCACCCTGAAGATATTGCTGAAATTAACTGTGGTATGTCTTGAATCGTTTTGTATTTCAGAGAATGGGATTAAACTGATGGGATAGCTGTATTTATTGATTTGGGGAAAAGCTAAAAGGAGTTGTTGGATGACTTTAAAGTTTATCTTCCCCTTGGTTTCTATCTTTTCTCTTTTTGAACATGCAAGACTGGTCCAAGTTTAGGTGCCTGTATGAACACACCAAATGCTGATAATGAAATTTCACCTTGCTGCAGGAGAATTCTATGGGTTTAATGGTTCCCGCTCTTCTCAATATCCTTCAGACGATGCTGGGGTTCGATGAAAACTGACCTTTGTTCTTCCAGTGATGCCCTAGCTTTAGGCATTTCACTTAGTGTCAACAAAAGCTTTTAGCTGCTGCCATTTTCTTCCTGTTTTTGGCAACTTTTTCTTATAATTGATATGCTTGTAGGTGGTCAGCGGTAATCATAGTCATTTAGCAAGTACATACTGTGCTTTGGCCATATTGAAGATTGTTGGTTACAATTTGTCCAATATTGATTGGAGGCCATTGTTAATGACGATGAGAAACTTACAAAAACCCGATGGCAGGTATCTTAATGTTTCTTATTGAAAATGTTTGTTTTTCCTCATTCACAGTGACTGCTATCCCCGCCTCTAGGTGTTTTTACATACGAATGTAGCTGTTATTAAGAGAAATTTGTCTTTGAGCACATTGTTTGGTTGCACGAGGTAAAAGGAATGTCCTAATCTATCATTTTTCACTGCAGCTTTTCTCCAATTCATATTGGGGCAGAGACAGATCTTCGGTTTATTTACTGTGCTGGTAAGAAAAAAGAAGCTAAATGCTAATATGCTATAAAAGTTCTTGGACCTCTTTAAATGTGTAATTCTTACAAATGAGTAATGTTTCAGCGGCCATCTGCTTTATGTTGGATGATTGGAGTGGGATGGACAGGGATAAAGCTACTGAATACATCTTAAAATGCAAGGTTGTGCCACAATTCTCTCTTAATCTTCTCTTTTTAAGCTTCTCTCTATAGTCTCCAATTTCTGGAACGTTAGGCCAAGGCACTCCAGCCCTGGCGGCCAGAAATGCTCTTAGGGAGAAGGTTCTAACTTGTCCAAATGGCCCGAGTTCTCACTTTCTGCACTTGGTTTTTTCTTTCCTTCCTTGTCATATGGTTGTTTATTGCTTAACTGTTAGCTAAATAGGTCAATAGTGCTAGGAAAACTACAGACCATTGTATATCAGTTGATAAACACAAATCCAATGATCTTGTACGAGACAGAAGGTATTCCTAAAGGTTTTGCTACTTGCAGCAAACAAAGAAAGTTTTATGCTAATACTGCAGCATGGGGTGCAAGAATTGAATACAGTTAGTTATAACCTCAAATCTATATTAGGGTTAATCTTGAAATGTACTTTCGTTACATGCTGTCTTATTACTTGTTAGCTACACCAGGCTTCTCTGAGGCTCTCGTGTTGCTCCATGCCTTGGACTTACGAACCTAAGCATGCCTCCCCTTGGAACTTGGTGCAGCTTGATCAACGTTGTGTGATACACTGCATGCTTTTCGCTTGATTGAAAATTTGCTGCTTCATGCCCTTATGTACATGGTGTACTTTCCTTTCAGGCATATGATGGTGGCTTTGGTATGACTCCAGGTGCAGAATCCCATGGTGAGTGTAAAAAGTTCTAGTTGGCGAATTTCAGCACGAGCTACCTTCTAATGAGCCTTCCGTTTCTTTTCCTGCTTATTCTTCAGTGTGTAGTTGACCTCAGTAATATACTCAAACTGTTCATCTACAGTATAGGAAAAATAAGCTGTAACCATCGCATGTTACATATTCTCACTTCTCGGGTCTCACGAGCTTGCTCCTTGCAACTTAATTACAGATAATATCTGTTCTAGTGGACAGGTGGTGGTACTTATTGTGCGGTTGCATCCCTTCAACTAATGGGATCCATTGGAGTTGATCTTTTCTCCAGCTCTGCAAGTTCTTCCATACTGGACATTCCGCTATTGCTGGAATGGTGCTTACAGGTCTGTATTCTAGTATCTAACCTTCCAGACCATCTAGGATTTGGATACTGGACATTAGACAATCAGCTGAGACAAAGGTCATCGATGCTTGAATAAGGTTGTAACTATCTTTTTGTTTGCTTCAGAGGCAAGCATCAGATGGCGGATTTCAAGGTAGATCAAATAAGCCGAGCGACACTTGTTATGCATTCTGGTAAGTACCTTTTGCGAGTTCCTCTCCACGGTATGCTCTACGAGAGTTCCATGTCCTGGAATTGACAACGGTGATTCTTGCTTGTGTACAGGGTTGGGGCGGTTTTGAAGATCTTGGGGGCCGGCAAACTAATCGACGAGAAAGCTTTACGTGGATTTTTGCTCACCTGCCAATCTGAGGTGCTTGGGATTGCTGTGATCTACTTTATTTACTCTCAAGTTGGTCACTGTCAGTTGTTCCCTTTACTTACCTATGTTGTTTTGTTTTTGTCTTTCCAGTATGGTGGGTTCTCCAAGTTCCCAGATGAGCTACCTGATCTCTACCATTCCTACTATGGATTCATTGCCTTCGGCCTCCTGGAAGAACCCGGCCTCAATTCAATCTGCGTTGAGCTCGGAATAACTGATGCTGCTGCTTTGAGAAAATGACTACAACATATTAACGGCCACATAAGGAAACCGACGGAACAGAGGACTCCTGGCAACTTGTGCTCCCCAGAGAGTGGTCAGATAGGTTATGTGACATTGCTGATTCACTGACAGTAGACATAAACCAGAAAAAATACCAGCCATGAAGTACAGTTGGATCATCCTTCCATCATTCATTTTTTTCACGAAATCCGGTTTTACCTTGCATTTGGGGACAAGGATTGTCCATTGTGTAGAATTGTACCAAGTGTATTATGTATGTAGCATAGAAATTTATCTGGAACTACTTGACATCAGTTTACCGGCGAACCAAGAATCAGACATAGACGATATGGTATATTCCAGTTTAGGCATCTGCACTCGATCTACAATCTTTCTCTTAGCCATGTTAAGACAAGGAAATTAATCAGTTACAGTCAAACGTGAATGAATGATTACTTCAAAATGAGAAACAATTAAGGTTTCTGTTAACGATGGTAAGGCAGAAATGGTGGCAATACAGAGACACCCTGAATTGGTTAATCAATGTGCAAAGGCAGAAATGGTGCAAGAGTAAGCCTGCTATTGCTCCTCCAAGTTTGGGACAGAGAGTGAATACAGAGACACCCTTTCCTTTTCTTCCACTTTTAACCTTTCGGCCTCAGCAGGAAAACTCCCCACCCACCACGGAGGCAGGAGGGGACACACCTTCACGGGGCTTTGTTGTTTAGGAAAATGTCCAAAACGAAATCAAGCCAGATTCAGAATGTCACTAAAAGCTCAGTGTATTTCCTACTTTGTATAATTATCTTCCTGATTTGAGACTCTCAGACTGAAGATGGCCCTCTGATGTTGATCACACGGCTCCAAATATACCATTTGATGTCGATCAGCTCATGCTGAAGCAATAATGGTTTAGCAGCTTAGTGGAGCTGGTTTGGAGGATTGTGGCCCAGGGAGAAGTCCCCATGCTACAATAACTAAGCGTAGCAGCAGATCGTGCAGCAGGATTAGGACATGATAGATGGGCAATAAGTGAAGTGAGAGTGAATAAAACGTTGTGGTGGTCTTTGATTTCATGATCATGCTTTCTGTCGTCATAGGCATGGATTGGAGGGTGAGAGTGACTAAAAAGTGATTGGATGACGCTCTTCTGTGCTTTTGAGAGATACCCTTATTCCTTCCCTTTCCTTTCCTTTCTGGGTACAGATTGGTATCAGCACTTCCTATACAGATACAAATATGATCATCTTTTAAGTTTTTAACTACTTCTAGATACCCGTGTGGCCAAGTTGCCAGTGGTTTTCGATTTGGCGAGGGCATCTACATGGGCTACCACGGTACCACCGTTACTTTCCAACACGATCATTGAGTGTGTCTGGTGTTAGCATGAACTAAACAATATGGATCGTCGAATATGTCTGGTGTTAACACATACATTCGACGACTCAAATCGCGTAAAGATGACTTGATAGTGTTAGCCTGTGCTGAACCTCCTAGTTCAGCATGCTACCATTATTCAGTGCTTTTTAAGAGATGAATTGCTTTGCATATGAAACATATGACTAAGCTGACAAAAACCTGAATAAATTACTGTTACTAGTAGTACTTGTCACCACACTTTCCTTTTTCAATGTTACTTTCTTCCTTTTTTTACTCCTTTTGGACCTGAAGCAGCAGTGAGAGAGTTGTATTGCACTACTCATTCACACACACTCACCAGAATGATTACACATTGTGAATCAGAGACAGCTCAAAGTGACAAATGGAGGACAGTGCCAATATATTTTTTACTATGTAAAACAATACCAATGTTAACTGGTCCCTCCCACTTGTTCTTGTCTGCCTTACCAAAAACAGTCCACTCTTAAGCATCCCAGAAATGTTTAGTAGAGGTTTAAGAGGCTTAAATCCCAGGATGATGAGCTAAAACTGATACATTAATGGGAAGAGGAAGAGTAAGGAAGAAAACAAATCCCATCTAATTTCACCCATGTTAATAAACAAAAACAAAAAAGATAAAGATTAACAAGGAACTAACAAAAGGAACACTCTAATCTAATTATGACACAAAGGGAGCTTTGCCTTTGCTGGATGATGGTGAAGAAGGCAGAGGAAGTACCTGTGAGATTGAACTACTGCTGACCTCTCTTTCTCTGTATTTGTCAACTATGATGGTGATAAAAGGTCCATCTACTTCTTCACTTTGGTCAGACTTTGAACTTCCGGCCATCTTCTGATTCCTAGTAACCCTTTTCATTATCTTTAACTTCCCCTTATCATCAACTTCTTCTAGTCTTCTCCTCCTGTACAGTTTTTCCTCTGCATCCTGCAAGAACTTGAACTTTGGAGGTGGGGAAGACCTTATCTTGTTGAACTCAGCCTCAGCTGACGTCTCCAACTGGCCATGGCTGTATGACCCACCAATCTGGTTGTTACTACTACTGTTGCTGTTACTACCATTGGAAACGGGATCCAGCATTGGAGTGAGAGGAGGGGTGAAGAATGGTGGAGAAGCAAGAGGGGTGAGATATGGTGTCTCCACAGTCAACATCAAATCACTCAAGCTTCTCCCTCTTGACCCTTTACCACCGCCAGCTCTTGACTTGGCTTCCTCAGATTCCAAATCTTCTCTAGTCTCCTCAACAATTGTGAACAGAAGCCTTGGTGGGCCTGAGAGACTATTATTGCTCAGCATCATGAGCTCACCTTCAACCATTTCATCACTACTGCTCTCATGATCCCCGCCAAATGGCTTGAACACAAACTCCTTCCCTTGATGAGCCTCATTGTTCACCACTAGAGCATCAGTGATTCTCACTGATGAGCACAGCTCCTTGTTTGATGATGATGGCTTTTTGAGACAGAACATGTAGAACAATTCCTTGGCTGGGCTGCTTAAACCATCCCTCCCAGTGGTCATTCTTCTGTTTGTGAACCTTCTCTTCCACCATAGCAGGTAGTAAAGCTCACCCACTAGAGCTAGTAACAGGCACCCAAAAACTATGCTCAACCCAAGTCCTATACTACTCAAAGATTTCATCTTTCTCCCAAATTATTACATAAGAGATTCTTTCACCTGGACCCCAAGAACAAGCAGCAAGTTTTACCATAAAACAGCTTTGGGAAGTGAAGAGGACCAGCTTGGAAGGAGTTGACAGTACAAACTAAAGAAAGAGAATGAGTAGGAAAAGTAAAGAAAAGAAAAGGCTTGATGACAGTAAGGCCACATAGTTCAAGTGTTGATGTTCAGTGAAAAATGATCAGATGGCAATCATAAGCCTTTGGTTCGGTCCAATGCATGATGAACATGGCATATAGCATTAGCACAACACAATTGCCATTTGCCAAAAAACTTTTATCCCTAAAGCCCAATCCAAAAAATGGATCCCTTTTCTTTGCCCCGAAAATAAAAGACCCAACCATCTTTTCTTTTTTCTGTGCCCTTTCCAAGGGGACTGTCAACCCACATGAGCTACCTAGTAGGCCACATTGGTGCAGGACAATTACAAGTGGTCTCTCGCCTTTCAGTTTGGCATATTATCGAACAGGTTGTGGACAAAGCCAAATAATTCAGCGGCGAGCAAGTTTTTTAGCGAAGGAGCTATCGGTCTTCATGGGTTTTGCTGAAATGCACGCAGAAAACCAGGATGGGCTGTTAATTTAAGGGATAGACAGATTGGGAAATAAACATTGGTGGTTGCATATATAAATAGTTGAAATGTTGCAATAGGTAGCTCACATGGGATCACAACAAGTAAAGGGATAGTATTATAGTAATGTGTCAGTGGTTGCCAATCATGATCAAGTTGGGATTCACTTGCATAACCATAATTATTGAATTTATCATAATAATAACTAATTTATTAGAAATATATACCAAGTCCAGATTTTGGAAAGATTTTTGACAAATTTAGTCATTTTTGTTAAAAAAATTTTAACAACGTTAGAGATTTCGTCAATTTTCAACATTAACAATACGCTGACGAGTATGTCACCTGGACGCACACGTCAAAGGCAACTCGACGTGTTATGCCACGTTGATGGCACATCACACTTTAATGATAAAATACACATGTATAGCCATAAACTATCAATTTGGGGACAATAATAGCCAATTTCCGAGAGAGACAAAATGCTTAATTTCGTCTTAAACTTTAACGGAGTCACTTTAGAATTTAGATGCTAATTTGACTTATTTTTTTGCTGACTTGGCTACATTTATTAAAAATATTAGCAGGATAAATTAACTAACATAGATAAATAAAATAGAACGGAAGGGGTCATTCGCCTCCAATTCTCCCCAGCTCCTTCCCATTCTCATTCCTTCAATCGCCCGCCTCAACTCCTTTTCATCTCTGCCCATCCGTATTTGACTGGTGGCTCCAATCAGGACTTCCTCTACTGCTATCTAGACATTCTGTGTATTTCTCAACAATTGACTATTATTGTTACAAAGTCAATAGTCATGGCTTTGCAATTGAATTTAGTTAATTCCACCTCACAATATTTTTCATTCAGTTCTGCCAAGTCAGCCAAAATGTTAGTCTAATTATATTCTTAAATGACTTTGTTAAACTTTTTAACGAAATCGAACATCTCTTTGTATTTTTACAACGGTGAACACTCTCTCTCTTAAACAAAATAAATTGTTGCGAATAGCAAACATCAAACAATCCCTTCGCTGTGAAAATCAAACTGTCGTCGGAATGCATCAAAACCAACTTGAATGCCGCCTTAAACAAGCAACTTAGGTGACTTGGCCGCATCGGGGCTTATTGGAGACCACAGTTAAACATGGATTAAGGGATTTTGGTATAATGGCACTGAGAGCATCTCCATTGGTGCAATTGTATTTGCAATTGTATTTGTTTTTTTATGGTTATTTCATTTTTTTGCAATCCAACTCATCTTACTTGCATTGCACCACATCAATGCAATTAACTTACAATTGCAACTAATTTTTTAATTTAATTTATTAAAACATAAACACTCAAATAATAAAATTAATGAATAATTTAATAATAAAAAAGATGATGTGGCTTGCACTTCATAATTGCATTAGAGCATCTCCATCAATGCAATTGCAAAAGAAATTGTATTTGTGTATTTTATTGTCAACTCAAATTTTTTGCAATCCACATCACATTCATTTCATTCACCTACATCAATGCAATTAACTCGAAATTGCAAATATAATTAAATATTATTTTTAAATTATAAAAAATTAAGTAAAATAGAAAAGAAAATAATATAAAATAAAAATCCCTATTTTTGTAGGCTTTTTTTACTTGCATATGATATTGCATTTGTTGCGAGCTTGCAAATATGCAATTGGTAGCCACATCAATGCAATTGGTTTTGCAATTGCAAACACCTATGTCATGTCATTTTACAATTGAGAATGCAATACCAATGTGGATGCTCTTATATGCAAGCTTGCAAAGATGTAATTGTCATCTACATCAATACAATTGCATAATGCAATTGCAAATCAATGTTAATTGCAAATCAATGTTATGCATAATGCAATTCCATTGAAGATGCTTACCAAACCACTGTAATTCGTCAAATTCAATTGGAAAATCGAATCACAGAGATAAAAATTCAAAACTTCACTGGCTCGGCGCGGAATGTACAATAATACCCTCCAACGTAACCCCCAAATTCCGCTCCTCGTCCCCCACCACGTCGCCGCCGCCCTGAATCGACACCAGAGGCGACGGCGCGGCGTCGGTCCGGCACATCGGGCAATTGGAGTGCGAATACAGCCACATGTCGATACACCCGACGTGGAACGAATGCACGCACTCCGGCAGCGTCTTCAACTCCTCCCCTTCCTCGAACTCGCACAGGCAGATCGCGCACGTGCCGCCGTCCTCCTTCATCAGCCCCATCCCTTTGTAGAACTTGTACGCCGGGATCAGCTCCGCCGTCGAGCTCTCGATGCTGCTGTGCCCTTCCAGCACCTCCGCCATGAACCGCCGCGTCTGCTGCTGCCTCCGTCCCCCCGCCCCCTGCTGGTTCCCCAGCCCCCCGCCGCCGACCCGGCCCCAATTGTTGCGGTTGCACCATCCCACGGCGATGCAGTGGTAGATTGTGACGACGAGGGCGGCGGATCCGACGCCGACGAGGAGGATCGCGATCTTGGTGTTGAAGTCATCGTTGTTGTTGTTGCCGTTGATTCCACCGGGAGACGACATGGCGTTGTTGTATCCGGAAGGAAAGGATTGGGGGGAACGGAAGCTGGCTGGAAGAAGAAGAATCCATTAGGTTACAAGATCGATTGAGGATTAAAAATTGGGACTTGGGAGGGGGGAGAAGATACGGCGGTGAATTCGAGATTCGGGGGAGTTTTGTCGAGAGGGGTTTTCTAATTTTGTCTGAGATCACTAAGTAGACATTGGCAAGTTGGTGGAGTTCTGGGTGGACGGACGACGACGATCGTCTCTGTTCTCTGTCTTCTCTTCTTTGAACTCTTCCTCTGCGGTTTATTTCAACCAAAAAAAAAAAAAAAAACTCTTCCTCTGCGGCAAGGTTGTCAAACCGGTTTATACCGTTGTGTCGGTTTGGCAAGTGGAATGGTACGACCGGTGGTATAACCAGTTCGTGCCGGTTCAAAAAAATGTGAAAACAATTAATATGTAATGTATTTAATCATATATAAAACATATTTGTGGACAATTTAGTTACAATCCAACAAATATCATCAACTTTTAGCTATTACATTCATAAAATGAATAATAAATTAATTTTTTTATTAATTAAGTTCATTAAAAATGCGTAAGTCGATCATACCAGTCATACCAGTGGTGTCATGCCGGTTTCATGACCGGCACAGGTTGAACCAGGTTCAACCGGATGGCATGCACCGGCATGACAACCATGCTCTGCGGTGCTTCCGCCGGGCCCCACCTGCTCTTTTTCACGCGGTTTCTGGAACTGGGCTTCGGGATGTTCGTGGATGTTTGCACTCACGTAGCTCGGCCTCGGGCCTGAATTGGGCCTGGGTATGATTTTACAAGGTATTGACTCAGCCACCCTAAGCCCAAGGGTTGGTGTTCAATTACAGCTGAGAGCTGACGGATCACGCTTATATGTCCAAAGGATCACGCTGATATGTCCAAGTGAATCGGTACGGATAGACTTTTAATTAGCAATTTTATTAGTAATATTGATTTGACAAAATAATACTAATTTAAAAAAGACATATGAAGGTTATATTTTAAAATTTTAATATTTCAACTAAGAAAAAAGTTATAAAATTATTAACGATAACGTAAAAAATGCTAATATATTGATGCATAACAAAGATTTGACTAATTAATAGCATTTTAATAGGTTTGAATAATATAAAAGAATCTAATATTAATCATGTTTATAGGGAGTGTAACTCTGCTGCTGATTTCTTAGCTAGCATGGGGCATGATCTCCATTTTGGCACGCATCAACTTGATACGTGTGACCCCAAACTCCTGTATTGGCTGACCTATGACGCTAGGGAAACTTCCCAAGAGCGCGATATTTTAATCTGATTCTGGATGCTCTGCATCCATCTTCTTACCAAAAAAAAAACTAGCATTGGGCCCGCCTGTTGGCCGGGGTTTTCGAAATTTGAAGAACAGAAAGAGGATTAAAAAGCATAATCTGTCACTAATGGTTCAACGACATAAAGGTATTGTAGCCATTTTTAGTGTTGTTTTGCCAAGCATGTTAGATTGATTTTTTATTCTACCGGTATGTGTATTCTGTTGTACTATATCGGCCAGTGAAGTATAAAATACTCGAGCAATAGTACTCAAACAATATGAATTCTTAACTTTGACCATTTCATCAGTAAGCATTGGCCATAAGATCCATCTATATTATGCAGTATGTTGAAAGGTAATTGTCATGTTTACTCAACAATTTCATCCCTTAACACCAACCAATCTGCAGAGTGCACTTACTTGCCATAACCCACAAACATGTTCCTTATCTGTTTATTTGTTATTGATGCTTGTTGTGAATTTGTTTCTCTTGTTTTTTGTTGGTGTATTCTCTTGAACCATCCATTGTCATATTTGAGTAGTGTACCAAGTGTTATGTTTTACGGCAAATGATTATCAATAAAATCATGCTGCACTTTACATTATGTAGCAAACTTGAATTTCCAATGTGCATAAGTAATTATGACAGCTTTGTTGCTTCCTTAACACAAACTGGAAGTGTCTATTTGAAGGGTTGCTATTCCATCCTCGCGTGGTGGTTGTCTCCTGTAGCTAGTTTTTTAGTTTGATGCAGTATGAGTTGTGGCTTGCAGCCTTGTTTACCTTCCAATCTTTGTTTCTCATTGCTGGTTGTTTTACAGCTTGTGACCTCCCCAGCTCGTAGGGATCCCTCTGCTTTGGTCCCCTAGTTCCCTGCTTTTCCCCCTTTTGTTCCTGCTGATCTGTACTGCATTTTCTCTGTTCGTTTGTCCCTTTTCGTTTGGACTTTGCACTCTTGTTCTTCTTTGTTCTTTCTCAGGCCTTGTGGGAATCTGTCTTTTGAACTCTGCTTTTATTTAATAAAGGTCATCATCAAAGAAGAGTTCAAAGTCCAGAAGCCAAGGAGGGAAAATTAAACATAGAAGATCAAACCAATTCTCCATTTTTATGAAGCCAAAAAAGGGTTTCAAGTTTCTAGAAACCAAATAAAACCAAAAACTCCATTGAACTGATACCAAGTAAAGGAGCAAATCTGAGTGATAAAAAAAGCTTGCAAACAACCAATTAGCATGCAGAAGGAAAATCATGATAGCTGGAGCATCTTTCTGTAAGTAATTCTCAGAAGAACACTAAGAACAAAAGAAGAAAAGTAAATAAACAAAATTGAGAAAACCAACCATTTAAAATCTATAATTACACCTCGTTTGCTCACCACAAAATGATTTTGCTTCATTACATGTATCATGCTTATAAGGTAGAACTAATTCAATATAAGTAATATGCCATTTCATGCTTTTGCTGATTGCAAACGGCTTTTAATACATTACATATATCATTGCTAAGAAGTTACAATTAATCCAATATAAGTAATATGTCATCTCAATTCATGCTTTTGCTCGTTACAAATTGCACTACTTCAATACTTATATCATGCTTAGAAGTTAGAACTAATGAAGTACAAATCATGAATGGAAACTTCATAACAGCCAAAGAAGAGTGGAAGGAGAAGAGTACGTAATTGAGACTGTAATAACACTCACTCTGATGCATCCGTCGGACCACCAAAAGAAACTTCCTTCTCCTCCTCCTTCTGGCTAGAAGAAGTATCACGGCAACAACGCTTTGGAGGCGTTACTGCAATCGCTCAATCCCAACAAGAAAATTAACCAATAAGTCAGGGGAAATAAATTCTTCAACGAACTGTGGTTCAGGCCTCAGAGCCCAATCCAAAAATTGGATCTAAATCACGTCAAAGTACTGAGCAACTGTAGAACATAACCGGGGACGCGTAATTGTTACAATTGGATCAAACCTCAATTTGAAAAGGAAAAATAAATTAAAGAGTACCGGCACGGAAATCCCATGAACAGATTCCCAGAAGCCAAAATACAAAAATTCACTAATTAAGGGTACTTACATGAATAGAGGACATAGATCCAATTAGGCACTAAGAGAGGTTTCTTAACTCCGCGCATCGAGACAAACAACAAGAGCGAGAGAGGCTGGTTATCCAAGATGGTTTGGGTAAAGGACGGTGCTGGAGTGACTACGGAGTGGGACGTCAAGGGTGGCACGAGAGGCAGCAGGTGAGAGACACACACGCACGACGACAGAGCAGATGAAGGCGGTTTGCTAGGAGCTTTCGGCTACAAAACGCCGACAGCTCATAGCCAGGAAGTACAGACAGGGCGACGGTGGGAAATTGAGAGGTCTTCGATTGTGTTGTGACGGCGAGAGAGAGGCGATCGATTTCCGGTGGGAGATTATAAAACAAAATGCGAGAAAGAGAAGGACCAAAGGTGAGAGGTCTTCGATTGTTGTACTGCGACGACGATTGAGAGAACTCATAGAGGTGAGAGGGAAGCCGGTTTCCAGTAGGCTAGCGGAAGAGAGAGCCCGAGAAAGAGATGGATTGGAAATGTCCATAAAGGACCTCCGAACTGTGCGGTCGTTTGAGCAACAGCTGACGTGGCAAAGGCTGATTATTCGCATTGCATTATAGTGTTTTGTAGATTTCATTTATGTGGGCCTGTAATATAATATTGTATTCCCCCATTGGGCTTCAATACACCCATTGTTATGAGTATCCTCTCACGCGCCACCAACACGGATTATTGAGTACGAAAATTGTGGCGATGTGGGCGGTGATGGCTGGCCGGCCGGAATGCATTTCCGTTGCGCCCACCAAATACCTTTGTCCTTTACCACGTCGGTCAGTAAAAGAAGTCTCCCGAAGAAACTAGAAGTCCAAACAGTCATCAATCTTCCTCTTTTACCCCTTTTCCGACTTGGAAACCGAAACCCATTCCCCACCGTCCAATCTACCATCTAACGGCCACTGGTTCTCTAGAACTTTCGCGAACTCCCGCTCTATTCCGCCTTCGCCCCACACTCCGCCATTATAAAGTTCCTCTTCCCCGCAACTGTTTCTCCATATTGTTAGTCCCTAGATCTAACGCAAGCTCAAAAAATCCGTCGAAAACCCTACGCTCTCTCTGCGGTTTGTTTGATTCTTTTTCCTCCGGCGAAGATATGGCGAAAGGAGAAGGTCCGGCTATCGGTATCGACCTCGGTACCACATACTCCTGCGTCGGAGTATGGCAACACGACAGAGTGGAGATCATCGCCAACGATCAGGGCAACAGGACGACCCCGTCCTATGTTGCTTTCACTGACAGCGAGAGGTTGATCGGCGACGCCGCTAAGAACCAGGTCGCCATGAACCCCACCAACACCGTCTTTGGTAAGCTCTTATTCCTGTGCAGCAGAATTCCCCTGCTGTTCTCTATTCAATTGTTCGATTTTGTTTAAGTAGCCTGTTTAGGGTTCTTTATTCTGCTCTTCAGCTTCGTAGCTTGCTCTAGTGAATTTGATCGCCTGTGTCGATATAATTGTCTGAGCCTGTTGATGTAGTCTCCAGTTTTGATTTTGCATCTGAATTCTAACTCACCTGTTTGGGGGTTTTGATATTCTGTGAATATAAATATGCTAAGAGTCAGTTGTTTAGTTAGGGTTTGTGTGTAAACATTATGGTGGCTATTCAGGTATCTTATCAATTTGGTGTGATGTTGGGTATATGGTTGGGGTTTATGCGGTAAAACTCCCGCGGTTTGCTTACTGGTTTGTGATAATGACTCGCGACAGATGCAAAGAGGTTGATTGGCAGGAGGATCAGTGACTCCTCGGTCCAGAGCGACATGAAGCTATGGCCATTCAAGGTGATCCCAGGTGCTGCCGAGAAGCCCATGATTGTCGTCAATTACAAGGGCGAGGAGAAGACCTTTGCTGCCGAAGAGATCTCTTCCATGGTTCTTATTAAGATGCGCGAGATTGCTGAGGCTTATCTTGGTACCACCATCAAGAATGCTGTCGTGACAGTTCCTGCCTATTTCAATGATTCACAAAGGCAGGCTACCAAGGATGCCGGTGTCATTGCTGGCCTCAACGTTTTGCGTATCATCAACGAGCCTACTGCTGCAGCTATAGCTTATGGTCTCGACAAGAAGGCAACGAGTGTAGGGGAGAAGAATGTTCTGATCTTTGACCTTGGTGGTGGTACTTTTGATGTTTCTTTGCTGACCATTGAGGAGGGTATCTTTGAAGTCAAGGCGACTGCTGGAGATACTCACCTTGGAGGTGAGGATTTCGACAACAGATTGGTGAATCACTTTGTGCAGGAGTTTAAGAGGAAGAACAAGAAGGATATCAGTGGGAACCCAAGGGCTCTGAGGAGGTTGAGGACTGCTTGTGAAAGAGCAAAGAGAACCCTTTCGTCCACTGCTCAGACCACCATTGAGATCGACTCTCTTTACGAGGGCATTGATTTCTATTCCACCATCACCCGTGCCAGATTCGAGGAGCTAAACATGGATCTCTTTAGGAAGTGCATGGAGCCAGTGGAGAAGTGTTTGAGGGATGCGAAGATGGACAAGAGCGCCATTCATGATGTTGTGCTCGTCGGTGGATCCACCAGGATTCCCAAGGTGCAGCAGCTGCTTCAGGACTTTTTCAACGGGAAGGAGCTCTGCAAGAGCATCAACCCTGATGAGGCCGTTGCTTATGGTGCAGCAGTCCAAGCTGCCATCTTGAGCGGTGAAGGTAATGAAAAGGTGCAGGATCTTCTTCTGTTGGATGTTACCCCTCTGTCTCTTGGGCTTGAGACTGCTGGCGGAGTGATGACTGTTTTGATTCCGAGGAACACGACCATCCCCACCAAGAAGGAGCAGGTCTTCTCAACTTACTCCGACAATCAACCTGGTGTGTTGATCCAAGTCTATGAGGGTGAGAGAGCCAGAACCAGAGACAACAACTTGCTCGGCAAATTCGAGTTGTCTGGCATCCCCCCTGCCCCAAGAGGAGTACCACAGATCACTGTCTGCTTTGACATTGACGCGAATGGTATCCTCAATGTCTCGGCCGAGGACAAGACCACGGGTCAGAAGAACAAGATCACCATCACCAACGACAAGGGGAGGTTGTCCAAGGACGAAATTGAGAAGATGGTCCAGGAGGCAGAGAAGTACAAGTCTGAAGACGAAGAGCATAAGAAGAAGGTGGAGGCCAAGAATGCCTTGGAGAACTATGCTTACAACATGAGGAACACCGTGAAGGACGAGAAGATTGCCTCCAAGCTTGATGCTGCCGACAAGAGCAAGATCGAGGATGCCATCGACAAGGCCATCGAGTGGCTGGACAACAACCAGCTAGCAGAGGCTGACGAGTTCGAGGACAAGATGAAGGAGCTTGAAGGCATCTGCAATCCGATCATTGCGAAGATGTACTCTGCAGGTGGCGGTGCTGGCATGCCTGGTGGTGCCATGGACGAGGATGATGATGTTCCACCTTCCGGTGGCAGTGGAGCTGGCCCCAAGATCGAGGAAGTTGACTAAGTGTTTACCGTTTTTTAGTTGTTGGTGGGCGGTGTCTTTGGTGGATGTTTGAAACTTTTTTCTTTTTTTTTTGCTTTCCTTTTCCGTTTAACTAGCTTTATATGGTCTGATGCTCGAGGGAGATGCTCAGATGCAAGCTGGTGGCTTGCTTATTTGTTTCTGAACCAGTTTAAGTAGTATATTTGCCATTTCATTTTACATCAAGACCCTTTTCTTTATGTGGCTAGTTTTTTTATTGGAGTATCATTCTGCTCTAGTTTCGAGTACTTACATGGCCTTGTCAATCGGCCGGGCAATGGAGAAATCGGGTCATAGAAGCCAGTAAATCCTTCTTGCTGATAAGCAAAACGAGTATTGTAAAAGACAAAAAAGTAATTAGCAAAACGAGTCAGTTGATAAAAATTTAAACCAGACCACTTTAGATAGAACAAATGATTTAGTGATGATCTAAAACGTCCAGCTTCATTGTCGGAGAAGTTGTGCAAATTAAAGAAGAGCATCGGAAAAGAGGACTCGAGAGATTCATGATATTGGCTCAAAAACTCTGATGTATGAGTAGTCACACGGCAACTGGGAATGCACAGAGGATGATATCCTGAATTTGCTGAAGGGCAAAAAAGGTTGAAATGAATATTGTCATATCTATCGTAACGAACTAGAACAATAACGATCACAGTCCTTCTGTTAGTAAAGTACATAAGCAATCTTTCGCTATCCACCAACCTTCTTCTTCTCTGGAGGATGAAGGCGGGTGTGATTGAATTGTGTGTTAACTTGCAAAAACAATTCTTTAGCTAGCCATGAATTAAGTTGGTTAACATTTATAATAAATTTCTCGCAAATTAGTAAAAATTGTTACTATTCAGACACCTTCCTCATGCGGATCCGTGTAGTATTTACATTAAAAAAAAATTCCACTACTCAATCAACCAATTATGTAGAAGAAATTAACTATTTTGCGGCTTTGATACAATTAATGGCATCTATAATTTGCATTCCAATATCAAGTAGAAATTACGGCAACATAGTAAGCAGTAATAATAGTCCAAAAATTCTCTTTTATTCTTTGTTTTTAGGTATATGGTCAGTGTGCACTGCAATTAGGATATAGATGACTATTAGATAGTGTAAACAAGAAACAATTTTTTGTCAGGTGGAATAAGGATGCAAGTTATTCTGGTGATCTGCAATTCACTCACCCGAATAAGTACAAACAGAAAATCTATCATACCGCAATCCACCTACATCACTTTCCACCTAATATAATTCAAATTATTTACGGGTGGATCAATATTTAACCTCCCATTAACCACACACCCATATCTAAAAGCGCAAAGGCAATATCATAGTCGTCGAATGATTAACTTGAAACCCAACTAAAAAAGCTTTGTTTCCTTTGTTGATTGTTCTCTTGGCTAAGGCTTACGGTCAATTCTTATCATCCTTTTTCAAAAGTCGAAACCACTTCCTGGGGCTGTGCTTTTGTTGTTGCCATTGTTGACTGGCTTGGACCACGATCTAGCCGCAGATAGAGACAGCCATGATAGTCTTGAAGCGCACGAGTTTGAAACGGAACCGTCGAAAACCAGCGGCCATAACAGCGGTCCTTCAGATAGTGTAAAAGAATGTTGGAATTTTTGGGCATATGGTAATATCAAGCTACCGTGTTACTTCTTGTTGGATTCGAGTTCCGCAACTTCCTTTTTTTTTTCGCCTCCTGGCCTTTTCACTGATATGGTTCTAGGTGAACTCTTCCGCTTTCATGGAGGAGGTAACCTGGACTGGTTTTCGAACACCGGCCCTCCATCGAGGATGCGGCGAAGCTGAAACCGAGTCAGAGGCGTGTAAGTGAGCAGAAGTCAGAGCTGAAGATGCGCCTTACATTACTCCTATTTCCAGATTCTGCAAACTAATTGAAGAGAAGTGGCTAACGCCTAACAGTAACAAAGATCGTTAACTCAGGCATTCTAATGCCCAAGGATAATCATGCTTCATCTTCCTTTCCCTACTCCTAAGATTCATATTATCATCACATAATCAAAGAGAATACTACAAAAGAATGAAAACTCTGTAACCCGCTAGGAAGGCTTTAGAGTACGAGAACTCGAGAAGGGACTTGCTATATACAGTGAAACAGATGTATAGAACTATCAGGCAACAGGAAAAAGGATTGACGCGGGAGCAATCACTCGCAGATTTGCAGTTTTCTTTTTCATTCCTTCCCTTTGGGAAATGAAGATACCCCCGTATATCACGAGTTCACGACAATCTAAATTATCCACCAATAATAGAAGTATCGAAGATTCATGTATCAAACTACAGACTGGAACCCAAGGAAAAGGGAAAAACAAAAGAAGAGAAATCGTAATATGCTAAGAACAAAAGTGCCCAAATACCATTGAATGGATTCTCCACTTACAGTAAACAGAGGAACCCACAAATTCTAACATTCACCACCAGTCCAGAGAGCTTCAACCTGATGTCTCCTTCAAGTCGATGAACGATCGCTCGCTCAAAGGAGAAGGGCGAAGACAAACACGGACTTCATGTTCCTCTGGCCCCACGCGATGTTTCGGCACAATGATCTCCAGCATTGTCCCCGTCTCATCACGATAGGCTTCTAGTTTAGCATCTTCGGGAATGCGGTTTGGGAGGGGAATCTCCCTAACGAACTCCCCTGGTGGACAATGCTCAGGAGTTGGATCTGTTAGCTTAAACGTCCTATCATGCCGTTTAATAAATGGCATGCGTGCAGTACTTACACAAAATATCTTCACTATTCCGTGGCTGTTGGTGTTCCTCCAGGTGACTTTCACCCTTTCCAGATCTGCAAATGGCAGGCTGACAATGATCAAGAACGCTTCTTCGTCTTCATATATAGTTTTTGCAGCCGTAACAGGACCATGGACATTTTTCATCACCCCGCTGAAGTCATTGAGCCATGCTGGCTCAGTTGGATGGATGTTCATGTCTACCCTCTCAATATGGGTACCATTATTATGCAGACAATCATCCTCATTTGCATGAGGCGAATAGTCTTTCTTCCTTTTATTATTGCAAACCGGAGAGAGGTCCATCACTTCACCACTATGGTCGGAAGGCTGAGTAGAAAGATTCAAGCCAGTACCATTAAGTAATTTCCTTGGATGGAAATGCCCATTAATCTTCAATGGCAGAGGGGGACGCTCGAGCTCAAATTCTGAATTGGGCATGGTCCTCCAAGATCCAAAGTCACTTGCTTCAGGAGGGATTGAGAAATTTATATCACGGCCCGTGAGCTCTACCCACCTCTTCCTTTCTTCCTCTTCAAGACTCATGAGATTTGGTGTGCGCACAACTTCAATACCATGAAGACACTGTGGGTTGGAGAGACCCCTGTAATGCTTCCTTTGCATCCTGTGAGACCTGACAAAGCCCTTGTCAACACTGAATGGAAATGGGCGCTCCCCTTGACGCGAGTGCCCATTCATGTAACTTCGCAACTGCATCTTACCCAAAGCATTGTCAGGCCTGTCCTTGAAAACCCACATGTACATATTCTCCATATCATGCTGCACCAGGAATGCATCAAGGTAGAGATCTGACTTCTCATAACCAGAGATACCATTGCTATCCTTTATTATCTTGGACTTTGACTTCTCATTCAAAACAGGCTTGAAATAGAAGGTAAAGAAGAACCAAGCACCCCAGATACTGTCCAGCCTCTTTGTACATTTCTTCGAAGCTTTAGGCACGCTGACAGTAGTTTCGACCTCATAAACTGGAGGAGCATGACTCAAATCTAAGATGTCACATGGATCGTTCCAATTCAGCAGAGAAGGCGAATGTGGCTCAGATGATACCGGAAGATTGATATCAGGTGGCCTCGACAGAATCAAAGGTCGATTCAGCTCCCTCTCCAAATCATCATGGGTTAGGGAACCAGAATCCATGGACAACAGTGTAGAAGGGTGATAATTCTCCATTGACAATGTCGTTATGAGAGCTTCCCCCATCTCTCTCTTCTCTTCGTTTCCAA
Organism: Linum trigynum; assembly: GCA_964030455.1. Classification (NCBI taxonomy): domain Eukaryota; kingdom Viridiplantae; phylum Streptophyta; class Magnoliopsida; order Malpighiales; family Linaceae; genus Linum; species Linum trigynum. The sequence continues at coordinate 6,173,058 of OZ034816.1, forward strand.
TTTCCTTGATATGGGTTTGGATTTTCAAAATCCCAGGACCGTGTCAGAAGGTCACTGACATGTTTACAAAATCTGATGCAACCCACAAAACTGGGAAAGCCCTCGATCAGTCAACGAACCCAAACAAGCAACTTATCAACCTCTTCATGATTTCAAATGCCCGCAACTTCCCCAGTCGGAAGATCACAATAGCTCATAGGGGAATTCACAATCCAGAAGAGAGCAGCATCAAGTACATCACGAGCCTGGACAGGAGGAAGGCAAAAAGAAGCCGAGATCAGGTAAACAATCAACAAATCATTGACTGAGCAGCTAAAATTGAATCTCCATATAGTCATAACACATTCTGGTGAAAGCAACACTACCAATCAGTTCTGCTCATACAATATGGAAAAGTCACCCAGCAGCCAATCAGAATTGTCTCAGGCCACAACAAATTATGAATACCAAGAAACTTACAAAAAGCTACCAAACATCATTCTTGTTCCCGGAGGGGGGGAAGACAATCCGTTGTGTTCAAAGCTACAAACTTTCCCGAATCCCTCTTTGGAGAGACTGGAAGCGCACAAAATGTGAATCGATTAACCGATAGCTCTCTGAATAAACAATCACAGAGCAAGTACGCAAACAATCATGACGGGGACAAACAAACCAGCCCTAGAATTCAATCAGGGAAACGCTCCAAGAATTCGGCGGAAAAGGAATGGGAAATAGATTCGGAAACCCATCTAATCAAAAACCAACACAAACCCTAAGAAGTCTGAAAAGGGTAATCGCCAGAGATTCGAGAATTACCTAAAGGAGGGAGCTTGAAATCCACCAAGCACAGAAACTTGAACATTCGATCCCCAATTTGTGAGACAGAAGAGAGAGAGAGGGAGAGAGGAAGGGAAGTCGAAAACGGAACGTGTTTAAAAGGAGACGGACAAACAGCAGTGAGACCTGCACCAGATGAGGCCGGTCGGGTTCGGTGACGGGCCGACGTTAAGTTTAACAGCGGGACAGCGGCGTCACGTATTTATGTTGGGTTGGTATAAAATCCATCCCTTCGTATCAATACAATGGCCGTGAAGATTGAAGAAGACTGAAAGCTTATCCGTCAATGTCCGATAATTGGAACAAGATATATCCCCATTTCTTTATTCTTTGTTTGGGGAAAGGAAAGGAAAGGTTCGTATTTGTAACTTGTCAAACGTGTCAAGTAGCATTCACATTCATGATTCATGGAAAGAACAACGAAACTTGTCATTAGAATGGGGTTAGGTGAGCCAAGGATTAACACCTAAAAGATCACTTAAGGTTGATAATTTATAAATTTGGTCACTAATGTTTTGACCAAATCCATTGTACTCTTGAATCATATTGATTGAAAATTTAAATCGAAATACTTCAGCATGATGGAATTTTTTTATAGCAAACATGACGTAACCAACTTCATTAGTATGCCTCCACCATAGTAGAGGTTGGTGCTTTGCGATTGGAGCTACGCTAAGGATTGAAGTGCTTTGCTAAAACCAAGCCTACTCTAACATCAGTACTATAGTCGATGTCGATGCTGGAATTGTGGTAAGTATTGGAGGTACATATTCTCACGCAAAAGACAAATATTGCCAAAGCCTCTGCAGAGGTAGCACGAGAGACTGTCACACCAACTTCGGACATTTTGTGAAAGATAGCATACAGCTTGGAAGGTGACATAACTAAGGATATGGTGCTAAGCTTAAGAGATGACATAAAGACTTCCTTTATGTTTAGGCTTGAGAGGTGGCTTAGCTGGTGGTATAGTGATTCTCAGGCCGACCTCCACAATCTGTCATGCCCGATCCCATAAGGGATATGAGGCTTTCCAAGTAGTGGTAGGTCTTGTAGCATTCCTAAATTCGTAGAATGCTACAAGACCTATCAATATCAACTATGTGTAATGTCGACATAGAAACCAATGGTGTGGTTTTAAGTTTAGGAGGTGGCATAAAGCCTTCTTCTAGGGCAAAGATTGGGATGTGGCATAAGTGGTGGCAGCGATCTCAAGGACGACATCCATAAGGGTGCATTGCCTAATCTTGGAGGTGCCATGAGGCCTTCCGAGTCATCGCCAAATTTAAAAAAGAATCTATACTTTTCTCTTTAATTTTTATCAATAGTCATAATTGCGGAGCCAACAAGAGGTTAAAAAACTTACACTAAACCTATTATCCTCCGCTTCAAATTGCGAGAAATTAGTGAAAGTTCATGAAAAAACACATCTTGGTGAGTCATCATAGTTAATGGATTAGGATGCTAATACATAATCACCTGATAACTTTGTGTGACTATCATCCGAATTTGTTTAGTATAAACTAGGTTTCTATTCTATATGTTAAAGATATGAGTTACAAATTACAAGAGTCCAAGTTAGATGTTAAACTTAACGGCCTCTGTCACCGCCTCCGCCCGGCTCCATCTGGTGCAGGTCTCGCTAGAGGCTGTCCCCAGTCACCTCTCTCCGTCTCTTTAAACTCCCTCCGCTCTCTCCCTCAATCTCTCTCTCAAAAATTGGGGATCGAATGTCGAAGTGTTTGTTCTCGGTGAATTTCAAGCTCCCTCTTTTAGGTAATTCTCGAATCTCTGGCGATTACCCTTTTCAGGTTTCAGGGATTGGCTTAATTTCTATTAGATGTGTTTCGGAATCTCTTACCACTTTGTTTGCTGTATTATTGGCGCGTTCCCCTGAGGAGATTCTAGGGCTTGTTTAGGATTACTTTTTTGAGTTCTTACCTCCATGATTTGGATTTTGGTATTCAATATTCCATGATTGATTACCCAGAAAACTATTAGTTAATCGATCGACCTTATGTGTTTCAAATCAGTACTTTGATTTGATGTTTAGGGTTCTGCTGGGAATTATGATCTGTTCAATGTTGTCTGAGCTGATTCTGATTGTCTGTGTGCTGGAGAGTTTGTTTATTGTACGAGTAGAGCTGATTGGTGGTGTTGGTCTCATGCCATAATTATTACCAAGCTTCAATCTTTAGCTTTTGGGTTAATGAATTTGTGGATCGTTTATCTGATCTCGATTTCTATTTGGCATCATCCTGGCCAGGTTACTGATGTACTTGACGATGCCGTTTTCTTCTGGTCCTTGAATTCATCGTGAACTTTTGTGTTCTACCGACTGGGAAGATCGTGGGCAGTTGAAATCATGAAGAGGTTGATAAGTTGCTTGTTTGGTTTTGTTGACTGATCGTGGGCTGTGCAAGTGATTGTGAAAATCAGAACTCTCATTAGGGAAGTCGAAACTAGAGAAGAAAAAGGAAATATGGCGGAAGCTCTCATAACGGCATTATCAATGGAGAATTATCATCCTTCTACGCTTTTGTCAATGGATTCTGGTTCCTTAATGCACGATGATTTGGAGAGAGAGATGAATCGGCCATTGATACTCTCCAGACCACCTGACATCAACCTTCCAGTGTCATCTGAGCCACCCTCACCTTCTCTTCTGAATTGGAACGACACATGTGACATCTTAGATTTGGGTCATGCTCCTCCAGTTTACGAAGTGGAGACAACAGTCAGTGTGCCTAAAGCTTCAAAGAAATGTGCAAAGAGGCTCGACAGCATTTGGGGTGCTTGGTTCTTCTTTACCTTCTATTTCAAGCCGGTTTTGAGTGAGAAGTCGAAGTCCAAGATAGTGAAGGATAGCAATGGTATCTCTGGGTATGAAAAAACGGATCTGCACCTCGACGCATTCTTGGTGCAGCACGATATGGAGAATATGTACATGTGGGTTTTCAAGGAGAAGCCTGACAATGCGTTGGGTAAGATGCAACTGAGGAGTTACATGAATGGGCACTCGCGTCAAGGTGAGCGCCCATTCCCATTCAGCGTTGACAAGGGCTTTGTCCGGTCTCACAGGATGCAAAGGAAGCATTACAGGGGTCTTTCTAACCCACAGTGCCTTCATGGTATTGAAGTTGTTCACACACCAAACCTCGTGAATCTCGAAGAGGAAGAGAAGAAGAGGTGGGTAGAACTCACAGGTCGTGATGTAAATTTCTGCATCCCTCCTGAAGCAAGTGATTTTAGCTGTTGGAGGACCCTGCCAACCACAGAATTTGAGCTCGAACGCCCCCCTCTGCCATTGAAGATCAATGGCAATTTTCATCCGAGGAAATTGCTTAATGGTACTGGTTTGAATCTTTCTACTCAGTCTACTGACCATAGTAGTAGTAGTAGTGGTGAAGTCATGGACTATTCTCCTTTTTCCCACAATAAAAGGAAGAAGGCGTATTCTCCTCAGGCAAACGAGGATGATTGTCTACGTAATAACAATTCTCATGTTGAGATAGTAGACATGAACATCCATCCATCTGATCCAGCATGGCTCAATGACTTCGGTGGGGTGATGAAAAATGTTTATGGGCCCGTTACAGCAGCGAAAACCATATACGAAGATGAAGAAGCATTCCTGATCATCGTCAGCTTGCCATTTGCAGATCTGGAAAGGGTGAAAGTCACCTGGAGGAACACCAACAGTCATGGAATAGTGAAAATATCTTGTGTAAGTACTGCTCGAATGCCGTTTATTAAAAGGCATGATAGGACATTTAAACTAACAGATGCAACTCCGGAGCACTGCCCACCAGGGGAGTTTGTTAGGGAGATTCCCCTGCCAAACTGCATCCCTGAAGATGCTAAACTGGAAGCCTATCGGGATGAGACTGGAACCATTCTGGAGATTATTGTGCCGAAACATCGGGAAGGACCAGAGGAGCATGAAGTCCGTGTGTGTCTCCGCCCTTCTCCTTTGAGCGAGCGATCATTCATCGACTTGAAGGAGACATAGAATGTTCGGATGGGATATACGTCTGTTTACTGACCTGTTAAGGAAAATCGGCGCAAATGGTTACTTGGTGCACTTTTGTTTTAGCATATTCTTCTGTATTGCCATTTTTTTTCCTGTTTTACTTTTGTTCTAGTTCTTGGGTTCCAGTCTGTAGGTTGATGATATACCTGACTCTTCCATGTTTTGGTTCTTGGTGGGAAATTTTAGTTCTGGTTTGATTGTTATATTTATGAGGGGCGTATTCATTTCACTAAGGGAAGAATGAAAAGATGACTTGAGATCAGTGAATGATTTCTGCTGCATCATTGATTTGTCTGTTCCCATACAGCTGCTGTATCAATATGTTTTCAGGGTATGTAGCTGTGGCACCAGAAAGAATATCATCGCGAAGATATTTATGTATAGATAGAATATGTGCAGGGCAAGAAGAGGAAATATTGCAACACTTGACTGCTAATCAAAGGAATAGAGTCCCTAACTAGATGTCCTCTACCCCATTGAATATGCTGGTTTGGTAGATGGCTTCCATTGACATTTTTAAGTAACCAGCCATTTTTTCTCTTCCTTGTTTCAGTGAAGAACTAGAAACGATTGCCTACATCTGAACTCGAGTTTCCATCCTGTGATGTAGACTTCGGCTGCAGGCCCTTTGGTTACTAGGTTGAACCTCCCTTTTGCTGGAATTGAGAAAGACACACTTTGGATAAAAACCATCAAAGCGGGCCTTAAGCCCTTAACAGATCCAAGACCCACACGACACCTAGGACTAGGAGGACTTTCCCATATCTTGTTTTACCCAACGATAGATTAAGGGCTTGAATTAAAAAAAATAAGGTTTTGATATAACTTGGATTTTGAAAAACCATGAATATATGAGGATTTTAGGTTCATTATGGATTTGATAAACACCGTTGTTTGTTTGATGGATTTCATGATGGATTTTGTTAATTAAATTTGTATGTATGAAGTGGAATTTACCTTTGTTTTCCTCAATGATATAAGAAGAGAAAGGAAATATGAGGGGTAGGTTGGTAAAAAACGATAGACTTCAAAGTCCATAATCAATTCCCACCTAAATAGGTGGAACTTTCAAGTCCGTGTGGTCCACGAATTTGGTCCCTTAGGGGTCGTTTGCTTCATGGATTTAAAAATGAGGGTTTTGTAATTAAAAAACCCAAGGATTTGAGGCATCATGGGTTTGTAACAATCCTTTGTTTGTTGGGATGTTTTTATCATGGATTTAAAGGTGTGAGATTTACTACTTGAAGTCAAAAATTACATTACTGTCCTTTTCTATATGTTTGACATGTTTATGATATGTACACAAAACAAGGACAAAACTTCAAAATTACCTTACTATCATTTTCTATATGTTTGACATGTTTATGATATGTACACAAAACAAGGACAATACATACTAATAAGCATAATGTTGCCACATGGACAATAATAATAACCGAGAAAATTCCGTTTTAACTTTTAACGTAACATAATCAATTACCAATTCTTTGTCCTCCTTTTCAAAAGTAACATATAACAACATATATTAGAATCGGGAGAACAAAGAATTACACGTTCCATGAAAAGGTCAAAGAAAACTAGAACACAAGAAATGATATAAAAAATCTAACTCATGTTTGCACATTAATTGAACGTTTAAATTATTCATTTATTGTTAATTATAATGTATAATAGTTAAATTTGAGGGCAACCTTGAAATATTAAAAGTGCATGAGGGTATATGGGTAAAATCTCATCAAGGATTTATGCCATATTCCAAATCCCACATCAACATGTGGGATTTATAAGTCCATGGGGTCCACGGATTTGGACCCTTAAAATCCGTGGGCCCACGAATTTGGTCTCCAAAAAAGGTGCAAGCAAACAACGGTTTGTACCTAAATCCTTGATAGTTGATTTTTTGGTACCAAATCCTTGAAGCAAACGACCCCTTAAAGTTCGTGGTACCCACAGATTTGTTTCCCCTAAATGCATGAAGCAAACAATAGGTTTTGGACAAAATCCATGATGGATCCAAATCCCTCACCAAATCCATCAAGCAAACAAGCCCTAAGTAATGGAGGCGGATCATGGGGTCATGACCGGTAATATCATCTTCGCCGCTGTATCCAAATTCCATCTCCTTCCCGATAAAATGTATAGGATCATGATGGAAATTTTCCAACAATTATTGGAATTAATTGGTTACTATTTATATGATATCAATCTTTAATGATTTAGGTATTTTGTGTTTAAATTCCAACCACTCTATTTGGTAAGCACATAACTCTATTATTATGTTGATTTAGGGTTAGCACTCCTAAGTGTTTCAAGAGTATACCCGATAAGTTGTACCATTTTAGATTAGCTAATGATCTTTCTGTCTCATGCAAATAAATTTCCTCACACGAGAGAATCTTTTCTATAGAGTAGGAAAAATAAACCAAATTGTTAAGAAAATCACAAACCAAACTAGATCACTATTTGGTTTGAACAATAGACTGCTAAGAATGATCTGTATTATATGATGTTTTGACTACTTGTTATAATTTGTTTTAGACTGTGGACTCGGTCCACTTCCCAATTAATTCACTTGAACATTCTCCAAACTCCACATCGGGACCCAAGTCTCAACCCTAATTTCACAAACACACTCTGTCAAAGAGTATAAATGATCGTGTCTCCATATGACATTGTGTTAATGAGAATGACGCCTGGTACAAGTTGGGTTACTCAAACATTTACTTGGATTTAGGGTATTAAAATTGTACATACATGTTAGAATTAAGGTTTAATACTTTATTTGAGTCTAAACTATGACCATATAATCAACTTTGGCATGTGGTTTCAGAAATTAACATCCTAGCCTCAATTATACAACATATTGACTCAATTGGCCCGACACATGGGTTGACAGTCAATTTGGACGGTCAAAACCATTGACTGTTAGTCAACACGCCATGTCATTGCCTTGTCAGCATAAAAATCATTAAAAATATTCAAATTCAAATTATTTTCCTAATTTATATTATTTATCATTATCAAATTAACCAATAAATTAAAATTATAAAATAAATTGAATATTTTATTTTTTGTTTAATTTGAAAATGATAAATAATAGAAATTAGAAAAATAATTTGAATTTGAATTTTATAATAATTTTTAGGTTGACGAGACAATGACATGGCGTGTTAACTAACGGTCAACGGACCTTCCAAATTAATGGTCAAACCATGTGTCGGGTCAATGAGTCAATATGCTGCATAGTTGTCAGTTGAGGACAAGATGTTAATCTCTGAAACCACGAGCCAAAGTTGATTATATGGTCATAGTTCAGGCCAAAATAAGGTATTAACCTAGATTAGTGTGTTAAGGAAAAAATAAATTTTTCATCAGTTATTGGTTCACCTTTTCATGTACTTGACTAAATTAAAAGATCATTTCGAACATGCATGCATAGTTTGATTTGGATCGTATAGTATTTAGCTTAACCTCTGGCTTATGCTCCAATTTTAGCCAAATCGTACAGTATTTAGCTTAACCACTGACTTATGCTCCAATTTTAGCTTAACCATGAAGTGCAACCCATTTCAATTTATTCTCCACGTTAAGAGGCACCTCATCACGGTGCCTCACCACGCGATGATGCACGACTGGAGGGTCTAAAGAAATAAGAAAAGAGGACAAGGGTTATGAAACAGCACAGACGACACTGGATGGTGGATAGTACCAAATTTTGACAAACTAATCACAGTTGCTAGTTGCAGAATGTAGCAAGGCAAGAAGGAATAGAAGCATCCAAAAAGAAATAGTGCACAAAGAATTGGCAAAGGGAGGTAATGTCATTCATGATGCAAAAAAAACATAAGCGTACCAGTTCAAAATAAGCAAGCTAACCAGCTTGCAATCGCTTAACCCTCCCCCAGCAATATCCAAATGCAAAAAGCAAAACAAAATCCAAATTCAACGACTCATAATTGTAAAAACCCCAGGCATGAGAAAGAATCTAGCCAGAGAACTTAGTCCACCTCCTCGATCTTGGGACCAGCACCGCTGCCACCTGAAGGAGGAACATCATCCTCATCCATGCCACCAGCAGGCATGCCAGGGCCGCCACCTGCGGAATACATCTTGGCGATGATGGGATTGCAAATGCCTTCAAGCTCCTTCAACTTGTCCTCGAACTCATCAGCCTCACCGAGCTGGTTGTTGTCCAGCCACTGGATGGCCTTCTCGATGGCATCCTCAATCTTGTTCTTGTCAGCTGCATCCAGCTTCTCAGCAATCTTCTCATCCTTGATGGTGTTCCTCATGTTGTAGGCGTAGTTCTCCACGGCATTCTTGGCCTCCACCTTCTTCTTGTGCTCCTCATCCTCAGACTTGTACTTCTCAGCCTCCTGGACCATCTTCTCAATCTCGTCCTTGGACAACCTACCCTTGTCGTTGGTGATGGTGATCTTGTTCTTCTGTCCGGTGGTCTTATCCTCGGCAGAGACGTTGAGGATACCATTGGCATCAATGTCGAAGCACACATTGATCTGTGGTACTCCTCTTGGTGCTGGTGGAATGCCAGACAACTCAAACTTGCCGAGCAAGTTGTTGTCCTTGGTCCTGGCCCTCTCACCCTCATACACTTGGATAAGCACACCAGGCTGGTTGTCTGAGTAGGTGGAAAATACCTGCTCCTTCTTGGTGGGAATGGTGGTGTTCCTTTGAATCAAGACAGTCATGACACCTCCAGCAGTCTCGAGACCAAGGGACAAAGGAGTGACATCCAACAGGAGAAGATCCTGAACCTTCTCATTGCCTTCACCACTCAAGATGGCAGCCTGGACTGCAGCACCATAAGCAACTGCCTCATCAGGGTTGATGCTCTTGCAAAGCTCCTTGCCGTTGAAGAAGTCCTGGAGCAGCTGTTGCACCTTAGGAATCCTGGTCGATCCACCGACGAGGACAACATCATGGACAGTGCTCTTGTCCATCTTAGCATCCCTCAAACACTTCTCCACTGGCTCCATGCACTTCCTGAAGAGATCCATGTTGAGCTCCTCAAATCTGGCACGGGTGATGGTGGAGTAGAAATCAATACCCTCATAGAGGGAATCAATCTCGATGGTGGTCTGGGCGGTGGATGAGAGGGTCCTCTTCGCTCTTTCACAGGCAGTCCTCAACCTCCTGAGTGATCTGGGGTTTCCACTGATATCCTTCTTGTTCTTCCTCTTGAACTCCTGAACAAAATGGTTCACCAATCTGTTGTCAAAATCTTCGCCACCAAGGTGAGTGTCTCCAGCTGTTGCCTTCACTTCAAAGATACCCTCTTCAATTGTTAAGAGGGAAACATCAAAAGTACCACCTCCAAGGTCAAAGATCAACACATTCTTCTCCCCAACACTTGTGGCCTTCTTGTCAAGACCATAAGCAATGGCAGCAGCGGTAGGCTCATTGATGATTCTCATAACATTGAGACCAGCAATAACTCCGGCATCCTTGGTGGCCTGCCTCTGGGAATCGTTGAAGTAAGCTGGAACTGTCACAACGGCATTCTTAATGGTGGTGCCAAGATAGGCCTCTGCAATCTCACGCATCTTGATGAGCACCATGGAAGAAATCTCCTCAGCGGCAAAGGTCTTCTCCTCGCCCTTGTAGGTGACAACAATCATGGGCTTGTCTCCGGCACCGGGGACCAACTTGAAAGGCCATAGCTTCATGTCACTCTTAACAGACTCATCGGTGAATCTCCGCCCAATCAACCTCTTTGCGTCTATAAAGATGGACAAACATCGAAAACAATAAGCAAACGTCACTGGAAACTACAAAACTAACCTACATAGCCACACAGTCGGCACCATCCCACAATATTCAACCTTTCTATACAGAGAGAGATAAACAAACATATGTATCAATTTCTCCTACAGCTACATCCAACGAGCTATGGCAATGGATACTCAGTTCTATAAACAATTATGTCAACAGATATTCATTCCTATAAACAGCTAAACATGTACTCAGACGTATAGATCAAAACGTCAAATCTAAAATCAGGAAAGACTACCACTTTGACATAGATCCATCGTTTACTACACTTTGACTACATAGAGCAGAACAGTGACTACAATGAAACGAAGTTATCTACAGATATGCAAAACCCTAAAGCAGCAAATCTTTACAAGAAGCAATTTGAAACAAAATAAAAAGATCTGGGCGGAGCTACTTACCAAAGACGGTGTTGATGGGGTTCATGGCGACCTGATTCTTTGCGGCATCGCCGATCAAACGCTCGGTATCAGTGAAGGCAACATAGGACGGAGTCGTCCTGTTACCCTGATCATTGGCGATGATCTCGACCCTGTCGTGCTGCCATACTCCTACGCAGGAGTATGTAGTTCCGAGATCGATACCGATGGCGGGACCTTCACCTTTAGCCATATCGTCGCCGGAGAGGAAGAAACAAGAACAACGAAGTTAACTAATAAAGCTTAGAAACACAACGGAAAGTAAATGTAGATCTGAAAAGCTCGATTAGGGTTTTCGAGCTTCTCTTTCAGATCTAAGTGGAGGAACACGGTGTAGAGCTCAATGTTATTTTATAAGCTTTGGGGGCGGGGAGCGTAGGGCAAAGCTGGAGGGTGCCGGAATTCCAGAAGGTTCGAGAGAATAAGAGCCGTTGGATGGGATATGGACGGCTATGGCTTGGTTTGCGATTTCGGAGAGGTCAATAGCTAGCTTGTTAACGCGTCTAAGAAAATTCTCCTTTTCAAAACAGTAAACGGGTTTTAAGGTCGATGGCCCAATATGCTTTAGGCCCAAACACAAACCATCCAATCCTATGTCCAGAAGGTAAAATGATTACCGCCAATGCCATAAAATAAAGGCAAAATTCACTTGCATAGCCAAAACTATCACCTTTGTGTCACTTATAGCCACTTTTGGCGAAATACCACTAATAGCCACTTTTGAAAGATGTTGCGTGGCAGATATAGCCATTTCCATTAGAAACTATAACGTTGTTAATAACACCGTTAATAACACCGTCAACTTATTTGACGGTCGACTGACGAGGCGCCAATTCAGCGGACACGTCAGCGCCACATAAATAAATAGTGACACGTTAGATATTTCAATTATTTAATAATTACAAATTATAAATTAAAAAAAATACTCTCATATTCCTCATCTGCGCAACCCATCTTCCCCAACTTTTCCCCAAATTCAATTTTAGGGTTCTTCTCCAATTTTTCCATTCCCCACGCGAATCCTCTACCCCTTTTAGATCGAAGCGGCGAATCCTCTTCCCCGATTACTTCTTATGCAACCATTTCCCCCAACTTTTCAATTTTGGATAGCAATCATGGAAACTAGAAGAAGAAAAAACAGAACCCCCAAATTGAAAATGATGTACGCATGGAAATTCTGCAGGTGCTCCACGAACAGAGAGATGACTCAGAAGCAACGGCAGCTTATGGAATTTGGGTTTTTGGAAGCAGCGGCGGCTTTTGAAGCAGCGTCCCCATCTCCTATACTTCGTTCCATCTTCATATCCTCTTTTACACCGACCATCTACGATCCCAGCTTTCATGCGTAGTATTAGAGTATAGGACTAGAATACAATTCGCTGTTAGATAGATGACCATATTGTAAATATACATAGGTAGTTGAAGAGTTAGTTAGATAGATAGACTATATAAGCTAGGATAATCTGTAAACCCTTTACGTTTTTTCTCTCAATCAATCAAGCTTCAGTGATTAATCAGAAACTCTAGCATGGTATCAGAGCTCTTCTGAGCTGCCTCGCTCGTCTTCTCGCTTCCGCAAACTCATCTTCTTCCAATTTCTTCGCAAAGCTTCCTTCGCGTCCTCCTATGGCGTCGAATTTCTCTGTCTCTTCTGGCTTCGAAGCCGAAAATCCTCACAATGGAGGTCGCCAGCACGGATCTGGTGGAGTTTCTTACCTCGGCATCGCGATTTCTGATCCGGCTTCTCCCTTTTTCATTCATCCCTCGGAGAATTGGGGGCAATGCCTGGTGTCGCAGCCGCTTACTGAGAACAACTTCTCCAGCTGGGAGAGATCGATGATTCTGGTCATCGATGGCAAGAACAAGCTTGGGTTCTTGAACGGCAAGATTCTGCAACCACCAGACGATTCTCCTCTTCTTGAGCCATGGAATCGCAACAACAAGCTTCTGTTAAGCTGGATTCAGAGGTCGGTGAATCCTACCATCGCTGAGAGCATCCTTTATGTTACAACGGCGATTGGTACTTGGAACGAGCTGCGAGAACAATTTTCCCAAGGGGATTCGTTCAGAATTGCTGATTTACAGGAGTCCATCTTCCTCCTAAAGCAAGGTACTCTGAGTGTCTCGCAGTATTACTCTAAACAACGAGCTCTATTGGATCAATTGGCTAATTTTAGGTCTATCCCTGATTGTGAGTGTGGCGTTGCTTGTCACTGCATTCTTGCTTCTCTTAGGAAGGATCATATGAATGATAAAGTGATCAGATTCCTTAGGAACTTGAATGATAGCTTTAATGCCCCTAGATCAACAATCATGCTCCTTGATCCCCTGCCTCCCATCAACAAGGTCTTCGCCATGATGGTGCAGCATGAACGTGAGAACAACTTGTTGCCTAAACCGAATTCTGGTTCTCAGTCTATCACCAATCCTACTGCTGACAGTATGGCCTTCTTTACCAGAGTTGCTGGTACTAATCTTGGAGTTCAGGGTGCTGGCCAAGGCTTCAAGAAGCAAGGCAAGAAGTCAGTTTGTACCTTTTGTGGCTATACTGGTCACACCGAGGACATCTGCTACAAAAAGAACGGCTACCCCCTGGTTATCAACCCAAGAAGAAGAATCCACCAAGACAGGCCAACAACATTACTGTTGAGCATGGAGAAACCTCCTCTGGGAATGGTGCAGTGATGGTTAATCCAGCTGACTAGATGAGTTTTCAGCAGCAGTACCAGAAGATGATGCAATTCATGCAATCACACACTTCTGCTCCTCCACCAGTATCTCAGCAACCTGCTTCTCCCAGTTTTGCTGATGTCTTCATGGGTAATCCAGTCTCCCATCCAACTCAGTCTGCTGAACATGATGATTCTGGATCACATCCCATTGTCAGCAGATCCAACTCAGTGGCCTCTCATGTCTCACATGCTACTGCCACACAGGGTAACTCTCATTTAGCCCTTTCAGTTGGTTTTTCTATTACTAGTAAATGGATTATTGATACAGGCGCTACTGATCATATCATTTGCTCTATCAAACATTTTATTAATCATAAACCAGTCCTTAACACCTTTGTGCATTTGCCTAATGGTGATAAAGTAGCAGTAACTGCTATTGGCACAGTCCAATATTCAGCAGAACTAGTCTTAAGGGATGTTTTGCTTGTACCTAGCTTTACTTTTAATCTGGTTTCTGTTAGCCAGTTAGTTAAAGATAAAACCATTAGCTTATGGTTTCATTCCTCTTTCTGTCTCATTCAGGAAATCCATTCCCTGAAAACAATTGGTACAGCTAGCTTAATAGATGGCTTGTATATCCTGCATTCTCCCCAGCATACAGCCAACTTAAAGCAACTCCTATCTCCTTCTCTTCCTGTCCAGTCTTCCAATCATTCTGCTGCAGCTTTCTCTACAGAAAAGCACAAGATCAACATCTGGCACTACAGGCTTGGCCATATTCCTCACAACAAACTACTGTCTCTAGACCTCCCTAAACTCAATGTATCTAGCTTAAATGATTCTCATTGCACTGTATGTCCTCTTGCAAAACAGAAGAGGTTGCCCTTTCCATCCAGTGTTAGTCAATCAGAGGCTCCTTTTCATCTGTTACACATTGACATATGGGGAAATGCCCCTACTCAGTCTCTCAATGGGCATTCCTATTTTTTGACAATTGTAGATGACTTCTCCAGGCATACCTGGCTTTTCCTAATGAAACATAAATCAGAAGTTAGAAATATCATTTTCACCTTCTTTGAGTATGTTTCTACCCAGTTCAATGCTAAAATCAGAACAGTTAGAACAGACAATGGCCTGGAATTCCAAATACCAGAATTTTATAAATCAAAAGGAGTGGTTCATCAAACCACCTGTGTTTATACATCTCAACAAAATGGCATTGTTGAGAGAAAGCATCAACATATATTAGCAGTCACCAGATCTCTTCTCTTTCAAGCTTCCTTACCTACTCATTTCTGGCATTTTGCTGCTATGCATGCTGTTCATCTTATAAACAGAACCCCTACTCCACTTCTCCACAATTCCACTCCTTATGAAAAACTACATGGTCACAAGGCTGATCTAAACTACCTCAGGGTATTTGGGTGCCTCACCTATGCATCCACCATTCAGGCCCTTTGAACTAAACTAGATCCTAGAGCTACACCTAGTGTGTTTTTGGGTTTTCCTATTGGTACTAAAGGTTACAGATTATACAATCTGACCACTCATGCAATTTTCATCTCAAGGGATGTCGTGTTTCATGAGGATATCTTTCCATTCTATAAGGATACTCACCAAATACATACTCTAGTTCCTTTTCCTGTTTTTCCAGAATCCTTACCTCCACTGGATTCTTCCATTCCTATTACTACACTTCCAGTTGACACTATTCCAGATGTTGCTGAACCTGTTTCTGTTTCACCAACAGATCCAGCAGTAGCTTTTCCTGCTCCTGCTGTCATTCCACCTCCATTAAGGAAGTCTTCTAGACAAAGAGTCCAACCTGCCAAATTAAAAGATTACAAGTGTAATCTGATTGGATCTACAACTAACACTGATTTAAGTGTTACACATCCTATCCAGGACATTCTAACCTACAGCAAACTTAGTCCTAATCACAAAAAGTTTGCACTTGCTATTGGTCTTCTTAGAGAACCACGTACTGATAGACCGTTAGTTACACATGTTTTCACCCCTGTTCTTACACCGTTTAAGAGGTGGTTTCTCGTGTTTTAGACCGATTTCACGCTAGGTTGTGCTTGTTTGTGATATTTCAGGTCCTGGCAAGTGAATGAAGGTTTAGGAGCGAGTTCGGGGTCGATTGGGTGAAGATCGGGCGCGAGACAAGTCACAAGGGAGGTCACACGGGCTGCCCTGAAACTCGCACGACCGTGTGAAGTAATGGCCTGGCCGTGCGAGTTTTGCCGAGAGCACACACGGGCAGAGCAGAGGATCGACACGGCCGTGCAAGTGGTCGGGTTGGCCGTGCCACATTCTGCGAGAGCAAACACGGGCAAGAGGGGATGTCCACACGGCCGTGCCATTCTGGCCGTGCAAAGAGCCTGGAATTCGAACTAAATGAAACGATGCGTTTTGACTCACACGGGCAACTGGGTGAGCTGCACGGCCGTGCCACCCTGGCCGTGTGAGTCGGGATTTTCTCCTTTTAAGCAGAATTTCAGCCACAATTCGGGGGGATTCGAGTTTTTGAGAGAGAGATCAGTTCCTAGAGAGAGAAAGTGACGAGCAAGAGTTCCCAAGTGCCCTAGATTGATCTTCAACACCATTGGAGGCCAGTTTGAGCTTGGAGAAGTGCCGATCAACGTCCAGGAGCCGGAATCCGTCCTTCGCAGTATGAATTCCGTGTCTGTTTCTGCTTTTGCTTTCTTCTCCATGGAGTAGTTCTCCCATTCATCTGGGTATGGAGAACCCTAGATTTGTATGTTAGGCTTTGATTGTATGAACCCAAGTACTGATTCTATGATTGATTATATTCGATTGAGGTTTTAATGATTGAATGACTTGAATCCTGATCAAATTCCTGTTGTTTCTGCTTTAACCTAGAATGAGAATATCTGCCTAGGTTAATAGAGTATCCTTGATTGAAGGTAGGGAGTTGGTGACTTTAGTCGAGGAGCCAACTCACTATTCTGTACCGGATTTACTCCGGTAGTGGAGGTTTTGTTCTTAGGGCCTCAATCTGTCGACTCCGGTGGAGGTTAGTCGCCCGCTAGAGAGTCAGATTGAGAGGGTCTGAAGACCTTTAGTCGAGACTTCAGGCTGTTTAAGAACCTTCCGCAGTATAACTGTCATAGAAACTGAACTTGGTAATTACAATCCGGCTTAACTGCAGTCTAGGGGGAACCATATCCGGGTGACCTCTTTAACCTGAATACAACCGTTTACTTGCTTTGTTAGTTTGTTAGTTTAGACTTGCATTCCAGTTTCATTGCTAGATAACAAGAATTCACTGAGTAGTCATCAGATCTAGGACCCGGGTTGACATATAAACCTAACCCGCTATACTACGCTTTAGGAAGTGGTTTCACTTGGCCAATTCCTAGAGTGACAGTAGAGTCGAGTCAAGTTTTTGGCGCCGTTGCCGGGGACGGCTAGGTTGTTGAAGAAAAGTGATTTCTGTTAATTTAGCCTTTCTTTTTGCTTTGTTTGCTTTTTCCCACTTGTGCCTTCACGGGTTTGCTTGCTTGATTGTGTGCAGGTAGTGCATGACTCATAGCCAGTCATGAGGTTTACTGCCGTTGAATCCAGAGATTGACCGCACCTGTCGCCAGCTCAGGAGACAACAGCAAGCTAGACTGGCTACGGAAGAGCGCATAGACGGCCACGTGAGCAGTGATTCTGAGGAGGAGTACGAGATGGAAGACTACAATCAACACCAGGGGAATCCTCAGCAGGCTCCCCCGGTGAATCAGGTCCTGGGGAACAACCCCATACCCCAGGATCATGGAGTTCATCATCCACCGCAGCCGGGTCCCACCTTGGAGTACTACTACACTCCGCGGATTGCTGACATCCGCCCGGTCATCCTCTACCCGCCTATCCCAGCAAACAACTTCGAGATCAAGCCATGCTGGATTCAGCTCATCACATCCTCTATCCAGTTTCATGGCTTGAAGGATGAGGAGGCCAGGGTACATCTGTCCCGTTTTCTGCAGCTGACAAACGGGTTCAAGCTGAATGGTGTCCCGGATGATGCAATCCGCCTTCATCTCTTCCCACATTCTCTGGCGGGGAATGCTAAGAGGTGGTTGGAGACCCAGCCCCCATTGTCCATCACCTCTTGGGACGATCTGGCGGACAAGTTCGTGCACAGGTATTATCCGGCGTCGAAGACTACAGAGATTCAGCGGGAGATCACTCACTTCCGCCAGGAGCCAGATGAGTCACTTCGTGATGCATGGGAGCGGTACATGGGCTATTTCTGGCAGTGTCCCCATCATGGCTTCAGTGATGCATTCACAGTGGGGAACTTCTACAGTGCCCTCTCTCCAGACAGCCAGAGGGTGATTGAGTCTCTATGCCCAGGAGGGGATATTCTCACTAAGACTCCACCTGAGTTGAACCAGATGATCAGTACTTTGGCTGCCAGAGATCATTCTTGGGGACAGGGTAGCCGAGGCAGACAGTCCCGGGACCGTGGTGTGCACGCCATGGAGACCAGATCCGGGCTCGAGCAGCAGGTGGCTGAGCTAGTGCAGACATTGAAGCAGCCCAACAGTCTTATTCCGGGCAGAGGTTTGGCTACACCTCCAGTAGCTCAATGTCAGTGGTGTGAGAGCTCCAATCACCTAGTGGAGGACTGCCAGGCTATGAGGGAGTCTACCACACCCCAGGAGCAGTTGGCCTTTATCGCCAATGCGAGGCGCCTCGATCCATACAGTAGCACATATAATGAGGGGTGGCGCCAGTATCTCAACTTCGCCTGGAGCAGCAACACCACTAAACCACCTGGTTTTCCAGCACCAGCAGGTGGTTTTCAGCAGAGGCAGCCCTTCCAGCCTAGGCAGGGGCAGCCATTCCAGCAGCCCCAGCGCCAGTTTGCCGAGCCAGCAGCAGCTCCAGCCCTAGATGACAGGATGACGAAGCTGGAAAACATTCTAGCTTCATTCATGACGAGCACTCAGGCGACTATCACGAGGTTGGACCAGAGTGTAGCCTCACTGGAGGCAGGTCAGAGGAACCAGGGTGCCATTTTGCAGGATCTGCAGACCCAGGTGGGCATCTTGGCCCGCCAGAACACCACCAGGGCACCGGGGACTTTGCCTGCCACCACTGTCCCGAATCCTCGAGATCCTCACCAGCATCAGCAGCTGGATGCCATTTTTACCAGGAACGGTAAGACCATATCTGCTGATCCTGTCCCGGCCAGACAGGAGGAACCACTACCTGCTTCAGCACTTCCAGCCGACGATGCAGAAGTGCGGGTGGAGAAGGAAGCCCCTGCTCCCAAGCCACAACCAGTGGTTAAGGAGCATGTGCCCCAGCTTCCCTTCCCCACTCGCCTACATAAAGACAAGCTGGAGACTGAGTTTGCCAAGTTTATGGCAATGTTGAAGCAGCTCAACATCAGCATACCGTTCGTGGAGGCACTGTCGAAGATGCCCAAGTATGCCAAGTTTATGAAAGATCTCTGCACCAACAAGAAGAAACTTGGGGATCTTTCGACAGTGATGCTGAGCGAGGAGTGTTCTGCTATCATGCAGAACAAGCTGCCCGAGAAGCGCAAGGATCCAGGGAGTTTTACTATCCCTCTTACTATTGGCAGCATGCATGTAGGAAAGTCCTTGGCGGACCTAGGCGCTAGCATTAACGTCATGCCATATAAGTTGTATAAAATGCTAGACCTAGGTGAACTTAGCCCTACTAGGATGAGCATTCAATTAGCTGATCGTTCTATTGTGCATCCTAGGGGAATCATAGAGGATCTGCTTGTTGGTGTTGGTGCATTCACATATCCTGTTGATTTTGTTATTCTTGATATACATGAGGATGTGGATGTGCCCTTGATTCTAGGTAGGCCATTTCTTGCCACCGCCAAGGCACTAATTGATGTGCATGATGGTAAGTTGATCTTGCGTGCTGGGGATGAACAGGCTACTTTTTCTGTGACTGAGTTTGATCACTGTGTTATGATTGCTGTCACGCCTGTGCATGCTATGTCTGATCAGGTACACGAGTCTGTCGTGTACCCTTCTGCACCTCCTATTTTGCAGGACCCTCCTATCATTCCTTCACCGCCACTCCATCCAGCCTCGCCTCCGAACAAAAAGCTCAAGGAGGAGTGGCGCCCGAAGCAGCAGGTTGCTAAGCCTGCACGGAAGAAGAGTGGAGACCACTATGAGCTGGTCCCACCTCCTGCACCACGACCACCCTGGCCGTCTGGGTACTCGCTCTCCTGCATCTTGCCAGATGGGCAGGTCGAGCTGACTGATGAGGGTGGTCGCATCCGTCGGGTGCATGGCCACAACCTGAAGCTGTACCTCAAGAGCGACGTGGATCCGCTCTTGGAGGCACCTGTTCCTGCACCGCCCTGAGTATCCGCAATTGGCGTCCATCTAAAAGACGGTAAAGAATCGCTTGTGGGGAGGCAACCCCACCATGGTTTGATTTTCTTTCTTGTGTTTTGAGTCGGATTGTAACCCGGTTTGGGTTTGGTTTGTTTTCTTTTGGTTTGGATGATATTTTATTGGGCTGACCATTGGACCTAACATACTGTGTTTGAGCTCTTCTGTTTTCCTTTGGCTGTGCTTGCCCCGACTGGCCCCCTTCCAGTCCCCTGCAGTCCGTGCATACCGGTAACATCTTTCCCTATCCCTTCCCTCTTCTCCATTGAGGGCAATGTCGATCTTAAGTGTGGGGGGATGTTTATCTTTTGACTGCATTAGATCTGTTTGTGTGCTTGGAGCCTAGTCCACTGTCCAAATTTTTAAAAAATTTGAGGGCTCCAAGTACGTGTTTCCGTGCAATTGCCTGCTCAGTATGCTTTGAATTGACAGTCTTTATAGTAATATGCAACCTAGGGAGGTAGTGTAGCACTATGGAGGATGTTGATGCATTTAAGAAGTCTCATTTCTTCTTCATATTGAGTAGGTTGATTGAGTGAATTAGTGATCTTAGGACCCTTGAATTGTGTGGTGTTGTGGATTCTCTGCCTGTCATGGACTCTTGTATCATGTTTTGAGTTTAACAGGTGCTCGAAAATGTGCTTCAAAATAACGTCTCCCGTGCGAATAGGGCGAAAGTGTGTAAGGGGAGACGGGAATCCGTTCCCAATTTCCACCTACTACCTCCAGCCCCCTTACATGTCTTTCCCCCGCACGAGGCTCGAGACATCCGCTCCTGGCATAGCCGGTAAGAGCAGGTTGGGACCCTTGGAAAAAAGAAAGTAAAGAAAAAAATAACAGAAAACAAGCAAAACAGAAAAAAGGGGTTCCAACCATCTTCAAGAATAAAATAGAGCACCTTGAAAAATGTGAGTCCATGATCTGTTGTTTTTGAGAATCTCTTCATCCACGATTCATTTGTCCTCTGTTCACTATTTGCCATGATACTGACTCGCCGAAGAAGTTATGAGATGACTTGTGCGTCGGTTGACCTCGTAAGTTGCTAAATGATCTAGGAAGTCCTCTACCTACGATCTGGGTTGTTTGTTGCTATAGAGGTTTGGAGAGTTGCATTGGTTTGAGTTAGGTTTGCTTGGGGACAAGCAAACGGTTAAGTGTGGGGGAGTTTGATAGACCGTTAGTTACACATGTTTTCACACCTGTTCTTACACCGTTTGAGAGGTGGTTTCTCGTGTTTTAGACCGATTTCACGCTAGGTTGTGCTTGTTTGTAATATTTCAGGTCCTGGCAAGTGAATGAAGGTTTAGGAGCGAGTTCGGGGTCGATTGGGTGAAGATCGGGCGCAAGACAAGTCACAAGGGAGGTCACACGGGCTGCCCTGAAACTCGCACGACCGTGTGAAGTAATGGCCTGGCCGTGCGAGTTTTGCCGAGAGCACACACGGGCAGAGCAGAGGATCGACACGGCCGTGCAAGTGGCCGGGTTGGCCGTGCCACATTCTGCGAGAGCAAACACGGGCAAGAGGGGATGTCCACACGGCCGTGCCATTCTGGCCGTGCAAAGAGCCTGGAATTCGAACTAAATGCAACGATGCGTTTTGACTCACACGGGCAACTGGGTGAGCTGCACGGCCGTGCCACCCTGGCCGTGTGAGTCGGGATTTTCTCCTTTTAAGCAGAATTTCAGCCACAATTCGGGGGGATTCGAGTTTTTGAGAGAGAGATAAGTTCCTAGAGAGAGAAAGTGACGAGCAAGAGTTCCCAAGTGCCCTAGATTGATCTTCAACACCATTGGAGGCCAGTTTGAGCTTGGAGAAGTGCCGATCAACGTCCAGGAGCCGGAATCCGTCCTTCGCAGTATGAATTCCGTGTCTGTTTCTGCTTTTTCTTTCTTCTCCATGGAGTAGTTCTCCCATTCATCTGGGTATGGAGAACCCTAGATTTGTATGTTAGGCTTTGATTGTATGAACCCAAGTACCGATTCTATGATTGATTATATTCGATTGAGGTTTTAATGATTGAATGACTTGAATCCTGATCAAATTCCTGTTGTTTCTGCTTTAACCTAGAATGAGAATATCTGCCTAGGTTAATAGAGTATCCTTGATTGAAGGTAGGGAGTTGGTGACTTTAGTCGAGGAGCCAACTCACTATTCTGTACCGGATTTACTCCGGTAGTGGAGGTTTTGTTCTTAGGGCCTCAATCTGTCGACTCCGGTGGAGGTTAGTCGCCCGCTAGAGAGTCAGATTGAGAGGGTCTGAAGACCTTTAGTCGAGACTTCAGGCTGTTTAAGAACCTTCCGCAGTATAACTGTCATAGAAACTGAACTTGGTAATTACAATCCGGCTTAACTGCAGTCTAGGGGGAACCATATCCGGGTGACCTCTTTAACCTGAATACATCGTTTACTTGCTTTGTTAGTTTGTTAGTTTAGACTTGCATTCCAGTTTCATTGCTAGATAACAAGAATTCACTGAGTAGTCATCAGATCTAGGACCCGGGTTGACATATAAACCTAACCCGCTATACTACGCTTTAGGAAGTGGTTTCACTTGGCCAATTTCTAGAGTGACAGTAGAGTCGAGTCACGTACATACAAAGAAGCTGCTTAGTATGAAGAATGGCTCAAGGCTGTTCAGTCTGAACTAGCTTCCCTCTTAAAAACTAATACTTGGATACTAGTAGATCCTCCCATTAACAAACCTATCATTGGTAATAAATGGGTTTTTCGGATCAAATTTCTTTCAGATGGTACCATTGACAAGTTCAAAGCTCGTCTAGTGGCTAAGGGATACACTCAAACCCCTGGTATTGATTATCTAGACACCTTCTCCCCTGTTGTCAAAATGACTACAGTTAGGGTCCTCCTAGCATTAGCATCTATTAATAACTGGTACCTAGAACAGTTAGATGTCAATACAGCCTTTCTTCATGGTGATTTGAATGAGGAAGTATACATGGCTTTACCCCCTGGTCTCCAGGTTAGTGATGCTGACAAAAATAAGGTTTGCAAACTTACCAAGTCCCTTTATGGGCTAAAAGAGGCAAGTCGCCAGTGGTTTGCAAAACTGTCTGCTACACTAGAAGAACTAGGATATAAGAAGTCAAACAGTGATTACTCCCTTTTTACCAAACATGAAAATAAGAACTTTACAGCTTTACTTGTATACGTAGATGACATTATACTAACTGGAAACTGTTTCTCTGAAATTCAAAAGGTCAAACAGTTCTTAGATGACAAGTTTACAATTAAGGATCTTGGGAATCTCAAATACTTCCTTGGCATGGAAGTATCCAGATCTGATTCTGGGATTCATCTTTGCCAAAGGAAGTATACACTAGACCTCTTATCTGATACTGGTTATCTTGCTTCTAAACCAGCAACTACACCTTCTGTTCCAGGCACTCATCTCTCTAGCAATGATGGAGAATTACTTGATTCTGCTGCACACAGTAGTTATAGAACATTGATAGGTCGTTTACAATACCTATGCAATACTAGACCTGACATATGCTATACTGTCAACCAGCTGAGCCAATACATTGATTTCCCAAGAACTAGTCATGAACAAGCCACTCATAGACTTTTGCGCTACTTAAAGACTAATCCAGCCAAAGGCCTTTTCTTTCCTTCAAACTCTAACATCAAGCTCACTGCCTTTTCTAATTCGGATTGGGCTGGATGCCCCGATACTCGCAGATCAGTAACTAGTTTTTGTGTTTTTTTAGGTTCTTCACTCATCAGCTGGCGTTCCAAGAAGCAGCAGACAGTCTCACGATCATCAGCTGAAGCAGAATATCGTGCCCTTGCTGACACCTCACAGGAACTCCAATGGATGACATCTCTTTTTCAACAGCTCCCTGTGCAACCCCAGCAGCCCTACTTCATCTACTGCGACAGTCTTTTAGCTGTAAAGATGACAGAGAACCCAGTTCAGCATGAAAGAACGAAGCACATCGAAGTAGACTGCCACTTCACAAGGGATCAAGTGCTTGCCAACAAACTCAAAGTTCAACACGTTTCAACTACACTACAGCTTGCTGATCCGTTTACAAAAGCCTTGCCAGTTCACACCTTTGTAGACCTCATCTCCAAGCTAAACATGAAATCAATACATGCTTAGCTTGCGGGGGGGTATTAGAGTATAGGACTAGAATACAATTCGCTGTTAGATAGATGACCATATTGTAAATATACATAGGTAGTTGAAGAGTTAGTTAGATAGATAGACTATATAAGCTAGGATAATTTGTAAACCCTTTACGTTTTTTCTCTCAATCAATCAAGCTTCAGTGATTAATCAGAAACTCTAGCACGTAGTCACCGCCATCGCCACCAAATTGAATGTACGGAGTCGACAACTGCGCTTGCTCTAGTCGAAGTCGCTCCTCGATAAACCCCTTCAACAACTGGCAATGGAAGAGGGATTGGGGGAGGTGGTTGAGGGAGCGCCGGATTTTGAGGGCAGCAGTGGAGGCGGTGGTTGAGGGAACACCGGATTTTGAGGGCGACAGTGGATATGGGACCCACGACTCCTCCACCACCGGCATCATTGAGTCCCGACGACGGGGAGAATCACCTCTGTTCTGTTGAATCCAGAAAGCATCGATGGCCTCGCTACAGGATGCTCCGTTGGATTGGCAGTGCGGTGGCGTCAGAGCGGTGGATTGTCGGCTGAGAGGATGTTGCGGCAAGGAGATTTGCGACGATGGAGGAGGATACCAGAGCGATTTGGGATTTTTTTCCCCCAAAAATTACGCTGGCCACGCAGAGGGATTTGGGATTTTTTGTTTTCCTTTTTTCATTAATTTAATAATAAAAGAAAAGCCTATTTCCACCTAGTATGATTTTGGAGAAAAAAATGCTCATGTGGCTGGCCACGTAAGTCACGCCGTTTGCCCAGTCACACTTAACGTTAACAGCGTTAAAGAATTGGATGGAAGTGGCTATAAGTGGTATTTTGCCAAATTTGGCTATTATTGACATAAACACGAAAATTTTGGCTATACAAATGTATTTTGCCTAAAATAAAAATAGCCCAAAGAAGCTCCCAAGTCCCAACTATGCAAGCATGTCGGCAAGGGCTTTGAAAAGGAGAGCTCAAGGTATTGGAGTTGGGGAAACTCGTGAACTAGGAGACCACCACGATAGGGCTGAACAAATTTGAATAGTATAGGTTTGTTGTTCACCTCTTTTTTATTATTTTTTTCGCTGACGTTATGAAGAGAAATAATGATCGTTTTATCGATATTTTTTAGTGAACATAGAAAAAGGAGAGAATCAAGAAGAGGAGGGATCCGACTCCTGTGCAAAACTAACTAGTGTTGTGCTAGTTTCATATGGAATTGAGATTGTTAAGGTTTTATGCGGACAAATTCGAGCATAATCATTCACCTTATTTAGATAGCAACGCCATCACATCTGCATCGCAAGATGGTTGCAGAGGTCTGATGCCTTATGTCACGAGACCATGCATGGCTAGTCAATTTGGAGCACATACATGTATGGGTTAATATTGTGAACCTCGGTCATTTTAAAGCACCACATAACACATCTCTCACTATCTGAGTAAGTGGTCTCAAAGCACCTCAACCTTCCCATTCTTACGCAATTATGATAATCAGAGTGGTGAGAAAGTTAATCATAAAAAGTTTGTTGTATATTTTAGTTTGACTATGAACCATGTGAATGATGCTGAAAGGGGAACATTCTTGGTCTGGTACTCTCGAGGTAACTAATCACTATTTAGGCTTGCTATTGTTAGTGGGGCGATCTATCAAAATTGGATACCTTTCGCTTCGTAGTGGAGAAGGTGTTGAGTCAACTTCATAGAAGGAAGCAATGATACCTCTCTTATACAACAAAGGGAACTCTCGAAAGCCATGACTAATACTCTACCAATTGATGTTATGTCGTGTTTTGTCCTATCGATTTCGATAGGTCCAACTCTCGAATGACATTTAGCTTGATTTTGTTGGAGTTTGAAGCATGCAGAGTCGCTTGAACATCTTTATGTCTTACTACATTTGAATTTTACGATAAAATTTTGTCTCAATAGAGTCATCCAAGAACGGTTCGAGCTCAAACCCGAACCGACGAACCCATCTATCAATTTAACTTTATAGAATCGACTTTAGTGAGAATATTACCTCCCAACTAATCTTTAACACCTTAAATGATTGTTCATCATTTCTACTTCAAGTTCTTATTGTCAACTTTACGGTATATAAATAGAGAGCGATAACACTGATTCATCATTCCTTATGCAATATCTCTCTACGATCTAGTGTTGTTAACTTGTTATCTTGAACTTACAAGTCTATTGTTTCGTTTTGATGTGGATATTTGATTTTTGCAATGTATCGTTACTGTTATGGTATGCTCGCTAGGTTCCTTGGATGTGATCGAGTGAGTAATGTCAAACCTAAAATGACCAATGAATGGTTTTTACCAGCACATCAAGTAGCTTGCTTCGTGCATAATGAACATTTTGAAGTAGTGTTAGTTACACCTTTCCGCCAACGCTCCACCACACATTCAAGCAAACTAAACAGTCATCTTATAACACTATGAGCGGTTATCTTGCATTGGCTACCACAAGTAGGCTGTTAGGGGTGGGCAACGGGACGGGACTGGGTACCCGTCCCGTTTAAAACGGGTACCCATTCCCATTTGGAGAGAAAACCCCATCCCATATCCCAAACCCGTACGGGTTAACGGGTACCCATTACCCGTACGGGACGGATAACGGGTACCCGCGGGTACCCGTAGAAGGAGCCGTGTCATTTGCCAACATTGAGTTGAGGTTTACAGACACATGGGATGGTGTCGTAAAGCGGGGGAAAGTTGAGGTACTTCGTGAACGATGATCTCTTCTCTCGGTTCTACACTTCGACTATTTCAACATGTCTGGCCTCTCCATTCTCACCACCGAGTTTAGCGTCAAAGACTTTGATGTCATCGAGGAAAGATTCGTCCAAGTTTACTACGGATCGCTCTAGAATCTGATTTAGTTAGATACTTCTTTTCCCGGAAACAAAAACCTGAACCGTAACCTACTGGTGCAAGCAATGATGTGTGTGGAATTGTGGATATTGTTAATTGTTGTCAACCAATTACGTACCTAACCTTAAATTATTGTTTGGAGCTACAGGTTTTTTCTTAATTGGTTTGTTTCTGTACTAAGAGAACAATTATTGGTTTGCTTCCTTTTCTGTTTAATTTCTATGTTGCATTGTGGCTCTCCATATCTTGTGTTTCTTGTGTTAATTTATTTAGTAGTTTATCAATTATAAGGGGAGCGGGTAGTACGGGTACCCGTAATACCCAAACGGGTATTAACGGGTAACCCGCGGGTACCCATTGTTGAACATGTTGATCCCATGTCCCATCCCGTAAAAAATATTACGGGTATTTGGGTACCCGTAACTCTCAAAAAACGGGACGGGTATGGGTATAACCAAATATCCGTTTCCCATTGCGCATCCCTATAGGCTGTCTTTCTAAATGGCGCTACAAAATCTTTTTGCATTTGGTCTGGACATGACCATCTACAAAATACTATAAGGCAATGTATAAAAACAGGGTTTGCCACATCAGCCTCTTCTGAAATGGCCGCACAGTACGGAGGGCCTTTATTGTCAATTCCCAATTTCGTTTATGCCGCCGGCTGCCTCGGAGAAGTGGGTGTAAAGTGTAAACCCAAACTACATCGCTATGTCTCTCTCTCTCAATTTCTCTGCCCATCTTCTCTCTCTTGGCTTTTGTGGAGTCCGACCCTGAAGATTTCTCCCTCCCCTTCCTCACTCATCTCTTATCATCGCAAATGCAATGGGCACCCAATATTCAGTGGCTGAATATTTGGCCACCTTAGATGTGATTCCACAGCGCACCATGCCGTTATTTTCTCGATATACCTCTTTTTCTTCATATTGATTATCACGGGATCTAAAGAGACGAGATTGTAAGATCCAATTTCTCGATTGATTTTGGAGGAACCAACTTCTTAATCCATAAAGAGTTAGAGTTATCTTCTTATTCTTCCCCTTCCCCTGCATCAGGTTGCGTCGCTGCCCTGGCTTCCACATATCAAAGATGATGACTGCCAAATGGGCTAAAGCCCATTGTTTTCTTTTGCCATGTTATTACGTTTCGTTTCACTTCTGCTCTCAACTAGAATCAACATGAGGTCATGAGGCCCACAGCCCACTCGCCCCTTTCTCCCATCCCGTCCCTTCCGTCTTATCCGCTTGACTGTATTCATACTCGAGTCAATTAGCTCCCAGATTTAAATTTTTTTGTTACAGTGTAAATAGGAATCTCATTTTTATTTTGTGCCTCCAATAGCCTTCGATATTTATTTCACAATTGAAATAGCTGGATTGTTATTTAAAATTTTGGGTGATTATTATTGTCAAGCAATTTGATTGAGTATGAGTTAAATGATATATGAAAGAGAAGTTGAGTATGGACTAAGTTAAAAACATATTGTTCTAATCACTGGGTTATAATTGTTCCTTTGAGTTTGATGAACATGATATTTTTATACTTTCAATTTTATTCAATTAAGTTTTTGTTTTATGGTCTCTAGGTATTATGCATCCGAAGAAGTAGGATTGTTTACCTAATTTGAGCCTTATATAAGTTGATCTTATTGTGGAAAAGATCTTATGTAAAAAGATTTGACCAACCAACTGACTTGGTTAGTGATATTTAATATGTGTCTAGGTTGGATTTATTGGCTACCTCGATTATAATCCAATTAATTAGAATGAATTAGCGAGATAAAAGAAATATGGTCTAATTTCGAAATCCAACAATTTTAGTTGTAGATAAGTTAATCAAATAGACCTCATTGCTTATGACAACTGATAGTTGTTATTTTATTCAGGGCTCATACTTGACAATTATCATAACCGTAGGAACTTACATGGTAGTCACTATTAGGAGACTCAAGTATTTATAATAAAAAGAGTCGTCTGGATTGGATGCCTAAGCCTTCAAGGAACTAATCGTATAATTGAACTCCTTCGAGTCCATCAATTCAATTGTTGATTTAGCCTTTAACGCCCCCTCATTTACCTGCATACGAGAATTAGGATTGGCTGCAATGTCTTGGATTAATACAATTCTCCGCCAATGTTCACAGGTAAATTGTTTTATGCCTAACGGGCTCAATCTCCAAAAATGTTTAACAAAATCTTTTGGATGCAACCCAAATTTCACTCGGGCATTGCCAAAAAGAAACTATAAAAAGTGTTCTCCCCAAATTTTGCCAAAATAAGAAGCAAAACACACCATCACATACAACCCTTTCCTATTCCGGAGAGTTCCATGAAAAGAAAACAGGCTGCCAAAATGAGTACAAATTTTCAAATGCCAAGATAAAACTTCCCCGGCCAATAGGTCGGGCCCTATGCTAGTGACAAATAAGCCAAAGGAGTAAATGAGTCGAAGCAAAAATAATTTGAAATAAGAGTTATTCACATTAAACAACTATACATTCGCATATTGTGTAAACTCTTTTAATATGAATTTGGCACCACCTATCGTGCACACTATATTTGATCACAAATTTATGCAAGTGTTAGAAGTATGATCATATTTACGATCGTGAATAAGCCCATAAATAATTTCTTAATTTATGCTGATAAAGATTGTCATTTGACAAATATTAACCCTACTATAATGAAGATCCCCTCCAATTGCAAACCCTTGACGTAAAAAAAAAACTGACAAATTTACCGTGGTGGTGCTCTACTCACCTATTATTCATGAATGTAGATCATGCAAACACCCACCAACCACAACATTAATGTTGATTGAGTTGCCCACATTGCTCGGTGCCTTGTTGTAGCCTTCGATCACGATTTGGGGCTATGAAATCGCAACTAGAAAAAAAAAATTACAAAAGTTGTCCAATTTCTATGAGCAAAATTGGAAATAATGAACATGCAGCACGGCAGCAAGAGTGGCAGTTTCCCAGAGAGAAAAAAATAAACCCAGCTGGTCCAGCTCACTTCTTTGTTCTTTTCCATTGGAAGGTGAAACACATCAGAACCTCTCTGTTTCTTTCTTCTACCTTTCCTTTTCCTTTCCGATTTCCCCACTTCTTCTTATTTTCATTCCAGGCCCCATTTCCAGACAGTAAATAACAGAACAGAGACACCAATTACCAGTGCAATCACCCATCTTTTCCTTACTTACATTTCACCCCCTACTATTTACTTTCTGAACCCCTAAACCCTTTTCCCCCTTTCCGCTTTCCCAACTTTCCCCAGTTCCCATCTCTTCTCTCCAGTACTCTCTCATCTTTTTCCCATGAAAAATCGAACTCTCCCTTCCCTAACGCCTCCGTGAACCTCAACGCCCCCCCTCTTTCCTTTCCTCTCCCATATCTTTCCCGCTTCCCTTCTCAAATGGCTCCCTTCTTCTTCTTCTCCGCCGCCGCCGACCGCTGATCCCCCCGCCGCCGTCGTCATCAATCAATCACCATCATGCTCTCACCGCAGCCGCTGCGCAACGGCGAGACTCCGTCGCCTCACCCCCGGATCTCCGCCCCTCACTTCCACTCCACCCTGTCCGTACAGAAGCTCCGCCGATTCAACTCTCTCATCCTCCTCCTCCGCCTCCTCGCCTTCTGCTTCTCCCTCTCTTCCTCCATCTTCATGCTCACCAACTCCAGGGGATCCGACTCCCCCTCCTGGCGCGACTTCGACGCCTTTAGGTCAGTCCCCCGCTCTTCTAATTTCTCCTTCCCAATGTCTTGTTTGGCTGCCGAGAAAAGCAGAAGGAAAACATTTCAATTTCAATTTCAAAAAAGATTTCGCGATTCCCGCTTCCTCGAGCCGCAACCAAACAAAATACAAGCAATAAATTAAAGCCGGAAATGAAACTCTTTCCGTCACTCTTTCGCAGATACGTTTTCGCGGCGAATGCGATCGTGGCGATATACTCGCTCCTGGAAGTGGCGGCGTCGGCCTGGGAAGTTCTCAAGAGCGCGACGATTTTCCCGGAGGTGCTCCAAGTGTGGTTCGATTTCGGCCACGATCAGATATTCGCTTACCTCCTGCTGTCGGCGGGCTCGGCGGCGACGGCGCTGGTCAAGACGCTCAAGGATAGGGACACCTGCCGATCTTTCAGCGCCTTCTGCCTCCAATCCGACATCGCCATTGCCCTGGGCTTCCTCGGGTTCCTGTTCCTAGGGTTCACCACCTTGCTCTCGGGTTATCGGGTCGTCTGTTTTGTAATCAACGGCTCTCGTTTCCATCTCTAATAGTT
Source organism: Linum trigynum (assembly GCA_964030455.1). Classification (NCBI taxonomy): domain Eukaryota; kingdom Viridiplantae; phylum Streptophyta; class Magnoliopsida; order Malpighiales; family Linaceae; genus Linum; species Linum trigynum. The sequence goes on from OZ034816.1 coordinate 6,204,476, forward strand.
AATGACAATAAAAAGGTTCTTAAGAATAGGATTCTGATTTTGAATTTTTTTTCCTCTCTTTGCTTTTAGTACCATATGTGAGTGACTGATGTTATGATGGCATTCCTCCTTTGGTACAATATGATTCAAAGAGATAATGATTGTGTTCTATTATTGATCAAGCAAAGATTGTCGTAATTCATTCAATCGACGAGTTCTTCGATAAAAAAAATATAATTCCACCTAGATTCATAATTCTCCAACTTCTAATCCTCTCATAAATATTTCTATTAGACTTTTTTCAAAGAATCCTTCTCAATAAGTGGCTAATAAACACAACACAGACTCATGGTCCACTAGCAATGGAATTTTCTAATCTGAATTATGCTGTTGACTTGTCAGTTGTCACCAATTACCACTGATGGCATAATCTGTCATCAATCCATCAAAACTAGGGGTTAAGGGAGATTGGTCAGGCAGCCACTTGATAAGAAAGAATTAATGGGAAGATCACTTTCTAACCCTTCCCCAGACAATTACAGACCTGCAGTGACCATAACCAACCTGGAAAGAGTTCTATACCGAAGTTCCGGTGACTGCAATAGTGATACATCAACATCACAGAGAATGTATGCATGTACAGAAGCAAAGAGATTGTCCTAAAATGTGATCTCCCCAAAAAGGAGTAGTGTATGGTGAAACTGTGATGTCTTGAAAGAGAATTCATATGATGCAATGGAAAGTTATGAAACTATTGGTGGTCCTGCATTGATTGGGATAATGTTATCTAGTAAAGGGCAGGCAAGAATGTTATCTAGGCAGCAAGGGACAACTTTTAAGCTGCTGTAAGATGTTCTCTTTCTCTAGTAAAGCTTCTTATCTAAACAGGATGCAAGTAAAGCCGACAAATCCATTCTCAGTTGCTGCCGTCGTATTTCGGGTCGGCAACGACGTAGTGGTAGGCAATCACCAGGAGGAAGATGAAGATGCCGAGGAAATTGGCGAAGAATCCGAGATCCTGGTCGTCAAACATCTGCAGAATCCAACAGCAAAACATTGCATTTACCAGAACCATAACATCTCAGGTTAACCATTCATCAAGCAACAAAATGTGCAAAGTAGCACATTCCAGTTTTCCCCACTAAGAAGAGTGGCAAACTAGTGTGGAAATTGGAAAAGCATGTAGCCCCCAGTTCAGACCACCCCTTTTCTTAGAGATAGATTTAACCCTTTGATAAAATTTGCCACCTTGCTAATGGGCAGCTTTTCAAGATTCTCATACAGTAAGAGTAGCTTTGATTCGCAACCCATGAAATCATAATAGCAAATCCCCCCAGAAAGAAGCTGCTGTAAACAAAAACAAGGCACCTGTCTTCTTACCCCAAAAGCTATGCGATGACATAAACTTGACAATAGAAACAGAAAAGTAGGGCTCAAGTCAACTTTAGCATTCAAGAAGGTTAAGCTCAAGCAAGAATGTGAATTGAAAAACTAAATAATATGTCCCTGTGCAAGGGGGATCCTTTCTCAAGAATTCATTAACATTTGATTCCCACCATTGTTAAGTCTCATGAGGAACTCCTATTACTTTGAGCTCAAATGAAATTCACTGCCATATGAGGTTTCCTGTCTCATTCGATTCTACGGGTTTTAGTTTCATGATCATAACAAAGATTCTCACACGAAGCAAAGAGATGCCAGATTTCAGGTATGGCACTATCAGGAGAAGAATAAACCAAGAAACCGATTCCAACACCAGATCTCTGATCTTAGACCCGGACGGCGATCCGCGATCGGCCGTCCGTGAAAAACAGAAATGAGAAAATTGAGAACTGAACAAATGTGAAGAAGGAAGGATCGATCGAGCTACACAAACCTTTTTAATAACGCGGGAGCTCAGCGTCTAGCAGCAGCTGGCAGGTGAGAGCAACTATGGCCGCCGGCGTCGGTGAAGGGAAATTAGAATCTGAAAACACCTTATCTCTTACTCGATCTGCTTCCCCCCTGAAACACTGTCGCTACTCGCTAGCGGACACAGCAGTTGAAATTGAAAGCCCGTCCGCCGCTACGCTTTAGTCAATGAATGGCCCATAATTACTTGGGTTGTCTTCTCGTACTGTTATGGGCCAACACCCGACCCAATAACAAGTAAGAGTTGTGTTTGGGAGATCTCGGCACATGCACATCCCTTTAGAACTCGGGATAGCTAAGGGCAATCAGCAATCCGGTTATGGTGCTCGTAGCTCGTTGTAAACTCGTGCTTATAGAAGTTGGACATCGTCGGATCATGCACCGTCTGTAACCGTTAGATAAACGGATTAGTAGTGCTAGTAGGAGCATGGATGCGCCCTTTAGTTTCTGTGAGTTGAGCCCTGAAAGCAATCAAGAGAGGGCAAAATGTTCCAGGCCACAGAACCTCGCAGCCATTCTCTTTCTCACCCATAGCAAATTCACATACATGGCTCAACTCAAAAGAACAAGATAGAACAGGCTAGAACCGGCAAATATGTGAATGAGTTGATGTGTTAGACCGACTTTTCCATCTCCATGGAAGGATCATAGAAACAGACTAATGTTGGATGAGAACTCCAGTATGATAAACCTAACTTGAACTTAATTAAAGCAGATTTAATACAGGGTTCGTTTGGATGAGGAATTGTAACGGATCAATTTGACACAATTGTCTCGTTTTGAGACAATTGTTAAAAGCCTTCTAGGTTTGGAGAATTGGCAAACCCTCAAAGTCTAGAGAGCTGCCTTTGATTCTATATATAGCAGTGTGTTCTGTTAGAACAGAATCACTCCAAAGTTAGCCAAGTGGCAGTATGCCATTGGATATTGCAAACAAAGTAACAGTACTTAACAACGGCTATTAAGCCTAAGTAAAACGCAGCGTTCAATATATAAAGAGACTATGAAATGGAAACGTCTTCAGAAACGTTTCTCTGGTGAAACTCCTTCTTCTTCCTTGTAATCCAGATAGCTTTAGGATTCCTCTGCAACTCCATTCTTCTCTTCACTTGGTTGACACCCCCCTTCAAGTTGTGACATCCTTCAGGATTCCCAACTTGCCAAGCAACTCCTGGATGCGCACCCTGTGGAGACCTTTAGTGAAAATGTCAGCCAATTGGTTAATTGTACTGACATGTTGCAGTTGTATCAAACCATCCTTGATCCTTTCTCTGGTGACATGCATATTGATCTCGATGTGCTTTGTCCTTTCATGAAACACTGGGTTCTCAACAATATGGATTGCAGACCTGTTGTCACAATAAACAGTCACAGGTAATGGTATTTTAACACTCAACTCAGCCAATAAACTTCTCAGCCACTCAATTTCACAGACCAATAGAGCAAGAGCTCTATATTCAGCTTCTGATGACGATCTGGAAACCGTGGTTTGCTTCTTGGACTTCCAGGTGAGTAATGATCTTCCAATGAAAGTGCAATAGCCTGTGGTGGATCTTCTGCTGTCAGGACAGCTTGCCCAGTCAGAGTCACAGAATCCAGTGAGTTTTAGTTCTGCCTTGCTACTGAAGTAAATCCCTTGTCCTGGAGATGTTTTAAGGTATCTAAGTACCCTATGTGCTGCTTGTAAGTGATCACTGTAAGGATCTTTCTGGAACTGGCAAAGTTGCTGCACTGAGAAAGTAAGATCAGGCCTAGTGATTGTAATGTAGTGCAACCTTCCAACAAGCCTTCTGTACATCTCAGGGTCTTCCATCTTGTTCTCTTGTCCTGCTGCAAGCTTTACTTTGGGGTCAGATGGAGAAAGGAAACCTTTAGCTTCAAGAAAACCAGTGTCATTCACCAGTTCCATACAGTACTTCCTCTGGCAGACAGATAAGCCTTCTGCAGTCCTTGTCACTTCCAATCCAAGAAAATATTTCAGAGGGCCAAGCAGTTTAACTTTAAATTCACCACATAATGACCTTTTTATCTGGTCTATGTCCTTCTGTGCATCTCCTCCAACTATAATATCATCCACATAGACTAAAATCACCACAATCCTATCATGAATCCACTTGGTAAACAATGAGTAATCAGATTTGGACTGTGAGAATCCATTCCTCAATAAGAAACCTGTCAGCTTAGAGAACCACTGTCTAGAGGCTTGCTTCAATCCATACATTGACTTTTTCAATCTGCAAGCCATCCTTGCATTGCTTGAACCTGGTATTTCAACTCCTTGGGGTATCTCCATGTAGACTTCTTCAGTTAAGTCTCCATGTAAGAAAGCATTAGAAACATCTAACTGCTCAAGAGTCCAATTCTTAACTACTGTTATTGCCAACAAGGCTTTCACTGAATTGATCTTAGCCACAGGTGAATATATGTCAAGAAAGTCAGTTCCATACACCTGAGTGAAGCCTTTTGCAACCAGCCTAGCCTTATACCTCTCTATTGTACCATCTGGCTTCAATTTGAGTTTAAAACCCCATTTGCTCCCCACTACATGTTTATCTGGGGGCACTGGTACTATTTCCCATGTCTGATTGGCCTCCAATGCTGCAAGTTCCTCATTAATTGCTCTCCTCCATTCCAGAACTTGAATAGCTTCTCTATAACTTCTAGGTTCCACACAAGTCAGAATACTCAGTGCATAAGCTTTATCTGCTGCATTGAGATGTTCTAGATCAAATGTGACAGAATGCTTAGTCACAGTAGCTCCAAAAGCTCCAAACTGCAATTGAGGATCCAATTCACAATCTTGATACTTAGCAGGAAGGACAATTTTTCGTGTGGGTCTACCAGTAGGTTCCTCATATGATGCCTGTGGTTCCAATTCAGGTTCCAGTTCTGAACCAGGTGAAAAAGGTGAAGTAGTAACCCCCTCAGAACTACTACTGGATGAATCCCCCTTTGAACCACTGGCTGAATCAGGTATAGGAGGTGGTGTGGTAGTAGGAACTAAGAGTGGTGGAGCAGGAGTCACCACAGGGAATGAAGAAGAAGGCAGATCAGCATCAGGGGAAGGTAAATCAGAGGTGTCTGATGAGCTTCGAAATGGAAGAATTGATTCATAAAAGACTACATTTCTGGAAACAAAAACCTCCCTGGTATGCAAATCAAGCAACTTATATCCTTTAATCCCAACTGGAAGACCAATGAAAACACACTGTCTTGCTCGAGGTGCAAACTTAGTTCTACCACTAACTAAGGTGCTGGCCTAGCATAAGCACCCAAACACGCGCAAGTGACCCAATAGAGGTGAGGTCTGGTATAAAACTTCATATGGGGACTTGTTGTCAAGGACTGGAGTAGGCAATCTGTTTATGAGATAGGTGGCATGCAGAATGCAGTCACTCCAATAGGTTAAAGGAAGTCCTGACTGGAATCTAAGGGACCTAGCAACATTTAAAATGTGCTGGTGTTTCCTTTCTACACGTGCATTTTGTTCTGGTGTCTCTATACAAGACATCTGATGTTCAATCCCATGTTCCATGTAAAAGTCACACATGTTAAACTCCTGACCTTGGTCACTCCTTATCACTTTAACACATTTACCAAACTGATTCTCTACAAGTGTGCAGAACCCTTTAAGAAGGGGTCTAGCCTCACTTTTGTGTTTCATCAAAAACACCCACACAGCCCTTGAACAATCATCCACAACAGTCAAAAAGTAAGCATATCCATCATAAGAAATCACAGACAAAGGCCCCCATATATCAACATGAATTAAATGGAACAAATCATGTACAATACTGGTGCTAACAGGAAAGGGTAATTTCTTATGTTTGGAAAGGTGACAGACATCACAGTGCTTAAATTTAGGACTGGTTACAGAGGGATATGTTTGTTGTAACAAAGAAGTCCTATCTTTACTAGGATGTCCTAATCTCCAATGCCATAGGTCTACTTGTTGAGGATGGAAGTTGAAAGAACTAGCTGCTTGAGGTAGTGGAATAGATGGCTGGTCTTGTTTTGGTTTGGAAAAGGTGAGCTGGTACAGGCCTCTACTCTCTTTTGCTAAACCAGTCATCTTCTTGCTTAGCAGGTCCTGGATTTGGTAGAAATCAGATTGGAAATGTAAGGCTAAAGGATGATCATGGGTGAGTTTACTAACATATACAAGGTTAAAGGAGAAACTGGGAACAAACAGAACATTGTATAGAATGAGTCCTGAAGGTAATCTAACAGTTCCTATATGTGTCACAAGGACTTTTGTGGCATTTGGTAGGTAAACAAACATACTGTGAGTCACTCTATGCTCTATGAAAAGGGATAGAGAGCATGCAATATGATCTGATGCGCCTGTGTCTAGAATCCAAAAGTTAACAGGATCTAGGTTACTATGTTCTGTGTGTGAGGAAAGGATGAATTTACCTGAGAAATTTGGGAAGGGAGGTAGATATTGGGACACTGAGTAGGCATGGCGTGAAATGGAAGGTGAATGAGGTGGTGAAGGGCTTAGGTTAGCACCAGTTTGCATCATTAGCCTAAGTCTGTTAACCTCTTTAGGAGTAAAGGCTGCCACTACCTTTGCTGGACTTACAGGACTACCATCTGGTGTGTCACTGTTATAACTCACCTCAGTTGGTGAGTCTCCTGAACTGGCTTGAGAAACTGACCCTGCAAACTTTGATGCATTAGATCCTCCAGAACTGCTACCATTGTCAGCATCCTTCTTTCTCTTAGCCCTCCAACATTCATCAACCATATGACCAGGACTTTTGCAATAAATGCAATATTTCCTTCCCTGACTCCTTTGTCCTGATTCTTGAGGTTGATTCCCTGCTGCTAAAGCAACACTCTGAGCCTTCTTTCCAGTACTTCCCTTCTCAACCTTCAACTTTTGCTCATATTGCAGCAAATCGTCAACTGCTTCTGACACAGTAGGCAATGGCTTCTGTGCAAGCAATTGGCTCTTGATTATCTCAAAATCTGGGTTAAGACCCCTCAGGAATCGAATCAGGTAGTCAGCTTCTTGTCTCTCAGTGTAGGCTACCACTGCATCACATGGATTTAGGTTTCCTGGAGCACAGTTGCAGGGCACAATAGGATTGAACTGCAGGTACTCCTCCCATAACCCTTTAATTTCAGTATAGTATTGGTTAATGGTTTGAGTGCCCTGCTTACACTTGTGAGTCATCCTCCAGATTTGTTATTCTGATGGCATTTGGTTTCCCATACCTCCTCTTCAGTTCATCCCACAAAACTCTAGCATTCACATGACTCATAACAGATCTCCTTAAATCCTTGTTCAGGGAGTTAAGAATCCATGACAACACAGCAGTATTACAACCATCCCACAATAAGAAATTAGGATCTGTTCTAGCTGGCATAGGTATAGTACCATCGACAAAACCCAGCTTGTGTTTCATCTTCAAACCCATTATCACAGAACGACTCCACATAGTGTAGTTACTACCATCAAAAACCTCAGACCCTACAGATTGATTTAGGGCTTCATTTGGGTTTAGGTAGTAAGGATTACCGAAGGTTATGACATCGTTTCTGGCTCCAGCAAAGAGTTGTTGTTGCTGCTGCTCATCAAACGACCCAAATTGGAAAGCATGAGGACCAGACCCATTTCCCGCTTGAGCTCCTTGAGAGGTGTTTCCCGAAGATGAATTTGGACGACCCTGGGAACCCGGCGGCGTGTTCATGGCTGCCCTAGCTGCTTGACCGCTCTGATACCATAAAAGCCTTCTAGGTTTGGAGAATTGGCAAACCCTCAAAGTCTAGAGAGCTGCCTTTGATTCTATATATAGCAGTGTGTTCTGTTAGAACAGAATCACTCCAAAGTTAGCCAAGTGGCAGTATGCCATTGGATATTACAAACAAAGTAACAGTACTTAACAACGGCTATTAAGCCTAAGTAAAACGCAGCGTTCAATATATAAAGAGACTATGAAATGGAAACGTCTTCAGAAACGTTTCTCTGGTGAAACTCCTTCTTCTTCCTTGTAATCCAGATAGCTTTAGGATTCCTCTGCAACTCCATTCTTCTCTTCACTTGGTTGACAATTGTACCAAATTGCCTCGTTTGCCAGCAAAAAATTTGGATGGATCAATCTGCCTGAAGTATTTTGAATTGATCCGTTTTGAGTCAATTTCAATTATCTGGAGTGGGGGCAGATAATTCGAATTGACACGTTTATACAACGAGAGTACGAGACAATTGATCGAATTAACTCATTTCTATATTGACCCATCCAATCAACCCCACAATGCCATTGTCATGGTAACCACGTGACTGGGGAGAAGTAAGAAGATTCATTGACTTAGACTGTTCTCACTTATATGCAGGAAGAATCCCCAACTTCGTAAAAAAAAAAAAAAAAAAAAAAAAAAAGAGGAAGAATCCCAAACAGTGATAACAGAGCATTCAATCACAAAACTTCAGAAAGTTTGACTACCCAGACAAAGAGTTGCGCTAACAACTTATGTAAAAGAACCTCGAAGTGTCCAAGGCTGAGAGTTGGATTCAATTGTCGCTGCAACGTGAAAAAGGGTTTCATTGCTTCTGGTCCTGGACTTCATCTTTCTCAGCAGCGGTGTCAGCAATCTCCACCGGAGGTAACGTCTGTGTCCATGAAGATAATTCAGTTAGTCGAGCATTTTATCGAACAGGTGGTATGCAACTTGTATTTCATAAAGCAGGAGAACAGGAGCTGGTGTGGGACTTACGAGATCAGGTTTATAGATATTGTGCACGATGGTGGCGCCGGAGAGAAGAGAAGCGATGACGACGACGCATGACCAGGCCAGTGAAGGAGTGCCTGTTGGCGGCTTCCCTGCTCCAAATTTCCTGTTCATCTTTCCCCGCTGTCAATGTTTACCAGCTTTCCCTCGCTGCTACTCAATTAACGCAATAGAACACAATATGCTTCGGCGCAAAAATAAACCAAAAATTCAGGGGTTCGGCTTAAATTAAAATAAAAAAATTACACTAAAAAATAATGGTGTGTGGCTGCTGGGATTCGAGCCCAGGTCTCTACGGCCACAACGTAGAATTCTTACCACTAAACTACAGCCACAAGATATTCAAATTCTTGTTTTTTGCTATCCATCATATTGTCTTTAACAAATTGTTCCATAGAGCTGTTAGAGCATACCTATACCATGTTAGATTAGATGCGACCTGATCACATCAACAAACCACACAAAACTACCTCTTAATTTTCTTTTAATTAATCCTTGCTAATCTCAAGTCTATTAATTATGATGATTTCCCGTAAACAATCGTTTGCTAGTGAATACTAATCGCATTACACCACATGTTTTGCTTAATCACCGAGATTAATATCTAAATCATACCAACCCTTTTCTAGACGATCCAAATAGTGTCAATTCATGTGATGTCCGAACAAGTTTTGCCTAGTCAAGAATTAGTATCTATTTATTCGCCAACCAGTGTGCCATAAACTTGCGTTTTTCACCAATCGATTGTGTCATGATTCCAAGTTAAGGTCACTTCTCTACTCCAACTCTCCAAGTTTTACCTCGAGGCATGATGAGAATATCCCTGGGTATCTCTACCAATACCATCCATTTCCTTTCCGTAGCACATAAAGCCAAGCCCAGATCTGTCCTATATGCGGCAATCTCAAGCCGTTTTGTTATAACAACTTCCTTTCACGTTGCATCTGTTGTTACTATTAACATCTCAGGAGAATAATAATAGTAATACATCAACAAAACATTCAGCACCTTCAATAGACTGATCTCAACAAAATTGTCATGGTTAAGTATACGACTGATATTGCAGTCAATTCCTAGGGACAATATCCTCTTGACATATTCGAGGAAGCTAGACTTTCGGCGGCATGAGGTTGATCTCTAAAAGCTTCTCTGAGATTGTACAGCTACAAGAACAACCTAATCTCAGTTGGTACCCTCATATTTCGGGTCAGCCACCACATAGTGGTACACAATCACCAGGAGAAAGATGAAGATGCCAAGAAAATTGGCAAAAAATCCAAGATCTTGGTCGTCGAACATCTGCAGGATCCAACAAGAAGCACTGATCAGAACTAAATCACATCTCTGCCGACTGCCAATCAAACAACATACTCAAATATTTGTCTGTCCACTAAAACATCGCTGCAGTATCCACCCCTGATAATGGCAGACTAGACAAGTAGAAGTACATGTAACTCCAATACAGCCACTGTTTAGGCATAGAGATATTATCAACCTGGTTCCTCGGAACACCAATTCCCTACTAAGTTACTTTGTTCAGTAAAACCTGGATGCTATTGGATCCTAACCTTTCTCACACACTAAACGAGTTCCAGAACTATGCAAACGACTTAACAGAAAACAAGACAAGAAAGACTTCGGAAACGAAGGCCTTAGGCATCCAAGTATCTCTGGTTGCCGAAAGTCATGATTTGGCACTTAGTTAACAGACATTTCATCTGACTGTAACGTTTCAGGTTCCACAAAGTTTGATTTTACATCGACTAGACCCTAAAAACAGGACTAGAACCAGCAAATCCGAGCCAGCAAGATAAGCAACTAGCGCTCAAGAAACAAACTTTGGACAAACAAATCCGGGCCATAACCCATATGTCAGCCATTTGCAAATACTTGAGAAAAGTAACAGCAGACCTAAAGAACAACTTTATCAATTAAGGCCATTACCACTTACCAGTTTGCCAATTGACAATCAGATCAAGGAACAAGAATCCAGAACAAGAAGGGATTCAAGCTGGCCATCAAAAAGGACAAAAGCAACCGTACGATCACACTGGGATTTGAACAACGACCTTTAGATTCGGAGTCTAATGCGATATCCGCTTCGCTATGGTATCTACCGCGCTCACCTATCTCATCCTAACCAGTTTCCATTTTGCAGGTTCACGATACAGAGAATGAATCAGAATTCATTCAGGGGAAAAGCAATAATAGAACAAAATAAAACCTACTCCACCAGATCTCTGATCTCAGAGCCGGATCCGAGATCGGCCGGCCGAATGTAAAAAATGAGACTAAACGAGTTCGCCGAGGAAGAAAACAAAATGACTAAAAGAGAGGATCGGAAGACATACCTTAACCGGCTTAGTTCGTCGGGAGAGGTAATCGCCGAAGTAGCGGTGGCGATGAGAACGAATTGGGGCGGTGAGGGGAAACGGCAGTTTCTGGACTCTTTCACTTTCCGCGATCCGTTCTGCTTCCGCAGGGTTTAGCAGTCTAGTAGCAACGGAAAGTGACACCAAATGAGTTTTTATTGTTTTATGGACCTCAGCGTAGATTCGATTCAACGGCCCATTATTGGCCCAACCATCGAGAAAGTAGGCCCGTGAAGCGGTGAAGCTACCTATTGAACCGGTCACTAGATTAATGTCTAACCAGCCTCCAGGGATTCCTTAACCCGACCTGCTCGACTAGGGGTGGATACGGTTCGGTTATAATCGGTAACCGATTGGTCGGTTATCGGTTAACCGAACCACCATCTCCCCTTACTGACGATAATGCATCGGTTAACTAATAACCGAACTGCCACCCCTATGCTCGACCCTGCCCGATCCTTCAATACCTCCCACATAGTGGGTGGCCACATGAGACTGACCAGCGAACATGAGTACCACTTTTGTATTGGTCTATCATGTTCCTGTCGATTCTCGAGTTGTTCTATTTTGCTTCGTCTTAATATCAGATTATATTTTTTGATTTTTCTTAAACTGTATTTCAATCTCGATAAAGGTCCGGCTAGATACGGGAATCCTTCTTTGGATAAGTTAGATGCATTTGCTCGAGACAATAAATCTCTAATTTACTTTGGTTTATTTGCTCGAGGTCAACACATTCTGCATAATTCACACTTAGTCTAATAAATCGGCATTTGAATACCTACACATTCCAATCCATTGCCATGCTCAACCAAAACTCGTTTTTCTCTGCAAAGACTACGTTACGATAAATTCGGGATTAAAGAGGATAATCTCTTTGATGATCTTATATGATTTTGCGCTAAAGGGTTGGGTTCACATTTCTCTTATGAATGGTGCATGTTCGGCGAAGGAAAGCTGGATTGGATTACCAGTTAATCACAAATCAGTCACGACGTTAATTGCTTTTTGAAGCCTTTAACATACTAGCGTGGCCCCGGCCAGTTGGCCGGAGGAAGATGAAGTATGAAATTTGATAATGTAATGAAGTGTATAACTTATTATTGTATAGTTTTTTTTGGGAAACTCGTGATAAAAATAGTGAATTTTAGTAGGAAAGATACATGAATGATGTAATGAATCAAAAATCGGCCTTATGAACCAAAATCAAGTACATGTTACCTTTTGAAACAATATTGTTTCTCGTAATATGATGAGGTGGAGTAAGTTTTATAGAAATAGAATTCTAGAAAATCGAATAAAAAATCGTCTATCCCGTCGTTTTCGGGAAATGGGCATCTCACAATCGTTGCTAGCTTTTACTCGGCCCGTTGCTTGATTAATTTGCTTTATAAAACTTTCTTCTTGTCGTCATTGTGCTTTCTGGTTTTTGTTAGGCCATGATAAAATCTAAGAAAATCAAGAACGAACAACACGATTTGGGATAGGAACCGCCGTTGTCGTATCCCTAGAAAATGGTCGTAAACACAGACTCACCTGCCAAACTGGTTTGGATTGAGATTTTTATCGGGTATTAGGAAACCATGTGATTATAAATTAGACTTAATCAAAACGGGCCAAAACTTAAAATTCAGCATGTTTGACCGACCCATGCCAAATTCTAATTATTCTTTACTTTTAAACTTTCTATTTGAAAATAAAAAATAGTGAAAGAAAAGAGATGGCTGCAATTCGCCATTTGCACATCACTTATTGAGGAATAAAACCATAAAAATTCAAAAGGAACTGAAAATGTTTAGGATCGTTTTAATGTTTAAAATAACCAAATAGATCGTTCTGTTTAGTTTTTTACTAACAAATACCAAACGATTACCTATACAAAACACTATAATTTGATCATTATGATATCAAATAATTATATAGTATATATTTGAGATGATAAAAATTGGACTAATTGGGTTGGTCGAGGTTGAACCATTGAATAACTTTAAAATACATTATATTTTAGCCACTAAGATATAAAATAATAGCATAATATATATTATGCCAGAGAAAATAGTTTGTTCTAGAATGGCAAACCAATGATGTTTATTTGTTTTACTTGATGGTCAAATCTCGTGTAGGTCAGGCCCATTCAACTCTTTTATTTTATGGTTAGCGGTTAGCCCATTAGATACCATGCATTAGTATATTGTTAATTTTTTTATTTTTAGCAATAAAATGGAGTATTGTTTTTGCCTTCTCATATATATTTTATCACCACGGAGAAATAAAAGGGCTTAAATAAAAAAATTGACACTTCTGGACCCGTTTAAATTCACATGTGTACAGTAAGTTGGCCCGTTCCACAGAGGAAAGAGAAAAAATTGACACTCCCTATTCTACCCTTCCTACAAACGCTCCTGGAGCAGGGAATTTGAAATGGGGGAAGGGTTTTTTCCTCCTTGCTATTATATGTTTTTTATTTAAAAAAATACAACAAATGTACTTAGGGGTCGTTTGGAAGTTGCGATTGTTAGTGTTGTATTTGTTAAATACATGTATTGTCCACAATACAACATTTGGAAGTGTCAAGTTGCAGAACAATGCATGTATTGTTTTGTGTGGGTCCCACCAACAATCAACAAAAATGAGGGATTGTACAATCTCAACTAAAAGTTGAGATTGTTGTGATTGTTGGTTTAATAATTGAGCACCTTTACTTTTTCCAATTATGTCCATAGTTCTTTTTGTTTTATATTAAAAGTGGAGGACAAATATGACATTTCCTTATAAAGTAACTTTATAACAATCAATTCATAAATTATAATCCCAACAACCAAACAATGTAATTTCAAAATACATCTATTGTATCAATGCATGCATTTATATCATAGTGATTCATAACAATACAAAGATTTAACATACGCAACTTCCAAACGACCCCTTAGTATGATTGGTTATGATTCTTGCTTTTCTTTAAAATGGACATGGTTCGAATCCCAATACGTGTCTTTTTAATGAATAAAAAAAAGTAATGTCTTTTTAATGAATAAAAAAAAGTAATTGTGAAGACCAAAATGTCCTTCCTACTTTCACTCTCATTGCAGGAAATTTGAAATGGGGCTCCCGTTTTTTCCTTCGGTGTATTATATTATGTGTAGATTGGATTAAGATTATTAACCCATACACGTTTGACTGAGTGACTGACTGATGGAGATTTGCCTCGCTAGGACCCACCACAAACAAACCTGATCTGTATCCGCCGTGGCAGATAACATCATATTTACGGTTACAATCTGACGGATTAAACTTCCCCACACGCAACTAGCAAAGCCAGCCACAATCACGTGCCTCTCTGCCTAGTACAAGTTTCCGTTTACCCACCGCCCCAAAAAATTACCGCGTAAAATCAAACGCCGGTTATCTATCAGACGAGCTATACATATGACGTGGCCCATATCCATGGCGAGCTCATACCATATAGTGTAAATATCGCCACAGGGAACCGCTCCCCTCCCACGGAGTAAAATCCGGGGACGGAATCTCTAAACATTTAAGCCACAGATGATGTTACAACATGTCAACAACTCACGACGACGTGGCGTGTCGTCATTGGCTCTGACCAGACAAACACCGAAACAAAATAAGAAAAGAAAACGTCTCTCTCGCTGGCGGATTCTTGACCCGAACCGAACGGTGACGGTGCAGCTGACTTGAATAAATTCAGTCATTTCACAGTCTGTCACCTTCAGAACTCGTACTCTTGATCCAGATATATATATATATATCTCCCTTTTTCCGAGCAAGACAGAATATAAATTCTCTGTCTCTGCAGAGATACAATCCGACTGGTAATTGCTTTCACTCAATTTTTTTTTTGAAAACGCTTCTAAGGAGTTTCTGTTTTTTGTTTTAAGATTCAGATCGGGTGTGGGTTGTCGTTGGTTTGAAGCTTTCGCTTCGGTTGAGGATGCTTTCCTTGTTTTTGAAGGTTTGTTTGTCAATGATGTTTGTTGCTGCTCTGTTTTCCATCAACCGAGTTTGGTGGAGTTGTTAGTGTGGTTGATTAGTTTTTGCTTTTTTTGGTGATTATTATAGTAGAGTCTAATTCATTGCAGATTTGAATTTGGTCTTATATAAAGCTGCCATCTTTCTGTGTCATTGCATCTCACAGCCGAAGTTTTTATTGATTCTTCAGATAGTTTTCTGATCTGGGTTTTGAATTTCTTAGGTTCGTTTTCTGCATTTGATGGTTGCTTGATTTGGGTCATTTTAGTGGAGAAATGTCGTGGGGGCTGACGGTTGAATTTGGTAATGTGTTTTGCTTAGGGTATCAGAAAATTTTGACTTGCAAAGAATGGCTCAGTCCAATGGAGATCACAGCTCTGCAGCTAAGCCACCACCAACTCCTTCTCCCTTGAGATTCTCCAAGTTCTTTCAGGTAGAATTTTTGTGCATTGGATTTGGATGATGTTTGTTTCTTCATAGGTGGATCTTAGATTAAAAGAAAACTGCGAATCATTTTGTGGCAGTCCAACATGAGGATTTTGGTTACTGGAGGAGCCGGGTTCATTGGCTCCCACCTTGTTGACAAGTTGATGGAGAACGAAAAGAATGAGGTAATATTAAGGCTTTCATTGATGGCATTGAACTACGCCTCTTGTTCACTGTTCAAACACATGGAACAATGTAACTTAATGGGCATGAAAAATGTCTCTGATTCTTGTTTCTCTCAGGTGATTGTTGCTGACAATTACTTCACCGGCTCAAAGGACAACCTTAAAAAGTGGATTGGTCATCCGAGATTTGAGCTAATCCGTCACGGTAACTACTTACTGTCTTTCAGATTGTTTATTGGCACGGGGGAATGCATTACAGAAAAGTTCTGATATCGATTCTCGATTTCTGTTCTTGTCTTGTTCAGATGTCACTGAACCTTTACTGGTTGAAGTTGATCAAATATACCACCTTGCCTGCCCAGCTTCTCCCATTTTCTACAAGTACAACCCTGTAAAGGTATAAACAGTATATGACAGCTTCATAAAGCTTGTGTCTTTGATCTCCTATGAGACATTGTTGTTCAAGATATGTGTGCTCTCCTTTGACAGACCATTAAGACAAATGTGATTGGTACATTGAACATGTTGGGGCTTGCCAAGAGAGTTGGAGCTAGGTAAGTGGTGGTGATTTTGGGAATCCTTTTGATAATTTCCCATTCACATTATAAAGTTACTTGAATGAAAATGGTTGTTCATTCATAGGATTCTGTTGACTTCAACTTCTGAGGTTTACGGTGATCCCCTTATTCATCCTCAAGAAGAGAGCTACTGGGGAAATGTCAACCCCATTGGTAATTCAAAATGTTTATATTCTTATGTTCAGTGTAGAGTTAGTATGTATAGCATCCATCTAGCCTTAGGCATTCCTACAAATTATAATTGCCTGGTCATTTTACTGAAAACTATAGGAGTCAGGAGTTGCTATGATGAGGGCAAGCGAGTAGCAGAAACTTTGATGTTCGACTATCACAGGCAGCACGGCATTGGTATGTGGCTGGCTTTGTTCAAACTTTTTGTTGTCTGGAGTTTATAGTCAGCCAATTGTTAACTAATATTTGATAATAATGTTACCAGAGATCAGAATTGCCAGAATTTTTAACACTTATGGACCTCGTATGAACATTGATGATGGTCGTGTTGTCAGCAACTTCATTGCCCAGGCTCTTCGGTGGGTTTATTTTTCTTGATACTACCTCTCAGCCTTAACTATATGCCCTGCAAGACTGCAACTGACCACCAAATTTACTGTCATGTTTTTTCGTCTAGCAACGAGCCCTTGACTGTTCAAGCACCCGGAACACAAACCAGAAGCTTCTGTTATGTCTCCGACATGGTACTGCTGTGTTCACTGGATTGATTAAATAAAGTTTGGATTATACTCTCTCTTTTGTGCTTCTTAAAAACCGACTCTTCATGTGTTAAAGGTTGATGGTCTTATTAAGCTAATGGAGGGAGAAAACACTGGACCAATCAACATTGGAAACCCAGGTGAATTCACCATGATTGAGCTTGCTGAGAATGTCAAGGAGGTTAGTTCAATCAAAGCCCTTTTACCAGTCCTGCTCTCCAAACACTTTAAATGGGTTTGTATTCACAAGTTCATTCATCCTGTGTCATGTAGCTCATCAATCCTAAGGTGGAGATAAAAATGGTGGAGAACACGCCTGACGATCCTCGCCAGAGGAAGCCGGACATCTCAAAAGCTAGGGAATTGCTGAAATGGGAGCCCAAGATCAAGCTGAAGGACGGGCTTCCACTAATGGAGGAAGATTTCAGGTTGAGACTTGGTGTCCCCAGAAACAACTGATTGAGAGAACCAAACGAGGCTTATGCCTGCTTGCTGCGTTGGATGGAACTTCGTTTTCCTTTTCTTCTTTCATTTCAATATATATTACATGTTACTATGATTTGTTCAAAGCTATAGTAGTTCATACCGTGCTGCAAGTGTCTTTTGATGCTTTTGTTTAATCTCTGTATGGTATTATCATAAGTTGATCATAAATCGAAAATTATTGAGTTCCCCTTGTCTCTACTGCTTGTTCTTGTATTGTTATTAGTAACGAAAGGGTAATAGCACTTTTAAACTTAGGTGCTCTCGAGGAAATGGTTGGTGTCCTTGCCATCTCTTTGATAGAGGCTTCATGGATTCCATATCCATACTCTGCTTATTGCATAATCAAAGATAACGATCAAATCAGAAAGCAAAGGCCTTTAAATGGATTTTGATTGACACAAAAAGGCGCATTTCGATTGATTATCAGATTCAATGTCTTTACTTTATAGCGAAATTTTTTCACACCAAAAGATTATTTGTATTACCCAGAAAATAGAAGATAAAAAAAGTTACATGACTGAAAATAACTAAGAACATAAATTACACTCTATACAAAAATACAATAAAAGACTTATTTTTTACTTGAGCAATTATATTAGTACTAAGAGTCTATGACCGAAAAAAAGGTTAATACTTAATATCTTATTTTGGCCCGAACTACGATTATATAATCAACTTTGGCCCGTGGTTTCAGAAATTAACATCCTGGCCTCAATTATGGAGCATATAGACTCAATTAGCCTGACACATGGTTTGAGCGTCAATTTGAATGGTCAACACTGTTGACCGTCAGTAAACACGCCATGTCATTGCGTTGGCAGCCTAAAAATTATTTAAAAAATCAAATTTAAATTATTTTCCTAATTTCTATTATTTATTATTTTCAAATTAACCAAAAAATAAAATTTTAAAAATATAAATAATATTTATATTTTATTTTTTTGGGATATTTTAAAATTATAAATTTTATAAATTAACCAAAAATTATCAAATTTTATAAATTTAAAAATATGATATAAATTATATATTTAATTTTTGTATAATGTTAAATATATAAAATAATTTGATAATTTTTGGTTAATTTATAAAATTAATCATTTTCAAATTACACAAAAAATAATAAAAAATTTATTTTATGTTTTTTATAAATTATTTTTAGTTAATTTGATTATAAATCATAAAAATTAAAAAATAGTTTGAATTTGAATTTTTTAATAATTTTTTGGCTGACGAGTCAATGACATGGCGTGTTGACTAACGGTCAATGGTGTTAAGTCTATATGTTATATAGTTGAGGCCAGGATGTTAATTTCTGAAACCACGGGCCAAAATTGATTATATGGTCATAATTCAAGCCAAAATAAGGTATTAACAAAAAAAACATGCTCCTGAGTCTGAAACAATATGAAGGTTCCTTTGTTTTAACAATCACATCACCAATTAAGTGAAATGTCTAAAGTAGAGCGTTGGACAAAAATCATATAAGCAAAAATACTAGTTCTTACCTTAAGTAAGAAGTATGATAAAGAATTTGAATAAAGTTTTCTGGTGTTGTTTGTTTCGTTCTTTTTTCTTGTTTTTTTTTTTCTTGTTGCTTGTCGGCGTGCACTTTTTGTTCTACTGATTGTTGAACTTTCTGTTCTTGTTTTCGTTTTAATAAAATTTCACCATTATAAAAAAAGAATTCGAATAAAATATGAAGGAAGTGACTTGAAATAGTTGGTTTGGGGTCGGCGACCATCATATATGAAAGTAAAATGGGGGATGAGAGTCACCGAAATTCGAGGTGTAATACATGTAAGCGTTTGAAAACATGAAAGTTCACAAGTGGGTTTTTATAGCAAGATCAACTTTTATTTCAATAGCGAAAAAAGAAATTAAGGTTAAACACTTTTTAGAGAGTATAAGAAATTAGATCTAGAATATCTATCCAGTTATCTGGGAGAGATATTTAGTCAGAAAACGAGTGACTCTATCAACTCTAATATTAAACTTCCTCGACACACCCTTGACCTTAATTTGAGAATTCATTTTGCATATTGAAACCATTAATTCTATTCAGTCTGCACCTCGCCAAGGCTAGCTCAGAGAGTCTTGAGATAATGATTTAACCAATACTTAACCGTCTAACTGAACCACACATTTAGAGCAATATTTTGTGTTAATTTAAGACTTATCTATAGGTTAACGACCCCAATACTTAGCTTCAATTGGGATAGAATAAAGTAGAGTACCAGCTCGCCCTTCACAGTTCACGCTTATCTATAGGTTAACAACCCCAACATTGGCAGCTCAAAGTTGCTTAGAAACGACCCATTACAAGTAAATCATCATTGAGTCAGCAGCCACATCGGCATTCTGTTAGGGTTTTGGATGGAGATGGATGGAAATGGCGGTTTTGTTATAAGTGTAAGCTTGTATCACCAAATCGTGCAAAATGAAAGTTTTGTGACCGTTTTATACAAAGTGATAAGTTGTGTGACCATTTATACTAACTACTCATGATTTGTACGACGACATCAAAATGTATAATCTCAAACATTTATGTCCTTCCAACCTTGCAATAAGATTTCTTTTCATCTTGTCAAATAAATAAGGCAAAATACACTTGCATAGCCAATACTATCACCTTTGTGCCACTTATAGCCACTTTTGGAGATATACCACTAATAGCCACTTTTGAAAGATGTTGTGTGCCAGATATAGCCATTTCCGTGAGAAACTATAACAGTGTTAATAACATTGTCAACTTATTTGACGGTCGGTTGACGAGGCGCCAATTCAGCGAACACGTCAGCGACAACTAAGCAAATAGTGACACGTCAGCTTAATAATTTATTTATTATTAAAACAATCAATCTAAAAAAATTAACCCTTATATTCCCACCTACCCGATTCGCATAAGCCTTCCTTCTTCCCCATCTCTTGCCAGAAAACGAAATTAGGGTTCTTCCCAAATTTCCTCTTGCCCATGAATATCTTCCACATTCTGATCGATTCGTCTATTACTCCTCACCATTACCCACCAATCTTCTTCTACTTTCTGAACGGTTCGACGATTGCTCCTCTTCCCCAAATCCCACCTTCTCTGCCGATTCGCGACCCCGGAATCGGGATTTCTCCTACCTAGAACTTCACGCGAAGGTACAGCCATGTCGAAGCGATCATCTTCCTCAACTTCGACTAGCATCAATAGCCGAGGGGCAGTACTCCGTTGGCACAAGAATAGGGGTGGCAATTTCAATCCAATCCACCAATCAAATCCATCAATCCATTAAAAATATCCACCTATTCCAATCTATTTAAATCCAATCCATTTTATCCAAATCCAATTGGATTGGTGGATTCATGGATTGGATCCATGGATCATTGGCAAATTACAGTTTAGTACCTATAAGTTTTATTTTTTACATTTTGGTACCTAAAATTTAATTTTTTATACGAAAAATATTATTGGAAAATAACGTTTTGGTACCTAAAATTTTTCATTATGACATTTTAGTACCTAAACTTTTTACATTTTACATATTGGTCCTTGGTTGAGGATGTCATTTGGATTCATGGATAATCCACCAATCCACTTGATCCAATCCATGAATCCACCAATCCATTAGATCCATGGATCCACCAATCCACCAATCCAATCCATTTGCCACCTCTACACAAGAAGCCATGTGTGGTCAATACATTCGGAATGGAAGCGAACCCAGGCAGACAGTTCTATGGGTGTCCATTTTGAATGGTAAAGTGTTTAGAGATGGCTTTTGCAATTGTCATTGATGTATGTAATAAATTGAATGCTAGTATGGTGCAGGACGAAAAGACTCATTTACTGATTTCTCGAAGATGGGAATAAGGGTGGGTGGATTCGAAGAAGTGGATAAGACAGAGTAAAAAGGTGGGTGGGTAAAATTAGGGGTTCTCGGTTTTTTCCCCATTTTGTGTAAAACTCAGGCGGGCCACGTAAACCTCTCCGTTTGTCCAGTCACACTTCACATTAAAAGCGTTAAACAATTGGACGGAAGTGGCTATTAGTGGTATGGCCAAAAGTGACTATTAGTGACACCAAGGTAATAGTTTTTACTGTAAAATTGTATTTGCCAATAAATAAACAACAATCGCATGCTTCATACTAGAGGTGGCAATTTCAATCCAATCCACCAATCCAATCCATCAATCCATTAAAAATATCCACCTAATCCAATCCATTTAAATCCAATCTATTTGATCCAAATCCAATTCGATTGGTGGATTCATGGATTGGATCCATGGATCATTAGCAAATTACGATTTAGTACCTATAATTTTTATTTTTTACATTTTGGTACCTAAAATTTAAATTTTTATACAAAAAATATCATTGGAAAATTACATTTTGGTACCTAAAATTTTTCATTATGACATTAGTACCTAAACTTTTTACATTTTACATATTGGTCCTTGATTGAGGATGTCATTTGGATTCATAGATAATCCACCAATCCACTTGATCCAATCCATGAATCCACCAATCCATTAGATCCAATCCGTTTGATCCATGGATCCACCAATCCAATCCACCAATCCACTCTATTTGCCACCTCTACTTCATACCATTGCCAGTATCAAAAGGAAACAGGACGCCGACGGGCTAGAAAATCGCCTGAACGCGGCTAAAAAGCACGGCAGCTTTGCTTCAATAACGGAAAGAGTGTGTCTGTCTTGGGTCTACTTGATTTTGGCGTACTGAATCTGGCAACCCTGAAGCTGGACGGAAGCCTCGGTCCGATTCCTACATTGATCCACCAGCTTCCCTTCCGCCTTCCCCAGGCAAGCGATGCTCCAACAATGCGGCGCCGTCTCTGCAACTGGCGCTGCCGGAGATCGATCCCGATTTGCCATCGGGGAACTTGCAGTTCTTGTTATGACCCCCGCCCTTCACGGGCGTCACCGCACCCAACTCCGTTAAAGCCCCGGCAATGTACCCGACCGTCTTGCCGTCGGTAGCTACGGTGCCGTTGCAATTCGGCCCGCTCACAACGTCCAGGTTTGCGCTCCTTCCCACCGCGATCGATAATCCCAGCACCACCACCGTCGCCACCACCACCGCCAAGTTCCCCACGGAGTAACCCATCTGCCTCGAAAGACTAGAATGAGAATCAACTCCCTGATAAGCACAATCTCTGTGGATTTGGTGTTGGTGGTGAGGAATTAGGCAACTGGCTGGATTGAATTTATAGGCTGCGACTGGGGGCGCAGGACAGAGTACGAAATATTGCTGCGGAAATTCGTAGGCTTTGTTGTCTGGATATTACAATTCGGTCATTTGTTTGATCGACGGGGACGAGTGAGTGCGTAAAATGGAGAAAGACGAATCCGCTCGGAGTCCGGAATCGCACTGGCCGTTTTGTTTTGGATTGGTTTCCTTTCCTCATCAACAGGCAACAGCATATATCTGAAATTCCTTTGGAGAGCTCTAGTTCCTTACATCTCTGCTCTACTCTGTTCTGTATAGGATCCTGTGGTTAAGGCACATAAAGGCATAGATGAGCCGGCTACGATCTCAATCGAGGAATTTTACAATCCTTCATAGTATCACTGCTTTCGTTATAAAAAAAATTCAGTTTGAACCTATACCTTTTCATACAAACTGAACCTATACTTTTGACGATTTAAAGGACTAGATTTGATGATAGACAACATAGTAAGTAGAGGGGGTAATTTGATAAACTTGCATAGTTTAGGAACCTGAAATGCTCTTCTTACTAGCCCTTTAAGCAAGAAACCAACAGAAATTATTAAGTTCTCAAATTCTTACAGCAATAACAGTCGCCTTTAAACAAAATGTCGAAGTAGACATAGAGCCTAGAGGAAGGGGGAAAAGTGGATTCCAAAACACCACATAAACAACAACAGCCTGTATGTATATCCACAACCCTAAGACATGAAAAGAAGAATATTTTCCCTTTTCCATGGGTATGAATAGAAGGATATTGGACACAAATCACACAATGAATAAATACAATAGTACATATTTTTCTCTTCTGGGTGAAGAACAACAAACCTTCGTCGGAGGAGGCATGGAGACGTTCGACAGTTTAAGTAAGCTTTCGCCAGATATAACCTTTGGAAGCAGCTAAAGATTTCACCCTGGGGAACACGAACCCTGTTTTCGGTGGGATACCATCCACGAGCGAATTCTCGTATATCTCTTTGCATTCTTGCACCACCTGTACTCCAAAGCAACAGCCATAAACCCCACATTCAAACAACATAGATGAGAACAAACTCCACAGCTGCAATGCAATGAAACTCCAATATGCACTGGAAAATCGAGGATACTACTCATGCATGGATGTTTCGTTGAACAGTCTATGAGATCTTATGTGCATACCTCTTTGGCATCCTTCCGAGGTATACCCTCTCGCAAGGCAACAATCTTCTCCACTACGTCAGGCTGCCCAACAAAACGAAAGAATAAATTTTTAGACCTTGCCAACTAGAGTTTTCTCTTTTGGGCTTTGCCTGACTTTTTTTGAGCAAACTATGAGAGTACTGATGGAGAATAGCAAAGAGGGGTATGCACCGGGCAGTCTGGTTGATGTTCCAGAATATTTGTGTACACAAGTGTAAAAGTATCCAAGCTCTCCGCTGAAGCGAGTTCTCTCAAGTCACTCATTATCCTCACTCTGTTCTCCACTTTCTGGTGCAAAAAACAAATTAAAATTAATAATAAACAATGTAAGCTGATAAATCTCGAAATTGATTGCTCAAAGATCAAAAGGCAGCAGCACTTACAGAGACACTAACATACTCGCGGAAGAAGTCCATGATCACCTCTTCATCAAGCCTCATCCTCTCTATGGTCTCTTCTTTTATGTAGTTTTTCTAAAACCATGATCACAAATGACAATAGAAACTGGCTTAAACAGACTAATAAAAGAGAGCGTTTGGAATCCCGCCCTTTCTTTATCAACGGCAGATATATGTTTGTGCAATATTACTACTCTGAGAATAGATCCGAACCTGCATCATAAGATGATCAACATAAACCACCACTGTCTCCTCCACACAAGCCTCCACAAATCTCCTAAACGATCTTTCCTCGATATACCTACCGACCAAAAATATCACGAAATCATCCAATTGGCCTTCTTCACATAATGTATAGATAATAAGTTGATCAACCTATTGCTAATAAATGAATCATCTAGAGTGACAGAAAATGAGCCCTTAACTTATCATAACTAATACTGGTTAACTGAGAAAACACAAAGTTCCCATGAACCTTATAAGTTCTTCTGCCGACCTTTTTTGTTTTCTTCAGAAAATGGAGAAGCAATATGATATACTTTGTATTTGAAGTCAGATCCATCTGATGAATGGTTTGAATGAGTAGATTTAAATGTCTCATGTTTCTTTCGTATTAATATTATATAAACTTTGCTCAAGAGTTCAGAGTGATATGTTCCAGCATTGCAACTGACATCAAGCAAAGAGTTATCCGGTGTGGCTTGGCAGGGCCTAATTAACTAAAATGCGAAGAAGATTAGGGTGGCCTCAGAATCAACAAAATTCATAGCTAAATAGCCAAACCCAGACATAGCCCAACTATTACAAGCTCAACTCGGAAGCAAGGAACAGTCAGAACTATGCTTTCGCACAAAGACTGCAGGGTATTGAACAGTGATGTGGAAACACCACTGAAATGCAATGAGGGAACTTACATTTTTACGTCTGCAAAGTAATCACCAAATGTCGCAACAAGGTATTCAGTGACCTGTCCTTCTGACCAATCTGAGACATTGAAAGCCCAGATTCAGAAGCAAGATATAAACAACACCCAAACAAACAGCAATTCATAAAGCTAAGTCCTTGCTCATTCTTAGAAACAGTATAATGATTGCCTGATTATAGCAACATCAATCACTCCCTAGGACATAGGGTGCAATAACCGTCGAACAGAGTTGTCTTACTGAGGTACTGTTTATCCATGTCTTACTTAAGAAAACTTCAGTATATATTGATCGAAGCATGAAATCATATAAAAATCCTGACAAACTTGAAGCCGAAAACATTTTAATTAGCAAGAAAAGAACATTTGCACCATCTACTGAAGCACACATCTGACTTTTAAATATGCAGATTTACAAGCCGCACGATAAGGTTGCTCACGGAGATTTTCTGGAAGCCCAAAAGACCATGGTCGCAATTTCTGAAAGCTTTATATCAATCAAAAGATCAAATCCTTCAGACAGTCGCTGAACTTATATAATACTTTCGAGTGAGCTCTTCCATAAGTTAGTTGTATATGTTAGAAGGGCCATCGATCAACCCAATTATTTCAAGGTCATAGATGGCTGGTACCCACACATCATTTTTTTGTTAGAGATGCTTCAAGAATTAGTTAAACACCCAACTACCAGGTGCTAGCTGAATGTTCACTGTTGACAAACATCGTCAGTCACCAAGTAAAATTGCAATCTAGTACGCTTTTGAGGCAGGTGAGTCAAATTAGACCTAGCTCCTCTTTCCTTGCCTATTAATTTGTGTTCAAGTCAAGGCCGGACTTCGGGTTCTTTCCCATGCTGACGTCAAGCTCAATCTCTCCTAAGCCGGGATGGAGTGAGCGAGTCAGGTCAAGTAGATCTTAGGTTGTAACTTGATCATGAGCGAATTTTTTGATGTTGCACCCACGAAGTATGGAAAGTGCCAAACATTGGGAACTACCCGGGGAGGAGTTAGGAACAGGAACACATCCATTTTAGGTTCTATCAATTTTATAACAACTATCTTCAACATAATGCTTCGTTCGGTTATGTCCAGTCAGTTCAAAAAGCAAAGTTTGAAGCGAACGCCGAAAACACTTTCTACAATTACAGAGTTAATCAGTTACTTTAGACTTTTAGAAACAAGACCGGTCAAGCAGTACTAGCGTACATCATAGTGATGACAGCACGAAAATAACTAACAGATGTATGTATCCGATTCAAGGTTAACGTAATCCAACAATTCAGTTCAAAGAGGGAACAAGGAGGATATCATTTACCTTTCTGATAAAGCTTGACAATCAACTCTTCAACCCCTGGATCTTCAAAGATCACTTTAACTGTTTGATGCACTGCTTCCTACAAATACACAATTTGCACGAGAAATGCCAGATCAAAATTCAATTTCTCAAGTTAATGTGGCATTCAAAATAATACAAACATACATCCTCGCATATGATGGCATAACCTTGGAACTCTCCATTTCCTTTACCCAATAAACATCCCGCTCTCGGTTCCATCAAAGCCTCACAGGTCCATTTATTATATATTCTTTTAAGTTTAACCTTTACTCTTCTCATGTCCGGTTGACCTGCTAAACTTTGGCATGCTCATCACATAATTCCTGAACCTTTTGCTGGATTGCTAATCATTTGAAGAGCACATGCTGAGTAAAATGAAACCTCAAGGGACCAGGTTCCTTTCAGCAAAATAAAATATTTTGGAATAAAAAAATGTGCAACAAAAGCAATTCTGATCTTTGTACCTTTGCGACCTCCAAGAAGCCTTTACAAGTATCTTCAAAATTAACCTGTTCAAAGTGAGGACACTCAGTTACAGAACCACCAAAAAAAAAAAAAAAAAATCCCTGAAGAGCACATGCAAGTTCAGTTTCTATTATGCTCCTTTGTTAATTGCCTTGTCACATTTGTTTCATGAGCCTCAAAGAGTTAACCTAGTGGTCATGGGTGACGAAAAACATCCAATGGAACTTAGGTTCAGACCTTGGGGAGTTGGGGTCAACATTAATCTATCAAACAAGTAGCATCCCCTTCATGACACAAATTACACAATCAATATATTACTACTGTAATAAATCTTATGACTAATGAGTAATGAAGAGGCTGGCAATTGGTGTTCAAATATATCATGGACTAACTTAGGCCAGGCTTCGTAATTTAGAGGACAACTTGTTGAAGTGTGCATGACTTTACCCGCCAATATTTCTTTATCCATAATGCATATGAAATTTGCTGCATATAGGGCTAAGTAGGAAATTATGGGATATATATAAATGAAAAAGTATTCACAGCAAACACATTTTGAAGTTGATGTAATCAAGACAGAGACCTGCTCAGCATAATTCTGTGGAAGTGCTTCAATTATGCTTGTACTAAGTTCCATTGCGAGGTCGTAGCAACGCAGATTGTTATTAATCTGCAGAGAATGGTAGTTGTGAGTCAACCGCACACAGAACTTATCATCATCAAGATCAATAAATAACATAGGTCGTTGTGTACCATTGCACACAGAGGTTCCAAACCGATGTCAGAAGCTGGTTCTTGGAGCCTTTTCTTTTCAGCTCCTTGAAAATCTATCATTACCTAAGGAACACCAGTAAATAATGCAAATAAAAACGGGACTCCATAGGATTCAACATAAATGACCTCAAATTGTATATATAGGAACACAAATAGTAAAAACAAGAAGAGAAACACAAAGATGCAACCCTAAGCACCTTATAACTGAGCTAATCAGCATTGGCTCTAAATTTAAACAGTTGCACTTTGGTTTCTACTGGATGGAGGCTAGTTTCCTTATGAGTATTAGCAACAGAAGACCTTTTTGTGAAGAAAATTACGAAACTTGCAGTGAAACAACTATTTCCAATAATGATATATTCCCCCTCAGCTCTCGCCAGTGGCTCCTTCCAAAGGTTGAAAATTGAATTTTGTAAATTAGCGAGGAAGATCAATGTAAGACTTACTATTCTAGTGGTTAGAGTCAGAGATGAACCAAACATGTATAGAAACTCGTAATGTAATCCAGCTAACTCTATAAAATTGAAATTGACTTGCCTGAATAATAGCCAAAGAAATTCTATAAAGCATGACATCAGTGCTATTGTCCCTAACAATTTGAACTTGCTCCCCAAGAATCCTGAACAAGTCAACAGCAGCTGGAGTGTACAACTTTCCATCCTCTGTTTTCTTTGGAGGCTGTACTTTATCAGCTTCTAGTATATTCAAGTACCATTTCTACACAAGTAATGCAATTGATGAGAACCATAAAACAAATATATCTCACTTCACAATTTTAGTTGTAAGGACAGAGATTACCTTTGTTGTAGCTTGCATTCTCTCAACATAAGAATTCATAAGGGGATCCATGGCACCACTCTCTGAACATACTTGTGCCAAGGTTTCATCGACACCAAGTCCAATCAGATTATCTTGGTATTCGACCACCCAACCTGTAACCTAGTGGTAGGAAATAAAAATTGTTACCTATAAAATCGACAGGACAAGAGCAAGCCTCAATGAAACTTCTTTTAACAAATAACAAGAAAAACACCAACAATATACAGAAAAGGCCATAACTTGTTTCCCAGCAAACTGCATACTCTAGAGCAGGTAGCTCTTAGTTTCCTAAGATGAATGATGAGTTTTTATTGTTCCGCATATGAGTGCTCCCCACAAGGGATGGCAATGACAGCATTTCAGTAATATTGCATTTCCAATCGATATAAAATTGAATACATAAGTAATATATATACCAATACTAAGAGACCAGGGAACAGAAAAGGAAGTAGCATCCATCTAACAGCAACCCCTATGCTTGTGATTGTGAATGAATGAGGAAAACTTAACTACAGAACACTAAAGCAAATCACAGACAACAATGGCAACCAGCTATTTAACCGCAACCAATAAATAATGCGTGATCTATGTTAGATGATGACATTTAGTTCAAAAATTGTTTTCATATAGTATCAGCAGTCTCTTGAAACATTCTGAGAATGGCATTCACCACTAGCTTGAAACTCTTAATCCTATGGCAAACAGCATAAATTCCACCAATCAAACCATTGAAACAATACAAACGTAAGTGCTCAAAACAATCAACAATTGCATATAGCAAGGAGCCACTTTGAGATTTAGGTAATGTGATAACTATTGCAAGACTCTGGTTTTAAAGCACTTCACACTAAAAGCAAAGACAAAGGAACAGCCAATAACTGCAATTGAACTCTTATGCTAATCTACATTTCACGAGGTCAAGCTCGTCAGGTCTCTTAATCAGCATAAATTAATTTACAATTCAGTCAAGATTAATTGCTCCTCAGTACTATTTCTTATACCTTCAAAATCTCTATATTTGTGAGTTCATTGGCTCTGTCACTGAGCAATCGGAGCATCTGAATAAATCTCTCAGTATACAGATTCACCATGAGTTGGAATATTTCATATCTGCAACAATAAGAAATGCAATACATGAGCATATGACTTAACTGACAAGCAAAGGAAATAATAAGTAGATGATATTAGCTCCAAAAAGCTATTCCAACGAAATTAGTGTAAGAAACCTTTTTTTTTTTTTATCTTTTCTTAAAGGTAGAGATGCATCTTACTTACATCAAATCAACTGAGAGAAGGACTTCCTATTCACAGACCGTACTGTGACACAAGAAATTTCAGCCTGGTGAAACAGGTTGCCACACTTAATTTGTGAGAACCTCTTCACTAGGTAGGTGCTCAATTTTACACTTAGTGTACTGCACTTGCACATTTTCCTCAGTTCAGGATGTAAAGTAACCTAACCCAATTGACAACCAGGAAACAAGAAAGGAATAAGGGGGAAATGTTATATATACTACACTGCTTGTATCTATCATATGTTTCACATAATGAGTAACGAATTCCCCATTCTTATAGTTGTCTCATACATTTTTTCTTCTTCTAAGAATCCAAAGGATGCAACAGTCGCTTTCTCTTGCAAACATTTTGTCCCGCAAAGCAAAGTCCAGACAGAAGTCTAACCAGCTGTAAATAAAGTACTCTCACTAAAAAAAAAAAATCTGCCCAGTGGAGGGAAATACACTACTTAATCATGCAGAATGTGGAGCTCAAATAATAAGCATTTGAGCTTTAATGTTCTGATAAACTCATTAACCTTTCTTGTGATTCCACTGACAAAGAATGTCATGTGTCGCTGTCTATGGTCTTATATCGCAATCTTACTACCACTAAGAAAAGTTGGTACATAATAAAGCTAGCATTTCTGCACAACTACTCGAAGAATCATGTTAATATGCAGGAGTACCAGAATGAAAATAATCTGTCTTACTTGCAAACCCCACAATTTGTACCAGCAATGTAAGGGGGGAAAAAAAAGAGAATACTGGAATAAGTTTGAATAAGAAATCAAGGTACACAGAGAAAAATATCAACTGCGGAGGAAGGACAGAAGTAGCAAACGAAAGCAACAGACAGTTGAGTGATATAAACCTTGGAGGAAAACAAGGAGCCACAAAGTCATAAATGTCTCCAAGCTCTTCTCCAATCTGAAAGGAAAGTGCTAACTTCACTATTACTCGGCAATAGTTAAATCTAATAACAACGAAAGCATGAAAAATTCACTATGAATCACCTAGCTAAGTGCAAAACAATGGGCACAATGATGATACCCACTAAAGGCAACATGACAGCATGAACCCATCCAAGCAAAAATAGAAGTCTCGTGTACAGAAACCTAAACAGGGAGAGAGTATGAATGCAAATGCTTGTGGAGGAGCATATAGAACAAACATTTGAAAGAAAACTACAATTATGCAGAATTATTCTAAGGTAGACTTACATGACAGTGGAATCCTTGGGTTACATCAGACGAGTGGACTACTTATGCATAAACAAATTATGTATCTTGGGCTAAGAAACTCAGACTATACTAACTAGATCAACACACTAAACTCTACAAGAATCTGTTAAGATAACTATGTAGGGGACTCAATTATGCATACCGTTCGAGCTTCTTCTAAAGCAGCTTTCAGATCCTGGAATACTAGCTGCATGATAAACAATGGTTAGACAAAGAATTTACAGAACCTAGTCGTGCAAAAACAACTCAATTTTAGAGACCTCAGTCAACAGCCTGTTAAACCGTTCCTCCACCGCTTTCCCTATTGCCTCATAGCATTTATCCTTATAACCTTTTCCCTGAGATTTTACTTTCTGTTGGGTGACATTTTTCACAGCTGCTGCACCAGTAGTTTTTCTGCTTCATCACAATTAATCCTTAATCAGTCACACAGCCATTTCAAGAGGAAAGGAGAAATGCAGCTTCAAACTGTCAGTGTGATAGAATTTCACAAACTGGACATCAAATGACTTCAAAGTAGGTACTTCGCTGATCGACGAGGATTAGCAACTGGTGTCACCCCGTCAGCTCCTTCAGCTTCAGCTGCCTCCTCCGCAATTTGTTGATCTAGAATTTCTTGCATTTCAACAACCCTATAACAAGGTAGGAAATAGCCTTCATTAGAATGTTTCAGATGCATGTCATGCAAATACGTTCAACCACCCTGAGCTTGACCTTCTGCATATTTCAGACCATTTCACTTCCAATCAAGAAGAGATATCTAAGAAACGGATAATACAACGGGTACCAAGAGATTTTGTGGAAGGGCTAGGAGCATTTCTACCACCTAGTAACTCTTTGTTTTTAGAATGCAAGTTGCAAGGACGGCTATCAGTTAAGATAGTTATCAAGGCTTGTATAGTGGCTTCAAGAAGAAGATCAGCTAAGGTATCGTAGGGAATCAAAAGTTGCTTCCAGCAGTACTTTCTTACTAGCATATAAAATCAATTTTCCCCCTTTTTTAATAACACAATACGAATTATGAAAAATTAACGGCTATTTCTATCAAAATGACTCAAGCATTTAGATATGAAAAAAATCTTGCCACACAACATACCTCAAACCACGAACCAGCGTTTGTGGGCTGCACAAGAAAGAAGAACATGATTAATCGACATCTACAGTGAAAAAATTCAAAGCATAAAACTTGCATTCACAAGCAGCCCTATTTGATATTAGCAAAAGAGAACAGTATATCAAAAGTTAAAGACAAATAACCTCAACCAGACACAGTGCTCTCATATCAAACTTGAAAAAATGGTAAATATCCTAATGGAGAGACTTCCATTGAAAGATGCAAACAAAAGAAAAACACATTAGTAGGTTTCTTGTGCATGCTTTTGAAGTTTATGCTATATCTGCAAAAGATGGGATATTGACAGCTCATATGCTAATTCCACAAGAACACACTGGAAAACAAAGGGAAAAGGTCAAAGAACCCTTATGATCTACCTTTCTTTTGCAAGCTTGTAGTAGTTGGCTACATGGGCCCATAATGTCTTCTCAAAGTTCTCCCAACTCTGATCAACATCTTCAAAATATTCCCTAGACCCAGAAACAAGAATAGGTGTTACCTCTGCCCATAGGAATCAGCCAATCAACCTCAACCCAACAAATGTAACCATACTGCATGAAGATCGAAATGAAGGCAAAAGAGAGACTAGTAAGGGAAAAAATCATGAGAAAGTTAACTAGCTCCAGAAATTCAGAAGGGATTGAATTTGTCAGTTCTTCAGATGTTAAGAACTCAACCATCAACATTCAGAGACAGAGACTGCTTCTAGTTCGAGTTCACATTAAAATGTAAACATGGAAACTGGTTGGACAATTCCAATTGAAACCAAACCATATTATCAACAACTTCACATATGTTTGTTCCCTTCGAAATTTTAGTTACAGTGAACAAACTGCCATACCAATAACCTATTCTGTAAATTAGGAAAGGGGAAGTAACCCTCTGAAAAAATAAATGACACTGTAGACCTTCATCTACGAATAGGAGTGTGCCTTTACTATACTACTCAACCTAAGGTAATCATGTAAAATAAATACCAGTTGGAGCAGGACGGGACAAGGAGCCCCCCAAACTTTCGGTAAGGTAAAAAAAGACAAACCTTAATTTTCCAACCTCGTCAGTATGAGATTCTACGGCCGCCAATGCAAACCTTCGCTTCCCGTCGAGAGCTGTTAACCTCTATGACAAACAAAAACACCCCCAAAGTTTTTTATCTGGAAGAAAGTAAAACTTCTAGGCTAGAAACAAGGAAATATCAGTTTACCTCATAAGTATTGACAAGTTCCCTATCATCACTCAACGAATCTCGTGCCTCTGTTGCTTCAACAGATATTGACATCATACCCTCGACATCCTGAATTCATAGTGTAAGTGATATAAGAAGAATAATCTTCCGAGGGCTCAACATATTCAACATGGTTTATATTCCAAACAGTCGAAAGCGCGTCAATAAAAACAACTTCACCATCTCACAGTTTGCCAAACTACAGAATGAATATCCCATCCATCATTTCACCATACAGGCCTCAAGTGCTAAAGTTTTTAAACTTACATAATTGACAGTCAGTACATTGTCAACTAGCATACTGTAGTCTAACTTATTCGTCTGAATCTCAAGTGAAAGTAGAGATGTTGTGCGGAAATGCAAGAACTAAAAATCAATTAATTTGGAGTTGAGACATTGATGTACCTAGGGTTGCATTAAAATTCTTTAAACAGGGAAGCTGGAGCTTAAGGAGAGTAGAAACTAGGGTTTCTCATATGTAGGAAGGAATACATACCACCACATCAGTAGGCGAAAGGTCAGACAGGTTTGGCACCACAACTCAAAGTTGACAAGCTATAGAAAACACAGGACTGTGTCTTGCAAAACTCTGAAAATTTCATATTGATTCTGATGTCTAAAAAGAAGAACTGTTACTACAAAGCCTTCTTATACAGAGAGGCTGACAGAACAAGAATGAACTGCTACTACTACTACTAGGAACCGAGTCTTCTACGACCAGGAAATAAATACCGACTCCTGATTGGAAATATAAAGAGAAAGTTCCCTCAACTCAAAGACATCCTAAATCAATAATGGACAAAATGAATCATCTTCTCCAAATCCCTGTCAGGAAAGGATTGTTGCAGAAAACGTCTGATTCTGATATTCTGCATCTAACTTCAAGATGGAGAGCTCTTCTTGCCAATAGGGTGTTCTTAATAACAGCTGTAAGTTGACTAAGCTTATTCCGCGAAGAGCGGGGCATCAATTGCATCCCTAGGATGAACATTGTGCATATATCATCTAGATTCTCATCAGAACTTGAGTTTAGATTTAAGTCCACGAGGTAGCTATAAAAAACAAACCATTTTTATGAGCAATTCAACAGATAAGCACAGTCTTAAGGTTAAAGCCCAACATTACACAAGTGCCGGTTAAGTTCAATTTTAAATGCATCATGTAAAGCCAGTACCACTGTTAGTTTAGATACAAGTCTATAACCATAATGTATTTACAATTCATACAGCAGGAGACAATATATTGCACTTCAGTTTCCAAAATCCCTATCTTTCATCTACTTCATATCAAAATGTATATTGGAACCACACACACAGCAAAATACTTGAGAGAAAACCAAGTACAACACTGCAGTGACGTCAAGTAATTCTGTCCATCAAAAGACCATCACTCATAAAAGGAATTGATTCCTTCATTTCTGCAAATTCCAATTTTGTTTGAAGCTGTCTCACCTTCAAGGTCATGTTTAGGTTATTCCTCGCATTGCTAAGGAGCTTTATCTGATCGTGGTTGTCAATTAAGGTTTGACACTCTTGACAAAGCCTGATAAATTGGCACAGAATCAGACGAAACAAACCAGAAGAAACTAAGCTGCATGTTTAAAGGACTATTATAAAAAAAAAAAAAATCATGTAGCACACTGGAGCACATTCTAAAGCATTCTTAACAAGCAAAATAAAATAGTATTATGAGTCATACAGACAGTGTTCCGTTTTATCATGTTTGAACTCAAATCGAAGATTAGATTCTAAAATTGCATGTCATCTAAGCATACCTCTCAATGCCAATAAAGTTCTCACGAAGTTGGTTTATCGTCGTCTGAGATGAGGAAAGTGAGGCCAAGCCAGATTGTGCTTGTTCAACCTACATTTTATAGCACTGGGGCATTAAAGGCACAAAACATGAAAGATGAGTAAATATCAAATAATAATGATGCAATTATAGTATGTATTCCACCAA
Source organism: Linum trigynum (assembly GCA_964030455.1). Taxonomy (NCBI): domain Eukaryota; kingdom Viridiplantae; phylum Streptophyta; class Magnoliopsida; order Malpighiales; family Linaceae; genus Linum; species Linum trigynum. The sequence continues at coordinate 6,239,774 of OZ034816.1, forward strand.
TACCTGCTCCGCTACCATTGTACTAAGCTGAGCATCATTAGCCTGGAAATGTATTTAAATGTGAGAAATGTAAGATACATGGTATGAATTCTTTAAAGAAGAACACAAAGAAATGCATAAAGCAAGAAACCCTAATGAAAAATGCAACAATTAATCATAGTGATAAAACATAAGCAGACAATGAACCTGTTGCCGTGAAATATAATCAGCTTTGATAGAGGCAATCGACAGCAACAGCTCTGGAAGTGGTAACAACTTGGCAACCTCACGTACAGCAGCCTCCTTGGCTTCCACTCCAAGATCTTCGCCCATCATTTTTTTATCTGTAACTGTGTCCATTTGCTGAATTAAACTAGAGGAACACAAAGAGAAACCGCAGATGAAACTAACGGAATGTCATAAATTACATTGAGACCTTCAAAAAATGTCACAGCAAACTGTTTGTTCAGAAACTAGAAAAGCTTCTTTCCTCTCTTTGGTGAACTCGGTGAAGGTGAGTGATGCAATCGAATCGAGGTCCAGTTAACAAGAGAAGCTGATAAGCCCCCAGCTATCTCGTATCAAATAGATCTGCTCTCAGCCTTCTATCTTCCTCGTCAATCGATCCCTTTCTGCATCTCTCAATAGATTAATAATTTGGCTTTTGTGACTGAAAGCAGAGAACCTCCGCGGAAAGGATATTGACTCAGGAAACTAGAGGAACAGACGGAATCTAAGAACAAGTTTTTACTTGGGTAGATTTTTTCCTCTTACGCGCTTTAGACAGGCAAATAATTTTTGGAGAAAAAATTATGTGGCCGCATTTTTTAACTGATAATTATATACCCAACTCTGCTAATGCACAGCATATCATGTCAATTACCTAATCAAGGAAGCAGAGCTGAGAAAAATAGATTCACCAAAACTACATTCTTTCAGAAGCACACATCGCTCAATTATGCTGTTATCCATATATAGAATTATCTGACTTCGAAGGGTTTACCAACTGGAAGGCAGAAATTGAAGAAACAAGGTAAAAGGGAAGTGGTTTGCATTGGGCAGAAAGCTCCGCATTCTAAGAAATAGTGACGCATTCCCAATCTGTCACGGCAAAACCCTTAATCCTCACTTCTCTTCGATTTGTGTCAGAGAAGCAAAAAAAACTAATCAAATTTCCTGACTCATCTTCTCAGTAAGAGGGTGATAAGAAGCTAATTTAGAATTTATCCATTTTTTCATGAAGTGGAAACAAAATCAAGGACTATTAACGACAATCATCCAACAAAAATTTGTATAAAATCCATTAGGGGAAGAAAAATTAGACTTACGGAGAGAAAGCAGGAGACGACGACGATCTGTTAGACAGTGGAAGGGAAGGAGGAAGGGGAGGGCGAAGGAGAAGGCAGCGTGTAAGACGACGAGTATATCGGATTGGAAAGGTAGTGATTCTGACGACGGGAGGAGGACGGGCGGGGAAGGCGCTTGGACGAGTATGGTCTTGGTTTCAAGTTCAACTGTCGATGAACGGGAAAATAAAATTCCGAACTGGGAAAAGGAAACGTGTCGCAGAAACGGTCAAAAATTAAAACGCCGGTCGTCTCGCGAAATCGAAACCCCGACCGATTGGAACAAAAGATGAAAATAAAATACCCTTTAGATTAGTCAAATATTTTAATAAATTTGCCAAGTCAATTTCATTAGATAGAAAACTAGATTGGTGCCGGCCTTTGGCCGGGTGTATTATACATGGTTGTCTTGTTAGACTGACGGAAAGTCGGTCGGTTGAATCTGGATCAACCAATATCGATTTTAAAATTAGTGTGAATGACCAACATGATCTATTTTTCGACATATAAATATCATTTTAGTGAATTTAATTGATAAAAAATTTAAATTGAGATTTATTTCATATATTTTAAAACTAAAAGTTGATGGTATTTGTTGGATTCAAATATAAAAGTATGGGTGTTGATGTTAAATGTTGCATTTAAATATGAATATTTGTTATTTTGTTTGGAATGTTGTATTTCATTTAAAGATGATTATATATTCTGAGTAAAGGGTTTTAAACTATGTTTTATAAATTCTTAATATTCTTTCATACTTTTATATATTTTATTAACGCTATGAACCGACACAAACTGATTGTGACACCAATCGAACTATACCAATTACTAAACCTATAAATCATCAATTTGACAACATTGTTATCATGTTTCAGTGTTTGTGCTAATCTTTCTTATTTTATAGCTATATATAGGAATCTGTCATAACACTAGATATATAGATATATAGATATCTTATCTAGTCTAGCTATGTATATTGATGCATTACACTGTATTCTACTTGGACTATAAATATGAAGAAATGCAGGTAGTCATCCGCAATAATCAACATAGAAATAGTCTAGACAACTTGAATCCTGGACGAACCGATTAACTAAACCAAAACTCTCCACAATGAAATTGACTTGGGAGATTTTCTATGTTAAATGAGTCCATGAGAATTTATCTAACAACAAACCAATATGAGCAATACAATGAATGAATCCTCATAGCAACAGTTTTGTGCACCCATATGGTACATAAACCTGCAATGTAACAGTCAAACATGCGCTTTAGAGGTTAGATAACCATGGCTTACTGTAGTCTTTATGGCGAAGTAAAAACAGAGGGGATTCATAAAAGGGCACTTTAAAACAGAGGAGCAACAATGCAACATGCACCCAAATTAAGAGGATCCTCAAAACTTCAATATTACCGTACTCTGACAATGACTGACCAGTGACCAGCTGTTGGCGATGAAACCCATTCAATTATGCAGCAGGGTGCGGTTAGGGGTTGTAGTATGAATCCTCAAAAATTCAATTTTGTCGTGCTCTGCCCAATAGCTGACTGCGTTCGATTATGCGGCGGCGATATTGCGGCGGAACGCGATTTTGGTTAATGACAACTTCCGATAATATCAATTGCTATTAAGTGAGATGGAAATAGAGTAGGAGGAACAGGGGAAGGTAATAGGAAGAGGAATTGAATTGTGATTTTGGTGGGAAGGCGGGAAGGGTGAAATCAGCGCTTGGGATTGGGGAAAATATGCTGCTGATATGTTATCAGGAATGGAAAAAGGACAGATGCGGAGGAGCAAGCATCACAGATTAAATCGGGGCAGTGAAGGGCGGATTAAGTCGCCGGCAAGGTAGGATTGATGGTGCGGAATCAGGGGCCATATGTGTCATTGGTAAGGGTAGAGAAGCGCCGGCCATGAGGAATATGTTGGGACTCGATTGGGGGTTAATCGAGGGCAAAGAGCCGGGAAAAAGTTCATGCTAGAGTTTGGGTGGCGGGGAATTAGAGAGGCTGACGTGGCCGCTTAAAATGCAAGTAAGGAGTACGTGGCATGGGTCTTAAATTAAAAGTGCTTTAAGATTTTTAAAGATTCTTGGACTACAGAAGTAAACTTTTGGAAGAAGACTATTAGATATGGCAGTAATTTTCACTTAATTCATCACAACATAAAAAGTTAAGATTATTTTGGTACTAGATTTTTTATTTTTAGAAAATAACAAACAACATGCAACGACAAAATAGAGTACTTTCTCCCTTGTCATTGTCGGTCGTTGGCCACTGACTGCCACCGCTTACCATCCGCTCCCTCCGCAGAGACCATGAGTTAAAAAGATGTGGTATTTGATGAATTTTAATCTGAAATTGCTTGAAAGTCGTACCTAAATTGATCGTGGTAGTACTTGAAATGAGCTTATGTGGGGTGTTGAGGGGTCACCACAACGGCAAAACCAGCTTAAGTCCCCTCTCAATGGTACTAGCGTGGGCCCCGACCATTTGGTCGGAGGAATTTGAGGTATGAAATTTGATAATGTAATGGGATGTATAAGCTTATTGTTGTATAGTTTTTTTTGGGAAACACGTGATAAAAATAGTGAATTTTAGTAGGAAAGAGATATGAATGATGCAACGAATCAAAAATCAGCCTTATGAACCAAAATCAAGTACCTCTTACCTTGTGAAACAATATTGTTTCTGGTAATATGATGAGGTGGAGTAAGTTTTATAGAAACCTAAATCCAGAAAATCGAATAAAAAATCGCCTATCCCGCTGGTTTTCGGAAATGAGCATCTCACAATCGTTGCTAGCTTTTACTCGGCCCGTTGGCCGATTAATATGCTTTATAAAACTTTCATCTTGTCATCGTTGTGCTTTCTGGTTTTTTGTCAAGCCATGATAAAATCTAAGAAATCAAGAATGAACAACACGATTTGGGATAGGAATCACACGTTTCTGTATCCCTAGAAAATGGTGGTAAACACGGACTCACCTGCCAAATTGGTTTGGATTGAGATTTTTATCGGGTATCAGGGAACCATGTGATTATAAATTAGACTTGATCAAAATGGGCCAAAACTTGAAATTCAGCATGTTTGACCGACCAATGCCAAACTTTAATTATTCTTTAATTTTAAACTTTCCATTTGAAAATAAAATATAATGAAAGAAAAGAGATGACTGCAATTCGACATTTGCACATCACTGATTCGGGAATAAAACTGTAGAATTTCGAAAGGAAACTGAAAATGTTTAGGATCGTTTTAATGTTAAAAATAACCAAATAGATCTTTCTGTTTAGTTTTTTACTAACAAATACCAAACGATTCCCTATAATATACACTATAATTTAATCATTATGATATCAAATAATTACATAATATATATTTGAAATGATAAAAATTGGACTAATTGGGTTGGTCGAGGTTGAACCATCGAAAATAATTACATAATATATATTTTAGCCACTAAGATATAAAATAATAGCATAATATATATTATGTTAGAGAAAATAGCTTGTGTTTAGAATGGCAAACCCATGATGTTTATTTGTTTTACTTGATGGGCAAATCCCGTGTAGGTCAGGCCCATTCAACTCTTTGATTTTATGATTAGCGGTTAGCCCATTAGTTTATTGTTAAACTTTTTTGTTTTTAGCAATAAAAAAGAGTATTGTTTTTGCTTTTTCATATATATTTTACCAACACTGAGAAATAAAAGGACTTAAAGAAAAAAATTGACACTCCCGGACCCGTTTAAATCCGCATGTGTACGGTAAGTGGGCCCGTTCTACAGAGGGAAAATAAAAAATTTGACACTCCCTATTCTCCCTTCTTACAAACGCTCCTGGAGCAGAGAATTTGAAATGTGGGAAGGGTTTTTTCCTCTCTGCGATTATATGTTTTTAATTAAAAAGATACAACTACTTAGTGTGATTGTTTATGATCTTTGTTTTTCTTTAAAGTGGTCATTTTAATGAATAAAAAAATAGTAATTGTGAAGACCAAAATGTAGTAAGTGTCTTTTTAATGAATAAAAAAAAAAGTAACTGTGAAGACCAAAATATCCTTCCTACTTTTACTCTAGATGCAGGAAATTTGAAATGAGACTTCAAATTTTCTCATTTGGCTTTTATTTATTGTGTAGATGTTTGTTTTGTTAGTTTCTCTTTGCTTGATGAAACGGCTTAATAATTTGCATTTTAAAGTTAGGGCAATTGTAGTACAACTAGAACGATTTTGGCCGTACAGAATTTGACATTAGTGAAATACTATTTGATAGAAGTATTGTTGGTTGGATAGATCTTTTTTTTAAATGAATGGTGTAACTTTTTCATTGATGGATGATGAAATTATAAAATCTTACCTTGTTGAGAGAGAATCGAGCTGAACAAACTAAACTAAACCGATGGATTAAATTCAAAGGTAATTAACAACCTAATGCAGAGAAAGTTCCATGATTCAATAATATCACGGCTCAAGACATGAAAGAACCATTACTACAAAGGGAAGAATGCGCCTTGATTTCAGCCTAAGCCTCAGCAGCTACTTGGGGCTGAGGCTTATTCTTCTTCTTGGTTTTCACTGCCGGCTTAGCTGCTGATGATTCGGTGCCGGTTGCCACTTCTGTTGGGTTCTCAATCCTTGCAAAAACAGGATTTGGTTGAGCCATTACCTGACCACCTTTCAACCCACCCCACTTGGTCTCATCCTGCATTGAGGGAAATCAGGAAGCATGGCACTTCAACCACAGCATATCATTTGAGTTCCAATGATTGGCATGGAAACAGAGAAATAGGCTTACCCAAGTAACGGTTGCAAACTGATCTTCTGAAAAACCAAGTTGTTCATATATTCTCCAGCACAAGCCTGGTGATACAGGGGATAAAGCAATGGCTATGATCCTCATTGCTTCCAGAATAATCACAAGATCCTGTTGCACAGGACCACTCAAAGATGTTTAGTTCAAAATTAATTCGTATAAGTTAGATGGCGGGAAAAATGGGGGCCAACATGTGGTACTCAGCTATTCCCTGAACCTTTCCTGGCTTTATTTACTTCAAAAATTGTCAAGATGCAAGAGAATCAATTAAGTGATACCTTGGCAGCAGCTTCTGAAGCAGCTCCACCCTGCTTAAATAGAGACCACGGCGCACGTTCATTCATGTATAAGTTTCCAGCATTACCAATTTCGAGTACAGCCTCGCATGCTGCTGAGAGAGACAGATTTTGATACTGGATGTTGGCTTTCTCAACCTATTAAAAACAGATAATAGTGAATTCTTTGCCAATGTTAAGACAATAGTGGATCTGAAGACATTAAGATAATCCTGTCATGGAGCTTTACAAGTGTTTCCACAGTGTCCTTGAAGGCACTTCCTTCAGCTGCAGTAGCTGAATCTACCACCAAAGTTGATTCACAATTCTTTCTCAGAAGTCCAAGAGTGCGATTAAGGAGATTTCCTGCATGCCATAATTGAAAGGTTTTAATGTCAGTTCCCCATACGATGAGTGTTTTTCATCTTTCTTGCAAAATTCCAACCTCCACATGTAGTCATCTAGTACAAATTGTGACAATATTCACCAACACCAATTACCTATGGTATTGGCAAGATGTGCATTGACAATGTTAATGAAACGATCTTCTGAATAGTCACCATCATTACCAAATTCCACTTCCCTAAGGAAGAAGTACCTGACTGCATCAGACCCAAATTTGTGGACCAAATCATTTGGTTCAAGTGTATTTCCCAATGACTTCCCCATCTTCATGCCGTCCTATAATAAGTTTCAAAATAAAAAGTAGTTGCTGCATAAAATAAAATTAGCTGTAAGAGAAAAAGGAAAGAACAGCTCAGGCATCATTCACTCAATATCATCACAAAGACAGCTTTCATAATTCAATTTGTATCCATTTAAATATACTGAGTACCAAAGATAAAATATTATCGTTTGCATTTTTCTGAGACCCCAACACAGTCTCAATCAGTTAGCACTTGATAAGATAACAGTAACGCAGTTGTAAGTATATCTAGTCCCGAAACCACAATGTACTAAAAAACGATTCACTTCACCATACTGTCATAAATCACCGCCCTGAGTTTGTTGATTACCAAAGGTTGAAGTTGTTCTTCTAGTTTTCTTTTCACTAAAGACTTCTGGTTTATCAAGAGAACATAAGTTAAGAGTCTTGGAATGATACAGGCAGAAAATGCAAAAGCCCCCAATAAATCTACTCCTATTCCAGGGCCATTACTACCATCAAGGTCCAAAAAAAAGGTGAGATATTGACAAGAAAATTTTAGCACTCCTAGTCCTAACCTTCAGCTCATCAATGCTATAGAATAACATACCTTAGTTAAGAAGCCATGCCCAAATACCGTCTTTGGAAGGTCAAGTCCAGCAGACATAAGCATTGCTGGCCAGTAAACTGCATGAAAACGCAAAATATCCTGCAAGAAGAAACAGTGAAATATTATCATAGTCTGCAAAACAAGCACGCAAGCATTAAAGGAGGAAAACAACAGTTGTTAAGTCTTGTGAATGTGCAGATAGAAACCATTGTACCTTGCCAATCAAGTGCAGTGCTGCAGGCCAACCAGAGGAAACAGCCTCCTGTAAACTAGACTGACCATTCTCCTCTGCAAGAGCTGATATATAACTGCCAGTTAAAAGGTAAGGATCAGTTGGAAGTTGCTTTCTCAGAGTGTGTACTAACCCAAGATATCGAAAGAAAAGCACAAGGGACCATTACATTATCAATATATGGAAAGGAAAGCACCATACCCAAGTAAAGCATCAAACCAAACATATATAGTCTGTCGTTTGTCATTAGGAACTGGAATGCCCCACTCCACAGATGCTCGAGAAATTGAAAAGTCTTTTAAGCCACCTTTAATCCAACTTTGCACCTAAAATAGTTAATATGACAAAATCAGGCTTTAGCACAAGGTGCACTGACAAGCACAAGCTTCTCTGAACATATGGAGAGAACTTCATAGCATGCCAAGAGCAGAATCCATACCTACACTATTATTCTGGCCTAAGAACATTTAATTTGAATAGAAACTATATCGTGAGTAATGCAACATCAATTCTCTTACCTCATTCAAACGATATGAAGGCTGCACAAAATTCGGATTTGAAGACAAAGTTTCTTCCAATTTTTGTTGGTACTTAGACAAGGCGAAGAAGTAGTTTTCCTCTTTGCGCTGTGTACATGGTTTCAAGTGCACTGGGCAGCATTTGTTTTCAAGCAACTCCTTCTCATCCTGTAGAAATACAGAGGCACAAAATTATGACACTAACAATCAACACCGTTATACACCGTAGTACAGAACTAAAGATGATGTGATATTCTCCATTCAATTAAAACGATTTTTTCTTTGATAAAAATTAAACACATATTTATAAGACACAGACACAGATAAGAATGATGAAACAGGAACCTTGTACTCCTCACAGTTGACACAGTATAGCCCCTCGTAGTCGGCATGATAAATGTCACCATTGGCAAGTACCCTCGAGTAGAACTCCTTCACAATGGCTTCATGCTTGGGATCAGTAGTTCGAATGAACTTGCTGTACGAAATGTCTAACTGCACTCAATCAAAATGAACAGTCTATATAGCATTAATACATTGGCAATAAGCAAGTAATGACGCAACAAGTGGAAGGATAAAAACGCGCACGTCTTTCCACAGGCTCTTGTATGCTTGAGATACAATGTCGCAGTGCTCACTTGGGCTAGACCCACAGGCAGCAGCAGCAGTAGCAATTTTCTCCCCGTGTTCATCCGTGCCAGTGACCAGTATAACCTTCTTTCCTAAAAGTCTCTGTCAATTGATCGACGAAGAAACAATTTATTTCTTCTGCAACAAGACATTAGTTTGATGCAAATAGCCCATTGCCATGTTAATTTCTCAATGAAATCCAGAAACCTTGATAAACCCACAAACTGCGGTAAACAATAGGCGGGAAGAAGAGAGTTAAAACCCCCCCGAAATTTAGACCTGAAACCGGGCTATGGCATCAGCAGCGATTGTTGTGTAAGCGCTTCCCATGTGGGGAGCGGCATTGACGTAGTAAAGAGGGGTCGTGAGAACAAATGTCTCCCCTGCTGCGGCTTCTCCTCCATCCCTTCGGGTATCCGCGGCGCCGCTCGTGGCGCAAGAACAGGAAAGGGCTCTTCTTTTTTCCGAGTAGGAAGAAGAAAGCAGGAAGCTCCGGTGGAAAGGAAGACGATCCCTGAACTGGGTGGCTTTCGTAGTGACTGAACAGAGAGGGTTTAAGAGGGAGAGAGTGTTCTGAATTGAGTGGTTCAATCTGGCAGCCATTTTACCCTATCAGGGTTTAGAGGAAACTTCAGCTATGGCATAGGCTGGTCAGCTTTTGAGTTCACTTCTAACTTCGTAAGGATGCACCGGCGGGAAATGGCTGCTCCGAGGCTGAAGACGGGATATGAGGAGGAAGAAAGAAGACTGGAAACCAGAAGCTGGGGACGGAATTGATGTTCGTCGATTCTCCTTCCTGGAGCTCGGCTTTGGGTTGAACAACAACCGTTCTGTGTAATGGATTCATGGATCGGGAACGAGTGGGCTGCTGGCATATGGGCCCATACAAATGAATGGCTATCGGGTCCACGTTTGCCAATGTAATTCGTCCAGTCCACACCTATGAATATGAAATCTTGACTCTACATAGCAAGGGGTGAAAAAGTGTATCAACCTTGTTTTTTTTATTTTTTTTATTTGACAATTATCAACCTTGTTTAATGATCCCTATGTAATCAACTCCATAATTATCAATAAACAAACAAAATTGTTATTAGTGACATTTGACACAAAATTTTAATTAGTAGTGGTCATGGTTAAATCATAATGGTTCGTCCAATAATGAGTGCAAAGTGAGTCCAAAACGTTTTGTTTTTCCCCCTAAATTTAGGGTGTCCAATTGTGCACAGAAGCAGGCGAGCATACCGTCAAAATTTTCAACTTGGTACTTAATAATTGTTTGTGTTTCGACCAAGCTACTCAATAATTAATTAATATATATTGACGATGGAGATGGATATATACTTTTTGTTTTTTTGGTAGTGAATTATTGCCGATATTTTGCTCCCCGCCGGTGGGTGCATAATGCAGAATCCACTTCCGGCCCCCGGATTTTAGATCGTGCCAGTGACAGAGTACGTGTCTCCGGTTATGCTCTGTTGCTGACTAGGAAGCCATCCCTTCGCGGGGCCCGCATCCATCTCAACCGACAGGGCAGACGACAGCCTCAAAATCTCTTTTTCTATGTCCACCTTCCTCTCCACCGCCACCACCACCACCACCGCTTCTCCAAATCCAGGAGCCGTAACCCTTCTCCCGGCCTCCGCCTCGTATCGCCCCGCCGCCGCCAGCCCTCTCTTCCGCCGGATTCGGAAATCTGACATTCTCTTCCCCCGGCCAAATCGACGGTCCTAAAGAGAGGGAGGGTTCAGCGAAAGATTTGTTTTTAATTTGTAACTGACATGGGCATTACGAGCGAGGACGTCGTCCTGATCCAGCCGGCGAAGACCCCCGACGACCCCACCGTCGTCACCGTCAATTGCCCAGATAAAGCGGGTCTCGGCTGTGATATCTGCCGCATAATTCTGGATTTCGGCCTTCAAATTAATCGAGCAGGTACTCTCTTCTCTTTCATTCCCTTCCTTTGTTTTATTTAAATTTCCATTTGAATCCTGATTTTGGTTACTTTTTCGTGAATGGTGGATTTTGGTTTCTGATGAATGTGAAGATTTCTCGACGGACGGGAGATGGTGTTATATGGTGTTCTGGGTGGCGCCATACTCGAGCTCGCATCGAGTTGATTGGGATAGCTTGAAGAATCGGGTCTACTATGAAACCCCTTCCTGCTTGGGTCCTTACTATTTTGGAAAGAAGTCAAATGGTCCCTCATCTTTGTACCTTTTGAAGATCTTTTGTGCTGACAGAAAAGGATTGCTCCATGGTATAAATGCTACAGAAGAACAAAGTTGACCACTTTAGTTTTTTTTGTTCTCTTCACTTTTTTGCTTCATACTTACCTCTCCTTTTGTTTCTGTGGTTAGATGTGACAAAAGTTCTTACGGAGCTTGAGTTGACGATCCAGAGAGTGAAAGTTACGACGACTCCGGACAATCGAGTTGTGGACTTGTTTCTGATCACAGACACCTTGTGAGTTGCCTGGATTCATGGGGAGGGTGGACCATTTTATGTGTTTACGTAGATGTAACTTGAATTTGCTGCTGGATTCTCATTGTCAGCTGCAATTTCAACTGAATGTTTGTCATTTCGACATAGGTTGCAATTGTGTGTCAATTTTCAAACTTTGTTTTCCATAAGGCATAGATAGGGTCCCCATTTGACGAAAATCAAAACTTTACAACAGCTTTTTCATACACATTCACTTGCATCATGCACACAAGTGCTTCTTCTGTTGATCTTTAGGATTCTGTCAAAAGTTCCGGTTACTATTTGCCTTGCCTGATCTTGTTTCCGTGCCTCATTTTTGCTTTGATTTGCCATAGCTTCAATGGGGACTTGTGTAGTGATCTTGCATCTGCATTCAGAATCTCTTCAATTACTCAACTTGAAGGACTGATGGAACTTATTAGTTATTACTAACTTGAAGAGTGCCTATATTGTGATACCACTGGTATTTTGGTCCGTTGAAGTGCTGTGAGACTTGAACAGATACTAGAAACTCTTATCTCATTTGTTTCAGCAGTTCTGGAATCGCTTTAGTTCTGGGATGGACATTCTCCTGTAGTCCTGTTAGTTTGCTGAATGATCAAAATTCAAAAAAAAATCCTTGGCACCTGGAAAGATGTCCACTTTGCATTCTAAATATTGACTACTATGTTCACCATTTCCAGAGAGCTTTTGCATACCAAACAAAGGCAAGATGATACGTGCAGATATTTGGTCGATGTGTTTAAAGACAACTGTGTCGACTGTGAGCTGCAAGTGGCAGGGCCCGAGTATGAAACCCTACGGGCTTTCTCGTCCATCCCAGAGGCCGTTGCAGAAGAGCTGTTTGGTCCTGATCTCTTTGAAACGGATTCAGGTGAACAAAAGGGTGAAAAGAGAGAGAAGGCCACCATTACAGTTGATAATCAGTTGAGTCCTGCTCATACATTGCTCCAAATAGAGTGTGTTGATCAGAAAGGCCTCTTTTATGACATCTTGAGGGCTTCAAAGGAATGCAATATATGGGTACTTTTTGCTCCTACTTAATGTTTCGCCCGATCAGGTTTTTCAGTTTGCTGGTTAATGCTTGCAATTCTCGGATGCTGATAATTTTGCTCTTGTCCGTACACTTTAGGTAGCTTATGGTAGATTCGCTCAAAGCAATAAAGGAATTCGGAATGCAGATTTGATCATTCAGCAAACAAACGGGAAGAAGATTGTGGATCCTAAGCATCTCGATATCTTGTGCACTCGTTTAAAGCTGGCGATTGTTCATCCGCTTCGGGTGATCATTGTTAGCCGAGGTCCAGATACCGAGCTTTTGGTTGCCAACCCGGTCGAATTATCTGGTAAGGGAAGACCGCGTGTTTTCTATGACGTTACATCAGCTCTAAGAAAGTCTGGAATATGCATATTCTCGGTAGGTTCTTCACACACTTGTCTTGCTTCCCCATTTTGTCTATTTTGATTTTATTCTGTTCCGATATGCTTAAAACACGGATAAGTTTCCTCACACCACTGGGAAAACTCTGCAGGCTGAAATAGGAAGGCACTCCACCCAGGATCATGAGTGGGAAGTTTACAGATTTCTCTTGGATGAGAGCTGTGAGTTCCCGCTGTCAAGCCCTGAATCCAGAAGCAAGGTAGTGAACAGAGTCAGGAAAGCACTAATGGGATGGTAGGAACAACGCGAACTTCCATGGCCCGGTAACCGATTCCAATTCTGAGCTGATCGAGGTCGTAGTACAAAACTACGAATGCCATCCGAGATCAACTGGCTCTCTTCCTTCGAAATAACTCACACTGGATATGTCAACCCAAAGCCCTTGTTGTAATACTTAGCAGGCAATTCATCCTTTTCTTCAGGTGAGGATTGTACATATTTGTTGTTGAGGCCACAGTAATAACCCGTTTCAGGCCATATCTATATATGTATCATTTGTGTATGTATATTTCAAGATGGGTAGTCTCGATTTTCTTGGTTATGGCGGAGGACATAACCAGATGAACGTCGTCATCTTCTCTATATACAGTGTGCTAACCAAACACTGTCATCCCTGCCAGAAAACATCTCCACGATTACCACCATCCGATTCTTCCCATAAGCTCCACCGACCCTCTTAGAGTGAGGATGTATATGTTTCTTTCTTCTCTATGCTGCACATTGTTGTTATTCTGTTCTATTCTTTGTTTTTTACTCTGTTTTTCTCCTTCCTTACTCTGTTCCATTCTTTGTTTTTTACTCTGTTTTTCTTCTTCCTTACTCTGTTCTATTGCCGGTCAAGGGTACCTATCAATAGCTGTCTCGTAATATGGCCGTTTCTCACTCTGTTCGAATATAATAAATGACTGTCGCCACTCTGTTATCCAAGCATAGGTATCTCCGAATTCATTTTTCATTTGAGGATTGAGAAGCTCTATTTCATAGCAGATTTCCTGGCTAGCACTCCGAGGCTTAGACTCATCTGAAGATAACAATCGGAGAGAAATGTGTACTTTAGAGAAGCGAGGTAACGTCTACATCCTCACGTTGACCGGCGCCGGCGACCACCGGCTGAACCCCAATCTCCTCGATTCCATCCAGTCAGCCCTCCGCCGGCTTCACGCCGAGCCAGCCAACCCTTCCTCCGTTCTAATCACCACCGCCGAAGGCAAATTCTTCTCCAACGGCTACGATCTGGCCTGGGCCGAAACCCCCTCCGCCGTCGCCGCCGCCTCGGCAACTCCCGGAGGCCAAAATCCCTTCCAGCTCATGTCAGCGAAGCTCCGCTCAGTGATCGCGGACCTCATCACGCTCCCCATGCCGACAATCGCCGCCGTCACGGGCCACGCGGCCGCGGCGGGGTTTATCCTCGCCTTGAGCCACGATTACATCCTCATGCGGAGGGACCGAGGGTTCATCTACATGAGCGAGGTCGATATCGGGCTGGTGGTCTCGGCGTGGTTCATGGCGGTGCTCAAGTGTAAGATCGGGGACGCGGCCGCGCGGAGGGATCTGGTGCTGCGGGCGGCGAAGGTCACGGCGGGCGCGGCGGCGGAACGAGGGATTGTGCACTCGGCGCACGATAGCGCGGAGGGGACATTGGCGGCGGCGGTTGAATTGGGGGAGGAGCTGGCCAGGAGGAAGTGGAACGGACACGTGTACGCTCGTAATAGGATGGTGGTGATGGGTGAGGTTTTGGAAAAGATCGGGTTCGACGAGACCGTTGAGGGGCAGAACGGGAATAAGATTAAGGCTCATCTGTGATCCATCTAAGTGTAACGGGCTAATAGCTTGTCTGTTTTGAGCTGGGCCCAGTTTGCCTTTAATTTATAGGACTGCGATGTCTACTGGGCTTAAGGTGAGCCCAATTTAAGAATGTGGGGTTGGAGTTTGGACCGATCTAATTTTTAAATTTGCCATGGAAGTCCTTATACATGAAGAAGAGATAACAAATGTGCCTTTCTAGGGTATTCGGTAAACCGGTATTTGGTATAACCGGTTACAATCGGTATTCGATATACCGAATACCGGCGGTATTGGTATTCGGCTGCATTTCTTGGCCAAACAGTATACCGTAAACCGACCAGTCATATACCGACGGTAAATCGGTATACCGAATACCGAATAAAAAAAAACGACAGCGTAGGGCGGTAGCGGAATTGGGGGTTGTGGCATTTGTAAACCCTAAAATCTAAATCAAATCGACACCTCGCCCCCGCCCTCCACCTCGTCTCGGCGTTTCCTCTATTCGACTGTTCCTCTCCATCCAGAGGCCGAGGCGAAATCCAGCACGCCGCGGCGCCGCGCTCCAGCACCACGCCTCGTCTGTGTTCCTCTTTGCACAGCAGCAGTCCCTGCGCCGAAGGTAGGAAGGAAAAGTCGAAACCCAGAGCCAGCAGCCAGCACGCCGCGTCGCCGCGCTCCACCACCACGCCTCATATGTCTTCCTCTTCGCCAGCAGCAGTCACCAGCAGCAGTCCCTGGCTCGAAAACGTAATCTCAATGCATTAACCGGTATTAATACCAGATACCGACTATTCGGTATACCGGCTAACATTCGATATCGGTATTCGGTGGGTACACTGTCTGGTTCCGGTATACCGGATACCGACCGATTACCAGCCCTACTTTCTATTACTTTACATTTTTATTATTATATAAGATCCCTCTTTATTATGAAAAACTCATTCTTAATGAGAATATGTTTGAAGATAATAAGTTCAACACCTTCGTTATTAATAAATGGTTACTAAGTGCAACTACTTATGAACCAATATTTGCTAAGCATGGAATTTGCAAATCATTTTGTAGTGATCGACATGAACTATGATGTGATTTGTATTATAAAATAAAACATAAAAATAATAAGCAATAACGAAAGTTGTCAATTATAACGTAACTTTGGATACCAATCATCAATCATTTAAGTGTCGGCCATTTTATATTTTAACCGCTACGCATAAGCAAAATATAATCGAGTCAGCCACCATAAGATTAAATTGTGTTGTTAACTTTACTTTGTTATCAAACTTTTAAATTGATTCACTCGTGGTCCAAAACTACTAGTGTTTGAATGGTTAACTAACCCGTTCAAGAGAAGCTTAACAAAGGAACAAAAAAGAATCTCCATGAAAGGAAACTCAAAGGAAACTACGATTATCCACCCACTAAAAATATCATATTATGACATCATTTTCTTTCCTGGACTAAAAAGCTAAAATTAAAAATTACACAGAAAGTTAAAATTACAGTGAGGACTGAGGAGTGGAAGTCTCCAGCGAGAGGTGAGAGAGTGAGACCGGAGACCCAAATAAATAGTAACTTTGAAAGATGTCTGGACTCTGGAATATACTATTAAATAGTTAATAAAATATATAATGGTCTCCTTCGCCGAAGCCAAGACGGCAAATACTCCCCTCCTCTTTCTCTAATCTCTACAATTACAGTGCTAACGACTGTTTAATTTTTTGATAATTCGGTTAATAAAAACAAAGGGAAAAGAGTAAATTAAAGTGGCGAGTGGAGTGGTCATTGAAATTTGAAAAGGAGAAACCAAAACATTAGCGCTTGCCAGCTAATAACCCAAAAAAAGACAAAAAGAAAAATTAGAGAGAAACTCCTCCTGTGTCATAAAACTACGCTTATACTTCCAGCTCATCCATTAACAAAGTTAAACAAAGAACGCCCCGAAATTTCTGAGAAAAAAAAAGAAAAGAAGAAGAGGCGATTCTGTTTTATTTTTTAATTAATTATTTTCCAATCTAAATTTTTTTCCTTCCGTTCTTCCCTTACCTTTTCACACCACCCCTGGAAGAACAAGAAAAGGAGACGAACGAAAGAGATTCAAAAAGGACCATCAACGAGAACGAAGGCAGCAGAGTATAAGGAAGAAGAAGGCCACAGAAGGAGCTGTGAAGGAAGGAAGAAAACGACGAGAGGCTTTGGCCACTTTGCTCTGCTTTCGTTTTCTGATCTCGAGAGAGGGAGAGAGAGGGGGTCTCTTCTTTTTTGGAACTGTGATTCAGCAAATGTAGGAGCTTCCACAGTGGAGAAGGAAAGAAGGAAAAACGGAAGGTTCCAGAAGTTTTGGCTCCTGACCGCAGCAGTGGTGGTGTGCCTTCTCGCGATTCGGAGGAGGGAAGGCAGATAAATGTCTTCGTCGGCGTTCAGTCCGTCGCGGGGTAGTCCGGTCGCCTCCAGGTTACAGAGGGAGCAGCACTTTGTTCTAATCGGGAGCTCCAGGCTGAGATCCTCTTCCCTGAGGAAGCCGCCGGAGCCTCTGCGGAGAGCCATCGCTGACTGTCTGTCGTCTTCCGCCTCGGCATCGGGTTCTGCTGGTGGGGGCGCTGTCGCCGGCTTGCACCATGGCAGCCCCTCCGTGGTGTTGAACGACGCTTCCAGGACTCTCCGTGTGAGTAATTAGTTTGCTTTGCTTTTTGGCTGTAGGCTTGGATCTCAATTTTTCGAGGTTTGAATTCAATTGGGGGGAGTTGGAGTTGCTTGCTTTCCTTGAAGGGCAGTTTGTGCAGTTTAATTTTGTTGTTGCAAAAGTGTGACTCGACATGAGAGGCAATTTTCGAGCTTATAGTGAAGAGGGTCCGTTGCTTCCTGCCTTGCCTGCCCATTAGGAGAATGAATTGTGAACGTAGCTTCTCCCCATATTAGGATTAGGATATCAGTTACACCTTTGAGTGTTGAATACGAGATTGGTTTGTCTGCTACTCTATGAAGGGAGTGATTGATTTTATGTCTTTTCCAAATCGAGTAGTTTTAATTGAGCATAGTCAAAATTTTCATGAGGTTCCATTAACTTTGCTCGGTGTTCTTTCGTTTTCTGTGGGCGTCAATGTAATGGTTGAATCAACTGAGGGTTGAGGAAGGGGCGGGGTTGTTTAATGGGGAAGAAATGTTTGACATGGAATGATGCATATATGTCATCTTATTCTATAAGATAGTGTTATGGCACTTTTGGCAGTTACAGTGTGTAAATGCTTGAATTCCACACTTTCCCTCTTTAATTTGGTATAAACGCTCACATTATTAATACTGGAAATATATATAATTGATCTGTGGAGCTCCTTTTCCTTTCCCCCTGTTGATGGAGGAGCATCTTCTTTCATCGGATGATAGTAAAGGAGTGGAATAAAGGGCACTTGGAATTTTTTTAGCAAAATCGTCATTCCATTATTTAGTACTTTTACACATCATCGTTATTGACATAACGATGTGATGATTTTCTCTTCTTGATGTGGATGGAATTTTGATTCTAATTCTTCAATTCACTACTGGCAGGATTACTTGGCATCCCCTGCAACCACTGACCTGGCATATTGTGTAATTTTGGAACACACGATTGCTGAGAGAGAGCGCAGGTAATTGTCGAATAATTTCAAATAGTTCTGATGGTCTTTTAAGCCATAGGGAACGCAAGATGCTTGAAAGTGCAATTAACTTGAGTAGCCTAGCTATTGGTTCCCACTTTTGGAGATACACCTGATGGGCGATGGTGTACTTAACCTTTAGAATTTGTGACTTGTCTAGTTGCTTATATCTAACCCTGTCCCGTTCAAGTCTCTTTTTTCCCATTCCAACTAAGTGGATGCTTCAAGTTCTGCTGTGTAGCTTACTCGCCATGCTTGTTGCTTATCTCATGCAATTGAGAATTCTACAAACGCAGTCCTTTTTCATCATGCCTGGCCACTGATGGGGTTGTTGGACTGGTTTTGCGTGCTGTTTGATGCATGGATGTCTTCTGAAATGTGGAAGACTGGTGCGGAACTATGGATCTTGCTGGAACATGTTAGTTTCATTATGCTCTTAACTACTCCCGCTGACATAGGACAGGCTGGCTCTGAACCAAATGAGCAGTAATAAGAAGAAATGTCAGTTGGAGAGGTTATGGATCTATAGTGCTTAATCCTACTGGCCAATTGGCATACACCTCATAGGGTCTACTTTGCTAAAGGTTATCTAACTCTAGATAGTGCAAGTCATCATTGTTTGAAAGTAATATAAGTATGTGTCAGTTAGATCTACATGTATCTGCTGCTGCAGTCTTTTATTGGATTCTGTTACTGCTCTATTTACTCCCTTGTGATCTGTATTGCTCTTGCATTACCTTTGTTTTGAGCAAATTTAACAATGGTGTTTGTATTATGGATTGTTCCTTATAGTACTGATATGAACTTATATGTGCCAGCCCAGCAGTAGTCGCGAGGTGTGTGGGACTTCTGAAGCGGTACCTTATAAGGTATGTTATTGCGCAAAGTTATTATAAATGTTACTAAACTTAATAGGTTCAACCAGTGAGTTCAATAAAGAGAGAATGTTAGGATAAAAAGTTTATGATTCTATCCATATGTTTCGCTTCTAACCCTTGGCCTCTGTCAAGTTTGATTGCTTGATCGATCCTGCGACCAGAGACGTAGGTCGGCAGTTACTTTAATTCCTGCAGGTAAAAGTTTCAGTGATGGTGCTAGGCCACTGCTTTTGGCCTTGAATGGTATTCATAATGACTCTAGTTAGATCACTTCTGTATGGTGAAAGTACACAAGCATCAAGTACTGAAAATCACTTTGTGCATTTAACAGCTGATTGCTGTCGTCCTGTTTATGTCTTTTCTGATATTGTTATGTGGCATTTTGAATCCTGTGGCTTTGCTTATGATAGATTATTCTTGTTTGGCAGATATAAACCGAGCGAGGAGACGTTACTTCAGATTGACCGATTTTGTGTGAATACAATCTCTGAGTGTGATAACAGTGCAAGTCGAAGATCAGCAACGTTATCACAGTCGACAGCTCAGCAATCTGTTGCTTCTGCACATAATTTGCCTTCTCTTCCTGTTTCTAGTTTTGCTTCCGGAGCACTTGTAAAGTCGTTAAATTACATACGTTCTCTAGTGGCTCAACATATTCCAAAGAGGTCATTTCAACCGGCAGCATTTGCTGGGTCCCCATCTGCATCAAGACAGGCACTTCCTGCATTATCTTCATTTTTGCGTAAATCCTTTAACTCCCAATTAAGCCCTGCAAATAATGTTGAATCTTCAGACATCAGAGATGCGGCTACTTTGCCTGTTTCACACTTTTCAAAGATGGAAAAAGTTGATGTAATGGAGGACATTGATCACATTGCATATGATGCTTTAAACTGGCGTTGGGCTGGAGATCATCGGTTTTCAGTATTGTCCACTGAAAGGTGATACACATCTTTGTACACGGTTCTTTATCGTATATCGCTATTATGTTGCTAAATTGATGTGCTTTATGAATTAACCTGTCGTAGTTGATGAATTAAATTTTGGTGCATGTCAAAATGTGTGCAACACAGTGATCGTGCTTCTGTTCTTGAGGATATGCGCACACATACTTTGCTAGAGTTGGGTGCTGCAGCACTGCTAGTTGGAGACATGGAAGCTAAGATGAAGAATCAACCCTGGAAATATTTTGGAACTGCTGATATGCCCTATCTTGACCAGCTGTTGCAGCCTTCTTCAGTCTCTACAATTACCATTTCAGCTTCTGCTCGTTCCCACTTACGAGCAATAACAGCATCTAAGCGCTGTAAAGCAGAACCACATCAGATATGGTATGTGTCTTCTTCCTCTATTTATTGGTTTTGTGTTTTGTATCTTTCGAGTTGGGATGAATTTGTGTGCCCATTAAATATCTCTCCGATGACGACATCCAGGTAGATTTTTTTTACTATTTATCTGATCCAGATGCAATATGGAAGCAGGGTCATTAACTCATTATTTGCAAGACGTTGTCTGTCAGGACCACTTTTGAGATTGTAACTCAACTGATTGACTTTGTTATAAATCCAGAATGATTTTTTTGTTGTTGTTAGAAATCCTCTTTCTGTTGATTTTGTTGAGACCACCTTGCAGTTTGCTTCAGCTGGTCATTATTATCTGGTTCACCAGCTAGATTGAGGCTTCAAAATTCTAGACCTTTGAGTGGTTCTTGGGTCGCTTGAGTGTATGATTGCTTTGTGTTAACGAACTTCAATTTTGACACCTCACGATGGTACCATAAGATGTTTGCTCAAAAGAGGTTACCAATGAGATAAAGAGACTGATCAACAAATGAAAATAACAGATTGACGTTAGTGAATTAGATTCATCCCTTTTTATATAGCACTTCCGTGATTAGATGATTCATATACATAGTTACTAAGGAATGAACGGTTAAGATTCAGATTAACGAACGAACCTTGGAGTAACATTCAAAATGTACGTAAAGGAAGGAGAATTGTTTACAGGAGGTTTCACCTATTGATTGAAATTTATTTGTCTCGTTTCTGGCTCATGGTGATAGATTTTTAGCTTGCATCTCTGTTGTTCAGTTCAATTCATGTTTTGTAGGGAAGATTCTCCTTTAAGTACTTTCCGCCCAAGAGCTCGGCCACTTTTCCAGTACCGGCATTACAGGTAACAGAGAAATGCACTTATCTATTTGTGGGAACCCTGTTTTATTTGACAATTTAAAATAATTCCTAAGCTACTGTCTTTATGCCAATTGATCTTGAGAATGAAATCCTTTTGATTCTGGCACTACTACTATCAACACTTGAAATAACCAAAATGGTTGTAACTTTCCGGCTCTTATTTGCTTCTCACTTGTGTATATCAGTGAACAGCAACCCTTACGATTAAATCCAGCGGAGGTATGTGAGGTTATTGCTGCCGTTGGGTCTGAGGCTTATACTCCAATGGCTACTCCTGCACTATCGTCTAGATTAAGTAATAACACTGGAAAGCCATCGATGGATGTGGCTGTGAGCGTACTTATTAAGCTTATCATTGATATGTAAGTTTTGTAGCTTATTTATGATCATTACAAGTTGACATGCTATCAATTTATGTTTTTTTGTTTCTTGTCAATGATCCTTTTCACAACATACTATACTTTTAAATGCTATCCATCAACAATGACTTTGCATAGTTATTAGTTTCTTTCAGTTATATGTTCCCCTGTGACTTGGGAATTGTTGATAGTTATTTCTCCCCACTATGTCGATGGATTGCTTAACTAGCCTGGCAGGAAGAAGGAAGGGAGTAAGATGAGTGGGAAAAGAGTAAGAAGACATACTAGTAAAGAAAGGAAAATAAAACAGGAGTGTGGAGAGAGAATAGCTTATTTCGAAGTAAAGTTACTAGGCAGGGCAGTAAAATTTGTATAAAGAAGGAACTTTATTGTGTCCTGTTGAGCTACTTCCAGATGCTGTATCTAGAATTTCTCAACGTGATCACTGATAGCAGATCGATTGCAATTGGCAAACAAAATATTTATGCTGTGAATTTTGCAAAAAAACGTATTTAATTTTAAGAAAATAAAGGAAGTCTGGGGGACTCTTACATGTTTCAACTTGTTAAGTGTGCTTATTCTCTTCTGATTCGCATTATGTCTTGCTCTATTGAATGTGCTTCTCTTGGTTCTTGCTGCTTCTTGGAGAAATTATTGAACTGTTTGTCCTGCAGGTATGTGTTGGATCCTGGGACTGCTGCCCCACTGACGTTGTCTATGCTTGAGGTGCTACATTAAGTCGTTCTTATCCTTCTTATAGTTATACTTGGTGAAGGCTTCTAACATTTCGTCTTTGGATATTCTTCCAGGAGATGCTTTTATCTCCAAAAGCAGCATGCCGAGTTCGTGCATTTGATTTAATTTTGAACCTCGGTGTTCATGCTCATTTATTGGAACCAATGATGGTTGGTGATACTACAACAATTGAAGAAGAGTATGCACAAGAATCCTTTCTCGAGACTGAAGACAAACTTCCAACACCAGATAATAGGAAAACAAATTCTGTTGACAAGATGGACGCTTCATCAGCTATTTATAAGTTTGAATCTTGGATCTTAAACATCTTGTATGAAACACTTTTGCTTCTTGTCCAGGTACAATTGCAGTTATTGCCATGGTATAGCTTTCTTGAAACTTATCTTTCCAACTACTATCGAGCTGTTCCTGATTGTCTTTCTATCAGAAACTGAGATTTCACTTATGAAACATGGTAAAAGATTTTTTCATGTGATGTAGTGAGTGTTTGACCAGATACACTTGTAAAATAAATTGATTTTGCTGGAAGATGTCCAGAGACCAGAAATATGAAACGCTGAATCATAGTGTTGTATGCTAATATTTCGTTTAATTCATCATTGTTAATGTCAATTTGCAGTTCTTTCCATTTTTTTCTTCTGAAACCTGGATTTCCTTATTTCCTCAACCATTCACTGGGTAAATTTTTTCTGCAGACAGAGGAGCACGAAGAGTCTGTCTGGGCTTCGGCACTAAGCTGTTTGCTGTATTTCGTCTGTGATAGAGGGAAAATTTTGAGAGATCGGCTAGAAGGCCTGGATATAAGGGTATGTGATTCCTTTTTGCTTCCTACTTTGTTCACTATCATAGAGTATAATATCCATTTTTGAAAAATCCTCCTGCAAGATTTTATTCCTCTTTATCGAACGGCAAGAACCTATTTTGTGTGTTTATGGTCACAGATGGTTTTTCTAAGCATATCTGGAAAAATGGAACAGATAATGGCTGTTAACAGCTCACTAGTGCCTTGACCATATAAAATGAAAGTCAAATGCTGTCAAATGACTGATTACAGATGCATTTGTAGTTTTCTTTATTTTGTCGTTTCCCCTTTATTTCTTATCCTTATCTGGCTAGACTGATTCATCTTACTCGTTTTAGAATCTATGCTGTTTATTGTACAATGCTGAGATCCACAATTTTCCTTTGTTCAGGTCATTAAAGCATTCATAATGACAAGCAGGACAAATTCATGGGCTGAAATAGTGCATAGCAAGCTTATTAGCATGTTAACAAACATATTCTATCAAATTCCAGATGAGTCTGTTGAGGCTGTTCTGAGCTCTCCTGTGTTTCTCATAGACCAGATTGATTTAATTGGAGGGATTGAGTTCATTTTCATTGAGGTATGCAACCTATATGCTGTGAAATGAAAATACAGTGCAAGATAATTTGGTGACATAAGTGGTATCATTAACTTCTTTCATTTCATGTTTTGCAGTATTCTCTCGCTAATTTGAGGGAGGATAGGAGAAACCTCTATTTGGTTCTTTTTGATTATGTTTTGCACCAAATCAATCAAGCATGTGCAACTGCTGGAGTTTCTGAATATAGCAATGATGAGATCCAACCTCTTGCAACCTTGTTTTCTCTTGTCGATGCACCTGAAGCTTTTTATATTTCCGTTAAACTTGGGGTAGAAGGGATTGCGGAGCTTTTGAGAAGATCAATTTCTACTGCACTCGCTAGATATTCAAACAATGAAAGGTTAAATATGGTAAGCTTGGTGAACTTAATATGAATGTGTGGATCTGTTCCCGTGCTTCTAGCATGTTTTGTGGATTATTGTCTACGAAACATTGTGCATATATACGCATATGTTTATTACTTTTTCGGTACTCTATATTTAATTTTAATCGTTTGATTTGCTAAAAAAGAAATTTTGACTATTAAGTGTTTATTGATAACAAAAATACTTTGATCCAAGTTAAATTTTGTATTTTTATCATTATATTGGACCACTGATATATATTAGAATTTTGAATTTTATTTTACAGTCTCATTATAGACTAGAGGGTGTGATATACACATTTCATCCTGTGTGCATGTAATTGTCTCTTTTTTACTTGTGCATTATCATCCTCTCCTTATTTGCAATGAAAAGTCCACTTCCCCCTTCATTTCCATGCACTCCTTATTTATACTTTGATATATAGCATGTGGTTTGACTCCACAGTAGACCTTAGATGTGAAAAATCAATAAATAGAGAGTTTCTCAGATTACCTCAAACGATACTCTTCATTTAAAGTGAGTTTTCATCTTTGCAGCTCTTGAAGAATATAACAGAGACATTTGATATGGTAATCAATTCTTTTACTCGTGTTGACAAGGATTTCTTCCATCTCATACAAGTAACCAAGCGCGACAAGTTTCTAGAGGGAATTCAAAGTGAGAGCCCACGAAATGGCATTGTCATGAAAGCTAAGCTCTCATGGGCCACTCTGCACTCACTTCTTCATTCTGATAGAATCGCATGTCGTCAGAATGGCTACATCTGGTTAGGTGACTTGCTTATTTCAGAGATTAGCGAGGGAAAAGAGGCTAGACTATTGTCAAATATTATTGCATTGCAGCATAAAATCATGCATGCTGGTGTCTGTGATGATATGGCAGCTGCTGCAGATGTCCCTCTGTCCATTTGGCTGATGTGTGGACTTCTTAAGTCCAAGCATAACGTTATTAGATGGGGCTTTCTATTTGTTATTGATCGATTTCTCATGCGCTGCAAATTTTTGTTGGATGAGAATGAAATGCAACATTCTGGTGTTAGTAACGTTACCGGTGGAGATGCAGATAGCCGGCTTGAGAAAGCAAATGCAGTTGTTGATATCATGAGCAGTGCCTTATCCTTGGTGGCCCAGATTAATGAAACAGATCGCTTCAATATTTTGAAGGTACATTTCATGGATACAGTCAACAGGAGTGAGATTTCCCTGTGTCTATTCATGTTGGCTTGTGTTTCAACCTTTTGGATGTGTATCACGCTGTTATATGCATATCTCCTCTGTTACCTTGTACAGAATTATTATGCCTCAGATGTCTACGAGATGACATCCTTTACTGAACATGGTTCTGATAAATAATGATGATGTGTATACTAACTTGTTCTCTGCTATACACTCTGTAGTAACAGTAGCATCATTTAGAGAATTCCCTGCAACTGAATTTGCTTGATTGCAAGCATCTTTCTCTGACAGAGAAGTCCAGAGTTCATTTTGCTTCGAGAGTTGCTATATGATAATGGTTATTGATGGTTACTTATCTTGTCTATGCAGATGTGTGATATACTGTTCTCTCAATTATGCCTCAAAGTTCACCCTCTGTCTGCCATGCCATATGGAGAACATGTACGCCGTGACGTAGTTCATGTTGGCATGGAGAAAGGTGAAAAAGTCGATTCAAATGACCACATCTCTCAACCAGAGAATCACTCGACAGATATTTCAGAGGAAAGGAATAGCAAATTTA
The DNA here is from genome assembly GCA_964030455.1 of Linum trigynum. Lineage (NCBI taxonomy): Eukaryota > Viridiplantae > Streptophyta > Magnoliopsida > Malpighiales > Linaceae > Linum > Linum trigynum. The sequence continues at coordinate 6,265,864 of OZ034816.1, forward strand.
GTTACAGTACTAGCAGTTCTCTGGTGCGTGAGACAGCTTCGATGGCTGCAATGCTTCTCCAAGGGCGGGCTATTGTTCCCATGCAATTAGTTGCCCGGGTCCCTGCTGCTTTATTTTATTGGCCCTTGATTCAACTAGCTGGTGCGGCAACAGATGATATAGCACTGGGTGTTGCAGTTGGAAGCAAAGGAAGAGGAAACCTTCCAGGCGCTGCATCTGACATAAGGGCTACTCTTTTATTACTTTTAATTGGTAAATGCACAGTTGATCCTTCTGCTTTTGAAGAAGTTGGCGGGGAAGAATTTTTTAGGTGAAGACATACTTTAAAACTCTAGATCTTGATTTTACCTGTTATATTGGTTGAGTTATTCACCCAAATTTTTTTGCTTCTGTCTTTTGCCAGGGAACTTTTGGATGATACGGATTCAAGGGTTGCATATTACTCTTCTGCATTTCTCCTGAAGGTACTACTGTTCCTTGGCCAACGTTAACCTTGTTTTTTTGTTAGGTTTCCCTAAAAATTAAGCCACTTTTCAAAAGTTTAGAAAAAGTGTATTTAGGATTAGTATAATAAGAATTTGATGAGATGTGATATAATTGTTTTAGTAAGAAATAAGTAATTGACGAGATGGTATATAGTTTGTTTAATAATTGAGAAACGAGAGGATTTTGGGAAATGACCATTATGTATATAACTTTAAGATAGACGTTTAGTTCAGAGGGGAGAATTTTGAAGTGAAATTGTAATACCGAGGCGGCTTTTAGATTTACATTATTTATGGGTTTCGGGTCAGTAAATTTTCTTAAGTGTTCCGCGAAAGAAAAAAAAAAGTATGTTCCTCTTAAGTTCGAGGAACAAAAACCTTTGATGAAACAAGCTGGGATCATGTTGCGTTGATTCAAACTAACTTGTTTTCTCGATTTGTCAGAGAATGATGACAGAAAAACCAGATGAGTACCAGCACATGCTTCAGAATCTCATATTTAAAGCTCAGCAGGTAAAAAATCGGGCATAAAATTTTCCACGTAACTAATGGAGAAATGAACTTATCAATTTGCTTTCCTTTTATCCCATTTTCAGAGCAACAACGAGAAGCTGTTGGAAAATCCCTACTTGCAGATGCGTGGCATACTTCAGCTGTCAAATTATGGGCTAATCTAATAGTGTTCTTTGTGGACCTTGTGTTCATTTTACTCTCGGAGAGAGCAGTTCTGCAGTAGTAGGTGGATGCTCTCAGATGTTGATGATACATCCGACAAGCTTGACCCATTGAGATCTGTTCGAAGTTTCCGAGGAGAAAAGTGGATTAAGCTCAGACTTCTTCGACAAGACTGTGAGATCTCGTGCTCTCGTAGTCATTCAAAGATACTAAGAATAGTGTCCCTGATACTTTGTTCTCGTTCCCCTGCTCAAACTTGAAAAGATGGGCATTGATGCAACACAAGTAGGTCATTGCAGTGGATTATTGTGCAGCAGCAGCGGCAGCATAGCTTGTCCTCCAAAGATGAACTCCTCCCCTTTCGATTGCTCCGTGACTTGGAGATAGTGGGTGTAGATGATAAGCCTACGGTCCAATACTCCATGGCTGTACACTAGATACCCCTACTATTATACGGAAAATGGGTTGCAAGATATCCTGGTGCCCTCCGGTCACTCCACATTTTTCCATTTGATGTTGCGACTCAGGACATTCAAAAATCCCTTCCAGGTACTGCCCATTCATCTGGCCTATTTATCCTACCTTCATGTTTCTTTCTCTGCCGTAACAAGCACTCGATCGTTGTATAACTAATATTTGCCATGTTCTTCATGGTTTCTTTTTGCAGTTTCCGGTGTGCAATATTTATAGACAGAGGCCACCTTTCTGGGCCAAACTGATCTGTACAGAAATCCTATTCCTGCTGGCTTTTCATATTTCCAGAAAAGTCAGATTGGGGGAGGGGCAACCGTACTAGTGCTGGCTTTATTTTTTAAAACAGCCATCCATTACCCATATGATAATAAGAACCTACACCTCTAATCCCTTTTTTTGATCCCGGAGAGGTTTTTTTCCAGCCGAGGGTACCAAATTCAACGATGGCTGTAACCTGTAACATCATCTTCCTTACTGTGCCTACCTGGTATGTTCTTTTTGTTCCTGTTTGGTCCTAGTGTATTATTTATTTTTGGACACTGTAAATATTCTAGTGTCTTATTACCTAATTTTGGCACAGCTATACCTCTTTCTAGTCCGGCTTTTGTTGTATGATAGCTTGTTGAGAAATTTTTTGATGTTGTATTGTAATGAAATTTTCTGGATGCAACGAGAGCTGGTTTTGAATGTCGAGATTATTCTGGGTTCACGGCTGAGCATCTGTTGTTTTTCGGAGTGATTTGACACTCTCGAGTAAATAATTTTGTGTTTCTTGTGTTGGATGAGTGGCAAAAGTTCATAATTTGCCCAGAAGCTGGGATACAGGCGCTACTAGCCTACTACACACCCAGGCAGCAGCACGGCCATTGCTACTGAAATCGGTTCCAGAACCTCTTCGACCTCATTCCGCCACGAGCTTCGCCATCATGCTTCGTGGTGACTGGCACGGTTGAGAACACGATGGTGCTTCGGCCTCTCTGTTCTATTCGAAAATTGTCTCCGATTCGAGATGGAAATAGCTCACTGTCACTGGGTGATTATTCGTCCGACTTGATTGCTGGCTGCAGAAGTAAACAAGGCTTGACTATTAAATATTAATACACCTTTCACAGGCATTCTTTGTCAAAGCAGATTAATAGCAAGAACCATGGAAGCTCAAAGGAAAATCCTTCAATATTAGCCATGGAAATTCTACCGATCAATCCAACGCAAAAGAGAAGCGAGGGCAATACTGTAATGAATATAAATATGAGGACCATACATGTAACTAGGACAAATGTGGTCAAAGCAGAAGAACGATTTCCCTTTTTTCCTCTTTTAACAACTTTCCATCTCTCTATTCGTCTCCATTCTTCTCTCGTCTCCTTCCCTTTCTTCCGACCACCACCACTCGCCGCCTTCTACAGTTCGGAACTGTCGGAAAGTTCCCTGAATCACTTCGCGTCTTATTACTCGGCAAGATAATCTATGTAGTGAGATTCACTGAAGTAGCTCTCATCATTTTTTTGTCCTTAAGAAAAACTAGGAGGTGGAGACTCTGGTAAAGCTCCGAACCTTACCATTCTGCTGCTACCGAAACCGCCGCCGGCGTTCAGAGGGTACAAATTTTGTCGCGGCTCTGTCGAGATCACGGTGCTGCTGATGAAGCTTTTCAGGCAGACTCTTCCTGCCCAATTGGCCGTTGATAAATTCATTAAGCGGTTTACAGGTAAACCCCCAAGCGGATTCCGTTCTTGAGGGATTCAGCTCCTTTACTACAATTTATCTGTTGATGGTCAAGAAACTCTATGGCCTTTTTATGAAATCAAGTTCGTATATTCCCTTTTGTTTACCCTCTAATTGGCGGACCCCTTTTCGCTACTACATTGGCAGGGTCTTCTTTTCGTTTCCTCCATTCTTCCCCTGATGGGTTTGTCGAAGTTCATTCTCCAGAAAATGAAGTTGTGATTGCTTTGGGAAGTAATGTGGGTGACAGGGTTCATAATTTCAATGAAGCATTGCAAATGATGAAGAAATCTGGAATAAGCATCACCAGACATGGCTGTCTCTACGAGACTGCTCCTGCTTATGTCACTGATCAGCCTCATTTCCTCAACTCTGCTGTTAGAGCCATCACCAAGCTCGGGCCACACGAGTTGCTGGGAGTGCTGAAGAAGATTGAGAAGGAGATGGGTCGAACGAAAGGGATAAGGTATGGGCCTAGGCCAATTGATTTGGACATTTTGTTCTATGGCAAGTTTAGGGTCAATTCTGATGTGCTTACTGTCCCTCACGAGAGAATTTGGGAGAGGCCATTCGTAATGGCACCGCTGATCGATTTGTTGGGTTCTGATGTGGAGAGTGATACAGTTGCTCGGTGGCATTCTCTGTCAATACATTCTGGTGGGTTGTTTGAGTCATGGGAGAAACTTGGTGGTGAAGGCCTCGTTGGGAGAGATGGGATGAAGAGGGTTTTGCCTGTTGGGAAAACCTTGTGGGATTGGTGTGAGAGAACTTCTGTTATGGGTGTGGTGAATTTGACTCCTGACAGTTTCAGTGACGGAGGGAAGTTTCAGTCTGTGGATGCTGCTGTTTCTCAGGTACAGTCATTGATCTCTGAAGGGGCAGATATCGTTGATTTTGGTCCACAATCGACTAGGCCAATGGCTGATAGGATATCTACTCAGGAGGAACTCGACAGACTGATTCCAGTCCTGGAAGCTGTTGTGAAGATGCCCGAGATGACTGGGAAGCTTATATCGGTAGATACTTTCTACTCGGAGGTGGCTTCAGAAGCCATCAGTAAGGGAGCTCATATGGTAAATGATGTATCTGGTGGCCAGTTAGATGCCAACATGAATAAGGTTGTTGCTGACCTTGGTGTTCCTTACGTTGTGATGCACATGAGAGGTGATCTGACAACGATGCAGAATTGTGAGAACCTGGAGTATGATGATGTTTGCAAGCAGGTTGCTTGTGGACTGTACTCACGAATTGCGGATGCAGAAATGTCCGGTGTCCCAGCTTGGAGGATCATTACTGACCCTGGACTCGGATTCTCGAAGAATACCAAGCATAATCTGGAGCTACTCATGGGCTTGCCAAAGATTAGAGCAGAACTAGCCAGGAAAAGTTTGGCTATCTCTCATGCTCCAATGTTGATTGGACCTTCGAGAAAGAGGTTCTTGGGTGAAATTTGCAACCGGCCTTCTGCAACCGACAGAGATCCTGCTACTGTTGCTTCTGTCACTGCTGGAGTCTTGGGTGGCGCAAACATCGTGAGGGTGCATAATGTACAAGATAACGTGGATGCTGCCAAGCTTTGCGATGCCATGCTGAAATGCCAGAGTTGAGAGATCTAGTACTGTACGCTAACGCGGTGAGAGCACCTGATACGCTTCTGCGAGTTTCATCTCAGGGAGAACCTCTGTGGCTTCTGCTTAACCAGTCCTTTGCAACATAGATGAAGTCCCAATGCAGAGAAGTGATTGGAAAGAGGAAGAAGGAAGACGCTAAGGATTTCACTTTGCAACATGTTTTTCACTTGTGTTTTTCATCAGATTTGACTCCATATCTCTGTGAAAGCAATCACTAATGGAAAGATGAACACGTTTTTGTCTCGAATTCGCCATAGATTCAATTTGCAACATGTTTTCATTGAGGTTTTTCGTCAGATTTGACTCCGAAACCTTGTGTTATTCATGATCTTCATTCATGCACCTTCAATGTCCTTATAATTTTGAAATTTTAGAACATAGCCATCTTTGGCCTAGAAGTAATGGGATAATTAGCATAAATGGTCACAAACCTTTGTACTTAGTACAAAACAGTCACAAACCTTTAATTTGTAACCATTTGATAACAAAACTTTTTACTTAGAACAAAACGGTCACAAATTAAACAGTGTGACCATTTCATACCAGTTCAAACTTTTGTTACCGTGTCGTTGCAAATTAGACTTTTGGTGACCGTTTTGTACAAATTAAGTTCAAAAGTTTGAACGCTCAATCACCGTTACAATTCGCTCTAGTTGTATGGTGGTTTTGTTAATGTATGTGAATGATATGATCGTCATAAAGGAAGACAATGAGAGAATTAAATGGCTCACAACGGGTTCCAGACTGCTTTTTAGTTGAAAAACTCTGTCTACTTTCTTGGTATCGAAATATGTTTTTTATAGATTGGTATCGAAATTGAAAGGTCAACTGAGGGCATTCTTATTTGGCAAAGCAAATATGTCGATGAACACATGAGCTGACATCTTATATGTCGTTCAAGTGGTTAGTGTAATATACTTAACGAACAAACTACCCGACCTCAAAACATGACAAACATTTAATTTGTAACGATTCAGTAACAAACCTTTTCATTTAAAACAAAACGGTCACAAATTAAATAGCGGTGACCATTTTATACAATTTCAAAATTTTGTTACCGTATTGTTACAAATTAAAGGTTTGTGACCGTTTTATACTAAGTGCAAAAGTTTGTTACCATTTATGCTAATTACCAGAAGTAATGTAGCGGCAACTGATGTGCGTTGATCTGAATTCAAAAATGATCCCGCCTTAATAAGGAAACCAATTCATTCTATACATTTCACCAAAATCCACAACCAAGAGTAAATTAAAAAACCTAGCCGCAGCCGCAGCTTCACCTCCCGACCGCTCCACCAACGCCGCTGCTGAACTCACCTCAGCCGCGCTGCCGTCAAAGTTCCAACGATGGCGCCGCCGCGGCAGAAAAAAACCAGCGGAGAAGTGATCGGAATTGACCTGGGGACGACATACTCCTGCGTCGCCGTTTCCCGAAACGGCAAGACGGAGATCATCGCCAACGACCAAGGCAACCGCACCACCCCTTCCTCCGTCGCCTTCACAGCCGACGCACCCAATTTCGAGCGCCTCATCGGCGACGCCGCCAAGAATCAGGCCGCCCTCAACCCCCGCCGCACCATCTTCGACGCCAAGCGCCTCATCGGAAAGAAATTCGACGACGCCGAAGTCCAATCCGACCTCAAATACCTCCCCTATCCCGTCGTCAACAGGAACGGGAGGCCGTTCGTGGAGGTAGAGTTCAAATCCGCCGCCGGCGGCGGCGATGGGAAAGAAGAAGTCAAATCGTTCAGCCCGGAAGAGATCAGCGCCATGATTTTGGGGAAAATGAAGGAAACCGCAGAATCCTACCTCGGAAAACCAATAATCGGCGCCGTGGTCACCGTCCCAGCCTACTTCAACGACGCGCAAAGGCAAGCCACGAAGGACGCGGGGAGAATCGCCGGTCTGAAAGTCGTCAGGATCATCAACGAGCCGACCGCGGCCGCGATAGCGTACGGCCTAATTAACAAGCAAACCAAGCGGAAAAGGAAGAAGGACGACACCAACGACGCCAAGGATGCGAAGAGTAAGATTCTGGTGTACGATTTAGGAGGCGGGACGTTCGACGTCAGCGTGCTGGAACTAGACGGGAGGGAGTTTCGCGTGCTGGCGACCGGCGGAGACACGCATTTAGGCGGAGGAGATTTCGATCAGAGAGTGTTGGATTATTTCATGAAATTGATCAAGAGAAAGCACAACAGAGATATCGGGGAAGACAACAGGGCGCTAGGGAAGCTGCGGAGGGAATGCGAGAGGGCGAAGAGGGTGCTGAGCAGCCAGAGCGAGACGAGGATCGAGATCGACTCTCTGTTTCAAGGAATAGACTTCTCTGAAACACTGACGAGGGCGAAATTCGAGGAGCTGAATCTGGATCTGTTCAACAGGACGCTGGAGGTCGTGAAGGAGACGATGAAGGATGCGAAGCTCGAGAAGGGCGAGATCGACGAGATCGTGCTGGTGGGAGGAAGCACGAGGATTGTCAGGCTGAGGGAGATGTTGAAGGAGATGTTCGACGGGAAGGAGCCGAGTAAAGGTGTCAATCCTGACGAAGCTGTGGCTTATGGTGCTGCTGTCTTGGGAGCCAAGCTAAAGGGTCAAGCCGCTAGATATGGTACACTACTACACTTGTTTATATGTTGTTTTTGGTGGTTACAAAGGTGTTGGATTTCAATGGTTTATAAAGTTTGGAACCGATTGTAAATTGCAGATATTACGCTATTCGACGTAACTCCCTTGAGTTTGGGGGTTAGCGTTGTTGGTGATTTGATGGCGACAATGATCCCAAGAAACACTACAATCCCTGCGAAAATGTCACAGACTTTATACAGCATTGAAGACCGACAGACCACTATAGGCTTCGAGGTTTGAATCGCTTAAACAACTCATTTGAATCGCTTCGTAAATGATCATATGCAGTATGTATTGCTAAGAAAGAGAAGAACATTCTTAGGTACTTCAAGGTGAAAGAACTCTAGCCAAGGATTGCCTTATGCTTGGACGTTGTATAGTAGGAGGTGTGCCGCCGGCTCCAAGGTGAGTGTAATTCAATCTATGCGGCATCTATTTAGCTACAGTATGTGACCGGCGCGTGTTAATGTCATTGGGTCGTCCTCTCCTAATTGTCGAAACAAATGTAGTGACATTTTTCCCCGACTAATGTTTACTATGTTGATTGTGCCATTGAGATCAACTTGCTATTGAAAATATGACCAACGTTTTCCTTGTAGGGGTGTTGGCAGTATTGAGGCAACCTTTGAGATCGATGCGGATGGACTGAGCGTAACTGGCAAAAACCACGTAACGAAGAAATCCGAATCTCTGGTCATTGACACCTACAGAGGAAATCTGGCGGAGGAAGAGATCGAGAGGATGATTAGGGAGGCAGAGCTGATGGCCGAGGAGGACAAGAAAGCGAAGGCTCGTGTTGAAGCGAAGTTGAACTTGGAGAGATACATAAGCGATGTCAAGGCGGCAGCTGCTAATCGTAATGTCAATGCCAATTGGACTCAACGTGACAAGACCAACGTGGAGATTGCACTGAGAGAAGCTTCGGAGTGGTTGGATGATAACGAGAGGAATCCATCATCGTCCAAGGAAGATTTCAAGAAGGCGATGCAGAAGTTGGAGGATGTATGGAACCCTGCTATATGCAAGGTTTGTGCGTGGATCGGTTGACTGACACCGCATGGATTTAAGCGTGGTAGCTAGCTAGCTAGTGTTGAAGTAGTCGCCGGCCGGCCGGTGCTCTTCATTGAGCAGCAGCCGGTGGTTTGTGAGCCTTTTCGAAGGATGCTGTTACGTGATGTTTTATCAAGTTCATATGGCTTTGGAATTTCTCATGGACACATTTTCATACATTGTTGTTGGCCTATCAATATCAATACAAACTTGAAGTGAATGACTCTAATCTTTCAAAATTTCACAACGGACTCCCACGTACGTGCTTACTAAAATGTCTGATTACTGATACTATCATCAATATTTGTCATAAATCAGCTTATGAGTTTGAGGTTTGAACATATCCGTCATTATCATGTGTTTGATACCACGATTAACATTGGAGGTTGTGAGTACCTGAACACGTGACCTTAAAAACTAACCAGCTGAACTGATACAATGTCATAAACCAACTTGTCACAAGAACTCGAGTTGTTGAGAAAGATCCATCTATGAATTGAATTTTGACCATTTCCTTACAATTAATATTTGTTAAACGTAAATAATTACTTATTGAACTACAAATCGTCATCAATAACTAGAGGTGACAAATGGATTGAATTCATGAACCGAATCAAATGGATAGAGAGATTCATTAATTAGATCAAACGGATTGATGGAGTGGATTTATGGATCAAAGTGATATCCAAACGCTGGATCATTTTTAAATTTTGAACCGGTTACATACTAAAATATCATTGTAAAAATTTTAGTTAATAAAACATAATATTTTAATGATATTTTTGTCAAATTTTAATTTTTGGTGTATTAGATTCAAAATTGACACCTCTAGGATATATTTGTTGCCTAATCGGAGACCAAGGCTTACTTATTAGTTATTACACTAGTTGACCCCTAATTACTTATTAATCGTCCAAAAGTGATTCTTAAATGACACTTGAATTTTAACCCTCTGAATTGTTGACAAATGATTTTAAAATATTCAGGATTTGGTAACTACTAATTACTATTGTTAACATTCAATGCCACGTAAAAACTATGAGTATTGAGAGTTTATTAGTAAAAGTATTTAGTGAGATAAAAAGAAATAAGGCAGTAGGTGGAAAACTCTAATTATAAGAGATTTGATATTTTCAGATTTTAGAGATTTAAAATTACTAAAACTAAAATTCATCATAAAAATGAAATATTAATTTTATTGGCGAATCTATAAAATTTGATGAATCCATATCATCAAAATCCTTTTCTCGTGTCTCTAAACGACCTCATAAATAACAATTTCACTCAACTTCCCATATCCATTTCTCCGTGTATTTATATTGGTTTAATATTTTTGATTCATTTCGATATATATAGTTCAGTTTCCTAGTTACAGCTAGCTAGATGATTTGAATCAATCTGAACTGCAAATGAATGCCTCCTTAATTAAGGAAACTAATTATTACTCTACACAGTACAGTACACAAACCCTCCACAACAATAAAAAGGAAACTATAAAAGCCCTAGCGGCAGCCGGCGGACCGTCACCTCCCGATCACTACTCCATAAACGACGCCGTAGAGGAGGGAAGTTTTGGAGGAAAATAATTAAACACCGCCCCATTCGCACTCTGCTTTTCCAACTGCCGCAAACTCCCAACAATGGCGCCGCCGCGGCAGCAGCAAAAGACCAACGACGACGTGATCGGAATCGACCTGGGCACAACCTACTCCTGCGTCGCCTTCTCCCGCAACGGCAAGACCGAAATCATCGCCAACGACCAAGGCAACCGCACCACCCCTTCCTCCGTCGCCTTCTCCGCCGAAAATTCCGAGCGCCTCGTCGGCGACGCCGCCAAGAACCAGGCCGCACTCAACCCCCGCCGCACAATCTTCGACGCCAAGCGCCTCATCGGAAAGAAATTCGACGACGCCGAAGTCCAATCCGACCTCAAATACCTCCCCTACCCCGTCGTCAACAGAGACGGAAAACCCTACATCGAGGTAGAGCTCAAATCGGAGGTCAAATCGTTCAGCCCCGAAGAAATCAGCGCCATGATTTTGGGGAAAATGAAGGAAACTGCCGAATCCTACCTCGGGAACCCAATCACCGGCGCCGTCGTCACCGTCCCGGCCTACTTCAACGACGCACAGAGGCAGGCGACAAAAGACGCCGGCAGAATCGCCGGTCTGAACATCCTCAGGATCATCAACGAGCCGACCGCCGCCGCGATTGCGTACGGCCTCAACAACACCAAGCAACAAATTGGGCGGAAAAGGAAGAAGAAGAACAGCGTGAAGAGCAAGATTCTCGTGTACGATTTGGGAGGCGGGACGTTTGACGTCAGTGTGATGGAAGTAGACGGAAAAGAGTTTCGCGTGCTGGCGACTGGTGGGGACACGCATTTAGGAGGAGGAGATTTTGATCAGAGAGTTTTGGATTATTTTATGAAATTGATTAAACGAAAGCACAAGAAGGATATTGGTGGGGACAGCAAGGCGATGGGGAAGTTAAGGAGGGAGTGCGAGAGGGCGAAGAGGGTGCTGAGCAGCCAGAGCGAGACTAGCATCGAGATAGACTCGTTGTTTCGAGGGATGGATTTTTCGGAGCCGCTTTCGAGGGCGAAGTTCGAGGAGTTGAATTTGGATCTGTTTAACAAGACATTGGGAGTGGTGAAGGAGACGATGGGGGATGCGAAGATCGAGAAGGGCGAGATCGATGAGATCGTGCTGGTGGGAGGGAGCACGAGGATTGTGAGGCTGAGGGAGATGCTGAAGGAGATGTTTGATGGGAAGGAGCCGAATAAAGGTGTTAATCCTGATGAAGCTGTGGCTTATGGTGCTGCGGTGTTGGCGGCCAGTTTGAGAGGACAAGCTGCTAGGTTCGGTAAGAACCATCGCGATTTAATTGCTAGATCAAGTCTTTGTTCAATTGTTTGTATGATTTGGACCTATGTTACATGCAGATGTCAGTTTGTTTGACGTGACTCCGTTGAGTTTGGGGGTTAGCATTGTTGGTGATTTGATGTCAACGATGATCCCAAGGAACAGTACTATCCCTGCCAAGGTTACATCGACTTTGTGGACTGTTGAGGACCAGCAGACCAGTATTAACTTCGAGGTTTCTGTCTTGATCATTTCTCTTTAAATTAATTGCAGTTTTGGATCGCTTCATATTATAATCACTATCGTATTATAATTTGCTAAGGATAAGATGATATTATATCTAGGTACTTCAAGGTGAAAGAACCCTAGCCAAGGATTGCCTTGAGCTTGGAAGTTGCGTCGTAGAAGGCATTCCACCGGGTCCACGGTGAGTGAAATAATATTGTGACATGTATGATTATTTAGGGTAATGTGTATTTTTTATCCAAACCTTTTTCATATTCTTTTATATTATTATTAAGCTTATTAAAATTCTATTAATTATCCAAATATTTTATAATGTATAAAAATATTAGCCATTTTTACGTTATCGTTAATGATTTTGTAACTTTTTCTTAGGTATAATACTAAATTATTGGAATGTTGACATTCATTAGTATTTTCCAAGTCAGTATCATGTTGTGAAGTCAATATTACTAACAAAATTGTTATCGGAAAGTTAACATTTGGCTAATTTTTAGTATTTTGATAGATTTGGATAATATAAAAGAATCTGAAAAAAGTTTGGATAAAAAATAGACATTATATTTTTTTTCTACAACGCATGTTAATATCGTTGGACCGTTCTTTCGGTAGCTACGACAATTGAGATTGTTTTGGAAGTTTGAATTGCTTAATTATGTGTAAGATAAACTTTCTGCTAATGCCCAGTATGGGGGTGGTGGAATTTTCCCTTGCAGGGGTGTTGGTAACGTTGAGATTACCTTTGAGATTGATGCAGACGGAATTCTAAAGGTGACTAGTAAGAACAATGCGACAAAGAAATCTGAATCTTTGATCATTGATAACTACAAAGGAAATCTGAAGGAGGAAGAGGTCGAGAGGATGATAATGGAAGCGGAGCATATGGCAGAGGAAGACAAGAAAACGAAGGATCGTGTCGAAGCAAGGAACCGATTGGAGAGGTATATAAACGACGTCAAGACGGCGGTGGGCGATCGTAATGTCAATATCAAGTGGGATCGACGTGACAAGACCAAAGTGGAGATTGCACTGAGAGAAGCATCAAAATGGTTTGATGAAAATGGAGGGAATCCATCATCGTCTAAGGAAGATTTCGAGAAGACAATGAAGAAGCTGAAAGATGTGTCTTACCATGTCATAAGCAAGGATTATGTGTGGATCGATGATGATGATGACTGATCGACGTGGACTAATTTAGCCTGTTAGGGAAAAGCAAGGTTTTTGCAAATTGCTCGACGGTTACATTATTAGGTTTTGAGTACTTATTGACGTTTTACTTGCTAACTAGCATTAGTTAGGTTTAAAGTTTCAAAATGGTTTGTGGGATTCACACCTTTATTCGGCTCCTTCCCATTGAACATCTCCCTCGGCTTCACAATCCTAGTGCTCCCTCCCACAAGCACGATCACATCGAACCTCATTATACGCAAGGTTTATATGTAGATTAGTGAGGACTTATCGACATAGGTTAATTAATGCTCATCTGTCACTTCATTAGTTTTGGAGTTAATTGACATTTTGGTGGTTATTTTTTGTTTTATGTGACATTTTGTTAGTTTTTCTTCATTTTCTTAATGAAAAATATAGGGTTGGCTAGGTTGGTTGATGTATATTGTGTTTGGCATAGCGAGATCAAACCTGGGATCACCAGCCATGCTAGCCTTATTTCGCATAGCTTTATTTCGCGTCTAGACAGCCAATATAGAGATGAAAACAGGGGAGAGTAGTAAGTGATTGATTTTTACATCGAACGCTTTACACAATTTTAGTAACAACTATCTGAGTTTTAACCTGTTGCTGAGTGCTAACCCATCCACAGAAGTACCCTACAACTACTAGACAATGATGAAGAAAACAACAAACAATACCATCCGCAGCAATAACAAAGTCTTGCTGTTCAAGAATGCAAAGAGCAAGCAGTGATGCAAAATTGCCACCCCTCCACATCCTTTTACCTTCCTTGTTACTATCTATCAACAAGTCATCAGAATGTGCAGTAACTATGATATTGTTCCGGCGAAAACTATATCCCCAATGATAGAACGTCAGTAGGGTGGTGGTAGAATTTGCTTTGCTCAATTGATCTTCATGGCTCCAAAGCGATAACCGTCCAACTCTGCATCCAGTTCTTCAGCAGTCATCTTCTTCCCCCATCCGAATTCTTGCCCTAGGGCTTGGACTTGAGGTCCGCCTGGACCTTGGTCTTTGCCAAATGCATCACCGCCACGAATGGGTCTCCTCCCTCTGAAGCTTCCTCCACCACTGAGGTAATCACAGCAGAAAGAAAAACAAACAGCTTGTATTAGCATCATTCGAGGATCTACAGAACACATTGCTCTCATCTTGTGGGTATTCACAATTGCCATCATCTTCAGTACTTGGCACCTAATTGTGGGAAATGGCGAGGGCTATGGGGGAACAAGGGAACTTTGGCCTTTTACCTCATGAAGTTGAAAGGAAGATTAGGCCTTCTCATGTTGCTCCCAGCTGCAGGAGCTCGAAGGGGAGTTGGCGGCGGAACTTTAGCCCCTATCAGCTCAATCCGTATTGGCCTCCCATCGAGATCGACATTGTTGTACCTCATGATAGCTGCTATAGCATCCCCGTGGCGTTCATACACAACTTCAGCAGTTCCCTACCACCACCACAGAGATAATAGTATGCAGGTAGAGTTACTTAGTCACTCAATGACTAGCCCTGGGGTACGAAAGGAGGAAGGTTACCTTAGATCTTCCACTCTTGTCATAGTGAATTGAGTAACGTCTCAACTCCCCAACATCAGAGAAAAGCACCTGCAATGCATCAAAAATGGTTCCAAACCCATAAATTACTAAGCCACATGACAGAACAGCAAGAATGGTCTTCGTACAGCACAAACCGCACGATGGTACCAGTAATTATGCGATAAGTCACATAAATGATGCATCACAGAAATGGTAAAACAAGGAGCTCAGAAGCTTCAATTATCTCCAATAATCCCCAAGATTAACAAAATCTTCGTGTATCATAACCTCACAACCATTCTTTGCCAGTAATGAAAAGAAGCTCATAACTGGAATCCACCAAAAGGGCAAAGAGGGAACCAAGAAACGCAGTGTGATACCTTGATGTCCTGATTAGTAACCCCATAATCCAGATTGGACAGGTAGAGCCTCGTGCCTTCTCGTCTTCCATCAGACCCAGTTGGGACGCGCGTTGGCTCCACCAGTCCCATGGAAGCCTGCAGAAACCTCGATATCAAAACTTAGCTATCAAAATCAAAACCAACAACCCCAAAACCTAGACTATTACTAATCTGTTATTTCTCCGTTACGATACCTTCCCGAAGAAACTCCCCCTCGCCGCCGGTACCGGCGGCAGAACGTAAGGGCACGGCCTGTAAATGCCGCGGCCGCCAAACCGTCGCTCCGGACCGGGTCCTTCACCGAAACGAAACGGCCGTCCTCCTTCACTTCCCCCGCCGCCTCTGCTTCTACCTGCTCCGTTTCCTCTGCTTCCTGAACCAGCGAAGCGGCCTTTTCCTCTGCCTCTGTTCTGGCGGACAATGTCGTCGAGAGTCATGTCCAGATTGCTCGCCATTTCTCAAAATCTTGAACCAATCTTTCTTCCCGAACTTCTCCTGTTTCCTCTTTTTCTTCGTTTTTTCGCAATTATGAGACTGGGAGGTAGCCTGGTAGTGTTGCAGGGTTTTTAGCTCTGCCAGAAATGCAGGGGTTTTGCTTTTGCAGGCTGCAGCACAGACCTTGGGGGAGAAGTTTTCTCTCTCATGCGAGTACGACAAGGTGACACGTGGAGTCAGTTATTACTCTCTCTTCCGAGCCAGGCCCATGTTTTTCTAGCCCAGAGAAACGCGCGGCTGACCCATTTCCCGGCCCGTGAACATTGGGCCACCCAAAATTGTTGTTGAAGTCAAAGTCAACGTCATACCAGCCTAGAAGATTTGACATATTATGCGACATCGACATCCCACCAATCTCCCGTAAAATGCAAGTTCCTTGAGTAGTATTTATTTAACTTAATTAAAAATTACTCATTTAAAACCACTGATTTAACTAAATTATTTCGACAAAGAAAATAGAATAAATTATGAGGAATCCTCAGTCTTGAAGAAATTGTAGTTTTAGCCCTTAACTTCCAAATATTATCTCTTACACACCCTACCTTTGATTGTCAACAATGCTAATGTCTAGAGTATATGGACCGAATTGCACAACTTAAAACTTATTGGACCTATTAGTAATTATGGATTTATTAAGTCTGGCAAAAAGTTAGTTAAATAGGGAGTGGACTCTCTCATTTTCATAGACATACCTCTCGCCTCTTGTTTTCCAGATCGGAAAAGAAGAAAAAAAAAACAGAGACAAAATGGCAGGAGCATTTTCATACGAATCATACAATCATTCCTCCGCCGCCGTCGCGCCAGCCACCGCCATGGCGGCCCACTCGTCCTCATCGCGGGGCTCCAGGAAGGCGGCTCTAATCCTCCGGCTGCTGACGTTAGCCTGCCTATTGATATCCCTGGTGATCCTAACCACCAACACCGCCACGCTTCAAGTCATCACCAACTTCTCCGCCGCCGGACCGACCCTCACCGGCATCACCGTCCACTTCAAGGACATCTACACTTACCGGTATACATCTACATAGAACAATTTCTCTCGAGAATTCATTAAATCTTAATCAAATTTTTTTATTATTTGTTCTGATTGATTCATTGATTTGGGTTGTAGATATATGCTGGGGGCGACGGTGGTGGGGATGGCGTACACGATGCTGCAAATCGGCTTCGCGCTTTGTTCTATCGCCACAGGGAGGGACGGAAGTCTCACCTTTGACTTCTACGGCGATAAGGTGATTTCGTACATACTGGCGACGGGTTCGGCGGCGGCGTTCGGCGCGACGAGGGATATGAAGCCGTTGTTCGCCGGAGTTGGGAACGTTGACAAGTTTTTCAACAAGGGTTACGCTTCGGCGAGTCTGCTCCTCCTCGGTTTCGTCTGCACCGCGATATTATCCGTGATGTCCTCTTACGCCTTGCCCAAGAGATATTGAGATAATTAATTTCTTAATTAGTCAATTGCATACCTGTAACGCGAGTGGAGTAAACTATCTATTTGTTTTTATTTGATTAAACAGTTGTTATGGGGTTGATTAATGTATACTGTAACATAATTAATTGTTGTGTGGTTTCCAAGGGATGGTATATGGATTTGTGTAAATGAGATTTCGGGGGTCACGCGTTTGTGTGTATTACTATATTGGTGCAAGTAGTTAGTGGTTTTTCTATGGAGAAATTGGCAACGAGGATGAGGTGTTTGGATTTCTTTGTTTTCTTTTTGGGTCCGAGGAGAATGGGACGACTTTGGGAGTGGGAATTGACAATTGACGAGCATTATTCCTTCGTTAACTCGGCGTAATTATTGACTTTGAAATAAGATTCATAACTAAAAATGACAAAATCAATTTAATTAATCCGATTTGCTTATTTCTATCTGTTGTTGGCGTGAATATTCTGTTATAACGTAGAATACTTTCGTGTGTATTACAAGCATCCATCCAACATCAATAATTAACTCCCCACCCTAAAGTGATAGTGCAAAAAAATAAACGACGGAAGGTAGGATCAGCTCTATCCTCATGAAACAAAAATTAAACATCTAAACTCTGACAAATTATTCAGCCACCGCTCTGCCTTATCCGAAAAAGAAGAAAAATCAGTTTATTCGATCAGAAACTACCAGCCCAGGAATAGTCGACATAGGGCTAGGCCCAGAACATGTCTAGCCAACAAATAAGCCCGACATAAATAGAAGCCCGAACAAGCCCAAACAATGGAGAAAACATAGAAGCCCAAATAAGCCAGCGTCATCGACGCGGCATCACTCGACGTTTCTAATTGATAACCCTTTGTCGAGGTTCTCCATCCTCAAAAAGCCGCAACCACCCCGAAATCGGAAGAGCTCAGGAGAAATTCCGTTCGAAAGACAAATCCCTCTATTTCTCCGGTCAGCGGCGGTGTAAAACCCCGAACCCCCTCTCGATCTCTCCCCGGAGGCGATGCCGAAGAACGACTTCCTCACGCCGAAGGCGATCGCCAATCGAATCAAGGCGAAAGGCCTGCAGAAGCTCCGATGGTACTGCCAGATGTGCCAGAAGCAGTGCAGGGACGAGAACGGGTTCAAGTGCCACTGTATGAGCGAGAGCCACCAGCGCCAGATGCAGATCTTCGGCCAAAACCCTCACCGCGTCGTCGAGGGCTACTCCGAGGAGTTCGAGAACGGGTTCCTCGACCTCATGAGGCGGAGCCACCGCTTCTCCCGCATCGCCGCCACCGTCGTCTACAACGAGTACATCCACGACCGCCACCACGTCCACATGAATTCTACCGAGTGGGCGACGCTGACGGAATTCATAAAATATTTGGGACGAACGGGTAAGTGCAAGGTGGATGAGACCCCCAAGGGTTGGTTTATCACTTATATCGATCGGGATTCCGAGACAATGTTTAAGGAGAAGATGAAGAGCAAGAGACTTAGGGCTGATATGGTGGATGAAGAGAGGCAGGAGAGGGAAATTCAGAAGCAAATTGAGAAGGCGGAGTTGTTGCTGACAGGTAAAGCCGGCGATGGGGAGGGTAATGGTCTTGAAGAGGGTGCAGTAGAGCCGCCGGCTAAGGAATTGAAGCTTGATGCCGATGGAGTCAAGATTGGATTTCAATTGGGCTCGAAGGGTAACAATGGTGGGAAGGATAAGGGTGAGAGTTCAAGCTCAAGATTGGTTTTTGAGGAGGTAGAGGAGGAAAGAGAGGGGAAGAACTCGAGAAGTAAAGGAAGCAACGGTAATGTTGGTAGAGGTGGCAAATCTGCGTTAGAGGAACTGATGAGAGAGGAAGAGAATGTGAAGGAGAAGAAGAACAGGAAGGACTACTGGCTATATGAAGGGATCATTGTGAAGGTTATGAGTAAGTCGTTGGCAGAGAAAGGGTATTATAAACAGAAAGGAGTTGTTCGGAAGGTGATTGATAAGTATGTTGGGGAAATTGAAATGCTTGAGAGCAAGCATCGGCTGAGGATTGATCAGGTTGAACTCGAGACTGTGATTCCACAGGTTGGAGGTTTGGTGAAGATAGTGAATGGAGCGTATAGAGGGTCCAATGCGAGGCTTTTGGGAGTGGATACAGACAACTTTTGCGCCAAGGTGCAGATAGAGAAGGGGATTTATGATGGCAGAGTGCTTAAAGCTGTAGAATACGAGGATATATGCAAACTTGCGTGATGAGTATGTGAGAACCCTTACTTTACCTATATATTCGTCTTTATCTGTTGCTGTTTAGGATTGAATGATGGTGTGCGTTGATCTTCCTGTATTCTGTTAAGCTGTTTGATGGATGAATCAGAAGTTGATTGAAGGGTAACTTTAGAAGCAGCTTGTCCTAGTCTTGGTCACAGTTTGTTTTCTTTGCACTGCGAGTAGGTTAAAAGGTTAGGAATTAGGATAGCTCTCGTTACATGCATTTCGTTGTCTCTTAAGTGGTTCAGAATGGTTGCCCTGTGTTATTCTTTTGAGTTGTTGCATCCAATTCTCTATGTAGATACTTTATTGCAGCATCCTTCTGTAGCTTTCGTTTATATAACTTTTTTCGTGTAATCAATTCTGTAGCTTTCTATGGTTAAGATTATACATGCAGTTGGATGATCAGCCATTTCTCTACTTTATTTCAGGGGTCCTTCTGTCTATCGAATCCAAACAGGACATAGCTGAACCTTACAAATTGATTTATGATGAATCTTGAGTTGGCTTTGGTTTTCTGTAATATGCTGCTGCTACTTGAGGGAGATTTTGCTGCCCCATCATGGTGACTGGAATTGTTCCATCTAACATATTTCAGCTGCTTCTGATAATCAGAGACCTCCGTGAACTTGTGATGTCCAGGCGCATATGCAAACTTTCTGTTGGTTGGGAGTGGACATCTAACTCCCAAGCTTGAGAAAGAAATTGCCAATTGTTGTCGTTCATTGTGTAGCACAGATTAGTGTAACACATCAACTGTTTATATTTGACTGTCCATTTCTTGATTGACTTGTCTATCAAACAGAAAGAGTTGGAGGCAAGAGCTCCTGTTGGCATCTGCTCTACCTGCTTAGAGATGTTAGTACCGACGTCTTGGCTGCTGGAGAATCCATACATGCCGATTCTGATTTCAGCTGTCGAATTTAGGGTTTATTGTGATGCCTTCTTGTGGAGGTTCGCCATATTTTTCAGTTTTCTGTGGAATGGACTTGGTTTGGTCGCTTGTGTTTATGTAATCGGCTACTTTTCCACCAGTTTTTCTGTATCATCCTCCAAGAGGCAGTAGGGTGGCCAACTCAACTGTATTGCAACTACCTTTTCCTTTTCAAGAGATGTCGGTCAGTGAATATGCACGCAAAAGACTGAAGTTTGGGAAGATATGAGATTTGCTTAATCCTAGTTGGGTCTAGACATGTGAGATTATTTTCTAAAAGTGTTGATTCCTATGGATTATAAAATCACCTCATGAATTGAATTTTACTTGTTTTGTATGCCCATTACTTTATAGGATTCTTTAATCTATTTTATTGGATTAATGATACTCACGAATTATATTTCTTTTGCTTTATCAAATTAATGATTCTACTCGATAGTTTAACAAATATAGTTCTGCCCGAACAAGTGAACGACTCTACTCAAAATTTTATCAACATGGTTTCACCAACCATTCTCAACGAGAGTAAAAATAGGAAGGACATTTTTGTCTTTACAATTAATGATTTATTTCAAATAAAAAATATCAACATCAAGATTTGAACCCGGGTCTCTTCAAACAAAGACAATGATTATAACCAATTACACTAAACAAATTTGTTGTTTTTATTTGAATACAAAACATACACTAAGTTAAACTCTGGAAAGTGAATGACTTTAAGCTCACTAAGTCTACCGTATATATTTTTATGGTGCTTAATACTTCAATGTCCATAGTAAAGTTTCATGTAATTTTATCCATTTTAAAATTCATGCTCTACTTAGTTTTCGTTTAGGTAAATTTGTAATTGGCTAATATGGAAGAAACTATTTCTTTTCTACGTGTTATGTCATTGCATTTTTAATTTAAATTTAAATTTTGTGCTTTTTTTATCTTTGTTCTTATCTCATTATAACTTACTTCGAAAGTCCCTCCATCGTGCAATAATTTGGCCCTTTCACTTTCGAGTACAAGGGCGCATTTGAGAATTAATCTTCTGGTTTCTCTTGGCAGGATAGTTTTATTTTGGGGATTTAAACTGCGTAAATAGAAAATTTCAAATCCGATATCAATCCATGACGAATAGAATGAAGTTCAATCAAGTAGTTATGAATTTGAACTTGGATTAGAAGAGTTGGAATTGAGTTTGAGAATGAAAGTGGTGGAGGGAAGAAATTGTGTTTGGATTTGGTAGCTGGTAAAGTTCCACTGCAGCAGGTGAAGGCAGAGAAGAGGGAGTTGGAGAGGGTAGTGAATGAATTGAGGAGAGTGTTGAAAGACATGAAAGCGAAACTGGAGCAGTTAACGAGAGAAGTGAGAGATGATGAGGATATTAATGAAAATGGAGAGGTTATTGAAGGGCAAGGAAGTGGACTGAAGTGGGTGAAGGCAGACAAGGGGGAGATGAACATATTGATGGAACAGGAGATGAGTGTTGGTTTTAGCGAACTTATTACAACTGCCCCGAGGAAGATGAGTTAGCAAACACAAGAAGAAGATTGAGGAGTTGAAGAGCGAGTTGACAAGAACCCCAATTGGAAGAGAAATTGAGGGTCACGGAGAGAAGGTCCATCAAAGTAGCAGAAATGGAATTGTTTGGTTGGAACATATGCCTCTTGATATTAAAGATAGAGTGGATAAAAATTTGGTCGTTCAACGGAGAGTGGTGGCTATTGGCTCTTTAGGTTTATGGTTTTTGCAGCTACCACATCCTATTTCTATCTTAAAACGAGAAATAATTGATTGATTTACAGAATTGGGTCGATTCTTTATTCAACCTACTGAAACTGATAGAAAATGAGTGTCTACTTTTGTGTCTTATAACTTTGATCAAGTCTATTAGTATATTGGAGGTAACCCTAATTTTGTCGTTTGCTCTCAAGTTTTTATGGTTCCCTCTTAGTTAAGTTTGTAGTATAGTTGACTTGAACCAATAATTCTCCATTTCTTTTTTATTAGTGGCATGTTGTTCCTAAAAGGAGAGCATTGCAGCCTTTATGTAGGATTGTGAGGTTTTAGATTCAGTTTAAAACTATATATGGGTCGTGTGGTAATTCCATTGAGCTTTTATATTCTATTTTTATCAACTAATAATATTATCATTATGAAAATGAAATCAATTATAAATTTTTTTATTTTATATTCTTAAATGATGTTGGTATTTCTTCGAGTGTTCGACCTATATATAATTAAACCATTTAAACGGGTTGATAGACTTAAACTTAACATAAAATTATAAATAATCAAATATGAACGTTCCGGCCAACGAGCCGGGTTATAAGCTAGTCAATCAAAATAGACTTGCTTTTGGTGTACAAATCAACAGTATAATTTATAGCTGAAAAGTAAAACTGCAAGCCTCATTCAAAGTTTCCTGTCCATAGAGTGATTTTAGAAAGCTGATGTGGCAGAGTGTTAAGCGGGGAAAAAAGAGTCCCGCCTGATTTCAGAACCAAAAAACTCTCCACTACCCACTTTTTTCTCCTTCCAGGCACACGTTCTCATTTAATTTGTATTAATTTGTATTTTTTATTTCCGATTTCCCTTCCTTCCACTCTTTCACCTCATTCGAATAAGTTTCTTGGCCTTCAGAAAACCAAACCTTGACTCAATCATCTGGTTCTTTTATGTGCTTGCATCTACCTTTGATTTCCGTTCTCTAAGCGTTAGATCGGTATTGGTTTTGCCGTAAGTTATTCTTCTTCTTTCAGATTTCTGTTTGTTGTTGTCGCTGCTTTTAAGTTTTAGGGATTCGGGTTCTGGGTTTTTTTTTTCCAGGGATTCGGTTGCAAAGATTCATCTCCCTTACCTTTGGTTCATTCCGTTTTCTTTATTCTCTTACCTTCCTCGCTTCATTCTGTTGATTGGATTCTCTAGAGATCAAAAGGGGATTTTTGTTTTTTCCCTTTCTCTTGAAAGTAACAAAGTTGCTTACTTTAAATTCCACTTCGCTTAGACTGTCTTCCAGAGAGCAGCCGACTGCCGATTTTGAGCTGAGTTTTTCCGGGCCGCAGAGAAAGAAGAGGAAAGAAAGAGACGTTCGGCGGCGGCAGCCAGGTACTTCGTCCGGGTCGTTTTCCGGGTCAGTAAACCGAAGGGCCGACTATAAACTACCGCTGGCCTGGCGGGGGAAAAGGAAAGCGTAAACCATAAGGCCTCGGGGATCCATTTCTCTCGCCAGCCCATACTTCAGAGGCCCAGCCTACTTGAGTCCAGAACCAGCCCATCGACGACGAAATTTGGCGCGCCGTCCCCCACCCGCCACCACGTATGAGACATATTCAACTGTGGCGGCGTTGATCTGGATAATCGATGGGTTGTACCCTACAATCGATATTTGTTACTACGATTTGGAGCGCATATCAATATTGAATATTGTAACAAGACAAGGTATGGCTGAAGTAAATCGTATTTATCTATATGACGTTGTTGTTTCCTTTATTATATTACCAAACTCAGATTCTTAATGACAGGCTATATGTATATTTATATGCTACACTCATTATTAACTTTATGCATGCATATGAATTATGATTTAATTTCCAAAGATGAATAAAAACCAAACCAATATTTGTGTGATTTCTCTTTTTTTTTAGTTATTTTATAAACCGAGTGTTATCTTATTGGTGTGACTTCTTGCCGCAACTCTGTAATTTTTGTAATATTTTTTGGTGTGTTTTCCTTCATTTTTTTTTTGCCCATTGGATAAGCTATTGTGATCCATTTGTTGCCTTTTGTTCTCTGTACTTTGATTTCTTATTTAATACAAGTCACATTTAAGAAAAAATGTAATACAACTTTTTCCTACTTCCCTATCTAACATCTACAACTTGGTTTTATTTGATGTTTCTATAGGGCTGTGAAATATTTGTTTAAGTACATCAACAAACCCGAGGATCGTGCAATGGTCACTGTAGCTGCACAACAAACAGCTTCGGCTATGGATGGTCGGAATCGTGGAACTACGGTTGTGCAAATCGATGAGATAAAGGCATTCATGGATGCCCGTTACATCACATCGGGAGAAGCATGTTGGAGAATTTTTAGGTTTGATATATACACTCACTCTCCAACAGTACTGCGTATGTCCTGTCATTTGCCTGGTGAGAATACAGTGTATTCAAATGTTGATTCTAACGTGGAGGAAGCGGTTGAGTCTAGCAGTTCCCAAACCTCAATGTTGTTAGCATGGATGGATCTCAATCTTCAGTCAATGGATGCAGGGAAATATACCTTTGCGGAGATGCCACAATATTATGTATGGAATAAAAAATACAAGAAGTGGCAGCAGCGCAAAAAAGGTACCTGCATTGCTAGATTATATTACTGCTACCCATCCGCAAAGGAGCGATACTATTTGAGAATGCTATTGCATGTTGTTAGGGGTTGTTTTTCTTATGATGATATTATAACAGTGAATGGGGTGGTATATGAAACATTCCAAAAAGCATGTTATGCTTGGGGACTGTTATCAGGAGATTCTGAATGGAATGATTGTGTCCAAGAAGCTTCGCACTGGGCTTCTGGTTATAAACTTAGAAAACTTTTTGTCACAATTCTTATTCATTGTCAGGTGGCTGATGTGACTTCTTTTTGGTTAAAGAATTGGGAATTACTAAGTGAAGGCATTTTGCATTCACGACGTAGAGAGCTGAATTTACCCCAGTTGAATTTGTCGGAGGATGAAATTAAGGAGTTGTGCCTTATTCATATTGACAAATTAAGGAGTTGTGCCTGTTCCCGATCAGTGTTTGCGTTCACATACGGTAAACAGGCTGATAGATATGGAGATGAATTATGGACCCCATGACTTAGACTGTTCTGAGGATCGACATAGTAGACCGTTGAATGGAGAACAACAAATCGCTTACGATATGGTATTACATTCTGTTTATACCAATGAGGGTAAATGATTTTTTGTGGATGGATTTGGGGGTACTGGTAAGACATTTCTGTGGCGAGCAATTTGTTAGCAATTAAGATTTGAGAAGAGGATAGTATTATGTGTTGCTTCATCTGGTATTGCTGCACTGCTCATGGTCGGTGGAAGAACTGCACACTCAAGATTTCACATTCCCCTGGATTGTGATACAAAATCAACTTGCAATATTGAGCAAGGTTCTGAGGTAGTTGAATTGATTCTCAATGCTTCACTTATTATCTGGGATGAGGCACCGATGACTCATAAACACAACATAGAGGCCCTAGATAGGACATTGAGGGATATTTTCCGAGTTAAGCATGTTGATTCTGAGTTGAAGCCTTTTGGAGGTATGACTATTGTGTTTGGAGGTGATTTCCGACAGACGTTACCTATCATCACGAAGGGTACACGGACTGAAATTGTTAATTCTTCCATAAAGAGATCTTATTTGTGGCAGTCTATGACAGTATTGAAGCTAACCGAGAACATGCGATTAAAATTGCCTCATTCTGAAGCATCGGCCAGGTTAGCAATCTCAAATTTTAGCAAATGGCTTTTGGAAATTGGTGATGGTACAAATAGTAATATTTTTGGAGAATCAATTATCCCGATACCTCTACACATTTGTGTTCCCCGTCGCAGTGATCCAATTCCTGATATTGTTGCTGAAATATATGGTCAGTTACTCTCCACTGAAAATATGTCAACCTATTTGGTTGAGCGAGCTATCTTAGCCCCTCATAATGACACTGTTGCGGCCATTAACAATTATGTATTGGGTCTATTTCCTGGTGAAGAAGTTTCTTATTTTAGTTCGGATTCGCTAGAGATTGATGCCAAGAATCAGCATGTTGAAGAAGGGGACTACACAGTTGAATTCTTGAACTCTTTAAAGATTGGGAATTTTCCGGAACATGAGTTGAAATTGAAGTTGGGGTGCCCTGTTATTCTGCTTCGAAATCTGGATCAGAGTACTGGGCTTTGCAATGGAACTCGGATGATCGTTAAGAGATTAGGTAAGTGGTTTATTGAGGTCCAAATTTTGACCGGGACACATGTTGGTGATACAGTTTTCTTACCACGCCTAAGTCTATCGGTCCACTACAAGAGCTTAAATTTCACTCTGGTTCGAAGGCAATATCCAATTGCACTGTCATATGCAATGACAATTAACAAGAGTCAATGTCAAACATTAAATCACGTTGGCATCTGCTTGCAAAGACAAGTATTTTCTCATGGACAGTTGTATGTTGCTATGTCTCGAGTTACGTCGGAAAGGGGACTCAAGATTCTTAGCTGTGACTCTCAAGGTAAACCGGTGAAGACTATGCAGAACATTGTGTTCACTGAGATTTTTGAGTAGTGGTTTATTGATGTATTATGTTTTATTCGATTCGAGGACTAAGACTGTCAAATTTATCGGGTCGTTACAATTTGAATCTTGAGTTCTCAATTTGTCGAAATTATTTTCCTGTTTTTAACAGCCAATTATATGAAATGTGATTTATGCACACTACTTTATATTTAATTGTACCTCAATTTACTCTACCGAAGGGTATGCGAGTGTGACTGTTATATTGCAATACGAAGAAGAACTTTCATAGTCGCAACTGAACTAAACTAAATTAACACCACAACCCAGCCCACAAAACAACCCAAGCATGGTTCAGTTAAATAAAATATAGTTAGAGAGGGAATGCCTAGCCGGATTTGTTGAAACTAAATGGCCAACCTATTCCCATAAAAAAAAGGCCAACCTACACTACCTTGGGCGGATCCTTCTCCACTCCCCCACTCCCCCACCTCCTCTACTACCCAGTATCCGATTTTTGTGGATCTTCTATGAAGTGAAGGCTGCCGCATTCCAAGACATTATTTCTTTATTAAATACATTCATTATGATTTTCATTTCATGTTAATTAGTGGTGGTGTGGGCCGGCCGGGTTGGCGCATCAAATAATAATTAGCAACTTTGAGAGGCAATTTTGGACAAGAATTGTTGACACAGTCGCAATTAGCAATGTTGTTAAAACGGAACCGGACATCGATCCGGATTAGTAAAGGGTTCAAGGTTTATCAAATAACCGGTGGTTAATCGATATTAAAAACCGATCATAAACCGGTGTTGACTTACTTGGTAGACTTAACAATTATTTTTTTTTACAATTATTGTTTCACTTATTAGAGATAAAAGAATAAAGTGAGAATTATTAAAACTGAAAAAGCATAATTTGGGCGGCTGTTTGGTCTTTTTTGGGAAAAGTGAACTGATTTTTCTTCTCTTTATATTTTATTCTGTACTTACCTTCTTTTGTTTTTGAAATTTTAATTGCAACAAAATAAAAGGAAGGCGCATGTTTGATTTTAAGAAGGTGGGTCGTTCCCCTCAAAAAAAAAAAAAAAAAGAAGGTGGGTCGTGAGTTCCGTGACACACCCGCCTCTTGAACTCTAAATGGCCAACCTTCTCCACTCCCCCACGAGGCCACAAATCCTTCTCCACTCCCCCACTATCCCACTTTCCACACACACACGTACTCCACTGCATGCGGCCAAGTAAATCACGTGTGTAGAATCACTTTCTCTCCTTTATATAATGGAGATACCACTTTCTCTCATGTTACAATTTCCGTTTACTACTTCCCATACAAAACACTTCGGTTCCATTGACCGTGCGAATTGCATTCAATATGGCGGGCCTGCCTCAATTCAATCAGTAAGTACTGCTCATGCATCCAACAAATACTACAGCATGTAATTTTGATTCTTTTTCACTACTTAATGCCAAAACTTGCAGTCCAATATATAGGCTTCCCCATGGTTTTATTGCTAATCTGCAATATGATGATGCTCTTGAAATTTGTGAGCGTGCCGACACCATCGATCTCATTATGTTGCAAGTGGATGTCGAAAATCAGGTAACTAAACAAATAAATTTCTTTTTAATCGTACGCCTTTTGTGGCATGCTGCATTTTATCGATTTGCTTTGACAATATTCGTTTCTGTGTTTACATCAGGCACCTCTTTTTTGTTATCCGGACGTGTAACGAATTTGACGACGTCCTGGTCCCCTGCATCCAGAATCCATTTCGTCCACCTCACAATTGAGGACGAATTCATTGGTGTTGACATCGTCTTCCCGTCATCACAGTTACGAACGATTGTTGAATCTGTATTCAGTCATGCAGATGTTGTCAATGCTGACTATATGGCCCTTCTGAACATGCTTGGAGAACAGATATTTGAAGTCATGGTCACAGTCGGTCCCTGGAACGATGCATTTGGTTATTGTGAACTTGTGTTGGTGAAATTATTTTTGCCTTTGTTGAATTGAGTACCATGTCATGAACAATGAGACAATGTATTGAGTTTTCTTATTTTGGACTTGCATGTTATTTGTCGTAATACTCAACTAGATTAGATTTGTGATTAGTAAAATTTCATGTAAGTATTTTTATTGTGATTAGCTAATCTTCAAATGTATTTCTAACTTATTATGAATGTTCATTCATAATACATGTTGCAAAATTGCAACAATCTTATGATAATATAAAACAAGACTCATTTCTCGACACTATCATTATAGATATTGTAACTCCATTTCCTTAAACAAATGCGGCCAACGGGCCGGGCTATAAGCTAGTAAACAATTAGATTACGAAGGTTCACACACTTTCAAAACAGGAGACGTGGAGTTGGGTGGCAATCTGGTGTGGCGTAGGGCGTTGATGAACAAGAACAAACAAACAATAGCAAAATCTATCTCCCTGTAATTAGCTCTCCTACCTCTCCAACCAACCATATCCCCCACATTACACCGCACACCCTCCCCGCCTTTATTGTATCGCCCGTCTTCCTTCAAACCCCCAACCGACTACTCTTTTATTGCTCCCCCCACCCTTCTCCCGCTGCCTCTCTCTGAGATCTCGTTACCCATCTCCCCCATCTTCCACCACGTTGCCTCTTTCTCCTCCTCCCCACTCTCCCTTCAAAACCCAATCTCAAGGGGGAAGAGAATTCTTCGCGGTCCAGGAATTGGGGAGACTCTTTGGTTGGACGGAATGAAGGTCACAGTGGTTTCTCGCAGTGGCAGAGAGGTCATCAAAGGAGGCCTCGACCTCAGCGATTCGGTACTTCCTTCCTTCTACTTGCGTTTCTACTTGCTTCTCAGTTCTTTTCTCCGAAATGGGTAGACAAGACTGTGGACGGAAAAGGAGTTCAATTGTATATCTATGTGGGTCTGGTTCACTGTAGCGATAGAAAAAGACGACTTCCAACTTTGCGGGGCTTTCCTTTTTCCTTTTGATTTTTCCCTTCTGGGTTATGAACTTAATGATTATTGTTTTGGTGGGTTTCTTTCTTTGGTCCCTCTCTCTTTTGCAGGCTACGGTGGCCGATCTGCAAGAGGCAATCCATAAACGAAGTAAGTGGACGGAAACTCCCAGTTTAGTTTACAATTGGGTGGAAATTGTGATTGTCATAGGTTCCTTTCTACTGTTTCCTTATGTTATTGTTTTAGTTGAGTTCTTGTTAGTTACCTCTCCATGCTTACTGTGTCCACAACCCAGCTGCTCTTTTCCTAACTGCTGAACTTGATATTGTTGGGCAAATCTCATAGAGGGTTAATCTTCTATAGGCTGTGTACCTGTGGAGTAAAATCTACTGAATTATTTAGTCAATCGTTGTTGCCTTGCTAGAATTTGAGCTGTTGTAGTAGCCTTTCTACGTTTCAAGTTTACTTACTGCACTGATGCTGAAGATCGCACTAGACCAGTTCCGGTGGCGATGTATGTTGACGGAAATGGTTTAGTTGGTCCTCTCATCCTTGGTACTTTATGGTCATAGTGCTCAATTGTGGCCTTCTCTTAATCTTGTATGAAGATATTTACGGGGAGTGCTTATAGTTAGGTAGATAACCTGATCTGTGTTGTTATTCATGATACAGCTAAGAAATTCTATCCATCAAGACAGCGGCTGACCCTTCCCGTGCCATCTGGTTCGAAAGAGAAGCCAACCGTTCTCAGTGCAAAGAAGAGCCTTAAGGAATACACTGATGGGAACTCAGACAGCTTGACCATTGTTTTCAAGGACTTGGGTCCTCAAGTCTCCTACCGTACACTCTTCTTCTTCGAGTACGTTGGACCTTTGCTACTCTACCCCGTCTTCTATTACTTCAATGTCTATGAATTCCTCGGCTACAAGGGGTCCGAGCGTGTTATCCACCCGGTTCAGACATATGCTCTGTACTACTGGTGCTTCCACTACTTCAAGCGCATTATGGAGACATTTTTTGTGCACCGGTTTAGCCACGCCACCTCGCCTCTGTCCAACGTGTTCCGTAATTGTGCGTACTATTGGACGTTCGGTTGCTACATTGCTTATTACATGAACCACCCGCTCTACACTCCTGTTAGTGACCTTCAGATGAAGATTGGCTTCGCCTTTGGTGCACTTTGCCAAGTCTCAAACTTGTACTGCCACGTCTTGCTGAGCAACCTGCGCAGTCCTGATGGAAGCGGTGGCTATCAGATCCCTCGTGGGTTTCTATTCAATATCGTCACCTGTGCAAATTATGCAACGGAGATTTATCAGTGGTTGGGTTTCAACATTGCAACTCAGACCGTTGCAGGCTATCTGTTCCTTGTGGTTGCTGCTTCCATCATGACCAACTGGGCTCTTGCTAAGCACCGCAGGTTGAAGAAGGTAAGTGTTTACCAAAAATCTCTCTCGTTAAGCTACTAGCTAGATATCTTGTTTTTGCTGTTGAGTAGTACATAACAAGAACCACTCTATGAACACCCATATCAATGTGTATATCTGATTCTTGCAGTTGTTTGATGGGAAGGATGGACGACCTAAGTACCCACTCCGATGGATCATACTACCTCCATTCCTGTAGAGCCACATTGCTTCTCTACTCCCCTTTGTTGTTGGTTGCTTGAAAAATGCTTTCTTGATACTCGGAAGAACACTTATTTCGCGTCGTGGTGGATCATTCTCTAAGGGGTTGAAGATGGAAGGTCCTGGATTTCCCAATCATCCCACTTATGTAGTTGTTAGGTCTTTCGATATGGAAATTGATTGCTGGAAACCAGAGATGGGATGATCCGGTCCTCCTTGGCGGGCTTTCTACATTCATACTCTTGGTTAACGTTTTATTTATCCCCGTTTTCCTGGTTAAGATAGCTTAGACGGAACCATTTGTTGTCTTAATGATCTTTGCTGTGGTGTTGAATCTCTTCTAGGGTATGAATTCTTGTTGTACTGTCCTGAGTTATAAAGCAGAGGGTATGTTAGGCTCACATCCGATCCGAGTGTCATCTCATTTCTTTTTGTTCAATCACATATCCTTTATCTCATCTTCGAATTGTGATCACCATATTCATGTTTTGCATCTAATCTCATTTGTTTATGGATTTGATGCCTTAGTTGATCCCATACTCTTCGATCTTAGAAGAGATTGAATATGGCTCTGCCTGCAAACAAGTTTCCAAGTCATCCAAGCAGTCATTGAACATGTTGAGTTTATACACAAACATCCCCTTTGACACGATGACCACCAAGTCATACACATTCGGAATTTCAGATGCCATCATGCCCACTCACAAGAAATCTAGAGCAAGTATTGATAGTCATTTCAAAATTAAGAACACGGTTTACAACAGTGCTAATATGGACGATTACCTTGCGAGTAAAAGGAAATCATGCTTAGGAAAAATGATGACTAATCTACATGGACGTAATGACGATGCAACGTGATAAAGGGTTGGCTTAACTTATTAATGCAAGTGGTAGGAACCTAGAAACGAGGGGGCAATGATAACGATGGATGTGGTGGAATCATGGTTGTCATGCCGGTGGCATGCCATCCGGTTGAACCTGGTTCAATCTGTGCCGGTCATGAAATCGGCATGATACCACCGGTATGGTCGGTATGATCGACTTACGCATTCTAAGTAAAATGATATCATTTTAATGAGTTTAATGAATAAAAAAAAATTATTATTCATTTTATGAATGTAATTGTTAAAAGTTGATGATATTTGTTGGATTGTAACTAAATTGTCCACAAATATGTTTTATATGATTAAATACATGAGATATTAATTGTTTTCACATTTTTGTAAACCGACATGAACCGGCACAAACTGGTTATACCACCGGTCGTACCATTCTACTTGCCAAACCGACACAACGGTATAAACCGGTTTGACAACCTTGGGTGGAATCAAATGATGGTCGAGGCAGGGGAGCTCAAAAGCACATTCACACTTCTTGAGATCATGATTGCCACTGTTTTACAACCTTTTTTCCCTCCCAAATCACATGCTTATGATTTTTCTTCTTCTTCAAATGGCTGCCTAAAAAAGCTACCATGACAGCAAAACTTGCCTCGAGATCCTGAAAAAAGATTAGCGATAAAGCTGTGAAATGGGTCAGCCATGGGCCATGGACAAGATTCAAATTTTGGGCCCGTGACTTGGCTTTCTAGCTGTGTGGGCTGCTACGAGCTGAATATTCTCTTTTTCAAAAATTAATAAACAGGGGTTAATTGCATGGTTGGTCACTGACATTACAAAAAGCGTTCATGTTTGGTCACTAGAAATATTTAAATATATTTTTGGTCACTAACTTTACAAAAACCGTTCATTTATGGTCACTCTCCGTTAGCTGCCGTCCAACGCCGTTAACGGCGTCCGTTAAGTGATGACGTGGCTGACGGATTCGCCTAATCAGCACCTTTTAACCCGAAAATTGACTGACCCGACCCGCCACATCATTTAAACCCTCCATGTCAGCCAAACCTCTAACCAAACCAGGCAAGACCCAACCCACCAACAAAAATGACCCACCCACCACTAATCAAAACCTAATTTCTAAAACCCTACAGGACATTCCCCTTCTCCTCTCCATCCCGCGCCGCCTTCATCTCTCCCGCGAAAGTTCCTCTCCACTCGTTTAATCGGCGACGAAGGAGGAATCTTGGTCGACTAAGCAGAAAGAGATGAAAACCCTAGAGATTACCAAACGAATTAAAGCAACAAAAATTGCGAAGAACATCATACATATCAATCTCCTGGGAAAGCAGCGGAAGGGAGAAAAATCGAGATTGAAAAGGGAAACCCAGACCCATTAATGGTACTGCTGTAGAAGCAGACATTTTCAGCAGCTTTTCTTGGGAGCCAAACGGAAACGAAAAGAGCAAAAGCGGGGAGGGATACATGGCTGGTTTGTTGCTTTGCTCCCCTGCTGATACTCTGCTATGCTTTGCGCTTCTTGGTTACTCAAGGGAGAAGGGTAAATTTGGTAAAATAGAATGGTAAACAGGAAGAGAGTGAGAAGGGGAAATAAAAGGGGTAGTGGAAACTGAAAATGAGTGCAACTGCTCCCTTTTTTCTTTTCCTTCGTCACCGTCTTCTTCTCCCTCAGCTCTTCACTCTGTGCCTGACCTCTCAAATCCGCTCCACCTTTCCTTATCTCCCGCTTCATCATTTCATCAGAACCTTTGCTTCCCTGCTACCCGTGGAGAGGAACTTTCGCAGGAGAGATGAAGGCGGCGCGGGATGGAGAGGAGAAGGGGAATGTCCTGTAGGGTTTTAGAAATTAGGTTTTGATTAGTGGCGGGTGGGTCATTTTTGTTGGTGGGTTGGGTCTTGCCTGGTTTGGTTAGAGGTTTGGCTGACATGGAGGGTTTAAATGACGTGGCGGGTCGGGTCAGTCAATTTTCGGGTTAAAAGGTGCTGATTAGGCGAATCCGTCAGCCACGTCATCACTTAACGGATGCCGTTAACGGCGTTGGACGGCAGCTAACGGAGAGTGACCATAAATGAACTGTTTTTGTAAAGTTAGTGACCAAAAATGGATTTAAATATTTTTAGTGACCAAATATGAACGCTTTTTGTAATGTCAGTGACCAACCATGCAATTAACCCTAATAAACAGATAATAAATCGGGAAAAGAAAAATCCTAAATAGATTCAATATTTTACCCATTTACTCCCATTTATTTCAGCCCAATCAATTTTGCTTATTCTCCATCGTTCTAGAATCATCCATTTTTGTTCTCTAGTTTTATTTTTCAAATGACTTAAAATCACAGTATGGAAAATATATAGTGATCAGGATTAATATATAGTGATCAGGATTCGACCGCAGTCTCTTCCATATCAAAACGACAAAACAAAAATCCCATAAACGCAGCGGCGAAGTAAACTAGAGAAATAGAAGAATGAAAGAAAAGACTGGAAAACCGGGCGGACCCGTGGATCCATGGAGCCCTGACGGCCTCAGAAATGAGAAAACATAGCAGAATGGGAACGGAAGGACAAGCCCGCGACCCGTTCCTCTCGGTAACCCGTACCCACAGAAATGATAAATAGGAAAAAAATAGAAAATAAAAAAAAATCACTTTTAAATTCTAAAAATAAAAAAAATGCCACATTTAATCCAACGGCCCACATCCCATCTCGGCCTTCATTATAATCCCCAATTTGTTTTTAGCATTCGAAAAAGAAGAAAAAAGAAAAGGTGTTTTCGTTTTCCTCCCTCCATCCCTCACTGCCTGCTCTGCTTCTTCTCTTCTGCTTCCATCTCCAACTCCAACCCCCGTTTCCTCATTCGCGCGCGCGCTCTCTCTCTCTCTCTACCGTCCCCTTCTTTCTCCTTCCATCGTAAGGTCTCCATTCTTCTCGATTGTCTCTCTCTGCATCGTTTTATGTTGATCCCTGCGAGTTATCGAAATGGCGGATCTGTTGATTGATAGTGATTTGAGAAGCTTCGTTTCTGTTTACCTGAATTTCGGGATGGGGATTGGGGAAGATCTGTGGTTTTGGTGGCCATTGTCGTATTTTCAGAACGTTTTGATAGATCTTCTAGCTCTGTCTCTGCTAATATTAATACTTCCTTTTCGGGGGCCTTTTGCTTATTTGGAGCGAATCAAACGGTGTGGGGTTTGCGATTGTGCAATGGTTGGATCTGAATTGTCAAAGAAAAAATGTTGATCGAAGTCAATGATGTTCATTTTCATTTGCGTTTGATGAGTTCATTCATTCATTGGTTCCCTAGGAACTATCGCTTTGTGGTCTGTCTTCTTTTGATTTTATGATTTGGGTCCTTCTAGGTTGCTTATCCTTGTTAATGTAGTTTCTCGATGTTTGCTGTGGCAAATTTTAATGGATGGTGGTTGATAATTGAAGATAAGATGCTGCCAATTGGCATGAGGCCACCATGCATTTATGTGAAAGTGATTGCAGGCGCTGTATTCCTTTCTATTCTGTTCTTTGTCGACCTGCATTGATGATGCTATGTGCCAATTTGATCTTCTCCAAACGACTGGGATAATGTTTGCGTCTTTTTGAAGTTCTTTCCGCTATATTACTACCAGTGGAACAATGTTTGAGCTGTATGTGCTGATAAAAGCTTAAATTGCACACAGTAGAAGATGGCAGAATCCGAGGATATCCAGCCCCTCGTCTGCGATAATGGAACCGGAATGGTCAAGGTTGGTAATTGGGCTTTGTTTTCTTTATCAGCTTTCAATTCGTTTGGAAGATCAGTTTCAACTTTCAACTACTGATTTGTTAGTGAAGAAGCATTTTTTTGGGTGTACTGTTCAAAGTTAATTATTGAATTTGCCCATTGTCATGATTTCCTTGTCAAGAACGAGAGTTCTTCGTAGGAATGTACATTTCAACAAAAGACAGTTGCTTTACACGGGAAAGATGAATTAATTCAATGCTTTCTTAGCTTTACTATTCTTCATTTATTTTCTGCGGCATGTGAGAGCTGATTCTGGTTTTCTTAGGCTGGATTCGCTGGAGATGATGCACCTCGTGCTGTGTTCCCCAGTATTGTTGGTCGTCCCCGTCACACTGGTGTGATGGTCGGCATGGGTCAGAAAGATGCCTATGTGGGTGATGAAGCCCAGTCAAAGAGAGGTATTCTGACTTTGAAATACCCAATTGAGCACGGTATTGTGAGCAATTGGGATGATATGGAAAAGATTTGGCATCACACCTTCTACAATGAGCTCCGTGTTGCCCCAGAAGAGCACCCAGTTCTTCTCACTGAGGCTCCTCTGAATCCCAAGGCCAATCGTGAGAAGATGACCCAGATCATGTTCGAGACCTTCAACACCCCTGCCATGTATGTTGCCATTCAGGCGGTCCTGTCCCTGTATGCCAGTGGTCGTACAACTGGTAAGCTGGTATATCTTAGCTTAATGAAGTCTATCAGTGCGGTTTTAAGGCTCTATTAATGAATGGGATTGTGGGTGAACAGTTGTTCTAAGAAGTGTGTTCGTATGTGGTTCTATGTAGGTATTGTGCTAGATTCTGGTGATGGTGTCAGCCACACAGTCCCAATCTACGAGGGTTATGCCCTTCCTCACGCCATCCTTCGTCTCGACCTTGCTGGCCGTGATCTCACTGATGCCCTGATGAAGATTCTAACCGAGCGTGGCTATTCCTTCACCACTACAGCAGAACGGGAAATAGTAAGGGACATGAAGGAGAAACTAGCATACATAGCTCTCGACTTTGAGCAGGAAATGGAGACCTCCAAAACCAGCTCATCTGTTGAGAAGAGCTATGAGTTGCCAGATGGACAGGTTATCACCATTGGTGCTGAGCGCTTCAGGTGCCCTGAAGTCCTCTTCCAACCATCCATGATAGGAATGGAAGCTGCAGGGATCCACGAGACCACCTACAACTCCATCATGAAGTGCGATGTGGATATTAGGAAGGACTTGTATGGAAACATTGTGCTCAGTGGTGGGTCCACTATGTTCCCTGGTATTGCTGACAGAATGAGCAAGGAGATTTCTGCACTTGCACCAAGCAGCATGAAGATCAAGGTGGTTGCACCGCCGGAAAGGAAGTACAGTGTCTGGATTGGTGGTTCCATCCTGGCTTCCCTCAGCACTTTCCAGCAGGTCTGTCATCATTGCGTAAATCCGAATTTAGTTATGCAAATAGATTGTTTTCTCCGACTTCCTGTTTGTCCAAAGCACTCATGTTCCTCTTCTGTGCTCAGATGTGGATTGCAAAGGCAGAGTACGACGAGTCTGGACCATCAATTGTTCACAGGAAGTGCTTCTAAGCCGTGTTCGGTTTCAGGAAGGGGAAAACCAGCCTATGGAAGAACAAAGGAAGTACATCACCTGTTTTGCAATGTTTGCAAGAGGACGATATTGCAACCCTTTTCCCCTCCTGTTCTAGCTCTGTTATCCTTCTTCTATGTTTACGCTCAGGTGTTTGGAGTGATGATTTTGAGAAAGAGGTCACAAATCGAGATAGCCAAAAAAAAAAAAAAAAAATTTGGTGCAAATTGCTTTATTTTACTATGTTGAGAAGTTTCTTCTGAATATTAGAATGCAATTTTCTCCCATTTTGCGCTTGTAAAACCCTTTGCTCTGTTTATTCTCTTCGTTTGCATTTACATGTTCTCAACATATAAGCATCAAAATGAATTAATGCATAGGCCTTTACATACCACACAAAACGAATTTGTGTGTTTGAAGAAAAACATTCACTACTTATAGAGAAGGAACAGAAACTATGGCTGGATGATCACATTTTAGTAATAGGTGATCGGCTTCAATAGTGGAAGAACCCTCGTGTTCTTCATCTTCCGTCTCTGGCTCATCGTTTGGAAGTTCGGTATAGGAATTGACCCTTAGTTTGAGAAGATCGCAGCTTGAATTCCAGCTGGTTATTGCCTTTAGTACTATCCCGCCGCCAGTGGAATCAGAACTCTGGCTCTGGCTGCAGTCGTCTGAATCTATATCGCCCGTAGAATGTTGTGCAGGAGAATGAGCTCTTTCTTGAGATAGATCATAGCTGGAATTCAGCCGGGTCATCCTCCTCGGACTGTCATCCTCTGCATCTGATGTCGATGATGTAGACTGTTGTTGTTCATCGTTGAAGCTTCTTCCGAATCCTTGAATCCCTCGCGTTAATTTTCGCTGTCGTGTCCTTTCTCCCATGAGAAACTCGCAGTCTTCGATTAGCTTTATCACCTTCAAGGACAGGTTCGCCACACTCAAACCCCTGTTGAAACTGCATGCCACCAGAAAGGGTAAAAAATCAGAGAGGGTAAAGATAATGAAACCCTAACATCTCCACTTATTTGATTATCCTGATTAATGGTTTTTAACTTTCTAGTTCTGATTGTTTGACTAACCCTTTTTCTTCAACGAACGAGAAAGAAGACCCAATCCTCCTGATAACAGGCCTCTGCCTTTCAAACTCTTCAGCAACTCTCAAGGGTCCATGTGTGAGAAGGTGTTCTAACAGAAGCAAGGTCTTGTAAGAAACTCGCCAACTTTCCTCTTCGAAGTTGATCAACCTGACCAATCGAAATTCACCGTCAAACAACATGCTAAAAAGATTATGAACAACTCTGGAATTTGATCAAACTACATATATATACCTATTGTGTACGATCTCCACGATTCTCCAGTAATCGTCGACCTCGAAAGCAGCTCTCGAAATCACTCCCATGCTGCGTGTGTCCGGCGGCCATACGTTTTCACTTGTAGCTTCTTCTGTCAATCTTCATCCTCCCAGCAAAGAGAAAAGCAGAGGACCCATTAAAGGAAAAACAGAGGAAAAGAATACCCAGTTTAGGAATCGAGCAAAATCAATCAAAGCTGCAAGCTTTTTGCAGTACCCATATTGCAGAAAGAAGATGTTGAGGTGAAAAGTGTTACATTTGTGCGGTGGTGACATCGGTAAGCGCCAGGCGAGCAGTTTTGATCTTCTCCTTGAGGTAGAAGGAGGCTTGTCTCTTGAACTCCACAAGAAATGGGCTTCCCATTGTTGATTGCTGTTATGCTGCTCTGCCTATTGCTTGAGATGGATTACAATGATGGCGTTCTTGTAGGAAGACGACGAGTGAATCAATGAATGATGATGCAATGGCGGAAAATTCCTGCTGTTCATATATGAATGGTCTTCATTAGCTGCTGCTGTGGAATTTCGGATAACTGTGTACGTAACCAAGAGCTCTTCCTCCAACTGCTCCACTGTAAAGAGAGCAACCAAAGGGAAACAAACAAGGGATTGTTAACTACTCTGCCCTAATGGGTGAATTAGCTAGGTTTGCGTAATGGGAACGATCGACCGATAAGAGACATTAAGATGAGGTCAGAACTGATAAACGATTTGTTTCTAGTTGTTCTTATGGAATGAAGGTGGTTGAAGATCTCTTTGTTAAAAAAAAAAAAAGTTGGTTAAAGGCCTGACAAGATGGAAGTTCATAGTAATCCAATTGAATTTCAGCTTTTAGTTTCTTTGTGTTTTACCGGTGAACTTGTCATCTTTTAATCTTTTATCGTTTAATTCATTTGACTATTTGTTTTGAAGGTGAGAATGACAATAACATGTAAATCATTTAGATTTAGATGTTGTAGAGGATAAACCCAAACTCGTATACTATAATGGATATATATCATACGAATTCAGTTTACATCTATATATACGTGTAAATTTCTCTACGATACAAACTTAATTTGTAGTATAGTGCAAATTAATTTATGATACAAATTGAATTTCAAAGTATAGTAAAATGACTAAATTATGACCCGTCAATATATTTCTTTTAATATTGGGTTTGAGCTGCAAATTCACTCAATTTATTCTATAATTATTTTGATTAGCTTATTAAATTACTTGACTTGACGTTTGCACATGTCTGCATACTATATGCTTAACAAGTGGGTGTCATTCTAATTTGAATCCAAATCTACTCAGTCATCAAAGACTCAAGAATGTAATGGTGTTTTGAGTTGGAAAGAAGAAAGAAGATCCTTTTCACCATTTTGCCGTCATCTAGTCGTTCAGTAATATCAGCTTTACCGGCATGCAGGCTCAATGACAATGCTACTAAAAAAAATAGATGTTTTTTTTAAAGTGTGGTTCATTAAGAATGTAAAGGGCAAGCCCAAGGGAAAAGATACAAGCAGTATAATACATGGGCTAAAAGTCAGAAAAAACAAGGCCCAGCAAACCTGGAACCCAAAAGGGCCCAAAGTCCAGGACCAAAACAACATTTTCTAACCCTAACCCTAGCAACCACTGCTCCCCTCTAGAAACTCTGCCGCCAAGGATGGAACCGCCGCCACTGTCGCCGATTGACTAGAACTAAACAACGCCTCCACATCAAAGGTAGAGAAAGCAGCGGAAAAAGATCCACCACCCGGATGGCAGGCTGGTGAAGAAACGATCTTCAACGAAACCCACCCCAAGCCGCTCGAAACATCCGCCTCCCGCTGCACGAATCCCAGGGGAAGACAAACAAACTCGAACGGTTGGACAACGGAGGAAGTAGAGGGGAGACGATCTTCTGTCTTCAAGCTCTCCAGACCGCATCCGTCGCCAAGGACTGCATCTCCGAACCACTAAGATCTGCAAGGTGAGAGCAAGGAGGTAGATTTTGGAAAGGAGAGGAGAAGACAAGCCAGATCTGAAATCACATCTTTTTATTGTTTAATTCATTTAGCTATTTGTTTTAAAGGCAGGATAAGACATCTAAATAATTTAGATATGAACGTTGTAGAGTACTTTGGATAAACTCCAACTCATATATTATCATGGACGATGTATATGACTAGCTAGTATGATCTTTTTATATTATCTTGATATCTCTTGGGAAAAAATGATTCTTTTTATATTTTGTTGGCAAATTCTTTCAGTTATATCATATATGCCTATATTTAATTTTATTGACATGTGTTTTAAACAAACTTATACATCCCTTTCATCTTGAAATTTCAGCCTTTCCTGAGTTTGCCAAATGATAAAATCCAAAATAAAACAAAAACTAATTTTTCAAAAGGCATTCACATAGGCATCTCCGGATTAATTTCTCACCGACGAAAAAAAGAGTTAGATTGTAAAATTAACAATCAACTAAAAGACATATTTGTTTGTTAATTGAAAATTCTAGATACAAGCATTTAATCATTTGAAATTAAAAGTCGTTTTGCTCTTAAAAATTGAGAGCGTATTTTATTATTCCAAGTACTCCCTCCGCCGTCCCTATTTTAGTCCCATTGGATTCAGCGGAAAGGATCAACCGTTCGAATGTGAAAGAAAAAGAACAAGACCGTTAACCATCTCGGCATCTAACCGTTCAATGATTATATTCACTTGTTTATAACATCAAACGAGAGCCGCGAGCGTACGCAAATAGAAACAAACGATAAGTAAAAGAAAATTTAACAAACAACGAAACTTGAAGATATATAGTTATGTACGCAAGTAGGTAAGTGATAAGTATACAGATTGTTCGAACTAACATGTTTTTCACATGCTATAGAACTGGCTTGATCAATCGTTTGTATGTTCAAATCTCCACGTCCCCAATATTAACAGTTGATCAATAACCTACAAGACACGGTAGGACTGTCCAAATCTCAAGCACATGAATCGATTTTTATTTGAGAAAGTGTATAAAAATATCCATAATTAATTTTGTCTCAACAACTCGAGTTATTGGAGTCAATCGTTTGTTGACATACCAGGTATGTACACCTACCTAGGTAGAGTGACTATAAATATATAGTAGCACGTACAGTTGAAAATATAAGCAGCTATGATCATGGCAAAGGTGGGGTCACGGTAACCGGAGATGATGTTCAACCGCCGCCGGGGTTAGCTTGGTGCAGCACTACAGTGTACACGGTGGCGGATAGTTTCGCCGTCGACATTGATAGAGTTCTCGACGTCCTGCCCAAAATGGATTCCGACGTCCTGCCTACCATCGACGTGAACGTGTACTCTCCCGATCACCATCATCCGGTGGCTTACGGGCAGCGGATATGCACCGACGACAAGAAGATCGTCCCCAGGTGCGAGCCGTGTTTCCAAGATGCTCACAGCCGCCTGGTGAGTGGCTGTCGGAGTTTATACAGGGTCGGCGGTCAGATAACGCTGGAGAAATGTTTAATGAGGTATGAGATCTACAATTTCGTATAACACGGGAAAAAGTAAACAGTAGTTTCTGTTGATGGGTTGGATTATTTTATGTGAACATTATAAATGTAATCCATGTTAAGGAAAAGTTCTCTTTTGTCGTAACAAAACACCTAATGCCACTTTATTCACGCAGTTTTATGCTCATTCACGATATTTGGTGTGTATAATATTGTGCTTATTCACGTAAGAGTGTCAGTTATTTACGTAAATGAAAAATCAGATTTTTTTCCGTTAATAATTTGTATTGGCTATATTTTATGGAATTAAAGTTGGATTCTTAATTAATTTGTAAAAATATGTTGCATTGATCATAATCTATACAATGACATCCATTTTTGATATATTTCAAAGTTTAAAATTTAATTTTACAATGGCGTGAATAAATAACAATATGCGTGAATAAATACCAGATTGCGTGACTAAACAATATTGGTTGCGTGAATAAGCAACACTTTTACGTGAATAACGCCAATATACATGAATAACGCCGATATGGCGTGAATAAATGAAAAAATGCGTGAATTAGGTGTTTTGATTCTATCTCAAATTTACGTTCAGTAATCTCTGATAAAGTAATAAGCCGTGGGCCCGTCACCATCTGTCACCCATCTAGATAATAAATAAAAGCCGAATGATGAAAACTGTTGCTCCATTTCAAATTTCCTGCAACGAGAGTGATTATAGGAAGGACATTTTGGTCTTCACAATTGCTTATTTTCTTATTTATTTATTCATAAAAAAGGCATGCACTGGGATTTGAACCTTGGTCTCTTTAAAGGCAAGCAAGGATCATAACCAATCAAACTAAGTATATTTGTTGTATCTATTTAAATTCAAACATACACGAACCTAAATTATGAAAATCATATGACTTTTTTAACGATTAATTGGCCACTGAATCTCCCGTAAGTACTTATTTGGTGTTTTAATACTTTAATTATTTTAGTTGTAGTTTAATACTTAATTTAAATTTCTATCTATTTTATAAATATACAATAACCCTAAAATTGCAGCCCAAATATCACTGGTTCGAATATTGCATATCGAATTGCAATATTAAACATGTAGAAGCAATATCGACTTCTTAAATTAATATTATTTTTCAGAATTACTATGGAGAAATTATATCTTTGTGCAAACTATATGAGACTGGTTCTTTTAATGTTTTAGTCGGGATAACCGCTACATTTTAAACTTCTTCATAATCTGGCATGATTGGATCCAATGATCATTATACAAGATTGTGTTTAATAGGGTGGCTCATTTCACCACTTTTTGGCGTGTTAATGAATTTGTAGGACAATGACAGGTCTACATCTACACTCATCACAATCTGCACATCATATAAATGTGAAATGTGAAATGAGAAAAGAGGGATTCCATTTCAAATTTGATGCGTACAGAGCAATTTTTTAGGGGTAAATTTAGAAGATGCCAGTGCGGTCGGTCTGTTGAGCACGAAAGTAAAAATATATTTTCATTTAAACGGGCCCAAACTGTTATTTGGCCCACTAATCGTGCACACATCGCCAATGCAGTCAAATTCGGGATTTTGATTGTAAAATCGTAGGATTTTAGGATTTTACTTAGGGATTCCGATCTTGATTTTACTATAAAATCGGTGGACCTTAAAATCGTTTAAAATCGGGATTTTGATCGTAAGAGAACAAAATAGGTGGTTTGAGCCAATTTAAAATAAGTATAATTGTTTCAGCGGAAAGGGCAATGGAATCTTCTCAGATATTTTTCTATTAGAAAAATATTCAAAAATAATAAAAATAACCAAATTAGGGTTCGGTTAATCTCTTTCCCTTCACCCCATTTAACTTATTGGTAAAACACCTGTCCTAATATTGGAAGTATGTAAGAACTAACATCATTATTAACTAATTAATTTATTAATGAATATATTTGTACCAAGCCACTAACATTACTTATTTTATTGGAGTTCAATTATTTTTAGTTTTAAATCATACTTAGTAGACGATGTCGAAATATTACTTTGAGTTAAACAACCTAGACATAACATGAAAATAAGAGCCAAACCCATGAACTATATCCCTTCATCATGAATTATTTTGAGTTACACATTAAATAACAATTAAAATAGTGATTTTGGAACATTAATCTTGAGAATTATCTTATGGAAAAAAAATCTTCTGAATTATCATTTTAAATGCTATGTGTCTTTGTGATATTAATAATTTACCTTATTAATATCCTTATATGCTATGTTCTATATGGTACTTAAAATCCTACGATTTTACGATTCGATTATACGATTTTGATTTTACCCCAGTTTTCGATTTTAGGTAAAATCTCGATTTTAACTGATTTGCCCATCGCAGCCTCTCCAAATCTTCCTATTCTACTCGCCGGGTCATCTCCTCCACTACAAAATATCTCCTCATGTACTCAAAGTTCTCACTGAAACCTA
Source organism: Linum trigynum (assembly GCA_964030455.1). Lineage (NCBI taxonomy): Eukaryota > Viridiplantae > Streptophyta > Magnoliopsida > Malpighiales > Linaceae > Linum > Linum trigynum. Next base: position 6,310,240 of record OZ034816.1, read on the forward strand.
ATATCTACAACTTAGGCGCAGAGGGAGCAACCGATGGATTGTAGCGACCCCCACTATTTTTATAGCTAATCAAGAAGAGCGCGTTTGTTTAGTTGTATGGTGATTCACTTAATTAACAATTTTTATTCCGTTGACAACCTCCTCTCCGCAATTGTATTGTGTTCACGAAGATCTGAAGGCGCAAGTGCAACAGGTCCAGGGGTAAACAATATGTATAAAGCGTTGGCCAAATTGAATTGAGTCATTCTACTTGGAATATGAAGATTTTTGCTTAATTGCTTTGGTTCGTGATGCAACTATGTTATGTTTGAAGGTAGACCAACGCAAACAACAGCACAGCTCCAGGGCTATTCTGCACATTAGGTAGTTGGGGCATTAATTGATAATTATTTGGGATTATTCCTACAAGTACATAATTTGGAATGTGCCTTTATATTGCATTGATTAATAGTTGTTTGAGATTTTTCAAATGAGTGATTTGACATGTTAAACTCTCTTATTTTTGAAAATGGAGTCTTCGAAGTGGAATATGAAGATTTTGGATTAAGCTTGGTTTCGTAACGCCCTTATGGGTGTTTATTCTCTAAAATGCAGCTGTCTTTCAAAGTGCCCGTTGCAAATGGCAAGTCAGGATACAACGATGGTACTGGTACACGTTTATATCATTAGTAGGTAGCAGATTGTGTCCATTCTACTATATCATTTAGCTAAATACTTAGTTGTTCTTTTCAACTAAAAATTATGCTTAAATGTTGTGATTGACCTCAGAAATGTATGTCTTTGCATTAACTGTTAATGATTGTGAGTTTTGGTTTAATGGTGAAAATTCCATTTATTTAGAAGTCTAAATTGGGCAAACCTTTTGGACAATAGGAATACCATACATTAGTGTCGTGGGAGGTTTGTTTGATGTCTCAGGGTTTTAGATTTTTAAGAAGGTTGTTTGTTGTGGCAGAGAGTCCTTAAAGCTAGCGAGGTATTCCTATGTGGGCTTTTTCTTTGTTTGACTTTTTCTCGCCTTTTTTCTTATCTCTTTTTCTATTTTTGGTTTTTGTGTGCTACCTTCAGTTGCTACGTCTTCATTTGTGAGCCATCTATACTTTTCTTATTCAGTGCCTAAAAATCATATATACTCGATTGCATAGTAGTTACTAATAGATACATTTATACCAATAGAGAGATTTTAAGTTTTATCAGTTGTTAGTTTTAATATTTACTTACATTGGTTGTTTATGTAGTTTTCTTTGTAATATTTCTCATTATACAACTAATTACTATGGCTACGTAGTTGTATAAGTGGGGGTTGGACATGATAGTTCTTAGAAGCATCAATACTTGAAGGTTATTATAATGACCAAATTCTAAAGTTATGGTTTGCCTTCAACTTGCTTGGAGCATTTCAATTATGCATCAATTGTTCTCTCCGTGTAGTTAACTCTCAGACAAATCGAAAATCTTGCTGATATGTGCTTGATTGTAGTTAAATTTAGGGTTCTACTGCATTGTTGCTTTACTCTTTTTTCGTAGTTGAGTCTGCTTCCAAAAATTTAGTTTGATTTTAGAAAATTTTGCTTCTGCAGTCCTGTCTGAGGCGAAGGCTATTTTTGTGTTGTTGTTGCTGGTTTAGGGATCGGTTTGTGAAGAAGAGGGAGAAGAGAGGGGGAAAGGGAAATGCAGGAGAGGGGGATAACTCTTTTCTCCGACAAAAATGGAGTGAAGAAAGGAATTATGATCAGTAAGAATATGGTTATCTTACACAACGGTCTCTATTCTGTTTGAATTGAGCTTGAGAGGTAGTGATAAGGACGAGCTGCAACCAATTCATAGTGAGAAGAGAGCTATGAACTGTGATCATGTCTTATTTCAAGTTAGAAGGTAGTTTCAGAATAAGGATTATTTAATTTGACATGTTGTTTCGTCCATGATTCTTGGTAGTTTCAGTGCCATTCTAGCCAATGTTTAGTCTGTAATTTTTGAGAATTGATGTGCGAGTAATGACTTTCACTTAGCTTCAACTATTATGTGTGTATTTATTGGCATGTGATAGAATTCTCTTTTCCTTTTCATTGAATTCATTTTCATACTCTAATTGTATTATTTGTACATAGGCAAATCATGCTCGAGATGGCAACTCGCTGATATGGCTGGTGCAAGGAATGAAGCCATCATTAGAATTCAGACCGACAACGGGGAGGGATGCCCAGGACTAATTCAATGATGATTGATGATTGTATAATAAAAACTGCAGTCTGCATCAGCATCAATTTCTAGGCCTAAGTAAAGGTATTCAACCCAGAACTCTGCTTAGCGCTAAAAATTGCCCTCACCCAACCTTGATCCTGTTTGACCCACTACTGAAGAGTCAAGATATATGACTAATCCTCCCCGTTCGTATTTTCTTATTGACTCTTTCTGACCCTGTAGGTTGGGGCGGGTCGGGAAGAATTGGATTAGTGGGTCGGTCCTAATCAAGTGGAATCCCAATCCCTTCACTCTCACTTGCTTTCTCTCCCATTCCACAAGTGGGTAACATACAGTAATTCGGCCAACGGGCCGGGTAATAAGCTAGTGTAATTATAGGCTCAAACCTGAAGGAGCAAGCGCCAGGTCCATCCTTTCGCAACTTTCTTTTATTTATTTATTTATCGTCACAAAACCTAGTACCAAGCCAAATCCTTCTCTCAAAGGCCCAGCCTGATCATCTCCTCTTAGCTCTCACTGGCATCGATACGAGCCCAACACAGGCCCAACTCCTTTCTCCTTTCTTCGATTGCGGTTAGAGCAATGTTACCAGAACCAACCGAAGTTTGAATCGATATTACGAATGGTTCATATTTTATTGATTTAATTGTTACTAGATCATAAAAAAAAATTATTAATGAATCGGTGCCTAATAAACTATAAATAGTGTAAAGACTACACATTTGTTAAGCATCCCGAATCAAGTACTCACCAACGAGAAAGAAAGAGTTGATTATCAAAATTAACCCTCAAGAGTGTGGGTTTGCCAATTGAAACTTTTAGATATAATGATTTTATTTGAAATTATTAGTTTTGCTCATCAAACTGCATATGTAGCCTATTATGACAATTTTCCTAGTACGTTGTAGAGTACTTTGCTTAATTCATTTAGCTATTTGTTTAATGATTTTATTTGAAATTATTAGTTTTTTTATTGTGTAATTCATTTAGCTATTTGTTTTAAAGGCAGGATAAGACATCTAAATAATTTAGATATGAACGTTGTAGAGTACTTTGGATAAACTCCGACTCGTATATTATCATGGATGTATATGACTAGCTAGTATGATCTTTTTATATTATCTTGATATCTCTTGGGGGAAAAAATGATTTTTTTTATATTTTGTTGGCAAATTCGTTCAGTTATATCATATATGCCTATATTTAATTTTATTGACATGTGTTTTAAACAAACTTATACATCCCTTTCATCTTGAAATTTCAGCCTTTCCTGAGTTGGCCAAATGATAAAATCCAAAATAAAAACTATTTTTCAAAAGGCAGTCACATAGGCATCTCCGGATTAATTTCTCACCGACGAATAAAAGAGTTAGATTGTAAAATTAACAATCAACTAAAAGACATATTTGTTTGTTAATTGAAAATTCAAGATTCAAGCATTTTAATCGTTTGAAATTAAAAGTCGTTTTGCTCATAAAAAATCAGAGCGTATTCTATTATTCCAAGTACTCCCTCCGCCGTCCCTATTTTAGTCCCATTGGATTCAGCGGAAAGGATCAACCGTTCGAATGTGAAAGAAAAAGAACAAGACCGTTAACCATCTCGGCATCTAACCGTTCAATGATAATATTCACTTGTTTATAACATCAAACGAGAGCCGCGAGCGTACGCAAACAGAAACAAACGATAAGTAAAAGAAAACTTAACAAACAACGAAACTTGAAGATATATAGTTACGTACGCAAATAGGTAAGTGATAAGTATACAGATTGTTGGGACTAACACGTTTTTCACATGCTATAGAGCTGACTTGATCAATCGTTTGTATGTTCAAATCTCCACGTTCCCAATATTAACAGTTGATCAATAACCTACAAGACACGGTAGGACTGTCCAAATCTCAAGCACACGAATCGATTTTTATTTGAGAAAGTGTATAAAAATAATCGGGGATAAGAATTGCCTTTTACTATTATATATTTGGATCTAAAACACAACAACAAATGAGTTTTAGTCTAATTGAAAATATTTTTATTATAATAATGACAATGTCTCAAGTTCAAATCACATCGACTACCACTTAAATATTTTATGTCCTCGTACGCAAACTACTACATGATACATTTCACAAATTTTTAAGGTATCCCGCTGCTGCATAATTTTTTTTTATACTCATGCACAAACTATTTTCGGAGGTTGGATAATCATTTTTCCAAATTTTAGAGGTGTCTCCATAGATCCGCCATTGAGTATGACCAGATAGTATGATTCTTTTCATATTTAGCTCCAAATTCGTTTAGCTATAAACATATTTTTCAAATTTTGTATTTTTCAAATTCTAAAAAAAAACGTATTTTTCAAATTTCGTGATGACGTATTTTCATTAAACTTATACATGAAGCAGGGGCGGACCCAGGGGGTTTTAGGGGTGTCCCCGGACACCCCTAAATTTCGGAAAAATGATTATCTAACCCCGGTGGTAATTTACGTATAGAAAAAAAATATAATTGATAGTGAGGGACGCCCCTGAAATTTGAAAAATGATTATCCTACTGTCATTTGTGTATAAAAATATAAATGGTAGGTTGGATAATTCAAATCTAGAACACTATTTTTATTATTAATAAACTTAATTTCCGTTGAGCTACAACTCATTTGTTTTTCGATTTTGAACAATGTGTAATAGTAAAAAGTCATTCTATATCTCTAATTATTTCAATCTAAACTAATTTCAATCTAGCCTGAATTTGTATTGATTTTATGATTGTACGACAAGTGTTGAAGAGTCTTTCAGCTTTGGGTTACATCAAGAACAAGTTTACAAATCGAATATGCGATAAGTTCCTGAATGATTGGCTAGTAGTGTATATGGAGAATTTTTTTTTAACACTATAAACACCAAGTGTATTCTACAATTATTTTCGAATATGAAAACACATCATGGACTTTTTTAACCTGTACGAGTAAGGTATTTTCATATTTACGATTTTATATTTTGTTAATTATTTTTATTTAATTTATTTTTTAAAAGAGGACACCCTATAAAAAATTTCTGGGTCCGCCGCTTACATGAAGTCCATCCAAGATTTCCAGCCTTCAGATTCTGCATACAAGAAAATGTCAAAATGTAACAAGATAGGATATCAGGAAAAAAAAAAAAAAGGATCAACCGTCCTCATATGAAATAAGGAGGAAAAAAACAAGACGGTCCTTTGATCATTTCGTCGCCAGCCGTTCAAAGATTCACTGTTTATTACATGACAACAACGAACGAGAGTCGTGAGGGTCGTAATTCCTGCACAATCATGTTAGCATTGCCGGCACGGCATGCAAGCTCAACGACAATAGTATTCCTACAAAACTAAACTTGAAGAATTACATCTGAGGTTACGTACGTCTACGTACCTACAGCTCATGTGACTATATATATAGATATATTGGCACCTACATAGCACGTACAGTTAAACACGTTGAACAACGTAATTACGAGCTAGCAGATCGATCGAAGTTGATTAGATCGATCGAGCTGATCATGGGGAAACATTCTGCGAGTGCGTTTGTATTACTATTATTATTATTATATATAGCTGCAGCAACCGGAGATGGTGAGTTCCCGCCGGTGGGGACACCCTTGTGCAGCCAACAAGTGTACACGGCGGCGGATAGTTTCGCCGCCGACATCGATTTAGTTCTCAAGGACCTGCCCGGGCTGGATTCCGAGTTCCTGCCCACTATCGACGTGAACGTGTACTCTCCCAATCACCATCATCCTGTGGCTTACGGGCAGCGGATATGCACCGACGACAAGAAGATTGGCGTCATATGCGAGCCGTGTTTCGCCGACGCGCTTAGCGGCCTGGTGACCGACTGCCGGAATAACCACCTGGCTGGCGGTCAGATAACGCTCAAGAGCTGTTTCATGAGGTACGAGATCTACAATTTCATAACACCCTAAAAAAAGCAGTAATTAAAGCTTGCCCTAGCTAGCTAGCTGCGGGTGGAGTGAAATCTTGAGAAAATAAAACAGCTAGTGATCATGTTTAAGTTTAGATTGAAGGAATGATAGTTTTGTCAAAATGTTTCCGATTTGGTGAGCAATCTCTTATTAAAAAAACTAATTTGTTAATACTTGATGTGGGTTTTGATGAATTTAGATAGTACAATCTCACTGGGATCAATTGGACCACACATATGTTCAAGCAGTATATCAGCCTAATAATTTGTCTACTTTTGAAATATATCGTATTCTAAGTGATCTCAGTCTTATATCGCAAACACAATTTTAGGATCAACAGCAGGACTATTATTATATTTGATTCGGTTCGGCTCGATCTAAATATCAATTCAGCCTTTTTTTTAAGTATTTATAAAGTTCTTTGAATCAAATATCGGAATGCACTATATCCGAAAATACGAGAGCCGAACAGATGTGATCTCTTCACCCTTCTTAATCAAGCAAGAGGACAGATAACGTACTCAGCTCAGCTAATGGGCTCACGAACTACACTACTGGGGATTTGTGGGCTAGATTCCTGGGCTGGGCCAATTTATACTGCATGGACGGGGAGAAGGCCCACGTGAACTTGTTTGGGTAGTGCCTTCGTGGCGTGGGATGGAGAAAAGCGGCCCAATAGTAGGAGCTATTTAATTGGTTGAGTTATCATCAACTTGTAGTTTTCTTTTGCTTACTCCAACTCAATAATCCGATGATTATAGCTAAGTGCCTCATAAAATGTGTTATTATTCGGAAATCATGCTTTGTATGATGGATGATTATTTTTGTTTGAATACATTACAGGTATTTGATTGCTAGAGCTATTGCTTGTTGCTAACTCTATAACAAATTTGATAGTATAGTATAGAGTTGGACTTGTTTTTTTTTTTTTTTTAATACCTTATTTTGGCCCGAACTATGACCATGTAATCAACTTTGACCCGTGGTTTCAGAAATTAACATCATGGCCTCAACTATGCAGCATATAGACTCAATTGGCCCGACACATAGTTTGACTGTCAATTTAGACGGTCAACTCCATTGACCGTTAGTCAACACGCCATGTCATTGCCTAGTCAGCCTAGAATTTTCCCCACCCATTGATGAGACAGAGGCCCTAAGAAAGATGAGATAGAGGCCCAACGGTCACGGCGGTTGGGCTTGGCTTAACGGATGCCCTCTCATCGGCTGAATGTGACTCGAAGGGAGCGTCTATGGGCATTTGTTCTATATAAATCTGGAGTCTTGATGTTGGTACCGGTCTTGGTAGTTTTATTTCGTGTTTGTAAAACCGTTTCGTATTTTATATTTTGATTGGAAAATTTTCTAAGAGTAATTTTAAGTTGATAAGTAATCTTAAGCGATATGAACGGTTGAAGAAGATTAGGGTTTGTTTGAGTAAAGGTCCAGCTTTTCCCTCGATTATGAAGATTAGCTAGGGTTCGTTCCAAATGATATTCAAGTGTTAGCGTGTGAAGACAGAGAGGGAAATTTTTTTAATTTTATTTGAGGTCTTGATGTTCGTATCAGTCTTGCTTCTAGTTTTATTATTTGCTGTGCTCTTTCCGATTGGTTGGAGTAAAGCTCCAGCTGCTCCCACGATCACGAGGATAATAGTTTTAATTAAACCAGATTCTAGTACAAGTTGGGCTTGCAAGTTGAAGTTGGTGGTTGGGTCACTCCACTTTATATTGATGCTGATCAGTGATCACACAAGTTGACACCCATTTGTCGGCTAATCGTGTACGCTAATAATACACAATGGCGGCTCCTATTATATATGGGAGACTTTTATTGTAATACTATGATAAAACTAGCGGTATTACATATTTTGAATTAACTGGATTTTGTGGTGGAAAATCTACATTATAGTGAAGTTCAAATCCTATATTTTTAAAACTTTTATCATCATAGATGTTACTGCTAAAATGGTTTCAAAAACCCGGTTAATTCGGTTTAATTTAACCTGATCAAACCGTTTTCCCACCCCTACCATATTTGGGTCAGACTCGTATGCACCAGTTACTCCTGGTGAGATATATCTATCTAAATCATGGACTAAATCGAGGTTGGGGCATGATACTATACGATACCCTAACTTCTAATGGATTAACCCTAGGCCTTGATTCTCTCAATCCAAACTCGAAGTTCAATTGAAGATAAAAACAATAATTGACCGTCCAGATTAATCGGAATCATAGATAGATATCACTAGAAGTATGTAGAGTATTGTATACTCCACTGAGTATAGCAGTCTTATCCACATATATGTATATTACATATTGATGCGAGTAAAGTTGGTTATGAGTGGTTGGAGTAAAATTATATAGGGTGCGTGATCAATTCCACGTTACGTTGAATGCTTATCGGATCGGTGAGGTAGAGTCTTCTGTTGACAATTGACGTTAAGTGTTCTCCGATTGAATAAGTACCAGGTAGGAAGAATATACACTACCTAAGTCTTATCTACCGGGCCAGATTTACCCAAATAAATGTGGGTGGATAGTGGATATTGGATATGGAGCCTCAACTCAACTGGGCTGTTTTTTTAACTGGATATATAGATATCAGGACAACAAATCGATCCTTTTGGTGGACCCTGTAATTAACAGCTGGCCTTGTTTGGCGCAAGGAGGAATGACGATCCAGTAAGAATCGAGAACACCAACAACTAGGCCGGCAAGTTGATCCATTCAGTCCAGTTGCGGTATATAATAATAATAATAATAATAATAATAATAATAATAAATGTACGTGCGGAAATAGTGGAGATGCATACACCTTCAAATTCAAGGTTGTCAACCCGCAGGTCGACCCACGGGTTGACCCATTTTGACCCTGATCCGATGAGAAAAACGGGTCGCACGCACCCGACGGGTCGACCGCCACAAGGTACCGGGTTGAAGGTCAAATTGTGTCATTTTTTTCTTTGGTTTGCGAAATGCGCCTATTTTCCGATTTTTCTTTTCGCCTATCTCAATCTTTGGAATTCTAAGTTGAACATTTGAATATTAATGTTGTATAAGTGTGTGTGAATTTTCACTATATGTTGAATCTAAGTACGAAATGTTATTTTGGTGTAATATTATATGTTATAACTCATATGTTAGATGAGATTTGATATAATTTATCAGGATAAGTACAATATAGTGACGCTTTCCATATTTCCGGGCTAAACCGGGCTAAAACGTGTGACCCATTAACCCGTGACCCACTAGCTCAACCGGGTCCGGGTCAACCCGCGGGTTGACAACCTTGTTCAAATTCCTCGGCTCCTCTACTCCTCTTCGTCATGGACGATATATTAACAGTACTATCGTCTATCTATCTATCCCCCACATATCGCATATCGGCATCTAATCTTCCTCCCGTTCCTCGTCTTCGTCATCCATTGCGTAGGTCTTATTCATATTATATAACTTGTGTATTTCCCCATCCATTTCGGCAATCTAACTCCTGAGCATGGGAGTCGACATGATACTATAGCGCGCAGCGGCGGCGGATCCAGAACACAATAACGCACTGGGCCGCAATTCATTAGAAATTAGATATCGTAAAAAGGATAATGGAGTCTACATCCATAGCAATAGTATGCTTTGTTTCAAATAAAATACTTGAGCAACCGAGGAGTAATTCATCGCTCATTTTTTTGGGCTATTCAGTTTTCACAGTTTCATTGTTGATAAGGTTTTGGCCGTAGTAGCTGTGGAAACGGACAACGTCAACACTAAAATCAACCGACTAATCAATTTCCATTATGTGTCCATCCCTATATCCAACAGCTGCTCTAGTAAATTTTCAATGGAATAAATCTCATATTTCTTTTATTAATCTTTTACGCTTTAGAATTTTAGGTTCCGTTGTTTTTGTTTAAACGAAAATATTTGGGACTAGAATTTATAAGCTAAATTTAGACTAATTATTTGAATATGTTCATACGAATTATTTTTCTAGTTATACACAATCTTATTATAAAATAACATTAAACCGAATGTCTAAAATCAAAATATTTATAAGGACTATACTTAACGTAACTTTGAATCCAAAGAGTTGGCCAACCCCTGGATCCGCCATTGATAGCGCGGGCACCGGGTGGGTCAGGACGAATTTAGTCTAAAACGCAACAGATCACCTGTGCATTAAAAAATCTGCAATAATATTTGTGACCGGTTATTCCTCAATATTTTCTTCCTATGATGTTAGGTGGGTGGCATATGGGTTAACCCGGAAACAAACTAATTACTTAACTAGTTGTTTAAGTTGAGGCACCTCTTGTTTTTGTCTCTCGTGGCATTTCGGACGACAATAGTGGCGGAGAATGGATCGGTGGCAAAAGCGAGACATTGATGGTGCCGTCTTCGTATTCGGTTCGATTAATTGAAGTTTATTTTCTAAATAATCCCTACCACTTGATCAATCTCAAGAGTCAAGGCTAGGGTTAGCGTTTGTACGATGATAACAACTTATGTGTTAGTATAATAGTATACCTTGTCTATAATAAAGAAATTATACGTACCAACACAAAATCAAAACAAATACCAACACAAAATCAAAACAAATAAATGTTAAAGAAATTATGCCAACACATATAATCAACACACAAATACAACTAATCGACACGGTATCACAAACTTAACAAAGCAAATTATTCAAAGCATAGCCTAGAATAAAAAGGATAAAATTAGCACAAGTGGAATCCAAACTAACTTTACATTTCTTTCCTTAATCAAATCGCCATTTGCATTTAACAATGAAGCTTCACAGTAGTTAGGAAAAGGGTAAAAGGGGAGGGACAGCACTGTAACTTCATCAACTTTTGTCGTCTTCTCTCGATCCCATTATTTACCCCACCAGGCAATACCTTAAATCCTTAATTACCTCCCTCCTTCAAAACAAACCAAAACGATTCATCACCTCTCTCTCTCTCTGTCTCTCTCTGTCGATCAAACTCCAACAAAGGCAACTTCCATTCCTCGCCGGCAACAAGAACCACCATGTGTGGCGGTGCTATCATCTCCGACCTCGTACCTCCCACCGCTCGCGGTGGCCGTTCCTCCTTCAGGAAGCTCGCCGCCGATTTCTCCTGGTCCGGGCTCAAGCCCAACTCAGTCAAAAACAACAACAACAAGCCTTATGCCAAGCCCGCCGTCATAGATCTCGACGATGATTTCGAGGTCGATTTCCTCGAATTCGTGGACGAGGACGACTATGATGTGGACGTTGACGTCTTGGCCGATGTCAAGCCCTTCGCTTTCTCTGCCCCTCCTCCTCCTCCTCCGGCTCGTAGCTCCGCTGCTTCCCGCGGTAACTATATTCTGATGCCATTTTTCTTCCGGAATCTAGGGATTGTGTCATTATGGGCGTTTTTTTTGTTGGCATCCATTCGAGTTAAATCAAGCCGGAAAATGTTTAGACTACTGCGTTTATGAGTTGGTTAATTGGCGTTCTGTGCAGGGACAAGGGGTGATATCACCATACTAATATATTCATTAACGATAATTAACTATTTGTTCATAAGCTCTATATACTAGTTTTTTCCCCCTTTTCTCGTCTGTTTTAAGAAATTTATGAGCACCAATTCGAGTTAATTCAAGTTTGGTTCAGCTGAAAAATGTTTAGACTGGGTTTATGAGTTGGCTAATTGGAGTTTTGTGCAAGGAATCAGGGGTGAGGATATTATGGTAACTCTTTTTCCCCTTTTTCTTATCTGCTTTAAGAAATCTATGATATGCTTTATGAAATTTCTGATATAATTAAAAAAAATTTGTGGTATGGTTTAATAAATTGGAATTTGGTCAGTTTAATCAACTCGCTAAGGACGAACTTGTAGTTTGGTTTGTGAGGTTTTTTATCTGTGTTAAGAAATTTGTGGTGCGCATTAAAAAATTTGTGATAAACTTTATGAGGTTTCCGGTATACTTCAAGAAAATTGTGGCGTGTTTTAATAAACTTGTGGTGTGTTTTAAAAAACTTGTGTGGCGTACTTTATGCGGCGCTTCCGGTATGCTTCAAGGAACTTCTGGCCTACTTTAATAAGTTTTGTTATATATTTTAATTAATTTGTTGTATGTTTCATAAGGTTATATTGCTCTACTTTAAGAAACGTGTAGTCTGATTCAACAAAATTGTGGTATGCGTTATGAGGTTTCTACTTTCAAGTCTATTTCTGGGAAGTGGGGTGTGATTTTTAAGAAACTTGTTATATGTTTTATGAAGTATTTGAGATATATTTTCAGGGAACTTGATGTTCTATATGTAAACTATAGTTTGATACCTAAACTTAATAGATTTTGAGGTATACATCCTAAAAAATATATAAATAAACAATTACATTTTAGTACCTAAAACGTTTATGCGTTACATTTTAAAGGATATAGAGCTGTGAAGCCCGTGGCATTCAGCGGTGAAGCTGAAAGATCCGCGAAGATAAAGAGGAAAAGCCCGTACAGGGGAACCAGGCAGCGTCCATGGGGCAGATGGGCCGCAGAGATCCGCGATCCGAGGAAAGGAGTCCGCGTCTGGCTTGGAACATTCGGCTCTGCCGAAGAAGCTGCCAGAGCTTATGATGCCGAGGCTCTCAAAATCCGCGGCAGGAAAGCTAAGGTCAACTTCCCTACTGAAGCTGCTGCTGCTGCTGCTGCTAAACCTAAGCAGCTCCCCACAAAGAGCAAATCGGGCCCGGACTATGCTGAACAAGAGTTCTTCGACTCTATGAGCTATGTGGAAGAGAAACCATCACTGAATTATCAAGGGAGCGATTCCTTTGATTTCTGTGACTTTGGATGGGCCCAGCAGGAAGGCCCAAAGGCTGTGTTTCAAGCTGGGCCTGGATCCAATGACTCTGCTGGTCAGGTTGCTGCCCAGGAGGAGAACAACATTGGGAAGTCGTTTAAGTGTGAGGGAGAGGAGGTGTTTGGGTTTGATAGTGATAAGTATCTGCAGATGCCGTATATGGAAGGAGGCTGGGAGGCTTCCCTTGAGAATCTGCTCAATGGAGATACAACAACGACGGCGAGGCAGGATGGTGGGAAGACAATGGATCTGTGGAGCTTTGATGAGCTCTTCGACTTGGCTGGAGGAGTTCATTGAGTGATCACCACATTCTGCTCTGCTGCTGGGCTGTTGTAAATAAAGGCGCTACAATTTTCGTTTGTTTTGTTTATTTTCAGTGGAGTATTGGAATGGGTAAAGGGAAAGAAGTCAGGTTGGATGGATGCGTATATATGTAGCCAGCAGCTTTTGTGTAAGAGTGGTAGTGAATCGATAACTAGTACTGTACTGATGCTGTTTTCTAGAAAAGAGGAGACACTTTTAAGATGTTGAATAATTTGACTGTTGTGTGTATGCCATAGGGTTGCAAATTGCAGTTCGAACTCGTTTATTGAAATCTTAGCTCTAGTTTATTTCTGATTTGAATTTTAGATAGATTCGTTAACGAGCTTACGAGCTCCACTCGAGCTCACGACTTATGATCAATCAGCAAGCGAGCTGTAGTTCAAGCTCAAACATTTTTTATTTATTTTATAAATTTTACGTGAATTGATATAATTTTGGTTAATCATAATTTGTATACCAAAGCAGTTTTTGGTTCATAATTTTTTCTTTTAAATTATAAATTAGACATATTTAGTCACTTACTCGAAGTATTAAACATCCTGTGTGGTGAGATACATAATCTAACAAACCAATGAATGGTAGACAAGTCAACTCACAAGTTATAGGTCGATTGTTCATAAGCCGGTAGTCAAGCTGCAGGCTCAACAACGACACACGTGAGCTAGCTGATCATGAGCCCAAAACGAGCTAGCTCGCGAGCTCAAACGAGACAATTCACGAGTTGAGTTTAACAGACCACCATGTCGAATTAGCTCAAAAACCATGTCGTGCGAAAGATACATAACACAACACAAACTCGGCTCGTTTTGTTTCGAACTTGGCTTTATCCAAGCCAAAGGTAACTGTGGGAGACCATAATGTGATGATCTTCACCAAAACCCAGTACCAGCCCAAATTGATATTACTGTTTACTAGATCTTCCGAGAGACTCTGCTCATTGGGCCAGATTAGTGAACATGGCGGGGATGTCCAAATGTCGATCGCAATCAGAGAGCCCAGCACAGGCCCAAGCATCTTCTCCTTTCATTGGTCTATTAATCTCTGGAACAAGTCTCTCACTTCCCATCCTTTTTCTGCTTTGTCATCACTCCCTCCAACTTCGATGCTGCGAATTAAGTCCAAAACTTGAATCAAATTAAAACTGATATAGCTTTCTTTCCATAACGATCGACGATTTCGAAGAGCACCGTTTGTCGCGCGTACATGGGAAGATCAGCCAGCTACAGAGTCCGGATATGAAGAAAAAGAAGACAGCACCCGTAAAGAAACATACGACAAGAAGAAGATGTTTGTTCGATTGGTTTCCTCATCTAGCTTTATATATATATATATATAGTTACACAGGTAATTAACTATATCCACACATAACATAAAGTTCTGATCGATGGGATTTGTGGCGGCAGGTGCGTTAGCGTTACTGGGCGTGTTCGTAATTATGAACACAGTTGCAGTGAGCCCGGCGGAGGACGTGATCCTGTGCAACACGGCAGAGTTCACGGATACGACGACGTATCTGGCCGTGAAGGACGCGTTATGGGTGTTGCAGGATACGGACGGCGATTTCCTGCGGAACATCGACGAGAATGTTTACTCCCCGACGAGAGCAGAACCGATTGCCTTTGGGAAGCGGGTATGTGAGAAAAAGAACGAGCTTTCGGGCGTTGCGTATTGCGAGAACTGCTTCCGTGAAGCTTACAGCTCCCTGGTGAATTGTTGGACCAACAACAGTGTCGGCGGTCAGGTGACGCACAAGTTTTGTAGCATGAGGTACGAGATCTACAATTTCTTGTCACCTTGAAATTACAAGTAGCCATTGAAGTCATCGTTGTGGCTATAAGATGATTTGAAAATCCCCCTACTGTGAGCTATAAGATGAGTAAAAGTCGTTTGTATGTAATTTAGTTAACGTTCTTAACCGATTGACATAAAAGTTCCGTTACGTCCTTGAATGATCATAGGTCCAGCTGCGATTCACAGTTACATATAAAATTGATTCATGCAATGACGATGTCGTATGGACACGCAATCCGACGACATAAAGACATCCTTAACTTGGCTACTCCGTTAGTTTTGGCACTTGTCCGTTTCTTCTAACCTGGGATTGTATATATAGCAATGAAGGTTAGACAATCAAATTTCGCCCGTCTCAAAAAAAAAAAAAAAAAAAAAACAAGTTTATGATCGGTAACATCGTTGATTCCTCTGAAACAGAATCACCAGCCCAAAAATGTGATAATAGAAGAAACTTTAGAAAGTGCCTGCCTAAATGTTAAAAGAGGTTTTTTTTTGCTGCTTCTACGAGGAACTGGCATAAATCGCTGGAGTGTAAATTTGTGCTGTCATAAACTCTAGAGAGGAAGAACTACGAAGGGAAGCTCATGTGTATATTTCACTATTATAAGGGTTCAATAGGAAATTTTCCACATTCCTGTCCTATATCCCACTGACATTAGTGCAAGCTCCCACAGCATATTGGGAATGCTTAAAAGGTTGACCTTGGAACCTGGTATTTCCGACCAGTTGACTGAAATCTCCTGCATCGGGATGCCAAATTGTTTGCACAGAAATACCAACTCGACGTCGAAGCACCATCTGCAGAGTCCCAAGACAGAGAGTGTCATCAGTCACCAGCCACCAAAGCAGTAGAGGAAAGTCCAGTTTGCAACACTTCAGGAGCTGACATCAGATTATTTACCTTTTGAGCCTAATATTTGTGAAAAGCTTCCTTGCAGCGGCCCTTGTAAACATCTTAAAGCCACACTGCATGCAGTCAATCTTTGTCAGGGCAAATGGCTGATATAGTGGACATGAATCAACCATTATAGAACTTATTCTAAACTTACCTGCGTATCGCGAATACCAGGCCCAGCAGCCAAGAGAACCACAACATGGAATCCTTTCATCAGAAAATTACGGTACCACTTCCTCTGAAAGATTAAAATAACAATATGATCAAAGAAAACAACAATGAAACATTCACGAAAAGCAAAACGAAGATACACGGTCAAAGCAGCAAGAAGAGGATCATAAGACTGAACTGTTGCCAAAGCCTTCTCTTCAAGATGAGCACGGGAACCAAATGCAGCTACTGGAATGTCAGCTATCCTAAATCCTGACGTTCCATCCTTAGTATCTTCAGCACTCGCAACTGCACGGATCTGATAATATATAAAATGTTGGAATCAAAACTGAATCACGATCTCTTCTATATATGTTTCAAGTGACTTCAGGGACAACAGAAAGTTGAAAAAATCACTGCCACAACAGATTAGGGACCTTATTTTCAAGCTTCTCCAGATCATTAACCTTTGTTGCTCCATCTGCATCCAGCATTAGAAGTATTTCACCACGTGCATGAAGCATGCCCTGGTTTAAAAGGGGTATAAGTGTGAGAAACTGAAATTCATTTTCTAGTTAGATACTGAGTCGACAACGGAAGATTAGACTCACTTTTCTAATTGCTTCTCCTTTACCATGATTTCGCCCAAGAAGGATAACCCTTACATTATCCACTGAGTATTTCCTTACAAAGTCAAATGCCACCCTTTTTGTTGCATCAGCACTTCCATCATCAACAATAATCACCTGCTCAGGTTCATATATATGTATGATTGAAGAAATCGGGAGGCATATCATCCATTATCAATAGCTAAATGTGCATTAAGATTAGAGAACCCCCTCTATGTGCCAGATCCCAAATATAAATCTAGGAAAATGTCAACCAGGGAAACTAGAGAAGCATACCTCGTAAGTAAAAGACTTGTCCTTTGCTGCACGGTTTTGGAGATAGCTACAGCGTAAAGACACAATATCATCTTTCATGTCATGATAAAGGACGATGAGTCAACATGAGCTTCTTATATAAAGTTCATCCCAATCATAGCAGATTAGAGTCGGGGGGAAAGTAACAGGCTTCAACATACTTAATTGTTTCATCAAGAGCTGCAGGAAGTCTGTGCTCTTCATTGAATGCAGGAATGATTAAAGATATGTACTTTTCGGCGGGATCTACCAGATATGGACATGGAACCTGAAAAGTGAAAAGGGTGGTTTACATAAGAGATGGAGCCTTCTCCGTCAAATTTAAGTAATTTAAGGGCCTATATCTAACAGTCAGAAAAATGACTCAAACGATCACGCTAATAGCTTATCCTAAAGAGGCCAGCTGAACTCTCTACTCTTCAAGCATACTGTCATGAAGACCCACAAAGCAGATCAGTTTCAGTATCCACTCAAATGGCATTCTTAAGATCACCTCAGTGACCATATTCGGAGAGGAAAAGGATAAAAAACATAACAAGGAAGTATATATCTTGTGGTCGCCTTGAAATAATTTTCTGTAGACTATAATGAAGCTTGAAATGATCACTTTAGGAATCAATAACGAGTTCTGTCAACCAAATATGTGAAATGAATCTGCAAGTCCCAACCTTTCACTTACCTAAACCAAAAGTAAACAACTTTCCATACTCATTGCTAAATCTCTGGCTACCTATCCTTTTCCTTTCAAATAAATAATGCCCAATTCCTATCATTATGTTTCAGGTAGATCCACAAACTCTGAGCACATCTCAGCAAATCTATCTTCCCCATCGATATTACAGAACACCAAGTCTTATCAAACCCAAGTGGCGAAATCTCAGACCAGATTATAAACCACTAAAGAGCTAGACCAGCACAAAGACGCATATCTATCCATCTACTAGTCTCTAGTTGCACAACAGGTTCACTATAGCCATAACTCAGATGCATAAGTCAAAAGCAGTCACGCGACACATTCTCCGAACCAGGTACTAACTCAATGCATTGTCAAGAGATTCTATCAGCTTAATGCTACTATGTTCTTTATCTTGTTCTGCAAAGCATTTGTCCTAGTCTACATGAGTATAATCTTATCCGATCAGAGAAGCATCATTCAACCAGTACTAATTCACTCTCCCTCCCCTCCTCGAGCTTATTGCACATGGAGATGCCAAACCCTCGAAGCTACATTCTCTCTTTCTTCCCTAACTCTCGCCCACCCCACTTCTGTCCTTCCCAAATTCACTTCAATCATTTTCCTTCAGCAAACACTTCCAGTAGCCCCTTGTAACTTCTCAAGCACCTCAACAATCATATCCAGCTGAAGTTCCACATCAACCGTTCAATTTCCAACGCCAAAAACGGGAAAATGAAAAAGGAAGTAAAGGAAAACGCCTTCCTAAGCAACCAAATAATGTTCTACCAAGACACAAGACTCCAACAAATTGGCAGCTGGAGTTAGATCAGCTGAAAGAACAAAGACTAACCTGTTTCAAGGAATTCGGATCCTCAAAAAAGGCAGGAGCATCAATGTGCCTGATAAAGATCAACCCCAATTAACCCATTACCCGTTTCTCTGGTACAAATAGACTGGAACCAAAATTAGGGATTGTGAACTCACTTGTTGTTGTTTCTTCTTCGGTAGGCTTCGAAGAACATTGCGAAGAGGAACGACGAAGCCAGGACGATAATCAGGGCGAAGAAGAGCTCCGCGATCATCCACAAGAGCTCCATTTGTTGTCAACCCTGTTTCCGTTAAGCCGTTTACCTACTCGATTATGCCATCGGCTGTAGCGGAAGCTTGAAGGCACCAAGACAAGATTTCCTTACTACGAGTTAGTTGGTGACTGTTGAAAATTGAAAACTCAGATCGGACCGCCGGTTAGCAATAACCTAAGAAAAATTAAATTTACATGGAAAAGTATATCATCCAGCCCGTCTAGCTCAGTTGGTAGAGCGCAAGGCTCTTAACCTTGTGGTCGTGGGTTCGAGCCCCACGGTGGGCGTTATTTTTTCTAACCACTGGTTTTTACTTTTTGGTGTTTGGCCCAATGGCCCCTGCACATTTTAGTGTTTGACCCCGGCATTGACGTTTGGATGATGACTAAGCTGAGAGGCATGTTTGGTCTTGAGATTAGAGATGGCAATTGGTTGGTTTTTGTCAAACTCAAAATCATAGATTTATCCGTGAAAAAAATTTGAGGTAAAATTTATTGGTTTGGAAAACTCAAACCCAACCCGTTGGATATTCGCGGGCTCATGTATACTCATGGAGTTTTGTCGTAAAAAATTAACAATAACAAGTTCTTGTCAAAATAAAAGTCAAATATCAACCCTTCAATACAAATTATCCATATATAAAACACAATTCTAGAAAATTGAAACAAATCACAAATTAACCATACAAATTGTTCAACACACCAATCTATAAAACTCAAGAAAATTCAAGCAAATCCCAAATCATCCATAAACAACATGATTAATTGAAAGATTCTTCCTCGTCAATTAATCTTCTTCACTCTACACTCGATAATATCAACTTCATCCTACACAATTAGAAAGAAAATATTAGATATGTCTCCACAAACATAAAGAAGATTAGTTGCTTAGAATACTAATATACCAAGAAAATTAATTATATGCGTGTGGGCGGGTATCCATGGGGCGGGTATACCTAAACCCAAACCCATCATGGTGAATAATGAACGGGTTTAAATCCGAATCCAATAACCCGTCTACACGGGTTTTACCTGCGTTAACCGGGTTGGGTCTGGTAGGGTACCCGTGAATTTGGGTTTTGTTATCATCCCTATTTGGGATGAAAACGAGGAGGATGGTATCGTCACATTCCTTCTGAGAATGAGGAGGAGGACATTTGATTCCATTGCTTGCGACGGTAGTTTAGTTCGTCCTTGTGGTCTGTGGATACTCTTGTTATAAGAACCAAACCGAATCAACGGCCGGGCTAGTAGAACTGTCAAACCAGTTACGATAGCGGTCCAGTTCATTGTTTGAGTGGTTATTGATGGACCAAACGGTTTTTCACGGTTCAACATAAATTCAGATGAACAGACACGGTTTAACTGGTCCATTGGTTCACTATTTTAACAAAAAAATATTTTAACATAAACTAAGACCATCAAATCATAATTATTAATTTTATATATGCTTCCTCAACCTTATTGTCGATTTTACAATGTATACTACCAACTAGAACCGTAATTTTTAATTTGAATTAACAAATGAGGTTTCTTTTGTGAGATGGTTGGAATGATTTATTAGATATTTTCGTGATGATATGAATTTGAACTTGTTTATGGTCAATGATAATTTCATTCTTAAATTATTGTAATATACAAGTCTTATATGTTATATATCATTAACGGTTCTATCAACGGTTTTGTAACGGTTAACCGGTGAACCCTTAAACCACTAATTTTTCCGATTCAGCCTCCGGTCCGATTCTGAAAACAGAGGTGGATACTAGCTCGTGATAGTGTAAGAGGAAGATGGAGACAGAGAGTGTACGAAGATTTAAAATTAATATAGGTGGCCAGGGTTATCAACCTGTGGGTGGACTCGGCGAGGAAAACGAGCCCAAAATATATGTGGGTCGACCCGCAATAAGATTTTTGGATTGGAAGACATACAGTGTCTTTTTTTTATTTTGGTTTGCAAATTGTATTTCTTTTCCGGTTTTCCACTTCAACTAACCGTACCATTGGAATTCTAAGTTGAACATTGAATATTGATATCATATAGTGTGTTTGAATTTTCATTATATGGATACAAACTGTTATTTTGGTGTAATGTTATTAGTCATATGTTAGATGAACTTTTATATAGTTTATAAATGTATAAACAATATTATAAAATTTTCATATATCAAGTCTAAATCAAATTAAAGTGCTCGAATCAATGAATTCTCAATCCACTTTTTCAATCAGACCAACATGCTAAATCGAGTTGGCAACCTTGTAGGTGCCTCATGTGAAAAAGTTTGTGGCTAGTTGCCAATGGGCGCCTTCGCAAAGCTATGATTCAAACCGCTATGTTATGTATGAGGAATGATATTGTCTTAGTTGAAACTAAACCACCATTGTTCAACTATTTTATACAATTAAAAATCATCTATCAATTTAAACTTTAGTATGAAAAAAATCTCCAGCCAGATCAGCAGTATGATACGATTTCACAATTACTACATAAAAAGAACGAAGTCTAAATTTGGTACTTTTATATACTATGGTGCAAAAGCTACATATATTGGTGGGCTATATGCTAGTGTATATCATTGCTGGAAAAGAAAAGATGTGTGCCCTCTTCTCAATCCTCATCCTCCTTTTGAACACAACCCCTGAGTTTTGCCTACCTGTTTTTTTCCACTTTATCATCCACCCTTTTCGATTTCTCCCATTCCCTCGACCTATAAACATCTGTCTGCTACATACATGGCGGATCATTGTAGTTGCCAACAAGCTTACAAGCCTCATCAGTCACCACCTATATTGATGTACGTTATCATGTGCATTATTAATCGCACCAATGCCCCCATCACCATAATTAATGATCCATGTGACATCAATGTCCATCGACTCCCACATTTCACTTCTTTGATTAAACATCACAGTCCTATCCATTCGCATGCTGACGTCATTAAATTGCACATCCTACAATTTCGACCAATAAGTAGACAAAAAAATCTTTATTTGCAAAACAATTCGATCCAACGAACTAATTAGCAGTAGCCATCTCGCATCTTGGCAAAAGTCCCATTGCAATTGTGAAGTTGTTGCAAAACAGGTCCAACTCGATGGGTTGGGTTTCCGGAACTTTCACTGTTTTAACCTCTCTCTGATTGCTAAACAGTGTTGGCGTCTCCTCAATGAGCCGGAAGCCTTATGGGCCAGAGTTCTTTATGGCCTCTACTTCCCGAATGGTGTGTTCTCCTCGGCACGAAAAGGTAGCGCCTCTTCGTGGACCTGGGCGAGTTTCTGTGAAGCAAGGCAGGCCCTGGATATTGGTGCAATTTGTGTCATTGGATCGGGGGGAGACCACTTGGTTTCACAAAGACCCTTTGATCTTTCCACTCCACAATCAAGGACATAAATTATCATCAAACCTTGACCCTCCCTCTCGTGTAAAGGAATGGATGAATGAAGATGGTACAAGCTGGAATTTTGACCTCTTGAGAAGACATTGTACAACTGAGGAAGTTGAGGCTATTTCGCTTATACAGATCGCCCCGGAGGGTACTGAAGACTTTTGGGTTTGGAAATTCTCCCCTAATGGAGAGTTCTCTGTCCGCTCTGCTTACCACGGCTTGAGGAACTATCTCCGTCAACAAAATCAGACCAACCATCATGACCTCATCATGCCTGCTTCAGACGACAATTGAAAATGGCTTTGGTCTCTCAAGCTTCCTCCAAATATCAGATTTTTCATGTGGAGATGCACCCGAAACGCTCTGGCGACCAACCTCAACCTCTTTTGGCGCAGATGTGCACCGTCTCCGGCTTGTCAGCTCTGCAGATCTGCGGAAGAATCCAGTATTTTTCGAGGAGCTCCACTGTCACCAACATACACTTCGATTTGTGCTTTCCGGGAAGCTGTTGAACCCCATTACACTCCTCGACATCCTGCCCCTTCTCCACAGCCTCAGGTTCTCCCATCTCAATCATGTCCACCGCCTAGCAATCTTCAACAGATTCACTGTGATGGTTCTTTTGAATGTGATTCACATAGGGCGGCTTTCGGAGTGGTTATTACCGACTCTAACGGGCGTATTTGCGATGGGAAGGCTGGAAGGATCATTTGTTCTTCCCCGATTGAGGCGGAAGCTACAGCCATCCTTGAGGCATGTCTTATTGCAACCTATGATCGTGTTCCCTCAATGATCCGTTCGGACTGCAAGATTTTGGTTGATACCATTCACAGCGACCCGGCAACTTGGCCATGGCGTTGTTATGCTACCCTCTCCTCTATCACCAGCATCCTGCACAGCTCTCAATGGATCCATGTCTCCTTCACTTGTCGATCGAACAACAAAGAAGCTAATTGGGTTGCTCGCAACTGTAGACATAATACCCTCCACGCCAATTGGCTCTCTATCTTGGTTGTAATTTCCAGCATGCTGTAGCTTCTCTGCCTCTTTTGGGCTTGAATGAATGAAAGTATTATTTAAAAAAAAGGTAGGGAGGTGTATTGACACACGAGCGATACTGGGGGTGGGCAACCGGTTTGGTAAACCCAAACCGAACCGAAATCGAATTAAACCAAATTAAACCGAACCGAAACCGAATTAATGCTATTCGGTTCGGAATTCGGAAGGAAAATATGGATAGTTCGAAAACCAGGGTTCTCTGACAAAAAAACCGAATTTCTATAATTGCAAGTTCCAAATGGTGGATTTTTATGTTTGTAGTTGTTTTAAGACTTAAATATTTGAAATATTTCATGACTTATGTGTTGAAAAGTTTGATTTTATCATTGATGATGCATATAATTACATATTTATTGTTTATATTAGGGATAAAAAATAATTAAAAAGTGAGAAGATACAAGAGATTTCACAAATTCGGTTTTGTGTGAAAAACGAACCGAACTGAATTATAATTCAGTTCGAATTCGATTTGAGGTTTGGGAGAATTCGGGGATCCGGTATTCATAATTTCGGTTCGGTCGAAACCGAACCGATCGAATGCCCACCCCTAACTGAGATACTGTGTTCGATCCTCCCTACTACAGTTGGAGCTTTGCCTGAGTAGTACATCTTCGATCAGTTATCAATAGTCAATCGTCAGTGACGACGGCGAGTACGTACGGGTTTCTTCATTATGAAAAAAAATTTATTGGAGAAAATAAAATTCAGAACGCCGTCACATGCCAAGAATTCTCAAGTCTCAAGACAGGTTAACAGTTTGCGCCAGAAGTGGAGGCAGATTACCCAGAAACAAAGCTAAGGTAACAGCTAACGTGTGTTAACTGTTCACTGTTGTATATTCCTTTTCCCTCTTTGACTGCATGTGATTGTCTGGCTCTGCACACTGTAGAACTGCAAATTGCAATGCAATAGCTGCAAGCCTCGACATTTGGTTCAGGAGGTCACTGTACCAAGCATCAATCTCAACACTAAATATTACAACAAAAACAGAGCTCTCAAGTCCTGCCCCTCCACCGTCTCCGCTCCAATTTCCAAGCCATGCCAATAATACAGTTTATCACAGTAATACTTCACAAATTTCAGATAATAATAATAGTAGTAATAATAATACTCCATTTTATTCACAATAATAACAGAAACAAAAACCAGAAGGAGTATTGCGGGAAACTAATTTTGAAGAACGAAAAGAAAAGGAGAAAAAAAAAACATACAACCATAATCATACCCTCCACCTACAAATCAACCAATCCACCCACCAATTAAAACCTCAGGAAGAAAAAAAAAACTGGAAAAATCTATTGTAAAATAAAAGGAATTACATCACCGGGAAATTTGTTTGTAATTAATGAGCCATGGCCGCGAGCGGCGGTACAGCGGCGAAATCAATGGATCGCTGGTTGGGCATGGCGAGCATAGCCGTATGGTCCAAGAAATCGTTGAGCGAAGCCACCGACTGCAGAACCAGTCTCAGATCTTCCCCGAACCCGCCGAACCCGGCGCTCCCTTCCCTCCTGACCGCGTACACGTAAAAAGTGATGCACCCTTTCCGGAACTTGAACCGGGCCAGCTCGCACCCGGTCAGACCGCGGACCAGCCTCCGGTTCACCTCCCCGAGCGGGATCTCGGCCGGCCAGCCCCGGTCCGCGGCGGCGCACTTCAGCTGCTCCGACTCGAACACGAACACCACCACCTTCGACTTCCTGGTCCCGAGTCCGAGGGTGAGGGTGTGCCACGCGTGGTGGGCCAGGATCGTGAAGTTGGTCGGGAGGAACGCGGCGGTGGTCGGGAGCGGCGGAGTGGTGGTCTTCTTTTTGTCGGCGGCGGCGGTGGTGGTGGGAGGGTAGGAGAGGAGCTTGAGGAGCTCTAGAGGGCGGGCGCGGCGGATTGTGAAGGATTTGACGATGAATTGGCCGCCGAATCGGAGGCCTTTTACTTCGGAGCTGGGCTTGAAGGAGTAATCTGGGGCGGCGGAGGGTGGGGATTTCACTGATTTGGATGGGTGCTGGTGTTTGGGCTTCTTGTGATGCTTTTGCTTTTGCTTCTCCTTCTCCGCCATGGCGGTGGTCGGACTTTTGCTGTGTGAGTTTTTTTTTTTTTTTTTTTTCTGGGTTTTGGTGGTGGTGGGTAATGGCGATGGTTGGGGGGGGGGGGGGGGGGGGGGGGGGGGTTTCAGACTTTCAGTGGATAAATGATAATCCAACCAATCTGTGGCTTTTTGGTAGTGTGCTGATTTTCTATATGCTTCCCTCCTATTATATCTATTTTTCTTTTCTTCTTCTTTTGGTTTCAGTGGAATTATTACAGTCAAAAGCTGGTAGAGCTTCTTTATACCCATAACGCATGAAGAAACGACCATCATAATTCTTGATTAATAGCTTAGTAAATGTAATGACTTAGAACTAAGTGTGGTTTATTATAGATATAGATTATTCAATTTGGGAACGAAGAGTAAAACTGTTTATTTATTGTTATTTTTATGAACCCGAATTGAGGCTCGAACTAGGATGTGATGAAATGCCATGATCTCTTGTTTATATTTTGAATTTCATTATACTTCTTCACTTGCTTTCACATGTGTATTGTCCATCTGTTTCCTTAATCAACTACGTCACATGTTCAGACTTCCTATATCCTTAGTATTACAGAAATCTCAAACTTTTTAAGTTGCCTTTGTCATCAAGATGTTCTTAAATTTATTGTGTACTAGTTTGGGTTATATGATGGCGGCTTCTATCGTGTATATCGGGTAAATTTAAGGTATCGCATGTTAGTAGTAAGAAAATTTTATATGAAGCTTTAATTAAAGTGCTAATTATTTAAACCTCACACCCTAAATTATAAAATAATGCATATGATATGTTGACGTATAATTGTCGGATATTTCTCATCAAATTGATCTTAGGGTTTATTATTTAAAGAAATAGAGCATAGATTTTACTTATTAAGACTTCAGTTATGGTATCATACAAAAACTACGATCATTTTAAGGTATGTATAATATTTTTCGTACTAAGTGAAGTGTAAGTGTATGGTACATCATATTTACCCACCCGGGTATCATTTAACTGCCCTGGGTTTATATATGTTCTATTGGTATACCAAAACTCATAGTTATACGTCATTGAGTTGTTATTAGGAAGAAGTTAGGTATGCTTTGATGAAGTTTAGTAATCTACTAATCTTTGATTCGACTACAAATTAAAAATAAGGTCATCATCACTAGTTTCTATTCCATTTCTTGACATTATTACCTTAAAATTAAACTGTAGAGGAATTTATAAAGGGAGAGGAAAGAAAAAGGCTATGAGTATAGGACGATGATTAAATGGAAATAATTTTCTTTAGAAAAGGGAATGTGATGGAAATAAGGTGGGGGGACTCGAGTACCTTCATAATTTGATTGAGAGATGTTAATCATGATGTTGCCTTGCGTCGCTTTAATCTTCTCTTTCTCTGTCGTTTCCAAACTTCTGAATCACTGAACCACAAACAAAAAAGTGTCTTTTCCATCTTTTAGTTTAGTTGTTACATCAAAATTGCTCGTCGAATTAAGTCTGTAAAGGAACCTGTAACCTACCGACCGCTTGTGGTTTTTGCTGGGGTTGAAAACACATCCATTGTTCTGCCCCAGCAGAAAGCGATATATTTATAATTGTTTTCTAAAAGATAATACAGATAGTGTTGGGTCTAGTATTAACCCGCCTAATACGGACCCAAGGCCACCACAAAACGTCTCATCTTGAGCCCAAGCCCATTCTAGGGTTCAGTACACTAGGAGGCGTCCAGTCCACCCGGGGGGCGTCATTTACTCGAAGGCGTCCATCACGGGGAGACGCCTACCCGAGGGCGTCCACCACCGGAAGGCGTTCATCGACGGGAGGCGTCCAGTCTACCGGGGGCGTCTATGACAACGTGAGGCGTCCACAGGAGGCCTCCGACTCCTATATAAGGAGGCTAGACCCTCCAAGCAAGAGGACTTCTCTCCCTTCCCACATTTTACCTCTGAGGGTTCTCTCTATAAACTCTATCTCTCTCTACATTCTCTACACTCTATCATATATCCTATTCTAACTTGACCGTCGGAGTGTAGATCACGGGGGCCGCCCCCGACTCTCCACAGGATTCTTCCACACCCGAGAAGATCAGACGAGAGAGTCCGGATCAAGGTTCCACACTAATCTCTCGGCACTAATCCGGGTCAAACAGATAGATAAAGAGAAATTAGGCTTGAATTATATTACAATTGATAACAAAAAATGAGAATCAAACTATGGGCAAGCTATCAATGAAATGTAAATGAGCAGTCATATTAAATCTAAAAAAAAAGATTAAAGGAAATAAAGAAAATAGGAGACAGACTTTTTTCAAGATGACCCCTCCAAGAACATGTCCAACCTCCGTTGATAACACTCATTGGATGCTAAGCATCCCTATAAAATCCTATAAAACGTTATGTCTTACAACCCCTAAATCCAATGGATCTCTAATCTCTAGATGCGGTTGATGGGTATCAAATGGTGAGTTAGGCGGATTGTGGATTAGTTCAATCAGATTCTAACCAACTGATTTAGGAGTTTGTTAGATTTCGAACTTAGCCATATTATAGGTTGATGAGGAGTGGTATGATTTGTATAAAAGGTAGTAAGACACAAAATTTTGGAGGTTTTGAACTCGTTTGCTTGTTGGATTTGAAAATGAGGGTTTTGAGTTTTCAAAACCTTTGGATTTATGATGGATTTGTTGCATTATGGATTTGGAAGAGTACATTGTTTGTGTAGTTTATTTTTGTCATAGATTCATGATGGATTTGTTCACATTTTGCCTTCCATTATCAAATCCCAAATGAAATGTGGGATTTGCAAATCCGTGGGGTCCACGGATTTGGATCTAAAAAATGGGTCCAAATCCGTGGGCCCCACGGATTTGTGTCCCTTAGACCATCAACAACCATGAAATAGCCTACCTATTTCATTTGTGGCCCCTGCTGCCACTTATACACTTTTTACAATTTCATTCTTTAACATCTATTTTATCTCCATCCATGAAATCTATCTCCAATTTCATATGGTGGGCCCGATTCACATAAACAATATAATTAAATAATTATACACTCTAACCAATTGAAATGGGCCCGCTTGCTACCCCACTTGCAATTTCATTTGCTCTTCCATCTAATGAAATATTTCATTATTGAAATGGGTTGCTACAACCATGAAATGGCAAATGACATTGCCATGTCACTTTGAAACAAAGAAGAGACAGCCGATGCAGCTGCTCTTAGCAAACAATGGACTTGTGCCAATTTCATTATGCTTGGGATTTGGGTACCAAATCCATCACCCAAATTCCACAAGCAAACGATACCTAAGTATCAGAATCGTTGACGAAAATGGTTCTCTAGCTGTCAATCTTAATTACTTCAGAAATTTTCACTTGCCTAAACTTCCCAAACAATTAGGGGTGAGATTCGGTCGGTAAACAATTTACCATTTACCGAATTTACCGGTTTCGGTATACCGAAGTTGGCCAAACTGGTTACCGATTACCGATACCAGTTTGTAACCGGTTTACCGATTACCGAATTACCGGTAAACGGTTACAAACCGGTATTACCGAAATATCGTGAGAAGCGATTTCGGGCGGTTTTTCAGTTGGTTTACCGAGTATTTACCGAACCGAATTTCTGAAAGTGGGGTGATGTTGTAATATTTTGATTTTTTTGAGTTTTTTCATCATTTTTGTAATTAATAATTTATTATTAACTCTTATTTACAATATTTTTGAGGCCGATACTAACATTCATGTATGTAATATTTTATATTTTTGGGGGTAAAGCAACAAAACGCAGCGCAACACTTGGGAGTAGGGAGGGGGGATTCGGTATCGGTAATACCGATTTACCGTCGGTATTTACCGATACCGTGTTTGGTAAACCTACTCCCCCAACTTCCCGCTCGGCTGCCGATACCGCCGGTTACCGGTTCGGTAAAATAGTAAACCGTTTACCGGATTACCGTTTACCACCCCTACAAACAATACAGGAAATCAGCTTCGTACATGACATATGTATGTTTTTCCTTTTTTTACAGGACATCAATATGCATGCTATTGCAATGAGTTTGCGTCACTTTGAAAAGAACATAGCGATCTTAACGGGGTCAAAGGCAGAATTTTTTGACATATTTTTATTTTCAATCGAGTTATTAGGCAAGAGCTTGGATTATAACTCATCGTATCACATGCTCACATTCCATCTATCAGATAAATAAATCAATTCTAACAAGCTGGCTATAGAGAAAGGACTCCTACTTTGTTAAATCATACTTCATACATGGTAAAACACATACGGTCTCAATTACAACAGAATTTGTGATGACATTGACAACCAGGGAAAATGCCCAGCCAGGCCCAAAATTAACTCGACAACCCAAACCTCATAATCGCAAAGACTGATTAAATTGAAACCTCCTCTTGAGACGATCTCGAATCCTACCGTTAATATTGTCACATCTCACATGTATTTACACGAGCCGTGACCTGCATACAAAACATAACACAGACATTAGCCTAACTCGATCAATTAATTGCTCAAACCAAATTAACCAGCCGTGAAACAATTATCTATTAAGTATTAACAAATAAACCGAGCGAAGAAAAAGAAAAAAAAAAAGAAATTAAACACTTACTTGGGTCCGAGTTAGCTACGACTCCGGTGCCGGCGAAATCACAGTTGAAAGGACGAGCTCCGTTGAGGCGGTAAAACGAGTTCATCACGAAGGACGCGTGGGACCTGACTTTATTGGGCCCGAAGCACGGGCCGCCGGCTTGAATGGGCCTGCAGTCCATGCCCTTCTGGCTGCACACGTAGTTTATGTTGGCTTGCAAAGCCTGGTCGCTCGCCGACGCCTTCGGAACGCACCACGATTTCTTCCCCGCAACCGGCGCCGGCCTCGACTGCTTGTTCTTCAGGATCCCGATGTCGTAGACCGCGCTGAAATCTGGGCGGAATAGCCCCCAGTTCCTCTCGTTCGACTGCCCCGGCTTCAGGTTCTCGTTGAACAGGGAGAAGATGTAGGTTTCGAATTTCCTGTTGGGCATCAATGGCGTCCCTTTCCCTGCGAGGAAAAGAAAATTGAATGTTAATTTCGTAAGGAACTAATTAGTAATTAGGGATACTACCTAGTATATTTTTATCTCAACTTTCAAATAAAACAGTTTTGTCCGAATTTTAAAAGAAATGGACCCATTTTACTTAAAATTTTGGGCTGGACATTAAAGTTGATGGTCTAACATTTCTTTCGTCTATTACTTAATCAATATACAAATATAATGCTGAGGTGATTGTGACGTGGCTTCCACGCAGCGGCTGATCCAAGGGGTGGCCACCCTGGGCCTCGGCCCAGCCCTCCCCTGGATTCGGAGTTAGTATAGTGTTTACGATTTTTTTTTATTTTAGTTATTCGGCCTAGTGTTATTTTATAATCAGATTAGGTGTAACTAGAAAAATGATTCAGATTAACATATTCAAATCACTACTATAAATTTAGCCTAGAAATTCTAGCTCCAAAGACTATTTTTTCTATAAAAAAATGAAATCTAGAATTCTAAAAGTGTAAAACGTAAAAGACTATAAGAAATATGAGGTTTGTTCCCTTGAAAATTTACTAAACCAGTTAGTGGATATAGGTATGGACACACAATGCACGATTGATTTATCTAGTGTTGACGCTGCTCGTATCAACAACTACTACAAGGAAAACCTTTTCAACAATGAAACATATGAAAACTGATTTCGTAACAAAATGAACGATGAATTTCTAGCCGATTGCTAAAGTATTTTATTTAAAACAATGTATAGTATTGGTATGGATGTGGACTCCATTATTGATGGATTCGCGAAATTAAAATACCGTCGTGTACAATTTATATTGTAAAATCATTATAATGCTTTATTACGGTTCTAATTTTTTAATGAAATGCGGCCCAGTGCTCTTCTGTGTTCTGGATCCGCAGCTGCTTCCACTTCATACATATAATATAGTATTTTACTATGAACTTTCACGTAAAAATCAATTTTGAATTACGATAGTATTGTTGAAATTATTAAAGAAATGAATAAAAAAAATTCCGTTGAATAGAAATGAACAAATTTGACCATAAATATTGGTTAGCCATTAATACTAACATCTCAGTTATCTTAGTTACAACCTATATTTTGTCTGTCAATAAGAAAAATTCACATAATTAAATAATGTACTAAAGTCCAGACTAACTTATGAAAACAAAATTAATTAATTTCATGTAGGGAAGATCTTACCTGAGGTAACGGCTTTGAGCAAGTTGCCGTTGAAGGAAATGGCGTTGTCCACTGTGCAGGCGGGCTGGTTGGGGTCGCCTGCGGAGGGCCAGCCGGTCTCGGCCACGACGATGTCGACGTCGGCGTAACCCATTGCCTTGATAGCGGAGTAGACGGCGTCCATCATGGCGTCGAACATGTTGTAGTAAGTGATGTTGGTGTGCGAATCGTGGACGCCGCGGTTGGGTCGGAAGAGGGCGTAGTCGGCGATGCTGGGGGCGTAGCTGAAGTAAGGGTATGGGTTGACCATGAGCGGCGACTTGGTCTGGCGGAGGAACTTGAGCATGGGCTCGAATATCACCTTGTCGTACCCCTTTCGGATCCGGGCCTGGCTCGGCTGCACCGAGTTCGATATTATCCCCAGCGTGTGCGGCGTCGACACCTGCGTTTTATCCATATAGTTGCATCGTTTTAGTACACGAAAACTTACTTTTCGTAGTTTGAAAATGTGGTCGATCTTTTAACATTTATTTACAAATCATATATTTATAGTCTTTCAATTCAATCGCCTAATCTAAGAAATCCTCGATTTCAAATACACGGATTTTGAAGGCACACTCTGTTTTACGGTAAAAGTTCCAAATTGATTCAATGTTTGTGGGAAGAATTGAAAACGCGTGGAATAATGGTTCTAGTTCAAGATCAACGGGGACAAATTAACAGACATCATTAAAGACACTAAACAGAATAATTAACCAGCTTTTCTTAAAGCCCAAAAGATATGGGCCGACGTGGGGCCTGTTTACATACCTGAATGTTGCGTATTCCGGCCTGGACAAGAGCGTTGTGTAGGGCCCACATACAAGGGACGAGCTTGGAGATCCAGAGCCTGTTCCCGGTGGCCAAGATCTCATTCCCCACCGAGATCCGGTTAATCTTGGTCTCCTGATAATACGGCTGCACGTTGGCGGCCACCCACTGGGCGGCGGCACCGGCGTCCGCGAGAGCAGGGATGTCGCCGTTGCCGACAGTTATCGTCACCGTGACGTTGGTGTTGGCGAAGGCGTGTATGATGTCGGGAATGACATCGAATATCTTGACGCTGTCGATGATGGTCTGCGTCGTTATGAACTGCGCCACCTGGGACGGTCGCGGGAGGTTGTTGGCTATCGTTCCGTAGTTCACCCCGATGGCGGTGGCGGCGGTGGAGAGGTAGATGGCCACGGCGGAAACGAGGAGGAGGTAGAGCGGAGCCGCCGTCGTCATCGTGACGGCTGCCGGCGGCGTGGGAATGTGAGGAGTTTGGTTCAAGGAGAGGAATAAGGAAGAGATTGGGGGTTTCGTATAACGGCAACGAACAGCTAGCTGTATTAAATAGTTTGGGGAAAACGAGGGTTGGTCTAATATTTATTTATAGGAGTTGGGGAACTATTAAATAAATGAATTATTAATCTTCTGGCCAGCGGGACAAAACAGGAGTCGCTGTTACGAACGCGGCTATTCCACGGATATGGTAAATTCGACTTTTTAACTAAACCGTGTGTGAAAACTAGATCGACCATGGATTTATTTCTTCTTTCTTTACCATTATGCCAAGTTGCGAACGTGACTATAGGGTTTGGCTTAAATATGTGCTTTAATTGAATGCGCAACAGTAGTGTATTTGGTGATAGTTTAATTAAATTGTCACGTACGGATTTAATATTAATGGATTGTGATACATATGATTCAACGATATATAAGCATGTGCTTAATTAAGACGCTCCTTGGAACATATTTGTAGTAAGTTTTCAATTCCACGTGGTTAATCTAGAACTATATGGGTGTAAATATGGTCTAAGAAGATGTGAGGCAGAAATCAGAATGAGAAAACGTGTGATTTGGGATTAGATAGATAGACCAAAGTAGCACACGTAATTAAAGTGAGGGGAGAGTGGGGACAATGCTACGGAAGTGGAGGACAACGTGGGCTAATGCTAATCAATGTGCTGTGTAATTTTGAACACCCAAAGAAGGAGGAGGAGAAGAAGAACATGGGCAGGGCGGACTAACAGGGCCGCCGCGTTGGCGCGTTGCTACCTCCTTTTCCTTTTTTGCTCGAATTAAAATTGGCACTGAGTTGGGCTTTGGACGTAACGTCTCTCTCCGTTTAAAAGCAAGGCCCAACTTGTTCAGCCCGGCCCATTGTTTACACGAATGCTCAAGCAGAGAACATATTAAATTCTTAATTGATGTTGCTTCTAAATTTTCACTATGCATATGCCAAAATGACATTTCAATTTCTGAGAAATCATGCAAGTACATCCAAGGAAAATAAAACCGATGCCCAGTTAGAGTTGGTACTATATTGGATCAATCGGGAATTTTCAATAACAAAGCGTACTTTTCGTATTTCACTTTAGTGATATTTTCCTTACATAATCAATTAAATTCGCTGATAAAACGAGATACTGTTGTATTACATAGAAAGGAAGAGTTACGTTTCCACATGATTAATTATTCGATTTTGCGGCCCTCGTTTAAAATCGGTAATTTGTAATTATAGGAGCTATGGAGATTTCTTCACTGCTCATCTTTAGTGTGGCCGGTATGCCCCGTGTGGCCGGTATGTCCAGTGTGCCCTGTATGTCCGGTGTGTCCAGTGTGACCTGTGTGTCCGGTGTGACCGGTGTGGCCTGTATGTCCAGTATGGCCTGTGTGTCCAGTGTGGCCGGTGTGGCCTGTGTGACCTGTATGAGCATCAACCATAACAAAAGTTGTTGTGGAAAGAAGAAGGAAAAGTGCAAGAAAAAGAATGCAGTTGCGACGATATGTTTTGTTCTCCATAATTAATTTTTTGTTTAGAAATTAACACAATGCTTCTTAGTGTTTCGTTCTATTATATAAATATGAGTTTATTTTAATCACATGGTGATTTTCTTCCAATAGACGACATTTGAGAATAAGTTCCTTGGTAGGAGTTTAGACAAGTGTGAAAATCTTGTCAAATGATGAGCCCCTTCTTTTAGAAACCACAGGCTTATTATTGCACGAGGGTAGAACTTTTCGGTCCTTTATCCCGGTCAAATCGCGGGGAGGAAAATTGGTAAGGCTATTTCCGATTTCGCAACACTTGGAACCAATATTCCCTATAAAAAAAAAACCACTTGGAATTGGAACCAATAGAATAGGCTGCCTTAAGTCTGAAATTGTTTGACAAAGAAGGCGGGGATATTTTTTTTTTGCATTGAAGGGAGGCCGAAGCCGCACAGAAGAGGTTACAGAGAAGAAGGTTGCGTCACAAAACGACGCTCAAAAGCAATACCCATACAATCATCAATAAGAATGGGAGTTAACGCCGGCGATGAATCAACAAAATCATGCATATCCGGGGGATAGACGAGACTGTGCTTCGAGAGCCAGTCCGCGGCTCTATTCCCCTCCTGATACACATGTCCAATGCTGACCAACCAATCCTGCGCCAAACTCCTCCGAATCGAGGCCAACAAGGCGGCGTAGGGATGAACGGGATCATGGCGACTCTTAATCAAAGCGATAGCCATCTGGGAATCTGACTCAATAAAAACACAAGCACATCCTGCTTTCCTGGCGAGTTGGAGACCATGGTAGACAGCCCAGAGCTCGGCAAGAGTTGCCGAGGCTTCGCCCACTTTAGCAACAAAGCCCCGGACCCACTTACCATGCTCATCACGGATAATGCCCCCAGCTCCGGCAAGCCCAGGGTTTCCCACCGACGCCCCATCCACGTTAAGCTTGACCCACCCATTTCGAGGAAAACTCCAGTGAATTTGCGTCTCCACCCTTTCCGGCTTGTATCCCTGGCGGCCGAAGTTCACCGTTGGGGCCTGCCAAGCTTTATGCCACAAAAGAGCCCTTTGGTGGATGGAGAAAACAAGGGAGGGT
This sequence comes from Linum trigynum, assembly GCA_964030455.1. Taxonomy (NCBI): domain Eukaryota; kingdom Viridiplantae; phylum Streptophyta; class Magnoliopsida; order Malpighiales; family Linaceae; genus Linum; species Linum trigynum. Next base: position 6,345,715 of record OZ034816.1, read on the forward strand.
GCTGACATCGCCTTGTGCAGCCCCTGGAAACAACCTGTACACCTGTTCTTCCAAATAAGCCACACAGCAATACTAAAGAAACTGTTCCAATTCATACCAGAGTCCGTCACGTCCTCCTTGAGAATATTTTCCCGGAACCAATCTTCTCGGTTGCGGCTGAAAAAACTCTGTTGCTCCTCCTGCGGAATCCATCTCAGCCAAAAGAAGCGATCAGGGTAGCATTCCCGCAGCAAGTGCAGAATGGTCTCTTCATAGTTCCCGCATCTATGGCACATGGGGGACTCCGCACACTTACGGGAGTAGCGGAGAACATTAGTCGCAATGCGCCCTAAAGACACCAGCCACACAAACACCCTGACTCTCTCAGCAACCGGGAGCTTCCAAATGGTTTTACACATCTTCTCATTCGGATCATTCCTCGGAGGCAAGGCCAGGCTGTAGGCCGAGGAGGTTGAGAAATGGTCGTTCGAGGAAGCGGTCCAAAGGATGGTGTCCTCTTCCGGGGACAGGGGATCCACCAGGTTTGCCGTGATCTTTTGCAGCACCTCGACAGGCAGCCAATCCTCCAAACGATTGATGTAATTATCCTCCTTTAGTAATTAACTTTTTCGCCCTATCCTATGTTTTTTACTGGAGCGATTATGAGTTTTAATTGATAGAGTTATTGGTTTCAGTTTAAACCACGTGAATAAGTAACAATATCTTATTTTCATTGAAGTACCTCAAAGATGTTTAGATTAGTGTTATTTTACCGTCATCATCCTAGCGCAATATTGTTGATTTCTAAACGTCAAACTACTCTATCATATTAATGGATTGTGGTACTTATTTTGTTGGCCAAGATACTCGTTTGGTTTGTTTCATAGAACATTTATATTATCGTTGTGTAAACACTCTTAAAACAACGAAAAAGCGAAACAATTGCAAAAAAATCGAATTTCTTCGGCCAAATCCAAACTCATAAAAATGAATATATAATATGGATCGTTGAACTTTGGAAGCATAATACAAGTTTGAGACATGCATGATTGTTTTGCCCACTCTTACCAATTCTCTCCATTTTAGTCATTGATATAAGAAATGTGCAATCCACAATGGTTAGCCTTGTGAGGTTGGTATAGCATGAGTAGCATAAAATAGGGGGGGAAATCTAAAAATACAGGGGTTAGTTAGATAAATTCTCACGATACAACACTTGTCAAAATTTTTATCAAATAACAAGGGTTTGGAGCAATTCTCTCTAGAGTCAAGTGAACTAGATAGTGGTTCGTCTAATATTTGAGCGATCTATAATGGATTGTGCCATACAATCGTGAACCATTTTGAATCTACGTGGATAGCTGGAAGGTAACATGAACCTCGCCGCCCTCGCTGGTATGGAATGAATTTCCTTATAAGTTATATGTGCTCTCTACTAGTTTCTTTGTTGATTCGTTTTCCTTTTCATTCCAACGATTCAATGGCTTTGATGACAAGAGATATAAGGCTCCTCTTTTGACGTCTGATTGTGCAGTGTTTCTTCGTAGCCACTGTGACCGGGGGTCCCCAAAACTCCATTCGACTTGTCGTGGCTGGACCACCTACTAATAGTTGCTTTTCAATCACCGTCCGATGGAATTTTGTTTGGTTCTAATTGATTTTGTTTTAGGTTAATCATTGTAGTCAACCAACGTCAGCGAAGGAGAAGAGGAGATCGGGTAGAGATAGAGAGGTAGAGAAGTAGATTAAAAAAAAAACCTCTTCACTTCGTTTCAACATATTAATTAATAGGGTTAATAGCATTTTATACCCTTCTACTATTACAAGTTAACAAATGTGCCCTTCTATTATTGATTTGCACATTTATACCCTTCGACTATAAAAGCATAACAACGCTACCCTTCTGTTAAGTTACCCGTTAAATAACCGTTAAGTTGATGGAGAAATGACTTATTTATCCCTTTCCAATCAATTCCTAATAATTTATTTATTCTTTTCTTTTGAAAAGAAAGGAAAATAATTGAAAATAAAACTCGTCGCCCTCCGCCGCTCCGTGTTCTCTTTCCCTCTCCGGCCAACGTTGGCTCGACCTCGACGCAATATCCACCGCCTCATCCGGTTCTGGTATGTCTCCATCCACAACAACTGCGACAGCCCACAATCAACTCAAAGATTCCTCCACCGCTGAAGAGGAGGGGTACCACTCTCGCCTAGACAACATCCTGTTCAACGTCAAAAATCAGAGGCCAGAAGACGGAGATTGAGAAATCGGGGTCGTTCGCGAAGGAATCCGGTGGGAACCTGAGGTTCCTGGCAAAAATCGATACAACGCTTCCGTGTCTGGTTCGCTCGCACAGTAACTAACATTCGGCGTTGCTGGTAGATCGGGCGGTTTGGGTTTTGGGATTTGGTGTTGGCAAATTTGGGGACTTTACTATTTGACAGGTTGAAAGGAAAAGAAGCGAAGGAGAAGTGGGTTCTGAATTAGTATATTCATGATGATTGGCGATTGTCTGTTACAGAAGGTGGGTAGATATTGAGATGAAGCAATAAGGAGTTTGTTGGCTCTAATCCGAGGGGGAAGAAGAACAGGGGCGGGCGGAAGGCGATGGTGGGTTTAATTTTTCCTTTTATTTCTTGATAAAAAATAGAATTTAAAATTATAATAGAAAATAGAATTAGGGAGGTTAAATAAGTCATTTCACTTCATCATTAACAACCATTTAACTGAAAACTTGACAGAAGGGTATTCTTGTTAAGTATTATTGATTGAAGGGCATAAATGTACAAAAAATTAGTAGAAGGGTACATTTGTTAACTTGTAATAATAGAGGGGTACAAAATGCTATTAACCCTAATTAATAAGATAACATTTCTATGTTTCTTCTTCGCAGGGCCACTTTGAAGGGAGTTCTACACTATTATCTTTTTACCTTATTTGATGTTTTTAATTGTATTTATTTTTTATGGTTTCATCCAATATCTCAAAATTGTATATGGAAATTTCTTCTTAATCCATAATAGCTTGAGTGAGCATTTGCACAACAACAAATAAGCATGGTTCAGGAAACCGTACCGGACATCATACCGGTTTCATCTCTGATATGATATTTTGTGGTACAACCGTGGTTCAACCTTTTGTACAGTTAAAATATCGTTTTTAAAATAATTACATATTTTTTTGTCAAAATACCGTACCGGTAAAATCATGGTATCGTCCCGGATTAATACCGGAATAAAACCGAAAGATATCGGATTGTAAAATATTAAATAGTAATTTAAGTCTCTTGTGATCCTAACAGTCAATTGCTACTAATCAAATCATGACCATTGATTACATTACAAGACATATAAATAGTTAAAAACAAACCTCCTCTCAAACCATATATTCCATATCCTTCTAGTCTCTTCGTTTCTTGAGTCTCGACTTTCTTCCTCTCTCCTTCTCTTTCTGTTTCCCCTCTTGTCCCTGTTTCCCCATTTTAATTTTCTACTAGCAAGCATAATAAGAAAAACAGAGAGATTCCTTCCAACTTCCCACTTCCGCTCTACTCTCTTCAATTCTCTCTTACTCAATGTATTGAACGAGATGGATTTGAAGAATAATCAGTCAAGCCACTAGATCCGAGGCCTTTTGCATATAGTTGGTGGCGCCTTTAATCGATCTACTGCATGCTGTTAAAATCATTTATTTTTCCTAATCTGCATCATTCGGCTACTGCATGATGGAGTGGCGACGAGTGTTGCTACCGAATCTGAAAATAATCACGAGTGAGAGACGGATTGGATTTCGTCGGGGGATTTGATCGGCAACAGTAGTCATGGATGAATGTTTGGCGTTGGCGGCAGATAGAAGTTGAGGAGCTGGGGATTGAATTGAAGTTCAAGAGGAAGGAAGTGCTGGAGTGGAGCAGTCGAGGATTGGGCTAGGGGTTCTTTACTTTTTTTCCTTTTCAGATCAAATTTTTTATTTTTCTTGAAGGCAAACGATGATGAAAGAAAGCCTTCGATTAGGGATTAGAGTTTGGACGCCTTTTTTTTTTAATTTCTTTGTTCACATGTTCGTTGCATAAAACGGCGACTTTCTTAGCAAATAGCCTACCGCCGATTGGAACAAATCCGGACGATATTTCGTTTCCAATCGGTCAAACCGTAAAAACCGCCCGGCACGATAATTCTGCCACCAAATACCTGCCGTTTCGTTTCTGGCCTGGTTTCCGATTGAACCGGCCGGTACGATCCGATTTCCTGGTCCATGCAAATAAGGAGGCAAACTCAATTCATCCATAAGTACCCACAACTCATCTCGATATCATTGTAATAGCAAGCAAGGTTAAAGAAGATTATGAGCCATGAAAAATGAAAGACATTTTGTGGATCGCATGTTGATAATAATTATGGAATTGATCTAGAAAAGTGCATTATGTGTGACTTGTTATTGGGATGCGACTCTTTGTATGCCATTTGTACTCGATCACTTTCTAAGTTTGTATGATTCCCTAATTTTATTAAGTGACGTTTTAGTGCAGGGGTCAAAATGAAATACTTTTAAAATCAGAAATTCTTTTATGGAAATAATACTTCAAACACATCCTTGAGGGAGAACGACGACTTCCAGTTATGTGTGAGTTTTATGTCATTGTTAATAGAAATAATAAACATCAAGGTAATCAAGTGTACAAGAGTTCGTCTGGTGTTACTATTAGTGGACTTGAACCTGAAAATCTCAAATTTAAATTACTTTTTTTTATAAAGGTGAGCTAGATTAATAAATGTAGAGAAAAAAACAAAGTCAAACTAATATCACTCTTATCTAAAAAAGATCAAAGTAATCAAAACGAATGGTTTTTTTACAACAAATTCAATCATGTGTTGTACGTTATATATCAATCAAAATCAGTATCAATTGAATCACAATTCAAATCACAAATTCATTTTAGTGCTTCTACCATGGTATTAGCCATCAGGTCTAGTGCGGTTGCTATTGGGCATTAATCTATGTCGTGGCCGCTGTGGAAGGTGTCAACCACATCACGAACGGGGAACTGGTGCATCTTTCCGATCGAACAGGAGCTAGTGAATTTTGGTAACAAGAATCTGAAAAACGTTTCATGCAATTATTTGCTCTCAGAAAAAGAAATAAAATAGATATTGCTATTAAACAACCTTGATTTTATAGGGTGTAAAGACGATATTTTCTTCATGCTGAATAATTGATCAATCGGTTTTATTTTGCAATTTAATGACTTGAAAAATATTGTTCGTTATCATCTAATTAATCAAGCAACTAAGTTTAAAGTAAATCGAGATCTAAAAATTCACTTTTCAATTATGGAATACGAATCATCTTATCTCAAAGACCGGCCTTCGCATAATTCCCCCTCCCCCCCCCTCTCCATAAAAACAATATATCATAGTAAGTTAGTAACAACCATTTTTGCACTAGCTATTCCTCTTTCCCCAAATCAGTCAGAGCTCCTAAGCAGCTTCTTCATCAGTTTTGCTTCACGTTTCCATATCCTCATCCATCTTTCCTCACGGGACTTCACAATTGGCGCATGACCTGAAAGAACCCAGGACCAGAAGAAAAAAGAAAAATTACGCTAATTTTCTTTTCCTAAGTATCAATACCAGGAGATAATTAAATCAGTTCATAAATTGGGGTAGTTAGAAGGAAGAAACAAAAAAGTAGGATGGGAGAATGAGAAAATTTACTTGGATCGACAGTGGTGACGCCGCCAGACAAATTACAAGTGGAATCCAGCCCACCAATTGTCCCGATAGTAAGAGTTCATCGCAAAAGTAGCGTGGGCCATAACAATGTTGGGCCCAAATCACAAGTGGAATCCAGCCCACCAATCCGGCCTTGGCCACACACCATTTTATGGGTCAAATCCTAAAATCCCTAACATGACTAGCATTACTGACACGAAATCAATGACAAATTGTGAATACGGGTAAAGTCCAGCGGCATTCGACGTAGAGGTTTCAGATTCGCTTCCCGTGCTAGAATTCTCTTTCCCCTGTTCATCGGTAGAATCCTCCTTCTCCTGTTCATCGCTGGAATTCCCGTTCGCCTGTTGATCCTCTTTCGGTGATGAGCTCTACAAAATTAAAACTTGTTTGAATTATGGGCGGTTTAATTAATTAACCTCAGCAAAGTAAATTTTAATTTGTCTGTTGATAAGAAAGTATGGAAAGAGTTTAGGGGATGTCAAGTTGTGAACAAACCGGGGAAGATTCGGGGCTGGCGACGATCTCCTCTCCGGGGCGCACGACGCCGCAGTCATAAACGGGAGTCATATCGGGCTTAAACAGGCCCCAATGCTGCTCAGTAATTGGGCCGGGCTTTTGGTTCTCGTTAAACAGCGCGAACAGGAAAATCCCGATGGGCTTGTCGGGCACTAACGGCGTGCCGGTCCCGTTAATGTCGCGAGCGACGAGGTGGGAGTTGTAGCAGGCGGCGTTATCGACGGTGCACTCCAGCTGGCCGGGGAGGCAGAGGGTGGGCCAGCCGGTCTCGCCGACGAGGAGGCTGACGTCGGTGAAGTTGAGCCTCTTCATGGCGGAGTAGGTGGCGTCGAGCGTGGCGTCGAACATGTCGGTGTAGGTGATTCCGGTGGCCGGGTCGGGGATTCCCGGGTTGGGAAGGAAGAGGGAGTAGTTGGCCATTTTCGGGGAGTAGCCGAAGTAGGAGTAAGGGTTCACCATGAACGGAGCGTCGGTCTCGCGGAGGAATTGGAGCATCGGCGCGTAGACTGCGACGTCGTGGCCTGGCCAGAACTGGCCGGCGCTTGGCGGCTCCGATACTTTGAGAATCCCCATTGCGTGTGCTGTTGTTACCTGTCCTCAGAAGAACGAAAATTTGGATTAAAAATCGGTATTGGATGGATAATTTAACCATCTTCCCATAACCCTACTTCTTTGAAAAAAGGAGATACAATCTAGAAGTTATCACATTTGTATTTGGTTGAGAGCTATTTTGACTAAAAGACTTTTTTTTATGGATTTGGTAATGGATTTGAGTTGCAAATAATTGAACTAATTATGGACTTGTCTCAATATCAATTATTTGTTAGTCGATTTGAGCAAACTAAAATTCGTGGGGTCCCGAATTTTAATGTTCCAACTCCGTAGATCCCACGAATTTGTAAATCTCATGGTTAGAGGTGAGATTTAAGTGAATTCTAACTATCCATCATACCAACAAATCGCTAATGAAGTAAAATTTATAAAAAAAAATTCAATAAGCAAACAAGAGTCTCTTTCAAATCTAGGATTTTGCAAAACTCAGATTTTACAAAAATCATAATTTTTTAAATTCACGAAACAAATAACTCTCAAGTGATCATGTAGTGTTCGAATGTCCATGAATCCTAATATTAATAATTAATTAAACCACAAGGTATGACCAGTCTCTACAAATTTCGAATTCATAAATTGACTTTCATTTGAGAGAATACGTAAAAGAATGATATAAGTTTTTTTTATAATTAACATTCTCCCGTCCACGCCATCCGTTATTCATGACAGACACATTGGCAATATTGATCCTATATTTACGGCGGGTTATGAGATAATAACTTTACCTGAACGTCATCAATCCCGGCCTTGACCAGAGCTCGTTGAACAGCTTTCATGGCGGGGACGAGATTGGAAATCAAATTATCGTCGAGCGTGGCCATAATCTCGTTCCCAACGAGGACCCGGTTGATCTTGGTCTTGGGATAGAAAGGGGCAATATGGTCATTGATCCACCCACGGGCCTTATCGTCCTTCGTCAGAGACGGGATCAAGCCGTTGGGAATCGTGACCGTGACTTTAAGACCGGAGCCGGCGAAAGCGCGGAGGATGTCCGGGTCGGCGTTGAAGAGCTTCACGCTCTCGATGATCGTCTTCGTCTTCAGGAATTTGGCCACCGTGGCGGGTGTCGGCAGGTTGTTTCCGAGGGTGCCGTAGTTTACCCCGATGGCGGAAGCGGTGGCGGAGAGGCTGAGCACGGCGGCGATTAGACGGAGGACGAGGGCAAAGTTATTATGACGGGTCCCCATTTGTTTTAGTTTTTTTTTTTTATTATTTATTTTTGTGTTACGTTCTTCTTCGTAAGGAAATGAATTTAAATACTTCTGATTAGTTTCTTTTTTTACTATTTTTTTTTTTTTACAGATAGATCGTAGATGCGCCTTTATCTGTGGAGGATAACGTATTCAGTTGGTTTTCTAATTTGGAGTGGGTTGGCAAGGCAACAATAGTTATGTGCTGGTTGTTTGATTACTTAAGTCTGTTTATATAACAAATGACCAACACACTCTAACCAGTCTGAAATTTTACAGTCGAAAATTATATATGTACACAGGACAATTGTAACATTGAGGCTAATATGTATTAAAAAATTGTTGGGTAAATGTCTAAATATATCCAAACGAAGACAGAAATAGTCAAAACTATCAAATATGTCATAAAATAGCCGAACTTCGTAGAATATTGGACTATTTTAGCCATCTTCTCCAGCCACCTCACTGTTTCTCCAGTTGCCTTCGTCTTACAGGAAGATGTCGCCGCTGCCAGCAAGCCGCGACTGGTTCTTCTCCAAACGACGACTCTTCCTTCTTCACGCAGTCCAAATGTCGTCGCTCACTCCTTAATCTTTTATTAAGTGGCGTTTAGCTCTAAAAGTTGACGGTTAAAGGTGCAACGTCACAATTTAAAAATAATAATTTTTTTTTTCAAATTGTCATCTTATTTCCACCTCATTATCACTTTTATTTAAAATAAAGAAAAAAACATAATTTCTTCTTTATTCTCTATTCACAACTTCCCCCTCTCTCTCTCTCTCCAAAAAACCAGTGTCCATGAAACCGTACCGTATCGGCGGTTAAACCACGAAAATACCAATATTGGAGGCTAATCAATAGACGGTATTTACCGGTATAGCGGTTGAACTACAATTAAACCACGGTTTTACCATGAAATACCCTACCGCTGACTTTCCCGGTACGGTCTCCGGTACAATTTCATGTACCATGCAAAAAACACACAAACAACATTCCCCTGTTTCCCCGTCCTCTCTTTTACCTTCCTCTCCCTTTAATCCATCCACCAAAAGGACTCAACGTTTACTATAACAACAATAAACAACCCACAAACATAAAATGGGTACAATCATTTTCCAAGGCATCCAATCTGCCCGTAACCCCAGATGACCGAGCTCGATGTTTTTCCATACCTCATCGGACCAAACCGATGTTTTAATTTGAGCAATTTTTTTAATAGTTGAACCAAATTAGTAATAAAGAATAAATTTAATCCACTATTCTTAATGAAAATAATGTCAACAAATAATTAAATGATTTACAATTACATAGCTAATAAAATAACATAGTTAAAATACACTTATATAACCATAACTTTCACATTTGTCCATAACTATCTGAAAACACAAAATAGCCAATTTCGTCGATTTTGTTAACGATGTCAGTTGATGGTATGAATGGACAACGAAAGATGCTGAGTTGGCGATTGATTTACCCACCAACAGACGTGGATTAGCAAAATAAAAAAAAATTATAGATTCAGTACTTCCCCACCACCACCGCTCTCCTCCAACATCCTCCTCCCGACCACTTCCCCTATTTCCTCATCTCCCACCACTACCACCGTCGTCGGCCCCGCCCCGCTGATCGTCCACGTGAACGCCCCAGCCTCCAACGTCGCCTTCTTTAGGATGGAAGTTTGATATCGGTATTTGGGATATACCGAATACCTTACCGAATTTGTCTATTTTTTTTTATTACCGAATACACGCATTATTTTGTGGGATTGAGATTGAGATGAAATTTCAATTGTTATTCGGTATTAGGGATTACGGGATTGGGATCGGTATATACCAAAATACCGATCAATACCGAAATATAAGCTAGTGTATATTTTATCCTCTCAACTAGACTCGCTCATTCACTGCTACGCGACCATCAACCACCAAAAGTTTCATTTAATTATGCATAGATCATTACATCACTATTTCACACTAGTATTAGTCGTCTCTCAACCTCAAATTCGTCAAATTAAAGATTACCAATTACAAGAACTTGAGATGTTAGCTCTAGGCAACTCAAGACTATTTGCTTAGTCCCTTTGCCCTAAATTAAACAATAAAATCTAATTTATATATTTAATTATAAATTGCAAAGGTAATTAATTATGTATTCGATAATACCGACTGGGATATCAAAATTATTTAGGGATTGGGATTGGGATTGATTTTAGGGTGTAATTCGGTATTCGGGATTTCGGTATTTGGTATTGGGATACCGATACCGTACCGATTTCCACTCCTAGCCTTCTTGACAGCCTCCATCCCCGGAATCACCGGAGCCCTCTTCGGCTCCACGATCTTGTCCGACGAAAGATCCTTCCCAAGCCCGGCCAGATTCCCTCCCACAATTGACGCCACCAGGGCTCCCTCCTGGCTGCAATTCCACACACGCCACCGAAGGAAACTGAATCCTTTCGCAGATCGATACTTTCTGAAGAACAGATCAAGATCCATTGTCGGCAACCAGTGGTTTCCTTCGACAAGAACAATATTATTCTACCAGTGGGTTTTTGTGAGTAGAATATAAATCCATACCAAATCTCGTTGGATGCTCTTCCTCTTATACGAATCCGTGCGTACTCGGACTCTAATACGCCTCCGTCATCATCATTGATTCCCTGATTTAGCAGAATTCACCATCGCTGAAAGCTAGGGTATCTTCGTCGATTTGATAGTCACAAACTGAGAAGAAAGATGAACGCAGAAGACATGCAGCGGATTGATCTGAAGTGGATCGAAGCAGTTCTCCATCGTTGAAATCGATCGGAGAAGAAGACGCGTCCGACAATTGAACTCCCGGAGCAAGAAGCGTTTGGCGAAGATCAAATGATGCAGAAATAAGAAAAATTGAGACCAAGGCAGGAATGAAAGAGACTCAAGACGATTGGCGCTTCCTGGAAACTCGAAAATAGAAGAGATTCGAAGAAAAATTGACAAAAATCGATCAAGAACTGGAAGATTTCCGCTCTACGGGGTTTGATTTGGGGGAAGTGGAAAATTAGAAGGAAGATGGGCGGTGGGGTGGTAATGAAAAAGAGGAGGGTGCTTCAAAATTGTATTTTTTAAAATAAAATATGATGTGGCATCTACGTGGCAAATGTGGTAAAGTTGTCGCTGACGTGTGCGATGATTTGGAATCCTAGTCACCTTAACATTAACCTAACTGACGGAGTTTCTAACACCGTTAAAGTTTATAATGAAAATGGCTAAATTTATCACACTACAATCCAATTTTGGGTTATTTTGTGTTTTTCAATAATTATGACTATATTTGTAACAAGGCAAAATACAGTTGTATATCCACAACTATCACGTTTGTGACAAATATATCCACAACTATCAAAATACACGAAATATCCAAAAATCGGAGGGTTGTGTGACAAATCTATCCATTTCTGTTACAAACTTTAACGCCGTTTGTTACGGCGTCAGTTAATGCGACGGAACGCTGACTAGGACCATACCCATCCCACACGTAAGCTCATGGTCATCAAAATTTCACATGTGGACGCCACGTCAGCAAATAAATAAATAAATATTTTTTCTTTCTTTCTTATACCATAGAGAAACGTGCCTCTCTCTCTTACCTTCTCCGCGTTCACCTTCACACACTAAGCCAACCGAAGGAACCATCGCCACCGCCGCACAAGCAATCGGAGGGTAGCAACAACAATCTGAAAAATAATCACCACCAGTACCAGAGGGCTTCCTCTTCATCTTTCACATCTTCTCTTCAGCCAAAGGAACCATCGCTGCCGTTACTCCTCCCTCACTCGTCCAACACGACAGTGTCTCCCATCTTTCGAGAGGCAGTTGAATCCCAAACTCGATATCGCATCCGCGCTCGGATTTCATTTCAACGATGTCACTAGAGCGGGGAACATCAATCCCAATCTTTCGCGAGAGCTGCGGCGCTGGATCTGAAGCTGTTCACTCCGCTCTTCGAATTCGTCGCCGCTGGATCTCTCGCCGCGACGGGGAGCTCCAGCCCCGGACCTGGCGACAGAGGATCTGGGACGGCAGCTGCTTCGGGGGCAAAAAGGGAGGCGATTTCGGCGGCGACCGTTGGGGAAGAGGCGATGAAGAGGAGTTGGGAGCCGAGCCGGACGTGATCCTCAGTTCTTGGAAGATGCAGAGGTTGCTAACAGAGAACAGAAACAAAAATATGGATTTACCCAAACCCACATCTCACCTCTGCAAGAACATTCATGTCTGTGTAATGGGTCACGGCCTGCACGAGTGCCCAAGCAGCGAGGTCCAATTGACGACGATGGTGGCGGAATCTAAAGGTTGCAGCAGCGAGGTCCGATTGACGACAATGTCGGCGGTTGAAATGGAAACTCGAGGACGATGATAGTGTTGTGGTTGTCAGCGTCGACGCCAGTTGATTAAGATTGAAAGGGAGAAAGAAGGTTTAGGAGGAGAGAAGAGGTAGAGTGGTGGCGGTGGAGGTGGGAGGAGGGCGATGAGAGAGAGGGGAAGAGGTCGTGGGAACGGAAAATGAATCGAAAAAGGTTTTTTACTTTATTTTTTCTTTTTTTCTTTTAATCCACGTCATTCAGTGGGGTCAGAAACACGCCAACTAAGCATCCACCGTTTGTCCAGTCATCAAGTTAACTGACAGAGTTAACGGAGTGGACGAAAATGGATATTTCGTGTATTTCGATAATTGTGGATATATTTGTCACAAACCTAATAGTTGTAGATATACAGTTGTATTTTGCCTTGTAACAAACATGAAAGTTATGGTTACACAAATATATTTTACCAATAACATAACTATCACACTTCCCAATATACTTTTTTCCTCTCACTTTTCTCTTCACATTTCCCCGTAAAACATTTTCTTTATACTCTAACTTTTTTCTCTCCCTTCCAAATGTTCCTTGCTCTTCATTTTCCTTCCTTCTTTCGAGAACTAAGTGAACCAAATATAATTGACAATGGAAATCCGAACGTTAGATTTTTGAAAAATCATTAATTAACAAAATCCTCTAGCCTTTGACCATGCAACAATCTACCTAAATTTTGAAATCCGCCATAAATTGTCTAGTGGAAATTATCAATTACTTTCCTTGCTTCACAAAAAAAGAATATCCCTTATTTCTTTCTAAAATTATTGTCAGAATAATTCTTACTGTAACGGGCGTTAACAATTCATCTTAATAATTCAGAGTGAGCCCCTCCCCTCTTACCTATGCCTTGCCAATCAAAGCAAATATTGATTTCGCTTCCCCTGCTTTCATCTTGAGAAACCGCGTCAAGAAAAACAGGAAGAATGGAGAAAGAAAAACATGGACAGGAAGAAAGACAAGAACCGAGCAACACGCTATATAATGTGTTGGACACCATAATGAGAATCGAGGAAAGCGGAACGTGGCGACTCCGTGTTCCAGGCGCAACTTCCGTCTTCTTTGATAACACTAGCTCGCCTCGCTACAATTGGTTGCTCCCTGGTTGTCTTGTTGAAGAACAAACCATGCCGGATGGCAAAATTCACCTAGTGAGTATATTATAAATTCTAATTCTTCTTCGATTGCGCTATTAGCCTATTACAATACACAATCAGTATATTATCCTGGACCTGAACCAATAAGTGATGACTCGAATAGTTCCATAGAATCGATTATATGGTGTGTTGTTCAGATTTAATTTATATATGACTAACCATTTTGACGAAATTTCTTTTGGTGGTCTTGGATGAAACGGTAGGCTCGAATCACGCCTGCTCCATGAGTTTACTCGGACCCTCGTCACAATATATGTTGTTGACATGATTTCTTACCGTTTTTTTTTTTTTTTACTTATGTTTTCTTTATTGGTCTGTTTGATCTCTCCCTCTCTTTTCGTGGGTATGCGAGGCTGATATTTTGTCCTGTGTGCAGACTTACTATGATCACCTTGGCAGGGTTTATGCAAGCAAGTGTGATTTACTTCGGGCATGGGAGCAAGCTGGTGTGCAGATCTTGGATCCTAAATTCGATTCATTGAACAAGAAGGAGAAATGATAAGGAGGTGGCCGAAATTTTCATAGGGTTTGATGAAAATCATTTAAGTTCAACTGCAAGAGCAAATTATTGGTGAAATAATGGATGAAATAAAACAGCAATTTGGTTGTTTCTCTGGCAGTATTTTACTCTATTTCGTTTCTTCGGAATCTTGGCGGAAGCGGAAACCCTAATTTTGACCGGGCGAGTAGGCTGACTTTCTTGGTTGGGCTAGAAGACCCAATTCTCCTTCTTCTAACTTACTATCTCCCCAGGCCTTTACCCTTAGCCCACAGGCCCAAAAAAGGTTGATTGTTGTAAACATAACATCCCCAGCCAGATAATATGCTAGCAGAGCACAATAGCAATGGGGCGGGTACCTCAATTCTCATGTCCCGCTTCACGCTACTACGAGGCGGGTGAAACTCGCGCGGGTATGGGGCGGGGCGGGTCGACCCACTGTTACATGTTATTCGAAAAAAATACAAGTAAATTTTACTTTTTATGATAAAACGAAGGATAAAACACTTTAAGAAAGAAAAATAGTGATAATAGAATGGGTAATTGAGTCTAACAAATTGAAAGAGCGACTCTAACTAGTTTAAGAAAAGTCAAAATAGGATAAATATGTATAGAAATGGTAAGAAATTGAGATGAAATGAGTTTAGAGCGGAGCGGAGCGGGGCAGAGCGGGTCAGAAGTAGATACCCATACCCCGCCCCACGCTACTGCGGGTCGGGTAATATCGGTCCCATCGCAGATCAAGTCGGGTAATGCCCCCGTCGGGCGGGTTAAAATTGCCTCACTAAGCACAAGACCAGCCTTAGGCACATGGCCAGCTCTTAGTTTACTGCGCAGAACCAATCCCAGACAAACAAATGCACGTGTTCTGGCCCCCCAAACACAAAGCCTAACAACGTTAAGAGAGGGCATTCCCAAACATCATTGATTGAACAATCAACCACTAATCTCCGACATTGACGTATAATTAAATTTGTAATTGCTAACAGATACCTCAATAATTATAGTTTCGTATACATTAAAAAAACAAGTTCAGAAGAAGAGAGGGCACACAGAGAAAGGAATTCCTTGGCCAACCAAATACCTGGCAAGGAATAACGCAATCAAAACTGAAATACACAACAATGTAAAAAAGAATAGAACAGTAATATATATCCTTTCTATGGGTATTCCTCTGCTGCTGGTAAGTCAGTCCTTGTGATCCACGGATTGCCCCAACTTGATGTGATGAATGTAAAAGAAGTATTACGATACAGAAGAAAAATGCCTCAACAGTAATGTATTTGTCTTGTGATTCCTTGTAAACTCCGTTTGAACTCTGCTCCCGCCGACGATTTATTTCTCTCTCGGGTCAAAAAGAACCAATGAAGAAGAAGAAGAAGAAGAAAGAAAAGCCGCAATAGAATTGGCAGTTAAAAAAAAACTCTTCCTGGGAAAAAAATGTAAAGAAGAAATGGAACCCCTCCCATTTCCGGCAGCCGAATTTCTCTATACACTCTCTCTGCAGATGTCATTTGGTTTCTTCAGAGACCACCCCTTAACAAGGAGAATCTCCGACGCCTCTCCCGCTTAACCATCCTGTTGCTGTTGTTGTCGTTGTTCAGAGGCTTCAGAAGGCGTTCTTCCTCGACTTCGTAGTGAATAGAGGATTGCAGCCTTCTGAGATGCCCACCACACTGCCAGTTGCGGTCGGATGAAGATGATGTGGAAGTGCTGCTGCTGCTGCTGCTGCTGCTGCTCGACAAGTTGTGCCGCCCATCTGGGGCAAACAGTCTCTGATATGGAGACTGCCATTTGGCTTGCAGATAAGCCAGGGATCTCCACGGTGGAAGAGGCATTGAGTTTTGCTTCAGCGATGACTTGGCTCCATCGACCATGACCTGAAGATACTGCTTCAGCCGGGGCAATGACCCCACGTAAACTACAGGAAGTAGCTGTAGTATGCGGTCGTACGAGTCGACCGCTCTAGCTATTTCAAAGTGGCTTCTGAAGTCGATGTCTATGATCAGACGTTCTGAAATTCCAGCTTCGCTGAGGCTGATCACATCAATATATTCGTAATCACCTGCAATTGGCACATGGATCACACTTTTTTTCAGCAAACAATTGAGGAAGGCAACATCTCATGAAGTCTCAATTGCAGAAGCAGAATAACATCCTGTGACCTTCTCGTCTGGATACTAGTTCAGGAACCAATGGCCTAGATTAGCATTCAGTTTTACCGGAGTTTGGGCACTTGAATCATTATTAACTGCATGATAACTCAGACCTTCTGAACAACACAATTCTATCCCATCCCAATTCAAATAAGCATACTAAGAGCAGTAATTGAGACATATTATGAGCAGTAATCAACAATTCAAAGACGATAACACAACACAAGAACATGGAACATATAGAAAATCAGTAGCGTACCTCCTGGGACCTTGGCAGCACCCTGCCACTTAGATGAACAGACAGCAGCATCATATCCAGAAAACCTCAGGAGCTTCACCAAGGAAAATCTGATGCAGCTGGCATTGCAAGAACCTGACTCCACGAGATGAAGGTCTGTCTCCTTGATGGAGACGATAAGAGAATGCACCAGCGACAGCAATTCGCTCTCGTAGCGGGTCACCGAGTGTTTATAGAACTGCAGAACATGGGAGGAAAGATAAATGGTAAATTCTCATGCATCAGGGTTGATTCTGCAACATAACATTAGAACCTCGGAAGGTAAAACACAGATACCAACACGCAATGGACAGATTCTGCAAAAATCGATATTATGAGAGAATTGGAAAGTCTCCTTCTCACCGTAATTTTATGGGCAAGGGAATGGAGATCGGAGAGACCCGACTCGCTGTCGCTACTGCACCAGGACTCAGCGCCGCCGCTGCTGCCGCCGTTCTCGAGGAAATCGCTGACCATGAGAGCCAAATCATGCTCGCTCTCGTGGCTAAACCCTCCCCCGATCTGCCCAACTATCTCTCTCCCCCACCACTCCCCCGTCGCCGCCGCCGCACACATCTTCTCTTCCGCCGAATTCTACCTCTCTCCCCTTCCTCCTCCAATGAAACGACGCCGCAAACCCTCACGCCGTCGTTTCGAGGATCTCCGCCGGCGGGAGCCAAACCCCAACCCACGAGCCTCGCTCCCCAACCCAACCCCTAAAAGAACCTCCGAACAATCAACAATTGAATTCAATTTTCCTCTTTTCCTTTTATATTATTACGGCAGGGAAATGAATTGAATGTTAGCTCATCATAATTTCCCTCCAAACTATACGTATGGAGAACTCCGACTTCGAGGCTTTCTCCGATAACATTCAAACCTGGAATCAGGAACGGGGCAAAAGAAAAGGAGGGGAAAAAACTAATTGTTTCCTCTCCCGGTCAGGCTCTCTCTCTTTTGTACAGAAATTGCTAATGCCGAAATAAATCAACAGGGCGCCGCCGCGGGCGCGGTGGACGATTGACGGAGGAGGGAAGAAGGCAAATGATGTGATAATTTTTCAAATATTCAGCAAGGAAGGAGAAGAGAGGTTTTATTAAGAAAAAGAAAAACCCCCTAAAAGATTTTGAGAAATTAGGAGGAGGAGAAGGCCGGGTTCATATAAACGTCGGAGGCAGGAGCTGGAGATGAAAATGACGAATATGGCCTTCGGTTTTCGTTTGTTTCTTTCTGTTGCTTCGTGGGCAAGTAAGGCATGGTAAAAAGGTAAAAACAGAGAGAAAACTGGATAAGATGAAAGAGACAGGGATTTGGGGAGCGGCAATGGATGTAGACGGGAATGAGGTTTTGATTCGATAGTGTTTCGTTAATTTCGTTCTTTGTAAAGGTTATTTATTGTTACTTTGTGGACAAGGGAAATTAAGAGCGTAAAACAGCTCAGGAAAGCAAATTGTTTTCTTTTGATGAAGTAATTGGAGAATTCGGTCTATAGATTTATTGAGTTTGTAAATAGAATATTATGTTTTTTCTTAATGTTGTTTTTTTAATGGTGAATTTTAGTTTAAGATATTTTAAATCTCTAAAATTTAAAGATATTAAATCGTTGATTATCAAAGTGATTCTGTATATGGATTTCTAAGATTTTTTTTCCTCCCACTTTATCTCTTTCTTTATATTTATCCCACTAAATATCCTTGCCAATAAAATCTCAAGATTTTTTTGAGTCATTCTGATTATTTTGCTTTAACACTAAATGTGTCAATTGCTAAAAAAAATAGAAATTCTATTTGTATTGGATGTTAACAATGCAATTACAAAACAATGAGAATTTTAATTTTTTTTTCAACAATCCAAATAATTAGAATTTTGGATTGTTTACAATTTAGAGATTTAGACTCCAATTCTCGAACGAGCTCTAAAATTTGCGTTGTCACCGTTTCTCGGGCCCCCTTTGATATTATTTTTTACTTTACTAATGGATACCTCTATTTATTTTTAACAAATGTAAATAAGCCCTCTTACACTTTTGATCATAGATGACTTGCTCATACAATTGAACGAAGTTGTCTCGATTTATCTAGTAGAAGAGTGTGATTGCAAATAGAATAGAATGATAACCCACATTCTCTCTATTCATTGTAGGGGTGTGGTTTTGATGCTTAGGCACCATATCATCATTAACCTCAACGTGTATTTTTGGGTATAAAAGATGATGTCTCGTTTCCATTTTTTAGTTGTCAAACATTATGTCTTCATTTCACTGTTACCGTGTTGTATTTCCATTTGTATTAATTATTCCTATTATTCTAAGTTGAAAGAGATAAAACAATCAAGGATTCTAGTGAAACTCTAATCCTCCAATCCAAAAAATTAGAATACTATCTGGATATTGTTGGACATTTAACTAAAAGTTGGTAACTTTTGGGGTTTATTATCTTTTTTTTTTTTTTTACTTTAACGTTATATAGGTTATTAGGTTTTTAACTTTTTATCATTGTTCTTGTAAATGTACATATATGTGCACACGGGTGGAAAACCGGAGAAAAGAAGCGGAAGATTACAGTGCTAGAATATTCGAGCAGGTTCCTTGTACAAGCGATCTCCCGCGTAAAGAAATCAAAACCTAGAATTGTTGTACTTCTGTTCTGTACTTCAAATTGGCAAACGTGTGTCGTGTCGTCCCGGAATTTTCTTCCTTGTAATTAATTAAAAAGTCAATTTCCTAGAAACTCACTAAAGTCTAAAACGCATTATTACCCTTTTTCTTTTTTTGCCAAATGCAGTGCTTGGATTTTACATAAATTATGTGATGACGAGTAAATAGAGGTGGCAAATGGATTGGATCGGTGGATTCATGGATCAAATGGATTGGATCTAATGGATTGGTGGATTCATGGATTGGATCAAGTGGATTGGTGGATTATCCATGAATCCAAATGACATCCTCAACCAAAGACCAATATGTAAAAAGATTAGGTACTAAAATGTCATAATGAAAAATTTTAGGTACCAAAACGTAATTTTCCAATGATATTTTTTGTATAAAAAATTAAATTTTAGGTACCAAAATGTAAAAAATAAAAATTATAGGTACTAAACCGTAATTTGCCAATGATCCATGAATCCACAAATCCAATTGGATTTGGATAAAATGGATTGGATTAGGTGGATATTTTTAATGGATTGATGGATTGGATTGGTGGATTGGATTGAAATTGCCACCTCTACGAGTAAATTAAGAAAAGGATTTTTTACTTGGATAGTCGGGGTTCAATATCATCTCACTATAATATCATTGTTCGATAAAAATGTAATGTTATAATATATCTAATGGACATCATTTAATTACAATTATAATACCCACTAGACCAACATTACAATTATAATCACGTTAAACCGACTGACATAATAATTTCATAGTGCTTGTTTTCTTTCGTAAGTCCTCGTATTAATTATATCTAGTAATGCCATATATAGGAAGTTTTTTTTTTCTTTTTTTACTTTTCCCCGTATTGACCATAACTAAAATTGTTCAAAGTCTTGTTTCCCGAAATGTTGAAAGTTGTATCATGCATGGCACAGAACAATTCAACACTTACATTCGTCCACCAATCGCATTGTCCCAGACCACACAGAAATCTAACAAGCAATGACACAGAGAACTAAAAACCCAAAACTCCTTTTGCAGTCTAGCAATTTAGTCAATTTGATTACCAAGACAATGGATTAAGGGGAACCCAAAATACAATATGCAATTATGCATTAGGCAAGAGCTGGTTGGTAAATCATTTGATCAAAGAATAACGTAAGTAGGCTAGGGAAAGAAATTGAAAAGAATTGAGGGAGGAGAATATAATGGAGAGTAAACAATAGGGTTTCGCCATTCTATAAGGCATAACGTGACTTGGAGACCAAGCCACCTTGGGAGGCTGGCTGCTATGGTGAAAAGCAAAAAAATTATAGGGATTCCCTCTTCCACTTTTTTTTTTAATATTCATAAAAACAATTAATAAATATTATAGAAATTCATGCAAATTTGAATGAAGCAATGACCGGTTAATATTATCAATTTGATGAACAATCAACTAATAAGCAGCTACGACTAGTTGGAATATGAGGTTTGAGAAAATGGTCTATTATGGAGGCTGGCCTACCGTCTCCATCATCAGGCAAATTATCCGTGTCCATGGAATTCGATTTTTAATTTTCATATTTGTAGAATTTCATTAATAATTCTTGTGTTTGGAAATGAAATTTCTTGTTCATAAACCCGTTTCCAACCATCCTTTTTAGAATTTCTAGCACCCAGGAGTTAAATTATGTGAAAATTATTTTCACGTTATTTTCTTTCCCAACGTAAAACTGAAAATGAAATATCATTTTTAAACTTTTTTACTAATAAAAATAGTTACACATCAATTTTCAATCAGATAAATCTCTCGAAGCAAATTCAAATATTTCAAATCACATCCGAAGATAATTCCAATTACAAATTATAATTCTCAGAGATTATAGGTTGTGAAGTTGTTCATAAATAATGTAAAGAAAAACAACCAAGATGCACTAACATTTACATATTATCCCGATACTAACAACAACAAAGAATTAGTTTTTTTTTTTGTTGTTGTTCCTTCTCTCAAGAACAAACAAATTAAAAGAGGTCTCTACTTCTTTCTTTTATAAGAGAAAAGCCAAAATAGAGTTCCATCGAGCATATGTGTTCCTAGGATTATTATAAACCAAAGTACTAATTTCGTTACTGACTTACTGTCGCGACTACTTTGGGGTTGTCAGTTGTCACTCTCAAGATCCCATTTCTTGTTTTAAATTTTTTTCGGTTGTTTGGGTAACAGCACAATTCGCAAATCATAGTAGAGAACAACATATAACAGTTTGGACGTGGACAAATGGGATCACAAAATAAAAAGACTCAATTCTCTCGAATCATCCGTTCTAATTGTCAACATATACAGACATGAACCTAGAACCATAATTAGTAGAAAAGTGAGCATCAAGATGAGCTTTGAGCTGTCCACTAGCAGTAGGATGACAAACCCTGATTTATTATGTGATGCATGGATGTCTAGGAAACCCTACCGACCGGAAATACCGGATACCGAACTCAAAATGGTAAGCGGTTTTAGCGGTAGGAAACGGTTGAATCCCGGCTTTACTACAAAATACCCAACCACTTAATTTTCCGGTACGGTTTCACAAACCTTGGTTTTGCCTAAATTACATGTAATTTTTACTGAAATTACTTAGAAATTTTACTTTTATTACCTTCTGTATTAGCTACAATGAAGTTTTAAATAGCTGAGGTTAAATGAATTACGAGACACCCACCCCGACCTGTCCATTGCCATTCCTAACTAAACGCCCATATGTTGAGGTTTACTTTAACGAAACAATCAAGGAGGAAATAAATACACCTAGTGGGCGGTGGCAGATCTAGGGGCAGGTCACCCCGGGTACGAAGCATATTTTTTACATTGTTGGATCGAGCGTATCAAATAGTGTATTATTCTGCACTACATAGTCGGTGGATGCACCCGATGTTAGTCACTTACATGGATCGACATTCCCATGAATCTCATAAATGTGATGACACGATGAGCAACTCAACAACGTGAACACGCACATGCTTAAAAACATTATTGTAAACCCACTAACCAAATTTATCAAAATTGGTTAATATTTTCAAGCGGAGTGATGCATAAACAAAGGCTTTAGATTAACCGTTGGATACAAACAACAACTTACTACATTCAACGATATAACGAAAAGCACAATCCAACGATATCAGCAAGTGCGTATGCATACTAAGTAAGCATCGTGCCAAAGTTTGACAGCGACGAAGGCTTTGGCGGGGTGGAATGGGTAAAGAAAAGCCAAACCAGAACAGTGGGTGGACCATAGAAAGAAACCAGCTTGGGGTGGGGCATAGGACGCAAACATAACAATTGAGTATTGACTCATCTTTCATTCAATTATCGAAAGGTAGGCCTAAAAATTGACCGAAACCAGCTCGCAGGATTGTGATCCTTTTGTGGAAAGTGGTTCGGCCGGCCAATTAAGACCGCTCTCAAGAATCCCGTGGGCTGTGGCTTTGCTTGCGAGAGAGATGTAACCAGGATTCAGGACCACTCACCCGATCGCTTTCTTTTCCTTTTACCGGTCACGCGGTTCGGCTGACTTCTGACCCACATATACAAGCAAAGGTTTTCCCAAGCAGCCTAAAGTTTTCTTCTTATTCTCTTTCTGGTTTTTTACTAGGAAAAATCCATCAAAATTCAAACACGATAAACCTCGACTATTATGAACATTTAGCAGAGTAGGATGAGATTTATATGAATACAATTGGAGATAACAATTGAATTGGATTGGTGATTTATGGATTGGAGTAAATGGATTTGTGGTTTGGTGATTTTCATTTGTGGATTTGATTTATGGATCCAAAATGACATAAAATTTGATCATTATAAAAATTTAGATACTAAAATATAATTATAAAAACTTTAGGTTCCAACGTAATTTTATGACTATTTTTCATAACAAAATTGAAGCTTAGCTAAGAAAGAATATATTAATCTATTAATCTACCAATTCAATGAAATTTAGATTGAATGAATTGAATATTTTAATAGATGATTTGGATTCAAATGGTCACAAAATGCAAATTACAATTTATTAAATTCAAACCTACAATTTGGGATTCCTTATAATGTTTATTTTTGTCCTTAATTTATCCCAGGTATGAAAACTACAGGCACAAACGGACAACACTGTGGTAACAAGAGAAAGATCCCCATCTGCGGAAAAGGACAAGAAAAAGTTGAAAAACTTGGGACAAAGAAGATTTTGATGCCAGAGAACCTTTCCAATTCTATTTCTATATTTTGGTGACAATACCTAGATTGTTTTATTTATCTTCTTGTACTCTTACCAGTTTCGTACTGCTTGGAGAACAAGTCGCTCACCAAGAATGAAGATTACAATCTGCATATGTAACTTTTTATAAGGATAGAATGGAAAACATATGACATAAATTGATGAGATAGAAGTGATTTAGTCCATGATGAAATCAATTTCGATTTGATCTTTACAATGAACTTTAAGCGGACGGATAATGAAGATTACAATCGGCATATGTAACTTTTTATAATGATAGAAGGGAAACCATAAGACATAAATCGATGAGATAGAAGTGATCTAGTCCAGAATGAAATCAATTTCGATTTGATCTTTACAATG
Source organism: Linum trigynum (assembly GCA_964030455.1). Taxonomy (NCBI): domain Eukaryota; kingdom Viridiplantae; phylum Streptophyta; class Magnoliopsida; order Malpighiales; family Linaceae; genus Linum; species Linum trigynum. The sequence continues at coordinate 6,369,484 of OZ034816.1, forward strand.
AACTTCAAGTGGACGGATAATGAAGTTTACAATCGGCATATGTAGCTTTTTATAATGATAGAAGGAAAAACATAAGACATAAATCAATGAGATAGAAGTGATCTATTCCGGAATGAAATCAATTTCCATTTTATCTTTACAATGAACTTCAAGCGGACGGAGTATACGTCCTATAGTTTGAAAGCATGAAAGTAAGTTTTTTTTATAAGGGTGATATAGATTTAAATTTTTGTGATTAAGGTACTACTGAAGGAATTCAAATCTGGAACCTCCAGGTTTTAGGCTAATGATATTATCACTAGGCCAAACCCTTGTACGTATCATGAAAGTAAGTTTAACTCAACAAAACTTATATCATTCGTCATCATAAAAACGGTTTCAAATTCGAATTCAGTGATCTCTCACCGGAAACCCTTCTAGAAATGGCTGTCTAAAATAGAATTCGCATAAGTGGTAATGAGAGTCAAGTCGTATGGTATGAGAAGAGGGAAAAACAACAAACGGCTATCAATCAGGTGTCCATTTTTTAGCCAGAGAAACCAAACAAGCATTACCAAACAGATAACAATTCTCTTCACATAAACCACTCGCCAACAATTGGCACTTTAAGCAACCCATAATATATGGTTTTTGTATCTGTACATGACATGCTGTCGTTGACAAACTGGCAGACCTCAATCATCAACAAAAAAAAAAAAAAAAAAGGAGAAAAAAGTGAGCATATTATGTACTCATATTTGAACATGGTCATAGGAAGACGATGAATCGTCTATTTTTCTGATACTGGCACAACATACAATCGCATGTCACTACCTTCCATTATCGTCAGACATTAGCCGACAATTAACCGATAACACTTGGTGGTGTTTTGTCGTTGTTGCTCGTGAACGAATAACACCAACAACCTAACACCATGTTGACTGAGTTGTTGGCGAAGGGAGAAAAACAAACATAAATAACTTACTTTTCCTAAATTACCTCTGAATGTGATCACAATCCGAATTCCTAAATCAAGAATCTCCTTCCATTGAGATCGACTTTTGCAGGCGCTAAAGCGTAAGGAACGCAGCAGCAAGCTTATAACAATATACTATTGTGTAGTGTGTTCATTCCATATCTTGTTTGGAATCTAATCATTGCTCAAAGGGAAAGTCTTTCTAATCATTGACACACTAGAAAATGAAGATGAAGGAAAACGAGAGAATCTAATTATTGATATGGTGGTTATATATAAACTAATAACAATCGCAAAACGAGAATGCATTATAGGGATGGCAATGGGGCGGGTTTGCTTAAACCATTCCCATCCCCATCTTCAAATACCCAAACCCATACCCGCTCCATACCCATGCGGGGAATGTTTTGCAAACCCATCCCATACCCGTGGGTTTCGGGTACCCATGGGTAATGCTCATACCCGTAATCCAACATTATTATACCTAAAACTTATAAGAAAAGTTCTAATTATAACTCTAAACGAATATATTATATCATGAAGTCAACAAAACACGGTCATTTTTTTAATATGGTTCAAAGATTATGATCCTAAAATATCCATTAATACATAATATAGAGTATAATATTTTTCAAATTATTATGTTCTAACTCTCATACATCTACTAAATAATAATTAACTAACATAATCTTGTTGACAAGGGGGAAAGTGAAAGAGTGAAATGAGAATTGAGAGAAATGAATTAGATTTTGATTAAGGTGTCACTCAATTGCATTTCTACTATTTATTTTCTCAAGTTATCCTCATCATCATTGATAGATTATAATTTGATGCACATATTTTTTTTTTATATATGAAGAAATTATCTTGGTGGGGCGGGTATGGGGATGGGTATGGAGCGGAGGAGGCTAAAACCATACCCGCCCCATACCCATCAAACTTTTTGCGAGTTTTACCCATACCCGCCCCATACCCGGTCAAAGCGGGGATTCCCCGCGTTGACTCGGTTGGGGGCGGTCGGATACCCACGACCATGGGTTTGATTACCATCCATAATGCATTATTCAAATCTAAAAGACTATTTATAACTAAAGTTCCTGTCATACACAACGTTGCTACTATGGATGACAAACATGTCAACCATTTGTGTAACTTCAAGTGCAGAGAGTGGTAACTTCAACAGTTGATTTGACACGATAATGATTATGTAAACAAATATCATTCACGACAATCTAACAACTGAGATAACACACATAATGGTCGAAATCAAACTGAACAAGAAGTATACCATCCACCGAACTATGGCCCATGACTTCTCTATCGAGTACTAGAGGAGAAGAGAAGAAAACTCCTCTGACCAAGAATGAGAGTGGGGTTAGAGAACATATCTTACTCAAAAGAATTATCTCCGTCTTTATACTCGACCCTACTATGGATAATTGGTGGCCTATATGTTCCCTATAATCAATTGAATACCAAAATGGGATCTAAATTGTGATTCTGATGCACAGCCTGGACTCTTAGGCAGATAAAATTATCAATGTGATATGGAAAAACCACTAACACAGGGTCGGAGCCTAATGGAACCTTAAAATTCAATATACCCTGTTTAATTCGAGCCTTGTAAAATGTTTCACTTAGCTTTCCTCAAGCAAAGATTCCCCCACTTCTAGTTTGCAGGAAGATATGCACCATTGCATTCCATATAAAGATTACACATATAGCAATAGTACACCATAAAATACTGACCTAGGATTCCATTAGTAGATGCAAATCTGGTAGCTGAGTTACTCAGGCAAAGACTTCTCTATAACAGTCAAAGAATCACCAAGTTATCAACGGGAAGCAGACTAACTTGTGCGGCTTCCTGACGAGGTTAGTTTTTCCTGCTTAATTTACCGAGGCCTTAGGTTACGCTGCAAAGCAACAATATAGAAATACTAAGCCATCCGAGAAAATAAAATCCAATTCACACCATGATCCAATATTTTGATTATAATGGAGAGGAAATAGACAAAAACAGGCAGAAAAGGGACATACTCTAGGCCTGTCATTGAGATTTTGCGGTTGTCTATCTTGTGTTCTATCAAGATCTGGTATGAGCTGCTCATTCTCGTGTCTATAAAATGCTTGTAGGGCTCTCCCAGAGAAGGCACGGATTATATTCACTTCCATAGCAGCCATATTTTTCCACTGCAATTTTAAACAAGAGTTCATGAAGATAGAAACCAAGTCAGAGCACAAGTACAATGGCAACTGGAGAGGTAGTTCAACCAACAAGAAGGAAAGATTTGTGATCATGTTGGTTACCAACCGAGGCAATGCATATTGCACCATAAGGAAAATGGTTACTAAACGAAGGTGCACAGAATAGTAGCTACGTTACAATAAAGTTCCAGTACGACAGTGCCTAGGTGATCCATTCCTATCCCAGTTTTAAACTACGGCTCATGGGAAGTTTTATGCAACAGTGGCCTAGTACTCTTAATATTTTTTCAACTATAAACCTATGGATTTGAACAAGTTGAGTTATATAAGTATCCCAGTGTTGCACAAATCAGATCCTTTTGAGAACGTTCACTTGACCCTTTTATACAGCAATGTGGAGTAGTAAAAGGCGTACCGTTACTGCAGATGCAGTGAAGTTTTCCAAGTTTGTCTCCACCTTATGAAACCTCACATCCCTGATGTCTTCAACGAGCGATCTCGCCTACAGAGGTAACAAAACTACATCAAGCTCCTTAGTCCAACCAAATCCCTAGCTATCCAAGAGAAACGTTAGGCCAGAGTTCCGAACTTGCCATGTATATCTCAGGAATGTCATCTCGTGCACTGCCAACCAAAAAATCCGGAAGTTATGGTCAGATTCTCTACTTGGGCAATTCCATGTAAGAGCAAGAGAGGTCGAGTAGTTACTGGTCAAAAAGAAGTCTGGAGATTTCAACATAATGGAAGGGCAATGACTGAAATGCATGAGACTCCCTTTCACCTTCCAGCACCTGAGTCAAGTTATCTGATTCACACATACAAAAAATCCACTATAAACCATCTCGAAATACGATTCGAAACAAAATGATGAGATCAGCACATTGAAATTGTATCTAATTGCCGCAAATCAAGAAACCCTAATTGACAGGAACAAACCGATAGACATCCACTGTGGAGGACGAATCGTGCACTTCCCTCGCTTCTTCAGCGCCAGAGCCAACCACAACGGAACCTGAATGGCTATTTGTGGGTAAAACGGGCCGTAATCCCCCTGAAACAATTACTGTTAATCAGTAATCTCCGAAATTTGAACAGTTGCAGCTAATGGGATGGGAAATTAGGGTTTCGAGAGAGATACACAGATGAAATTGAGGGAGTCCATTCTCAGATTCGGGACGATCTCGACCAACTCGTCTTCCGCCATGAACTCCACCTGCGAGAGTGGGAGGTAACAAATGAAACTTCATAGACTTATTTTACTAAGTAAAACCTGTGCCAGTCGAATCCTAGCGATCGACTAGATGGATGCCCGCAGAAAACGAACCTCGTCGGGAGTGAAGAGCGAGAGCTGAGAACCAGACTGGCCGGCCATTTCTTCAAGTCAGTTCGAGTGGGGATCGACTCGGAGATTTCACTGCGGGATGTCGGAGAAGATGAGGAGCGCCGGCTTGCCGGCTTGGGGAGTGGAGAAAGGTGGGAGGCGGGAAATGAAGAACCAGAAGAAAAAACTTAGAAACGTTGGCGGGCTGGCTTAAGGACGGTTGACTGTGGAGAGAGAGATAAATTGCCGTTTCTAATTTACGGCTCTCGCTCCGGAATAGGGATCTGCCAACGGCCCGTCTGGTGACGCTGCTTTTCCCCCGAGAATCGAGATATATGTCAATAAGAAAAAATGGTAAAAAAAAAAACATAATCTACAATTATCTCACATATTGTGCCCTTTGGGATTATTCTGGGTTGGCGTATTTGGGGAGGGGATCCCTCGTCATACATTCCATTTGTTCCTAAAACGATTAATGGCTTTGATTCACCAACCTACTCTGTTTATGGCGGTGGTAGCTGTCCTTTGGCGGATATGGAGATCCAGGAACTGAGTGGTCTTTGAGGGTAAGCAGTTTGGGTTCTCTGCGTTGATGCGTCAGTTTCAACAACAATACGAGGAGTGGGTCCGTTTGTCGGTGGATAGGGTTCCAACTGCGAGTCCTCCTGGGGTGGGTCTCTATGGGGCGCATCATCTGGGACCTGTAGGAGCGGACAAGATTATTTGTATGTGGGATGGAGCTGTTCGGCGTGGATCGCACTCGGCTGGAGGGGTGGTTCTTTTCACACCAAATAGGGCGGTCTGGTTGGTAAAGGGGATTCATTTTCCTTGCCTGGATGACCCTTTGGTGGTGGAATTGCTTGTCCTCCGCGAGGCGGTTCTGTGGTGCCTTGAGCTTGGCCTGTCAGATGTGCGCTTTGAAGGGGATGCCAAGATTATTATTGATAAGATTATTCAGGCGGACGTCAGAGACAATCGTGTTGGTGCTGTTTTGGAGGAACTTCTGCCATATTTTAGTAGTCTCACTGGCTTTAGTGTTCGATTTGTAGGTCGGCGTAGTAATAGGGTAGCCCATATGGTGGCTCGTAAAGCCCTCTCTTTGTACCCGACCATGAGTCGTTTCTTTAATTTTCAGGCCTGCCTGATTTCCAGGATGTAACTATCTTTTGTTCCAATCAATATAGATTATCTTTTGTAAAAAAAAAAACAATTATCTCACTTATCTAAAATTAAATTATAATAATTCTAGACGAGAAATTTTACAATGCTATATAGTATTGGTGTTATAGGGTTTTGCTTTTATGGTACAACTTAAAATTGTACATTTACATTATGATACAACTTAAAATTGTACCTATACTTTTTGTACAAATTCTTTTACGGTACAACTTGAACTTGTACCTTTATGTAATGGTACAACTTCAAGTTATAAAATTGTACCATAACATAATGGTACAAATTACTTTATGGTACAACCTAAACTTATACATTTAATGTTATGATACAACTTTAAGTTGTACTTGTATATTAAAACACCAATACTATATAACATAGTAGAAGCGCTCAATCTAGACACGACATAAAAAGCTTTACATTTCACTCTATGAGGCAGGACCGAGGAAAAAATCCCACTGTACACTAGTTATTAAAAAAAATTCCCAAAATACATAAGTTATAAAAAAAATTCCAAAAGTACACATGTTTGAGCATCACCGTTTTAGACAAAGGCGGTGAAGGTTATCACCGCGTTTAATAAACACGGTGAAAACTTCACCGTTTTAAAGTAAAACGGTGATGCCTTCACCGTCTTAGTCTAAAACGGTGAATGCATCACCGTTTTAAACTGAAACGGTGAAAGAATCACCGTTTTAATTAGAAACGGTGAGGACTTAACCGTTTTTGTTGGCCGCGGTGAAGTCGCTGACGTGGACAGACACGGGGTATTCACCGCGTTAGACAAACACGGTGAATACCCCGTGTTTGTTTGCGTCAGCGATCCGCGCCAGTGTGCTTTCACCGTGGCCGTTAGATGCGGTGAGGCGCGGATCGTGGTTTTCTTCCCACGATCCGACGCCTCACAGCACGCCACGTGGACGGGGGAACCGTTTTTGGTGAATGCGAGGCCTTCACCGCGTTCATCAAACGCGGTGAATGCTTCCCCAAAATTACTGCGCATCAGCTCCTCCCCCCCTTCCCCCAACTATAAATACCCCCTTCCCCTTTCACTTTCAACTCACCCCACAAACATTTCACTTCTTTCTCCCTCAATTTATCCGCTCTAGTCTCGTTCTAAGTATGCTCTGTGGTTGCGGCTAAATCCGATCTTCCACATCAGAAAGAATTACTAGATTTTACCCTAAAGCCCCCGTCCCGCTAAGTTCCCGTCCCTTACAAACCTAAACCCGTCGAACCTCTGTCCGGCTTCCGCCAATAATGGACGAAGAGGCTCTTCGTGTAGGTTTTTGGTTTATGATTTTTTTTAATCGAAACAATTTGATTTTTTTTTATCAAAACAATCTCTGATTTCATTACTTTTTTATAGATGGGTGCCGAGATATACGATCCTCGATTGTATATCCATTATGGCCCAAGGGATGCGAGTCTCTTAACCGATCAAGAAGCTCATCGCTCCCGTGCCATTTGGGATAACAATCCGGTAATTTGATGAACTGACTTGCTTTATTTTATTATTTTCTAATGTTTTATTTTGCTTTATTTAATCTAATAAATTGATGTTTTTCCTATTTTTTTTAGGAATCTCTTGTTCACGTGGTTCATAAAGGGACCAATAACTTGCCCGCTTGGCATCCAAGGTTGGAGCCCTATATAGCGAGGACCGGTTTGGGAATGTTGCGCCATTTCTTGCGGATCGAGATCGACAACGATCTGCTTACGGCAATGGCGGAACGATGACGTCCCGAAACCCATACATTCCACCTTCCGGAGGGGGAATCACCCTCAAAGACGTGGCGATCCTCACCGGGCTTCCTATATCTGGAGATGCCATCATTGGGAACACGACCAAACCCGGAGGAGGTTGGGGGCCGCTCATCCGTGATCGTTTGGGCTTCGACATGCCGACCACCACACCAAATCAAGGACGGGGGCATCCACCGTTGAATGCGGGGCAAGTGTCGGTCCCGTGGCTGGTATCTCACATCCAGCAAGAGGTGGAAATCAATGACGAGACACCGGAAGAACAAGTCGAGCGCTACGCCCGCATCTACCTCATCGGTTTGGTGGGTGGATTTTTGTTCCCCGACAAGTCCAACCGTTCCTCCCGTCGTGGCCTATCCTCCCGTTCCTGCCCCGGCACGACCCTCATTCCGTGATGATGCAGCCATTGTGCCCCCGGTTGAGCCCCCACGAAGGAGCAAACGCAGGCCTTTGCCTACGTTCGAAGAGGTGCGTACCACTCAAGCAACCGAGATCCCTGAACCGTTCGAGTACCAGTGGGCACCTACAGCGGAAGCCGGTGGAGGGTCATCGAGTCGTGGAGCATCTCAGGAGTGGGACACTTTCTCTCATGGGTTCTCTCAATTCCAACATCAGCAACAGAGTTCGATGTATCAGACCCCGCAACAACAAACTCCGCAACCTCCGATCATTCGCCAAGCTACCGCTCCATCTCAGCCACCACCAGTCCACCACCACCATATGTAACCCCAGTTGGGGCTCGGGTCAAGAGAAATTCGCGACCAGCCGTTGAGCGAGCCCGCCAAGAAGCAGCAGCGGAGGGGGGAAGAAGGGGTCGAGGACGTCGTGGAGGACGAGGAGGAAGAGGTGGAGATGGGGGCCAAAATGAAGCAAATGAGTGAATTTATCGTTTTATCCTGCAGTAGTGATCTATCCATGTTGTTTTGGTTAATTTTAGGTGTTGTTATTTGAGTTTGCATTGTCTAAAAACTATCCTACGCACTTAAGTTGTCGAATGAATTTTCTGGATCATTTTATCAAGAATCAGTATCTTCCCTCAACACAAAAAAGTTGGGAAAATCAACCACGATCGCATAGAATTTTACAGATCCCAATTCCGAGTCCAAACGATTGAGATAAGTGACGTCAAAGCGCGATCGTATCGTTAAAGTAACTTTTGCGTACTAAAAACTAAAACGCGCGTATCTTATTCGTTTGAGGTCGAAATAACGAGCCGTTTGCGGCAGCGCGATCGTATCGACAAGGAAAACATTTTAGAGTTAACAAAATACTTGGACTTCAAATGCAAACGGTAATGAAAAAATAAACAAGCGATCAATTTAGTAGCAGAATACAAGTAAATGCAAATTAAGTTGATGGTTGTTCTGGGCAACGCCTCTTGTCGTGACCAGGTTGTCTGCACTTAGAGCATCGCTTCGGTCCCCTTCTCGTCCGTTCAACTTGATCCATCTCATTGTGTATCCTTTCAACTCTAGGACGGCCTTTGGTGCGTTTTAGGTGCAACGGTGGGATAATCAACTTTCCAGCGTATATAGGCCAATACGCTTCATCTGGCATGGGGCTCAAAGCTGCATTATATGAGTTCCGTATCGCTTGTTCAGTGTAGTAAGGACTCACCAGGTTGTTTCTGTTCATGGTTATTGACTTAGCAACCGCCATTGCATGTGAACAGGGTATCCTTTCGTTCTGATACTTTTGACAAGAACACTCCCCTAATTCGTAGTGCAATTTAACCGTTTGACGATTGTGACCACGTCTCCCTCCACCCCATATACCTGTTTCGACAGCGAATATTCCATCACTGCGGTTAAAAAGAACAACCTTATGCTTACTTGATTTTTCATCGTTCTTCTGCATTTGAGCGAATACGTCATGTGCTACTGAATGACCTTGCAACTCCCTCCCTATAGCTAGCTGTAGCCGAGCAACTCGCCACTCGTTGACCTTCCAATAAGACATTTCCACGATGACAGAAATAGGCATCGCTCGAAGACCCTTGTACACATTATTTATACTTTCTCCATGGTTGGTAGTTGCAATGCCCCATCTGGCCCCGTTGTCCATATGGAACGTCCACATGGGCAACTCTTGACCTTCAGCCCATACTGCTCCAGCTCGGTGGTCTGACGGATCGTTTTCATCTTCTGCTCGTACTTTTTTGGTTGATGTGCAACCGCTAAAAGGTGAACAAAAGACTAACTGGTCAATACATGATGAATAACATCAGCTTATCAGCTTAATAAACACAAACTTAAATCGCATAAGAAAAACATTAGTACCTGCATTCCAAAGTAGATTTTTGATGTCTTTCTTCTTCCCAAATTTGTGTTGGAAATTGGCGAGCCAGTGTCGAATACACCATCTCCATCTCCACCCCCACTCGTCGGGAAAACCACCAACAACATTCCTTATCCCCGCATGTCGATCGGATATAATCGTAATATCTTCCCGCTGTGTCACGTGTTCGTGCAGTTGGTCAAAGAACCAAGCCCAACTTAAGTTGTTCTCCCCTTCCACTAATGCAAATGCAAGCGGGAAAATCCGCCTGTTTCCATCAACGCCAGTGGCAATTAGAAGACATCCTCTGTAATTCCCAGTAAGGAAAGTTCCGTCAACCTGAATAAAAATTTAGGATATAATTAGTATGAAATATACTTAACAGCAAATAATACAACATTTAAAACCGGAACTAGTTGGTAAAATACCTGAATAACCGGTATGCAGAACCCAAAACCGTCAATGCATGGTTTAAAAGCCCCAAAAAGACGATGGAACATCAGCTTATCCTGTACTCGAACTTGATCCTCAGTGTATACATTGTTGTATACTGGGACGAAAACAATCCCAGGATTGGACTCCTCCATTGCTCCCATAAGTCTAGGGAGTAAAGCATACGAATCCTCCCAATTACCATACACCTCAGCCATGGCTTTCTGCTTACCATGCCATGCTTTTTTGTACCTTATCGTGTAAGAATGTCGATCCTTCACCTCTGCCATGATAGCTTTCACCTTGATATCTGGTTGTGCTTCTATAAGGTGCTTAATAGTTCTCCCAACCTTCTTTGCTTTTAGTTGCCTGTGATCTTGGGAAAGTATAGAAGAGGAGCATGTGTGGATCGTCTCAGCTTTGCGAATCACCCAAGCACCCTTTCTCTTCATATTTGCAGCCCGCAGTTGCCACGTACAACCCTCTGCATCATGCTTGCATATGACATGTAGTTGTTTACTGTCAGAATATTTTACCTTCCACTCGAAATTGCGCCTCAACGCCTCTTCTGTAAAAGCATCCTGCACAGCGTCTTTCGATGTGAACGCCATACCCACCTCCAAATTGGCCGTCGGATTGTACACTGGCATAGGGACAAAGTCGGGGGGATCATTCTGACTATGTAAAAATTGAGTTGGAACCTGTGTGTAATATGGCGTGGGTGCCTCACGAAATGCCGCCTCATCCTCGTTATCATCAGTATCTTCCTCCTCCTCGCTCACTGATATCAAATCTTCCTCAGTATCCTCGTCGCTCGACTCGAATGGATAGCTCGGGCTAGAAGGATCAACATGACCACGATCACCAACATCGTCCTCTCGCTCATGTGAAGTACGCCCTGATCGAATGGTATTCTCGATTCCATACCACTCTGGCCCCCAAGCAGGCCATTGAACACCATCGGCCTCAACAAATGGGGCTGGTTTAGGAGGTTGCGAGTATTTGTACCATCCTGCACTACTCGATCCACCGTAGTTGATTGAACCACCACCCTCCCCGTAACCTCCTGTATAACCACCGCCTTGGTAGTTGCTCGAACTACCACCCCATTCGTACCCTCCTGCAAAACCATCATCATAAGAATACTGGTGAGAATGAGATTCACCGACCGCCTCGGTCTCAACATACACCTCTGCAAGCCGGACTTGGTTATCGCTTAGGAACTGTAACATCATCATAACCGCGTCATCATCGTTTATGACAACTTCTTGGAACACGACCCCGCCAGCACTCATGTCTGGATACCGGTAAGTAATTTTGCCAAGTCTCGTATGTCCGCTCGTACAAACCCTTTCTGCACAAAGATCACAGAGTTCTTGAAAATTGAATCGGGAATCAATTTTCAGCATAATGGATTCGCCGTCCTCGTAATCAATGCCTATGTCAGAGTTTGTCACCCTTCCATTCCACCGAATAGTAAGATGAAACTTCTTGAATTTACCCATATCTACAATTTACAATAAGTATCTATTAGCTTAAAGACAGTAAAATTAACCAAAATCATATTGTACAACTAATATTAAATCATACCATAACTAACAAAAATAATTTCAACTAACTAACAACAACATAATACGAAAATTAAATCATACTATAACTAACGAACATAAGTTCAACTAACTAACAACAACATAATACGAAAATTAAATCATACTATAACTACTAAAAACATAATTAGACTATAATACAAAAAGTCTCAACATACCGAAAAATTTCTGTTCTGTGTATTATGCTCGATTTTGGCTGCTGAAATTTGAAGAAAGGGGAGTGGTTATGTTTTTACAACTGCTGGTGGTGTGCAATTTATAGGAAAATCTGCCTACTATTCACCGTTTTTGTCAAAAACGGTGAACACCATCACCGCGTTTGTCTCAAACGGTGAATAGGTGGTAGCTGCGACCTAATTTTGACCTACCAGGGGTGGGAAACGTGGGAAATAATCACCGCGTTACTTAACAACGATGAATGGGTTCACCGTTTTTGACCAAAACGGTGATGTGTTCACCGTTGTTAATTAACGCGGTGAAAACTTAACCGTTTTAGTTTGAAACGGTGAATACTTCACCGTTTTTGTTTAAGACGATGAAGTATTCACCGTGTTCGTCAAACGCGGTGATGACCTTCACCGCTTTTGTCTAAAACGGTGATGCTCAAACATGTGTACTTTGGGAAATTTTTTTATAACTCATGTATTTTGGGAATTTTTTTTAATAACGTGTGTACAGTGGGATTTTTTCCCAGGACCGAAGGGTCATAAGCCAACTTGTTCATTGCTTAGGCCTTAGATAGAAGGCCCAACATAGTTTTAGGTAGCGCTTAACTCCATGGGCCTACGCCTCCTACCTTACCCGCTCAAGAAAAACCGTTTGCTCCTCTCTCAATATACCCATTTCCCAATCTACCCTCGACCAATACCATGAAAGAATACTCGCGTATGGGGGTCACAATCGTCATTCTCTAATTCTGACTTATCTTCTCAGAGTGCGCACCTGGTATGGTTGATATTTCATGCTCCTTAAAACCGTCTAACGATCACACATATTTCAAAATAAAATCCCCCCGAAGGCCTTTTGGAGAAGCGCAGATTATCATCGCCGAGCAGCAGAACAAGAAGTAGAGGAAGAGCCAATGGCAAGGAAGTTTTTCGTCGGCGGCAACTGGAAATGCGTGAGTCTCCGATTCACCTTTTGTTTTCGCGATCTTTACTTAGCTGAGTGAGCGTGATCCTGCCGTTCAATGGCAGGCTGTATTTTTGTGTCGTGGCTCGTAGGATCAGATTGGTTGAGCGATTTTTACCGGTTCTAGATGATCCTTTTCTTCGTTAATCTGTTAGTCTTGCCTTGGCCGTGGAATTGTTTCTGTTTTGTCTAATTTTGATTTGATTCGCACAGAATGGAACTACTGAGGAAGTGAAGAAGATAGTCTCCACTCTTAATGGAGGCGACGTGCCCAGCCCTGATGTTGTTGGTAAGTAAATGCTTTAGCTCCCTGCCTTGATCTTGCGAAGCTCTTGAACATATTGCAGAATCGAATTCACTTTCCGTTTACTATTGGTGAGTAGCTGTGATGATTGTGGTTGAAATCATGCTCATACTGCAGAGGTCGTGGTGAGCCCTCCATTTGTGTTTCTTCCTTTGGTGAAAACAACGCTGAGGCCAGATTTCCATGTGGCTGCACAAAATTGCTGGGTGAAGAATGGAGGTGCTTACACCGGTGAGGTTAGGTATGGTTCAATCTGCTCTCTAGAGTCTATTTAGTTAGTTCGTCAGTTTTAGCCTTGGCTGTCATGTTTTTCATTTCTTATTGTTTACTGAACTTTCGTTATCTTGTCTAATCCTGGAAATTATGAATCAAAATGTGACTGTGACCAGGCTTAATGGAACTACTTCAGGCTGATTCTTGTAATTGTTTGATGGATGTTTACTATAATGGAACTCCATTTGACAGGATTTGCTTTGTTTTTTTTTTTTTTTTACCAACATTGTAAACCCTGCTTGTTTATGTGCAGTGCGGAGATGCTTGTGAATTTGGACATTCCCTGGGTCATCCTTGGACATTCTGAGAGGAGGAGTCTCTTAAAGGAATCGAATGATGTAAGCTGTAGGGTTTTGCATGTCCCATCCTAGCTCAGGATCAGATGATTGATGGCTATAACACCATGATTGATTAGTAGCTTCCACTTTTCTTCACTTGTTTGACACCAAGTTATAACTTATATTCTGATTGTACTACCTTCCAGTTTGTTGGGGACAAGGTTGCTTATGCACTTGCTAAGGGTTTGAAAGTGATAGCTTGTGTTGGTGAGACTCTTGAGCAAAGGGAAGCTGGATCCACCATGGAAGTTGTTGCAGCTCAGACCAAAGCAATAGCAGGTAAATGACTGTGTCCCTCAGTATGCCAAAGTGAGGAGAAATCTGCACTTTTTTATTCCTTATTGATGTGCTATTCTTTCTTGGTAATGCCTGGCTTAGGAGGCATTACATGTTACCATTACAATTATTCACAGTTGTGATTCATTACCTGTTTGGTTTGTTTGGCAGAGCGGGTAACAGATTGGACTAATGTTGTGTTGGCCTATGAACCTGTGTGGGCAATCGGGACAGGAAAAGTCGCTACCCCTGCACAGGCTCAGGAAGTAAGCTCAATTTTCTGTTTCTTGATAGTGTGGTTATGTGGATGGGACCACCTTATGTTCTTTCGCTTGGTTCATATTGAATTACTCTGACCTATTCGTTGTGGCTGGAAACCACTGGTTTTAAAACTGGAACATGGAACTTTCGCTAAGTGATCATAACCATCATTGAGCTCGATATAGATCACTCATCAGTAACTTGATCTCGAAACTTGCTCTTGCCATAATGCTAGGTACATTCGGAACTGAGGGACTGGCTTCAAGCAAACACCAGCCCTGAAATCGCATCAACAACTAGAATTATCTACGGAGGTAACAGTTTACTCCTCTAATTCTAATACACACGTGGGAGTCAACCTGGTCATTCTCACAATCGAAAATTATGCGAAAGATGCTACATTTCTGCTATGAATTGGGGAAGTACAAAGGAAAAAGTGAATGGGCGGCCTTCCCCTGAATTTGCCTGACTGTTGTGAAATCCACGCTAAATCCAGGGTCAGTCAGTGGCGGAAACTGCAAGGAACTCGCAGCCAAGCCTGATGTTGATGGCTTCCTCGTCGGCGGGGCTTCTCTCAAGGTACAGAATCATATGACTGGTTTCTTCAACTTCAAAAACACTGCAGCGCATGTCCACATGAATTCCTGCCTTGCATTGCATAATTGTTGACTCCCTTTGTGTTTTGTTTCCCTCACTCGTTCTTAACAGCCGGAATTTATCGACATCATCAAATCAGCTGAGGTGAAGAAAAGTGCTTAAAACGTGGGCATCAGCTCTCTAGAAGCTGACCAGTGTGGTGGATATGGTTAAATACGTATCCTAATCATAATGATGTACGAATTGAGTTAATAAGTTGCAGTGGTTTGCAATGAGACCCTTACCTCAAAAGTCTCTCATCAATTCTCTTCGGCTCTGCCATTGAGAGAAAGGCCAAGCTTTGACCGTCTTGTGTGCCGTGACTTTTCACGCGTGAATCCTCACTTGCTTCTGTCTCTGTTTCTGTACTGTCTGGGTGAATTGTGTATTTACATTTTTTGCTCTCTATAAATGTGCATTTACTTGCGGGGCGACTCGATCGAAGTCCAACTGTAATTTTCTCATAACCAAAGTCGCTCTCTCTCTCTCTCTCTCTCTCTCTCTCTCTTGAAGCTGGAGAATCAAGTGAGCTCACATCTTGGGTGGAATTACCTGCTCTTATGGTTTGTAGTCAACGGTTGACAACCCGCCAAATTGCTTGCCTTAACTTCTATTCCAATTTTTTTAATTCGGTCGTTGGTGGAGCTAATTGTTTTCTTAATTATAGAGGCCAAAACCCCAAAATGATTACAATTAACTTAACATTTCTTTGGTGCATGTTGTTATTAAGTATTTGAATAATTGTGATTAGCAAAGCATGAGCGAATGGTGACCAAAGCATTGTGACGACACTCACGTGAAGCTGAATAGACTGGGCAGGCCACCATGGAGCAGGCCGTCACTTGCTTTCTCTAGCCAGCCACCGCCCTCTCCCTCATAGATAATACTGCAATTAGTTGACTAATGGCGGTTTTCTGCGGATATGAAAAAGAATCTTTTAAAGCAATAATTACATAATTTTCTTTTTGGAAATGAAACTACTAATTTTCTTTTGGGAAATGAATATTACATCACAGGTCCACCTGTTACTTTTCCTCTCATCCTTTGGAGGATAGTTCTCATTTTCAGACTATAAACGTCTTCGCCAAAGTCGAATTGAACCGTGATTTATAATACGACAATTTTTAGCTTTTGGAGTCTTCTAATACGCATGCTATCTTCTTTATACCCCAGCTTTTGTTTACTTTGTATTTTTTTTTTCAAATATAGAAAGATTGTATTAGCAAATAAATTAAAGATCCTCACCTAGAGCCCACCTTTCCTCACCTACAGAAAAGCAATAAATTATAGATGCAAAGTTTAGACATGATTACAAATACGATCTCAAAATTATAACTTTCAACAACAATAAGGTAGGGTGAGTTTTTTCTTGACAAAGTGTTATCATATATTCGACCAAAAAAATAAAGTTTTATCATATTGTTCATAACAAAAATCGACCACTCCACAATATCACGACTATAACAAACGGAGATCTGCTCGGATATCAGCGTTTGTCGCACTAACTCAATCAGTAGCACACCCTTTATCAATGACAATCTTGGAGACTCCAATAACTATAATTCATGCGACAAGTCACACGATACACACCATCATACTGCATACACCAAACGTATAAAATAGACTTGCTAGCTGCCGAACTCGCAATGCATGCTCCTAAGAAAAAACACATTTTGGTTTGTCAATGAGTAGAACACCTCAAAGACAACTAATCCACAATGTTTCGCCACCAGAGGATAGCGCAGAAGTAAATGTTCGAGCATCTCCAACTCATAGGGACAAACCGAGCACAAATTCGAATACCCAACTCCATGTTCTGACAACGCAACCGTAGCTAGAAAAATCCGATGCAACAATTTGCTGAAAATGAGAAATATATAGTTTGAAATGAATCGAGGAGATCCCACACTTGCAAGTTGAACCCATAAACCCCAAATCAAGCAGAGAAACCGGCCACCACCTCTCAAGACCCTTTCATCCAAAACTTTAAACACCCTGTGATAACCCGACTTACTAGCATAGTTAGTAAATATTCCGTTTAATACACGTATATGTATATATATCTGTACGTACTTTATCCGTTTAAAACTTCCGTATCCGTATTATTGTCAAGTCGTTTCATTTTTTTTCCGTTCATTGGATTGCTCCCGTACTAAACACGTATAAAACCCGTATAACACGTTTAATATCCGTATTTAGTGAATTAAATTGTGAACTTTACTATTATTTATTTATTTATTTTTAAAATAATTTATTTTTATATATTTATTACTATTAATGTACTATTAAACGTACATTTAGTTTAGAGACGACGTAAAATACCCATACGTATTTTTTACGTAACTTTCCCGTATCGTATTTTACTAACTATGCTTACTAGTATACTTACCAAAAACCCTTGTCATGCCAGAGTCAACCGAGCAGTCACCTACGAGTAACAAATGAGAGTGACAACAATTGTAATAACCCAATCATCCATCTACTCAGGTGCAGATAAACACCCTCGCAAAGTATTGGTGGGCCTGAATGAAGAGCCAAGGCCCAATATCGTGATAATGTTCTATCACATTTCCCAAGCCCTACCATACCAGTCCACATAGGCTACATGAACATTGTGACAGATTCTGACATCATCTCGTGTCATCTTCCCTTGATCTGCAGGACATTGTTGACCCTACTTAGTACGGTAATCACTGAAATTAAGAATGAATAACTACATAGTCAGAGTAGAGTGGGGGCTGCAAAGCTCATATGGAATAGATGGCTAAAAGCCCTATATCGTGCACCAAGTTGCCAAGAAAGGATCATTAATTAGTTAATTACAGATTAGAGAGAAGTATTACAATATACATACATGAACATGACAGGCTTTAGCTAGTCAGTCTTATACAACTGCAAATTGTATTAACAGACCCACTAATCTAATCCGTTTGCTTAAAAATTAAAATCCTTAATCCTAGAGAGAGAGAGAGAAAGTGAGGACAGGGTGGCAGAGTAAAGGAAGGGCCAAGTCAACCCTTTCTCACTGTTGTCCTCTTGCAAGTTGATGGGTTTTGCAGAGAGCCAGAGACCTTCAATAAATTTTACCTCAGCAACCAACTAACAATTAAACAACCGCTTCAGCTCATAAAGATCCAAAGAAACAAACGCCACCAGCCAAGAGCCCGGCCGTCTAGAAAGCTTTGTCCTTTTCCCCTCCTTTCCTTGGATTTTACTCTGTTTTTTCCCCCCCACTTGTATATCATTAACCTCTTAATCCGGTCAAAGTATGCGACTGGGAAAGGGCCATGTACTCATGTTCATATGCGGTGATGAAAGACAGCTTATCTTTATATGATGATTTTGGATTTCCCCACCCCCAATATATGAGAAAAGGGCTCACCTTTCCAATTTTCCGCTTTCACACTAACATTCCACCTCCCTCTCTATCTTCTCCCCCCTCACGGACTTCTCTTCTTTCTTCCTCTGCCCTGCTTCTGGAAAGCTGGGAAACTTTCCTGAGTTGGGCTCCTTCCTTTCCTGCAGCTGGGAAAACAGTTGATCTCTTCATTCTTTCTGTTTCCGGGAAGCTTGGTTGTGTTCATTTCATGGGTTCCTGCTTTAGTTCGGGAATCAAAGCTGGCAACCCCTTCTTTAATGGTACCTTCCCCAATTCTCTCCACACTTCTGTTTATCTCTTCATTTGGGTTTTCTCAATATGTTCCCTTTTCCAGAAAAGTCTATTCCTTTTTCTCCTTCAAACGATTCTGATCAACCAACATAGGTCGAAATAGGAAACCCTGTTAGCTCCTTCTGTTCTAGGTTGTTAGCTCGGAATCAATTTCAACATAGTATCCACCATTAAATGAATTCTATGTTTAACGATGTTGTTGGGTTTGTGCAGGGTCGAGGAAAGATTTGAGCGGGTCGACGAGCAAGGTATCATCGTCAGCTGGGGCAGTGCCTACTACCCCGAGAACAGAAGGCGAGATCTTGCTAGCTACAAACTTGAAGAGCTTTACCTTCGGCGATCTCAAGGCGGCGACTCGAAACTTCCGCCCCGACAGTTTGTTGGGTGAAGGCGGGTTTGGGTGTGTCTTCAAAGGATGGGTCGACGAGAATTCACTCACGGCTGTAAGGCCTGGGACTGGGATGGTTATTGCCGTCAAGCGGCTTAACCAAGAGAGCTATCAGGGCCACCAGGAATGGCTGGTAATTCTTAAATTCCCTCTCTTTCGTACGAGTTTAGAAATGTGAGTTAGAGGAATTGAAAACTGATTGTTTGTACTGTGGATGTGAATGGTGGACAGGCGGAAATCAACTACCTGGGGCTGCTGTACCATCCAAACCTGGTGAAATTGATCGGTTACTGTATTGAAGATGAACACCGGCTTTTGGTGTACGAGTTCATGCCTAAGGGTAGCCTGGAGAATCATCTCTTCAGAAGTGAGTTCTTCTTACCAATCTATTCTTTGATGTCAATCACTAGCTCATATCAATAAGTTGAGTTGGGAGATGTAAGTACCAGTTTGTTGGTTGAATTAATGTTGTCTGAAACAATATTGGTTTTGGTCACAGGGGCTTCTTATTTCCAACCTTTGTCCTGGAACCTGCGTATGAAGGTTGCAGCTGATGCTGCCAAAGGACTAGCATTCCTTCACAGTGATAAGGCCAAAGTGATATACCGGGACTTCAAGACTTCCAACATCCTTCTCGATTCGGTATTGTGAAAAACGAATAACTTGTTAATGACTTTGTTCACTGTACTTGTACCCAGCACTTTGCATTGAATCTCTCTAATACCATTCATTCTCCTGAAACGGCGCAACGGATGCAGAGCTACAATGCTAAGCTCTCGGATTTCGGGTTAGCCAAGGACGGTCCAACGGGGAGTAAGAGCCACGTCTCTACAAGAGTCATGGGCACATATGGCTATGCAGCTCCTGAGTACATGGCCACAGGTAACCCTACATGCTGCCTATTAATACAAATGATGATATGAATTCCAACATTATGCTTTGGTTCCTGCCTTGTTTTGTGTTCTAATTTCTTTCTGTCCTATTTTGAAGGCCATCTTACATCGAAGAGCGATGTGTATAGCTTTGGGGTGGTCCTGCTGGAGATAATCTCGGGCAGGAGAGCCATAGACAAGAACAGGCCGTCAAGGGAGAAGAGCCTCGTGGAATGGGCGAGGCCTTACTTGGGTAGCAAGCGAAAGATCTTCCAAGTGATGGATGCAAGGATCGAAGGGCAGTACACTGTGAGCTGCGCGCTGAAAGTGGCGACTCTAGCAGTGAGATGCTTGTCAGCAGAGCCCAAGTACAGACCCAACATGGCTGAAGTGTTGACAATTTTGGAGCAGATTCATCACGAGTGCAGTAGTACCAGTCGTAGTAGTAATGAGGGCGAATTAACAAGAGGATCGAGACCGCAAGAAGCACGAGTACTCAACAATGGTGGTGGGAAGCCGAGAAGGAAGGTGACCAATGGAGTTCATGTTGTTGGTAATGGAAGGGCTCCTTCTTCCCCCAGACCATCTGCTTCACCTCTCCGTGCATAGAAGGGAATGTGCCGAATGTGCATTGTTTGCTTTGGAGTTTTGGGAAGCTTGTCTGTTGTATATCCGAGGATGTACAGGTTTGAAGCCGGATATCATTGTACAGCTTTTGCATTCTTCTTTCGCTTCCTCCAATGTCAACTGGGTTTTGACATGTTCTTGACTGGAAACTGCTGTAACTGCAGAGTGGTTCATGAATCATGTTATCATCACTTCTCCTGTTATGTGGTTTGTTACTTGATTTCTCCATCATAGTATAGATGAGATGATCCATCGAAGACAATGATGAAAGAACCATCAAAGAAGACAAACGTTGGTGAAGAATCCTGTCTTGGAAATGGATCCTTGAGATCCACTAGGTTTCTAGTTAACATACTATGTTAGTTTTATTTTATATTAAGCAAAAACTACAAGAAGATACAGGTGGCGCTGGACTTGTTGAACTCACCCTCGCCGGCCGGCCCAGATCTGTCACAATCGAATCTACATGAGATTGTTGGCTTGATAGTTTTGGATTTTTCATCTGGGCCGCATTCATTTCGCAGCTTCTGCCTGTTTCAGTGTTTCCTTTCCCCTTCCACAAAGCTTTGCATTTATGGCCAATACTATGGTGCCGCGGTAAAAAGTGCGGCACCAGTAACGCACATTTTGATTGGACCACATGGATTGTGATGTGGCATGAGTTGGATTGAATAAATCCCACTCAAACCCGTTGGTCACAAGACCTTAACAAACCGAATCTAGCAAAACAGACGTCAAAAATAACCTCGTTTTCACAGTTCACCCAAACCCAAGTCGTCTTCCTTGATCTCTAGTTTTAGTAAAATATAGAAAATTAGAAATTAACGAACTAATGATAATGGTGATGATGATGATCTTGTTGGAGTACTAGGGTCTAGGCTTCAAGGGGGTTGTGACAAGAGATATTTGGGCTCATTTATAGGCGCCACAAGCCGAACTAAGAACACATCGGAAAACCAATTTATTCGGGCCCAAATCGATAATGGGCCGGACCAACGGTAGAGTAAGGCTTTATTATTGTCCTGGGTGCGGATACTATAACAACACAATAAGTGTTGTTATAGTAACATCAAGGGTAAATATGTCAAACCAACAAAAAAACAAAAAAATAAATAAAAAACACTAATTCTAAACACCACACGCGTTCTCTTATCCCTCTTCTCTCCCACCGATCTGCAACCCCACTGCCGCCAGTATTCATTCTCGCCTTTGCCGGAAACGGATTTATCGACGGCGAGATCGGTGGCGCTGCTCCTCCTCCCTTCCGGCCGGAAAATATCTGGTCATTTCTCTCGTTTCGCTTCCTATTCGCCTCAATTTCACCGGAGATTGGACATGTGAATCTCAATTACTTTCGATAACCTAACCGTCGTCTGCTGCGCGATTCGTCTTCTTTGCTTCTGTTCCAGATTATCCATGGCGGCGTACAACAACACCTCGGCTTCTGATCGGCAGCTACGGCGGCGAGGAGGGAAACCGAATGTTGTGTCTCTGCGTATGAGTTGTCGAAGTAGTAGTAGTCATCTTCTTTCCCGAGATGACCTTTTCACTGTTGTGGACATCGCTGGACGTGGTGTTCTTCGGGAAGCCGTCGGTGATCAGAGCCGTTCAGGGATGATGACGGGGCTCGTTTGTATCACTCCCGACGCAGGTTGGTTTGGAATTTCTGAGACCCGCTGGATTCCCCTCATCTGGGAGGAAAGAGTTTTTGTTGTGTCAATTACCTGAACAGAAGGGGTACTCATGATTTCGAATTGTTGTTGCCTCGAGAGTTTCGGATCAATGTAGCCATACAACTGGTCAACGAAAGTTGATTCCATGGATTTGAGATAAAGCCTATGCTCCTCATTGGTCCACTCCTTAGGCATAGATGATTCCACAGGCGGCTCCTGCAGAAAACCAAACATCACCCGTCACCATCCATGCAGTCGAGCAATGCTAAGGGAAAATCATGGTCAAGACATCATTCCCTATTGCCAAACATTCTCACAGGCTTCAACATTGTTGAACATCATACCAAACTAACAACCCAGATCACAATTCAGCGATAAAGTCGCTTCTTTACTTGGGGACACTCTTAAAAACAAATTAGCAACCCCATGAATCAAAATAATAGAAACCCCTCAGTAATCCCTCTCTCTCTGTGTTCTTTGATTATACAGATTGGTTCATTTGGCCAATCCTTAGGATTAACAATTCAAAACATCCAATCTCAAAAGGGTGAATCCCGTTATTTGGTATGAAGATCACAAGTATCTCATAAGCACACCAAAAACTTTCTAATATAAACCACAAATATGGTAAAACAAACCATAAAATGCATACCAGAAACCTTCAAATGTAAAGCACAAGTCTCGAAAAACATACCAGAAACACAAGAATGCAAACCACTAATATTTCTAAAACACACCAGAAACTTCATAAAACAAACCACAAACATGATAAAATAAGACACAAAAAGCATACTAAAAACCTCCTAATCCAAACCACAAATTCTCTAAAACAAACCAGAAATCGCACAAAGCAAACCACAAATATTTCGAAAAGCACACTAGAACCCCCTCAATGCAAGCCACAAACACGGTAAAGAAACCACAGAATGTTCGAAAGCATACCACAAATCTCTTAAAACAAACCAGAAACACCATAAACCAAACCACAAATATTTTGAAAGCACACTAGAAACCTCATAACGCAAACCACAAACACGTTAAAGCAAACAAAAAAACAAACAAACCAGAAACGTCCTAATGCAGACCAAAAATCTACTAAAACAAACGAGAAACTCCACAAAGCAAACCACAGAATTTTCAAAAACACACCAGAAATCTCATAATGCAAACCACAAACACGATAAAGCAAACCACAAAAACAAACCAGAAACGTCCTAATGCAGGCCAAAAATCTATTAAAACAAAACAGAAACCCTGCAAAGCAAACCACAAATTTTTTGAAAGCAAACCAGAAACTTCTCAATGCAAACCACAAACACGATAAAGCAAACCACAAAAGGCATACAAAAATATGAGAAACCAAACCATAAATCTCACAATGCAGACCATACATCTGGTGGTCGTTGTCCGTTGACCGGTCAACGAAGACCGTTGACCGAACTCCGGTGACCGTCAGTCAGCATATTCCGACGCCGATAGGCATATTCCGACCCCGATGACTAGATTCCGACGCCGGTAAGCATATTCCGACACCGGTAAGCATATTCCGGCAAGAAATAGCATATTCCGGCGACAAAAAGCATATTCCGGTGACCGGCGACCGGTGGCAGAATTCCGGCGACCAAATTTTTGGGCAGAAAATTAAAAAAAAAAACTTTTTTTTTATTTTTTTATTATTTAAACAGATTTTTCATAATGACAATTATACCCCTGCTTTGATTTTATACTAGGTCAACTCATCTAATAAAAAATCATCACAATCCTAACTTCCTATTGGTTGGAGACTAGTGTTGTTACAATAACAACACAAAGGGTGTTGTTATAACCGGTCCCTATTGTCCTTGCCAAGTTAGCAATTCTTCCAAGTTCCAAGTATCTGTCCATGATGCCTCCATGGCCATTGGCGACCAAGCAAATTTCTCAACCAAGGTTTTATAGCTCGAAATCAGCTTCCAGCTCAAGAAAACCACCGGGGAAGGGAAAGGGAAACCCCAGATGATGATCGCTGCTGCTGCATGTCTCCGTCGCGACCATCGTCCGGCCTGGCTTCCGCTCCCTCTCCACCGCCACAGCTCGCAACCTCGCCACCGCCGCTGTTGCAGCCGCGGCTTTGTCCTCGTATCGGTTGCTTGCAGCTGCCCAGCCTGATACGCGCTTTCTTCTTGGCTTGTCCTTACTGGAGCTTGAACACCTAGTTCTTGACCTCGGCCAGGTAATTCCAATTCGCAGCCCCCAAAAGTACTAACAGAACCGAGTGAAATTGATCTTGTTGCTAATGTTTCATCTATAATCTGTTAAATTTCCTGTTACCCTGCGTTTATTGATTGAAATGGAAGACAACAGACTGATTGAAACTCTTGAAACTGTGGGGCATTCGGTATCTGATTAGGGGATAAATAAACCAGATAGCGGATAAGAGCGGCTCCAAGCCTTTCCTTCAGAATTGATAGCTGATTTGTGTACCAAGTTGGCAAAAGCGAATAATTGTAGAGGAGTATTCCATCAATTTACAGTCTTTTGTTAGTCTTAAAGAATTATAATTGGTATCAAGTATCAACATTACCCACTGCCCACTAGTCTTCCTCATGCTTAATAGTGCGCCAAGCCAGCCACTGTTTTTCTTTTGCAAGTTGATGGAATTTGCAGAGTCTTTAATTAATTTTTCCAGCAACCAAACAAACAACTGCTCCAGCTATGGAAAAACAAAACTCACTAGGTATCCCAGCCGGCTGAGAAACTTACCTTCACTTTTCCTCATATTATAGTTTCCCGCGAAATTTCCCCAACTTAAATTATGATATATCATTGACCTCTTTAGTCTTAAACAGTCGAAGTATGTGACTGGGAAGGTCCATCGTTCATATGGGTGACATACAGAGAGCCTATCTTTATGAATGATGATTCCGTATCACCAACCCCATCCCCATCTCCATATATGAAAGAAAAGGGCTACCTTTCCATTTTTACCGCTCTCGCACTACATTCTACCTCGCTTGCTCTCTTCCCTCCCTCAGGGACTTCTCCTCTTTCGTCCTCCGCCCTGTGTCTGCAAAGCTGGGAAACTTTCCAGAGTTGGGTCTCTTCCTCTTCTTCCTTTCTTGCTGCTGAGAAAACAGTTGATATCGTCTTCTTTATTTTTCCCGGAAGGGAAGCTTGGTCGTGTTCTTTCATGGGTTCCTGCTTTAGTTCCTGAATAAAAGCTGAAAGCCCCTTCTCTAATGGTACCTTTCCCACTTCTTTCCATAGTTTTGCTGATCATAGCTTATTGTTAGGTCCTTTTTGTTCTGGGTTGTTTCCTGAAGCTCTAGGATGCCGATCTGTATTGTCAACTCAGCATTGTTGTGTTGAAGAAAACTCGAGGTCAGCTGTTATTGGGGGGTCGTCTCCCAAAGATGAAACCTAGTTCAGGCTAGTTGTCAGCGTTAGAGGCGACTATGCAGAGTCCAATTTCAGTTTTAATTTATGCTAAGTTCAAATATGCTGTGGGTTTTGGCAGGGGCGAGGAAAGAAGGTGAAATCTTCCAAGCCACAAACTTGAAGAGCTTTACCTTCAGCGATCTCAAGGCAGCCACTAGAAACTTTCGCCCTGATAGTTTGGATGAAGGCGGGTTTGGCTATGTCTTCAAAGGATGGGTGGACGAGAATTCACTCACTGCTGCAAGTCCTGGAACTGGGATTATTATTACCGTCAAGAGGCTTAGCCAAGAGAGCTGTCAGGGCGACCAGGAATGGCTGGTAATATATCTACAAACTTTTGCCGCTCTTAATTTCTTGGTATTTAGAAATGTGAAAGAGGAAATGAAACCAGATTGTGTGTAATGTGTTTTTGTTAATGGTGGCATGGTGATAGACGGAAATCAACCACCTAGGGCAGCTGTACCATCCAAACCTAGTGAAATTGATTGCTTATTGCATCGAGGGTGAACGGCGGTTTTTGGTCCATGAGTTCATGCCTAAGGGCAGCTTGGGAAATCATCTCTTCAGAAGTGAGTTATTACAAATCTTTTCCTTGTGCTAATTATCATATGAGCACGGCAAAATCTCGATAACTCGAGTCATTATGAAAGCCATCAGATTGGATATTGTATCAGTTTCTTAGCAGGAACAATGGTGTCTGAAGCATTATTGTTGTCATCACAGGGGATTCTGATTTCCAACCTTTGTCTTTGAACCTGCGTATGAAAATTGCACTAGATGCTGCGAAAGGTCTAGCATTCCTTCACAGCGACAACGCCAAAGTGATATACAGGGACTTCAATACTTCCAATATCCTTCTCGATTCGGTAACGTGAAAAATGATAACATGTTAATGACTTTTTCACTGTATTCATAACTAGCACTCACTCTGCCTTGCAACTCTCTAACAACATGCATTCTCATGAAACTGTGTAATGGAAACAGAACTACAATGCTAAGCTATCTGATTTTGGGTTAGCCAAGTATGACCCAATAGAGAATTTGCACCCCTACGACACAAGAATCAGCTCCGCATTTGATTATGGAGCTCCTGAGTACAAGATGGCAGGTAACCATACATGTTGTGTACATTGATATGAAAGAAACCATATCCCCCAAAATTATGCTTCCATTTCTCCTTTGTCTTGCTCACACTGAGTTTTATTTTCTTCTTTCTGTCCTATTTTGAAGAGCGTCTGACATCAAATAGCGATGTGTATACATTTGGGGTAGTCTTGCTAGAGATAATTTCGGGCAGGAGGGCCAGTGACCAGCAGGGGCCGTCGAGGGAGATGTTACTGGTGGAATGGGCAAGGCCTTACTTGAGGAGCAAGCAAAAGATCTCCCGAGTGATGGATCCAGAGATTGAAGGGCAGTATAGTGTCAGCTGCGCACTGAAAGTGGCGGCACTAGCACTGATATGCCTGTCAGCAGACCCCAAGTGTAGACCAACCATGGAAGAAGTTGCGAGAAGTTTGGAGCAGATTTATAACGGGTGCAGTAGCAGTAGTAGTAATGAGGGTGAATTATCAGGAGGATCAAGATCGAAAGCAGCACGAGTCAACAATGGTGGTAAACCGCGAAGGAAGAGGATGAATGGAGTTCATGTTGTGGGTAATTGAAGGGATCCCTCTTCCCCCAAACTATCTGCTTCTTCTTTATGTCGATAGATGCATGCCAACGGCGGTTGGTTGTGTTGTGTGTTCGACTTTGATCCGAGGGTGAATTGCCAAAAGTTTGTGGTGTTGAATCATGATTTGTTATAATAGTAGAGCAGTTCTTTTACCTTTTTCTCCCCAATGTCAATTCGGTTTGCATGTTCTTGACACCAGTTGATCCCAATAACTTGAGTTGTTAGGATAGGTTCAATCGTGGATCATATACTATTCACTAATATATTCTTTCAAACGAAAGTCAGTCACCTTATAACGGCACTCGAGTTGTTGGGATAGGTTCTGAACACGAGAATACATGTGCTTCACAAATGACACAAATGAGGTCATCGGAATTTGAACACAAGACTTAGTTACATAAAGCTCTGATACAATGTCAAGAACCAGTTTATCTCAATAATTCGAATTGTTGGGATAAGTTCAATCGTGTATCATATAGACATATACCATCACCAAAACCAAACCAATCTAAGGGGTCGTTTGCTTCATGGATTTAAAAATGAGGGTTTTGTAATTTAAAAACCCAAGGATTTATCAAGGATTTGAGGCATCATGGATTTGTAACAATCCTTTGTTTGTTGGGATGTTTTTATCATGGATTTAAAGGTGTGGGATTTACTACTTGAATTCAAAAATTACATTACTGCCCTTTTCTATACGTTTGACATGTTTATGATATGTACACAAAACTAGGACAAAACTTCAAAAATACCTTACTATCATTTTCTATATGTTTGACATGTTTATGATATGTACACAAAACAACGACAATACATACTAATAAGCATAATGTTGCCACATGGACAATAATAATAAACGAGAAAATTCCGTTTTAACTTTTAACGTAACATAATAAATTACCAATTCTTTGTCCTCCTTTTCAAAAGTGACATATAACAACATATATTAGAATTGGGAGAACAAAGAATTATACGTTCCATGAAAAGGTCAAAGAAAACTAGAACACAAGAAATGATATAAAAAATCTAACTCATGTTTGCACATTAATTGAACGTTTATATTATTCATTTATTGTTAATTATAATGTATAATAGTTAAATTTGAGGGCAACCTTGGAATATTAAAAGTGCATGAGGGTATATGGGTAAAATCTCATCAAGGATTTATGCCATATTCCAAATCCCACATCAACATGTGGGATTTATAAGTCCGTGGGGTCCACGGATTTGGACCATTAAAATCCGTGGGCCCCACGGATTTGGTCTCCAAAAAAGGTGCAAGCAAACAACGGATTGTACCTAGATCCTTGATAGTTGGTTTTTTGGTACCAAATCCATGTACCAAATCCTTGAAGCAAACGACCCCTAAAGTGTTTGTATGATAGGCGTGGAAAACGAAAAACCTTGCAATGGATGATCAAGGGCCCAAAACAAGAATGGGCCGGATCAAATGTTGAGTAAGGGTATTATCGTCCTTCCACAACTTTTCGGCTGAGGTTTTTCTTCCAACTTCCAAGTGCCATGGCTAGCAAGCAATTTTTTTTGTTCAAGGTTTTAGAGCTTCAATTAAGCTCCCAGTTCAAGAAAACGAACGGAGAAGGAAACGGAAAGGTGGAGGCAAAATGATGATCGCTGCTGCTTCTTCAACGCTGCTCCAGCATGTTAGCTCCGTCTCAGTCGCGACCATCGTCCGGCCAGGCTTCCGTTCCCTCTCAGCTGCCTCAGCTCGCAACCTATCCACAGCCGCCGCGGCAGCTGCTACGTCGTCGCCTCGTTCACTTTCAGCTGCACAGTCCGATACGCGCGTCCTCCTTGGCTTGTCCGAACCGGAACTTCAACAGTTAGCTGTTGACCTCGGCCAGGTAATTCCTATCCGCAACCCCCAAAAAGCACTCACAGTAGCGGGTGAAATTGCTCTGAAGTTTGACGCCTTTCTTTTTTCTTCCTAGTTTTGCTCCTAATGTTTACTGATTATTCTCTGCTTGGGAATTGAATACTTAGGAAGGCTACAGAGGGAAGCAGCTTCATCACTTGATATACAAAAGAAAAGTGAAGGAAGTAGATGATTTTAGCCAGTGTAAGTTCTTTCTTTGTTTCAGTTGAACCTAAAACTGTTAGGGATGATTGGTGTTAATGATATGTTTCCTGAAATTTGGAATTTTATCTGAAGTGCCCAAGGCATTTAGAAATGTTCTTCAAGAAGCTGGGTGGAAAGTTGGACGGTCTCCAATCTTTCGAACTGTTACGGCTGCTGATGGTACTATTAAGGTGAGCTCGTCTGAACCTAACTTGGATTGGGGCTAATTATGTTGCTAATCTGTTGATCCTCAACAGGGTGGATTGCTTAAATAAGAAGAAGGGACTTTCATGTGTCATTAGTAATATTTTCATCCACTTATTTGCGATTACTTTCCTGTTACTCTGTAGTTATTGATCAAACTCGAAGACAACAGGCTGATTGAAACTGTTGGCATCCCTGTGAACGATGATAAAGGTTTAACTCGCCTAACTGCATGCGTCTCATCACAGGTGATTTACCAACCAAATGGTCTGATGCGACACTGCTTTGCACTTCCTTTCTCTTCTAGTTTTCTAGTCTTCCAACTTGGTGTTTCTCGGTATCTGCTAAAACTAACTTCCTGTCACTCTTTTGTGGGCATTCAGGTAGGTTGTCCGCTCCGTTGCTCATTTTGTGCCACTGGTAAAGGAGGGTTTTCAAGGAATCTTCAGGCACATGAGATTGTTGAACAGGTGTGTGTTCTGTTTTGCTTTAGCAGTGAATTCTTTATATTTAGATAAGCATATAGCCGGAGATTTTTCTGCCGCAAAAGAATTGACTTGGTTCGACTAGAAAGCAATATTTATCCCAAGAGGATTTTATAATCGCAGGTATTGGCTATTGAAGAGATCTTCAAGCACAGAGTGACAAATGTAGTATTCATGGGAATGGGTGAACCAATGTTGAATCTGAAGGCAGTACTTGGAGCACACCGGTGCTTAAATAAGGTGCACGCTCAACAGTTTCAATCAGCCTGTTGTAACCTTGACAGGAATTGTTGTCTGCAAATGCATTATAGTTTAGCCGAGAGAAGATTTTTCTTGTGCTCATAGTTTACTATGCTTATTTGGGTTCTCAGATTCGTTGTTTTCCTGTTTACTCAATTGCTTCTAAATTATGTTACAGAAACGGAACTATTCACAAAGTAAACCATTATGGTTGTTTTACATGTCATCTAACATGTACTGGATCATTATTGCTTCTTCAGGATGTTGAAATTGGGCAAAGAATGATAACAATTTCCACAGTTGGGGTTCCAAATACAATAAAGAAGCTGGCCTCCCATAAGCTTCAATCAACCTTGGCCTTCAGGTATACCAACTGTCATTCTTAACGGGATACTACTATCCAAATAACCCATTGATGCAGATTTCCACTACCTCTTACATGGTCTAGTTCCACAAAAGTTAGTTCGTCAGCAGTTTGTTTAGTCTGCATGAGGTTGATATATTTTTCCTTTCCTCTTGCCCCTCAGCTTACACGCTCCAAATCAGAAACTCAGAGAGACAATAGTGCCAAGTGCTAAATCATATCCTCTGGATGCAATAATGCAAGACTGTAAGGACTACTTTCTCCAAACCAGTAGGCGGGTATCCTTCGAATACGCACTTTTAGGTATTGACTGCCCTAACCGGAAACTCTTTCTCCTTCCTTTCTTCATACATACAATTTTCTTAAGGTCATGTTTTTTTTTTTTTTTTTGGCAGCTGGAGTGAATGATAAGACAGAGCATGCCGTAGAACTAGCTGAGTTATTGCAGAATTGGGGACGCAATTATCATGTCAACCTCATACCATTCAATCCAATTGAAGGCTCTGATTATCAACGTCCAACTAAAAAGGGGGTAGGCCTCATCTATGGCGTTCAATCTTTACTTACTTTTAGGGTTTGTCAAATGTATAAATTCCCCATTTTCTCCTTTGCAGGTGCTAAATTTTGCTTCCACACTAGAGGCGCGTAAAGTAACTGTGAGCATTCGTCAACCAAGGGGGATGGATGCGAGTGCAGCTTGTGGTCAGCTAAGAAATCAGTTCCAGAAAAGTCCTTTGCTCACTGATTCAGAAATCTCGCCACCACCTGAGACCGAGCTTGCAGTCGCATGCTGATGCCAAAGTTGATGAAATTGGGCGGTTTTGGTTTTTAGATTTTGCCTCCTGCTACCACCATTGGTCTGCTGAAGTTTGTCTACGTTGCGTGGTTATACCATATCTTTCATGCAGACCGAAGATTATGAAGAGCGTAAAGGCCAGTTTCTCCAGCAGCGGGCTGCCCAGGCATTCACACCTGATATATATAATCCATAATTTTCAAATTAGAGGTTGCTCGGCAAGCTTGTAACGCAGACTACATGAATTTTAAGGACTAAGGTCTGGAGGAATTGTAAGAATCATGTGATGTTAGAAATATAATTTTGTTTGCTGGAATTGTGATATTCTCATATCAGAAATGAGAGTACCTAGAGCAGAGGTGAAACTATTTGGCTGTTTGTAAAAGTGTATCGTATCAATGGTTCGTCCGAAAAAATTGCCTATCGAATAAGCGGTATAAAACTGTTGAATCATGATTAATCCATAATTTCATCACAAAATACTGCCAGGGATTCTTTTGGTTATAGCCTCGGATAAGGTTACTTAAATTTCTATTTTGCTTGCCAAATTGTCGGAAAATAAAGGTGATCGGACTCCACATAAACTTTGTCATATGATCGGCTAGTCGGTAGTCCCTAGTCGGCTACTACCGAATGGGCCAACTTAATTGGACCCATCGGACGATCGAAGCCCAAAGTCTAGCCGCAAAGTTTGCATAATCGCGTCAACGATAGAAACGAGACGGTCCAGCCCAATATCAGATCCAAATCCAATTTCTAGGGTTTATAACAACCGTTTCAATTACTTCCTCCGACCACCATTTAGACAGCAACAGTTCAATTTCGCTGCTCTCGAAGTCAGTCGGGAGGGAGATCAAAATCAAAGTTTGAGGAAGGAAGACGAAGGAGAACGCGTAGTACTTCGGTCGGCGTGTCTCGTGCGCCAGGAATCTTTGCTGCTTGCATTACAAGTCTACAGGTATATCTGAATTTAAGAGGGCGTCGCTGTAATCAGCTTCTTGACCTAAAAAGAATCAAAGCCCTAGCCCGTTGTCTCGCAGCTGAAATAGAACTCTCGCATGAGCTATTGTTGCTCTGAATACCAGTTCGTTGCTATCTTTTACTTCCTACCAGTGTGTCCCCGTTGAATTTTGCTTCTTCAATGTAGGGAATTTTGAATTGAATGCGGCAAAAGTTATTATGAGGAGGATCTATATGGTAGATTAATATGAAGCTTTGTAATTTAATGGCTAGGTGGTGTTATGAGGAGGTACAGCCCGCCGTACTATAGCCCTCCGAGGAGAGGATATGGAGGTCGACCAAGGAGTCCACCTAGGAGAGGTTATGGAGGTGGTGGTGGAGGAGGAGGAGGTGGTGGCGGCGGTGGTGGAGGTTATGGTAGGCGAAAGGACAACCAAGGCAGCCTCTTGGTCCGTAATATTCCTCTTGATTGCGGGTGAGTTTTACGTTGGACGTGGAGCTAGTGATTGTTTTCGGCCCTTGTTTGAGAGTCATTTTGCTCATTTGTTGATACTTGGCAGCCAAGAAGAACTTAAGGGTCCATTTCAGCGGTTCGGGGCTCTAAGGGATGTGTACATTCCAAAGGACTTTTACACAGGGTGAGCTTTTGTTGAGCTTTTGCTGGTATTTTGTTTGCTTGCTACACCTTCCTCTTTGGCAATTTTTTTCGTTTCTCTTTGTAATACACCAAGTATGGATCTCTTTAGAAGTTTAAGTTTTGCTAATCTTAGAATTCTTGACATTGCCTAAATACGTGCAAGTATAGTACAGTTAAGATCATGCCAGCTACATCTTGGTGTATGGTACTGTGCCCTGTATTTTAATTGTGTGTGAATGCTGTTGAGTGGTGACCATTGTTAGACTACTTTAGGCAGTTTCCTGCATCTCTTATGCTTGTACTGCTCATGAAATTTTATATGCAATGGTCTCATGTTTTTCATTTTCATGGTGAACTGGATTTTAAATGGTTTATCAGGGGGGTTGTTGGTTTGAAGTAAAATCAAGACCAAGCCCCACAACTGATGAAGGCCTTCTGTAAAACATTCCCTAACATATTGCTCTCAACTCAAGATAATGTCGAAATGAAGAATGTTCCTTTATGAAGAGAAATTATGAAATTATCCAACAGTAGAGGTTTGATGATGAAAGAGGACTCATTCTTGACCGTCTGAAGACGACTTGAGGAGACTTAGTTTGGGGAAACATTGGTCGAAGTTGGTCTTGTATTTACCAGCATTTGAAGAAATTACCAGTGACTTGCATCTTTTCAAGTTGGCTTTGATACTTTTGACTTTTAAGGAAGATGTCAGCCACTAGCCTGAGTTTTTGTAAGTCCAGTGTAATCATACTTGTAAGTGCACTGGAGGCAGAAGAAAGGTATACTAACCACTAAATGCTTGAGTTACGGATGAATTTAGGGATCTCTTTTCAGCAAGTTCACTTATCATCATTAAATAATTCTTGCTTGGTTATACTCAAAACACTGTAGTCTTACGATCCTATTTTGCTTCTCTTTTTAACAGGGAACCTCGGGGCTTTGCATTTGTCCAATTTGTGGATTCGTATGATGCCCTGGAAGCTCAGCGTCGAATGAATGGGCAAATATTTGCTGGCAGGGAGATATCTGTGGTGGTTGCTGCAGAGTCCAGGAAAAGGCCTGAGGATATGCGCCATAGAACTCGGACTAGGTAACCGTGATCTCCTTGCTGCATATTACTTTCTCATGAGTAGTTTTCTAAATGATTCATCTAATGTTTAAAACATCTTGCAGGGGAGGAGGTCGC
Organism: Linum trigynum; assembly: GCA_964030455.1. NCBI lineage: Eukaryota > Viridiplantae > Streptophyta > Magnoliopsida > Malpighiales > Linaceae > Linum > Linum trigynum. The sequence goes on from OZ034816.1 coordinate 6,403,708, forward strand.
GGGGAGAGATCATCTTATTATGGTACATGCTGGCACCTTTAGTTGTACTCTCCAAAAGTTGGGATTTGGAAATTCGTTAACAGGAAACTTGTCTTCTTACAGCCTTCTGTTAATGTCAAATTATTGTTGCCATAATTTCAGGGCGCTCTCGGTCTCGTTCGCTGTCTCGCTCTCCTCACCATCACGGATCAAGGTCTAGATACCGTTCAAGGTTAGCATCTCTCATATTGACATATTGCTCTACTCGTGAAAAGATTGCCTGAGATTTAAACATGTTTCTGGACCTTGCGTTTAGGTCCTACTCTCCTCCTGCTCCAAGACACCGTCGAGACTACTCGCCGGCCTCACCAGGTAGGAGGCACCCTAACCCTCCAGTTCGATCTCCATCGAGATCTCCATCTCCCAGAGGTCCTGCTCCGCCTGAACGAGACATTGGTCGCGGCAGGCTATCATATTCCCCTCAGGGTTATGGCAACCCTGACAATCTAGACAATAAAGGGAATGGCTACGCTGAGTAAGTGACCTTTTGTTTTATTTCTCTACAGCCCCCAACATGGTTCTCTTTCTGCTCTTCGGATAATCTCTAAAGGCCAAATTTTGGTGCAGGAAACATGACCATGTCCTGGAGGACGAAAGAGCATGGAGAAGGCCACCTTCACCTGGCCGAAGGCCTGCCGTCGCCATGTCGAGATCCCCACCAGGTTCTAGATCAAGGTCTCCCATCCCGTCCCCGGGCCGCCGCCATGGCAGATGATTGATGATCTAGCACTTTCCACCATCATCTGAAAAGCACTCTTGCTACCTGCATTGTATGATAAACGAATCAAGTAGAGAAACGGCGTTTGGATGGTCCTTGTTGTTTGACATGGTTTGTCGTCTGCGCACAGATGAAACTCTCTTTCTCTGTCAATGCAATATCGGAGTAAGAATGTTTCCATCTTCATGGTGAATAGATTTATGGCTTTTCTTTATCCAGATGCCAAAATTGCCACGCCGTTGGAACTACGCTACCCAGCGACGTGTTATTTTCATTTTGTTTCTTTGCCCTACATGAGAATGTTTACATCTGGGTTAGGAAATGCTAGGGCGACAGGTGGTCGTTCATTCCTGCGACGGCAGATGCGTTTGACAAGCGTTATTTCCAGTCTCTTCGTTATCTCTTTTCCAAGGTAAGTTCTGTCGGCATCCGTCTGAACGAAGCAGTGACGTGTGCACCTGTCGTCGGAGTCTGAAGTGGCCGGCGCCGGCAGGGGGACGGAAACAGGGGGGAACAGACAAACGGCTGACTTGCCCAGCAAGTAACTTGGTAATCTTGTGAGGTCCATTAATATAAATCATAATAATAAACAATAAATATTAGCGCCACCGTGACGTGATTCTGCAAGGAAGGTCGTTGTTTTCAAGGGTGGAAATTTGTCAGTCTCCTGGCGAGATGGGGACGTGGGCAATTTGCTTAGTGTCCTGTCGATCCTTAATTATTGTCCGTTCGATGGTATCGGAGGTGGTCAGATGTGGCACGTTTCCTTTTTATTCATTCCAAAAGCTTTTTGTTTTTATTTTTTTTATCCAAATAAAAAATAAAGTAAAGCATTTTTAGGGGTTCTCAAGTTGTGGGGACTATTCCTGTTTCGCTGTTTCGGCGACCGCCTTAATTAAATAAAATACGACTTTATTTTTGCCTTCTCCCGTCCCGTGTAACATCACTCAGCAGCCAAGACAGGAAAAATAATAAAATAGTAAAAATGAAGTTTTTGATTTAATTTTCTTTCTTGCATCAAAATTTGGTTTCTGGAAACTATACACTACAGCTACTGCGTCTATCCTGTTTCGCTCCTTTTCTTACTCTGCCTCTTCCCCTGCCTGCCATATCCTTTCTCTTCTTCTTTCCCATTACCATTATTATTGCTGCCATTTCGTTGCGGCCGCCTTCTTCCTGCTTAAGGTTCTCTTTCTCCGTCCTTTTCATTTTGATTCCTTTTCTGTATTTGCTGAACTGATTATACCCCTTTTCAGCTGCTGCTGCTTGGTTTCTTTCCTCTGCAATTTTCTCATTTGGGTTGTTTCCATTATCCTTTGATTCTCTCTCAGGGCTTCTAGATTGGGGGTCAACCCTCCATAGTTTCTGGTCAGAGTAATCCAAGATAATCCCACCTTTTTGCTCATGGTTTGTATTACTTCCCATTTCATTGCTGATCTTGGTTTCTGTTTTGTTTCAGTCTGGTAGGGTTCGTGTTGGTTTCTCTGATTTTTGTGTTTGTGTTTGTGGATGTAGTGTGGTGTTTGATATTTGATTGCGGTGTTTTTGGATACAGGTGAGCCCAATCGACCACCAAATGACGGGCGGCGGTCCCAGGGACCTAGGACCGGCGTGGTTGAAACCAATGCTGAGAGCCAGCTACTTCCACCCCTGCCCTTTCCATGGCGATTCCAACAAGAGCGAATGCAACATGTTCTGTTTGGACTGCTCTGGCACTGCTCTCTGCTCTTATTGCTTGATCAACCACAGAGACCACCGTGTGGTTCAGGTAATGATGATGGTAGTGTGATTTAAGCCTTAATTGATGAGCTGGGATTCGATTGATTGTAGAGCTAATGGGTGTGGTTTCTTTTTCCCTTCTATTTGCCCTGCAGATTCGACGATCTTCGTACCACAACGTGGTTAGAGTAAACGAGATACAGAAGTACATAGACATTGCCTGCGTCCAGACTTACATCATCAACAGTGCCAAGATTGTGTTCTTGAACGAGAGGCCTCAGCCTAGGCCAGGGAAAGGGGTTACCAACACTTGCGAGATATGTTGCAGGAGCCTCCTCGATTCCTTCCGGTTCTGTTCCCTCGGATGCAAAGTTGGTTCCCTCACCCTCTATTCCTTCTGCATTCTTTCAATTCATCAACAGTTTGTTTTCATTTTTCATGCTAAACAATGAATGTGGTGGTATCTGTCTTGCTCTATCAGCTGGGAGGCATGAAGCGAGGAGATCGAACCCTCACATTCTCAATCCGGGAGAAGTACAACAACAACAACAGAGATCATCACTTCCTGGGAGAGTTCGACTCCGAGGATGACGATGATGAATCGTCCACTCCCAAGAAGATCAGGAGAACCAATTTTTTCAATCGCTTGATGGACAGGCTATCCATCCACTCCATCAACAGCGGAGCCGGGGATGGAAGGGACAGCTCGGGGGATGAAGCTGCGACCAACATTTCCCCATCAACTCCTCCCATATACAATCATCGAAACGCCAGGAGGAGGAAGGGTGTACCTCATCGCGCCCCATTCTGAAGCCAAGAAAACCACTGGGATGGTTTTCTATGTAGCAGTATACTAATAGTAGTAGTGTGTAGCTAGTGAAGCAGTAAAACCTTTACACTGATACATATATATTCATACAAACGGTAGGAGTTGGTATAGTTTGTTGTCTGGTGTGGGTGTATATATTCAGCTAGCAAGGAGGAGGAGAATATAAAGGGTAGTAGCTAATCTATGATGCTCTGATAATTAAGAGCTGGTGGTCAGTTTAGTTATAGAATGCTGTCTCTTTTCCCTTTGTGATATACATTACTAGGGTATTGTAGGAATGTAGCAACCCAGTGTACTGAAAACTGTATATATGTATAATATGCATGTATAGGTATGTTTGGTTGATGTGTGTACTTCATACCAATACAGGAAACGGCTCTTGGCCTTGAGCAAGCTTCTTACATGGCCTGTAAATTCATATGAATGTGAATTGTCTTATTGGGTTTACAATGTGATGTGTTATGGGGGCATTGATGATGTTCATTATGGGTTAAGGACATGGAATTAGGAGGTTTTGTGCTAGTAAGAGTTGCTTTTGTTGATTCTGTACTAGTTTTGGGCTCATCCGTGGAAACAAAGTGTCCCCAGAAGTTTGGGGGGTTTTGGTTGGGGGGAAACGACAAAACCGGCAATTTTAATGTAAGCAGTGGCAGTGACAATGAATGCTGCTGCTGCTAAACACTGCATACTCCTTATCCAGACGAGTTCTTGTTGTCCTCGATCCGGGTTGCCTTTGTTTTTGTTGCCCAACTGTTTTCTTTCGAGTAAATTACTTGGGGACGTGGCATTGCGTAACGCAATTTGGGAATTCTGATAGGGTGGGGCCTGGTCTCCTTCTAAGTCCGGCTATCTCATATTGACTAAAATATCTCAAAGTAACTCAAAGGTTTGTTTTTTAATTTTTATTTTATCCAAGGTAAGTCCACAGGTCATGATCGTCTACAGTCAGATTCCCGATAAAAGAGTCTGTTTCAGCTACGAGGTGGGCAGCTTTGTTGAAACTTCAATTAGCAAAGTAGAACGAGAAAATCGGATACAAAAATTATATCAAAATTATCTGAGAATGATTCAATATTCATGCCCAAAACAGGTGAAACAAATCGAATACAACAAATCATATTGAAATTGGCATCATCTCTAAGCAAGAAGATGTTATTAATTGTTATTGGTGCATGGTATATTGACTCTTGGTAGTTGGTAGGGTTGAAGAGGAAGAAGAGGTGGGAGTGGTGCAGTCTCTACCTGACTGAGGTTTCTGCTTTAGGTAACACCTCCCACCCGGGCCCCGGCCCTTCATCTTCGATCGTCGACGTTGTATTATTGGTTTTTATTCAACCTAGATTCCTTTTCATGATGGATAAGGAGGATTGTGAAACAATAAAACAACCCCTACTCTACAGACTTAACACATTGGAATGCTCCAATAATAATAATAATAATAATATAAAAAAAAAAAGAGTCCAGAAAACGACATGCATATGCTCTATCAGTCCAAATAAAACGTACTCCCCTTCTCCTTGTGTATCATAATCATATCCTAAATTAACCTTTTCCCTCACCTTGCTTTCCCCCGCCTCGATCCTGTTTCTTTTCTCTTCCCATTTACAAATCTCAAATAAGCAAGTGATAGTAATTAAGAACAGCAGCCAGTGTAACAATGAACGCTTCAGGGGTTATTGGTATGATGACATGAATTTGTAATTTTAGTATCCATCATTATTATAACTATATCCTTTTTTTATTATTCTAAATTAGACTCATTGTATTGGATATTCAAAAGAAAATGGATACCTGATTCTAAAAGTGTGGATTGCGTTAAAGATAGTTAATTAGATGGTCGATCTTACATTTTTGTACGTAGAGTCATCTTTGACAGTAGACTCATTTGGGGCGGATCCAAACTCAACCACTAGAAGTACGTATGGAACTAATCCACATCAACAAGTTGCGTACGTGTGGGTCTAACTATAAGTGTGGATGTGAGTAGATGATCCATTACCAATAAAGTAATTGACGGGTAGAGCAGTTTTAAAAATCAGTTACCAACGTTGATGGGCCTTTGAACCCAAGGCCCACCACACCACAAGGCAAGCCTATGGCACCCCACGTCCCACAAACTTGGGCCCTACCATGCAACGATCGGGGCCCATCAAGAAAAGACATCCCACTTAGCTTTTCCATTGCGAGTCAAAAAGTTTTATCTAATTTTGACCCAGTTGAGAGGATGAAGAGAGAAAGATAAAGAATTAGAGGTTAATTTGTGATTATAGGGCGAATTGCACCTAGCCGTATACTGGGCTATAACGGTCACAAACTTCAAAGTTAGTGGTTATAAAAGTGTACTTTGTCTAAAAATATTTTTAAAATAAATTATAAAGCGACATTTACTGATAAGTGAGGCTGAGTTGTCGCTGATGTGTACATCTATTTGATAACCTAGTCAGTATGTTGTTAACCTAACTGACAAAATATCTAACTTTGTTAAAGTTTGTAACGGAAATTGGTTGATTTGTTAAACAACCATCAAAATTGTGACTATTTCATATTTTGAAAATTGTGGCTATAATTGTCACAAACATGACAGTTGTGGTTGTGGAAGTGTATTTTACCTGTGAAAAACTATAAGGACATAACGGTGTATTTAATGGAAAGAGTACACTCCAAAAAGTGTTTGCTTGTTGGATTTTAAAAAGGCAGTTTTGAGTTTTTGAAAATTTTGGATTTATGATGAATTTGTTGCATTATGGATTTGAAAGAATTTATTATTTGTTTAGTTGATTGTTTAGTTGATTGTTTTATTATGAATGTCTCAACTTTTTGCTTTCCATAACCAAATCCCAAATTAAAATGTGATATTTACAAATTCGTGAGGTTCACAGATTTGCATCTAAAAAAAGTCTAAATTTGTTAGTCCCATGTATATGTATACCTCAACAAATAATAGATTTATATCAAATTCATAATACTTGAGATTTAAATACCATATCCATCACTCAAATCTCACAATCAACACATATCTTAGATTTCAAAAATTGAAAAAGAGGTGGTAAGGAAATAATTATTTTTTTTTATAAGGTTGACATTGATTCAGAAGAAATACAAGATTAAAAAAGAAACAGAAACAGACAGAAAGAAAAAAATAGAAAGGACAGTTCTGCTCTTCAAGACCTGAAGCCATTCCTCGGCAGCCTTTGTATCAACCTTCCCCGCGATCGCCAACCACTGCGCAATGAGACTACCGATCCTGAAAGCGATTCCAAATTCAGTGTTGGCCACCCCATCAAAAATCCTGCGATTTCTTTCCTTCCACAGACTCCAACACAAAGCATGGAGGAGAGTCGAGGTGCACCACTCTTTGGAATTGGCGGGCTTTCTACGAGGCCAGTTGTTGATGACTTGAGTTATGCTTCCCGAACCTCTGGTGGAATGAACGAAAGCTCCTTTAATCTCTTCCTCTTATTATTTTGTCTTCTACAGTGATAATATCACATTGTTGAACAATGTTTCGGATTTTGGTTACACTTTTACTGTTAGCAATCAGTGTAACAGGCCAAAAAATCAATCCCAGCGGTTCCCGATCCAATACATCATGGTTCACCTGCACCTACAAAGCCTCCACATGTGTCAAATTGGGAGCTCATTATGAGTAAGTTGTTTAATATTATAGAATATTAAAATGTTATTAAGCTTAGTGTTGTTGTTTTTATGGCTACAAAGCTTTATTGAAAAGATATTAAAATATTGAATTGGGAATAGGATTATGCATTCTTTTTTTTTTTTTTGTGTTTTGATCAAGTAATTAAACATTTCTCAAAAATAAATTAGGTTTTTTATCCACATCATAGCATATAAATGATAGAGTTACATAAATAAATGCAGGAGGTCTAGATATTGCCTTCGAACCTTTTATGTTCGTTAATAGACTGGTTCCCTCTGGTCCGAATCCACTACATAATAAAAAACATCCTAGATCATCACCTGCACCAGCACCACCAGCTTCAAAGCCTTCGCACATGTCAAATTGGGAGCATATGACAAGTAAGTTGTTTAATCTTTTATATGATACTAGCCTATTACCCGGCCCGTTGGCCGGATTACTGTATGTTACTCACTTGTGGAATAGGAGAGAAAGCAAGTGAGAGTGAAGGGATTGGGATTCCACTTGATTAGGACCGACCCACTAATCCGATTCTTCCCGACCCGCCCCAACCTAAAGGGTCAGAAAGAGTCAATAAGAAAATACGAACGGAGAGGATTAGTCATATTCATATATCTTGACTCTTCAGAAGTGGGTCAAACAGGATCAAGGTTGGGTGAGGGAAATTTTTAGCGCTAAGCAGAGTTCTGGGTTGAATAGCTTTACTTAGGCCTAGAAATTGGTGTTGATGCAAACTGCAGTTTTTATTATACCATCATCAATCATCATTGAATTAGTCCTGGGCATCCCTCCCCGTTGTCGGTATGAATTCTAATGATGGCTCCGTTCCTTGCACCAGCCTTATCAGCGAGTTGTCATCTCGAGCATGATTTGCCTATGTACAAATTATACAATTAGAGTATGAAATTGAATTCAAAGAAAAGGAAAAGAGATTTCTATCACATGCCAATAAATACACACATAATAGTTGAAGCTAAGTGAAAGTCATTACTCGCACATCAATTCTCAAAAATTACAGACTAAACAATGGCTAGAATGGCACTGAAACTACCAAGAACCATGGACGAAACAACTTGTCAAATTAAATAATCCTTATACTGAAACTACCTTCTAACTTGAAATAAGACATGATCACAGTTCATAGCTCTCTTCTCACTAGGAATTGGTTGCAGCTCGTCTTATCACTGCCTCTCAAGCTCAATTCAAACAGAATAGAGACCGTTATGTAAGATAACCATATCCTTACTGATCATAATTCCTTTCTTCACTCCATTTTTGTCAGAGAAAAGAGTTACCCCCCTCTCCTGCATTTCCCTTTCCCCCTCTCTTCTCCCTCTTCTTCACAAACCGATCCCTAAACCAGCAACAACAACACAAAAATAGCCTTCGCCTCTGCCATCTCCATCTACTGAACGCGTTGGTGGCAAGACAGGACTGCAGAAGCAAAATTTTCTAAAATCAAACTAAATTTTTTGAAGGAGACTCAACCACGAAAAAATAGTAAAGCAACAATGCTAATAGTTCAGATGGTTGGTTTTGATGTTATACATTGCTTTTGTTCTGGTCTCCAGTATATCAACTGCAATAGAGATGTTTCCTCCAATCATCTTTAGTGCACGATTTAGAAGCAAGTCCTACTGTTTGTGTCAAACGGAAACATTCATGGGTTCTTAACTCCCCTGTTAGTGTAAAAGCAGCAGCAACAAAGAAGTTTGACAACACAGCAAGCACCCAGGCAAAATGATACAATGCAGTAGGTTATATGTGTCTCGAAGGTTTTGAGTTACTAAAGTTCATGTTAAAAATAAACATGAATTAAAATGGATAATTCTATTAAGCAAACATCCCCTCCAATCATACAAAGATCAGATATCCAATTCACAAACAATTAAGCCATAAAAAATCATCACACATCCACCACCTTTGATTGCCTAAATTTGGTTTTTCGCAAAAGTTATGGACTCTTAAGGGAAACGTTCATGGGTAGTCTGTTTCATAACTCTAGAGAGCACAGTAAGCAGCCACCAGCCAGACACAGTGCGGTAGGCGAATATGATTCTCAATTCACAATTTCTCACCACCGGAAGTAAGAACAGACCATAATAAGCGTAGCGTTCATGGGTGGTCTGTTTCATAGCACTACTACACAATTTGTTAAAAAAGAAAGAAAGGTATTTAGCACCACGGCGGAACAACTTTTACAGGCCAACAACGACAACATGCTGCAACCACCAGAACTGGTATAATAACTCATAGGGAAAATCAAAAGATTTACTCTCAAATTAAGCAGTTACAACATCGAGCAATTGTCAAGCACATACACCATCACAAAAGTCACAGAACCTGATTCACAAAGCATTAAAACATTTGAGGACATTTTTGCAAAGGTACAACTTATATGTCTTTTTTCCAAGCCATTTCCATCAAAATGCTAATAAATTTGCAATGCATAAAACAAACGGGCCAAAACTTGAAATTCAACCTGTTTGACGACCCATGCCAAATTCTAATTATTCTTTACTTTTAAACTTTCTATTTGAAAATAAAAAATAGTGAAAGAAAAGAGACGACTACAATTCGCCATTTGCACATCACTTATTCGGGAATAAAACCATAGAAATTCAAAAGGAACTGAAAATGTTTAGGATCGTTATAATGTTTTAAATAACCAAATAGATCTTTATGTTAATTTTTACTAACAAATACCAAACTATTCCCTATAAAATACACTATAATTTGATCATTATGATATCAAATAATTATAAAATATATATTTGAAATGATAAAAATTGGACTAATTGTGTTGGTCGAGGTTGAACCATTGAATAACTTTAAAATACATTATATTTTAGCCACTAAGATATAAATTAATAGCATAATATATATTATGTCAGAGAAATTAGCTTATTTTAGAATGACAAACCAATGATGTTCATTTATTTTACTTGATGGCCAAATCCCATGTAGGTCAGGCACATTCAACTCTTTTATTTTATGGTTGGCGGTTAGCCCATTAGATACCATGCATTAGTTTATTGTTAAATGTTTTATTTTTAACAATAAAAAGGAGTATTATTTTTACCTTTTCATATATATTTTGTCACCACGGAGAAATAAAATGGCTTAAAGAAAAAAAATTGACACTCCTGGACCCGTTTAAATTCACATGTGTACGGTAAGTTGGCTCGTTCCATAGAGGAAAGAGAAAAAAAAATTGACACTCCCTATTCTACCATTCCTACAAACACTCATGGAGTAGGGAATTTGAAATGGGGGAAGGATTTTTTTCCTCCCTGCTATTATATGTTTTTAATTTAAAAAGATACAACAAATGTGCTTAGTGTGATTGGTTATTATCCTTGCTTTTCTTTAAAATGGTCATGGTTCGAATCCCAGTACGAGTTTTTTTAACACCATTGAGATGTTGCTTGGGCAACCCATCATACGTGAGCTTGCTATGCTCAACGTGATTGTAACCAGGTTCTCGACCCTGGTTCTTGTTTTCAATCTTATTAGAAGTAAGTCGATACTGACTTCTTTGTAGTGGCTTCTGCAAGCCACTTCCAATTGGTGTGTCCTTTAGAACAACGTTGTTCACAGGAAAGAACACATTGGATTCACTCACTTCTAGCAACAATGTTGTAGACATGGTTCGAGATTTAAACACATCAAAATCATACGTGGCTCCACGTATTGACATATTAAAATCAGAAACAGAGTCGTCCAACTTATCAAACCATTGATCTATGTTTTTTTCAAGATTATCCATTTTTTTATCAAGAGAAGTTAGAATGATATTTACCTGTTGGCAATCTCTGTTGAGTTCAGCCACTACTTGGCGGGGTATGAGCAGCATCTCACCCTGATCGGAGATTCGTGCCATTGATTGCACCTTTGCTCCAGCGTTGTTGCTTGAACCGCCAACAGCATCGTCAATCTCGATATTGACCATTTGAGCCTCCGTCATGGATCCTTGTCGAAGACCACAATCTTCTTTTCCTCGTCGCAGAGCCATGTCAAACACACGTGTCCCACTGGGCGTGCCAAAATGTTTCCCAGGAAAAATCAAATGCCACCGCCGGGCCGAATTCGTTTCCGGCGATGTTGATTTGATGTTTCGCGGTGGAAACTCTTGCGGTGCCGTTTGATCGAATGCACCGCTGATTGTTGAAATCGAGACGACCGTCAAATATCCGCCGCCGAATATCGGCGCCGTTGATTTGATCGATGCACCTCTAAATGGTGAAATCAACGTGACCGTCAAATATCCACCACCGGTGTCGGCGATGTTGATTTGATCGATGCACTTCTGACTTCTAACCAAGAACGACCGTTACTACGGTTCGCACCTCTCCAAACTACGTTCGAACGAGGGTGTTTGAGTTTTGGGGAATCTACACTACCGCTACTCCTATGGAGATTCCTGTGGAGAGCTCCGCGACTACGACTAAGACTACAACTATGGAGATCCTTCCTGGAAGGAGAGCTCCGCGAAGGAGTTACAGAGAAAAAAAAAGGTAAAGTTTGACAGATGTGTTTCTGTGTTGATTTGGTTGTCCCCTCTCTCTCCTTGCTCCGCTGCTTTTATTTGAAATCACTTGCGTAATCTTCACGCTAGGTGGAACCGCTTCCTCAACTGCTCCGTCCTGAAATCCCACGTGTCTCAACTGCCTTGATCTCCTCTTTCTGCTTTGCGTAAAAGTCACGTGCACTCGAAACCGCTCCTGTTTGCATAAACTTGGCGAAACGACGTTGAGCCAAATCCTACAACCTTGTCCATGTAACGATGTCGTTTCACCAATACCGCGGCATCACCTTTCACTAATCGATGCCGTTTCATAATCACCACTCGATTGTCTCGGCCCGGTTTGACCAACAACACTGTTAGCCTATTATACAACGTCGTTTTCCAGTCTTGCGCTGTCGTTGGGCCTGGCGGGCCGCCTTTGGCCGAACTCTTATCCACTGACCAGTGGCGGATCCAGGGGGTGGCCACCCCGGGCCCCGGCCCAGCCCTCCTCTGGATCCATAGTTAGTATAGGCCTTATGAATTTTTCGATTTTAGATATTCGGGTCGTTCTTATTTTAAAATAAGATTGGGTATAATTAGAAAAATAATTCAGATGAACATATTCAAAATCACTACTCTAAATTTAGCTCATAAATTCTAACCCCAAAGATTTTCGTCTAAAAAACAATGAAACCTAAAAATTCAAAAAGTTTATAACGTAAAAGACTAAAACATATATGAGGTGTGTTACCTTGGAAAATTTACTAGAGCAGCTGGTGGATATAGGGATGGAAACACAATGCAAATTGATTAGTAGATTGATTTGTCTAGTGTTCATACTCTAATTTACGGACGAACAATAATGTTTTATGTGAATCAAAATACTAAGAACGATATAATAAACGTTATGTTTTAAACTTTTTTTTATGTCTGATGGATATTGTTTGGTTTCTCAAATAATCATCGTATGAAAAGTGGTTAGAATGACTACAGTTCCCATGTGAACGTTGATTCATGGTTTGTCACATCATCATTAACATTAATTTGTAGATCATAAACGTGTCACGCCACAACTTTCGTACTTCAAATTCTTGTCCAGAGCTAAATACATACACAGAAACAAACCCTAAGTAGTAAGTACCTAATGGCAAGAGTTCCTACGATTTGTACCCTAACTCATCCAATTTAATATTTTAGATTTCGGTGAGTAAAAGGGTTTTAAGTAGGTAAGGAATAGTAGTTTAGCGCATTTGTGTTTATCAGTGTAACTTTTTTAATAGTGAAGAGACTTACAGTAATATCGAATGTCAATCCACTACTGAGATGATTTCAACCTAAATTACTCATTCTTGATTGCTTAATTAACATTCACTAATTGAAAGATTGGCTGGAAATTGGAGCGGGAAAGGAAGCTCGGAGCTGCATCTTTTCTTTGCAAGCACAGTGTGGTTATGATGCATTGTTAACCTCTTAAGGGATTAGCACCATGCTAATTTGTTTAAGAACCATTAAATTAAAATCATAAAATAAAAATTAATTAAATGATATTTAAGTAATATTACTTCTAACTCTAATATATAACCTCTCTTACCACCAGTACTCCCCCACTCACAGCCGCCTCCCCTCTTTCTACGCAAATCATCTCTTCCCTCTCCCCTCTATCTACAGAACCGTCTTGGTGTGGCGACGAAGAACATGAACGAGAGGCCCAAAGAGACATGCAATGATGGCAGACGGCGACGGGAGAAGAATGTTAGCCGAAGATATCGAGGGAGGAGGCAGGCAGTGACAATAGGTCGAGGAGGCTTGCGGCGATGAGAGAAGAAGGTGCGTTGATGGCGTGTGCCGATGTCTTTTTCTCCATTATTTGCACCATCTTCGGCGTAGAGAGATGTAAATTTTGGATCTGCCTTCCCCCAATGCTCGTCGATGCCCTAGTGCAACAGATCTGGGGCCACCGTCAATCAAATCCAAACGCCGATGTCTGGAGTAGTTGAAGGGAACAACAAGATTCGTCTGGGTGCATGTCTTTACGGCATATTTCTGAGGCGGGAACGACTTATTGGGGCATACTGAAGTGATCTTCGACAGTGGGCGACTAATTATGTAGTAGTAGTGATTTTTATTATAATGTGTAGTGTTTTTTTACAAATATTAGTAGTTGTTGGTATGGTCATAGTAATATTTTCATTCTTAGTGTCAATAGTTATATGAAAATCACTATATAACCGATAAAAACACTACTATCAACCCCAAAATCATCCATCGATTTTAATTACAAAACCTTAACTCAATACAACTAACAATAAAATCACTACAATCAACCAAAACCGCTACTAATTTAAGATGTAATGAATTTAGTGTAAATTTTCTAGGCCGAAAATGACTAACAAAAGAAGGAGAGAGAAAATATATTTTAGATTTTAATTAATTTTTAATTTTTTGAAATACCAAACACACCATTAATAACCATAATCAGATTTGATTTAAAAAATGAATGATAATTAAAATAGTTAATATGGTGCGCTAACTTCTATGAAGTTAACACTCTAACTTCTCCCAAAATCCTTATTGCGGAGAATTTAAAGTTGGTCTCACCATCACTCTTAATGTCATTGTATAGTTACGTGCATTCAAAGTTGTCGTCTTTGTATGTTCCAAAAATACATATGGGTCGAGATCTCTATCAGCTTCTTTGAATCCAGAGGATGTATTTTCACACTTGGGAAGCCACAAAAAAAAAAAAAAAAAAAAGAGTCAATCTACGATACCTCCTCAGCGCTAGATAATTCTAATTGTCTCATAATGTATTAATTCACATTTTCCCTCCTTCGATTGCTTCATCATTTTTTTTTTTGGTTGCCAAATGGAACAAGTTGACCCAATTATCTCATATTGAGGTAATTGAAGCAGATTGACTCATCACATAAATCTATCCAAATGACTTCTTAGAGCATTTTCATCGTCTTTCTAAACAATGGCGGACCCAGGATTCTCGTATAGGTGTGTTAGTCGATAAAACTAAATAAAATAATAAATAAATTTTAATTATATTTTACTGTGAAACACAACAAGAAGTGGGATCGAAAGAGGTAAAGGGAACACTAGGGATTTTTTTATAAGATAGTAGTCCATATGCAACCGGACTCTCGATGAAATAGCATGTTTTGTCACTAGCTGGACAACTATGTGAAAGCTACAAGGATCAATAAGAAACAAAACTTATTCAAGAGAAAAAGGAGAAAACTTCCTTATGATTACCCCTGCCTAAGACCTAAGAGTAATAAACCATTGCGTCTAAATGCTTAAGCAGTGGAAAGAACCTCAAATTTGTCATAAGTTAACTAAAATTTAAAATAAATAATATATATTTACGTATTTTGGGAAATTTGTGACACCAATTTCATCGTAATGTATTAAAGGTGTGTCGATTACAATTATTGAAGGTGTGTCGAGAGTCCTAAATTCTAAAAAATTATACCGACAAAACATGAGTCTCTCACAAAATATTCGAGCGAAAGTGTGTCGCTTGACACACTTCCCTAACACATGGTTTCTACCCTTTTCTTAACAATGCAAATGTCAAACTCTATGTTGCAAAGCAATTTGCAATTGCAAGAGATGGAGGGTTTTTGTTGTTGTTGGTAAGGTCAGGACTCAGTGTGCGGTGGATATTCTCTAGATTACTATTAGGCCAACTCCTTGAGGTTAATGGAGGGGTAATTGCTTATTTTGAAACATTGCTAAATTAACAAGTTCTTAAGCAATGTGTAAATGATTTTTTTATTGTTAGTTAATGTTCAATGAAAAGTATTTTGATAGATTTAAAATATTAGTTGGGACCCACAATAGCAATTACGAACAAAATTTAGGGATGTAGTTTGCTTGACATTTTTAAGAAACAATTGCTAAAATTGTTAATGTGGTTGTAGAGACCATATTTAGAAATCGGTAGGGATAAAGATGGTCTTATAGATTTCAAAATTGAAAATAAATAGTAAGGAAATAATTGTTGAGATAGACTTTGTAAACTACATGCAAAAAAAAAAACTTTGATTGTGATCTTTATATATATGGTGATATAGTAATATACCAACATGTATTTTGGAGGGTGTGACTCTATAAATACTGGACCATAACCTCTTATTGTTCCCAAACATCTACACCGTAAAAGAATTCTCTTCTCTCTTTCAATCTCTTCTTCTTGTTTAGCAATGTTGCAAATTTTGGTTGCACTTGTGCTGTTGGGAAACAGTGCAACAGCCCAAAAAATTAACTCTGCCAACTGGGCCAACAGTGGCTCACCTCAAATTGCATCTTCAACTCCTCCACATATTTCAAATTCGGATGCCGCTCCGAGCTATATAAGTAATGAATTTACTTTAATTCAATCTTATTAAGTTTTTTTTTTGTGTTTTTATGGTTACTTAATTTTTAATGAAATTATTAAAATATTATCATTTTTGTTGTTTTAGTCCAGTAATAAAACATTTCTAATAAAGAAATAAAGAAATAAATTATATAGCATAGAATTCAAGGTTCATACTGACATACGCTTACCTTATCATATGTTGGTCGAGTTTTGTTATTTAGACCATGAATTAATCAGAGTTTGGGGCATGATACTATACCCTAACTTCTAATGGGAACCCTAGTCCCCAATTCTCTAACCCAAACCAGAAATTCATTTATAAAATAAAATAAACGGTTATTATTCATCAAAATTATCAAAATACATATAATAGGTATGAACGCATGCATATTGCATACACTAATCTTTGTCATAATAGAAAAAATGTAATGACAAATAAACGATTACTTTATATATTTACAGGAGGTCGAAAGATTGCTTATGAGCCTTCTATCTCCATCGATAGATGTGTTCCCTCTGGTCCGAATCCAATACATCATCGTTGTGCACCAACACCTCCAACGCCTCGGCATATGCCAAATTCGGAGCATGTAAAAAGTAAGTTATTTAATATTTTATAAGATATAAAATACATCAGGGTTCATCTGCACGGGTGCACCGACACCTACAAAGCCTTCTCATAAGCCAAATTGGGATCCAATAACAAGTAATTTGTTTGATATTTTATAAGTTATATAAGTAATAAAATTACTTTAATTCAATCTTATTAAGCTTTTTTGTGTTTGAATGGTTACTATGTTCTTATAAAATTATTAAAAAAATTGAGTTAGGAATAGGACTATGTATTCATAATTTTTGTTTTGTTTTAGTGAAGTAATAAAACATTTCTCATAAATGATTTAGTATATAATTCAAAAAAATTATGGCATAACAAATAAAAGATTACTTTACATATTTACAGGTGGCCGAAAGATTACCTTTGAGCCTTCTATCTCTGTTGATAGATGTGTTCCCTCTGGTCCGAATCCAATACATCATCCTTGTGCACCTAAACCAGCACCTTCAACGCCTCCGCATATGCCAAATTCGGAGCGTATAACAAGTAAGTTATTTAATATTTATCAAATATATAAAAATAGAATTCTTACTAATATAATCTCACCAAGATTTTTTTTTTCTATGGTTACTAAGCTTCTGTAATAAAGTTATTGAAATGTTAAATTGGAAATAGGAGTATGCATTCATCATTTTTGTGCTTTAGCCAAGTTGAGTTGGATAAAACGTATATATTCAGTATCTAAACTTTTTGACAACCTCACAGTGTTGGCTGCGTAAATTGCAGGACGGTTGATTGGGAGGAAGATTGTTGATCCGGCCAAACCCTATACCAAAAAGGAGTAGACAGATAGATCAAGGGTGACCGTGAATGCACAACTCTAGTGGAAGAGTGTCAAGACTTCAAACTATAATCTATAGTTGATAAAAAAATGTTCTATGTGAACCAAAATAACAAATATTATGTTTTGAACTGTTTCGTTTTTCATGTAGTAATCGTAATGAAGTGGTTATATTTCATACATGAATCCCTCCAAACATTCCAATTTATTGTGATTAGTTTGTTTATGACATGATATGATCAGTTTGGTTATATTATGTTTTGCTTTCTCCCTTAATCCAATACTGCTCTTTCTAGATCGCTGATCAATTAACATTCACACCAATACTTCTTTTCTGTACCAATGATTGTTATTATTATGACAGGATTCACCAAGTGGAAAGATCAGTTGCTTGAAATTGGGTCGGGAAATGGGAAGCTCGAAGCTGCATTCTTGCAAGAACAGTGCGGTTAACTGCTGCCAATTCTTACTGTGCAGAAATTAAAGTTGTCGTCTTTGTATGTTCCAAATTATATATGGGGTCGAGCTCTCGACTCGACAGCTTCTTTGAACCCAGAGGATGTACTGTGTACGTACGTTTACGTTTAATGCAAACTACTGCTAGCTGCAAAGGAGTTGGGTTGGCTTTGTGCTGTCTTCATCATCATCGTCCCATATTGTATGATCTCTTACCAGCTTTCTGCCTACGTACGTACAGTCTTGCTCAATCGTATTAGTTGAATGATGCAGACGTATAGCCGACTTAGCGTTTGCCCTCAGAAGAAGCGAACTAATACATGCTGCAGTACTCGAGAATTCTTCACAAACTTATCCTCCAGTTGTCTGTAATCACAGAGAAAATAGTCAAATACTAGCAATATTTACAACTAGCAGTACGAATCGGATTGCCGTCTTAGCTCAGCCGGTAGAGCGCGTGGCTTTTAACCACGTGGTCGTGGGTTCGATTCCCACAGACGGCGTAACTCAATCTCTTTTTTCACAGTAACGCAATGGGGCATTTCATTTTCAACATTCCTGTAACTTCTGTTCTCCTATTTTTCTCTCCAAGTAATCTGACGGCTTGACCATTGAACAGTGAAAACAGACAAGAAGAGTGAGAGGAGGGTTCCATTAAATTCTTTTGCTGCCAACCCCAAATTTATTTATTTCGTTTCAGAGAAAGTTCTGCACATTTGGTACAGTTCATGGGCTTCACGTCGTCTCACCCTCTCTCACCAATCTGCTTCACGAACCCAGAAAAATGAAAAGGGAAATTAAATGGAGAAACCTTGAGAAAAAGGAATCATGGGATAGCCATGCACTTCACTAAATATATTTACCCGCCACCAACCGGCCATCCACCGCCACGCCACGGAAACTGCCCTTTCCTTCCCCTTCACTTTCTCCCCCCGCGCTCTTTCATCCATTCTGTTTCTTTCTTCTTCATTTGTCAACTCTTCTGTTCCACCATCACCTACCTTTAATGGCATCCACGATCATCCTCCAAACCAAACCTTCCCCTCTCTACTACTACTACTATATCATTACAAAGCCTAACCCCACTTGTCTTCTCTATTCGTTCAATCCCATTTAGAAAATGAAGTTCGAAGATTACTTGGTGGAGCAAGCTGACGATCAGAAGCAGAAGCAGCAGCAACAGCAGCAGCAGCAGCAGCAGGAGAAGAGGATCATCCTGGAGCAAGAGGTCTGGAAAAACTCCCATGCTTGCTTGCTTCTTCTTCTTCTTCTTAGTTTCTTTGGGTTGTTTGTGAAAGTTAGTAAAACACCCATGGGGTTTTAATTTTTCCAGGTTGAGAAGCTGCAGGCGGAATTGGAAACACAGCAGGCAATAGGGAAGGTGCTGCACTCTGCACTTCATGGCCCTGTTGCGTCAGCAACGAATTCTTCACTTGCCTCGTTGCTTCCTCCTCACGTAAGCTTTTCGGTTCCGAGACTATTCAGTGGGGGGTGGTTGATGATTGATCACTGAGGAGTTTCTGACATTGGTTACAATGTGGGGGCAGGTGCAGGAGCTTCTGTCGGAAATGGCAATGGTGGAGGAGGAAATCGTCTGGCTGGAGAGGAAAGTAGGTGAGTTGAAACTCGGCTTGTACAACGACCGGAAGCTCGCCAAAGAAAGGAAGTTACAACTGAAGCAGCAACAGAGACGGCAGAAGACAAAGCATCAGAAGAATTACTTGCCCCTGCCCCTGCCCCCGCCAGCGCCACCGTGCGCACCTGTAGGGGATCGCTCTGTGGTTAATGGTGATCTCTACCAGGTTTCGAAATCACAGCGCCATGCGGGTGGTTTCAGAAGGGAGAGGTTCAAGTTCAGAAGAGCTTCTGCTGGTTCTGCAGAAGAACTGTTCTGCATTCTTCCCACTGCTGCTGCTGCTTCCCCAAGTACGCCCCTAGTCAAAATCCCGAGTCAAATTCCTAAAAGATAGTATAGATTACGCATTATAAAATTACTCAACTAGACTCTGTTTGATTCTATGTAAAAGCTTTCATGAATTTACTAGCACAGTCAAAGAACTTGGCAGAATTGAGGACTAGATCATGATATCATTGCTAGAAACTTTTGAATCCGAAAATGTTTATAGGGTGTTCTTAGTAAAATTGTAATATTTTACATGAGTGATCCGTAAAATCTTATGGTTTTCACAATTCCAGTTTACTGTTCCAAATTTATAGTTGCTCGTGGATTGGTTTTAGAATCTGAGCGTGACTACCTTTGCAGAAGCCGAAAAGCCAAAGAAGCAACACAGGCGAAGATCAATCATGCAGAAGGAACCCAAAATGCAGAGAGAAGTAGTATGTTACGAGAAGCCAAATGAGCTATCGGAAGAACTCACCAGATGCCTCATTGGCATATTTCTTGATCTCAACCAGACGTCAGCTGTTGAAGAAACAGAAGATTCAGCTATCGTCCCAAAGCATAGTATCATCTCCCATCGCACAAACTCGAAAGGGCCAAAAGCAGCTATCTCATCATCATTCAGCTGTAAACAACCTTCACCGTGTGTTTCTTCCCCTTTCAATGGGTCGCCATCTTCGAACATTGATCCTTATGGAATTATGCCGGACGAAGACAGTGGTGGTATCAGAGACATTGGACCCTACAAGAACTTCATCCAGATTGGAAACAGCTCTTTGGATATCAGCAGCCGATTCAAGCAAACTTCACTAGCTGCTGAAAAGCTAAGGTTGTGCCTTTGGATATGCTTATTAGGCTGCTGCTGATGTTCTGAAAGTAAAATACTAAGTCTTACAAATCAACTCTCATCCATTTTCTTCTCAGGGATCTGGTGCAGAAATTGGGGAATGTTGATTTGACGTTCTTGACATACAAGCAGAAGTTGGCGTTCTGGATCAATATCTACAATTCCTGTATAATGCATGTACAGTAAGAGCGCCTTTTTCAGTATTCAAAGTCAAGCAAAACAGAAGTCCCGGAGGTGTTTATATTTCATAAACGCAAGTGCAATTAATTCTAACTTTGGTTTTCATTAAAATCTCAGGCATTTCTAGAACATGGACTGCCTTCCTCACAGGAGAAACTGTTGGCAATCATGAACAAGGTATGCTACATTCATTTCATGTCTCCCTAAAACACACTATCCATGTGCCCTAAAAAACTCTAGCAGAGTGGTGATCATGGTTCAGAGGATGAACTTCAAACAAGAATAGTGAGTGATGTTTCCATTCTTTAATTCACAAGCACAGGCTGCAATCAACGTGGGAGGAATGGTGTTCAATGCTCTGGCTATAGAGCATTTCATTCTCAGGCATCCATGTGAAGCAAGCTATGTAAGTAGATAAACTGAGGAATTAAGCATAGACTCGTACAATACTTCCACAAGAGAGATTCAAGTTCAAAAACAATATATATAGCCTGACAAAGGATGTCGATTACACTTACAAAGGGCCCTGTGGACGACAAGGAAATGCTTCTCCGCCATACTTATGGTGTTGGATATCCAGAACCGAACGTGACATTTGCCCTCTGTCGTGGCAACTGGTCGTCTCCTGCAGTACGTCACCTAACTCTTCCCGGCAAATTTCGTATTGAAAGCTGAAAAATAGGTCCAGAACTTAATTCAATTTTTAATTTGCAGTTGAGAGTATACACAGCAGACCAAGTGGTGAACGAGCTGGGAAGGGCCAAAGCAGAGTACTTAGAAGCTTCAGTTGGGGTGGTGAGGAGCAAGAGAAAGATTGTGGTGCCGAAGCTACTGCAATGGCACATGCGAGACTTTGCCGACGATATGGACTCACTACTGGAATGGATTTACAGCCAGCTATCACGCTCTGGTTCGCTCAAGAGGCTGATGATGGAATGTCTGAATGGAGGAACCAAATCTCCAGCCACAAAGATGGTGGAGATTCAGCCTTATGAATACGGTTTCCGCTACCTGCTGCCTTTCTAAGAATGAATCCAAACGAGAGTAGAGATGATAGATATCGACACAACAATCAAGACCCTGACTGCTATTATAGAGACTGTCAATACTTAGGTGGTAATTTCTTGCTGTGCACTCAAGATCAGCAGAAGTGAACAGCTGATTTTGTAACTAAAGTTCTATAACTTCATTCTAGTTAATACAGAGTTAAATAAAGGGTGTGCTCGTTTTGACTAAAGAAATACGTTAATTGAGTCAACATCATTGCATTTTCCACCTATGCTCATTTCAGATGAGAATTTATTCTCAAGTTATATAATTGATAATCATTTTCTGAAATACACTCGTATTCGTATTCAACAAACGATTTGTCGACAAATTTACTGTTCTTTTATTGCTAAAAAATATTTTCATATTTCATTAACTCAACTTTTTTTCCGAAACTCAAGCAAACACTATTTTGAAACCCAACCAAACACTTCACTTGATAAAACATAAACACCAACTTGGGCAGATTCATTGATCCACTAGCAGAAGCACTCAAACGCCAATAATGTATACAATAGGAACATGAACTGCAACAGAAGGAATAAACCGAGAAGAGCAGAGTGTGATGCAACAAACTAGGCAAGGGTATTGGTCACATTCTCCTTGCTTCAAACCGCAATCAAGACAAACAGATATGAGAAACCACAGAGTGCTACTTCAACTAAGGGAATTAACAATCCTATTTAACAGGTTTAACCCAAACACGGTTTCTTCACAATTGACTTTCACCACCACATTCAATGGCTCGGAGCATATACCTTCAGCTGTGATGGTAATTAAGCAAGGGGCTGAGTTGCTAAGGATTTCACTGCTGAACCGCAAACACAAGCCAGATGCATCATCGTGCTTAGCAGCGATTGGCATGTCGACGGATACAAGGAAGATATTGGCATTGCTGAGCATTGTTAATGCTATGCTCTCACAGACTACCAGAAATTTGTCTTTTGCGAAAGTGTGATTTCCCTTTTCCTTGTTTAGATAGTCTACATGGCCTTTGAAGATACAACTGGAAACCCGGAAATTGGAAAATGAAATGAAGATGAACTCAGTAAGTACGTGTTTTTAAATGCACTAAAGAAATAGGGGGACAGGAAAGCAATTGAATTACAGAATGGGTGTGTTTGTTTTCATCTAAAAATAAGTACTTTTGGAAGAAGAAAAAAATTGGCTCAAAAGCTAGAACTATCATGCATCATGAACCACGACAATTATTGAAAGCTAAAGCCACCTCACTAAAATATTTCATTTCCACCTTACGTTTGGAAAAACAATAATCTAAGTTATACTCATAAAAAAAATCATCTATCAGTAGCTTCTATTACTAAAAGATCGTTCATATCCATCAACTCAACTTTTTCTTAGCACTTTCACAAACACACATTCTCTCCATTTTTTCTAAAACTTCAGCAAAAGTCACTATCAAAAGCTAATACACAGTGAGTGATGATAATGATAACATAAGAGCGATAATAATAACTAAGATTAAAAGTTGGAGCCAAGTATAATTAACTGACCTCCTTGTGCATTCGAACATTCCTGGAAGATGAGACTCCTTGTCTTTGAATGCATCAACATCCATTGGAAGTGGTTTTACAAAATACCCAATGTCAGGTCGCAATTTAACTGGATGACTCTTGCCATTGAAATATATGACCAACTTCAAGGGCAACAAATGGTGGTGGAAGCGGACATGAATTGTCTCCCTAGTTGCCTGACCAGGTTCCAGAGAAGTAATCTCTTCCATAGGAATCAATGCCGGTACATCGTCCTGAGAAGAGCTGTAATAACCGAGTCAAACGCATGTGGGCTAAGTTATTGCCACAAGAAAATTGAAGAAAAAAATTGATGGTGATAAAACAAATATAGATATTTCTTCTTTTTTAGTGATGATAGGGGCATATGGAAACATCAACTGTACCAGAAAAATTACAACATCACAGCTAATCAATGACTAGATAAGAAAACCAGTCACAAGTAACATAAACTAGCCAAAGCCGGATAGGAACAAAAGTTACCTCTCAGAAGAATCTGAAGGCTTGGTCGTGAAGTCCTCATGCTTCAACACTATGTTTGAGATAGTCTCACTGGAACAGTTCTCGAAAGAAGCTTGTATGGTTATAACATGAGGTGATATTGTTGAAACTTCAGATGAAAACGTATAATCCACCTTCATGCCATTTCCATTCGCAGGGTCTAAGAGTTCATATGTCTTAGGTATCACTCGCTTCCCAATGTCCTTAATTGAAATTCTTGCTGACCTAGGGACCTTACTCTGTTCGGGTATACTTGAATTTGGTAAACTGGGCTGATCATCCAACCAAGTTTCTAAATCTCTTCTTGACATAAGTTCCTCAAGATCAGCAGAACCAGCTGGCCGGAGATGGTTCTCATCAGATATTTGAATCAGTGGATCTTGGATGTTTTCATCCTCACTTGAGGAACCAGTCTCGCCATTATCAGTATTGCCACCAGAAGCAACTGAGTTGTCAGAGCCATTGTAAGAACCACTTTCCTCATCCAAAGATCCAGTAAATGAATCAGAACCATCTTGTTCCGGCACCTCTGCCTCAAAATCTGCATCATCAAGAATAGTACAAGGCTTGGGCAGTGGTTCATACCCTGGGGCAGCATGAAGTACTATCTGTGACAGGGATCCCGGGAGATAGACTCGGTAATTGACTGGTACTGGGGACTGTTGAGTTGCTTGTTCATGAAACATGTGTTCGGCAAGTACATTGAGAAGGCCTTCATTTTGAGAGGAAGTGGCCACCTCATTTTCCAATTTCTTTGAGCCCAAATGACTTGAAAGAAGTTTCCTGAAGAAACAGCCTCTTCCGCGGACAACATAGTTCATATCACACTCAGCCAGTTCAAGCACATAACAACCTATTTTTGTTAATGTTTCTAGATCTCCACCTTTTGAATTTGACAGTACCTACAGGACATTAAATAAAGAATCAACTGCAGAGTTCTCGCAAAGCATCAAGCACAGAATGGGCAAAAGAGATTCATGCACGGAAGGTTATAAGAAAGGTCTGATGCATTTCGCACCTTAGGCCTTGGAGCTCATCAGAGAATTCCTATTAAGCCTCAATTCCGCAATCTAGTGAAACTGATTGATAAACAATTTAAGAGTTGCTGAAAGAGATCAAAAAAATACCTTAGCAACTGTGTTTAGAGTCTGCAGCTTTGTTTCTGAGCTTTCTGAAGTAAAGCTCCAAGCAATATACTTAAGAACAGTAATTAACATTTTCGGAATTATCTCCCCAACCTTGCTATACTCTCCCAACATCCAAATAATTATTGCACGGGCTGCAGGTACCTTGATGGAATCTAGGTTACGGACTAACTGAACAATAACCTGCAATACCAGATAAACTTATTAAGTAACAAGAAGAAGCTTCAAGACAGCAGAGACGATCATCTTCAAGCTTTGTTGTGTTATTTCGTGGCACAGGATTTGCTCGTAATTCATGTTTTCAAGCCTCGTGCTTTAATTGGTTGACCTTGTCATTTGACAGCTATTTTCCAACTAAATTGAAATAACTAGTTATTCAATATATGCTAACAACAGCTAGCTCATGGTTCTCTGAGAGCTAGTAGTAGGGATACAGTGAAATAGATGATAACTTCAACATCTAATTTCACCATCATCAAACACATGTCTACCTTGTTTCAGCACCATCCGCCGCCAGCCTCAGTTACCAAGATCAGGACATGCAAATGAGGATATTGGAAATGTAAATGACTTAAGAAGAACAAAGTCATAGCATTACCTTTTCATGACTAGGAGGATCCTGCTTTACAATCATTTTAATTGACATTATAGCTTGAACTAAAACACCTGCTTCTTCTTCAGAAGCCCAGGCGTCACTAGTGAAAGAATCTGAAAAATGAGCAGATAATCAGAAGAAGAGAAGAAAAGTTAAAGTTTCCTTGTTGGACTTAGCTAAAACCAACTACAGACCCTGCCTAGTCAATGCCAACAGCCCTTCCAAGCATGTACTAGCCATTTTAGGAAGTTGCAATGCACATAAACCAATTGCAGCTACTGTATCAGCTGCAAATCTCCTGTCCGGGTCCCTAATGTAGTCCTGTGAGAAATTAAGACACAAGCAACGAAAATGTAGTATTAGCCACTTCGAAGAAGATCCTATGATTTGAGGTATATGAATGACAAAGCAGTATTAGCAATTTCTTTCCCCCCTCCCTTTTTCATGAATGAAAGCAATTACTACTAGGCAAAGAAAGATTGAAGGACTTACCTGAAATTCCTTGAGGATAGATGCAATAGATGAATCTGTAGAAATAGTACAAAGAATCTCAAGCTTCAAGGCTTTTGTCTGATAAGAGTCTGTGGATAGTATGAAAAAGTTCTCGAAGTGTGAAGCAAATAGATAAGGCATTGCTTTAGCAAACACTTGAATGTTGCAAAGGACCTGTAAGGAAACAATATAAGTGCATCAGCTGGACTTGAACTAACTCTTTCGAACTTGATTAGAAAGTTTATATAAAACGAAAACAAAGCGCCAATTGGAGGGGATCGCCTAAGAACTATATGAAACATCATGAAGATTTTGCATCTTGCAACCTCCCAAACTTCATCCAACAAAACAACAGGACATAGGTATGGTAGGAGCAGGCATATGAATGCCTAGCTTAGAGTAATACCAGAAATTTTTCATGTAGATAAAATTACTTGGGCATGCATTACCACATTACTGAAAATTGAACTATTCTACATTGTAACCATACACGTATCTCCCCCTAAAATGGATATACAAGACAATTTCCTTCCAAGTGGAATAATGTAACCCAGCCACATTTGTTACTGAATGCCCCATTTTAATCCTTTCAAATCCTTTGCCACTAGCTTGAAAAGGAAGAAATAACAGTTCCTGTTTTATTCTAATTCAAGAGTAAAAGAGCACCTCATAAAGAGAATGCAGGAATCTGCTATAAGAAAGGCTACACCTTGCTCTTCAACAGAAATCAAAACAGCATCTACATATTAAAGATAAATGAAACACTTTTAGTACCATCTATGTATATGAAAACATATAGATGCAGGGATTGCACAGTACCACGTAATTTGAATTTCTTGATGATCTCAACAAAAATAGCAGTGGTTTAACAATTCTTTCGATGTTCTCTTTTGGTGCCATAATCCAATGTACACCAGCTGCTGCCAATACTACTGCACTATTGTTACTCCAAAACAATGGTGATGTACATTGAAGTAGGATCTTCACATCCTCGTTATTCTTGCTAGATGTAAACTTTGCACCACTAAATGTCAAGAACACCTTGTTGGAGTAACTTGAACGTGATAAATAGTCATCAGGTCCTTCGATGTAACACCTATATATCATGCTAGCCAGCTCAGAGTCATATTTCTTAATGGGGTCAATGCCCTCTTTTCCGAACTTGGAGTCAGCATCTGAATCATCATTTTCAGATGAAGAATGTTCTTTGCTGTGCAGATGGAACATCATCGACTGCTTCACCAGCCCGTGCCTCGCTATGACATAGCGCAGAAGAATTCCAATTAAGACTATTTGACCCCACTCCTCGACATCAGGAAGAATAGTGCACAACCTTTTATAATTTTTCCCAATCAATGAATAATTATTTGGGCAGACAGAAGAAAATGCGGCAGCAGTAGCACCCACTACAGCCGGTGAATTGTCAGTTAACAATGTTCCAACAATCTGCATTGAAGACCACAACAGATTGATCGTCAAGCAGCCGTCAATACTTAACCATGTTAAGTAACCAGAGATTTTTGCATGACATAAAGCTATGTAATACGACAAGTCCCAGATTAATCAATACCTCTTCAATGGTAGAAGAGTGTTCCTCCAAACGCAAATCATGCAATTTTGGAAGAGCACTGGCTGCACATTTTCTAACATACACAGAGGGATCTCTAGCGCACTTCCCGACAGCAACCAGAACAAGAGGAGCGATGGCATGTAAACGAATTCCAGCCATAGTACGGAGAGCCCATGCCCTTACTAATGGATTTGTATCCCCCAAGTCTTTCTGGAATGAATTTATCGACAGTAATGCTTCATTGGGACGCCTGCAAAATGAAATGATACAAACCAAAGGATCAACGCATAAATCAACCTCAGTTGCCCGAACAGCAGTTGGGATGAACTTAAGAGCGATAACCCAATTTTAAGTAATAACTAATAACCCTTGCTTTCAGTTAACAGGAAACCAACAACAAGCATGTTCTGTATCTATCTCTTGGACATACTTTTGAGCATAATGGAGGAGATACAAGTAAACCAGCTTCTTCACTTCCAACGAATGAGATGCCACGTTTTTAACCACCTGCAATTCCCTTGATTAAATGGAGAAGGGAAAACGGGACATAAGTACTGTAACCTCTGATGCCAAAGAAACCAAATTGAATATGCCATTTGTGAACTGCTTCACACTCAACACACTTGGTTTTGAATAGAAAGCGAAACCGCTACAAGCTGCCATAATCCAGTTCTACATTACCGATTAGCGGAATCTCCGCAGCCATCACCATGAAGGTTCTACTCAATTTCAGTAATTCAATGCGACAAGTAAATGGTTGCGAACCTGGGGGAAGAAATTGGAAACGTCGAATCCCTGAGCAATGAGAGCCAGCAGGCGCTTGAGAGCTTCGCATTTCTCGGAGTCAAATTTGCTGTCAAGCAATGGCGCAATGTTAACGTCTTCAGGATCATCGTAGAGGTGCGCGTCCGTCCCGATCCGGAACATGATCGTCGACGCCTTGCTCAGCGTATCAGCCGTTGCTCCGAATTGCGGGAACATTCTGCGGCCCTGCTTTCTACTATTCTGGTTAACCTCTGCCGGATATGGCGAATTGGCGATTCTTCCTCTTCCTTTCCTTTTTCCGATTCGGACACTGAACAGAGCGATGGTAGACTGGAGGTTGAAGAAGGTGAGGCTCAATTGACGAGAAGAGAAATTAGTTATGCACGAGAATAAGATTGAAGATTGTTAGTTGGATTGGGCCTAGATGTCGGTTAAGGAAGCCCATTTAAACAAGCTCGTATGGTTTAATATTTGACATTAGGAGGCCCATGAAGGCCCACAACACCAGCTCCACCTTAGGACCGTTAGTTTTTCAAAGTTGTATTTTTTTTATATATATTTATAATTTATGTGTCGTTTGGAATATGCGATTATTTTTGTGAGGTTGTTACTATACATGTATTATTTAGAATGCATCGTTTTTTAAATTTTTTTTGCATAAATAATACATGGATATTTTCTAGGATGTGACAAAAACTATCACTCAAAATGAGTGATCGTTATATTTCAGTTTTTTATATGTGATTGTTGAGATTATTAGGGATGGAAATTTTGACATGACTCGATTTACCCGACCTGTTTGACCTGTTCCGACCTGCTCTGACCCTCCCCATTCTCGACCGGTTCGTACCTTAATTACATGTTATCTTAGCCAAATTACTTATAATATTTCTTATATTACATCATATTTTAGCGGTTATAAAGTTTTGAATTAGTGAAAAGTTCAATTTCTCGACCCGTTCGCCCCAATTCTATCATATTGTTAGTAATATTGACTTGGTAACATGATACTGAACTTGGAAGAGACTCACAAAGGTCAACCTTTCAAAATTTTAATATTTTAACTAAGAAAAGAGTTACAAAATTATTAAACGATAACTTAAAAATGACTAATACTTTGATGCATTATAAATTTTTTGGATAACTAATAGAATTTTAATAAATTTGAATAATATAAAAGATTTTGAATTTTTTTTATAAAAAATAAATATTACCCCTAATATTTTGTAGTTTTTTATAAATGGGCTTTTAAATGGAGCCCATAAAGCCTATCCAAAATTACAAAACGAAACCTTATTCAACCGGCCCAAACTTCTGCAGATTTAAACTCTATACGAGACACAGCTCCTCCTTTTTTCCGTCCGGCCGGGATTAGGGTTTCCTCAGTGCTACTGCTACTACTTCTCTCCGCGTTTGTTATTTAAATCCGGCAAGCAGTTTCTTAGGCATTGATTGTCTGATTGAAAAGAGAGAGGCTTGAGGGGGATCTTCCGTTTCAAACGAGAGGGAAAATCTCAATTTAGTTAAAGGGTGGAACTCGGAGATGGCAAACCGAGCAGTAGGCGCCGCCGCTCTTTCTGTCAAAAGAATGATGCTTTGGTGTCTCTTCCTTGACACCTTCCTTCTCTTTTGCAGTTCGTTATCCCTTCAATTTAATCTGGGATATAATTTTTCCTCGACCGCTGTGAAGGTCCTTTAATCTATACACTTGATATGAGCTCTGTGATTTTCTCTTTCTTTTATATGCACACCAGGTGTTCGATGAAAATCTTATGTGGAATGTTGAGAATGGATCTTGAATTGCATTTGTTGTCTTTTATTGTGGGGAATCGGCCTTCGGGCACCTAGTTTTGGTTTCTCGCGCCGACAACAATGCATAAATAGAAAGCTCGATTCTTTCCTTGTTCTCCTCCAGAGGGAGGCTTTCGGGCCGTTATCCCTTGTGGATGGCGAACAAGATCTGTGATCGGGCAGCGGCCAGACAACCGTAGTGATGGTATCCACAGATGGCGGGTTCCTAGATCCCGTTTGTCTACTGATTCCATCTCACATTTTCTTGATGCGTTTTCAATTCCAAATCGACCATTGGTTTGAAGAAAGTAGATTTTATTTTGTTGACTTCGGGTTGCTACGCTCTTTGGTGCGGGAGACTTCTCGCATCTGAATCTGTTGTTTGTTCCATGACTGATTCTTAAAGTCTTTGGGTAAATTGCAATCTTCGATTTTCTTTTTGAACAAAATTTTGGCCTTGATTCAGAATTGGGTTTCACGCTCTGCAATGTTCTTGGCAATTGAACAATATCTTGGAGTCAGGTGATGAATACGGATTATACATCTCACGACGGTCGTCTGAGATCTTGTAAAGGTGTTGCTGCTGATTAATCCAATATTCTGATGATTCATTTGATCCTTTTACCAGAATTTTAGTCAATTTATCAATCCATCATATCTGTTTAATGTCCCTTCGAACAAATCTTTGTTTACTATAGGCGCGGCAATATACCTATCCAATGGATCTTGTGTTTCGGATGTTACATTTGAAACTAATGCAGAATTTTGATAATGAATAATATTATTGCTTTCACCGTTTCACGTTATGTAATGGACTTTATTGTCAATTGAACAGCGTCGTGGAATCAGGTGATGAATACGGATTGCATATCTCACGACGGTCGTCTGAGACACTTGCAAAGGTGTTGCTGCTGATTAATCCAATATTCTGATGATTCTTTTGTTTCTGTTTCGAGAATGTTAAGAAAAAACAATTTTTGGCTGTCCCTTAAATCAGATTAATGCCAATATCATGTCTCTGGTTGTCTTCCTCTGTTCTGGGTATAATGCTGATGTCTGTTGTTTAGTCCATACAGAGAACAATTTTCCTATATCCCTCTCTCCAGGCAATGGACTGGCCTATCTCCGCCGCAATCAGTTAAGGTGAAGTCGTCGGTGGTGCGAATATTTTGCATTTAGTGGATTTGACGTGTTTGGGTACGAGTTCAGTGCCAATGATATCTGTATTTGGCTTGTGCTGATTCAATACCCTTAACGGAAAACTGGACATAGTTTGGGTTTGAGTATGAATCAAGAGATGTAAGTGATCGGTTTGTTACATTTAAAAGTAGCATTGGCAACTTTATTATGTTGACTGTAGTTTAGTGTCTCATCGATTGTTTGGCGGTTTGAAAGTGCTTTCTCGCAGGATTTATATACCAGATTGTCTACAGTTCGACCACTGTCTTACTCTTCCAAAATCCTTCGTTGGTATAAAAAGAGCCATGCCTTCGGGCTAAATTGTGCCTCCTGTCTTTTTAAGCACAATGCTGGTAGCAGATTGTAACCGCTCAAGTGATTTCCTTCAATAAAACAAAAGAAGGAAGAAAAAAATCGTGCCTAAGCATTTGTGTGATTGATTTTTGGTCCTACATTTCAATTGCATACGACTAGACGAAACAATTCCATTAGGGTTGTTTGATTTCGGTTTAAATTGATGCATTGTTGTCAATGCATGTATAATAATATACATATACATATGAGAAAATTGGTGCATTGTAGTTTACACCGTTTAGTTTATGTGATAATTATTGGAATATTTAAATAAGTTATATTAGTTTTTGGGTGAAATATAAATTTTACCCTTTGTTTTTAATATTAAAGAAACAACACACATAATAGAGACATAAATGGAACGAAATAAAACTCAACAATCTCTACAACAATCTCAACCATAACTTGAGATTTAACTATCACTCATTTTGAGTGATAGTTTGTGTCAAATCAAGCAAACAATGCATGTATTGTGTCAAAATGACGCATTGTGGACAATATATGTATTGTAATTATTCTCACCAGATTATCACCAAAACCAAACGACTCCTAAAATTATAATAACTCTTTAGTACCTACAATTTTCAAATTTTCATATTGGTACAGTGTTTAAATAACACGTAAATTTAATCCATAAATTCATCAATTCACAAATCCATAATCCGATTAATTTTTCACCTCTACCTCTCATAAATTCTCTCTATAGCATTAGGGTGCAAAATTATAATGTGCACATGCTTTTGATGATCAAAATAACAAGCATAGAATTCGTATTTACATCAAGTTTGTAGTGAATTATTAAGTTTCACTCTTAGATCATTTGTGATTCATAGTCATCGGCCACACACATTGTTCATACAACTAACTATCCACGATCCCAATAATGTAAAAATGTTCTTATGAAAACATTGAAGAACCATAGACAAATTTACTCAATTTGTCATTTGCGCCAGCAGCAATTGAGAGGAGTTGCCTCTTTCTTGTTCACGTAATGGAGAGGTGCTTTATTTATATGGTTAAAAATCTTTGATTCCATAACAACAATGCAATAAAGAATTATTGGTTATTGGGATTGGTATGGAAAAAAAATTATTAATCGATTAGTAATATTACATGAAAAAATAAACTACGCAACTAATATAAGCCAACTTACAAGATTGATTGATAAATTTGTATAGAAATTGTAAAATATGCATGTAACAATCGTGCTATTTTTTTTTTTTTTTTTTTCACAAGTTGTGACATGAAACATTTAACTTTGTATAAATATGATCTAGTATAAAAGCTGCGGGCTACATCCATTCAGCTTTGTTAATGTGAAGCCAGCCACTTCAGCAATACTAATACAATTCCCCACCCACTCTATCACCTTTTCCCCTCCCCCCCCATACTTTTACTTTCACCCCTTTACCCATACTAAAAAACAAAACCTTTCAAACACACCCCCTAAAAATTAAAAGTCAACACTTCCCCCCAAAACAAGAAAGCAATACCTACCAATCCCGACACAAACAAAGCCGTAAACAAAGGAGAAAAAGGGATCCCAAAGAGAAGACAAAGAGAAAGAAAGAAACAACATTAGTGGTCATTGATCATCAGACCCTGAAGTTCTTGCCGGAGAAAGTCTGCCCAAACTGCCAGTTCGAAGGCACGATGTTCCACGAAGTGGAGGTGCGGCGGTCGCTGCCGGTGACACGGAAGGAGAGCGCCTGGCCGGCCAAAACCGCGTTGGACTGCCAGTTCTGTCCCCAATTCCTGCTCATTCCCATCCAGCCCGTCTTCGAGCCTTTCACCGACACCTTCACTATGTCCCCAGCTCCGGCCACGTTCGTCACCAGCACCAGGTTGAAGTACTTGAACCCGTTGATCGTGAACCTTATCCCTCCTTGCTTCCTGCAAGGAATCCTGTAACAACAAAATTTGCCCTTTTTTTTTAGTTCACAAATCTCCGTCACCACTTTGTAACAACTAGTTGAATGTTGCTAAATCAGAAGTCTACTACACTCACTACTACTATAGTGCTATCACAATCTTTGTATTGGTCTAGTTTCATGGTAAGATCTCCGTACTTTTGATTTTTTTTGGTTTCGTAGGCAGATTTTCAGGATACTATAGAAATGGCAGATTTGGTTATTTGTAGGGCCAGTAAACAAACAATCAGAAACCACAAAGTCAACCTTCTGATGGTGTCAGAAAAATGTACCACACACACAATCACAATCTGCTAAATACTTTTTGATTCACATTCTATGGGAATAAAAGGGGACAAGTTTGATTCGATTGAGATGAATAAATGTGTTGAGGGATAGTGTAATGTGGACTCACCGACGGTAAGAGACGGGGACGATGCCGGCGCGGTACTCGGCCATCTTGAGGAACATAGGCATGGCGAGGTCGAAATGCGGGCGGGGAGGGTTACACCACCCGCCGTTGTCGCTGGCCTGGGCGAAATTGGGAGGGCAGAAGTTGGTCGCCGTGATGAAGATGGAAGGGCTCCCCGGGTGGCACCACCGCGGGTCGTTGGCGCACTTGAGCTCGAAGCAGGCCCCGCAGCTCAGCCCGTTGTTGAACAGCGCCGTGCTCAGCGCCGCCGTGTTCACTCCGTACCCTTGGCTGTACAGGTTTCCGTACCCGCACGCGCCGCCTGCAAAAAAAGCCAATGTGGGTTAGTTGGGAAAAAACAGAGCATTAGAAAGAACAAGAAAAAACAGAGCATTTGAAAAACAGGGGAGGGAATGTTTTCTGGTTAAGTACCCATGGTGCCGGAGGCGTCAGAGCCGCCGTAGAAAGTGGCGTGGGCGGACTCCCAGGCGCCGCCGCCGTAGTTTCCTGGGACTCTGGCATCCACATTGATTAGGAGGAAGAGCAGAGAGGAAAACAGAGCGGAAAGAGCAGCAACAGCAGGCCTCATTCTCATGGTCCTCTGCCTTTTTGTTTTCACCCACTACTCTTCAGAAGCTGCTGGTGAGCTCTGCTGCGTCGGTTATGGTGTAGTTAAGATGCGGAAGTTGGGAGGGTTTTGGTTTTGGTTGGAGGTGGAGGGGAAGGATTGGAAGAAGGGTATTTATGGAGAAGCGGCTGAGTGGAAGGAAAGTAAATGCGAACAAAAGAAAGAAAAGAAGGACAGACAGACACATGAAAAAGGGGAAGAAGGGGAAACGAACGACGCAATTATCTCCCCGCAATTGATGCTCTCTCTTTACTAATTTCCTCCCTTCCTTTTTTCAACATTACGCACTCTTTCCTTCCTCAGCTGTTTACCAATTCATTATTTAAAAAGAAAGCTGTAACCAACCAGTTGATTGCCAAGGATAATGATTGTAATTATACGTAGTACTTCAACCTCAGTCAAGGGTCAACCTTTTGGGGTTCATGGTTGACTAATTCGATCTTAGGTCGCGGAGAAAGGTAAAAATCAAACTGAGGCCAACACCTTAAACACCTCGATTACTGATGAAGATGATGTTCTATAATAATAGAATTGTTATGATATTATGACTTAAATCAAGTTTTATTTTTGTCTCTAATACATGATTTAATCCGTACGACTGATCATGTTTATAATATGACGAACACCATCGATCGGTTATCGTCTTATCCTGCTTTTAAGGTTGGTTGGGGGAGGACCAGAGATGAGAAACCTTGCTTCGCTCGCAAGTAGTGCTACTAATTGCAATCACTTTAATGAATTTGTCCCTGCAGCTGCAATGCAATCCCTCCCTTTTTAGGGATGACTTCTTTTTCCCAGATTTTCTGCACTTCTTTTTTACTATTTTGTTCTTTCGATTTCCCTCCCTTGAAAATTTGTGGACAAGTGAAAAAGGTGGTGGTGGGCTGGGCTTCAACTTGAGGGCTAGCCATTTGATTTTTGTATGGATGGATGGAGTAACATTTTTGACCAATTGAAGGAGTTATTCTTTCTTTGAAGTGAGTGGGCCAAGTGGATGGAGTAACATTTATACCAGTTTCAGTAGTACTGCTTTGGTTTTATGTGCAAGCATGAGATGAGATCGATCACTTTTGTTACTTGGGAAATGCCTGGAGAGAACGCAACCAAGCCAAGCTTTAATTTGTAGAGAGATAAGGCGACGACTCGGGACCAAGAATCCTGATCCGATATGGATGGAGGAGACCCCTCCCAGTTTAGACCAACTCCAGTGCAAGCCTTCAAATTTGGGGATGAAGATCCCCAAATTTGGGGTTCATCCCCATTTTCCTTTCTTTTGCTCCAATGCTACATCCTCTATATTTGGAGATCTCCATTTTTTAAGTTTTCCATTTACTTAAAAATGTACTTATCGAAGTCTTAATATAATTTGTTCATGTTAATTTTTGTATAGTTCGTCATCATTTTTAAATACAAATTTTTCGGTAGAATTTTTTTTTAATTTTGAGACCAAATTTTTGTTGACAAAAAATGATTGACCTAATTTGGGTTTACACACAACACTTGAAAATTATTGATCTAATTAAACCCCTAACTAATCCCCTAATTAAACCCCAATTAACCCTTAAAATCTTAAAAAGAAAAAGAAACGCCACGTGGCGGGCTTTGGGGAGTCTCTATATATGGGGGAACCCCCATTTCCACCCCCAAATTTGGGGATCATTTTGGAGATCTCCCCCAAATATAGAGACTCCTCCATTTATAGAGGAGCCAACTTTCCCCCAAATATAGAGGCTCCCCCAAATATAGAGGCTCCATTGGAGTTAGCCTTATGGTTTGGTTGGCCTTTCACATCTGCGGAGAACCAGTTTGACTCATCTGATCGATTCAAAGAGAAGTATGTGTAAATGTTGTGCAATTTTGATAAATACTTTTAAACTAAAGTAAATTTGAAAAGCAAGACTAAACCAAATTGTTATTGAATAATTAGTCTAGATACAGGATGGCCAATTTTCAAGCTTTGTCTTCAGTCTCATTAATTTGAAGCCTAATGTGAATGTGGCAGTGGCTGGATGTAAAGCTAGACTAGTCAATAGAGTAATGTAGAAAAAAGAGTCTACTATTGAGCAGTGATTCTGACCATTATCCACTGACCATATTCTTCCATTAGGTACTTTTTTTGGGTACAGAAAGCCGATTTTCTGAACAGTTAGTTTCACGCTTTGGTTCTTTGTCTTGAAAACTATGAAATACTACTTTTTTGTCTTTTGAAATTTATATATCCCTGGCATAGGAAATAAGGTTGACCGGAGATTTGAGGTTTAAGTATGTGCTTAATAATTAAGTTTTTGTCTTTTAGAATTCATATTGATTTATGCATTTGAGATATACCGAGATTATATCATGGTTAATTTTGTCGTATGTATTATTTTCCTGTGGTTAACATAGAGATTAAGTTGCCGAAAACTTGCCAAGTAAAGTCGCAATTATTTTTTAGATGATTAAGGGTGTGTATTACTCTCTATGAGCACATGATACTTTAGACTTTAGTTGAGTGATGGGCTTTGTATGATTTGGAAATCCCTTTCTTCTTCGTCAATTTTGTTACAATTGAGTGGGAGTGGATACAGTGGAAAATTTTTGAATTAGAGAGGAAAAGTAGTGCAACAGAAAATCTTTGGGTTATAGGTATAATATGCCCTTCTACTATGACGTTTTATCAAACATGCCCCTTTATTATTTTTTACATCAAATATGCTCCTATACTATGAAAAAATTATCAAACATGTCCTTATGTTAAAATTTTCATTGAAAAAATCGTCAATCATGGTTGAACTGAGATTTAGACGACCCGACATCGGCAAATGGGAGAGAAAATGTTAGTTTTATCTCCCGTTGTATTTCTCTGGGTGTCTTCAAAGTGAAATTATTTGGCTATACAAAAGACAAAAAAAAAATTGAAAGTGAAATTATTAGGGATATTTTAGACATTTGTGCCGCCCAAACCAAAGTTCGACCTTGGTTAACGGTTTTTGGATGAAAATTTAAATAAAAGGGCATGTTTGTTCATTTTTACAAAGTACAGGGGCATGTTTGATGTAAAAAATAGTAGAAGGGCATGTTTGATAAAATGTCATAGTAAAGAGGCATATTATACCTATAACCCAAAATCTTTTTATAATCAGTTCAGTTGCCTCCATAACTAGTTTATTTATTTACAGGTGGGAACCAGAACCACTAGCCCGACCCGACCATGTTACCCGCGAAATTGGAAATTTTCACGAGCAAAGCAAATCAACCAAAGAAAAAGAGGGCAGAAGGGAAACAAATCAACAATAAAAAAATAAAAAAA
This sequence comes from Linum trigynum, assembly GCA_964030455.1. Lineage (NCBI taxonomy): Eukaryota > Viridiplantae > Streptophyta > Magnoliopsida > Malpighiales > Linaceae > Linum > Linum trigynum. The sequence continues at coordinate 6,441,543 of OZ034816.1, forward strand.
AATTGGAACGACTTTGCAGTGAGGGAGAGAAGAAGTGAGAACTGAGAAGTGGATTCTTCTTTTCTTTGCGTTGCACTTGCATGCAGTAATGGCGGTGGAGCCCGGCGCATTCACCGGCCCCCGTATTCCGCCGTGTGTTAGCCGTACGGTTAGTTAGTTGGGTCTTCGCTTCACCCCTTTGGTCTTTACATTGACCATTTCTGCAATTCTTAACTCTTATTAATGTCATTATTATATCTTACATCTGTATAATTTACCTTTAATTACATATATGGAGTTAAACATGGTGTTTGAAATATCACAAAATAAAGTAAAAAAAGAAAAGAAAATAGAGAATTCTCATTGTCTATGTTATTTTAACCTTCATCAATAATTGCATTTGTTGCAAGCTTGTAAATATGCAATGGGTAAGCCACATTAATACAATTGATTTTGAAACTGTAAAAATTCACATCATTATCATCTTACAACTGAAAATGCACGACCGATGCGGTTCATTTTACTCGATATCAAATTTACTTTTGTTTTCAAAAGGTAGCTTTATTACCAATATATATTAGGGTTATAATTTATGTTACTAATTAACCACTCATCTAATAAAACTTCTGATAAAAAAATGCACAAAGCCATAATAGCCCTTGGACGGGTCTCCCCTTCTCACAACGCCTTATCATATCAATCAATTATCAAATAATATATATATTTTCTTAATAAAGTCAAACTACTTATTAAACAACTCAATTAATAGTAAGTATACTTAAACTAGACTCATTAATCCATAGGAAAATAATGATTAAAAAAAACCGTACTCACAGAAATTCGAAACTAGAACACATGGGACGGGAGGAGCATCTAGTAGCCATGTTACTCTTATAGTATTCTAGCTACATACACTGATACACACAAACAAAAATTCTTAAAACTAATAGTTGTCAACGGTTTTGTATAAACACTACTGATTATAAATAAGTTTATGAGAGAGAAGTCATGTATAGCACTAGCAGTACTTACGTACCTGCTGCTTGTACATAATAGAATATAGGGTACGCTAAACAGGTCAGGTCCAGGCCAGTTTATATTAATTGTTAATTAAGTACTAATACCGTAGTCTATGAAGAAGAACATGCCATGATGCTAAATCATATGCTTGATTGGAAGTTAGAAGTCACGCACACAATTAATACATACGAAGTCGTCGTACTTGCTGATCATAAACAACAATAATCAAGCCATAAGAGGGAGGGATGGCAAGGGGCCGGGGCAGGGTCGGATAATGTATATTTATCGTCAGATTTTACTCATATTCATGTCTATATAAGAGTTGGGTAGAATATAAAAATTTACTCATACCCAATCAAATTTCAGGTATTCGCAGTTATTCATGCATAATAATTTTAGGTTGGATTCCAAACGATCGAATATCCTGTTTTTCATCTTAAGAGTCAGAGTGACCGAGCGGATAATGTCGGTACCAGATCATATTATTGTTACTGCCGGTGCCGGTGGGTAGCAGTTATGGATTGGATGGAGATTAAAAGGTGTCACACGTATGTAGCTAGGGAAAACGGTACTGGTACTAGTGGGTTAAAATGCAATGCAATGTGTCGCCGAATCCTAGCTAACCTTATCGCCCAAATCTGGGAGGTAGATATGCCACGTACTACCATGCACGCAGTTTTTCACCAACACACTTCACCGACCGGCCGATCAAATTATTGCGGCCAAGAGCTGCTCTCTTCAACTCTCTTTGCTTGTGAAGTTCCCACCAAAGCCCCCTCATCCTATCCTATCATATCACTTCATTACATGCCTCAAAAAATCAAAACCAACTAACTCATAAATTCAAAGTTTGTGCATACTCGTTATACAACATGTTTTAAGATAAAGGATTAATAGTTGAGGTCGTAAGGAGTTGAACACGTGACCTATAGAACAAACAAACATTAATGTCATGTTATAATTAATCAAATTTAGAGGCGAGTAATGGGTGGGTTTATGTGTATTTGGGTGGATTTGGATCCACCCAGTACGTGGTGGATGAAGAAGAAAATGACCCACACCCACCCAACATGTACTTGTGGGTGGGTTGGGTTGTGTGATTGCGGATGGTGTGCAGTTGGGTGGATTCGATGGGTTTATAACTTATATTCCAAAATTCAATCCACCCGCACCCACCCAAACCTTTGTGGGTCACCTATTTTAGAACTCACGCCCACCCATATGGAACCACCCACAACATATATAATGAGTGGGTTATTTGTGGGTGGATTGGTGGTTTCAACCACCCAATACTCACCACTAATCAAATGTGTTTCAATAACTTGAATTGTTGTAATATAATCCGGGTATGGATTTTAAACCTTTTAATCACTTTCTTACATACTAATTAACCCGCCCCACTTTATTTTCCTCCTCCCGCTTTCAAGGAAATTAGGGGCGGACCCAAGTGAATGAAATGGATTGTCAATGGACAAACCTTAAATAAATTTTTTGGTTTAAAAGTTTGTGTAAAATTTCATTTTAGTAATGGTGGTATTTGAATTTGAGCTCATTTGACAAATTTTATAAATTTTGATCTATGGTTGAATACTCATTGAAATTTGAAAGACGAGTGGTTTTCCCTCCCTCCTTATCAGTATTATATATGCAAATCCGCTATGGGCGCTGCCATGAATGATAGAGGAAATTAATGCAGGCCAGCTTGCTGCTGTTTTGTGTTATATCTTTTTTTTTTTTTGGTAGAAGTTTTGTGTTATATCTGAAGTGGAATATAAGATAAGCATAAATGCGTATTACGTTTTGATCAGTGATAAGCTAGAAACCGGCAGCTTAGATGAGACGGTTGGATCAAATCTTGGAGACGAACCAAGCTAATTAAGCATGTATGTGATTATGCTAATCAGCTAATGTGATCGATCAATTGGCCATTATATGTATTCATCATGGAATCCAAGTGGGGATTTAGTATTTAATTAGTACTTATCATTAAGTAAACACAACAAAGCGTTGTGTACAATCAAAGTGGCCGAGTACGGAGCACCCGTATTGCATGGTAAAAGACATCCACCATTAATGTGCTCGCATGATGATCACATGATCGCCTTCGTAATTTGTATCAAGCAAACAAATTATAATATGTATATGTGGTCAAAGCTCTAGATCTTCAATAACAATGACAATAATGAAAATAAGAATAACTTGAAGGCTCCATATCAGATCAAGGAAATGTGATGGTATGGTTGATACAATCTTAGAACTCCAACAAGTCATCGGATATTGGAGAGTCTGTTTGTTGTTCGAGGTTGAGCCTCTTCATGGACTGAGTACAAATATGTTTCATTTCAGCGTAGGTACGTAGTGATGATAATGGGACGGGACGGGTACATACTTCAACTCCCTTATCGCTTATTCCTTTCGTACTAAATTTGGGTCAAATCAGATAATATCCACACGAATACGGAAAGGATCTGACACATTTTAATATGTTATTTGATGAAAGGAAAAACGATAACTAAATCTATTTATGTAACAAAACAAAAAAACACATCATAGACTTAACAATAGATACTAGAAATTGAATGCGATTCTAGCACATATTCAAAGTTTCATTAAAGTAAAAAAAATGTGGTTTACGAAGAGTAAAATAGATGTAGTGTCCATGCTCCGTCATACTTAATTTCAAGTGGGTAAAATATTCGATGCCTCAAACAAATCGGCTCGCGCGATTGTCTGATACGGGTCACCACTATAATAATGCATGTTCATGGATAAAATGGAGTACCCCTAATTAAGCTAATTAACATGATTAAGCTAATTGGTAATTTGGGGAGCTTAATTATTAGAGGTGTTTGGTGGTGCATCACTCTTGGGCCCTATCTTGTGGGAGGAAGAAAAAAAGCCTTTGCCCTTTTTGGACCGTGATGTTGGCCCAATTAATGGGACCATCCCTCACTCATGCTTGTTAGTTGTTACGCTATGTCTCCTCTCAAACACGATCCCGTGAAAAGAAAATCTGCCCCCACGCTTACCTATACATTATTATTCATCATGCAAGCATTCCATACACAAACAAAAATGTTCCAATTAACTTTCTTCAACAAGCAAAGAATTGGAATCGTATAATATCCATAGCGTTAGTGTTGTGGTATATGATCTACGATTGAATATTTCCCAACAATTCGAGTTATTCGGAGTAACTGGTTCTTGACATGGTATCAGAGCCTTCTATGACCGAGAGGTCTTGTGTTCGATTCCCGGTGACCCCCATTTGTTAAGCACATGGTATTCTTGTCTTCATACCTGTGCAAATTTCAAGCCCTTGTGAGTGGCTTTCGTTTGAGAGGGGCGTGTTAGTGTTGTGGTATATGATCTACGATTGAACATTTCCCAACAATTCGAGTTATTGGGAGTAACTGGTTCTTGACACATAGCCCTACTCCCGTTTCACTTTCCTCTACCGACTACCGTTACCACCAATCATGGTTCAACCATGGCGAGATGAGCAGCAGGGAGAGTTCAACTATGGTCTCAGGCAATAACTATACTTGAGCCATGAATCAAAATGACTAGGGATTCGTAATAAACCATTACAACACCTACCTCAGTATTGAATATAGTTCTCTTATTTGTGGATAGAAATAATATTAAAAACGGTATAATTCCTTATAAACTCCATATGTATGACTTTCTAATCATACTCTTTTGAATCAAGAACAATATAATTATGAGTCATGAACATAGTAGAGGGGCCATTACCCATTATGTACGCACCTCGATTCTGTCTCGTAGAACAAATATATATTGTTTGGGTTCTTGTTTTGGGAGAAGGCATAACATAACTACCGCCTTAACTAACATAACCACCATCATAATGGGAAGGGAAAAAGTCTCTCCGAAGCATGAATGATTGCATAAAAGTGAGGCATGACAACGTAAGTTTATTTGTCACACCCTCCTTTGGCCCGAGGGACCATTGATTTGGAGTGATTGGCACAAGCACAAGTGAGTATTCGAACTATAAGTAGTGGCAAATTTGGAATCTAGAACAAAAAATGAAAAGATAAGAACAATTGTTATTTGGGGTTAAACTTGGATTGTGGGGGGAGAGGCAGAGTTGATAAATGATAACCAATTCTCCTGTTTCCAATGTATGTTTAACATATGACACATAACATTATAATTTAAAATAATATATAATTAAGAGAAATATATGTGGTTTACTGATTAATAGTCACACCTTTATCATGGAAGAGTTAAATTTCCATCTCCTTTGTCTTTGAAAAAGTTCAAATATTATTGAAGAGTTACGATTTACCGTTGTATCATTTTGAACTCCACGTAACTTCATCTCTAATTACGAAGAATAAGACTTAATCGCAACAAATGAACATTAGCCAGGTTCTGATATGCTAATCTTATCGAAGGAACAGGAACAGCCGTGCCGAAATGGACGTCTCAATTAGAGGACAAGCACGCGACTGCAACATCTTAAGTGTGATGGCTACATTGAACAACAAGAATTTAAAGCTGAAGTTGATGTTCATTGAAATTTAACACAACAACGACTCTTCTAAGTTCCCCAAATGAACACAACAACCTGCAAAACCCTAACAAAAATTTATATGGCGGTTAAGCTCGTTACTCAAAGAATTTAATATTTGTAATACTGATTTTATATCCTCATATATTTGAATCAACTCTATTCATGATGGGGAAAAAAAATTTGTTGGTTCAACATCTTGTTGACCAATGTATATTATTTTTTATTTTATTTAGAGAAATGTATATTATTTTTTAGTATTTAAACATGTCAAACTAAAAAATGTATATTATTTTTTAATTTAACATGTTTAGATCCTATATTTATTCGTAACTAGCTATTCCTTCATGATGGACTTTGGAAGAAAAAAACACGTGAACGGCTATTTGCCGCCAAGCAAAAAAAAAAAAAAAAATTTTGAATTCAAATTTTGAATTTTCCCCCCCTTCCCTTCCTTTTATTCTATAAATTCAGATATCAGGAACATTTGACTCATTCCAACAAAAACTTCTGTTGACGAGCCCATTGCCTCCGTCGCCGGCACCGTTCTTCCGTCGTCGGCTAACCTCCCGTCGCCCTCAATCGTCGGAAAACAAGTAAGTTTATTTTTTCCGGCCAGTTTTCCAGTTTTCTGGCAAGTTTTCCAGTTTTCCGGCGAAAAACAGGGCGGGCCGAAAAAAAACTGCGGCCCAAATCGATAACCAAAGGTCCAGATCTGTGCACGGCCTGCTTGGAGCGCAATTATTGTCCATAGGGTAAATATGGGCTGGGGGCCCATTGCTCAAACCCCGGAAGAAAAGTTAAAGAAGCGAAAAGGTAGTTTGCTCAATCAATCTGAAGAAGCCTGATTTGTTGAAAGATCTCTCGGACTTGCACTACTACGTTAACAGACTTGGGCCAGAATGAAAGCCTCGGCCCAAATTAGTAGAGGCGTTGTTTTGGGCGATCAAAACAAATAGGATATCCCTTAGATTCCAACAACTCCTCTTTTTGTCTTTTTATGAAAGTTAAAAATAGAGTAGACAAACAACAACTCGATTTGGCTTATTCATTCATGAATCATGATGGAGTCGTCCAACCTCAGATCTAACCGCCGTCTCCTAAAACCTTCACTGTCTCTGAACATTAACATAATAATAAATTCGAGTCATAAAAACAAAGGAGATGGACATTTTAACTTTGATATGCCACCACATTTTGTCACGGTCTTCTCAGCCTCTATTGTTAACAATTAACAAAGAGTTACCCAAAAATAGAATTTATTTCGATAAAATAACTGTAAATTAGATCTCTTTATGTTAACTTGAACATAAATGAGCTAATAGAAGAAGGATGTGTAACCAAACAAGAATCTTGCATTCCTAATCGAGATTTTGCGTTCGAGCGATATGAATTGTATTGCTTTTTTTTATATATAATGTAAATTGTACTTTGTATATAAAAATTGTTGATTAGAACTGTACGTGATACTTTCCCAATTTGTTTCTCCTTTCTCATTTAGTGCGTCGTACATGCATCAAGCTTGTCAACTACTTGATAAATCTCTATGCAACAAACTGTTTGAAACTGGGAGATACATGGTGTGTTGAAATTAAGTAGGTGATGGCTAACAACTAGGGCTGGACGTTCGGGTTTGGTTTTATGGGTAACCCGGAATCGGACCGAAATTTCTGGGTTTTGGGTACCCGGGAACCGAAATATCATAGTGAAAAATGGGTCTCGGTATCGCATGTGGCTATTTTTTGGGTTTTGGGTAAACCGAACTCGGACCCGAAAATAAAAGGACCCGAAGTGGAACCGATCCCCAGCCCACAGGGCCAAATATCATATGGCCCATAGCCACACATACGGGCCAACCCAGCCTTCACGCCCCAAGCCTAGCCGAAGTTCGGACCTCCTTAGACCCCTAACCCTAAATCTCTACACTCCACTTCCCACTCCAGCAGCCAACGAAAGCAACCCTCCATTTTTTTTCTTGAATAAAGCTGTTGTAACAGGTTGTCTTTGATGGCTGATGGGTATTCAGGGGACCGAACCATACCCGAGAACCGTGGCTTCGGGTCTTGGGTACCCAAGAACCGAGTCTGGGTCGGGTCTGGTTCCTCAAACTGGAATTTTTTGGGTCCGTGTACCCGCATATTTCGGTCCGGGTACTAGGACCCGACCCGATCTCCAGCCCTACTAACAACTTAGTGTTGAAACACACAATACAGAGAAAAGGTGGAAGAGGGATTCATTTTTCTTTGGGAGGTTTTGGAAAGTCAATCTCGACTGGTATTAGATAATTGACGACATGCACCAAATTAAACATGAAAGCTCGATCGGCCTTTCTCTGCTGCAATATAACTTGCAAATTTTTCTTGCAATGGACGTCCAAATATACATAAACAAAGCCAAAGAGAATGTGACATGTACGTACATGCATTACTGATCTAGTTACCTGACAAATGGAACCTAACAATTGCTTTGCTTGGACAGAGACAGCATGGACTGCATTCAAAATACGACCATAGCTGTTTCTGGACAACATGAACATACTAGCTATTGGTCGTATGGTTTATGTCTTGATGCATATATTTGGTCAGTTTTGGAGTTGTGTGGTTGAGCAATTAATATACAAATAGGCAGCGGCCGGTTGGAGGCTCGGAGCTTAGCTTGGCCGTCGATTTTCCTAGCAATGGAGCGCCTTCTGTGAGAAAAAAAAAAATATATAGACCGTCTTGATTTTCATATGATATTGTGAAAGAGATGGAGGAAGAAAAAGAAGAAGAGTCACATATTTAATGAACACAAATTATTTGAGAGATGGAGGTTTGCACTAAATCTAGCTACACCAAACTTGAATATTAGTCCAAATAGCATGCATGTGAGTGAAAATTAGGTTGAGTTGAGATCGAAGAGGTCAAGAACGAGACAAGGCTCATTACTGTGTATATGGACACATATGCGTGTGAAACAATTAGATATGTGTCGTACCCAATCCCAGCTAACCATTCAGTTAATACGATGACAATTTTATAAATAACGTAAATCATTCAATCATGTAACTTGTAAACCATGGAAATAAAATAAAAAAGATTAATTAGGCTGGATTGCACAAGCCATCACATGTAAAATGATAATCACCCTTTCATAATCACATGGAATCTCCCCTCTCTTTCTCCAGAGTCATGTGATCATTCCCCCACTCTGGTAATTGTCTGTGAATTAAAAGTGGAAATCAATTGATTAAGCATCATTTAATTAGGATTTATGCATCCCCTCTGCCTCACTTGCATATATGATAGACCTGACTCCCTAGGTATATATAAATTACCCTTCCTTTTGTCTTATAATAATCGTATCTTATCCCCTAGATTTTATTCTTTTTTATTCCAATTTATTGCACCTAATAATATAAAGGGGGTAGAGTACTGGAGGCAATTATTGGATCATATGCATTTGAGTGAATGAACCAACAAAAGTCATCTCCCTCATCTCATTCCCCTTATTTATTTATTTCAATTTGTTCGTACTTTTTTCCTTTTGTGTAATTAATCAAAACGATTCCCTCATTTTACAATTACATAATCATGTCCCTCCATCAAATAAATATATCCTTGGCTCAGTGACGAGGTGAACACAGATCCAAATGGGTATTAGATTAGGTAGAGAAGATTAGAGCTTGATTTCTAATTAATTATGATGATAGTGTGGTCCCTTTTTGTACTACCCTTCATTTTCCCATAGCTGGGGGAGGTGAAATGTTAATGTGATTTTGAGGAGATTCCATTCTCTTGGGAAATAGATTCCCACTTCCAATTACTTGTATATTAATTAATTAAATCGTATTATTATTATTATTACAAAAGATTAAAAGGTTATTTGTTTGTAATTTTGTATATAAATCTACATTCACGTTACCCCCTGCCCCATGCCTGCTGTAAAGTACTGTTACCAGACATTAATAATTGATTAGTTAGTAGCATGGGATTAGTTCAGCCTAACCTCACTTTATCTTTATATATAGTTCAGTTCATATATATATTGGACAAAAAAAACCATTAACAGAAAAGAGAAAAGTGTGCAAGGAGTGACAATTGAGAAGAGAAGGATGGATATTCCAGAGTCGAGAGAATAGTACACAGAGAGAGAGAGTAAGGCTCAAAAGTCGATGAAGGCCTTATTAGCACGGTCATCAGAGATTCATATAAATCGGTTAGACACATTATAAAATTTACGTGATTCGGTTAGTATGGTACTTACGTTCACTATTAAAGGTTTTCCATAAATTTAATTATGGTTTCGTAAGCATGTCTATAAAGAGCTATAGACACATACATGTATACTCCTAATGTCGACAAAAGTTCCACGAGCAAAGTCTATAGCTAGCGTAGACACGTTAAATTAAAATCACCTCGACTTCTCATTCGGTATGATAAATAAATCTCCATTATTATTTATTACTACTATTATCGAATAACTTACCTTGAAATGGTGCCTCCGCTAGAAGATAATTGGTACAGAGGCAGAGCTAACATTACTTCCAATTTTCAGTAGATATATTCGTTTGATCTGAAAATCGATGATCTAAATTAAAGTTGCCTTGCATGATTTAAGCGGAAATTAAAAGTAAAGTATTTGGTGAATGAAGTGGCAACAAAAGGAGAGGCGGATAGAAAGAAAGTATTAACAGTTGGCAGTGTGGGAATAGTCATTTTCTTCCAACTGACGCCACCGATGGATTCTTTTTCACCTCTGTGATGCATATCTTGATATACTGCAGGCGGCAGTGACAATCGAACAATGTTTGATATTTTCAGCTTTTTTATATGAAAAAATTGATCTATCTCTAATACCATGAATATGCATACAAGAATGTAGTTTAGATATGCAATTAATCGTGTGGTCAATGGTCTTGTGATTTTAAATTGTCAAGAAGAGGACGCTGTTTACTGTCTAAATATGTTAAATGGTTCAACTGAAACGGTCGAATATGTTAGGTGTTTCGATGTTAGGAGGTAGTCAAGTTGTAAGGTATTTGATATAGAGAAAACACATCATTGTAGCTTCAACTTTCCAAATCTTTGATTCTTGATGATGCTACTGCTGCTTGTACATACGGTTTTTAGTTCTTTGATTCAACAGAAGTCAATATGTCAGGATGTAATTAAGTACTGCGCGATTGAGAGCGCCCGACAATATTGTTCTCTGTCTATATTATTTGCACCATAAACTTTAGAGCTTCCGAAATCTATAAAAATAAAAAGTCTACTTGGATGGGGACTCTATGAAATTGTGAGTGCTAGCATTGGAGAGTAGCGATGATAATTATCCATTGATTATGGTGAGAGTGTGGGTGAAGTCTATATTGATTTGGATTTTTATATATGAGTTTCGATAAGATATGAATATTGCTTCCATATTCTAAATCAGTATGAGTTGGATAATGAATGCCCATCTAATTGGATATGATTTTCACTAAAATTGGACTTATTTATCAAATTTTAAAAGTCCATGCATTAAAATGTAAGGCACCATATTTTTAGGCACTAAAATATAAAATTTCATCGATATTTTGAGGTCTTACTCATTTGTCTTGTATTTGAATTATATAGTCACCCTGGATAATTAAATACCCATTGATTTTGACAAAATTGTCAATCCTATTGGGAGGATACCGAAATTCAAATATGAAATAATTTGACATAACCAAAATCACATATACATATAAACTAATACATAACGGATAAACATTATATTGAATTATACTATGAAGATTCATATATAAACAATTTAAAATCAAGTCAAGCAAGAAAATAGTTAGTCTTAGATAAACAGATTACCATGCATGAATCGGACCTTTATAGTCGCCAAATTGATATGGAGTTTGGAATTAGAAGAGAACATCGTCAAGTAAGCGCGATCAAATGGGAACTTATTAGTAACGATTACGTGCTTCTCTTAGCTTTTGGCAGCTCATGCAGGCACGAGCTAGCCGTAGCTGTACTGGTTATCATCAAACACACGAAACTGGAAAAAAAATGTCAAAAGTACTAATAATAATGTCTGAGTAGAAAGGGCCCGATTTTATGTGTCATAAAAGGGAAGGCCGTAGCGGTAATTATGACACAATATTTTCATGATATTTGCTTTGATATTAAAGATATCATATCCCCATATTTACATTGGGAAGCACGTGTTTGTTTGTTGGGCAAGTTAATTAGGGCAATTTTGAATAGTAATTCATTGTAGGCTGTAGCCATTGGAGCGAGCTGTTTTTCGAGAACAAACGATGCTTTAATAAATACAAATCCAGGAGATTATCGGAAAATGACAACAAACCGAATAATACTAAAAATAACCATCAATGTCTTAAGCAACTTCTTGTGACGTAATTGCCGGAAAAAGTTATTGTGATGCATCTTTGAAAAGGAAAATTAACAATTAGTCTAATGACTAATATATAGTTATTAATTGTTTGAGAAATTAATTGAAATTTCATAGACCACTTGGTATTCTGAATTATTGTTTACACCATAAAATAATTATGTCTTGGATAACACATTTCCTAGCATGGAGTATTTAATTGGCTTTTAATAAACCAATCCGACTAAGCACAACAAATTGATTGGTTGAGAGTAGTAGTCTTGATCTTTTACGTTGTTTTGGCTCGCAATCAACAGCATCGCGATTGTCAGCGACTGTGTGAGGTCAACATCGTGGTGGTCAATGACGCACGAGCTTGTTAACTTGGTAACGACTATACGACGGGTCTAACACTTAGCGAGTCCGAACAATGTTGTGGTGTCAAAATGACTACGTTGTTCAATCAACAACGTAACACCACCTCACATTTTTTCAATGTCGTGGTGTCACTGTTAGAGAAATTTCGAGAGAAGTAATAAGTCACGAAGGTGGCATAATTCATAATTGTATTTGGGGGTCCTAAATTTAGGAGATGGAATATGTTTTTTTTCCTTTGAACAACGCAATCAGTATACAATGGAATATTCCTTGAAAAGAAACGCAGCCCGCCCTGCCGTGAAGAAAAGAAAATTGAACTGCGCTCTCCCTCTCTCTCTCTCTCATTTTTGTTTTCCCCGGTTATTATTTGGATCACATTTCCCTCCCTCTCTCTCCCTTAGCCACAATTGCAGTTAGTGGACCGCGCGTCCAACCCTCAAAGCCCACCATGCCCACGTCAAACCCATCCCACCAATCACACCGCGAGTCGCTCCCCACGCACACAAAAAACCCCATTACTTGTCCTCTCCTTCTTTCCTTTTCCATTTTCGTTTCTTTTCTCTACTTTTTTCACCTCATTATCCTTCAACATAAATAACAAAATTCGGCAGCGCTCCACGTGGCTAAAACCCATCACTTCCTTCAAATACTCCCGGAGAGAGAAGAGGGTGGAGGGGGTAAGGGGTTTATCGCTGACCGGCTATCGCCCGGTCATGGGCGCTGGGTTACCGGCCCGCCCGGTTTTGTGGTCAAACGTTCTTTGGAAGGATATAAAAACAGACGACGAAGAAGGAGAGGGGTTTAAGGCAGCAAAAAGCCACTGTTGTTTCTCTTCTTTCATGGTTTTTCCCTTCTCGTTGTTGTTGTCTGTGTGTTTTTATTGAGAGAGAGAGAGGTTTTTCTGTTACCCTCTTCCCTCTTCTTATGTTTCTTTTGAGTTCGAGGTAAGAATGAAAATGAGGAACTAGAATGCAGAGAGATTGATTTCGGTGGCGATGGCGGATTTGTTTTCTTCCGTCTTGTTGCATTGAATTGGAATTGATAATTCTCTCCCCTGATCTCTTCTGCCTGGTCCGATTTTCCACCTCCGATCCCGATCTGCGTCGCGCCGGCTCGGTTGGGCTCTTTCTGTACATATTGTTCGACGGAATTCTCTCAAGATTGACGTTAATCTCGAGGTCAGTGGTGGTAAGTGTTAGATCAGGCTAATGTTGGTGGAATTCCCTGCTCCACTTTCTTCTTCCTTGCTTCTGTTCTGTCCCACGATTGTGTTGTTTCAATTGTGTGCGAGCGAGCTGCGATTCTTTCGATCTTGCCGAAAATAAAAAAAAATTAAGGGTGAAAGTGATTCTCTGTTTTGCTTTCGTGGCCTGAGATCGGGATCTGATCGTGGATGTGAGGCGGTTTGCCGGAATTCTGGGTTTGGGAGGGAACTGCAGTTTTTTTTTTTACATAGAGGATATGAAGTTTCACTGCTTTTTGTTCTAAAAAAAGTCAGCAGCCTTATTTGAATTCCAGGAGGTTGTACTTGTTTTTTTGTAAAATCGGCTTTCTTCTTCTGGTGGTGCGTCTGTTGTTTTTAATTACTGTGGGCATTGCTGAATTACTGGTAGATTGTTTTCTGGAGCTGAATTATCTTCCAGCATGAGTCTTTCTTGACGTGTCTGTTGTAGATTTGTGCCATTTGAAAATCAGGATGTTCTGATTGCACTAATTGCAGCTGCGGCTGCTTAAGTTTTGTTAAGGTTCAGTAATGGTGTTATGGATCTCTTTTTGATGGGCTCAGAATTCAGATTGATATTGAGATTGTTTCAGTTCAATTTTGATTTGGTTTTCATGTTGATGAGCAGATCAATGATGATTGTGTTTGTTTGGAATAAACTTATAGATTGAATGCATTCAATATTGAAGCCAGAATAGCTTGTTGACATTTTCCTTGTTCTTTTGGTTGATCGCAGTGCTGTGATCCCCGATTGCAACAATTCTTGTTTGATAAGTGCCCATCTGGTATGTATGCTTGAGATATGGTGTTTAAGAAGAGACAATCTCATGGTTTTAACAATCTCCACTTCCCTTCTGTTCCCAAGGCTCCCAGATCTGCCAGAGTAAGTACTTACGATACATTTCTTTTCTGAGTTTAGTGTGCTATATCATAGAAAGGAATGGTCTTTCTAACGACCGCCATTTCATGATTTTACTTGGCAGAGGGCCTTTCATAAGAGGATAGTTGAGGACAGCCAAATCTGTGCATTTGAGTTACTTGCTTCTCTAGCTGGAAAGCTATTACAGGAGAGTGAAAGCTCATCTGCTTCTAGTAATGCATCTGATGCAAATGACCGGCCTGCAATTAGTGATGGTGTTGTTAAAAGAGAGCAAGTTGAGACTAAACCTGTGAAAACAGAGTGCTTGGATTTGGGAAGCTGCGAAGAGAGCATTTTCCTCCCTGACTACGGTTCACCTAGCAGTGACAGTAGGGGAAGTCTGAATGAAATTCCACTGCCAGCTGAGAGTGATGCCATTTTGGAGCGGTATTCAACTGTCTCGAATTCCGATTCCTCAGAGAAAGGCAATAGTGATGTAAAACCAATCCACGGTGAAAAGGCACCTAAGTTGGAGGGAGTCCCTCCTGTTACTGTAGAGCCTTGTGATGAAAAACAAGAAAATGGGGTTGGCAGTCAGCCATTGGCTGATGGGATGGAGACTCGGGGGTTGATCCTTCATAATGCCTGCAGTTCAAAGGATCCCATGGAGTCATGCCTGAGGAATCCTGCATTGATAAACTCAGACAACACTGCCAAACATTTATCCCGTGGGAATTCCCTTCCCAGGGCTTCTGATTTGAAGCATGGGAATGGTGTTAAGTTAGGTATTAGAGATGATGATGAAAACTTTTTTAGGTTTAATAAATTAAGCAGCAGAAGAAAGGCATTTAGGCCTTCATCTAGAATTGGAGACAGAAGAATAAGAAAACTACTGTCATCCAAATACTGGAAAGCAGCACCGAAGCTGAAAGACTATGAGCTAACGAGACCTTGTAAGTGGTTGTTTGCTGGAGTGTGATTTATATCTCTGCTGGAGTGTGATTTATATCTCTGTCTATTGACTTTTTCCTGACATTTCAGTTTCATTTCTGTATTTGCAGATTTGGGGATGAAGCCTCTTCATCATAAGAGGAAGTTGTCTTGCAACCCTGACAAAACTCAGGGCGACATTCTTTACAAGAGGAGGAAGTTTTCTGACCGTAGCGTAGTCATAGCATCTGATAGGGGTTTTAGCGGTGAAAGTGTTTGTAACTCTCCTGAGAAAGGCACGTCTGGAGACAATGGTTCAGCAGTATTGTGTTATGGAGGTGTGTTGATTTCTACTGCTCCGTTTTCCTGTTTTCTGGTCCATTTCTCTAAGCTTTCAGCTGTTGCTGGTTTCTTTTGCTCATGCCTCATGAGTATTATGCAGAAAATGGCAAGTCATCTCCCGTTATTGGTAATCAAGCCCAGCTCCGGTCGAAGGATTCTCATGGTACTGAGATGGATAAATGTTTATGGTTTTGGCCCTTGATTTTGACTGTCTTGGATTGCCAAGGTTCTTATTTGTTGTCAAACTTCTTGTTTCAGTTAAACTGAGCATCAAGTCCTTCAAAATTCCAGAACTTTTCATTGACGTCCCAGAAACTGCAACTGTTGGTTCTCTCAAGGTATAGATCTGCACTCTTCCGTACCAGTTGGGATTTGAAAGCTTGTGTCTGCTTGCATCATAGACTAGTTTTTCTTGTTGTCTTCTCTCAAACCTGAAACCAGTTAGTTAGTCGCTACTTGGAGCTAGATGTTTCCTGATGTTCCTTTATATTTTGCTCATTCTAATGAGACTGGATTTTAAATTTGCTACAGAGAACTGTTGTGGAAGCTGTAACTTCTCTACTTGGTGGTGGTTTACGTGTTGGGCTGGTTCTTCACGGAAAGAAGGTCAGGGACGATAACAGAACCCTTTTGCAGACTGGCATCACTTCTGCTGAAAGCCTTGAGACTCTGGGTTTTACCCTGGAGCCTAATTCAGTGCAAGCTCCTGTGCCCTTGTGCAGTGAAGAGCCTCCTGCTATTTTCCCATGTGAAACATCCCACCTTATATCAAGGTAATTCAAACCTTCTTTTCGACTAATCGTAAAGATTTTCCTCCCAGTCAGCTTATATTAAGGACTACTGCTGTCTCATGTTAGCCTTTCTCGACAAGACAAAATGGTTTTTGTTACACGTGTGATTCTCAGCTATTTATTTTGTTTCTTCAGGTCCCCAGAGACTACAATTGTAGAGTCACTAAAGCTTATTGACTCACCCAGGCTTGCTCCTTCTCCACCAACAAATCAGGTTGACTACAACAGTGAGACTACTGATCAGGAACCACTTTCCTGTAATGCTGACATAGTAGCTGACAACAAATCACCATCAGATTTCAAAGCTCTGGTTGCAGTTGAACCAGCAAGTGCTGAGGCACTTGCTGTTGTTCCCCTCAACCAGAAATCTAGGCGATCTGAGAATGTACAGCGTCGAACTAGGAGACCATTCTCAGTCTCCGAAGTAGAGGCACTTGTCCAAGCCGTTGAAGAACTTGGCACTGGAAGGTATATAAATCTCTCCTTCGAGCTTATACAATGCTCAATTCCCTGTACTGGTAAAACATAATCTCACCAATGGGTTCTTGTACTTCCGCAGGTGGCGGGATGTTAAGTTGCGATCTTTTGACAATGCTGACCATCGAACATATGTTGACTTGAAGGTACACAGACTTGCCTACTGTATTTCTGTGATCCTGATGTTTTAACTTGAATCCATATATTACATAAATTCACATTATATCAATGTCTATCGTTCAATCTACCAATTCACTTGTGTTATCCTTGTAATATGCACTTATGCTGAACTTCCTTCAGCAAAATTGAGCTGACATTCTACTGGCTCCTCAAACTTTTGGTTTTCAGGATAAATGGAAGACATTAGTCCACACAGCCCAGATTGCTCCGCAGCAAAGAAGGGGAGAGCCAGTTCCTCAGAAGCTTCTTGACAGAGTGTTGGCTGCACACAGCTACTGGTCGCAGCATCAAGCCAAGCAACATACCAAAAATGCAGCTGCTGTTGCCACTGCGACTGCAACTGCAACACCGACGGTGCTGCAGATAACAGACGGGCAGGCGATTGAGGCTTGAAGAAGGAGGCGGGTAACATTTCACTTGGTATAATAGTGTACAAAAGGAAGGGAAACTACTACAACCACTACTTGTTGACCGGGAAGGAACAGGGGAAGGCACAGAACAGGGTGACAAAGAAGAACAGCAGCAAAATTGTACAAAATGCAACAATTGATTTCTCAGAATGTTTATTATGTAATACACTCACACTTGTCTTTACAACAATTCATTCCCAGTGTTTCCCCTCCCCCCCATTGGAGACCAGGGGAGAAGGAAAGCTTGGGCATTTTGTAAATTGATTCAGTTCCATGAAATAAATCCCCTCTAGGGGGAGTGGCTCAGCCTAATAGGAACATTAAAATTTCCCAATTCTTTGATTTAATCTGGTGTAAAAGATTATGTGTAGCTCAGGTTCAAAGGAACATTTGAAAAATGAGAGATTTTTGTTTCTCATATCTTCACCTCGCTCGTCTCTTTTAATTTTGATTACTGTCGTACTCGATCTGCGACGCATCATAAGTTGCTCCCCTTTCGATACATGTATGTCTTGTTTCGATTCACGGACAGACGTAAACTACTACTAGCTTTAGCTATCATGAATCATTTGTATATCCTTTGCAGCATTGTATGTTCTGCAAAAAGAAAGTGGAATGAAACTGTTGGATTGTGAAGAGGGGAAAGCATCAAGGTAAAGTAATTGGAGCTTGAAAGGCAGGCAGAGAAGGGTGGTGGTGGGAGTAGGCGCAAAATTTCTTTACGGCTAAAACTCTATTCCTTGCACGCAACCGCCATGTGACATTTTTAAGCCAAACCGAACCCAACAGCACACACTGTCTCTCTCTCTGTTTTGTGAAGAAGAATTGGAACTTTGGAGGGAATATAAAGAGAAAAGAAAGACTTGATGAGGAAGGATCATGGTTGGATGGCTTAGCAGCTAGCTACCTTCCTTCCTTGTTTCCCTTCCTTGTCTAGTTTCGTACGACTCAAGCAAGCTTGCTTAACCAAGTCGTCTTTTTTACTTCTTCTTCTTAAAACTTCCCCCCTTTTTTCATTTCTCTCTCTGATTTGTTTTCTCTTTTCTGTTGCTGTAAGTTGTAACGGTGGATAATATGGGCAAGAGAAAAAGAAGAGCAAGAGGGCCGGGCACGTGCGCTTCACATGCCACGTGAATTTTATACCAGAGTATTCTGTCTGGGTTTCCTGCCTGCCTGGCGCTGTCTGGTTTTGGTTTTTGGGTTTTTAAGGAGGTTGGCTGGCGCTGTAGTTTAAGATGGTGTTCTACTTCTTTTGGATTTTGGGTAAAGACTGGAGAGTTATAATTTTAATATGGGAGCTGTTTGTTTGTTTTTATGAAATTGGGGCGTGTTTGGTTGTTGCTTGCTGCAGTAGCAAGTTAGTAAAATGCCAAAGTTTTGAGGATTGTGATTCTTGGCTGGAAATTGGGATCTGGATCTGATCTGATCTGACTGAGGTTGTGGGGCTGGTTGGTGGGTCGGTGGGGGCGTGGAAATGGAATCATTTCTCGGCTGGAGATGCCTTGTTGGATATGTTTTTCTTTTTTGACAAGGGGCCGCTTATATTGCATTCCTTGATCAAAGTTAAGGCAAAAGCCATTACAGAAGAGAATCTGAAATTAAACCCAGAACAACAATCCAGTCAACAGGAAGAGAATTATGGGCCAACGATCTCGCAACCCAGTCAGCTCTAACGTTGAGAATCCTCCGAAAAAACCTGACTTCGATCAAGGGGAATCTCCTGAGGATCTCCTTCATGATTCCCAACAGAGCCGCACAATTCCACGGCCATGGGTGATGGGGAAACAACAGAGCATTGACCAGCACTTGGCAGTCAGATCGGACAATCACTGGACCCGGAAGAGTTTGGGCCAATATCAAAGCTTCATGTAAAGCTTTTGCTTCAGCTTCAATTGGGGCAGCGCAAAGCAAAGTTCCAGCCCTCCCATCACAGACTTGACCATGGCAATTGATGACGACAATGCCATAAGCCGCCTCCTGGGAATCGTTTAAGAACGATCCATCACAGTGAACCTCCCATGAGGGGTTACTCGGCGGTGGTGTAGGCTGATTCTGGGGGTGAATAGGCTGGACAACAGGAACAGAGGAGGAAGTCCGAGGGGAATTGCACGTCGACCATTCATTGGCATCTCTTGCTGCATTGGAACATGTGAGAGGAGGCCAAGGAATGGAGCTGCGAAAAACCTTCTCGTTTCTAGTCTTCCAGATATTCCAAAGGGTGAAGATGATGAGAGTGATTGAATGGGAAGGGATCACGTCCTTCAGCTGGAATAACCAATGGACAATGTTGGAGTTAGCAGGGGCAGTGGCCAAAGAGGGAAAGGTCATATGCCAAACCTCCCAAGCATGGTGGCACTCAAACAAACAATGATGAATGGACTCCTCGGCAGCCAAACAGACAGGGCAGGAGGGATTAGGGGAGCATTTGCGGCTGAACAACCGACTTTTAGTCGCCAAAGCTTTCCTTGCACACTTCCAGACGAAGAACTTCAGCTTTGGAGGGAGGGAGAGCTTCCAAATCCATTTCCATCTCTCCTTATCATGACCCGATGGGGGGAGGTAGCCTGTCATTTGCGTACGAATCTTGTCGTGGAAGGCATGGTAAGCAGAGGCCACTGAGAAATTGCCTTTGGTGGTGAATCTCCAAGCCCAAAAGTCCGGGGCGTCAGCCAAACCAATGGGGACACGCTTGATGTCTTGGATAGAGCCTGGGGGAGCTTTTTGGTGAAGGGCAGGCTCATTCCACGTTCTCTCATTCATGTTGATGAACTCCACCACTCGTTCTTGTTGAATCACTGACCCATTGAGCTTTCCCCCAGGTATGTGGGGGATCCATTGATCATGAAAGAAACTGGTGGACTCACCATTTCCAATGACTCTGATGATACCCAGCTCCATCATCCGCTTTGCTTCCCAAAGGCTAGCCCAAATCCAAGAAGCCCGGCCTCCTTTCTTAGCATGTAGGAAATCAGAGCTAGGGAAGTAGAGTCCCTTCAGCAAACGAACCCACAAAGCAGAAGGGTTCTCAAGAATCCTCCAGGCTTGTTTTGCAAGTAAAGCAAGATTGAATTCTTTGAAGGATCTGAACCCAATCCCTCCTTCCTCTTTTGGAGCACAAAGAACCTTTGCATCACACCAGTGGATTGCTTTCTTGTGGAGGGATCCTGACCAGAAGAATCTCCGGAGAATAGAGTCCATCCTTTTTGTGGTTGATCCAGGCATGAGAAAAAGGCACATAATGTATGTCGGGATAGCCTGGATCACAGCTTTCAGGAGAGTTTCCTTCCCTCCAGGGGACAGTAAAAGGCTCTTCCAAGCTTCAGCTTTTTTCTCCATTCTGGTGATAAGAAATTCAAACGTTTCTCTTTTAGACCTGCCCCATTCCGTAGGAACCCCAAGATACGTAGCATGGCAGGTCAAGGAGCTGAAACCCAACATCTGTGTGATTTGAGCTTTTTTCCCCCCATCGACATTGCAACTGAAAAAGATGGAAGATTTTGTGTTGTTCACTTCTTGACCAGTAAAATTGCTGTAGGAGGAGATGATGTTCATGATACTAGTCGCTTCCTCTTCAGTAGCTCTTCCAAAAATAACAGTGTCATCTGCAAAAAGACAATGTGTAAGGGTAGGGCAGTTTCGGTTCAACTTAATTCCTCGAAAAACATTCAAACTTGCAGCCTTATCAATGAGAAAAGAGAGAGCATTTGAAAGGAGGATAAAGAGAAGGGGGAAGAGAGGGTCCCCCTGACGGATCCCTCTTGTTGGTGTAAACTTTGGTGAAGCTTCACCATTGAACAGAAGAGAGAACTTTACAGTTCTAATGCATTCTTTGACCCAAGCACACCATTTCGGATCAAAACCATAGAGAACAAGGATTTTATCAAGACAATCCCAATCCACCAGATCATATGCTTTTCTCATGTCAAGTTTGAGCATCATGTCTTGACGATTTCCAACTTTATGCTTCTTGAAATGATTCAGAACTTCGTGCACAATTATAACATTGTCTTGAATCTGTCTCCCCCCCGTAAAGGCCGTCTGAAGTTCCGAGACCAGATCAGGTAGCCATTTTTGCAATCTAGAGGTCATAATTTTGGTAATGACCTTATACCGGAAGTTGCAGCAACTGATCGGGCGGAAATGGCTAACAAATTCCGGAACCTCCACTGTAGGGACAAGCGAGATATGAGTGTCATTCCACCCCTCTGGAAGATGATTAGAATCAAAAAAACCCCTGACTTCCTCACAAAACTGCTCCCCAATAAGTGGCCAGAATTTCCTGAAGAAAAACCCAGGAAAGCCATCCGGTCCTGGGGCCTTAGAATGTCCCAACTGAAAAACAGCTTTTCTGATTTCTTCATTATCAACATTTGCACAAAGTTCCCGATTCATATCATTCGTGACTAGACTGGGGAAATCTTGAAGGAGATGATCAAACTGGGAAGGAGGACGAGCCTGGAACAGCTCCTTGTAGTAATCCTGAGACATCGCTTTGAGTTGCTGTTCATTGTTGATCCAAATTCCTGCAGTATTCTTAAGTCTGAGAATACGATTTGAATGTCTTCTCTGAACAGTGCTAGCGTGGAAAAAACCAGAGTTCTGGTCTCCTTTTTTTAGCCAATTGACACGAGAGCATTGAGCCCAAAAAGACTCCTCTGACTTCCAAAAACCTGCGAGCTCCCCCAAGAGAAGCTTTTCCTCATCCACATCAGATTGATTTCTATTTGGACCTTGAAGAGTTTGTAGTCTAATTTTGATTTCCTCTTCTCTTTTCGTTCTTTCAAATCTGTCCTTCTTTGCCCAATCTTTAAGTTCATCCTGACATTTCTCCATTTTGCTGCTGGAGTCCCCTGCCAAATTCCAAATATTCTGAACAATCACAGCACATTCATTTTTATCCTTCCATCTCTTGTCAAACCTGAAAGGGGTGTTCCTCCTGTTATTGTTGAAGTTGATGTCCACCCTGATCGGGCAATGATCCGATTCAATCATCTCCTCATGGAAAACAACCGCTTTATCATAATCAGCCCTCCAAGAAGTAGAACACAAGGCTCTATCAAGTCTTTCTCTAATGAGGTTGGTTCCTTGTTGCTTGTTAGACCAAGTGAATCTTTGACCTTTGAATCCTAAATCCATCAACGCATTGTGGGCGATGAAGTACTTGAATGGAGCCACATTTTCATTTCGAAGGGGGCATCTCCCTTCCTTCTCGTAGTCAAACTGAACTACATTCAAGTCCCCAACTATCAACCATTTTTCTACTGTACTACTTCTAAAAGAGCTCATTCGCTCCCAAAAGGCCCTTCTCTCCACTGCAGTGGAAGGGGCATGAACAAACGTACAAAAAAAATCCCTACCGCCATAACTAATACACACATCTATGAAATTGCTACTAGAGTCTAAAACATGGATAGAGACCCCAGAATTCCACCAGAGTGCTAAACCACTGCCCCCTACATTAGGATTAACATATTCCGAAAAAGAGAACTTCATCTGCTTCCTCTTCTCCTCCATGAATTCTTCATCATTTTTGGTTTCCATAAGGAAGAGTATAGATGGGCCTAGATTCCTGCAAAATCTGCTGCAATAGCTTCTTGTAAGGGGTTGGCCAAACCCCCTACAATTCCAACTAATAATTCTCATTCTTCATTTGGTGGCTTAAGGCGCTCCACCGATGCCTGTGACGAGGACCCATGCTCCCCTGTTTTCTGCAACTCAGAAGAAAAATCAGTTAACATTCTTTTTTTAATCCCAATCCTCCTTCTCTGATCACCCAACGGCAGAGACTCCAATCCTGGGTTGAAGATCAGTGGCTTTGTGAGCTCCGGTGGGCTGAATTCTGCCTGTGGGCTTTTTTCCAGATCAAGGAGCCAGACAGGCTTCCTCTTCTTTTCTGCCCTTCCCAGGGCCCGCTCATAGTTCAGTTGAGCCTCCTGAACAATGGACAGTTGCTGGCCTACTTGTTCACTCAATGGACTCAAATTAGAGTAGAACTGGCCCATTCCTCCAACAGGGCCTGTTGTGTTTGAGAAAGGAAGCCCACCCAAACTGCCCTGGCCCACTTGAGTTTCTCCCCTAGGACCGCTCCCCACGTTCAAGTCCAGGGAGAACTGAACCGCCGCCGCCACCTCTTCCAGGTCTTCTTCAAGTCTTCTGGGTGAACATGCTTTCTTCTGAAAAGCAGATAACGAATGGGGAAAGATGTCAGTGTCCGTAATGGACCTCTGACCCAGAGAGAGATCTCCTCCAAAATTTTGTTGCCCTTCTGGGGTATGTTCCCCTGCAGCGGTGAGAAGAGCCGTTGGGGCAGCACTCCCAAGGTGGTCAGGAGAGAGACGAACAGGTCCACCAGAGCACTCTCCTCGGATTTTGTGGGAAAAAGAGGCCGGAGGAGTGGCTGCCGGCGATTGGTATCCAGCTTTCAGTGCTGCAGAGTAGATTCCCGATGGCTCGGTGCTAAGCCCCTTCGTCCTGCACTCCTCTCTTGTTTGGCAGGCGTACATCTGATGTCCGATCTTGCCACAAAAGTAGCAGAGATCTGTGACCCGTTCATAGTTGATGCTTACCCAGACAGATTTTTTCCCCAACGGGTATTCAAAACCTATTGGGACAGGTTCTTGGAGGTCAACCTCCACCAGGACACGAAAGAATTTCATCCACCCATGTGCTTCCAGCCTTGAGGAATCCACTCGGTGGAATTTGGGGAAAACAAATTCAGCAACAGTCTGGATGGATTTCTCATCTCTGAGAACTTCAGGCAGGTCATGAAACTGGATCCAGAGGGTGATGGATGGAAATTCAGCTTCAATGGGCTTGGTTTCTCCATCCCACTTCAGTAGAGCTAGCAGGGTGTTGGATAGACTCCAGGGGCGAGAATCCCATACAGCATCTCTCCCAGCTACTGAGGGGAAAGTGTAGATGAAGAGGTTTTTTGCCTCTCTCCTGATTGTAACTTCTCCATAGCTTCCCCATTTGTTCTGGGCAGCATTGCACGCCTTTCCCACCGAGATGTTGTTGTCGGTGAGCCATTTTCCGATCAAGACAGAGTTCTCCTCTCCTCTCTCCCCAGCACCTTCAGGTAGAAAATTGAGGACCAGGTGGCCTTTTCCTGCTTGCTCATTCATCCGGGTGATTTCCATGGCTGCAGCAACAGAGGAAAGAGAATTTTTGGGGAAGGAAGGTTGTGTGCAAGGGATAAAACCTTCAAGGATCCAGGTAGTTTGAGTAATTTGGTGAATCTGACTTAGGAGAGGAGAGGTTAAATAGAGGGTTTGGGTTGAGGGGTATGTAGCAGTAGCTATCTCCTCCAAATTAAATCCCCTGGGTTTGATTTGATCTGACCCTGAGAATACCCTGAGTATCCTCTTCCACCCCTGCAAATTGCCAATGGGTGGCTCGATGGGGAAGGATCCCATCTCATAAATGGGGATATCTCTTGGTTGCCTGGATGAAAGAGCCAATCCAGGTCTTGTTTGATGCAGGTAGCTGACAAGGAGCACAGGTGGAGGTTTCCAGGTCTTAAATTGGCCATTGACAGCAAAGAAGATGGGATACAGAGCAAACTGGATTGAGGAGCCTCTAGAGAAGGAAGGAATAAAGGCTTTCTCTCTGTATCCTTTTGGTTTTCTTCTCTTGAAATGGCCTCTCTGTTGACTTGAAAGGGTTGTAAAGATTGAGGATCTCCCAGAAGTAAAGAGGCTGGATTTGGTGGTTGGCGTGAGGGGATCTTGATCTTGAGGTTTGAATACTGCACAAGAAGCAGTTGGAGTAATGACATAAAGTTGAGAGGAATTGATTTCTAGAGAGAGACTCATTTTTGGTGGGGGGATGTTTTCTTTGACAGATTTGGATATGTTTTTCGTTGTGTATAAATATTTTTTGTTTATAAATTGTTAAACGTTTAATTATACATGAAAACTTATCATTTCTCAGACTATTACAAGCTTATCAATGGTATTGTAAAAAAAAAAAAGATATATATATATATCAAGGTTAGAAGACACTAGACATAGATATTAATATTTTGTACTAAATGATGAATGAAGTAGTTAAATTCAACACTTCACTTCAAATGATTAATAAATTACTTAAGAATAAGAAAATTAGCTCACATGTTCGTAGAATTAGGAATGGCAATGGGGCAGGTCCAGGGTGGGTATCTCGATACCCATACCCGCCCCATGGCATGCTAGGTCCAGGTCGGGTAATTTATCATGGGGCGCAGGTCGGGACAGGTCGACCCAATGGGTATGTAATTTATGTGAAAAATGTTAGAAATATTCGTTATTTTCATTAAAAGACCAAGTAACAAACCATAATATGATAAAATGTAGTTAAATTATTAGAGAAATTGAGGTTTTCACTTATTTACAACTTTTTTATAGCTAAATATGAGATAATAAAATAAAAATCCTTAGTAATTTGACTAAGATTACATGTAATTTAGACAATAACGGGTCGAGAATGGAGCGGGTCAGGGCAGGTCGGGTCGATGAGAGATACCCATGCCCGCCCCGCCCCACCTACGGAGCGAGTCGGACCTGCCCCAAAATAAGCCAAACAGGTTTGGTACAATGGGTCAGGTCAAAATTGTCATCCCTACATAGAATCATATGTCAATGGTTCACATAGTTCTTGAGCTATTAAAAAGATTGAGAGCAAATATTGAGAGCTTACTGCCTGATGATGCGCTGAATTTGATTGCAGGATGTGAACCACCTAACCCGGAACTGGGAGAAGACAAGAGCATATGGGGGTTTGAACTTTGAAGTTGATGGACGCTTCAGACTGAAGTTTGCATACTACCTGGCAGCAGCTGGTAATGAAGGAGGAGATACTGACACAAGCTGAAAAGGCCTCTGGAAGTGGAAGGGACCCAATAGAGTTAAGCATTTCTTTTGGCTTGTTTTCCATGATCGACTGATGACCAACCATGAACACAAAAGAAGGAAGATCGCCCCTTCTGACAAGTGCAACCATTGCAACAAGGAAGGGTAGACAATTGAACATATCCTACGCAGCTGCAGCAAAGCAAGAGAGTTCTGGTGCAAACTCATGCATAGAATGGTGGAAAGCAACCTCCACCTTCCACTGGAAGAATGGCTAATAAGGAACCTGCTGGACGATGACAAGGGTATCAACTTCGGGCTTATATGTTGACACCTATGAAAACAAAGGAATGAAGAAGTCTTAGATGGAAAGAGCTACTCGGAACAGGGTCTTCTCTGCAGAATTAGAGCCTGGTTTAGCATCGTCAGGAATGCACATTCTTTCTGGGAGAACATAACGAATGAACCCAGGAGGGTGCCAGAGACAAAGGAAATTGCTTGAAAGCAACCACACCATGAGTGGATACAAATCCAAAGCGACGGATCAGTCTGCCATGACTCAGGCAAGGCGGCTGCAGGTGGCCTTTTCCGTGATAATCTCGGCAGGTGTCATCGAGTGTTTGTCTGCAATCTGGGAAGCTGCTTGATTACGCATGCGGAGCTGAAAGGTGCAATGGAGGGACTGAAGATTGCTTGGGAAGAAGGGTATAGGAAAATTGAGCTCAAACTGGATTTGGAGACGGCTATTTCGATCATAAAAAACCACTCGGAGGATGAGGGCAACGACAGCCATGTTTAGGAACCTTTTGGACCGGGATTGGGAGATTAGAATCTCTCATGTGTATAGAGAGTCTAATTGTGCCGCTGACTATCTTGCTAACGTTGGGCACGACTCCCCTTTTGGCACACATTTTTTCGATTTGTGTGACCCGAGGCTTAGATATTGGCTTCACTATGATGTAATGGGCATTGCCCAAGACGCAATGCGTCATCTTTTCGAAAGAAAAAAAAAAGATTGTAACTAATGTTAATTTCTCCCTGAATTTTGATATTGACGGTCTAGCTCGTTCAATTATATCTAGGCGACACCTAAGTAATTTTTCCTCCCCGCCATTAGATCACTGACACCTAAGTAACTAGCATTGGGCCCGGCCCGTTGGCCGGTGGAGTATATAAAATCGATACGTGTAGTATGTTGTACTATATTAGAGTATAAAATGAAAAACAAAAATACTATTCAAGCAATTTGAATTCTTAACTTCAATCGTTCCATTGTAAGATCCATCTCTTATGCTTCATGTTGAAAGATAATTATCATGAGTTTTCCTTTAAGAATTTCATACCATAGTAGTATTCCACTTCAAAGGGTCACCCAGTGCAGGTCAGCTGTGGCAGTCACGTTAATAGATTGAGCATTACTTGTATGGTTAAATTGACCTTAATAACAAATGAAATCTCCTTACTCTTTTAACATTGAAGATTTCCTGTTTTTTAGACATGTATTGATATCTTAGAAGTGAAATTTTGGTTGACATGGACAAATGAACTCGTGGAATGATGATAAAAGAAAACCAATCATCCAATATATAAGTTTTCAAATCCACATTTAATTGAACACTGTTTGAGAAATACAACACCATTTTTTTCCCCATAAATCATTTTACTTGAACCAATAGCCAACTTATGATCCCCAAGTTTCCACAACAAAACACTGGTTACATCAATGCACTCACCACCAGCACCATGTTGTCTGTTTGAAATTGTAGACACGCTGACGTCAGTTGCAAACTCAGCTTATGGAACCACCCCAGCTTCAATTCTTTTTATGTCAAACAGTGTATCGTAGTATGTAGGTACGTAGCTGACGGCAAATTAATTAGAACACAATAGCTAGTAAGTATCGGGCAATTGAAAGTTGAATATAGCTCTGAAAAGAAGAATTCGAACAGTAAGAAAGATTTACATCCTACAAACCACTCTACTGAAACCAGCAAGAAGCTACTCATGATCTCTACATTGTAAGCTCAAAAGGGTGAACCATTATACTCATTACCATCATGGTTCTCTCCATCCTATAACCACCCCAGTTGCATCATCATGGTTTATTCGTTGTTGATGCTTGCTGCATGCATCTTGTTTCTCTTAATTTTGGTTGGTACAGGTCTCTTCTGCACCCAGTCTTCTGTGCTGCCTTTACTTTTCATGGCCATAAACGGAGTACTCTGCTAGTCTGCTGCCTTTACTTTTTGTGCAATATAATCAACAACACTGAGTAAGAAAATGGGAAACATATCATGAAGCTAAGGGAACTGCTTGAACTTCTGAATGCAGCTCAAAGAGCCTAATCTAACAAATGAAAGCTACAGAAGCACGTATACATGCAATCAAGTAGAAACAATAATGAATGTCTAACAACAATTAATAAGTTATCTACCACTTTGATATCTATTTACATTCAGTATATAATAAAGAACTTGGCAAGGGTTGAGTGCCCATAAGCCCATAACAAAGAAGCTCTCAATTATATTCTATCGTCATACTCATTTGTGTCATTCTATTGTTTCTCCTCGTTACTGGACTCAAAGAAGGAAAACAAAATAGAAGAGTTAAGGTTGCTTAATATGGTTTTGATGTTTGTCTTGATCACAAACTGCACTGATTTTTCCTCATCACAAACTGATCGATTTGCTTCATTACATATATCATGATTAGAAGTTGGAACTAATTCAGTATAAGTAATATGTCATCTCAAGTTAAAACTTTGGTGATCAGAAACTGCACGTATAAGTAATATGCCATCTCAAGTTACTTCTTTTGTTAATCAGAAACTGCACTGCTTCATTACTTATCATGTCTAGAAGTTAGAACTAATGATGTACAGCTCATGAAAGAAAACTCTTAACAGCTCATACTACGATACACTATTGGTCTTCCTCTTTCAAACAGAACTCAACTGACTGCATGTCATGTTGGTTATTATGCTGCCACGCGGCGTGCAACGCAAGCTGACACCATCGGATTATTCGTGACCTAGACTCGCGGCATGTAATTTTCTTAATCGTTGGGCACGTAAGCGAAAAAACAATCCAACAATGCCTACTAGCAGTGAACTCTCACGTTTATTCGTGACCTAGACTCGCCATAGAAATGAAAACAAACAAATAAATATAACATAAAACATATACCAACTGACTCCAGCCGTAGAACCAGCTAGAAGACATTGACAAGCTACTAGTTTGGTGAAACAAATATATACACAAAGCTGACAGTGACCAAGACCAAAGATTTTATAGAGAAAACAAACAAAGTGCTTCAGCTGTGCATTGTATTTGGGAAAAACAGGAGAAAGAGACATGGATGAGGACTTTTCTAACGAGAATATGACAGGACGGCCACCACCGCTATCACCATCACCCACTTGCATTATCAGAACCATGAGATGAGATGAGATAACTGGCTAAAGAACAAAATTATTACTATGGGGTACTTAAGGAACTATTCAACTCAAAAGTCTGCAGATCCTAGAGCCGATATCAGAAACATTGCAGATATTTCTGCCAACGAATCTGATTAGATTAGCCATTTTGATGCATTGCCACAGCTAATAGCTTAGGAATATACGGAACACTAAAAACAAATCAAGAAATTTACACTTCTGAAGCTATACATGGCGAAAAACGGAAACTGTAATCTTCTCTTCTGTGCTGTGTTTTTTAACACGGCTCCAAGGCTACAGATGATCCTTAGCTCTCAAACAAGAAGCTCTAGCGGTTGCCATGAAACACTTGATCGATCATCAGTCAACGATCATCTCTTCCTCGCTCGTTGAGATGGATACTGCTGCATTGCACGCCTAGAAACCAGGGAACTCTCTTGGCCAACTCTCAGTCTCTCACTGATTGTCCTGCTCAGCAAGCAGATGAACCAAAAATATATGATGTTAATTTTTCCATTTTGACTGCAAGAAAGCAATGACAGTAGTTGGGTAACAGAAAGAAAGATGAGGGACAAATGGAATTACCATGAACTCACAGAATGAAGAAACCATTGCCCTATGGCAAGGTCACCCCACAATGCCCCTTGCCTGTTCCATGATGAACAATAGAGAGATTACTTTAATAATCGATAGGTTTCCAGGTAGAGAGTGCATACAAAATCCGACCCTTCCACCCTTGGAGAAGCCATTGCCCATCCTCATCAATCACAAAATCTTTGTCATAATTCTCCTTCACCTTTTCTTTTGCAATCGTAAAAATCCCCCTATTCAGAGGCAGCTGTGTGAACCCAGCTCTTTGCATCCTGACTTGACACTGCTTGTATGTCTCTGGCCTCTCCAGCCTCTCTACACCTTCACAAGCAATCACATTCATGGCCTCCCAACCGAAAATTTCTCTCTCAATAAGCTTCCTCTCCGGGATATCACGTGGAACAGTAGTCTCCAACATATCAAACAAAGTGGAGTAGTGGAAGAGAGCCTCCCTGAACCGGGTGATGAAGAATGGTGCGCTGTAGGCTCCATTGACAACGCCGAGTATGAAAACATCGGGTCTCATTTTCCTTACCAGGTTTAGGACAATGTTCCTAGGACAGTCCACCACCACGGTTTCATCCAGCAAGTTTCTCAGCCTGAATAAACAGTTCACAACCAGAACCTCACCCTTCTTAATCTTGAGATCCTCGATCCGAATGGTGTCCCACTTCTGTGCAATGGCATTGAACTCGAACGGAACATTGAAAGTTCTAGCGTAGTTTGCCAACCTACGCCCAGTCTCCTCCACCCTTTCAGCTGGCCGGAAACCCGGGTTTGGGAAATCGACTCCTGTGATTCGAAGCTTTGGAGGCCCACCAGGCATGGAGGACAAGCGCTGAATGAGGCATGGCCACTGGAAACCATAAAGAATTCCGAATTCAACTATGTGAAGAGTTTTCGTTGTTGAACGTTGAGCCAAGTTCATTGTTGTTTTGTTTGAGAAAAAGTTCGAGAGCTTCCTAAATGGACATGCAGCTAGAAACAGCTGGTACGCTTTCAACACATCAGCAGCTGAGGTTGGTTTTGTGATGAGTGCTTTATATATTTGTGTTCCCGAGCCAGCTAAGCGTGCCTCCAGACCATCTGCAAAAATGTATGCGAGTCTCTGCATTCCATCCCCAGTTTGGGAAGCATTATCCCTTATCTGTTTCAAAAGATCGTTTGAGTTCCTCCTGTCATCAGCAGCAACAGCCTGTGCGCAGAGAGTCAACAATGTCCTTAAGTCAACCACATTTTGTTTAGCTTTCCCCTGGCGCTTGCCTCGAGCTCTGCCACCACTACTAGACAACCCTTTGGTGGTTTGTCTATTCTGCTGTGCTGTCTTGTTCTTCTCACTCTGAAGAGCTGCACGGAGTGAAGCCTCTGGATCCTGTGCACAGTTGAGTAATATCCTGTCAAAATCTGCAGAACTCACTGTTGAGTCGGGAGAAGAAACTGCTGACTGCTTACTGCTCCTTCCAGATCCAACCTCCAAGTTGAGATACTCAGGAGGATGAGGGTTCTTCTTTCCTCTAGGCTCATGCTTACTATCATGATCATAAAGGTCTTTAAGGTATATCCCATTACTCACTACATCAAGAGCCAAATTACTCCTGGGAATGAACTTACTTGCCTCTTCAAACCCTTTTCTAAACTGAATAGCAGACTCGGTCTCAGCAAAAAAGTCTGGAACTGAAATGCTGCTCAATGGAGATTCTGCGAATGAACTATCAATTACTGTGCTTGAGCTGAGCACTGGACTATGTGATGTATAACTATCATTATAACTCCACCCAGAATCAATTAAGCTACTACCACCACAACTGTTGCTGTTCGGGCTACTAGTAGAACAAGTGCGAGGATTCGGTTCATGGCTTTCATCTAAACTCTCATGGTGTTGATCAGTAACATGTAAAGTTGGTGGGTACCTTTCTCCAATGAGATCGTAGAGTGATTTCTCTGCGGCCTGAAGTGCTGCTGAGGACTCCTGGAACATGCATGCTTTGTCTCCCATGTCTTCTTCCATGAGCATATCAGTAATATACTTGAGAACTACATCACTGAAATCAAAATCATCATGGGGCGACTCTAAAGCTTGGGTTCTGCTCGACTGAAATGTTGCCTCGCCAACGTTTCCACTAGGGCAACTGGTTGGCAAAGGAGAAATCCTCACTGGGTTCTTATTGTCAACAGCAGAATTATCTGACTTGTACCCAGAAACCAGATTCCTACTAGTTAAACCAGAGAGGGTTTCATGACTCAGCTTCAACCCATTCACAGAATCGAACAACCCCCCTAATGATTCACCCATGTACATCTATATAAACAGTTGTCAGCAGAACAAGGTCAACCAGAAATCCAAAACCTCGGTGAACTCCAAAATTCGCACTTGTCTCCCCGGACCCTTCTCTACCAGAACACGAAACACCTTCAAAAAGGGTGGAAAAAGAGAATTTTCACGAGAGCTTCAAATTACACTACGGAGGAGAACCCTTTGCCAAACAAATAAAACAGCAATAAGACAAATATTGGTCTTGATTATGTCGTCTCAAAGTTCCCAACTTCACAAACCCCCTACAAAGGGGCAGAATTACGCAGAGTACACAAGATTAAGACTTTGATTCGGAAGCCCAAATTACATCAGCAAAGAAAAGAACTTGAACATGCATTTCAATCAAGCAAGAGAATTAAAATATTCATCGAGCAGTAGCAATTCAGTGATGAAGGAAAAGAAAATACAACAGCCCTTCAGCGCCAAAACACAGGAGGGGCTAAGAAAGCAAAAAGGAAAAAGAGAAAAGTTGGAATTTATCTAGAACAGCTGCTTGGACAAAATGAAACAGGGCGGCGACAAAAAGGGAAGATGAAGTTACCTGCCAAGGGAAGGGAGCCGGAGAAACACCTCCAGCAAAGAAACGGGAAGAAAGGATATAGAATGAAAGGATTAGAATTGAGAGGAGACAGTACGGACCAGGGAGGAAGAGGAAGAAGCACAAGAGGGCGCGAGAGCGTTAGAAAAGCTGCTCTGTTTCAGAGCATTGGGAAAGGCTAATGAATGGAAGAGCTGGGCAGGGCAGGGCAGGGCAGGGTAAAAAGGAAATGATAAAAGTCAAAAACAAAAAACAAAAAAAAGCGCCGTAGACCCGTGAATTTAAACTAGGGCTGGCATTTCGGTTAGTTCGGTTATAACCGAAATGCCGGTTACCGGTTAACCGCGCCAAGGAGGAGCATTACCGCCAACCGACCGAACCAAACCTTCGGTTAACCGGCAACCGACCCGGTTAACCGAAGCAACCGCAACGTGAGATACAGACACTTTTAACCGACTAACCGAACCGACTAACCGAACCGACCAGGCACCTGTAACTTCAAAATCGATACAAATTGACTAAAATTAAACGTTCAGCCTTACATTTCTACATCTAAATCACTCCACAAGTCAAGTTTCAATCATTTTTGCATACAAAATAGATTTAAAATCACCAAATTAATGTCTCAAATACTAGAACATAAAGTCCATAAACTACATAAAGTCACAAATTACAAGTCACCACCAATTCATCACTTATCAACCGAAGAAGAACCAACATCTACATAACCCTTTTCTTTCAGTTGCGGCAAGAGGTGATGACCAACATCGTCATATCCATCTTTCTCATACTGTCCCTCCGACACATTTTCTTCACCCTCCTGCTCATTCCCATCTGGAATGTTCTGACTTCCATCTGCATTGCCAACATCAATTCTTGCACTTTCCATTCTAGACTGGAAAGTGGTATTAACTGAGTAAGAAAAAAATAAAACAAATTGTTAGAATATTCATACATTGAATTATGTAGAAAGAAATAGAATTTGTTTACTTCAACAAA
The DNA here is from genome assembly GCA_964030455.1 of Linum trigynum. Lineage (NCBI taxonomy): Eukaryota > Viridiplantae > Streptophyta > Magnoliopsida > Malpighiales > Linaceae > Linum > Linum trigynum. Next base: position 6,475,725 of record OZ034816.1, read on the forward strand.
TAATAATTAAAGGAGTTTTAGAACAAACCGCTTTCCAAATCCATGATCTCTTCATCTTCTTCCCTATCGTCATTATCTCCGGGCCCGGCATCTTTATACTTTATCCAATCCTCCGCACAAATCAATGCCTCCAACATGATATCACTCAAAGAAGACCTGAATGGACTGAGAATCCGACCGCCACAGCTGATGGTTGCCTCTGAGGCAACAGAAGAGATGGGAACAGCTAGGATATCCTTAGCCATCTCAGCAAGAATCGGATATGTTCCAGAGTGTCGAGACCACCAACTCAAGATGTCAAACTTTGCATCATCACTCTCCTCATTGATGCCATCAGTTTGACATCTTAAATAGATGTCAAGCTCAGCAGAGCTACCTCCTGTATCCTGCAAAAGTGCTTCCCTTTTCCTCTTCCTAATCCTCTCCTCTAGCTCCTTAATCCTATCACCACCAGCCGTGCTCTCACCAGTGGTAGGCTCAGATGCAGAGTAGGGTGCTTTTGATCCATACTTCCCTTTGTAAACTTCAAATAGCTGTCGCATTTCCTTCCTAATGCAGTCAACCATTTCTCCTCCCTTCACATTCCCATACATCATTGCCAAAACCTCAGACACCAAGTCAAGCTTACTTCTTGGATCAAGCACACATGCTATATAAATTAAGTGGTTCACCTTCATGTTCTTCTCGTTCACAACAGGTGATTCAAACCAATACTTTTCTACCTTTTCCTCAACCTTCTCAGCCATCTTTTGGATCTCTTCAAGCGGATCCTTCTTCAATTTCTCAATGATGTCATATACCGTAACAAGCTTCTTGAAGAAGATATGCATAGTCACATATTTCGTTCCTGTACAATTAGAATAACACAAATTGAAATGAGAAAATCGTTAAATTTTTTAAATAAATCAATGCAGTATAGGAATTTTACTTACCAGAGACTAGAAGGGTCAAGTCATTGAAGACTTTCAGATAGTCTCTCAACTTCCTAACCATCTGCCAATCTTGATTAGTTGGAAGCCCACCTCTTGAGTCCAGATAATCTCTAAGAGAATGATCGTGTGGACTTGAATACAACGTTGTAAACACTGCCTCAAAACTTTCTGCCGAATCTAACATGGTATAGGTGGAGTTCCACCTGGTCGGTACATCCAAAGACACCAGCCTGGTTGACTCCATATGCAGACATTCCATGCCATTCTTGAATCGTAACAACCTAGCTGGTGAAGACCTCACCCACTTCACACAATCCCGAACTCTGTCCACAGCACCACCAACTACTTTCAGTCCATCTTGTACCACCAGATTAATGATGTGTGCAACACATCGAAACTGTAGAAACCTCTCATCCATCAAATCACACCCCCACTCCTTTAGCTTCATTATCATGCACTGACTGACAACATCATTTGAACTTGCATTGTTCATGGTCATGCAGAACAGATTCTTCACCTTCCACTCTTCAAGAACTTCTGCAAGCTTCTCTGCAATATCAACTCCAGTATGACTTGTGATGGGAACAAAGGATATCACCTTCTTCTGCAACTTCCAATCACTTCCAACAAAGTGAGCAGTAACACACATGAAATTCTTGTTGTTATCAGAAGTCCATGTATCCGTAGTGATTGAAACTCTTCCTTGACTCCTTGATTCAAAAAAAATCAATTAAATCCATCTTTTTATCCATAAAGATATGAAAGCAGTCATCTCTTATAGCTTTCCTCCCGGGTATCCTAAACAGTGGCTGAACTTGGGACATGAATTGCTTAAACCCTTCTCTCTCCACAAAGCGAAATGACAATTCATCCATAATGATCATACTGGCTAATGCATATCTAGCTTTTCCTTGATCAAACTTCCATAAACCACTTACTTGACCACCTTTTGATGTCTGCAATACTGTCTGATTTTTATTTGCTTCCACCTTAGCCAAACAGGAGACCATGTGGTTATTCATTGCAGTGGTCCCATTTTTGTGAGGATGAGCTTTGATTAGAGTATGACAGTGTTTGCACTCTCCCATCGGGTAGCTGTTAACTATCAACTTCTTAAACACCTTCCAACATCCAGCTTTACCCACCGTCTTCAACCATTTCTCGCAATCAAAAATGTCTCCTGTAGCTGTCTCTGAATCAGGAGCGCCCGTGTCAACAGAAGGAGTCACGGCAGATGTACCGGCAGGTGTACTTCCACTATCGACAGGGGGCGCGAATCGATGGAGTTGATGAAGACGGTTCAGCTTCAGGTGGTTGAACAGGTCGACTTCCTGTACGCCCACCACGACCTCGGGCCTGAACAGAAGCACTCGCACCACCACGACCTCGAATTGCCGGAGGTCTCCCACCACGAGGAGCAGGAGGTCTTACCCTAAAAAACAATTACACAAAGCCACAAATTGAGAGCTAAATTCTCATTTCTTGATGAAAGAAGAAAAGACTGCCATTGATGAAAGCTTTGTGGTTTTTTTAACCGATACTAAGTTTGTAAACAGGCATTCTCCCTCTGGCCAAAGAAGAAAAGACTGCCATTGAGAATATATCCCAACAATGTCGTTCATCAACAAAACAAAAACAAGAACAAGAACAAAAACAACATTGTGAATAGTCAAGGAAAGATTGCTAAGCTTACACACTCTAACAACCATCTCCAATATTTAGGATTCATGCAGTATTACTTCCGCCAGAGTATCACAAACCTAACTTCTAAAACTGGGAAGTTCCCTTTCCTCCAGGCTCACTCAACATCAGTTTTCATGACTCATGCAACTGGTTAAAGCAAAGGAATGGGAATTGGCATTCATTCACATTATTGTTGTCGGCTACAAGACTGATTAATTCTTCAACGGGTGACTTACATGATTGCAATTCTTCAACGGCGGTTGCTGCCTTGCTGGGTCGCGACTCGCGAGCAATGCGGCGTCGGCGGGTGGGCTCGCGGCGAAGGGAGAAGGGAGAATGGGGAGAATGCGGCGCCGGCGGGGTGGGCTCGCGGCGAAGGGGGAAGGGAGAATGGGGAGAAATCGGCGCCGGCGGGTGGGCTCGCGGGGAGCAGTTGATTGGCGCGGCGCCGGCGAGTTTGAACGGCGGTGCTGGGTCGAACTTCGATCGATTGCTGAGGTCTGAGCCCTGAGGAGTGGCCGTTTGGCGTTTGCAGTGCAGAGGAAGAGGAGGCAGGAGATGAGAGGCGGTCTTACTCTTCGTCGAATTAGGGATTTAGGGTTTTGGGTGGCCCGTGGAGTTCATGGTCAGCGGCTCAGCGGTGTCGTTTTGGGTTTTGCCGGTTAGCAGGCCGGTTAGCCGGTTAACCGGCGGTTACCACTGTCGGTTAGCCGGTTAACCGGCACAGTGAACCCTGTTACCGCCAACCGCCCGCCACTGTTTATTTCGGTTAGTCGGTTAACCGGTAACCGGCGGTTATCGGTTTAACCGGCCGGTTAACCGCTAACCGCTAACCGAATGGCCCGCCCTAATTTAAACTACTTGGGAGAGCCATTAAATTTTGCTTAAATACCGAATTTGGTCACTAATTTATTAGGAAGAATTTTGGAATTTTAATTGTCTCAATACCAAGTTTAGTGCGCAATATCACATGGAAAGAGTAGATGAAAGGACCAAATTGACATTTTTACGTACTAAAAAATGGACTTCGTCAAAAAAATTATCAAGAAGAAATAATTATTCAAAATTTTAGAATAATTTGCTAGTAGTTTAAGATTGAATTAATGAAGTCTTACGATTTGGTGGCGTCAGGCGTGGACTTCGGTTTGGGTTTTCCTAGTAACTCTTGTTGTTTGGATTGTATCAAAGTTTGCCTTGAATGAACCTGACGATGCAGATTGTGCAGATTCTTTATAGTCATTAACGAGTTCGAGAAGCCCACAACTGAAAACGAGCCATAGCCCACAATTTTCCCGGAAGGTTATATCCGTCTTCTTATCTCTTGGGCTCTTCCCATCCCACTAAAGGCCGAACCTGGCTAGAATTTCGAAGCCTTGTCGTGGGCTGCGATTTTGTAGCAGTTGGGCTCAACAATTATCTGCAATCAATCTACAAAATACTATAAGTCAATGTCAAAATACAAGCTTTGCCACGTAAGCCTCTGCTAAAACCGCCGCACACTGCGGAGGGTCTTTGCTGTAAATTCGTAATCCTTCTCTTCCGCGCATTCTCTCTTCCAATCTTTCACCGGAAATCGAACGCCTCTCTCACCGTTCCAACACATCCCGTCTTCTAATCCTTACCGGAATTGAGGACCTATCTCTCGCCGTCCCAACATTGTAATCGGCCCACTTCTCACTTCCTCAACAATCTTTAAAGTTCTCCTGCATACTTTACTCCGCCTATTACCCCCACAGCTCCCCCTTTGTTGCCCCAACAGTGAGGGTGGATCTCTCAATCTCCCAGCGCTGCCTGCCTCTGTTTCATGGTTGTGAGTCGTCGCCTTTTTATCGCCAACACCACTCCTAGAGAACCCCCATCATCTGCTCTGTTTTCATATGTATTGTCTCCCACCTGCTGCCTCTCTCTCGCTCTTTCCGTCTGTCCCTCTCCGAGTCTCTCTCCAGCGTCGTCCTTTACCCAAATCATACTGTAAAATTTAACTCGCCTCTCTCGCTCTTGCTGTTTGTCTCGCTGCGATGAGTGGATAAGTTGCTTCCCTACGAAGTTCCACTGAGACTAGCCAATTAACCTCGCGTAGCGCATAATCGGAGCTATACCATGTGCCTATAAGTTAACTTAGTTTGGTCTCTTTGTATTTTGGCTTTTGCAGCATCTGTAAATAGGATTTCCTTGCCGCTTGGCTTACCTCTATTTTTCCTTTTCCGATGGGTGTTCGATCCAATTATTAACTATTGCCGATTTCGTTCTACAGTGGCGTACTGATGATTTGTGCTTTTGACGAGATTTAGGCCCGATTTTGGATTTTGGTTTAGGGTTTAAAAGTTTGTTCAAGAACTATTTTCCTCTGACTAATTGGTTAGCTTTCTTGCTGTGATTTATCTTCGGTCTTCAACTATTGCAGTAATGCCCCCAAAGCGTTGCTTATTCTGAACTTATTTTGATGTTCTGTTAGGATTGATGAAATATATGCAGGCACCCGTTTAGTGATATGATTTTTCTGCTCCATTATGTCTTTGTTCGGAAAAGGTAGGGCAATATATGTCTCGCTTGATGGTCCAAAACACTAGCTGAAGTTACGCGGAGAGGGCGTGTCTAGAGGATGGTAAGTGAAATTCACTATTGTCTGTAATTGATTTCAAGTTGCAGTTGTTCTTAGCTGTGATGCTTCTTATTGTTAGTTATTGAGAAGTCTCACTTGCGTGGACCACCATCTTTGGACTATAGCTTGGAGGAGAATGAAGTCCTTTTGGTGGTACAATGGATGCATCGAGTGCGTGTTGTTTTAGTAACAAGTATGTCAATCTGTAGCTGCTAATGCTGGATTGAATTATCAGGTGACCAAGTCCATTATTGGGGTAAAAAAAGTTTGTTACTTACACCCCTCAACATTTTTCTTTCTTTTCAATTTCGGTTAGAAATAAGGATGTAGATTACTAAATCATGTTAGCTCTAATCAATCCCTCGAGTAAGCTGTTTGATAGTTACGTAAGTACAATAATTGTTTATTGTTGTCTATTCTCTATTGTGCCTGATCGTGTTTTGGCCTACAAATCAATAAGTTTGTAGAAATTTGTAGACGTTACTTGCAAGGATCTTCATTGATGACCATTGACCACTGATTACTAATTTTTTTTCATTATGGCATGATATATTACATGGAAATCTTAGCTCTAGTAATTTTACATGATAAGTAACCAACCCTAATTGGAAAATCCTAATTATATAAACTTCATGTACCAAGGTGACTATGAATAAGATTTGATGTATCAGTTCGATCGACTATAAGTTTGTTGTATAAAAAGATTACTGTACCAGAATGATCAAACTAAGGAAGTTCAAGGATGAAAATAAAATTTCTACCTTTCTCCGGCTAAAACCCAGAACCCTTCCTTCTGGTTCCCTCAATTCGAAGCACCCGTTCCTCCCTAGTGAGAGACTCTGAGAGATGAGTGGCGCCGGAACCCCTGATTTCTTCTATAGAGAAGCTCAGCGCCTCGGCTACGTAGCACGCTCTGCTTTCAAGGTGATAATTTATGTTCCTCCATTCGCATCCGATCTCCATTGTTACCGTCTTTCTTTGATGGTCTTTCTCTGACTCTCTGCTTTGATTCCATTTGCTCGTTCTTCCTCCAGCTTCTCCAGATACAGAATAAGCACAAACTGATAACTCCCGGGTCATCCGTTCTTGATCTGGGTTGCGCCCCCGGTGCTTGGCTTCAGGTATTTCGCTGGTTGTCTGTGCTCTAAAAGATGCAAGCTTTAATTAAATTCTGACGTTTTCCTACATGGGTTTTCATTGGATTTCTGTTTTGTTCTAATTTGAGGTATAAGATTGATATTTCTGATGTTGAAATGGGCTTATAATGTTAGGTGGCATGCCAGAGCTTAGGTCCATTACAAAGTGGCGGGGCAGTAGTGGGCATTGATCTCAAGGTGTGTTATCCACCACTCTGATTGTTCTTGGTTTAGTTTTCTGATAATCGTCGAGCTTGCTTGTTTTGGAGAACTTTTCAAGGCAGTGAACTTAGTACAACCTTATTATATGTTCTACTATGGAATGTGCAGAACAGAAGGTGAAGGTTCCTTCAGCTCACTGTGATGCAAGGGTTCAGACTGTTTCAGCTGATGTGGTGAAGCTCCCCATGGACCAAATTAGGGCTCTCTCTCCTAAGGTATTACTTGTGCTAACCGTGACTTCGTAATGGGTTGCTAGCTTAAATTAAATACTTATTCTACTAGTGGCTATTTCTAGTTTTGGTGATTGAATGTAGTTATTAGACTGAATCACTTAGTTTGCAGCTTACATAGTTCTTAATTAATTGTCTTAGTGCATGTCAACTGGAGGATTTGCAGATGAGACAATGTTTGAATGGGAGAATGACTGTAGTTATCACCACGGTCTGCACAAAGTCGTGTACCTTGGCTTTAAGCAAGTAGGGAATCAGCATTTGAATCTGTTGGGTTAGCTCACTGTTCCTCATTTTAGAACGCTGAAGTATGGCCCCATTTTTCCTTAATTCACTCTCATGCTTATCATCTGGCCTGGCCATGTGTATGGTTCTGACTGAACTGCCTCTCTTTAAGCCTTTAGTTATTTAAGAATACTCTTCCGTTGAGTTTCCACCATTTCAATCTTATAAAATTTTCAAATTTGCTTGCATTTGCTGTTTATGCAGAAGAAAGGATTTTCTGTGATACTGTCAGACATGTGCCCTTCAGTTTCTGGGATTACAACCAGAGATGCTGCTTTATCCATGGAGCTAGGGATGCGAGCACTTGAACTGGCTGTGGGTAGAGCAGCAGCATCAATTCAGCAGGAGGGGTCTGTAGATGGACCTTCTGCTGCTGCTGATACCAATGAAAGTGGTATATTATTATCTGGAGGAAACCTAGTCATCAAGCTTCTGGAGAGTGAGGATATTCAGGGTGAGTGAGAATAATTTCCTGAATAGAAAAGCTTCCAAAAGGAAGTTCCTTTGTTTTCACCCTTTGCTCCAACTTGTGGTTTTGCTGTGTAGACTTCACCAAGATATGCAAGCCACTCTTCAGAAAGGCATCGTGGTTAAGGCCGAAAGCAACACGATCTTCGTCAAGAGAGATCTACCTCATCTGCCAAGGCCTCCAATCATAAAAGATCCCGATTCTCGGTTTGCTGCCGGAACAGCTGCAGAGGCAAGGCTGGGTAGGTTAAAGGGTTCTGTGTGAATTGTCAGAGGAAACAGTCCTTCTCTGTTTCAGTGATTTACAATTTCTTTTTTGCACCTAAAGTTCTTTAGATGAAAGAGTGAGTGAAGGATATAGTGAAAGCGTAAAGAGAAGGTTCTATGAAGTGTAGGCGTGTAGCCAAGAAATTGGCAGTCATCTTCCAGTTTGCTACAAAGGGAAATCATATCACTTGGACAGAAAAAAGGTTGTGCAAGGTTACTGCTTACTAGCCTATTGGCGCGTAAGCTGATTTGAAAAGCAAAATCAAACTTGGTTGGTTGAGACTATAACTCGACTAGTTCTTAAAACCCAAGAATTATTGGGTACTTGATTTCTGAAGAGTTGGTAGTCTACGCCGCCAGCGGGGCCAATCAAAAGCTCACATTGGCCCATGAAAAATGACCGTTGGCTCCAACCTTTCACCGTTTCCCCCGCTCCCTTCCTATATATCTAGTCCCAAAATTCGACCGTTGCAAACTCCCAAAGAGAACCCCTCCGGCTCGCCATTGCCAGAGAGAAACTCCACCGGAAAGAAAGAAACCTCTCTGGTTTTCCCGGCGGCGGTCCTCTCCAAAATTCATCCCCTGTCCAACAATCAAAACGCCGGCCAAGAAAAAAACAATCTTGAAGCGGAAAACACAGAAACAATGGATCCACAGACTAGAAGGAAGAGCGGACTCAATCTCCCAGCTGGGATGAACGAGACCTCCCTCCGCCTCGACAGCATTGTCAAGCAAAATCCATCTGTTTCCTCCTCTTCGGTATTTCGAGTCGCCTCGGTGTCTTCCCCCCGAATGATCTCCAGCCTATCGTCGCCATCGAAGACTTCTGTCTGCAGCGATCGGTTCATACCTTGCCGATCGGCTTCCCGTCTCAACACATTTGGGCTTCTGGACAAGCCGGCGGCGGCTGGTTCTCCTGTTAAAGAAGGAGGGAACGAGACTTATGCTAGATTATTGAAATGTGAGCTGTTTGGGTCTGATTTTGGCTCTTTTTCTTCTTCTCCTGCAGGCAGCAGCGGTTTGGGAAGTCCGAATATGCTGAGGTTCAAGACCGATCACTCTGGAGGTCCCAATTCCCCGTATTCTCCTTCGATCTTGAGGCAGGATAGTGGAAGCTCTAATGAAGGTTCTACCCCTACTAAGCCTCCCCGCAAGGTCCCCAAGACTCCCCACAAGGTCAGGATTTTCAAATTCAATGTTGTCGTTTTCAGTGCTGAAGGGGAAAATGTGTAGGATGTTTTTGATTGATTGTAGTTTTTCTGCTGCAGGTTTTAGATGCTCCATCTCTACAAGATGACTTCTACTTGAACGTGGTGGATTGGTCATCCCAGAACGTGCTTGCAGTTGGGTTAGGGACTTGTGTGTATTTATGGTCTGCATCAAACAGCAAAGTAAGTTTTTTTTTTTTTGTTTTTTTTTTTGTTTTTTTTTGCTGTTGTTTGGTTTTCTTCTGTCACTGAATGATGCTGCATCAACTTGAAACATTTGGCAATGTCTGTCCTAAAGAATAAAAGTTGCAATTTTGATTTCTGTTTGTTATTATCAGGTGACCAAGCTGTGTGATTTAGGACCTAATGATAGTGTGTGCTCAGTACAATGGACCAGAGAGGGTTCCTACATATCAGTTGGCACCCATTTTGGGCAAGTTCAGGTAGCTTTTCATTTTGCCAAATTCTCGGTCCATTTTGATTCAGGAGAGTGATTGAAAGAGCAAGGATAATGGAAGCTGTTCTGTTTGGCATGGCAGGTGTGGGATGGAACACAGTGCAAGCGGGTAAGGACTATGGGAGGGCATCAAACGAGGACAGGTGTGTTGGCATGGAATTCGCGAACGCTAGCATCGGGAAGCAGGGATAGGAACATACTTCAGCACGATCTTCGCGTTCCCAGCGACTTTGTTAGCAAGCTCGTTGGTCATAAATCTGAGGTGCCTAATGCTTTCCAACGCTGTACTTTTAAGTTTCCTGAAGCGGAAGAAGTACTGTGTTGTGCTAAATTGCTTTGCTGCATTTTTCTGCAGGTGTGTGGATTAAAATGGTCTCATGATGACAGACAACTTGCATCTGGTGGAAATGACAATCAGGTAACTGGATTGAATCGACTTGAATGGGTGCGTTCGGTGATGGAGAGAGATTAATTGGGCAGAATGACTTGAATTGGGGTTTGTGTGGGTTTCTCTCAGTTGCTAGTATGGAACCAGCAATCTCAGCAACCGATTCTGAAGCTGACAGAACACACGGCGGCAGTGAAGGCGATTACATGGTCGCCTCACCAGAGCGGGCTGCTTGCGTCTGGAGGTGGAACTGCTGATAGATGTATTCGCTTCTGGAACACTACCACCGGCCATCAGTTAAACCATATTGATACCGGTAGCCAGGTAATATGTCGTTCTCTATGATCGAGTAGGACACATCATTTCCTCCAAGGCAGTAGTTTGTGTTTCCCAACAGTTTTTACATTATTGTCAAGTCCTGATGGAGTTTGGTTTGTGGGGGGCAGGTATGCAATCTAGCTTGGAGCAAGAACGTGAACGAGCTGGTGAGCACCCATGGGTATTCCCAGAACCAAATCATGGTGTGGAAGTATCCATCATTATCGAAGGTAATCAAATCAGTAGCCTAATACCAATAAACTGTTTCAAACAAAAAGAAGTACGGCCATTCACTGATTGTAGTTTTCCTTCTCTGGACAGGTTGCAACCCTAACTGGGCACAGTTTGCGGGTTCTGTACCTTGCTATGTCGCCTGATGGTCAGGTAATGGAGCTGTTTGTTTCATTCAGCTTCTCAAAAGGAGCTTTTGGCCTTGTACATTTCACCAGCTGAGTTAATTTCTCTATGGGGGTTTTTCTTTTGTTTGCAGACAATAGTAACTGGAGCAGGAGATGAAACTCTGCGGTTCTGGAATGTCTTCCCATCCATGAAGACACCGGTAAGCTAGCACTCCCTTTTGACACAATAGAATATCACCAGGAAGCTAATAATTGTACACTAAAACATTGTATTTTTGTTGCCAACAGGCACCAGTTAAAGATACAGGGCTTTGGTCGCTTGGACGAACGCACATTAGATGATGAGATTATCAATCAATCTTCTACTATTCAATTCATTCCCACCTGTACATGAAGGAGTTATGCATATACATACCAAGTTTTTATTTTCCCTCAGACAGATTTGACAATAATATTTTATGGAAACAGTTGTATTACTTTTTCTTTGCTCATTGATCACTTTTTTGGTAACTGTAAAGTCAGTTGTTTCCATATAATAAACCAAGTACCATGAGCACCATCAATTTATATACTTCTAGAATCCTTAGTTCTTAAAGAAAAGAACAACAGTGGGAGAGAGACCACAGAACTAAAATACGGCAATCAATTGGGCAGTTGATCTCATCACCAGTTGGGTTTTTCTGTTACTACAATCAGATACACGGGCTAAAAGTAATCATTCTTCAATAGGTTACTACAAATTGTACCTAAATTTGTAACCGCGAATCCAGTCTTCGCCCTTTTCAAAATAGCCCATCCTAGTAAACGTCTGCTGGGGGAACTGTACCGCTGCAGCATATGCAGAAGCTCCTCTCCAGGCATCGAGAATTGGATCCAATGCTCTCACCACCTTAATCGTTGTTCCACACGGTCTAATCATTCGAATCCCAGCTTCCAAGCGCTCGCACATACCAGGGTAAAGGCAGCTTCCCCCGGTCATCAGAATGGAGCTAGTCAGTCTCTTCTCCAACTCCTCATTCTTCTCTGGTAACCTCCTTATTGAGACCCCAGCCATCTCATCTACCCCTGCCTGACCAATCCCTACTAGGTTCGGATTAAATAGGACTTCTGGACATCGGAATCTTTCTATCCCAAGGACAATCTTGAAGTCTTCCTGGGTCAGTGGTCGGGACTTTGGTACCTCAGAACCCTGTTGTGAGGCCTCTGCTTCTGATTTAGGCACAAATGTCGGGTCTATTTCCTGTTAAGTAAAGATCGTATTGATATCAGAGTGCACAAGTTTCATTTTCAGCTCCTATTCTCAAAATAATACCAGTAGTACTTACTTCAAAGTCCAGGCCTTATTAGAATATGAACTATCTAGTATCTCATCAGTAACTCTTTGATTACTAAAAGTATACAACATGTCATCAACTCAACCTTCTGTATCAAACATATTTTTTCTTCACCACTTGAAGTTTTTAGAGCAAAGAAAAGTTTCAAAAAGCTGAAATAGCCACACCAAAATAAAAGAGAATTAGAGACCCGTTGTTTAGAACTTCAGAAAGAACATTACCTGAAGTCGGGAAGAAATGCGTGCCAGCTCTACTTCATCCGGTTCTGGTCCATCGTCATCGTCATCATTATCTTTGCTCATTAACTTGTACAACTGCCAATCCTCATCTCTAGCACCAAATGTATCCTCACCCTTCCCTCGATCAAATGCTGCTGTTGTCAGAAGCCGCATTCTTTCCCTTTGGGCAGCATTCAATCTCTCACCTCGACCAACACCACCAGAATTTCCATTGGTTTGGTTCCCGTTTGTTTTCAACCGTTTTCGCTGCTCAACTCTCTCGGCGAGTTCCATGTACCTAGCGTGTGTCTGCTCTAAATAAAGCTCTGGGTTCTCCCTGCAGTGGAAAAAACAAAAGAAGGCTACATATGAGCAGTAAACTATTGATTAAAATTAGCTGGAGGATGAGAGATTTCAGAAAGAAAAGATGCAATTCGAAGATGAGATGCATACAAACGTCTTTCTTCATCTAGCTGATTCCTTCTTTCTCGTTCCGATTCCTCATCAAGACGTTTCTGCTTTGCTCTCTGTCGACCATCAGATGTAGTCTTAAGGAAGAGCTGTTTTCTCTTCTCTTTGATCTGCCAATGATGCACAAGAAATATTGAATATTTTTATTATTTTCATTAAAAAAGATATAGCTAAAAGGACGCTGTATATTGTAGTTTGGGTGGATAATAAAGAAAATAGTTGCCTCATTGACAACGTGCAAAAAAGAAATTGGTAGCGTGCCTGATCAGGGGTCAGCATTTCATCAGGGATGTTTATTAGAGGATACTTTTCACTAGAATCAGTCTTGTCTTCAGCTTCAGACTGGTCAGCTTTTGGCTCTCCTTTAGCTTTCCTTAGAGACAGTGTCACCTTGTGCGCAGAGGCCTCTATTTCCTGCCTGGAATGATAGCCAGTCTCTCTAAGGAAATTAGGAATTTCATGAGCTTGTACCTGCTCAAGTTGGTGCAGAAGAAATTCCAGCCCACGCAACTCGTTATCTAGTTCATTTATCCTTGATAACCTCTTTGCTTCAGCCATTTCTCTTAACCTTTGACCTTGCCTTTCCTTTAAAGCAGCCTTTCTGGCTATCTCTTCCTCTGATGGGAGCTCTTCAACTGGTGGTGGAACCCAAGGAAGCTGCCAAACCCTAGTTTTATCTTCAGCTTCATCAGTCCCTTTCTGTGCCACATTTGCACTAGGTCACATACAGAGATATTCAAGTATTGATAGTCATGCAGTAGATGGGGGAGCCTGTTACCTGAAACAACCGAGTTTCAGAAGCATAGGTTGGTGCAATATAACAGTGCTCCATTTTTAGGTCTTCAACCTTTTCCCATGTAAATCGAGCCCTGATAGAAAGGATAGCATCTTATAAAATGCAAGCACAGACAATGGTTTATAGCAAATAATAAAATCTTCTGGAAACAGAGTCTGAATGAGAGTACACTCACATGTGGTGAGGGTACTTTAGTGAAAGAAGTTGCTTCAGGTAGTCAGTGACATGATAACCGCCAATGTTTGTCCGAGTGCACCCTTTATAAACAGGCTCTCCAGCAATGAACTAGGAGAAAAACAGAAAACTCTGATTCCATAGGAAGAGCAATCACCAATACAAAGTTCAAACGTTTTCCTAGACTAATGTATGATCAATCTTGAAAGCTGTAGCATACACGGATATATTGCCCATTGTGAACTAAAATTAGGATAAGCAAACACAGGTCAGAAAGCATACCGGGATAACATGGGTTGTGTTGAATCCAGGGCATATAGCAAGGCCATCTTCGTTGCAAATCCCATGGCGCTGATTGTACTTGTAGCTGAATGCAGCATCAACTCCGAAAGCTATGAATCAAAGCAAAACTAAAGTTGAATATATCAGTTGTATCTTTGAAAGAAAACAGAAAAGAACAACAGTTCCTTCTGTGAAGTGTGTGGATAGCTGTCTAATCAATGACAGTTAGGGCATATACCAACTGATGGAACTCCATATGTCTCGAACAAAAGTTCTGACATTTTACTACGGGAATGCACCGGATTGCAGACACATTCAGTGATCAGGACAGGATGATCAATCTGTTCTGTGCACAAAAGGATAGAAAGTCAATAAACAGCCAGCACAAGTAAACGTGTACGAAATATCCTACATATACAGTTGCAACACAGCAGAAAATGAGTGGACCCTTGCATTGCAAGCATCGCATAATCAGAACCATGAAACCTAATCTGAATATTAATTGGAACACTCTGAATGACGACTAGGTAGATGATACCTCCCTATTATTTCCATTAACCCGATAGCCAAATGAGAGAAGAATATAGAGCAGATCTCTCTCATTATATGAATCAATAAAGAACAAAAGACGACAACTGTGAGTATTATATAAAAATGATGGTCATTTTTAATAATCGCTAGTCTTTATAGCTTTCTGAAACCAGCCTGCTGAGCAGATGGAAGACCACAAAACTATTAGCCTATACAGTGGAAGCCTACTGAGGTATCCTCTCATTGATAAATGAACTTTTTATGTACCTGTGATCCATTAGCTCCGAGTCGGTCAAACCCAAAGTCCAGAATCTGCATGATAAATAGTAAAGATAATTAACTGTTGGTAGACAGGATAACCTATGCACGTTCGAACAAGAAAAACCAGGAATCTAATAACCTACATCCCGTCAGTAATGTCACACAGGGAGTTCACATGAGACTTAACATGTTCAATCTTGAATATGATAAATTCAATCCTACTGCTGTAAGCATCAGAGATGCACAAATGAAGCAATTGTACTGCTCATAAACCAGGTGAGAGAGACTATAACCACTCTATAATCTTGTGCAAAACTTACATATTCCATTATTTCAAACTGGTAAACGACATTGTTGTCAAAAGCAGAACGAGGCCCAGAGCGAGTGCAGTCAAAGTATCTCAACAACGCAGGATCATGGTCACCCACAATGGTCACTGTTTCACCTATATGGCCAGAAAAAGAGAGCAGATTAGAGCCACCCATATCACAGCTACTTAGTAACTGTAACTCACATCTCAAAGCAGCTCAACAGTAAGACAAAATGACAGTAAAAGGCAAGGAAAAAAGAAACAAAAGGACAGCAAAGAACAGAAGCACTCACCTGTGGCCTTATGGCGAGGTCTCTGGACAATGTTGCGGAAAATTACCCGAGGATCGTTCTCTCCCGCCCACCTGCCAGTACAAAATTGGTGGGGGAAGTCCAAACAAAATCAACTATAAAGTAAAATGGTTGTCAATCAAAACAGCGGGCATTTTGCTCTGCATAGTAGAGAATTAGGGTTCGTAGTGAGCTTGTTCGTCCTTTACCCGATGCGGAAGTAGGAAGCACCGTTGTCAATGACGATAGGGGTTTCGGATGGGAAGTAGGCGTAATCGGACTGCCGTTGTATCTGCGATATGAACGGCATTTTTCAACTCCGCGGCCTCTCTCTCTCTCCCTCTCGCCGGAAGCTGAAGAAGGAGAGAAGCTTTCGTCGACCGTCTAAAGCTCTTTCTTGTCCTTCTCCGCAGAGATGGGGCTTAGTAAAGTCTGGCTGGCGACGATTATGGAAAACAAAAACAGAGACGCGGAGCCCGGTGTTGCATATGCCATGGATCGGGTTGCTTCCAGCCTTCGGGTCAAATTTGCTCCGACCAACATTGCCTTCGACAAATTGGGCCCACGTAGTGGCTTGCTACAATTTTAGCCCAATCAAAGAACCAGATGCCGAACCTAAAAGCCACGACTCACGTTAATGGATCCATCTATAAGCCCAACCTAAAAAAGTCCCAAACGACGGGTTACGTTACGTCAAATTTTGATATACATTATACTGAACTTCCGTTTATATTGTAGCATGTGACTTTTTCAAACCACTATTTGATTTTTTTTCATCCATCTTCTATTCTATCCAAACTTACTGGTCGAGATTCTTTAGAGAATAAGGTTTGGAGTTGAATATAGTCCAATTGAATAGTACATATATGGAAAGGAGATTTACTTAATACTTAATTAATAGTGTAGACAATTAGTATATTTTATATTTAAAAAAAAACATGTCCAGTTTTGAGAAATTTAATATGTAATTAGTCAAATTCTTTTTGTTTGATAATCATAATAGTTTGATATCATAATTATAGATTTTATTTGAGTTATATTTTATTTATATAACAATATGTACTCATTTATTATTTATATTTTTATGCATGCAGGAACTTTTTTTTTCTTTTATAAAGGGTTTGATGAGGTAGTTGGCATGAGATAATACAACTATGGTGATCAAGAGGTCGTCACTGTATCTTTTATATTACCAACACCACCATGGCACCATCAACATTAAATATTTTCTCATGCTCTAAAAACATTTGCATCATTTGTTTCTTTTTACTGAGTGAGTAGTTATTATTATCAATTTTGTTGTTTTATGTTGGTCATCAAGTAAATAAATACAAAACGCTATTTACTTAGTATAACTTGTGTCGTCAGTTGTGAGATGCACGTGCTAACAGTTTTGTAAAATAATGTTGAGCTCAATTATTTCACTCAGTCATCAGTAGAGTCATTTCTTACCACGTAAACTCTTGATGGTGTGTCCCCATCCATATACTTCATTGCGCAGCCACAATACTGGTCGTTCGTCGAACACCGAGTTGCACTGCATGGAGTAACTACAGAACATTTCTTGTCTGAACAAGAAACGACCTTGGAAGTAGAAGAAGCCGCCACATCGTAGGGATTGAGCTCAATCTCCACAACAATGAGCACATCATAGAGGAGTGAGTGTGTATGACAGCTTTAGAACATGGATCCTCAATCAAAATCAAATTACAAAAAAATTAGAAAACAAAGCAGAGCTCGCCACGAATCAGCTAGTGCGTGGAACGAGGGGAATGTTAGCTGTTACAATGTAGAATATTCGAGTAATATGTTGATAGGAAACTCAAATGGTAATTTGATATATGAACATATGACATTATTTGACATAAATGTGAACTTGTAGGGACATGGACTGATCGGCATATGTTGTGAGAACTCTATCCAATAGTTTTGGACAAGGAACAACAAAGTTCATGAACATATCGTTTTGATTGCAAGGATCAAATACATGAATATAATCTTGTAAAAATCATCGTGTGTTGCATTGAAAGAGATGCAAAATGCAAAGATGCTTATCTACGAGTACATGCACAAAATAAAAGCTTGACCTTCTTCATTTTTTGTTAAACTTACAACTATTGATACCAATAATTTGTGGGATCGCTTCAATATAATTAGTCATATAACCTTTAGCCATGCATCACATTAACCAAACAAACATGAGTTTATCACGTCAATATATCAATTTGTTATAGTATAACTTATGCTATACTCTTAATCGTTAATCTAATCAATCAAACTAATATCTCATATAGTTTTACAATTCATAGATTTTACATCAACACGTGTAAAGAATCGGTTGATATTAATAACTGACTTGTGATTATAATGAGGTAGACCTTATATACACATTGGATATCCATAACAAAATTGGAATAATTAAAATTGGGGAAAAGATGAAAATGGAAGGGTGAGAGTGAGAGTGAGAGTGAGAGAGGGCAGAGTTTTTACCTAGATCAACAATAACCCCACAGCTAGCGGCCAATAAGTGGATCACCGCCATGCCATCAGTTTGCCACCCAGAGGCTCTGCGTACGTTAGAAGTGAAAGCTCCAATTAACCTTTTCTTCATTTTCTTCTCAGATATCCATAATTGATCCATTGAGTTTTTGTATATGTTTGTGATTTCAATTTCTGCTTTGATTGCCATCGGCTAGAAATTATAACACAACTACCCAAAAATTCTTTGGCTCTTCTCCCTTCTCTATTGGCGTCAAAAAGTCCCTCACTTATGAACAAAAGTTAGCTATATAGCTAGGCATAGGAGACGTCCACACATGCACTTGAGTGATTCTGATTCTGATTCTCACACATCTTTCCATCCAAAATCAATAATGTTGAATTTTCACACAAAAATCATACATCATAAGAATATTGCGTGGATTTTGTGACGGCAGGGTTGGCTCGTTGTACAAAGTTCGTTTTGCAAGTATTGCATTGGGTAAAAGTAATAATGGTTGTTGGCCTTTATCTACGTCTCGAAACGATGTCGCTTTACTGGGATAGATGGCCAGCTTGAATGATTCGAACTCAGAAGGCGACGGAAAATGAGTATTTTTTTTTCCGTATAGAAAGAAACATAAACTATATGGTTAGTATACAGTTCTTTTTATTTATGATGGAATTCTACGAAATTTGAAATTATATGCATGTTACTTGTATTGTTGCCCTAGCACCTAGTGAATGAGACTAACGTTCGTCGTTGTAGTAGTAAATGTGTAGGAAAGGAAAAGTCAGAGTGCGAGTGTCGGAGCTAATTGATTAGTAGCTACTAGCTAAGGTTATGGGTACTATCTCTGCATGCATATATATGTGTGTGTAGCTGCTCTCAGCTATTACCTAGCTAGCTAGCTAGGACGAGGAGCAGACTGGAGCAGAGAATGGTGGTCTTTCTCTCAGCAATTGGGGTTTCCATTTTGGGACAACCTGAGATTGCTTACACACAGAACTGAATAGTATCATATGCAGCCCAATTTTGTGCACCATCCTTCACTTTCACCTCCTTTGACAAATCTTTTCAACTTCTCTACCTATGGAACATTTATCACTGTAGTTACTCCTGCTGCATGCTCTCCCTTATAATGCGGAAGGCCGGTCAGTAAAAGAAAAAGGACTACGAGTTTATATATGGGTTGAGAAATCAAGAATTTGGGTCAGCTTTGAAATGGTGGTGGTCTGCGTTTTTCATCTGCCGGTAACACTTTGGCAGTGGTGTAGAAGCCTGGTCGGCCGCCGGCTGCCGCGCTCGCAGGGTTTCCAATAAAAAGCATGATGTGTAGTTTACTTTAAGCTGAAGGGGTTGATCATTCATAAAAAAAAAAAAAGTGGGGTGATCAGCCATGTGAAAGCAATTATGTCATGCCGAACCATATGAATATACATATGGGTGGATCTCCAAAATTTAAGTATTTTGTTTGTACATGGCACGTATCCGTTGGATGCATGCAATTCAACTTTGATTTACTGGATTCTGTATAATTTCATGATCATTAATTCATTATAATGAATCGAACTGTATGCAGTAAGAATTAGTATGCGGTGGTGTCTGGTGGAGGCGGGATTTGAACCATTTATGTCATCTTTTGCGTATTATAAATATTTAATGAATATAATTAAATTAATAATATAAAAAAAATAACGACTAATACAATCGGTATCTTAATAAACAACCATGACGGGTTTTCATATTTTGAAAGAAACACAAAACACATTAATTGTCTACACTCTTAAGTAACTCATTTTCAATAGATCACACTAAACAACCATTAGTAAATTGGTCGTGAATTCGACTCCGAAGTTTGTTCTTGACATAGCTCAAAGTTTAAGATATTTTATGATCAAATAATGAGTTGTGATAGAGTGACAAAATACGTTTTACTAAGTATTGTGTTCGATCCTTAGTATAAACATATATGAAGTATTTTTGTTCCTCCCAAAAGTTATCTCTGTACCGAAACAATACCCAACAGAGTTGCCTCCGCCTATGTTAGTAGGCTATTTGTAAACAAGGCATGCTAATAAATGGAATAAGTTTGAAATTAATGGTACACTAAAGATGTGTATTTTATATTACAACCGTTCTTAACTTAACTAATAGAGACGTACGAGGAGAGGGTGAAGTGTATTCTTCACCGGGTATTGTGGGGCTCTCTGACTCTGACTGCGTGCAGAAGAAAGAAAAAGGAACCGCCCAAAATTCCACTCCCACTCCCACTCCTCCTTGTTTCCATGCTCTCTCTGCTTTTGTGTGTTCCGTACACGAATTTCTGACACATCAACGTCCCTTCAATTCATCCATGTCCCACTCCCTCCTGCGAATTTTTAATTTGCTCCATCTCCATGAACACTTCGAATCAAATTAAATTAGACACCATCATCAATCGTGGGACTTAAATCATGGTATATAATTAAACCCCCCAACCTCTAGTTTTTCTTTAATCTTTTTATACATGTTAATCCAACCAAACTATCCCCCAAAATCAATTTCCCAAGAAGGGCTTTGGTAGTAGATAAAGAATTTCAACCATCATGTACTATAGCTTTCCTAACACGAGTTAATCGTCCATCACCTCAAGCCCTCAACTATCGGACCTAATAAGAAATTATCCTTGGTTTATAAATATATCGGTCGATAGACTGAAATGAAAATGTTATACACTGTCTCCAAATAACAATCCTGAATATGATCAAAAATCAAATGTCAATCTAACTCAACACGCTTCGTTTGTTTATGTTGAACATATCATGCCAAAAAGGAGCCCGTATCAACCTGCTAAGTAACCTGCTGCGGCTGTGCTGGGTATGTAAGCATTGTTGCAAGGAATATTTGCGGATCACGCAAGAACTTATTTTGATATTGACAGCTATATAGACAACAAAGTATGCGGCCAAATACACTATCGATTGAGTGAGTCCATTTAAATCTTACATGACTATCATGTCCATATTTTGGTAAATGGACTGAGTGTAAAATTGAATGATATATATTAATGGGTCCAAAGCATTGTAGTTGCTTGTCGTGTATATGGAAAGAAGAGTTTGTGTCTAAAATTACTGCCTTTTCTGCCGATGGACAGTACCAATCCTATAGAGAGTAAGTGGCCATGGTTCATACAACAAATTCACTCTTATAGAGAGGGGAAAATATAAACTCGACTCACAGTTCATACCAAAATAAGGTAGTAATTTTCGTTTTGTGATGCGTAGAAGCAAATAAGATAGAGTTGGGGAAATAGATCATATCGTTTGAAAAATTATAAATCATAACAAATCGTACAGTTCGATTCGGATCGAAAATCGTAAAAAATGATTTATTTTGATCCATAGTCTGTAACTCTGTATCACATCTTCTCCTTCATTCACAAATCACAGTATGTTGGAGAGCAGGGGAGAAGATAACATCTCCAAACATTATTATGTTAATGTTTATGAAGTTATGGTGAAAGTTTGGTTGTTTTGAAATTGTCTTTGTTATTTATTTGGTTTTAGAATACCAAAATTACGCATGTGGGTTGGAATTTAGGTTTTTATGTTTTCTCGATTATTGGTTTGATTTTGGTGTGATGGTCCAAACAAACTTTGATTTTTTCTCAACGTGGTATGTCTGGTCTGGACAATATCGAACCAAACCATACAGGTGTGATCTGGTCTAACCATGTATTTGCTCTGATCTCTACTCTAATCCCTTGGTCTAGACATTAAACCGTATTATATAATTGGGTGAACCAGATCACACTGTTTGCCTACCCAAATGCGCTAGAGATCATGTTAAGCGGTGAACTTGTGTAAGGATATAATATGAACTGCTATTGCTTAGTAAGAAAATGCAGAATCCCCCTGATACGGAAGTGATGATGCGGATTTGTGTGGATTTGACGCGCGCATCGATCCCACTTGGCTTGGCTGATCAGATCAGGTACAGCTACAGCTACAGCTACAGCAGGGATGATTATGCCCTCAAGCTGTGTTTTTGTTTTTGTACTGGATCGATCCAGTGGGTCACAGAGCGGCTTAATTTTATTCGGGCATTGGGCCAAGAATTTACGTGGATATTGATGATTGAGCGGGACATTGTGTCAACCTTATTAATTTCTAAGATCTCATCGGCATTGGCGTGGAACCTATGACTACGACCGACCATAAAAATTGCGGATGAGTTGGTGTATTTCTTTTAAACTTTTTTTTTTTATCTTTGTTCATTTTGTTAGTAAAATGGTATAAAATTCATTATCGAACTTCTCCCAATACTCTAATTATTGAGATCAGATGGCTCTTACATGGTGGTTTCACAACCTTTTGTGATAGAGAGGTCTTTTGTTTGAATCCCAATAACCCTCATTGGTAAGCACATGGTGTATGATCCTTATGTAAATTTCAAGCGTATATGAGTGTCTTTCATTTTAGGGTCATGTTAGTAAAATTGTATAAAATTCATTATTGAACCTCTCCCAATAACTCGTATTATTGACATAATAAGAATCTCAAAACACCCAGATATTAATGGTTGTTTTATATAGTAGATACTAAGGGAGAACATATATATGCAAACTTCAAACTCATCTTTCGGAGTAAAGAGGATTCATTATGTTTGAAACTGAACAAAGATTAAACCAAAAAGAAAACAAAGCGGGCTAAGTAATAGGGCTGGCTATTTGGTCTCAGACTGTTTGATTTTACCCGAAACCGGACCGTATAACCCGGACCGGGACCGGACTGGGACCGGATAGCAAACAATGCAATCTCATATTCGGGCTTAGATTTGAGGTAAAAAACTGGATAAAGACCGGATAAGAGACCTCCAACACTTAAAATCAAGATAAAATTGGGACCGGACCGGATCAAGACCGGACTGTATCCAATCCAATCTTTGGTCCTTATATTCCCGAAAAGACCGGACTGGGACCGGATCAATTTGGTCCCATTTAACCGGACCGGACCGTATAGCCACCCCTACTAAGTAAACAATGAAGCTGGGGTGAAACCCTAGGGATAGTAATAAAAAAAAAAAGAGAGGTAGGTAGCCCGCGGTCTACGCCCTAGCTGTTTGGTAATTGTATACATAGTGGGGATTCAAGAGGAAGCTTGTTAAATGAAAAGGGAGTTACTATTTGTCGCCCTAAAATTTCAAATTTTGAAGAGCCACAGACCGCGCCAATGAAACAGAAGAGGTTGGTTGATGCAAGGCCTCTGTCAATTGAACTGATGATGATCCCACCACCACCAGTATTCAGTACTACCACTGATCGGTGACCTTTTCCTCCTCGTATCAATCTATCCTTTTAATCCCTCTGTCGAAGAAAATGCTTGCTGTGGACGAAACTACTGCTGCAAGCAAATCGCCCTAAAAAGAAAGAGAGAAAGGGATTTAACCTTCCAATTACAGGCCCCAGTTCCAAATGTAGCAACTCACAATTGAATTGGAGCTTGCAGTAATGGGGAGGAGGGTGGTAGTAGGAGGCGCTTCAATGTCAATGCAGTATTCACATCATATACGACAGCGCGACGCAAGGAAATGGTTAAGATCTATACATAAATTTCTCCTAATAATTCGCGTACGCAAGGAAATGGTTAAAATCTATACATAAAGTTCTCTTAATAATTCGAGTTATAGATACGTTAAGATAAACCCCATGAACTATCTTGTTGATTACTCCTCATTATGTTATATATTCCCCTCTGCAAAAGCTCCTGCCACAGAGAGTTATAACTCAAGAAATATATAGCTCAACCTTCTCTGACAGACCACCACATACCTTTCTCCATTACTTAATTTTTTTTTATTATTTTCAGCTTATATATTGATATGCTCTTCATTATTTGTCTAGTATATATATTAACATCCAGTTGAGCAACGCCAAAATATAATTAGTCTGTGATGATGGCGGAATACTAATGATCATGTGGTAAGAGTGGACCGGATGCGGATGGAGTGCTGAAGGAGGCGTTTTTTTAGTCTGGGAAAACATTATCTGGGGCCTGGAGGACGTGATGATGAGGATAGTTTGGTCACACAAGCTTTGTTTTTTCGGTAAAACGTACAAATGACTTTTGTTTTGTTATTTAATTAATCCTATAATAATAATAATAATAATAATAATAATAATAATAATAATAATAATAATAATAATAATAATAATAATAATAACATATAGGATTCAAAGAATATCAAAACCATATCATAGACGACCCAATAGTATAGAATAGATTGGATGGATGTTAGAGGGCAAATTGTGTCTCTATTGGACCATCAATGTGTAGAAGCAATGATAAGAATGTGTGTTCTATAGGGCTGGCTATTTGGTACGGGTTTTTTGGTTTTATCCGAAACTGGACCGTATAACTCAGACCGGGACCGGATAGCAAAGAATCCAATCCAATCTTTGAGCTTAGATTTGAGGTAAAAAAATCGTTCGAGACCGGATAAAAAACTAGAAAAAGACCGGATAAGAGAACTCAACACCCAAACTTAATGGTAATTAGCATAAATGGTCACAAACCTTTGCACTTAGTACAAAACTTAACTAACTCCTCACCCTTTCAGGCCTTAGGCCACTCAAATCCCCACAAACTCAATATAAAATCAAGACCGAATTGGGATCGGACTGGGTCAAGACCGGACCAGATCAAAACCGGATTGTATCCAATGATTCCAATCCAATCTTTGGTCCTTATATTTTCGAAAAGACCTGACTGGACAGGATCAATTTGGACAATTTAATCGGATCGAACCGTATAGCCACCCCATGTTCCAAGAAAGAGGTATATGGTTTTTTTTGGAAATCTTGGTCCAATCTGGTGCCGTGTTGGGATGGAGAAGTTGTAGATGTTTTTCCTTCTTCTCCTCCTCCTTAATTTTGTGTTGTGTGGGGTTGAATGAGAGCGGTGGTGGGAGTAAAAAAAAAGGGGGTGACCTAGGATTACGATGTGTAACTGTTGTGGGTCTCTCCAATCTTTCACTATCTGTCTGTAACTGACACATACATAATAAATCTCTCTCTCTCTCTCTCTCTCTCTCTTTCTCAAGTCTCACCCCACAAACCAGACCAGACTCCCCGGCCCTTTCTTCTCTCTGTTTTCCATTCATTACTCACAGTAAGTAAGTAAGAGTAACAAGCAAGCACTGCCCATCTCTTCTCCTCCACCAATACCTTACCATCTGGTTTTAGGAGGGAGAGAGAGCAGATTGGGTGGTCGGCTTTTTGGGTATTTATACCCCCGACTTCCTTTCCCCAACCTAAACAAATACAGTACTCCTCCTTCCTTCCTTCCTTCCTTCCTTCCGTTCCGTCCTTCCTCTCTCAATCACCCAAACCCTACCCTTCTCCCACCCTCCATCCTTGTGTGGGAAGACAAGATCTGTTCTTTTCCCTTCCCTTTTCCCCTTTACTTCCGATCCTCTTGTTTGATGCGATGGGGTTAGGGTTAGGGTTCCATTAAAGGGTAGCTAGCTAGCTATTTTCTCCATCTTCCCTTTGAGCCTGCAGCCAGGGGTGTAGATGCATGATACATCCTTCCCGGTTACAGCTGCTGCAGCTAGCCAGTGTTTGCGGGTGGAGCATCATCAAGATTCACAAGCTCCCTGGTTCAGTCTAAGATATCATTCATATTACTAAACCAAATCAAATGGAAGCCCTCAATTTGCTACCATTTTCCCAGCTAGCTAGCTCGTACTAATTTTTTTTTTTTATTATTTATGCTGCTTTCCCCCACATTTACAGTGCCCTTCTCTCCTTTTCTTTTGGTGGGTCTTCTTGTTTAGGAATAATAGCAGCTGGTAGGTAGCAAGGTATCTTAGTACAAGACCAAACTTGGGAATCTTGATGATGCTGCAGCGGCGAATCACTGGCTTAAATATATATTATTGTTATTATTAATTAACAACGTTACAAAAACAAATTCCCTTGTCCTTTTACCCTATTATTAATCTTTTCTCCTTCCTTGTATCAGTCAGTCAGTCCAGTCCACCCACCACCGAAAGCAGCTCAAGGTAAGAGGAAAACCTGCACGATATATGGTGGTTTTGGCTGGGTATGTACAAAGCTAATTAGTTATCATTTGTTCAGTACTAGGGTTTTGTGAAGCTTCTCTCTCTCTCTCTCTCTCTCTCTCTCTATCTGCAGTATTATATATTTGGAGCGGGGTAATTAACATCTTTAACTTTGTTTATTAATAATCCGATATATATAAAGTTTCTGCAATCTGGATCTAAGACGACTCTCTCTTTTCCTGTCCCTTTAATTTTTTGGTTTGTTTAGATTGGAGTGGAGTGGATGATCAGATGAAGGGTTTGTTTGGAGCAACCTAGCTAACTAACTTGTTTCTGTTGCTGGTCCAGCTGCTGACAGCCACCACCACCCTCACCACCAGGTTTATGTGTCTGTACCTTTTTTTTTTCTACTTATTACTTGCTTCCTTTTTCCATCGATAAATGGGTGACTGAGTAGTTCCCGTACTATTTGTTTTGCTGCGAGCCAACATTTGTGTTTCTCTAGCTGTAAAAAATGGGCCTCTTTTCTTTCTTTCTTTCTTTCTGTTTGTTTTAACCTTTTATCCTTTTTCGATATTTGTTTCTCTTTTAGCAGCAGCATAAAGTGAATTTATTATTCTGAGGGAGGGCAGTTTAGGGTATTTTCGTTTCAGAGGAGAATCATATTCATATGCATACGCCCAGTTGTTGTTGTTGTTGTTGTTGTTGTTGTACATGGAAATCAACTGATGGAATCGTGTGAACTAGATCTGCAATGTGTCTAGTCGTCACTATATCTAATTTTTGTTGTGAACTATGTTTCCCTGAGTAGTAAAGTTTTCAGCTACTGTGTAAAACCTGGCTGCTGGTGGCAGCCAGCTACCCTGCAGGTTATAGTAATTTAAACAGCACGAGCACGACGAGAATGCAGCACAGTAGCATATATGAAAGAGGCGGCGCTTGCTTGCTTGCTACGTGGGGAGTACTTGAGACACAGACAGTAATACGTACTGGCTGGAGATGATTAGGGTTTGTTAGATTCCACGATGGACAAATTCATCAAGCGCATGTGTTTTCCCCCCCGCCTGCAGAGAGGGAAATGAAATGATCATGTTTAACAAGAGATTCCCTCTTCTGATTGATTGAGGCCTCCCATCTAATCTGTATTTATATATAAGTCAAAACTGTACTTTGCTATAGCTATGAAGAAGAAGGGCTCTTCGTCTCTTTTTCTCTTCTTTTAATTGATTGCAATCTAGTGTCCAATGGTTAAAAGAGGAGTAGCTGGTCTGGTGTGATCATCTAGCTGCAAACAGATACGCAGATCATGTGCAGACATATATGACAAGAGATGTGTTGGGATGGAGGCTTTTTCTTTCTTTCTTTCTTTCTTGGATCTGTTGCCGTGATCATCATCGATCGTAACTATGTTGATTTCATTGAAGTTTACGTTTCATGTTCATTCAGTTACATAGTGGCAGTGCTTTATACATGGTTTAACTTTCTGACCAGCACCGTACGTAATCACTAATCACCACGTGCTAGTTTCAACCTCGGCGAGCAAGTAACAAGCTGAGTAGCCCGTAAAAAAATTTCATGTCGTTGGTTTTTTTTTATTTTTTTTACAAAATGTATCATATATAGATTAGAAAATATAAATCAGTACATCCTGGAATTCAACCAGATAGCAAAATCAAAGGAACGACAAGTAGACGGGTACAATGTGAGGACCCTTTTAGATTTTAGCCACCAAATGAACTACCCTATTACTATTCCGAATCTTCGACCTACAAATCGAACACGAAGCCCAGCATGGAGCCTAAAATATCGCACAACCTCCTCAAGAACCTGTAAATTCTTTACCTTCACAAAATTTGAAGAGTCCGATAACAACTCAGCTATAGGTGATTAAACACGTCAGAATTTTATGTTCTAAATTCAAGTGATTAACGTGTTCTACCACATGTAAGGGGAGATTTCATTACTCGTAGCATTTTTAAAGAGATGACAAGATAATTATGTATTTTATTTATGTTTCATATATTTTTGAAAATGTATGATTGATACCGTTTGTAAATGTAAGAAAATAGGCAAACAATTCAGTTTTACGCCCCTACTAAAAATTTTAGTTATAGAAACTAACTAATATTTGACATAGCAGAGTTTCACATTAAAGGAATAATACAGTCTTTATATACAAAAAATACGTAACGTACTAGCGAAGCCACTATTTAAGACTAGTCACGTGCCCGGCCCGTTGGCCGGATTCGTTTATAAATAATATCAGGCTGTGGTCGAATGAATTTTTTAAACTATGAACTCTCCCGTAGATTTGTCCCGATCGTAAAATTTGAGGATTTAGGACAATGAGAGACGAATTTATCCTTATTGTAAGGAATCACACTTTCATATTTCATATGGATTTTACCTCTTCCGCGACCAAGTGGGGAAGTAACAAATCATTCTTGTCTCCTATCTCAAAATTAAAAAAAAAGAAGAAATAAATTCGAAAATGTAAAAGAGAACAGAACTTCAAGAGGCTTCTCCACCACACAGTTTACCCAGTTCAAGAACTTTGAGCTGAAACTCCATTGTGCTGTGCAGACTGCAGAGGAAGTGCACGACTATGCAGTCCAAAAAAAAGGCAATGTTTGAAGTCCCTACTTGAACCAATCATTGCATCGAAAAAGACTTTTACCGCAGTCAATTTACATAGTATTTTGGATGCACGGGGAACGGGCGGACGTTGAAGGGTAGGGATTTGAGCGAGGTCAGGAACTCCATTCTTCGGATGACTGGTTTTCTCGAAACTTAAAAACTACTTGGTTGGAAGAAGATGGGAGGATGTTGGATCACTTCCCCAGCACGGCCCGGCCCAGCCTAAAATTTTCTTTGTAGGTGATTGTTGGCCCAAATTTCACTCTCGGCGTGAAACTGTGGACTGGTAATTACAAATATTCAATACCCAGGGGGAAAAGGGGTAAATTATTATGAACAATATTCAGATTGCCAGGCTGTTTATTGGAATATATTGTTCGTGGTGTTTGTCAAAAATGACAAACCAAAAGTGATCGGTTTTCGGGTTGGAAGGACCTATTCGAACTGAAGAAACGTCGGAGCAGGAAGCAAAAAGAGAATAAAATAGTTCAACCGACATCCTCTTTAATTATAAATATAAGAAGAGAATAAAATAGTTTAACCGACATCCTGACCGACTAAATCCTCATACGAAAAATGAAAGAAAAACCACATGAAAGGGAACCGACTCCTAAAATTGTTTTAAAAGAATCCTTCTATTTACTCCTCATCGTCGTAGACAACTCCATGTTTCCGTTTTTTCTGGTTCTTTTCACTTCCTGCTCCATCGACAACATCAGTACGTCCATCCATAGTAGTTGCTTTGTCGCCATTGGTGTCGCATTGTGCTCCATTAAATGTAGAGACCTCCTTCTCTTGCATTTGGGGAATTTCTTCCTCATTTTTCTGCATTATATTTAGCACTTATTTTAGGTATTATAATTATTGTGCAAGTAAAACTAAATTATCATATCGTATAATATTTACCTCCGACTCATTAGCAATATCTTGCTTTTTCTCAGCACCATCAACGGCAGCGAGTACACCATTAGCAGGTTCTACTTTTTCCTCCTGCAATTGCTTGTGATTATAATAATGAATGAAAGTTCTCCTAATATATATCTATATAGCAGTAATAGAATTATATACATATCAAAATAAAACTGACGTAATGGAATGTGCATGGTAATAATATTAAGTAAATAGAAGTTCCAGTAATAGAAATTAACATGCATGGAATCATATACAAAGCAAAATTAACGTGACCAAATGAAGCTCAAGTAATGCAGAGTGCATGGTAATTATGAATCAATAGATAGAAGTTCCAGTGATAGATATAATTTTCATAGAATCACATTCATTACTTGTACATACCTCGATCAATATTGGGAGATCATTTGAGTTGGAGTTTTCCTCATCCTTCTCTATCTTGATAATTGTGTATTCGCTTGTAGGGTTAGCGATGTTGTAACCTGTGAGCTTGATGAAGAACTTCAACTTCATCCCTTCAATTTGTAAGAGATGGGCCGGTGGTGGTCCTCTCATTTGATCGTTGTCTTGGAAAAGTTTTTCAGCAGATATGCGAAAAAATCGATCGGCAACTCGATCCATAATAACAAAGTCAGCTGCATTTGTTGTGTCCGCAGCTCGGATGTGGATCCTGAATCTATGATTATAATGATGCGATTGAAGAAGAAGAAAAATCGTAGGAGTGGTGAGGTCGTTGAATTAATATATGTAAGCCAAAAATAAATGATTAAAAAGCATGTTGCATCAAATTAAATTATCAACCACGTTGCAATATCTATGAAATTAAAAAAGGTACATAAACTATGTCGTAGTTAATCATGTATCCAACCACGTTAGCAATATATCAAGGAATTAAATACATGAAAGTAAAATTGACATTAAACAATCATCGAATTACCGGGCTGTAGTGGTCTTTAATGTTGTCATACAATTCCCACAGAAGTACTCATTAGAATCTTCTTCGAGTTTTTGTGGACACTTTTGACAGCCAGCATAGCACCACCCATTCTTAACCTTCAGAACTTTGCATATGACAGAATAAATATTTCCCTGCATTTTATATGTAGTGTTAGCAATTGATAATGAGTAGGTTGTTGAATTGAAACTGGTACTGACCTCCTCTCCCTCGTTCATCTTCAATATATTCAGATCATCTATTGTTTTCAGCGGAACTATCTTTTGCTGTTTTTCTATTTCCTTCACTGGCGGAGCTGGCGGATCACCCCCACTGTATTCAGCAAAAGGGTAGGTAATTAATGTCTTAATACGTTATAAGCTTGTAACTTAAAATGCACATCAATACGATGACAAATATGTCGCGAGTTTTACCTTGGTGCAAAATTAATGACTTCAGGAATTTTTGGATCAGCCAGCAGTAAGGTCGCTCCGCTTGAGGAGAATGTATTCTCACCTGCAAAAGTTATGGGAAGTTTATTAAGGGCATATTTTATATGAATTATATTAATTGATATGAGAGTAATTAAATTGTGTGTTTACCATTGTAAGCAACGATGTATAATGATGTAATGACCAGGATGATAGGACGATCACCAGCACTTGCAAGAATGGAATTAAATTGGGTGACTATCCTACCAAAGATAGTTACCTTGACAACCAATCCCCTGTACCCGAATTATGTATTAGATTTGCACTTAGAAATAAAGTAATGTATGTTATTTGAATTTTGAAACGAAAAGGTAAGAGAAATACATACTCTGGAAGTTTCAAGTGTAGCTCTTTGCGGGTAACTTTTCCAGTCAGTTTAGTGCTTGTAAGCAAAGGAGAATACCGAGTAAGTTGGCCAACAACATCTGTCGAATGCAAACATTTGAAAGTTAGTTATTTTTGTTGCAAAAGCATAAGGTTGTAATTTGCATTGAGAATGGTATGTTGTACCTGATAGGTATTTCCTTTGGTTGCACTTCTTGGCAATTTCATCATGTTTGATGAAATTGAACTTGTAAGCAGGTATGGATGGAATGTCATCGCAAGCATGGGCCTCGGTATTTGGCAGGAACTTGATGACGAATCTGTTTGAAATTGGCCTGTAGTCTCCCGTTGTCATAGCGACCTTAAAGTTCCTGATAGTGTACACTCTCTGGTCTCGAAAGAGGGGCTGGAAGTCATTGATTTGGACTTTGGGAATTTGCACCCAAATATCATTGCCCTGCATAAGTTAATTCAACATATATATTAATAATCATATTGTGGAGCGTTAATCATGAACTTTGAATTGACATGGATGTTTGTTTCTCTACCTTTGAGTCGATGACTATCATATCCAGGCGAAGAACAGCATCGGTGTTGAGATTGATTGCCAGCCACTTCCTCGAAATGCGACATTGGATAGTCCAGTCCGTCTTTTGAGTTGTCAGATCGGATATGAGTTGGGATTGCATATTGACTAACCTTCAATAAAGCAATAAATTTGAAAAGTCTAACTCATAAATGTAATAAGCACAATCATAATGTAGGCAATTTAGAATTTGAATATCATAGAAAACAATATTAGCATATATAGTAATGTATATTATTTACCTATAGCTGCGGCAAATACATAGTATGTTTGTACGGATTAGCGAATAGGGAAAAGAATAAGGTATGCAAATACATAGTAAACTAATAATTAATGAAGGAATGTAAAAACTGCGGGGATTGGAGAAGGCGATTATCGTACCGGTATACTTCAGCTATGATGCGAGCGATGCAGATGAATTGGCTTGAATTGCTTCTGTTCTAGAGAAAGGTTGGTCGTGATCGTGATGGGTGGAAGTAGCAGGTAGCTACAGCCCTTTATATAATACTTGGGTGAGAGATCTCTGCCATTATTTCCGTGGCAGTAGATGAATTGAATTGGGATTTAGTAATTTTTTATTTGGACTCCTATTTAATAAAGTAATCTCTACTAACTGGGCAGGAATTGAATTGGAATTTAATAATGTTTTAACTGTTCTGGAACTTCGTGTTGTCTTGGATTAGTGTTTAGAGAATTGGTAATAAATTTTTATTCTTTATAGGACGTTCTTCTTATTCCGACGAAATTGGGGCTTGTATTTATTGTTTTGGAAGTCGGTACACGCACATACCTTGTTGGACTGGGATTTTAGTTTGAATATAAAATAAAGGAATAATAATGTAGTAAACACCAAACGTAATAACAATGATGTAATTTTATTGCGAATTTGACGGTGGGTGTGGCAGTGTAGGAATGCAATTGCAATTTATTGTCATTTTATTTTGTATCAGGCAATTAATTAATTCAATTATATGGGATGCCCAATAAAATAGGTTAGGATTTTGAGTTTTGGTAAATGCACGTAACTTGATAGAGTAGGATTAGAGTTTGAAAAATAATAATAATGTAAGGGATGAATTTGGACTGATGTGGGGGTCTCGTGAGTTTGGTGCGAAAGATGTGAGACAATATTCTAATTAGTAATTATTCTTTGCAAAGAATACAATATTTATTGGCTGGGCCGTAATTTAACCTTTTAATATTTTCATAAAATGGGCTCATTCGAAAATAGCCCAACCCAAGATCAGTCGTAAAAAATGGACTATATTTTTTCTTGTTCCAAAAAAAACCCAACCGAAGGTCTTAATGAATTAAATAGTCAATTAAATATTATTTTTAGATGAATTTATTCTATAAATGATTTAATTTATATATTTTATATAATTGATCTACTAAGCATACCATTAGATTAGAGATGAAGTCAAATACCTGTACGTATTAAGTATTTAAT
The DNA here is from genome assembly GCA_964030455.1 of Linum trigynum. Taxonomy (NCBI): domain Eukaryota; kingdom Viridiplantae; phylum Streptophyta; class Magnoliopsida; order Malpighiales; family Linaceae; genus Linum; species Linum trigynum. The sequence goes on from OZ034816.1 coordinate 6,508,803, forward strand.
TAACTATTATTTTTAGATTAATTTATTCTATAAATGATTTAATTTAGATATTTTATAACAATTGATGTACTAAACATACCATTAGTTTAGAGATGAAGTCAAATACCCGTACGTATTTTATACATAACTTACCCATAATTTATTTTATTAACTATATATTAGTAGTATTAGTATGAATAATAAGTATTAGTAGATGATCGTTCTTTTAAGTATTATATTTTAATAGTCCTAGGTGTTTGGCAGTTGAGTGAACTTGGTAATTGCTCTCTCTATATATATATTAATTTGGCATGGCAGTATAAGAATAAAATTTTTCTATAACAGCCCAAATAATTACTCTAATCAAACGGGACGATTCCCAAATAGCAACCTCCAATCCAACTCCGAAATGCAGAAGTGTATCAATTTTTTCAATTAAAAAAAACTTTCAGGGTCACTTTATTGGCTGGACCGTAATTAAATCTTGTAATATTTTAAATAAAATGGGCTCATTCGAAAGGGCCCAACCCAAGCTCAGTCGAAAAAGGTTGGGTAAATTTTTCTTTGAACAAACCGAACTCATGATCATGAGGTATGTAAAAAGTCAACCAAACCCATATTTTCACGAAGCAAATTGATATTAGTCAAGTACTACTGTTAAAATCATATATAACCTCGATCTAACAATAACCCATTTGTCGTTAATGATTATTACACCATCAGGTGTCTTTGTTTCCCCCATGAACAAAATAATAAAGAATTAAGTGAAAGATACGTGGATTAATATAAGCAATTTCTCAACCCTCCTATGGTATCACCTGCATTATTCAAACGTCGACACCCCAGTAAAAGTTACTGTCCATGCATGACAAACAAAGTACGATGCTTAATATAAGGGCCATTTTTCAATCCTACCGAAAGTAATTGCATTAAAAACATCATAAATTACATGGCATCTCGGGTTCAAATATGTTCCAAGTTCTGCAATATTAATGGAAAATTTCCTCAAACACGATATTTTGCATGGTCTTTGATTCTTCACCTTTTGAATCACAACTTAAAATCTTCATTCCATGGTGCGTTGTGACTCGTGATAGTGCAACATAAAGCTGGCCGTGAGAGAACACTTGTTTTTTCAAGCATAATCCGACGTGCTTCAAAGTTTGCCCTTGACTTTTGTTAATTGTCATAGCAAAGCAAACTGCAATGGGATACTGTCTCCTGACCAAAGTGAAATCCAGACTTTTGTAGTGAGTCGACAATTTAATTCGAGGTAGAAATATGCGGTCGCCAATATGAGTACCTGTCAGAATTTCCACTTCGATGAACCACGTGCCCAGCCTCTTGACAATCATCCTTGTGCCATTGCAGAGACCTGTACTTTGATCCATATTTCTCAGTAATATTACAGGGCATCCAACTTTCAACCTAATAGAATGGTCTGGAAAATTACTGATCTTCAACGTATTGAGAAACTCCACAGAATAATCACCCTCAATATGATGCTTGTTACCAGGATCAACCTCAATTGAATCTGAACTATGATAACAGACTTCATCTCCTGGGTACCTTTCCATCATGTAATTATTTATCGTCGATACCATTTCATGATGTGGAGCCAATATAGCTCGATGAACCAAATAGGTGGCTTCGCTGTGATTCAAATGGAGATCACCATATACCTCATTGACAATATCGGCAATGGGATCTCCTTCACATTGACTGCTCAGAGATGTCGGAATTGAGATCATTGTCTCCCCAAAAACATTGGAACCGACTCCATCACCTATCTGCAAAATCCACCTGCTGAATTCTTCAATCTGGATGGCTTCTTCAGGCCCACAATTTTCTGTGCACAATCTCATATTTTGGGAGAGCTTCAATACTTTCAGTGATGGCCATAAGTACGACCGCTTGATAGAAGAATTTACAATATCTGCTCGGGTTCCCTTAGCAATTACTGGCAATGTTTGCCGGAAATCTCCACCGAACACAACGGAAATTCCTCCAAAGTTCATGTCCTTGCTGTTTGAATTTTTCACATGCAAAATGTCTCTGAGAGTTCTATCCACTGCTTCAATATTGTACTTATGAGCCATAGGAGCTTCATCCCAGATAATTAGAGATGCATTCTGAAGCAACTCTGCTAGATCAGTCCCTTGTTCAATATGACATGTTGATTTTGAGTCACAGTCAATTGGAATGTGAAATCGAGAATGGGCAGTTCTTCCTCCAACCATTAGTAAAGCTGCAATACCAGAAGATGCAACGCACAACACAATTTTCTTTTCTGCCCGCAATTTCAAACATATAACTTTCCACAGAAATGTCTTTCCTGTACCTCCAAATCCATCTACAAAGAAGCAGTTCCCATTCCCTTCCTCCACAGCTGTAATAATTTCATCGAATGCCTTCATCTGTTCTGAATTCAATTTTGGATACAATGTATTGAACTCCTTCATCAAATCTTCTTAATTGTAATTTAACTCCTCGGCAATCATTCGATTTCCAGAATTTGATCTCAAAGTTCCAGATGGAATGGGCAAACCTGGGAAATCAGCAAGAGACTTCCACTGTTTCTGCAATAATTTATCAATCTCCACCAAGCACATATCCTTGATCTCATCAGTCGATAATTGCAAATTGGGTAAATTCAACTCCCTTCTTCGATTGAACAGTATATCATCGCTCAGTAGTTCCCAATTCTTTTCCCACAAAGATTGCACATCAGACACTTGACAGTGCATAAGAATTGTGACAAACAGATTCCTTACTTTATATCCAGAACCCCAGAAGGCAACTTCCTTCAAGCAGTCACTCCACTCTTCATCATCTGCCAATAACCTAAGAGCATAACATGCTTTTTGGAAGGATTCATGAACAACACCATTAACTGTTCTGATATCTTCATAAGAACGACAACCTCTGACCAAATGCAGCAACATACGAAGATAAAATCTTTCGTTGGCCGATGGAGGACAATAATACAATCTTCCAATACAAACCTTGCCCTTCCTCATCTGCCACCTTTTCAACTTCCGATTCCAAACAAAATACTGAGGAAACTCCACGAAGGTATATTTTCGTGCTTCTGAAGAATGAGCATTTATTTCCATCCATGCCAACAACATTGATGTTTCATCTTTTTCAATAGCTTTTTCAATTTTTTCTTTCTCCTTTGTAACTACTTTATTCTGCCCAGGCAAGTGACATGACATACGCAACACAGAAGGTGAATTACTGCTGATGTCAAACTTAAAAAGTCTCCAGCATGCCTCACCTGATGTGATGTAGCGACAGTCTAGAAAAGCTTTGATCTCATCAATACAAACGCATGTTGCTGACGATTTTTCTTGGTCATGGTGTTCTCCATTATCACCAGCTCTAGATTCCAAAGTCGCCATTGCTCTGTCTTCAGGTTTGTTGATGTATTTGAACAAATACTTGATAGCCCTAAACAAATTAGTAAGTTAAGCATAAGACTCCAAACATTATAATCTTAATATTGATCAGACTCCTCACAGTTGTGACAACTTCAGTAAACCATTTCTCATAAATAAACAATTTTAAAAAATTAATATATGCTCAAATTTCCATATTTGATGTATGGGATAATATGATAACATTTTCGGCCATTCACGCAATACATTGAGGCATAAATTGAGTTACAACGTACTATGGTTCTATTTACCAAAACAAAGTGACCAATATATAGAAACAAAGAATTTAAGCGTAAGCATTGAAGAAAGAAACAACATTTATAGCTATAACTTTATGTAATCTGTCTTTTCCACTTAAACAATTTCACGCTTATGATAAAAATATATAATCTTCAAACTGGATTAAATCATATTGGTTTCTATTTAATTAATTCAACCTAGCAGTTGGAATGTCTATCCCTACTACTACTACTATGGTAGTACAATGATGACAATATGAATAACGAAGGAAAAAATGGTTATTGAGAAAAAGAAAAGGAACCAACAGGGGGAACGGTAATTTAAATTGTATATATGATTAATTCAATGATGATCGTAAAAAAAAAAGGATGAATCAGATGAATACTAACCTTGATTTGTTGCAAAATTCGACGTTTATGTGTGCTTGAAATCGCAGCAATAGATATCTGTTATAAGGAACAACAAATCGATTATCTAGTGAAACCCCATTAATCATACATGATCTGTTGTTCTCCCTACGTCGATATCTTGCAAAACCATTGCTATCAATAGTTGTTTGGCTGCAGAATTCCTTCGGAAAATGTTTAGAACACACACCATTAGTTGTACATGGAGCTTTAGGTCCTTGAATGCCACATGGACCATGAAACATAAAGTTTGAAACTGCTTCATAACATTCAGGATCTGTGGCTTGATCTGGGATTTCTGCAGATATGATGGAATCTATTTCCGAAGGACTATATAACTTGTCTTCTGGAGCTAGGAAGACTAATAAGTGAGCATGAGGTAGGCCACGTTTTTGGAATTCAATTGCCATTACATCTGCAATGAAATAAATTGTCAATAATAATTCAAAATATAAATTATAGTGCGCGAACAGTTCACTAATTCAAGATGCTTAAAGTAAAGGTATTGAATATAACTTACATGCACACGTTTTCCCGAAAATTTTATTCTCCACAATTTCTTTGAGCAATTGATGTAGCTTTAGCTTGAAAACTCTTGCGAAGACATCAGCTCTATTAGGATCTTTCCTAGTAGTAGTCCTTATCAAATCAAGCATGGACTGGATCTCGGGCCAAGCAGGATTACATGTAAATGTAATGAAAAGATCTGGATATCCTGCCCATCTACAAATCGCCATAGCATCCTGGAAACTTTCATACTTATATCGAGGACTACCTGTATGTGATGAAGCCAAAATCACCTGTTTTCCAGTCATACTGGTATCTGAATCACCTCTCAAGTAAGAATCCAAAAGACCTTGGTAGTAATGTTGTCGCAACTTTGTTTGGTTGTTTTTAATCCAATCCAAACGCTCAGCCTCAACCAATGCATATGCATTTACGACATACTGTTGGAACAGCTTTCCACACAATAGTAATGCATTTGATTCTTCCAGTCTGGTCTGAAGTTTATAACTGTAGAAATCACATTGAGTCACATTCTTCTCATTATATTCATTTGCATCCTCATCCCCATCCACATTCCCAAAATATGGAATATTTGGGTGCCAACCATCTTCTCCATGTGGAAATAATATGGGATATTGCAAAGCCATCAAACTTGGATGATATATACTGATTTGTTCCAGTTCATGACTTTGATACTGGACAACAATATCAGGAGAAAATGTTTGCTCACCAGTATCATCAACAATTAACGCAGCGACCTCATTTGCTAATGGCAAATCATATTCTCTACCATCCCTTTCTCTTTTCGCAAGCAACTTTATTTCAACTTGTCGAACAGTATTGTCATTCAATCTATCCCTTGCATATCGAAATGTCTTTACCAATATATTACTTGAATCTAGCATCTCCTGTAATTGTTGGATAATTGATTCGCGCAAAGGATTTGAATCTGGATCTGTGGAGAAAAAGTCTAACCTGTTTCGGAGTTCATTGGCAGTATCATATATGTAGAGTTGAGCGAATTTGGGTCTGTTCCTTTCAGTAGGTATCAGGCTGCCGATTCGGTGATATACTTGCCCTCCAATTGAATATACATAGACGCCTCGCCCATCATTTATAGAGCGGTCCAGTTTACCTCCAATAGAAGTGAATGCTAAGACCCCATTATATCCTCTGATATATTCCAAAAAGTGACGTCCCATTGAAGAGTTTGCTTGCAATAGCATATTCAAAATCTCTGGCGGTTGTCTTCGAGGAGGGAGCTTCACTTTACCCTGTCTGCAACACAACGAAAATTTTGGTTGATTGGAATTCCTCGTTGATTTTGTACTTTCGCCCTTCCACATTATTGCTCCACAATATGCACATTTATATGATGGTTTTCCAATATCAAACACTTCAACCACTACAATAAAAAAAAAAACTAAATTAGACACAAACTCTATTATTACAATAAAAAAAGATAAATAAAATCTCATAATTATAAAACAGGTATAGCTACAACCTACTGAAATATTATTATTGTATAGTTGTCCCTTTATGCTAAAACCTACTAAGTAATGGATAACAGATGTGATATTGAAGGGAAATGTAATAACAAAAATATTAACAAACCTGGAAAGTCACCAGAACGCATCAATCGAAGATGATTATAACGATTTTCACCTAATTTGATAGATCTCAATAATCTATTTCTCTTAGATTGTAACTTATCCATCTCACTTTGCAGCCCTGTATGGGAATTACTTAAAAAAATTAATCACAGAAGCATAACACATTAAACTAATAATAAATAAATCAAAAACATGGAACAAATGGATTACCGGAAGGAATGTTCACCATTCTGCCATATATACGCTTCTGCCTTATATAAATAGCACGTTTCCTTCTTGCTAATTTGGCCAACGGATGATTAATTCTCTTCAACTCTAACTTATGTGCATGAATTTCTAAAATTTACATTGAAGAGTAATGATTTTGTAAGTTCAACCATAGTGAAATAGTTAAAGAGAAAAACATTAAGTAGATAATCATACCATCGGAAATTTTATTCTGTGCTTCAGATAGAGACTGATTAGAATCCACTACACCTTCTGGTGGTAAAAAAACAGCTCTCTTATACCCTGAAAAACACGTGAAATGAAACATATTAAATTGCAAATCTATATAATTATGCTAAGACGAATATTTGTACTTACATTCAATCTTTAATGCTCGAGTTGACTCATTATTTGAGACTGTCGATGACTTCCCATGTGGAATACTTCTTCTTCGACGCATAGAACTTCAAAAAAGAACATGAAATTTGCCTTAATGTACAAATAATGAGCAAGTACTGAGCAAGACGAATGTTAAAGGAAAACTTGACAACCACTTACAGAGAAGGGATAGTAATAATGCACAAATAATGAGATTGAGAGAGGCATGATCAAGAAAGAACATTAAAGAACATAAGATTCGCCTTCGACAACCAATGCAAGCAAGTACATGTGTATCCTAACAAAATAATATATGGAGACAATTCATACAGGAGCAGGGATTCTAGGTCTGGCCGATTACTTATACTAATGGCAGAGCTGGAACTTGATTACGTCTACTCTCTGATTGCATGCAAATAAGAGTTGGGAGAAGGAGAAGAAAAAAAAAAGAAGGAAGACAATGAATTGATTAAGAAGCAAATCCGTTTTCATTATTCATATTCTGTTGAGCTGTATGTATAGAAGCTGTTGTTTGATGCTAATTAATTTCAGTTGGTTCATCATTTTCATTGACTAATTGCTGCCTGCTGCCCTGTTCTTCCCACCTAAGCTTGTTTAATTTCTAATGCTTTTGTCAATCATAAACATAGGTTCATCAGATATCGGCCATCAAAACTGAGAATCTCTCAAATAAGTAGATAGGAGCAGAAATTCTAGGTGCAGAAAAAGGGCATGACATGGAATAATATCTATTCTGTTGAGCTGTATGTATAGAAGCTGCTGTTTGATGCTAATTAATTTCAGTTGGTTCATCATTTTCATTGACTAATTGCTGCCTGCTGCCCTGTTCTTCCCACCTAAGCTTGTTTAATTTCTAATGCTTTTGTCAATCATAAACATAGGTTCATCAGATATCGGCCATCAAAACTGGGAATCTCTCAAATAAGTAGATAGGAGCAGAAATTCTAGGTGCAGAAAAAGGGCATGACATGGAATAATATCTCTGCTTTTGTCAATGTGTCTACCTGAAGTTAAAAGAATATGGAAAATATTAGACTTGTGAGATGGCACTTAATGTGGTCCGATATAGCTTTGAACTCTGTATGCACTCCCCCTGTATAAACTGCCTAATTCTCTTGGCCATTCATGATCAGTAGTATCATTATGTGTTTGCAAGTTTATTATAACAAATAATGGATCTGGGCATAGTGTCTCTGGATTAAGGTAAGAAGCACATAAAGCTTTTTCGGCACTTTAGTTATGCCAAAATTTCCATGCCCAAGTAAAAATCATAATCCGAAAATGAAGTAATTAGTGAAAATGGCTCTTCATCTATCATACTGCTTGATGTTTTATATATATTTCTAACAGGTACAAAGAATACCAACTTCATGATTACAGTCCGTGGTTTCTTAAACAGGTATACAATATCAGACATCTTTAAGTAGACACTCATATTGTTTTTCTCCTTTAATCTCAGTTACACTGCTTGAATTCTTATTCCTGGGCGGTTTCAAATATCAATTGCATAAATTAAATTAGAAAGAGGGACAGAGGGTAACCTAATGAAGAGAACTTACAGAGGCAGAGTGATTGATTAATCTCTCGAACTGGGATGTGGAAAATTCGGCAGGCAGGGTGAGAGGCAGCAGACGCGAAAGACAGGAACAGAGAGACGGTGGAGAGAGGCAGTGGCGAGAAAGACAGAGAGGTCGATGTTAGGAGCTGTAATGGACTTCGGAGCTGTAATGGACTTCGAGGGAGGGGGAAAATTGACCGGCGAGGCGGTGGCGTCGCGGCGGCGAGCAGCAGTCGCGAAAGACAGGAACAGAGAGACAGTCAAGAGAGGCGGTGGCGATAAAGACGGAGAGGTCGATGTAAGGAGCTGTAATTGACCGGCGAGGCTGTGGCGTCGCGGCGAGGCTGTCTGGGCAGGCGACTGGAAGCTCGAGTTCGGCGGCGAGGTTAGGGAATTTCGGCGGCTGGAAGCTGGAAGTTGTGGTTCGTTTGGGAGAGATGGGAAAAGAGAAGAGTATCGATCCGTCCGGCAGCCCAATCCGACCCGTGACGGAGCCAGCAGCGACGACTGGAAGCTCGAGTTCGGCGGCGAGGTTAGGGAATTTCGGCGTTTGGGAGAGATGGGAAGAGAGAAGAGTATCGATCCGTCCGGCAGCCCAATCCGACCCGTGACAGAGCCAGCAGCGACGTTTAAGTTTTGAATTGGGCTTTGATTTCTACGCGGCCCATTTCAATGGAACAAAGCCATTTTAAGTTTGCAATGGAACGAAGCCATTCTATGCGGCCCATCTCAATGGAACGGAGCCATTTACCAAAATGGCCTCCCGTGAACTGCGCAGAGCGCAGGAAAACAGGAATTGCAGGCGCTGCGGGCAGGAATCTCCACATTATTTTGTTAGGAAGTATCTTGTTCGAATTCTATTAATCTCCTATATCATGTGTTAATTTAAATATGATGTGGTTTAACTATGCAAACTTGAAACTCATCAAACAACCCATGTTGAAAGCCATTTCAGACTCATGGATTATGTTCATTGTTGACGATAATGTATATGGTCGCATCAATTTGTTGTGATAAGAATTATATTATTTATACATAACAATTTCAAACTATACACGAAACTCGAGGCATTATTTACTTGATTAAATCATATTACAGTTTACATTAAACTTCATACATATGTGTTTTCAAAATCAAATTTATTTTTAGGTAAGACGACCAATCTATACAATATCGTTGTATCTAACAATAGAAAGGTGTTCATTTTAATATTTCACTGAATCCACTACTCTAGAAACCGAGACTAACTTTTTTTTTTTTGGTGGAATAAGGAGCGCTAAGGGCGCTCCAACCTTTTAACTAGCCGGAATCAACCGAGGGGTTTGAACCCCAATTAAGTCATGATACAACCAATAAGAAAGAGTAGGAGAGGGAACATCAATAGGGTGAATCCCTGGTGGAAGACCATGACCCAAGCTTGCCAAATAGTCTGCAACAACGTTTCCTTCCCTGTAAGTATGAAGTAGCTCCACCTGCCAATCCAGCTTCAATAGCCTTCGAGCTTCAGTGATCAGCATAGAGTGGGGGTTGCGATGCCCCGCCGAGGAGAGCAGCTGAAGGGCCGTCTTGGAATCTGTTTGAACAACCAGCTGCCGAACTCCTAGTGCCCACGAAACCTTCAAACCTTGAACAATGCCCGCTAGCTCTGCCTTCGTGATCGATCCTTCACCCAGGTTCATGGAGTAGCCTCCCAAGAAGCTGCCATCAGCTCGTCTGACCACCCCTCCCGCTGCTGCTTTACCCGCCACCACCGAACCGTCGGAATTCAGACACGTCCAGCCTTGCGTGGGAGGCGTCCATCCCACCATACTTCTGGTATAAGCTCCACACCCCTCGAACACCTTGGCAACTGAGCCTGCAGCCTCTTCAATTTGTGACTGGAGCAAGATGGCATTACTACGTACTCTGCAGGTGGACTCAAGGTTGTCCTCAAAGACAAATTTATTGCGGTTTTTCCATAACAACCAGCACATCACCGCGAACCTGGTGGGATGAATCACCTCGCTTTTGCCCGATAAATAATGGAGGGCCCAGTGCGTCAAGTCAGCCTGGAAAAAGGTGGTGTCCGGTTCTGTTCCCAGCAGCTCGGACCAGGCATCTCTTGCGTAGGGACAGTCGCGTACAACATGCAGTGTAGATTCCCCTTCCGCACCGCAGATCTTACACACATCTGTAGCTGAGAGGTGACGACGTCTCCTCTCTCCGTTCGTGAGAAGCCTCCTATGCGCCACGAGCCAAAAGAAGGTGCGAATTCGCTGGGTAGCCGGTATACGCCAAATTGCTCGCCAGAGGGGATGCGTACCACCTGGTTGTTCCTCTTCTCCAGTGAGCGGGTAAGCTGTTTTGAGGGAGAAACACCCATTTGGGCTCAACCGCCAGACTGGCACGTCGCGGTCCTCTTCATGGGGCACCGGATGCAACTGAACCTGCAAAACCACATCTGGGGGTAAGAAGGCCTGGAGATAAGCCAAATTCCACTCCCCATTAAGCACCATATCTGCCACCGTGAGGGATAGTGCTTCCTGCGGGAGAGAGTGAGCCAACTCCGCGAGCGTCGGGCCATCCTGCAACCAGGTATCTGTCCAGAAGCGGGTTTGCTGACCACTTCGAATATTCCACATCGTTGCTGCCGGGAGGACATGCAAGACCCGGAGAACTCCCCGCCATAGGTTTGAAAGGCGACCTTTCTCGCGTGGGCGCCAACCATCTGCAGTGCGTATCAGATACTTTGCTCGAATCACTTTAGCCCAGAGGCTCTCCTGTTCGGCCAAGAGTCTCCAAGCAATCTTGATCATGAAGGCCTCATTCATCCTCGTGGCGCTCCGGAAGCCCAAACCCCCTTCATCCTTCGGCCGACAGATCGTTTCCCAATCCACCAGATGGATTTTCCTGCCCGACTCCGAACTGCCCCAAACAAAAGCTCGGATCTTCTTGTCAATGTACTCCCTTATACTCGTCGGTAAGAACGTAGTCTGCATGATGTAGGAAGGCAGTGATGCAAGGACTGCTTGAGCTAAAGTAATGCGCCCTGCTAGTGATAGGGAGTTAATCTTCCATCCCGCCAGCCTGGAGTCTATCCTGTCAATCAGCTCAATAAAAGTATTCCTCGACACTCGGTCATGAATCACTGGTACTCCCAAATATCTACCTAAGTTCTTTGTCTCTGGGATATCGAGTGCTGCAGCGATCTCGGTTCCTTGCGTTGAGTTGATGTTCTGCGAGAAAAACACTCTCGACTTGGGTCTGCTCACCTGCTGCCCCGAAGCCGAGCTAAACTCCTCCAGGCACTGTGTAATAGCCGCCACCTGCTGCATAGATGCCTCGCCAAAGAGAATCAAGTCGTCCGCGAAGAATAGGTGTGACAGAGCAGGGCCATCTTTCGAGATCCTGATCGGTTTCCAAGAACCAGTCTCCACTGCAGCCTTCACCAGGTGGCTCAGCCTCTCCATGCAAAGCGTAAACAAATACGGGGATAGGGGGCAACCCTGTCTCAAACCTCTGGTCGGAACAAACTGATCGGTTAATCCCCCATTCCACTGGATACACATCGTGGGCGAAGTGATACACTGCATAGCCAGATTCGTGAAGTCACTGGGAGCACCCGCCGCTATCAGAGTATCTCTCACAAAGTCCCATCGGATTCGGTCGTAGGCCTTGGCGAGGTCTATCTTCAGAACCATCCACCCTGTCTTCCCTTTTTTTGCCCGCATAGAGTGAACGACCTCCTGCAAAATACAGACATTGTCAGTGATATGCCTTCCCGGCACAAAACTAGTTTGCGTCTCATCCACTAGTCTCGGCATCAATGACTTCAACCGCTCCGCCAGGCTCTTGGTGATAATCTTATATGTAATATTACAAAGGCTAATCGGGCGAAACTGTTCAATCAGAGATGGGCTTTTGATCTTCGGAATTAGGACCAGAATGGTCTCATTCACCTGCTTCACCTGCACCGGATCGACCCAGCAACGTCGCGCAAAGTTTAGGACATCATCGCCCACCATTGCCCAACATCTCTGAAAGAAGAGCGGGTTTAGACCGTCTCTGCCCGGGGCCTTGAGTGGCCCCATACACTTGATCTCCTGATGAATCTCATCCATATCAAAGTTTCTATTGATAGCCGCCCACTCCTCCTCTGTTACCGCCGGGAAGGCAGGGTTAATATGAGCAAAAGATCCCCCCTCATCGGTATACAAGACCTGGTAAAACTCCATTGCCATACCCTGAAGGATATCCTCATCTTCGATCCAGTTCCCGAGGGCGTCCTTCAGGGCTGCAATTCTATTCCTTCGACGTCGTTGAATAGTACGTGCATGGAAATGCTTGGTGTTTCTGTCCCCATGCACTAAGAAGTCCATCCTTGACTTTTGACACCACAATAACTCTTCCTGTAGAAGTACGTCTTCCAGTTCATGTCGGCATTGATCAAGCTCGCGGCCAATGGAGTTCCCCCCTGCCCTGGTCTCAAGTCTCTCCATTTTTGCAATGAGAGCATCTTTTCTGCGGGTGATATTGCGGAAAGTGATCCTGTTCCAAGAGCTCGCATCTGACGTGAAGGAAGCAATGGAAGTGGTTAAGTCGGTTCCCCGCGACCATGCTTGTTCCGCCATACTCGAAAACCCGTCGTGAAGAAGCCAAGCTGCTAAGAATTTAAATGGCTTCTGACCCGCTGCCCGGAAGTGTGGATCGGCATGAATGAGTAGCGGCCTATGGTCTGATTTCATTCTTGGTAGATGCTGAACTGTACTCTCAGGGAACAAGCTCTGCCATGCCTGATTCGTCATCCCCCTGTCCAGCCGTTCCCTCAGTCCTGAACTAAACCACGTGAACGGCGGCCCATAAAATCCCAGATCAAGTAGCCCCGTGTCCATGACACAGTCTTGAAATTCCCGTGCTCTGCTAGAGTTGAAAGGTGCTCCCCCCCATTTTTGCTGAGGCTTGCAATATAGAATTAAAGTCACCCGCTACTAGCCAGGGATCTGCCAAATTCTCCGAAATGCCGCGAAGGGCCGCCCAGAGCGCCCGCCTTTGAATGAGGGCGGGGTTGCCGTAAACCGCCGTGAAAAACCACCTCTTGACCCCCACTTGGACTTCGACGTGGAGGTGTTGCGCCGACCGGTCCTTCTCTCTAATAGTCACACAGGTTTCGTCCCAGATCAACCATATACCCCCAGCGAAACCATCAGCGTCAACTACAAGGTTCCCGTCCATTCCCATGCTCGCGATTACCTGCTTCGCTCTATCTCCATTTATTTTCGGTTCCACAATTACCACTATGCTGGGGTTGTATTTCCTCCGGTACTCTTTGAATGCTCGCAGGAAGCTTCGACTCCCTGCTCCTCTACCGTTCCATACGAAAGTTCGAATATCCATTAAGAAGGTATGGATAGAGGCTCGGGTCGACCCGTTATTGTTGTCGAAGAGGAGCCTCCGGCAGAAGGCTTCCCTCGGAAAGTGTACCCGTATACGACTCCTTAGACCTTTCTCGCGAAATTTGCATGTCATCCGGTTGCCCCCCTCCACCAGAAGGTATGTTAGGTAGCCTCCCTACGTGAACAGACTCCGGCGGCCGAACCCGATTTGGATCAGGAGGTTCCGCTAGCCCCCTGCTGGGAGTTGCGGATGGAGTAGTGGCCTGGGTCATTTGCACCGGATTGGTTGAGATACTACTCTGACTTGCTGTAACCTGAATTGGCATTAAATTGTCCTGTCGTGTATCGTGCGCTGCCATCATTTCCTCGGCTACCACGACCGTCTCAGCATAAGGAGCTGGGAGTTTCTCAGGGGGTGCCCCACTCGATACAGTGGCTGGGTCCATCGCATTCATGTTGGCTTTATTAGGGGTAGTACTAGAGTGTGTTCGGGGCTTCTCAACCCAAATTTGGCTCGTTCCTTTAGGTTTTCCATTAGGGGCAGTGGGAGTCGCATGATGTCCATGGCCTGGGTTTTCATGTCCACTGTTGGCCGAGTCTTCCTCCTCCATATCGGCCAGAGCTGTAAACCGCGACCCCGAGGGGTTGGCATTGGAAGTTGGTGGCGAAGGGCGCTTTTCGGGGCTGCCTTGAGTACGACTAGTATTAGGGCGTCTTTCTCTTCTTTTGGCAATCATCCACTCTCCATAAGGTTCCTCGTGTTTGGGTCTCTCCTGCCTGATCGGCTCAGTGGTCTCCTGTCGTGGGGTTTCAGCGTGTAGGCTGGGGCACACGGACTGTGAATGGCCATATTTGCCACAGTTAAAGCAAACATTCTTCAGCCCCTCGTATTGGATGTCATATTCAATACCCTCCACCTTGAATTGTGAGAGCAAGGGTTTGGTGAAGTCCACCTCCACACAGACTCGGGCGAACTTCGCACGTGCTCCTGTCTCTGTAGCTCGATCAAGCCTAATTGGTTTCCCCGCCCGGCTGGCTATGCGGAGAACTGCTTCCGGGTGGTACAGCTCAATCGTGAGGTCAGGAAGCTGAAGCCACACCAGCGTAGACTTGATGTCGTGGGTCTTGGGATTGAAACTCTTCTTCCATTGGCTCGTTGTGATGTAGTGGTCACCCAGCATCCACGGACCACCCATAAGTGCATGCTCATAGTCAGCTTTGTTCGTAAACCGCACGTAATAGTATCCGTATCCCCTGTTTGTCACTTGGATAATTCCATTCCGTGCCCAGAGCATGTTCAGTCTTCTCGCAACAACTGGGTATGGGAACGAGCGTCCCAGGATCTTCACCACAATCGCCGATCTCCACTCTCTTCTATATTTTCTGAATTCGGCTGTCGTGAAAGAGATATTTGGGCAGCGCGGGTTCTCTTCCTCCATGGCTGGATCGTCTTTGTCATCCTCCCTCGCAGCCTCAGCAACGTCCTCCGAATCTGAGTCGGCTACGTACCACTCGATCTCCTGGACCGCTTCGCTAAACAGCTTTTTCTTCCCCGCACCCCAGACTACAGGCTTTGGCTCGACGTACGGTGCATGGGGACCTCGTGGTGGCTCACCAGCTGACTGGCCTGACTGTTCAGGGGAAGCGTAGTCCCATGTCTCTCCTCCTCCTCTGTGATATCTTCAACAAGGACCTCGTCCATATTGGCTTCCTCCGGTATCGTTAGTGATCGAACTCTTTTCTTTGGGTGTTGAGACTCCTTTGCTTTCTTTCCATCTAGCGACGACGAGGCCTCCGGTGGTCGCCGAATCCCTGCCGTCGGGTCGGGAGGCTTTGGTTCCCCGCCAAGCGGGGCTGGCAACGGCCGATCGGCCGCCATCGCGAAGGTCGCGGATCAGTAGAAACCCTAAGCGGCGATTTCCTGGCCTCCGAGAAAGACGGAGCATACAAGTTTAACTACAACCGAGACTAACTTTAAATTAACAACAGATAAGATCGCCTTAAAATTTTAATGGGTAAAAAAAAAAAGGAGAACTTCCATAGAGTCGATTGAATTCTTTCCTTTAGTAATTCGTGAATTAGGGTTTTACAAATGGTCAAGTAGAAAGAAGCTGCGACGCAAAAGAGGGCACAGATTGTCAATCCTCCATGATTATGAACCGGATATTTGACTCGCTGATGGGCCAAGTCGGAGGCCAGGACTGCCCAGGAGAAATCCGAGCCTCTCTGATGGACCGATTTATGTTATTTGGACTGCTCTCTCAAATTCCCAAGTTGGGCCATGCCCACACAAAAATACGTATGGGCTATTAGAAGATGGGCCCTCGTCAAGGCAACACGCTTGTGGCTGTGGGCCGTCAATTACAGTTGGTAGATCGACTTGGTTTCGTTGTGAACTCTCTCTCTCTCTCTCTCTCAGATACTTTCTGATTGTATTGGTAGCTCCAGCGTCAGATGAGATATCGGGAACCCTAGAAGGATCGGCGACGGCGCATCTCATGGGTCCGAACGCCAAAGCGAGATGGAAGAGGTATCACAAGATTGATAAAGGCCGAATACCGCGAAGGCAAATCGGTGTCTTGTACCCTCAACCCCCACGGAGGAAGAAGCTGGAGGTGTCTAAACCGCCGGTGGATCCCGTTGATTCAGACGCGTGTTTGGTCCACCGGGTTTTAAATGCTCCGAAACGGAAACCGACGAACAAGGCACCGAAGAAGAAGGAAGAGGAGACACCAAAGAAGAAGGAAGAGGAGAGTGAGGAAGAGGAGAGTGCGGATGAAAAGAGTCGTACGGAGGAGGAAGCGCAGAGTGGCGATGAAGAGGGGCATGCGGCGGAGGCCATATACGTCAACCCTCCCAGGCCTCCTAACCCTCCCATGCCTTCCGAATCAAAGCGGGGGTACAGCAGGATACGGAAATGGAGGTTGAAGAAGGCCCGTCAGCAGGCGGAGGACGACAAGGCCACCGACGAGAAGAAAGAGAAGATGAGTTACGGCAGTCCCTACTGCCAACGCTGCAGAGAAGTTGACGAGCTCACGCTGGTGCCAGTGGCTGACGATGCAATGTATCTGTCTCCCGACGACGACTTTGGCGGCGACGAGAACCTGAAACTAAGGGTAATCCGCTACCGGAGGAAGAAGTGGTTGACCGGGGTAAGCTCTTTCCAATTTTCCCAACTCAACTGAAAATTTTATTAGAGTCTAGAAACATATAAACGTGCTAGTAGATGAACGACTTTGATAAGGAGAATTGGGTTATTAAATAGAAATCCTATTACCTCTAAGGAGGTAGGTCCAAAACTGTTCACTGAAATGAAACTCAGTAACAACTCTGCATGTTCTAGCAGTATGTTCATTGGTATTGTCAAAACACTATTACAACTAGGAATACAAATTGCATATGAAAGCTTATTGACCTGACCCTTCATTGGATCTTGTAGTAGTAACAGAAAACTGAACATCAATCTCAGAGCAAACAGCGACTCCCAAAGTGATTGTATGGCAAACATTTTTCCAGTTTGTGTGCATTTGTTGGGACTCAATTTAAAAGAGGAAGTGGTTGTTTGTTGATGAATTTGCAGGGTTTTGATGCTGATTGTCATCCTAGCTATCTCACTTTCGGTGGTATTTTTCAGCCATACCATTATCGGTTTGTTGTGGGTTTCGACAGGATGGTTCATGGGTCCGCGAAATACGCAATCAGTGAATATAATCGACTAAAGGAATTTTTCTTTCTTTTGAAGCTTGTATGTTAATACATTATTCTATTCTTTTGTTTCAATTTAGTATATGGTCTCTCAAATGTCGGGTATATAATGTTTGCAGAAGCAAAAGTTAACTTTGCTTAAGATTTTGAACGTCACTGCCGAGACGGCTGGGTGTTACATATTCTATGTAACATTTGAAGGCGTGAATGAGTTGCTGATTAGTAAGGGAACACCCGATATCATTCATACATACCAAACTGTAGTGACATGTGCACTATGGTTCATTGGCAATCATGAAGTATTCATCTTCAAGAGAAAATTCGATGACAAATTGTCGGGTGACGGACCGTTGAGAAGAAAAAACTTCAGAGGTATGTGCTACTTTCACTTGTCGCTTTAGATATTTCACCAATTTCCATTAGCAATTATTGTTCTCTAAGGGTTGGTTCTCTTTTTTAGAGAAGCATTTGTTACGGCCAGAACCTAGCTATGCGGAACTCACAAGAGAAAAGAGAGAAAAGTGGTGGACCTTGGAAGCAGGAGTGAAAAATGGGGGACCTTGAATTCGTGCAAGGTTGTGTGTCATCTTTGCAGGAGTAGTTTGCTACCCTTATGTTAATAGTGTTTACGTTCACATTAGAGAACCGGTGGTAATGTGTTTTCTTTGCCTGTTAGTAGGATCCCGTAGAGGATTTGATACACTTAAAAAATAGTTTTGGTTGTTAATTAGTAAACCATATAGCTAAACGGTTGAGGATTTGATGTGATGGAAATAGATTGTTCTAATGGAGAAAAGATAGAGAATGCCTTCCAAAATTAAACACGTTAATTTTTTTTTCAACCGTCATATTAATCTATCTGAGATCTCTGCAGCTGGCTGAGATTGGAGTTCTGTTGTTGAGACCCGGACTGGTGTTTGCCTGCATGGCTTTATTTGTATCTTTTTATCTTGTTGATTATTAATTAATTGATGCACCATTATAAAAAAAAAAAGGTTAGATGCTCTACGTAATTTTAGTCTATCTGAAATTTTATTTTATGACCTTTTATATGGAACTCTCACAGAAGGTTGACTATGGCTATCTAGTCAAATTGGCACTTGCCCAAATGCCAAAACAAGGCATCCAATCAATAAAAAATGAATATGATGATCAAGTGATGAAGCTAGCCAGCTAGCCCCAATTGGTTATAGGAGGAAAACAAAGATGCCCAATTTAATGAAGATCAATACAGAAATGGAGATTATAGTAATTAATTTAGGGGATGCCCCCCATCCTAAGGACATGTCATGCCCTTAGCTAGGGACTTGCTCCGCGCCCTTCTCTCTATGCAAGGAAAACAAAGGTATATGATTGATTTCCCAATTTGTTGCGGATGATATGATTGGATTACTGGACAAACCATCCTAACATTACGCAAGAATCTGCAGACAGCTTCTGGTAGCTCCAAATCATGTTGGATTTTGTGACAATATTTGCATATTGCATGAGAGATCGAGTTGGTCAAATTTATAAAAATCCTTGATGATTTGACTAACAGAATAAGGTCATTTTGGGTTTAGGAATATAGTATATGCGTTGAGTGGGAAGAAAGAGGAAAAAATAACTTGTAAATTTAAGTAGTAACCATTTTAAAAGAGTTACAAATGCAACTAATCTTCCTCCAATTCAGTGAATAGATTTGATAATGACATAGTATGTGGAAATCCAATCCCTTAAAGGGATCGAGATATATATATATAGCTAGAGATCAGGTAACTTGAACCATTGAGCTGCCCCTGCTGGCCTTTGATACGATCTTTTGATTCACATGGAGCGCACTCCATCCAAGTGATCCAAGTTCATCCACCATTCTTCTGTTTCCACAGAGTACTTCAGTGCCCAATGCTGTGAATTTCTTGATTTGTGAAGTCAAGTAACAGTTAACTAGACTAGAAGATAGCTACTTGCTTGGCCTTGGTGAGCAACAGGCTTTTGCCAGAGATATGCAGACCGAATCAACATAACAGACAGCATAATATTACCTAGCGACTAATCTATTATGAGATGCTGGCAGATTTTGGGTATATGTATGAGTGCTTTGCAAGGGAACGAATGATTAGTTCCAAGTTCCATTAATTCAACCAGAGATAGGGAAAGCTAACTTATTTCCTGGGATTCTGTCTGCAGAACAATCTGCACAAGTGGGAATGAAGGAATCACATAAATCAGCAGACAGAACAGAATTGCAACCTTTAAACAAGGTATAAGGAAAAAGTGCATATTTTGGCACATTCAATCAACTTGGTCCATTTCGCATGCATGTTTCATACTTGATTCTGTCTCACGTCGCCTTTCTGTGCTTGGTCTGCAAATTAATGCTGCGGCAGGCAGCCGCCACTCTGTGTTGAGTAAAATTAATGGCAGAGAAGTCTAGGCGTACAATTGCATCTGACTTTATAAGTTTTGGTTCGGTTCATGAACTCTAGTTTGGGAACTAACTTTGCTGCTGCAGAATGTCAGCTAGCTTCGACACAGAGGAGTCTGTTTAATATCAAGTCTTTGAAGGTTGTTGTTGGGACGATGAACCGCACTTGAGTGTGACAAAAGCAACTGCTAATTAATGCGCTGCAGAAATTCTAATAACACATGGTCTGCAATTGCATCTTACTTTGCCTGTATTTAAACCTCGATCGGTTGATTAATATGTACCATCCATTCGACCAATGATTGCTGCAATATCAATGTTCCCGGCTAGCTAATTCATGCATTCATCCAAGACAAATTAAAGGATGAAACGTAACTCTGGCGTTATGTATGATTATAATTAACCCCTTGATGAATGTCATTGTATCTTGTTATAAATATATATGCATCAACTTGCCCCTGCCTGTCGATTACTGGTTCAACCAAATGAGACCAAAAGCTGAAAACTATGGAAGCAGGAAATGATGCCATATGGGCAGTTCCCTTTTTGGGTGGTCATGAACTCACGATCCAATTATGCTGGAATTCAGACAGACTGAACAACGTTATTCAATCATAGTTCATAACAAATAATCATGAAGGTGGGTATAAATCACCAGACAGGGGACATAAAAGAGGTCTGGAAATTGAACCAAGAGTACAACCATTTGGCCATACAAACTCTGACAATGGCGACACATAGTTCGCTCTTAAACCACACATACATCTGGGGAACGATGGTGTACTGTTCCCTTAAAGCAGAAAAAGATAGACAAAAGTATGACCAAAAGCGCATCCGAAAGGAAAGTAATGACGGTAATTATTAATCTCACAAGTGTCTACATGCATTCTTTCTATCTTGAACCATATTCTATATCTGCACTCAAAGGAAATACGGCTTTGACTGCTCTGTGTCGTCTCTCTCAATCTCAACTCAACTCAGAGTGCCCTACCTACAAGCTTTTGCTTCACATGGCGGCATGTGACTGTTCCCTACCTAGCTCCAACCATCATGACCGGTTAAACTTAAAACCATGGCGGAAGTCAGTTTAAAAAATGATTGGAGTAGAAGTAATATTAAGTATAAGCCTCCTTATGGACAGAGTTTTGGATGCTTTCTGTGAGGGGACAGAGCCGGACTCTGCATGATACTGTTTACCAAAACAAGCAATATAACTTTAGAGTGGTCCTCAAATCCGAACCCAACAAGGATTAAAGATATGCAAACAAACCGAATACGACAAACCGAGGGGGTCCATGATTAATTAAGAAAAGGGGAGGATTAGTGAAGCTAAATTATTATTAAGATAATTAGCCGCCCCGTGATATTCCCCTGCTGCAGAAACCGAAAAACAAACGAGCTAGCTAGCTAGCTAGCTATTGGTCAATCTACTCGGCAAGGCTTTGCTTTATAGAGATTTTGACCAGCGTTTGTTGCTATTCAATTTCATTCATGGCCGTTACGTAAGAATGCAAAGTTACAATGAACCTGATGAGGAAGGGAGCGAGCTTGCGGCTCTGCTATTTTTTCCATTCATGTGTACTCTGCAGACTGCAGAGCAGAGCATCATCTCTTCTTCATCTTTTGCCTCGTCGTTGAACGGCGGGCTTTGACTGTTCAAAACAGCCGCCAGCTACGCGACAAAACTGACCGAAACCGCTTACCCACAATGAACCGGTTCTGTTTTATTCTCGTTTGGATTCGACCAACAAATTATTAAGGGGTCGTTTGGATGAGGAATTCTAATGGGTCAATCTGACACAATTGTCTCGTTTTGAGTCAATTGTGCTAGATAGATCCGTTTGGCAGCAGAAAATTTGGATGAAGTAATTTGGACTGGGGAATTCTGAATTGACTCATTTTAAGCCAATTACAATTGTCAGGGGTGGGGGCAGGTAATCTGAATTGACTCGTTTTAAAAGACTCGTTTTGTAAAATGAAACAATTGGTCAAATTGTCTCGTTTTACAATTGATCCATCCAAACGACGCATAAGTGATTTGCTGCGGTTATAAGTAGGGTTGAAAATTGGCCCGACCCGCCCCTGACCCTGTACTGATCCTGTCTGACCCGTCTCTGAAGGGTCAAGATGTATAACTGACCCGCTCCGGCCCTGTTTCTTTCATGATCCTGTCTGACCCTTTAGGGTCGGGACGGGTCATGAAGGGTCGGGTCAGTGGGTCGACCCTAATAAATAGACTACTTTTTTAAAAATTACAATTTGGTACCCGAATTTATTTTTCTTACATTTTAGTACCTAAATTTATTTTTTTTACAAATAAGTCCCTAAATTTTGATGATAAAATTACATTTTGGTACCCAAAATTGTTAATTTTACAATTTAGTACCTAAACTTATAAAATTTTACAAATAGGTCCAACATGTTTGTATGATGCTAAGGGTTATAGGGTCAAAAAGTGACCCGGCCCTATCTGACTCTGACCCGACCCTAAATTGACCCTATAGACAAACTGATCCAGCCCGACCCTGCGGGTCGGGGCGGGTCAGTGGGTTTTAAGGGTCAAACTTACACCCCTAGTTATAAGTGCTAATTGAGTGATTAGAATATAAGATTTTTAGGTTTCAAGATCAATGGTATTATTATCTCTAGATTAAGTTTTTATTCGTGCTTATGACAACTGGGGGCATTAATGGAATGCATAACTTTTTTTATGGTTGTTTCAATTGGGGAGCCGAAAGAAGTAGGATTGTGCGTAATGAAGTTTTGGACTAAAAGTCCGGGGTTACAATAACTCAATCAAATTTGTGTTGACAGATTTTTCATAAATTGAACTTAAAGGTGGTATTCAGTTAATTGTCGAAGACTTTTTGAATATGACAGCATCAAAATTGTGAACATTAAAACTTAAAGTGTTAGATTTGAGTTTTTAGGTATTCCCGCTTATTGTTTTTCTTATAGTTAAGATGCATGAAGAGTTATATTTAACTAGAATGTTGACCTAGCTAATCATTTAGAAACAAAAAAAAGACCTAGATTACTATATGTAACTAATTTTAATTTATGAATAACTCAAATACAACAAATAAAGTCAACTCCAACAGAGAAACTATAGTTTAGACGCATAACATAAATGATTAAATTTTGATTAGGTCAATTTAATTACTTTGTAGACGGCACTTGTATCTGAAGTATAAGGAAATATGCCCAGACAAAAACACTTTTGTTTGCTGGTATTTATTTTCTTGTTAGAATTAATTATAACGAAGGGAAATTAGTCAAATTAGTGAATTACAATTAGAAAAGGAAAACTGGAACGTGTGCGTCTGCCTGCAGATTCCGGTTTGCACCCACACCGCAGCACGAGCGCGACGAAAGGGACGGTTGCCGGTTGGGGAGAGATTGTTTGACCATTGACGAAGTGGGGAAAGGACAAGAACCGGTTTTTAATCGGATAGGTTAAATTATCTTACCGGTTGTTTGACCATTCCGGCTCTTCTTACTCGTTGAACTCTAAGTATATTTATCAAACACTATTAACCACTTCCCAGTCCTAATTTGGGATTAAACTAAAACTCTGGTTGAATTTTGTGTAGTATCGTACGGAGGTGTATGAAATGCTTCCCTTAAAATAGAAAAGGAAAATCGTCTACGAATTCAATGGATTGCTTTCTAGGGAAAAGGCAATCCAACAAACTTGTGGGTTTTCTGGAAACTTGTTCATCAACAAATAGGCACGAACGAGGCCAGCCTTTGAAAAATTGGAAAACCAATTAAGATGGCAAAATTATGAACGTGAACTTGATTTGTTTACTAATGGGAAAACTATTTAAATGCGTTTGACTTTCTTGAGCATAGTTTAATGGTTTGCTCAACAAAAGCCTTTAGTTTAGAGGATTTGGTATACACTTAGAAAAATAGTTTGGGTAGTTATTAGTAAACCCTATAGCTAAGTGGTGGAACGTCAGTTTTGAAAATAGTTGGCTTGAGATAGAAATAAATTTGTTTCAAGTGAAAAAAATAGACAAGTTTTTTTTTAATTAAAACATTATCATGTGCTTAAAGGACATGTTAATCTTATTAAGTTCGAACCGTCAACTTTGTTGATGAATATATCTTTTAATGTACTAAAAAAGAGTTCGATAGGTCCAAATTCGGGTACATATTTATTGGGACTTAGGGACTATTGTTTGGATTTACAAAATATCATATCAAATACACACACCTTTAACGAATTAATCTTAGAATTTACGTAAGTACCGACCCAGAGAAAACCCACACAACTCAATGATCGACACCTACTCTGCCATAATCAAGCGTACAATTGAGCACATAATTTAAGCCGATTATCCATAAAGCAATATGGTGCAACCTAGCTAAGAGGGGTATCGTCATAATTTCCCTTAGGCAATGAATAATCATAAATCAAATAAGAGAGTACAAATATTGGGCATAGACAATAGGAAAACATGAGACAAGGATATACAGAACGAACAAACGTGATGGGAAAACATTTGTACAAGGATATACAGAACGTACAAACGTGATGGAAAAACATTTGTGAAAACACCAACAAAAGTCTATTGTTTTTCCTTTACCTCTGTCACATCTCATCATCACCAGTCACGATGAATCAATGCCACCACAACCCATTGCCCACAACAACAGTACTCCAAAAATCTTCTCAACCTTCCTGATCTTTCTTCCTTTCTCCCGTTCTCTTGCATGATCTTGCTCATGGATCCGAGACAAAAAAACTGCGTTCTCTCGATTGATCGAAATCATGTGTTCTTCTTCCTAACTCGAAACATGCACATGCTCACGATGGATATGAATCGACGAGGCCCCGGCTGGGTTGTCTGCTTGATTTGGAGGACAGAAGCCCATGAGACTTGAGAGCTAGAAATGGGAAGAAACCACTGATGGGTCATATCCCAAACTCCCCACGCGTGTTTTGTTCTATCTTTTGATGTGTCAAAGTTGAGGATCCAATACTCTTTTCGATTCATCACATCCATCCCTCTAGCCCCACGACCCACTAATGAGATATGACATATTTTACACTCTATATACATTTGCATTTAATGTTTATAAATTTAATTTACGTAACACGCCCCATGTGAAAGTTTGGTGGATCATTATTCATTCATTCGACCTCGCACGAAGTAGTTGGGGGTGCGGTTAGAGATCGATAGGGTAATTGTTGGCGGTCTACATCATTGGTATGTTAAGTTGTTCGATCACTAATGAGTGAATTCCCGCCTTTGGGGAGAAGAACATTGAGGGTCTGCAACTAGTCTAACATTTTGAATATTGAAAAGGTATCCTTACAACTCGATTCAATAGTGAAGATATTGCTCTTACCAGTTGACAACAATCCTACGTACTCACCAATAGGGATGACAACAAAATTTGAATTTATTGGTACCCTACCTGATCCAACCTGGCTAAAGCAGGTAAAACCCGCGTTTTGACGGATTGTGGGGCGGCCTTCGGGTTGAAACACGTTCACTATTTAACGACTGGGTTGGAGTCGGGATTAGGTAATATCCAACCCATGGACACCCGCCCACACCCATGCTACAGCAACCTATCGATTAACCGTGTTGTTAATGGATGTTTATTTTGATTGAACAATTTGTATAGATAATTTGTGGGTTTGCTTGTATGTGCTAGATTGGTATTTTATATATATGTGGATAATTTGTATGGCAAGATTGGTACTAGACTTTTATTTTAACAGAAAATTAGTATTATGCATTTTTATCCATCGTAACAAAAAATTTAGATTCTTTACAATAAGAAAAGTAGAAGGACTAATTAAAAAATTTAGAAAACAGAATATTCTGTTAACTTTAACAGAATGCATCTAACATTAAACTTAAGTGGTACCGGGTGCACAAATAATAGAGTTCAGTGGTACCCGACGTCCTATTCAAACTTAAGTGGTATGTCTACTCCAATTCTCAAACTTAAGTGCTACCCAAAGTATTTTACCCTCGGAGTTTTGGGACGTATCTCTGGGCCTGTTTGTAGACGGTGGGATCTTGTAGTGACCAACTTCAAGAAATTCCCCATTTCGCCTTTCCTTCTTCTGGCCCAAAGGTAAATTCTCCTTTCTTTTTTCCCGATCCTGTTTCTTTCTTTGAACTTTCACATTAAAGAAACTGGTAACAACTTATTTTTTGACACCTGTTTGGTACGCTTGATTTCAATGGCGGATCCGGGGGTGGCCACCCCAGGCCCCGGCCCAACCCTCCTTTGAATCGGTAGTTACTATAGTCCTTATAAAAATTTTGATTTTAGACATTCGACTCAGTGTTATTCTATGATAAGATTGAGTTTAACTAGAAAAATTATCAAGTTGAACATATTCAAATCACTATTCTAAATTTAGTCTATAAATTTTAGCCCCAAAGATTATGCGTCTTAGAAAAACAATGAAACCTAAAATTCTAAAAAGTTTAAAACGTAAAAGACTAAAAGAAATATGAGGTTTGTTCCCTTACAAATTTACTAAAGCAGCTGGTGTGCAGGAATGGACACACAATGCAAATTGATTAGTCGATTGATTTATCTAGTGTTGATGTTGCTCGTTTCAACAGCTACTACGAAGAGAACCTTTTTAACAATGAAACATGTGAGAACTGATTTGCTCAACAAAATGAGCGATGAATTTCTCGTCGATTGCTCAAGTATTTTATTTGAAACAGTGTATACTATTGGTATGGATGTAGACTTCATTATTTTACCCTTATATTTTTTACGATTTTAATTTTCTAATGAAATGCGGCCCAGAGCTCTTCTGTGTTCTGGATCCGCCGCTGCTTGATTTATTGAAGAGTTCGATAAGATATTTTGTTCCCCCGTTTTTGGCTACTCTTGACTTTGGAATTTTTCTACCTCCCCTTCTTTATTTTTTCACTTGCCATAATTTGTTTATTACTGCAGCTGACAATGGTGCTTGCTCAGATGGCAATTCCTGCTCGCTTTTATTTCAAACTAGTTTTTTACCCGGCCAGTTGGCCGGTGAAGTTCATTTTATTATTTATATTAGTTAACTTATCTATATGTTTGAACTTTTTGAATCTTGTATACATTTTCTGCTCTCGCTTCATAAGTGAATATGTGGTGTGCCTATATCGAAAATTCTTAATATTTAATAGTTAGCACACTCGCTTGTGATGTTTTTATTCTCTGATCATTAATCATGTCGTAAAGGTTTATCACGTCCCATTTAGGATCGTATATATCAAATTTTTCACCAAGACGCTCAAATTTATTATCTTATACAACATATATCAATTCATGATTCTCGAGTTTGTACGAACTCCCAGCCAATTAATCAGAGTTCAAATTATTGGAAAAAGATACTTGATTACTGGATAAATTATGTTTATCCCAATTGAAATTTGACACACATCGTATCCCTTATAATGATTAAATTCTCTAAACCTCACTCATTTTTATTGTTGATGTTCATGAAGTCTTTGTATAGCATCTTATGACAATTTTTCTATCAAGATACAAATTATTATATCTTACAATATATATCAATTGCTAATATTTTAAGTTTGGACTAACCCTCAACTCATGCCTTTTGTCTAAATGTTCGTTTAGAGTCTGAATCCAAGGCATCCATATACACTATCGAAGGTTCTCATATTAAGATGTTCCTTCAATGTATAATTTTTCAACTATTTGAATGTGCATTCGCTAAATTTCTTTACATTTGGTGTTTGTTCTAAAACAAAATTTTCATTACTTATATTAATAATTGGTAAAGTGTGTATACGACAGACATATATTTCAGGTGCATTCAAAATTATGTATTCTTTGAATAATTAACTTTTAATTTTTTAACATAATATTTTGTAGCAAAATTTAAAAGTTCATACAAACATTGTGGCTTTTCACATGTATTTGAATGATTGGATGTATTGTAGACACATCTATTATTAATATCTAAACATATATATACAGAGAGTTTATTTTACTTTCAACACTAATTAATACCTTTGAACTCAGCTCCTTGGGTGGAATATGATGTCAATTTTTTTTGTTATTGCCAAAATTTGGTATGAATCACCTGCTCACAACTATATAGACTTGTTACAATTTTCATACTAAACGCATATTTACAATATTCTTCTTTTGACCCAATAGCTCGGTTTACACTATTGTAACTATAAATGTTTTTTTGTTATATATGTGAAGTAAAACATTAATGTTTATTTATTACCTTAATCGTCGAATTTAGATTATTCTTAGCTTGAAATGTGATGTTTAACGTAGTTTGCTCAATCAACATGACCTAGAGAAAATATTAGTAATGCGAACTTAGGATACATTATAAATAGTTAAATACTGCACATACGATTTATATGTTTTCACTTGATGAGAATGAATAAGAAGTTTTTTTAATAAATAACTATTATTTCTTTGTCAAGTTTCTTTCAGACCTTATCGACAAAATATTATTATTTTTGTATGTTTGTTTAAATTATTCATTAAAATGTAAATTATTATTAAGTTTTAGTAAAAAATGAGCAGAAATTTACATAGTAATTTTTAATCATATATTTTTTTGTTTGAAAAGTGTAATATATATGTCACTCTACGAACATTAGTACACTGTTGCGTATATCGATATAATGCAAAAAAAAAATCTTATATATGTCACTCTCCATCATGATTGTCACGTCGGTCGGCTTGCCACCGGTTGAACCATTCAACCAACACCGGTCATGAAATCGACATGACACCATTGGTATGACCGGTATGATCGTTTTACAAATTTCTAAGTAAAATACGTAGTTTTAGTGAATTTAAGTATAAGTACATGTAATTTTATTTGAAATATCATATTTTATTCAAATATCAATATGAATTGTACGTAAATTGTCTTCAAATATGGTTTATATATGATTATATTCATTTGATATTTCTACATATTTAATTAACCGACATAAACCGACACAAATCGGTTGTACCACTGGTAGAACCATTCCACTTGCTAAACCGGTTTGATAACCTTCTGTCCATATATTATTTATAGATATAATGCAAAAACAAAAGCAAAATAATTATTGGATAAAAGAGAATTAATATTAAATGAAGAGAGAGGGACAACTCCATAAATAGGTCAATAACTATTTTTTTGGTAAAAAAATTGTCCACCTTGGCAACTTGAGATCTCTCCAAGTGCTTATGTGGCAAAAAATAAATTTTGAATTGCCATAATATTATAGATAGATATATATATTTTGCATATAAATTTGGAAAGGACAAAGATTAGATACAAACATCTAATATGCACTCTGTATGGAGGCAAATTTATCTAACTCTGCCGGTAAACGCATAATTATGTGTGTCACTTTATGTGGAATTTGATTCGTAATTTAAGAAGTAAATAAAATTCACTATAATCTATCAAAAAATGAAACCAACTAGAGACAATCATTGAGCACATACAATCATCGAGTCTAGGTCTAGCTTGTACTTAGTGATTACAACTTGTAGGTAAGACCATAACACTAATATATAACAAGACTTCCGTTATATCAAAACCTCGAGTGATAAATATTGAATGTACCCGTGATGCATATAACAACGGCAAATCAGACAAACATGAACCACGAATAAATAAATTGTAGCAACAAAATTAACATTGAACAAGCCTCAACATTTGCTAACTATTTCGAAATTATTCATGGACTTAATTGTTTCATATTACAGTAAATTACTTTTTTATAATTTATTTAAAATATGAAATTAAATACCATGGTTGTCACCATATGGTATATTCATGCGATCTAGCATATTTTTTAGTATATGTGTTCGGAATCTCATCACTTTATATTTGCCCTTCGTTTCTCCTTCGTAATTAGTGAAGTATCATAGGTTAATATTATTCTCTATAATTCATAAGCTTTTTGAACAATCCGCATGAGACCCGTATGTATTAGCGCGAGAATGTATATAGGTTAATGTGAAATAGGAGAATGTGTGATTAATTAGTTGATTAAGCCAATGATTATATCTGTTTTGGAACCACTACTATATTTAATAATATCTTATAGCCTTAAGTCTAATTCCAGATAGTGATAATCATGCAACGCGTATTAAAGCAAATTATGAGCAGATGGCCACCTGCATTCATACATCATCGGGTAGATAGGAGGAAAAAGTTGAACACTTATCCAAATATCACTATCACCGATCTACATCATTTAGCCTGATTTGCTTCCTAATTAAAGTCATCGGATTGCATCTAAAACCCTTGTTAAGTTGCAGGAATTCGGCTCTAAGGGATTATAGGGATATATATCTTTCTTATTGTAAGGATATTCCACACCTTTTCTCTCGATGACGTATATCAAGATGAGAATTGTGCAAGTGACAGTTATATATCCAACGAATTGTTTGTTTGCTTGTTATGGTGCGTGATGAATTCTGTTCACCGAATTTAAAATGTCGATATGCACATATCGGTTGTGTTTGGTTTGGGAGTGTAGAAGTAAAAAGGATGCTTGGTGATATTTTCGATAAAAATGAAGTTAATATTCCTCTTTTTTTATCCGAAGTTTAATTCGTGTTAGCTCGTCGCTCGTTTTGTTCGCTCTTTATATTTATTATGCCATGTGTAATCCTTTAATTATGGAATCATGAAACGGGAGGGCTCAAAATCTAAAATCACCTTGTTACATTCCCTCTCACGGTTCTTCGTTGGCTCCCTCAATTTCCTTTCCTGCAACAACTCTTCTTGTTTCTTGAGTTCGGCAACCAATGGTTGTTATTACATTTGCATAGGTAATTGTGTTCATATCAAATCTACATATCGGACTCAAAGTCAAGCGCCCAAAAAAAAATAATGTATCGGCTCACCATTAACATCGTGTGAGGATCGAACTCATCTCATATTACAACAAGACTCCTTATTTGTTAATTTTATTGCATCTATGCTCATTTTTAACAAACCGAGGAGAGGTTTTCTCGCAAATACAAGAATCATTCACCCAAATCTCTATTGTCGTTCACTATCTCATTCAACTTCGTACCTCATTTATTTTCCTAAAATTTCACCTGACCTCATCAACCTTAACATAGCATGACTACAATTTTCTCATAATACCACTAAATTGGACGTTCTTAACTCGTGCAACGTTCATATATAGTTAAACTTAAATTTCACTAAAATTATAATTAGAATGATAAACATATGCCTAAATAAATAATTAACCTTATCCTTTTTTTTTCTCCTCCATTATCCCCAATTTTCACATACAACGGAAGGGAGACCCGTTCCTCTCCGGATCTGCTAAATAATATGCCATAATAATAGAATGGGCCGAGTAATCTTTTTCTGACTCCAAAAAAACAAATCTACCCAAAATCACTTGTGGAAATTTCCACGTCAAAACCATCGATCTACCAATTAGAATGAAAGACAGAAATCTACTAATAAGATAATTCATAGGCAGGAGCTACTAGAACTAGAGGTAGATGTGATTTCCCTCTTTTTACCAGTTACTTTCACCTCAACCAATGTTTTTTTCAGCTTCGTCAGGCGATACCCAATTATTTTTCACCCTCTCTTTTTTACCTCCAATTGTTTGTTTTTTTTTACAATTTAACTGCCTCATCACTCAGATTTCTCACCATTAAATTCCCACCCCACCCCTACGCTCCCTCTCTCCCATGACTGATGACGTGTTCATCGGGAACCCACCTCTATTTTAAAGAATATAAATCCCCCTATTTTATATTTTTATAAATTAAATTAGTTTTCCCCGTCTCGGTCCAAAGTTGGTGGGCCTACCGAGGCATAGAAGGCCCAGGCGATACCCACTGCCACACCCGCCCGTCTGTTACCACCACCACTCTCTCTCTCTCTCTCCTCCCTCTGTGATTTTAACTTATTATAAATAGAAAACCCTAACCCACCACTCCCCTGCCCCTCGTCTTCAATTCAATTCAATCCTTCACTCAACTCACTCCACTCGCTCTCTGACTCAGTTTTCTCTCTCGTACAAACAGATCCCACTCTGTTTCTTTTACACCTACCTCTTCTCTTCCTTTCCCCGGAGATCTTCCGAATCCGTGATCCCAAAAACCAATGGCGGCAGCAGCCTGCACGCTGAGTCACACCACGAGTGCGCCACCGCAGTTCTACTTCGACGAGAAGTGGAAGCTCTCCAAGAAAGAGTCCTCGTCGCGCAGCTCCCGATCTTGTACCGGCGCATCAACCGCCGCCGTCGCTACGCCGCTGATGAAGAGGTCGTCGTCGCAGCACAGGAGGTGTTCGTTCACGAGGAAATGCGCCAGGCTGGTTAAGGAGCAGCGCGCCAGGTTCTACATCATGCGGCGATGCGTCACCATGCTCATCTGCTGGCGCGATTACAGCGATTCTTGAAAAAAAAATCCAGATTCGGGAGGAGTAAAAGAAAAACGAAATCAATTAAGAGTAATCTCCGCGGTCGAGGAGATTCGATCGGCTGCAATTAATCCGTCGAGATCGGAGATCTGTGTTTAATCTACAGTCAGACTCAATTGATGGCGGACGGTGCTTGGGGCCTACAGCTTCAAATCAATCAATACCACGCTCATCTCTCTCTCCTCTGTTTTTTTCGGGATCTCAATGTTTCCCCGGTGGCCATTTTGTTCGAGAGAATCGGCCGATCGGTTCCAGTAATCCAACCACCGTTCTCGGCATCCAAACAGTGGAGTCAGAAGCCAGAGGAGGAAGATCAAGAAGAAGATCAATCCATTTTTATAAATAATTTTGGGCATATATAATATGACACATGTAAATAGAGTTCCCAATCAAGTTTGGGGGTTTTGTGTTTTCTTGTGACTCGGTCTCTGCTTCGATCACCCGAAACTAAACTGGGGAAGATGATCGGAGCCTCGCCGGGTTTTCCTCAGCTGTTAATTAATCCAAATCGCAACTGTTAATCAGTTATTATTGAGAGATTAATTTCACGAGTCAAATTAGTTACATATTCAATTGCCGCCCTCCCAGATTTTTTCTCGGGAAATGGTTGGTCATCATCGATCGGCTTCGTTCCTTTCTGTTTTTTTCCTTTTTTGAGTTTCCTGTTGTTCCGCCATGGCAATTATTAGCTGGCTGGCTTACACAATTTAAGTTGAGTTCAGGTCTGGATTTGGATTATTGTGTGTTGTCCATTACCTCCTGGGATCCTCACATGCAAATGCAAATTGCAAAACTGCAAATCTCTCTTTCCTATTCTGCGAGCCGTTTGCCAGAACAGAGAGGGAGAGAGAGAGATTCTACTGAAGCATTTGGGGGCGGTGGGCTGTTAAATGTTTTTCTAATAATAATAAGATATAATATTTAATTTGAGTGAGCTAGCGAGCTCCATAGATGGATCTGGTTTCCTTGCTGAGTCACTCTGCGGCTCTAATAATCAGTTGTGTACTTTGGCCGCGTACTAAACCGCCATTGTTGTTCGTAGAAAGACGGGTCTACTTTACTAATATCAATTTTCTCTTTTTTTTTTTTCCTCTCGCAAATTTCAAGATTGTGAAATCTCACCGAATATATATCGAAAAAAATAATTTAATCGTTGTTCAATTATTTTACTGTTAAAATTGTTTATTATTTTTTTGGAATACAGTATTTCCAGTCCAACCGTACAATATGATGGGTTTCTTAAACATGCATTTTTTTTGAATCGCTACTTACAAAATGTGCAAAAAATCCTCCATTAATATATGGTAGAGTTTTGTGTACTTTTCTCCATTTCAAATTTCCTGCAACGAGAATGAAAGTAGGAAGGTCATTTTTGTCTTTACACATTTATTATTATTTCATATAAAAATAACAATATCAAGATTTGAACCTGGGTCTCTTCAAACAAAGATAACAAGCACAACCAGTTACACTAAACAAATTTATTGCATCCTTTTTTATACAAAAAAATAGACAAAGTTAATCTCTGAAAATCAGAGGTCTTTTTCATCATAATTAGCAAGCTCACTAAGTCTACCGTATGTATTTTTATAGAGCTTGATACTTCTATTTCATAGTAGAGTTTCATGTAATTTTCTCAATTTTAAATTCCCGCTCTCTCCTTAATTTTTGCTAAAGGTAAATGGGTAATTGGCCAACATGGAAGAAACTAATTATGTAACTACTGTTGTATCCTCGCATTTTTCAATTTAAATTTAAATTTTATGTTTTTTTATCTTTGTTCTTTTCTCTTTCTAACTTCCTCCGAAATTTCATCCATCGTGCAATAGTTTGTGCCTTTCACTTCCCAGTACAAGACTGTTATTGAAAATCAATCTTTAGGTATCTCTTGGCACTATGGTTTTATTGTTGGAGATTTTAAGCTGGGCGAGTAGAAGATTTCAACTCCGATATCAATTCATGGCGAATAGAATGGAGTTCATCAATAACTGAAGTTCTAGAAGAAATATTAGAAATTGAATTTTTGGTTGAATATATGCCTCTTGAGATAGAAATTTGGTTGTACAACGGAGAGTGGTGGCTATTGGATCTTTAGGTTTATGGTTTTTGCAACTGTCATAACCTATTTCTATCTTAAAACGAGGAATCATTGATTGATTGTTTGAATTCTTTATTCAACCTACTGGAACTAATAGATAAGGAGTGTCTAATTTTGCGCCTTATTACTTTGATCGAGTCTATTCGTATATTGGAGATAACCCTGATTTTTTCGTTTGCTCTCAAGTTGTGATGATCCCCTCTTAGCTGAGTTTTTAGTATATAGATGACTTGAATCAACAACTCTCTATTTCTTTTTGATGAGTGACATATTGTTTCTAAAAGGAGAGCATTGAACCCTTTATATAGGATTGTGAGGTTTAAGATTTAGTTTCAAATTATCTATGGGTTGTGTGAGAATTTTAGTGAGCTTTTATACTCTATATTTCTTGACTGTCAAAGAAAACTAACCAATAGCATTTTAACAGGGACTTAATTAGCATTATGAAAATGGGCTCAATGATACATTTTTATATTTTATATTCTTAAATGATTATGATATTTCTCCGAATGTTCGACCTATATATTATTTCTTTATATATCATCTCGATCGAATGATTATCAATAAAATTAAACGGGTTAATAGACTCAAAAGTAACATAAAAATACAAACAATCAAATATGTGCATTCCGGCCAAAGGGCCGGGTTATAAGATAGTGTAAAATATGGAACACTTTGTACTGTCGAAGAGTATACACGTCCACCTACTGATATTTCGTTCTATTCCCCCCCCCCCCCCCCCCCCCCCCCCCCCCCCCCCCCCTCCTTGACATCAACATTTATGTTTTCAAAATGAGCTAAAGAATAAAAAGGACACCCGATGAAAACCCAACCACTTTCGTCGTGAATTGACATGTGGAGTTTTCGGAAATTATTTTCGTTGTTTGTTTGAGTTGTCTAAAATCTAAATAGTATATTTGTCATGTTGATGGAGTATTTATTCAAGTTGTTGTTGATAAGTATGGTATGAGATGTTACTGTTACTCGAACTTTTGAATAAGAGAATTTATGTTTGAACTTCGAAGTTTTGTTATCTCTATTAATAAATCTATGATGTATGATGTCTATGTAAACTTCAATCTCATATCAACTTATTAGCTTAGTACAACCAACACT
This sequence comes from Linum trigynum, assembly GCA_964030455.1. NCBI lineage: Eukaryota > Viridiplantae > Streptophyta > Magnoliopsida > Malpighiales > Linaceae > Linum > Linum trigynum. Next base: position 6,544,284 of record OZ034816.1, read on the forward strand.
TTATATCACAAACAATATATCTTCTAATTTCGAGTGTTTTAATTAATTTATTTAATGGGGGAATAATGAAATGTTAAATCATATTAAAACAAATGGGATTGGCGTTTTGGAGGGTGTATTGAAGGTGGATGAACATGGGTGATGAGTATGGATGGCAATGGGGCGGGTTTGCCTAAACCATTCCCATACTCATCTTCAAATACCCAAATCCATACTCGTCTCATACCCCATGCGGGGAATGTTTTGCAAACCCATCCCCATATCCGTGGATTTCGGGTACCCATGGGTAATACCCATACCCGTACATCCAACATTATTATACCTACAATTTACAAAAAAAAAAGTTTTAATTATAACTAAACGAACATATTATATCATGAAGCTAACAAAACACGGTCATTTTTTTAATATGGTTCAAAGAATATGATCCTAAAATATCCATTAATACATAATATAGAGTCTAATATTTTTCAAATTATTATGTTCTAACTCTGATACATCTACTAAATAATAATTAACTAACATAATCTTGTTGACAAGGGGGAAAGTGAAAGAGTGAAATGAGAATTAAGATATATGAATTAGATTTTGATTAAGGTGGTCACTCACTTGCATTTCTATTATTTATTTTCTCAAGTTATACTCATCATCATTGATAGATTATAATTTGATGCACATATTTTATATATGAAAAAAATTATCTTGGTGGGGTGGGTATGGGAATGGGTATGAGGTGGGCCGGTGGGGAGGCTAAAACCATACCCGCCCCACACCCATCAAACTTTTTGCGGGTTTTACCCATAGCAGGTCAAAGTGGGGATTCCCCGCGTTGATTGGGTCGGCGACGGTCGGATACCCGCAGCCATGGGTTTGATTCCCATCCCTAGTGATGAGTGCTGACGAGATGAGAGGTTGTTTCGTTTGCTTCCGGTTTTGGTTTAAAGTCTCTTTTTACGCAATTGTATAGAATGAATCATCAGCCTAATTCATTAGTTCTATACTCTTCTTATATTACACTAGTGAGTAGTGGCCAAGTGGGATAGTGCCGTAAGGGTAACTTCCCTTATTCATGAAAAGGAAACAACTTCTGGTTATGGAAGTGAACAAACAGGTAGCAATTTCATTGTGGAGGGCATCTATACCTAAAAATAAACAGAGTTCTCTTGTTTATCACGTTGATTGGTCGTAAGAGGTTGTTGGAGTACCAAAAAAGAGTCCACAACTCCACATAGGGGTTTGAGATAGAGTTGATGTTGGTTTAATAGCACAACAAATTGGTAGGCTTTAGACTCTTTACTTTTGTGGACATATCATATGTGACCAGTGACCAAATAGGATGCACTCTTGTTCTTCGTACCCACGAACTAAACATCATAACTTGGAACCTCCAAGCAAAAGCTCAATCTTCTCGAGAATAGCACCACCTCTAACATTTTTGGATGTCCTGCTCATTGATCTTGTCTATGGAGGGACCTCCGTGAATTCATTCTAGTCGTAACTTTCAATGGCATATCATCTTCTCGAAGGACAACTCTCTTCCTGTATCATGCATCTAAATTCTCATTTTTCATATCAACCTTCTTGAAATTGTAACGTGTTACAATCATCATATTGGAGTAAAACGCCCTTTAAAAAGACTAATTTCGGGGAGAATGTCCACACAGATTTCCCACTTTTGGAACCCACTTTGTGTTATAGGCAAGGAAACAGAGAACACCATCCCCTGAGTCCCGCAGGCCGCAAGTGGTAAGTCCACAATGGAGTAGTGATCAATAGTTGATTTGAATGCTAATCATTGGGATTAAGATTGGCGTGCGCCACGAAACAAATATCATCCTAATAAAGTGAGGGAGGAACAATGAAGAAATAAAGATGATTAGAGCACTAAAAAGGTAAGTTATCGGAAAGTCCAGCATACCTTTCATAGGTAGCCTAGATTCTCTAGTGCCTAAGTTGATTATATATGTTTGAAGAAATAATTAAGATGAGAATGTTTATGTTGATCATCCCCCACAAATCTTGCACCACTTGTAATTTGCATCATCGAGAATCTTGTTAGATGTTAAATAAAGCAAAGTCCCACCCCTCATTTTGACTACAATCAGCATGAATCGCCAAAATTGATTAGGTTTCATCTCCTTTGTATTTCTTTCTTTCGCACCCTTCATTTTACGCTATTTAAGTAAAAACAATAATATTTAAATCCGATAAGGAAAAAATAGCTTCGAAATTCTAGAGAAAGAAATAAGAGAGCGTTAGCATCTTGAACACGCCTTGAACAGATGAGTCCAATCGTTTTCAAGGCCTAAACCTAATCTAAAATTTAAAATTCTTATGAGAAATTGGAGAGCACTAGCACCTTGAATGTATCAGTCCAATCTTTTTTCGAGGCCAACTATTATTTAATAACTTTGTCAAGACCAACTATAATATGTCATAATTATGAAAATAAGTGTACTTCAATATTGGTTGAATTATGATGAAAATGCATGCCTAATGTTAACATTTAACATGATATAAATACAGACATCGCTCGTGATACTGTCCACCTCGCATATCACATATTTATTTTCTCTGTGAGTCATTTCACGCACTTTAAACTTATTATAATGGCAGACAACATTTATCCTAACTCCAACAAAATTCACTCGTAGTGAAAACAAAATGTTAAATTTCACTGAGAGTGTTGAAAGATTGTAAAGTGGGGTTAGATTTAGGGATGGCAATGGGTCGGGTTTTGCCAAACCCAAACCCATGGGTTTATCTTTGAAAAAAACCCGGGGTAAAACCCATTGGGTTTGAAAAACTCAAACCCAACCCAACCCGTTGGGTATCCGCGGGTTCATAGGTACCCACGGGTTTTGTCGTAAAAAATTTACAATTACAAGTTCTTATCAAAATTAAAGTAAAATATCAATCTCTCAATACAAATTATCCATATATAAAACACCATTCTAGAAGATTCAAGCAAATCACAAATTAATTATACAAATTGTTCAACGCCAATTCAGAAAACTCAAGAAAATTGAAGCAAATCACAAATTATCCATAAATAACATGTTTAATTGAAAGCTTCTTTCTTTCAATTAAGTTTCTTTACTCTCCACTCCATAACATCAACTTCATTCTACACAATTGAAAAGAAAAAATTAGACATGTCTCCACAAACATAAATAAGAATAGTTGTTTAGAATATTAAATATACCGAAAAAATTAAATATATGGGTGTGCGGGTACCCACGGGTCGGGTTTACCTAAACCCAAACCCAACCCAACCCGGTAAATAGTGAACGGGTTTAAACCCAAACCCGGCCCAAAACCCATCAACACGTATTTTACCCGCGTTGACCGGGTTGGGTCGGGTGGGTACCCATGAGTTCGGATTTTGTTGCCATCCCTGTTTAGATTTGGTAAAGATTGCGGTGCTTAATGAAGCATGCTGACAAGGAAATGAATCAACCTCGATGCAAATGGCACCACCAAATCCTATGATTGCAAGTTTGACTGAGAATTAATCATCAACCCAACCAACCTCGTAACCCCAACAATAATGCTATCCAGCTTAATTAGAAAACGACTTCTCAACTTTTCCTTTGTTCCCTTTTTGTCTTCTTTCGTTTTCTAATGCATTACAGTTTCTGTATCTTCATTAACATGATGATAATATATTATTAATCTGGTTGCTGTTCAACCAAAGCAATATAGAAGTAGAACCCACCACTTCATTGTTTGCTAATTGCTATCGAGGGTCAGAATTGACTAGTCGTTGCTGGGGAAACAGAATCGACTGTTTCTATACCCTCTCTATTTGGCAAATACGGAGGGGGTAAAAGTTCAATGGGAGGAGTGAATCAGTGTGGACTGTGGAGTGGTGGAATTATAAGTTGGAGGAGATATGATGCTGTTTGAAAAGTAAATTTGAGTGAGAGTGAGGTGGAAATTGTTGAGTTAATGATATTTGAAGTTCTTATTAGTGTGATTTCTAACAAAGAAGTCTTTATATTGTGTTGTTTCTAAAAAGTTAGTTATTTCATCCATATTTTTTGTCAGAATTATTAAGTATGAGATTTTATATCTGGTGAGTTGGCTTGGATTTGCTAACTAGTTTCATTTGGCAGGGTGAATATGATTTTCTTTGAGTGAAAATTACGTCTTTGGAGAAATACGACTGAGAGAATGGATTCGAATTCGAGATCCTTCTCATATATCATATATGTCCAATACCTTAACCATTCGAATTCAATAACTTTTGAGATATATTAATACAAAGGGTACCCCAAAGCCCCAAACACATTACTCCAATAGGGGTTTTAAAGACAATTATGAGGGATTTTGGTTTTAAATGATTAGAGTTGGTCTAGGAAGTGGATGGGGGAAAAGGTAGTTGATTGATCAAAAGTGTGTTGATTGATCATAGTTTTTAGATGGAGATATGGATGTATACAAGTTTTAGAATGTTTTTTAAATATGCAGTAATGCCATATAATACAAAAACTTATTTATTATTCTTATTGTTATCATCCTCGTCACCTCTTTTGGTAGATTTGTTCATATTCATTATACATCCATGTCTTTTGGATAAGGTAGGACGTAATCATCCCCAAACAGATTGACATAAGATTTTATTTTTTATAATCGATTCGCGAAAAGAAGGACTAGTGTAGATTTTTCGTTGGGGATTTCCCGGGAAAAATCGTCGTATTTTACTACGATTCTTTATGAAGACATTCAGGCTAGAAATAAAGTTTCAGTCCATGAATTTTTTGAATTATTTGATTTATTAGATTATATCTTGAATTTTAATGCTCCTATCTTGCTGAAGAAAGGGATAGAGGCGAGGGACCCTACCAGATCTTCTACTCGTGCGGTCAGCCTATGACACACATACTTTCGTTTAGGACGAATTCATGGCCATTCCTAACTTTTGTTCTCATCATGCCATTCACCTTGCGTGTATCTTTTATTACGAAGACCACCCGGTCTTGAAGTTTATCCAGGAAATGTTTTTTATTTGCATTCACGCCTTTTGGAAAGAGCCCCACAAGCAATACCGAACGAAGAAAAAAAATGGAGGGATGACTCGATCTGTCCCACCGGCGTACAACCCTACATTGCTCAACTCACAATAAGACCTCTGCCTAAAAAAATGAAATCGAGGCATCGAAGCGAGCTTCATCCCATCATATGAAACGAATTCAGTGTCCAATTATGAAACCCTTGGAAAAAAAGGATGAATCGAAATATAGCTGCTACACCAAAACTAGGTGCAAAAAACCAACCAGACTGACCTAGTGGATAAATTAGAAATACATAAACAAAAACAGGAATTGGGCCGGAGTAGAGTTAGCTCCAAGAAATATAGCCATCCCTACGTCCTCACGTCAACCCCACGAGCCTCTTATCCATTCGGTCGGGTGACTTCGTTCCTCTCCGTTCTAGCTTTCTAAATAAGTCAGATCGGTGCGGTTGTTTAATGTCCACTACCGGAGAATAACCAAATTGAGTTATACAAGTACAACATGTTCTATGAGAAATTTTACAAGCTATATAGTATTGGTGATATAGGTTTTTGTCTTTATGGTACAACTTGAAATTGTACTTTTAACGTTATGGTACAACTTCAGATTGTACCTATACTTTTTGTACAAAATCTTTTATGGTACAACTTGAACTTGTACCTTTATGTGATAGTACAACTTCATGTTGTAAAGTTGTACCATAACATAATGATACAAAATCCTTTATGGTACAACCTAAACTTATACATTTAATGTTAATGGTACAACTTCAAGTTGTACATTAAAGCACCAATACTATATAGCATAGTAGTAGTACTCCATGTTCTATAGCCTAACCAACTGCTTCAATCTTCTTCTAAATCGACGAACGTTGTTTGAGTTATTTTTACGGTCTTTGCAGCCAACTCATATTTGAACAATCTAAATTTTTAGATGGAGAATAAGCATAAAGGACCTTTAACAATAATTTTTAGTTGGGCAATGTATTCAACATAAAATAGTTTTACTAAATTCAAATTAATGAAATGGGGTTGTTGTGCCTTTGCCCGTTTATTATTGATCAGCATAGAAATGGGTAATGAAGAGTGTACAGTTTGGGCCTTAAAATCTGGCCCAGCCGCATCTGGATGTAGGCTGGAGGAGTTATTTTGTGCGCCAGAAAAAGAAAATAGTCACTCGTTTTAGCTATAAATGTCCTGATAATGCACAAAACACGAGAATGCTTAGTAGTTAGTATAACGATCATCGTGCTTTGTACTTGTTTTTAAGAAAATAATTTATTTATTCCCGCAGTATTTCATTTATTAGTAGAAAAATAGCAAAGATAAGGGGGGACCTCTATAGAAAGAGAGAGGGGCCAAATCTGTATCTCCAAGGACAAAGGCATCAAGCTATGAAAAAAGTCTGCTTGGTTAATTGAATCTGCACAGTTATAAAAGTTGGACAGCATAAAAATTGGGTTTTGGCATATGCTAAGTTTGGAATGGCGGATTGGATCTGGACCACAGTATTTGGGCCCGCTAATCCTTATTTATGGGTAGCCATGACTGGATCTCAGGACCACAGGATCCAAACTTGGGCGCACTTGACAGAGCTTTGTAATTAGTTTTAGAGGGGTGTTTCACTGTTTCTAAAGTGAATTCTGCAAAGTAACAGAAAATTGTATTGTACGTACCAAACACTTCCGCTCTCGTTAAGACTCGAAACGTGTAACCAAAAAGGGATAGAAGGTAAAAAGAGTTGTCTGCCTAACGTCATAATTATTACCCCAAAAACTGAACCACTGGGCATTGAATAGATGCTATCTATTGGAATTGGAGGCCCATGTTTGACTGTCCAGCTCGACGAGGGCCCAACATGTTCCGTCTTTGTTTCACCGTTCGCTTGGGAGCCACCAAGAACATTGTAAACCCTACCAAACTATTTTCAACAACTCATTTTAGTGGCGTTGAATTTTGGTGATGGTGTGAAATTTCGCAGTGGCAGAATTAAAATGAGTTTGATAGGATGGACAAGTGGTGGTGTGTTCCCAATTTTACATCTATTCACCCGCAAATAATTTGATATGAAATAGGCGTGAGTGAATCACAATTCGATAAATTTGTTTATTCGGACTTATTTGAGTAACTAGTGAGTTGATTGTAGTTTATCCGAATATGACCCGCATCATATTTAACATGCCAAGTAAGAGTGGCAGAGTGGAGGAGGAATCATTTAGATGCCATTGGGCCCAATTGAGCGAAGCCCAAGACGGCGAATATGCTGTCTACCACTACGCTAGACCACTCGCTTCGCGGCGCGTGCATTTCGTTTCCCCCTAGGAGGACAAAATCCCAGAGCAGCATTTCCTGCGCAGCTAAACGAACTAATCAGGAAGCTCCAGACGCCTATGGCCAACGACATCGACGCTGAGTTTCCTCCCCAAATCCTCTGCGATTCTCCTAATTCTTCGAGTCTCCTTTCTGATCCTCACGCTGGTCTGAGCCGCTGAAGCAGGTCTGTGAGTTCACTGTGAAGTTTCTGTCCATGAATCTGACAGAGTTCGGGTTGGGAAGGGTAGGGGCGGTTGCTAGTGGTTCGTTCCAATTTGTCTGCTTTTGGATTTTCTAGAGTGAACTAGGAACTGGGTTTGTATTTTCTGTGAAAGAACTTGCTGTGTATGGTCGAGGTGCAGAATCGTTGTAGAATTTTGGGGGAAGTATTGACTTAATGGATGAACTCTCTTTGAGGTGTTATTGTTCTAGGAACGGTTCACAGAACTAGCTGGAGTAGGGAAACTTCATTCCCAAATCCAATGGGTTCTTATCAGAGCTTCCAGTACCACTATCTTGAAAGGCTGGTGTTGAGAACAGTGTGTTATGGAATAGTGACTGTGGAATTGTAAAGGGCATGGAATGACTATCATGTGAAATTGAAATGTCCGGTGAACTTATGTTGGGTTAAGTGGGTATCAGTTCTGCGCTCTTCTTCTTCGAAGAAATTTATTGTTTATGGTCCATGTAACTTAAGTTTTGGCTACTGTATGTTCTGATGTTTCTTTTTTGGTGAAAATTGTACTTCTGCAAGATTGTAAAAGCAATGGGTGACGCAATTGATTTAACCGGCGATGGAGGTGTCCTGAAGAAGATTGTAAGGCGTGCAAAATCCTATGCAGTTGAGCCTTCAGACGATCTTCCTCTTGTTGATGGTAAGCTTTCTAGTAGGCTGGCTACAGTTGGAGTTGTCTCTTAAATTTATATGGAATTTTTGGGGATCGAGGATGCTCCATTTTTTGTTCCTTGGTATGTAGGCTTGTTTGATGCAAGTATCTTGGGAAACCAGGAATGTAGACCAGTCGTTTCTCCTTTCTGGCTGATGGAAAGGATTCCCAAATGGCACATTTGTGTTTATCTTCTGTACTTACTATTTGATCTGTAAACTAAGATCTCCATCTCTTCTTCCTTCTGCAGTTCATTACGAGGGCACATTAGCCGACACCGGGGAAGTCTTTGATACCACACATGAAGACAACACAATCTTCTCGTTCGAAATTGGAAGTGGTTCGGTGATTCGGGCATGGGATGTTGCATTGAGAACGATGAAGGTCTAGTTATGTCAAGTGTTGTTCGTTTTCCAGATCACTGAATGCTTCCCGATTGCTGTGCTCAAAAAATTTGTTGCTATTCAATTCCAGGTGGGGGAGGTTGCAAAGATCACTTGCAAGCCGGAATACGCCTATGGCAGTGCAGGCTCTCCACCGGATATTCCAGCAGAGTAATGCTATAGCTAGACAGTTGTGGTAAATGATGACCTGAGTCTGTTTTCTGATAGGGCACGTTTTTTCTTGATGCAGTGCAACTCTAGTTTTCGAGGTGGAACTTGTAGCTTGTCGTCCTCGGAAAGGTTCCAGCATGAGCAGTGTTTCAGAGGAGAGAGCTAGGCTAGAGTAAGCAAACATCGTTTCATTATTACATTTTTCTCAGTCTGTACCCACAAGCTTATGTTTGTTTGTCTGTATAATCCGTTCAAATTCAGTGAGCTGAAGAAGCAAAGGGAGATGGCGGCTGCAGTCAAAGAGGAAGAGAAGAAGAAACGAGAAGAAGCGAAAGCTGCTGCCGCTGCTCGTATTCAGGCGAAACTAGACGCAAAGAAGGGTGGAGGGAAGGGAAAAGGGAAGTCCAAGTAACAAAGGAATGTGCTCCAGCTTCCCAGTTTTAGTTCTTCCATATTGTTGTATTTGAAACTCAACTGTAGTTGTCGACTCACTTAGAGCGATAGCGCGACTGTTAAGGCCAATAAATTACCATCTACTCTGCTAGCAGATAGTAACAATCTCAATATCATTTTGAGTTTATGATTAAGAGGTTTTAAGGCTAACAAACACAGAGCAACCATTGCCTGATGTGAGACTTCTCCCAACTCAATCAGGTATCCACGGTTAGTAAGAAGTTACTATAATAACTGTGATTTTTCAATTGCCAACTTCCCGAGTAATCTAAATTACAAAATGTTATGATGTTACTAAATACATCAATCCGCATCTTTTCTGCAGTGTGCACTAGTCTGAGAAAGATTTACGTTTTAGTGTTAGGCACACACAGTAACTATTAAATTAGACCTTCCATCTTTGTTCAATAGGAACTCCAGTGAACCTTTTACTTTCTATCCTTTGGAGAGGTAGACTGAGTCAATTGATGCAGAGGTTAAAAGCTAAACCATGTATGCAGCATCCAGAGCTTGTTCATTTTCAGCCCAGCTGGATCCTGCCCTGTATTTGCAAACTGGGCATGTTCCCTGTTGCCTCAACCATGGGTCAATACAAATGGCATGGAACTGCAGGGCAAAATATCAAGTTAATGGTGTGCTTAAGCATATTAGGCCACGTTGCCTAATATTGATATACTGAAAGAAGCCATTCATAGACCAACGAAAGAGAGCTTAGGATCTGCAACAAAGGACAGGACCTGATGCAGGCATGGGAGGGTACGTATGACTTCTCCAACATCCACTTGCTCCAAGCATACACTGCAAGTAAGTTCATCTTCTGAAGCCTTCAAGCTACCAAACCTATTTGATGTCTCCTGCTGCTGCTTTGGCTAGAGAGCAAAGTAACAGATCAAAAGCATATTCAACTCTGTTGACAAGATGCAACTGAATTTGGCCTAGTGCTATTGTAGGTTCGAACCTTGAAGCCGTCAATCACTACTTATAAGAAAATGTGTGTAGAATGCACTCGTCTGTCTCAATATGCATTTATCGGATATGCAAGCCGACAAAATTTCACACCATGCAAAAGTAAAACTAGGATAAAGAAGTCGAGTAGTTGACTGTTATTTAAAAAAATTCTTCCTTCGAGGATTCATTCTGATCAAAATTCACATCAGAATCCAGAGCTCTACTAATTGCCTAATTGGGCTGGAAGCACATGAGCTTTGGTACTGAGACAAGGAGTCGTTCCGAAGGGAGAAAGAACAAATCACTACTACAAACATCTACAGATAAGACAGGAGGGTGAAGAACGTATCCTAACTTGTCAGGAACACAAAGTTCACATTCAACAACAAATTATGAGAATATGTTAAGAAACATGTACCTCCGTAGGAATGGACGATGATGCTTGTTGCACTAAAGGAACCGAGCTGGCATATTAAAGAAGATACAAATCTTTGTCAAACACATAGAAGACTTATGTATGAAGCCCTTCTAGAGACAACATGCAGCAACATGGAAAGACGGTGTAGCAAAGTAGTAGATTACTGTAAGCTACTTATATAAACGGAATTTTCAAGTGATACATGATAAAATCAGAAGGAACCTATTCACCACATTTTAAGACTCTGCTCCTCTCTTGCTAGTTGCTACACAGATTTTGGACGCAGAAATGCTTTACCAGGACACGAGACTCTGAATGACTGATTACAAGAGACAACACCTTTGATATCTTTTTGCATGCAGACATGCAACCATCAATCAAAATAAAAATCTCAGCCAACTACAACATACAGCTCAGCTATTGTATAAAATAGAAGAGAGAAAAGCTTTTGGAGGATGAATGGTCCAAGAGTAAGCAAAATGTGTTCAGCTGCCAAGGGGTGTCCAAGTTCAGCTGAGTTAAGTACAGGACAAGAAGTATGATGCATGCAGCTTGTGGCAGACATAAGCAAATCCAAAGTAAACATCAGACGGGTTAAACAACACCTGGGAAAACTTACATCTGAGGACCAGAAATCTTATAATTATGAACAGGAAGGGCATTTATCTCTTCCTCACTCATTGATGTGGTGGGAACAACATCAGAATCCAGTGCTCTCAAAGTCTCATAATCTGCCAAAAAGTCAAATCCAGTGATGGTAACAAAAAATGACAAATCAACACACCCCTAACACCGATTTTGAAAAAAATAAGCCTCACCTAGGTCGTCAAATTCTCTATCAAGGAGAGCAAGCTGGAGTCTGAGGCCCTGTAGACGTCCCCTGGTTGCGAGAGCTATGGATGGTGGCATATGCAACCTTAACTCGGTATGGCCAAGTAGCCCGCTGGCAATGGCAGCATGAGCTTGCGCCTGAGCTTGCAGTTGTTGACAAGTTGCATACATCCTCAAGATTGTGGCCATCAAAAATACCCCAAGCACCAGCCATAGCTACAACGCAGCATCCAAAAGTTACAACACATTCGAATTTCTCAAGGACCAAACGGAAAGAAGAGAAGAAAACAAATTGTGAGGGGGCAAAGATAGATGAAATCACCAGGAAATTGGGAGGCATTTGGTGTGAGTTCAATATCATGAACAACAATAGAACTGCATGAACCCAATGTTACAGTTATTCGTCAGGAAAAGCAATGCAATCAAATCATAAAAACGTAGAATTTTGATCCCCAGACACACAAAACATACCTGTGACGAGGAATACAAGCGAGTTGGAATTAACCGGCCGAGTCGGATGAACTCGCTGAAAACAATCAGGAGCTGAAATCAATTCAAAGCAGGAAGCGGAAACGAACGTTTTACATGATGAGGAGCAGAAGAAGAAAATCTCACCATTGCTCGGCGCTCAGGGACGAATCCAGGAAAGCCATTTTCTAAATCTAATTCAGCTCTGGTCCCGCGGAAAACAAAACTCATTTTCTTCCTCCTCTGTTCTGATTTTTCTTCCTCTTTCTGGTTCTCGTCAGATAATCTCCGGCGACGGTGCTTTGAATTCTCCCCCCACTGTCAAATCGAGACGGGAAAACCACATTCGAAATCAAAGCAACAGAAGCGAAAAACCATGCCGGAATCCAGACGACTTGTGAATGGAGAAAGATAACTAGAAAACTCACGCTGTGCGCGGAGGATGAAAGGGCGCCGGATCTGGAGGCGAAAATGCGATGGATGGCCGAGCGGTTGATCAAAACCTTCAATTCATTGTGGTGGTTGGGGAAATGGCGACGGTAATTTGGCGTCCGAGGAGATGGAGGACGAGTTGGACGGAGCGATTTGACTCGGTCTCCCCGGGCTTGGCATGTTGTTTGTTTCCTTTTTCTTTTTCCTATATAATCTTTTACCTTTTTTCTGGATTAGTTTTCTTATTTATTATTTTTTTTTAACCTCACCAACAAAGCAAACGCTTTCGTCGTGAGGTCGCCGGAGTAGTGAGAGTAGTTAGATGGGATAAATCTCCTTATTGACAGCTATATTAACACGGCACCGTTCCGGTAGGGAGAAATCGTCATTTATAATCGACGTAGAAAACCATGATGCCAACCACGACCCACTTCCGTTGGATTCGTACACCAATTTTAGTCTTTTGAAAGCACAAACCACCGCACAAAGTATGACAATTGTGTGGTTAACAAGAAGATGATAGAGAGTAGGTTTGTTTGGTTTTGGTTATAGTTAAACAAATAGTTAAATAGATGCATTGTTATCATAATATACAAGTATATAAAAAAAATTTGAAGAATTGTAGTTTACATCGTTTGGTTTCTGTGATATTTATTTTAGTATTTAAATAAAATATATTGCTTTTTGGGTGAAATGTCACTTTTATCCTTTGTTTTTAATATAAAAAAGCAAAACACAACAAAAGTTAGGGACATAATTGGAAGTAGGAAAACACTCCAACATTCTCAACAATCTCACCAATAACTTGAGATATTACTATCACTCATTTTGAGTGATAGTTTCCAATTCCATCACATCAAGCAAACAATGCATGTATAGTTTGTGCAGCAGAATATTAAAAAAAAATAGTGTATTGTGGACAATGCATGCATTTGTAACTATCCCAACCAAACAATCACCAAAACCAAACCACCCAAAATATCTTAGTAAGTCTACAAAGTATATCAATCACATACCCTCTATGCAAATGCAAGGTGTGATTGCTTGAGAATGTATAAATGGAGGATAAAGTGTTGTTTGGATAATTATATTTGCAGTTGTGTTGCACCAATTAAATCACGCAAGTCCAATTTAAGGTCAGTTTTTTCTTCTTCTATATTTCGATTCATTCTCATCATCAAGAAAGATGGAGCTTCGGTAAATTTTGTTTGTCGCTCTAGCCTCTAGTTGATTGATCTAATCCATTTTGCAGAAAGTATCATGCCATTGTTTGATTTTAAGAATAATTACACTCATAGAACAAATGCCTCTTTATACGGTGCAAGATTGTAAACGATAAGATAATGATCGTGCGAACAGTTTAATCAGCCAAATTAAGATTCAAAATCAAAACTAATTAAACACTCAATGATTTCCATCGCTTCTTGAACAAGAGAACTGAACTCTTTGTACATCAATTACCATAAACTAGAAACGAGTTAATATCTAACTATTTTTCGATTTTGATTACCCAAACTACGAGCAATTGGTTAAAAAGTTTTGCAAAAACCATCATAGTGTTCCCCCTTTTTTAAGATTCAGGACAACGTTGAGTCGTATCGTGCAATGGGAACCACATCATTCATCCTAGGCAGTTGAACGAATCTGTTATCAATCTAAAAACTGAATGGGGTTTAGTGAGTGAGGGGCCAGAAAATCCTATCCCCACATTGATCATTGACATAATTGAGTTACGACAACTACGAAAGCAGTTTTCTGGCAATCTTGTGTCTGGCTGTGTGGACCATTTACATTTTTCTGATTGAGTGTGGACCGTTGTGATTATCTATGGTACTAGTGGGCTTGTATTGTAAGCCACCACAGAGGAAAGAGCCGATAAAAGAGAGAAAGAAGGTCATCAATGGCGGAATCGCGAATGCGACGAGGCATGCAACTAATTAATAAAATATCTTTCTTGAGGTCGGTCTTTTCTTTTTGCTTGATTCAATGTTCTTTTCTGTTTGTATATTTATTAATTTGGCACCACACGAGTGTGGGATCAAGGATGACATTTGCGGGATGGAAGGGAAGTAGTAGACTTTTGAGTTTTGACTTGGAGACCCTAGGCCTAGAGCGCTAGGATCGCACGTGGGCTTCCGACGATTCAGAATTATGACGACACGGTCTTACTAGGTCCCCGGCCCAGCCCAGCCCACTCCCAATATCTTGTTCGGATAAATAAAGTGTACTGTGTACATATATCAAAATGTATTTAGTATTTAGGCTCGTTATTCTTTATGATGATTAAAGATTTGAGCCACAAATAATGATGGCTACTATACTAAGCGCCTTCAATACATTGGGCCCAAGGGTAAATGCTGGTAAGGACTCTGCTCCTCCTTCCTATATATTCACTGCACGATGTGCACATTATCTTCTCTCTACTTTATACACCTTGTGTATAATAGCAACCCCTATCGTCGAATAAAAATTATTAGAGATCGTTTTGATTTTTCTTGTTGTTAAATTGACATATTGGTGTATCATATACTATATGTGTTTGCTATTTGTGAGTGTATTTTACATAAATAAATTAGTTAGATTATAACGATCTGAAAACCAGTCCACCTGGCCATACACATATTTGTCGTATCTCCTTTTTGCCCGAAGTTGTTTTCTCAATTAGCGTGGTTTTAAAGGAATTAAATGTGAGGCGACAGCAGGGGTTATAAATTGGGGAAAGTGGGGATTCCACACGGCAGCTGCTGAGCACAACAATTTCCAGCCTGGCTGCGGGATGGCGCAGTCATTAATTATTAACTACATTAATTAGTCTTACAGCGGGAGGGGAATCCTCTATTTCTTTTTTCTTCCTTTTTAAGCTCAATTCATTAAATTGATTAAAATACAGAAACACCAAATAAGAGTAATATTCCTATATAAAAAAACAAGAGTAATATGAAATTCATTATGAAGCAAAGCACAGCAGCAGACTGAAGTCGTACTCCTCCTTCCTACCAGCAGCGTATAGTATAATACTACTAGTCGAGTCTAGTCTAGTCTAGTCTAATCTTTCCCAGTTCCCACTGCAGCGATCTCTGTGCTTGACTTGTTGGCACAGCATAAAAAAATGAAGAGAGATATCCGACATTGATCAGCTAGGTAGCAAGCAAGCAGTGAAGCATCCAACAAACAGTATGGTCTTCACTCTTCCCCCCACTAGGCCAAATGATCATATTCTGATATTCATATGGGCTGGCTGGCTGGCACCCACTCCCCACTCAAACACCCTCTGCCCATCTTACACAGATATACAATATCCGTTACGGTTTATGTTCCTATTTTGGTTTTCTCACTGAACAGCCATTGCCATTCTTATAAGCACTCCAAATGTTCTTAAGCCTGGCAATTCCATCCAACAGGGTCTGATTCAGGCCGACTCGTTTTGAAGCAGGCCTTACCCAACCCGTTCCCCCCTATGGAACCGGATCTGGTCTAACCCATGAACAAGTCAGAGCCGACCCGAGTACAAACTCCACCCCTCCTGCCCATATACTTCCTTCCCAACCCAAATCAACGAATCCATCCTTCACTATGCCAGTTGCCACCTCAACCACCCACCCCAATTCCACTACCCACAGCCCCACAAACCACTCTTCAGTTCAATTAATCATCTCCCCATAATTTTATTTACCTTTTCAATATATAATCCTAATTAATTGCCACCAATCGATGGTCACCCTCATCCCCTGACCCTGAGTTCCCAACTTCTTCTTTTCCTTTCCGGTTTCTAATTCAAGTCACGTAATGGAGGAGGGGAACTGATCAGGTGCATAACCTTTGATTAATAATCATGCATAATCAGAATTCGCCACATTAGCGTCTCTTTTCTCTCATGAAAAGCCTTTAATTTTGCCTATTAATCTTTCACAGACGATTTCTCACTCATTTTAATTTGGAATTTAATTTTTTTTTGCATAGTTAGATCAGATTAATTGTGCTCTTCAAAATGATATCCACTTTGATATATTTTTGGAACAAAAAAAAATTCAGTCATTTTTTACAAGTCTATATCATATGATATTGACTCGTATTGAAATAAGAGCATATGAAATGCAGTTGGTAACGAGAGACAATTAATTATTTTTTTCCTAAAAAATATTGGAAATGAATTTCATTTTGTAGAGCACAACGAACTCGTTCCATATGTGCAAAAAAAAAACTCGAGTTAAAACGAAGAAGATATGAGTCGATTAAGAAAACAATGGTTATGCATTCTATCTTGAGCCGTCGAGGAGAATTAAGCACATTAGAAATTCCGAGGCCATCTCTTCAGCCTGATTTAAATCACTTTGTCTTCTCCATACAATATGTCAATATTATGTAACAATTCTCAATCTCTGCTCTCGTCCACTATCAAATTGTCTGATTCTATTATGATCCGATTTTCTCAATGCATGTCATTAGATTCATGAATCAATCAATCAATCAATCCAAACGATTGAATCGATAAATTCACCAATACATTTAATCCATAAATCTACAAATCCAATCTACCTACAATGTATACAATTTATTTGATTTCTTTTACTCGAAGCTCAAAAGCCTCACCAAATCCAATGAAATTCTCTACTACACTCATTATGTATACTATTTTTTTATAATATTATTTTGAAAGGCAAAAGTTGTGCCAATTTTTAAAGTCCGACCCGGACATTCAGAACGTACAACAACAAGCGGCTGGTTCGTGTCTCATAACGCGCAAGAACAGAAAACCCAACTAATAAACTAACTATTACCTTCCCCTCATGAATGGTTGTCCTCCCTTTTCCTTTTCTCTGGCATTTTTAATGCCCTTTTCTATACGTGTGAATAAAGGAAATTGGGATGGGATTAAGTGCTAACCCTTATAGCAGTTAGCACCGTGATAACTAGCAAAAAACGCTATTAGAAATAACGAAATCACTACGGATTATTATAAAATCAATACAACATCTAAGAAAAATCAGTACTAATTCAAACTAGTAGTAGTTTTTCCCTTAGTTAGGACGGTGCTAACTATTGTACAATTAGCACCGTAACCGCACCCAAGGAAATTCCTTGCTTTCGTATTTGTTTAACCCCTAAGAATAAAACAAAGTACAAGAAAAGCTTTAAAGCACACAATTCCATAATCATATTATAGTTTATAGAGTTAAAAAAAATGGTAAAGCAGGAGACATTTTCATTGTGAGGCTGAAGTTTATTCAGAAATCCGCAGTACAACTGTACAATAATAAGTAAGGTGTAAATGAAACCCAACCCATAAACCATGTTCCGATATTTACTCCTCAACATAGCCCACCATTGTCCGATCAATGATCGGGCCATACCACTGAGACGAGCCCTTTCAATTAATTAGACAACAAAACCACGTGTCTTCTACTCCCCACAAAAATATTTCACCCCGCCCATTCACCCGGACCCTCTACTTACCACCGTAAAAAAAAAACAAGGAAAATTTTTAGTAATTTACAGTGCTGCCTAAAACGTGTCCGAACTTCACTAAACATGTAACCCAAGTTGTCGACCAGCGTCGTCACACCTGACTTCCGCGATACCGATCCTCGACCCAGCCAGATCGTACTCCATCCACACATTCTGCTGATGGTGATGCCCGATAACGAACGCTTCGATCCCCAGCAGCTCGGAGTTCCCGAATGTGAAGCACCACACCGAATCCCTCCCCTTCCCCGCCGGTTCTGGCACCCGGTACAGCAGCTTGTCGCCCGATACGGTCATCTCGGCCCCTTGGAACATCAGCGTGACTCCGGGCAGGCCAGGTGGGGGGACCGTCCGGGTCGACTCGATCAGGTAGCACAAGTCCATGGCTCCTTGGAACACGTAGTTCGGGTCATCGAGGACCCGGAGAATCCCCTTGGTTTGGGCGAGGAACTCGGTTCGCAGCGCTGTGTAGGCATCGCCGAGCAGGAAAGTGAACTGGGTACCCGAGTCGACCATGGTCTGGCCAGCGCCCGTGTGGTCCGGCTGGAAGACCGATTCCGGTACGGGCAGGGTTTTGTTGTTTACCTTTATGCCCTCCAGCTGGACGGTGTACGCGACCCGGTCGTAGTACGGCAGCGGGTCGTCGATTTTCACCATCGGGGTGTAGCGGAGCGGCTTCAGCCACGAGAAGGAAGCGTCGCCGCCGAGGAGCAGCACGCCGGAGGAGCCGAGGCTGGAGATGCAGTAGGAGAATTTCGGGTAGCCCATCTGGTTGATGAAGGAGAGCGAGCCGCGGTTCATCCCCATCAGCCCCGTCGATTTCGCGTCCTCCTCGGAGTTGGAGCTGAACCCGGAGTCCATGCACCCGAACAGGGTAGCGGGTCGGGTCATCGACCCGATCCGGAACGTCTCGTAGGCGAGGCTGCCCTCGATCGAGGTGGCGTCGGCGTAGGAGACGGTGACGTGGCAGATCTTGGCCGGGTCGCAGGAGACGGGTATGGACAGGTCCCGGGTCCGGGTCCGGCAAGTGGGCGAGGCGCAGGGGACTTTGGCGTACGATTTGGAAGCGAGCGGATCGAATGTGGAATTCAATCCGGGGGTTTTCTTGCAATGGAGCCAGGAAAGCTCGCTACCCGTGTCGAGCACCATCGTCACGGCCTGCGGCGGCGACCCGACGGTGAGGGAGACGGTGAGGGAGACGTTGTGGTGGAAGAGCATCTTGTCGGACTTGGAACCCGCGGCGAGGGTCTTGAAGAGCCTGGAATTGGGAATCCGCTGGTGGGTCTCTGTTTTCAGGGCGAAAATCTGGCGAGGCGGCTTCGAGGCGAGACAGTAGTGTTCGGGTAGAAGGGAAATTAGGAAGATGAAGAGGGGAAGGGAAACAGAGTGGCGGATTGAGAAGGCCATGGCGGCGGCGATTTATTGTTGGGGGGAGGTGTGGGTTGAGTTTGGGTTGGTTCAAATCAATGGTGGATTTGAGGGGAGAGTGAATATATAGTACATAGTGTAGTAGGGCGTGGAGGGGATTTTGAATTGAAGACGGTGGTGGGTAGTGGTGGAGGCGATTTGGATTTTTGCGTCTGAGGAGAGGAGAGGAGAGGAGAGGGAATTGGTGGTGTTGCTGTGTGTTGGTTGGGGAAAATTACAAAACAATGGGAGGCGAATTTCCGGTTCTTTTGGGGACAAGCTTTTGCGGGAGGATGGATCTTGTAAAGTTGTAATGACAATTCACAGAAAGGGAGAGGGCAAGTTGTTTTCAAGGTGGTGAATGTGATAGTTATTTGTATTGTTATTTCATATGAGCTGACTCACGGTTGTCATGAGACCGACTGAGATGACAAATTTTTACAGGCAAATATATCATACATCACTATTTGCTGATCTTTGATTCTGGTTCAATCAGAAAGTTCGGATTGAAATGAGTTGGATGGTGTAAAATTCAGGGAGAATTATGTTGTGTTCGTATTTCCAGTCACAAATGTTTGATCACGAATCTAATAATAGGTGAGAATTTTAGCATATGTTTGAATTTACAGTACAACAATCATTTTATCTTTCTCTTAGGTTTGACATGCTGAATTACTAGACTCCTTAATCTTCTCATATGATGGATTGATTATGATTAGGAATTAGTAGCGGTACAAACATTGGGGTTTCTCTATATATTTGTTAGAAATACTGATTGATGGAGAATTGATGATTGAACTGAACATTGGGGTTTCTCTATTCTATATAGAATTGATGATTTGAGGGGGGGTTTGTCTGGTATACGTGTAGGGAAACCATTGCACTCGAGATGGAGGGTTTCGTGTTGCTTTATGGATGCTTCAGTTTCCTTTCTTCTTTTCTCTTTACCGTTGAATTCTTGAGGATATTTTATTACCTTTATTAAACGGGCAGATGGTTTCATGCTCCTGCTCTGTTTTAGAAGGTTCGCTCCCCTTTTCTTGACGCTATTCAAAGTGGCGCAATCTATTCCTCTGTTTTAGAAGCTGCGTAGTTTGGTAATGGGACGAGAAGGAAAGGAAAGATCGGTGGTGTACGTTTGGTAAGAAATTTAGCAACTTGCCCTCTCTGTTTTGCGTAATTCAAGGCAAATCCCATTTAGAGTATACAACAAGATCATAAATAATCCAGCCTGAGAATCATATATGGAATCTCCCAGATGTTAAACGTTATGTCCGACAACAAAGTAGGTTTTACCTTGACAGGGGAAAGCCATGGCTGGCAAAACCTAAAGCAGAGGAACGTGAGTAGTAGTGACTATTGACCGGCCCCAGAATGAATGAGATAATATTGAGATGCTGCCTGTAAATATCTACACCGGTCGGTCGGACAGCATGGTGTAGAAGGACATGTGACATGTTTGACCTTTGCATTACACTAACTAGTGGTCATATAATCTTAGGACATGAACATGATCGAAAGGTTGCTTGTCAGAGACAAACTATTATATTTTGTAGACGACTCGCTTATTATTTTTCGTGATATAATTTTTTTTTAGATATCTCACAATAATCGTTGATGACGGATGCCGATTCATAGCACATAACAAATATGCGATCTCACTGTTTTGAATTTTGATGGAGCTAAACGAGGTAGAATTGTGAAACGAAAAGACGAGCAAAAAACTGTTAGCTGAGAATTCGTACTCTATGAGGTTTGAGTCTTCAACATGAACCCTCTTATTGGACATTGATGTCGTGCATTTTTCTTCCTTCCCTTAAACAAGTCACAAATTAACATACTTGTTCTCTATATATTGATAAAAGGATGAAAATTTCCATGTTAAATGGAACAAGGAGGGTTCGACAGTTGCGAGATACATATAATTGTCATTCCTACTGATAGATAGCTTGTCGCCTCAATCATTATTTTTCAATATCCAATGTAATATGAGGGGTTACTCATTTGGAGTCATGTTGTTATGGCTCGAAAACTTATTATTTGTCATCGACTTCAAAGTCATAGGGCCGAGCCTTTTGGAGATAGGTGTTACATGTACCTTCACAATCTCTGTAATATGTATCTTCTCAAGAATACTAAAACTAATAATTTCTATCCGTAGACATAACTAACACACATTGTATTAATAAATCATCTAAATATGCATTTTTTACTTTCTTACACTATCGATTTTCCGATCCATTAAAACAAGCCATATCCTATTCACACCAATTTCCATCCGCTATAGCTTTAGCAGGTAGCAGCAACCAAGCTCTATTCTTCCTGTGTTCCTATTGCTACTACCAACTACCAATCAACCCTCAATTTCTTTTCTTTATCACTTTTAGGAGGACCAACACCCAACACTCAGTTTTTTCTTCTAAATGAACCCTTGTTTTAGCAAGGGTGGTCTCTTTCGATAGATTTGTTTTAACCACTCTCCTCTCATGTTATTTAGTCTCTAAACTTCGTAGCTGACAACTGTTTGTTGTAGTTTTCTTTTGATTTAACAAATGTGGTTTATTAGAAATTTGGTGAAAATTGTCAACGCGTATAATCACTTTTCTGCAATTGTTTTCTTGTTAGTCAATTGTAAATAAATGCTATAGCTTTGGTAGTACGTACTTTTCCTCACTCTAATTATTTTTTATGTTGTGAGATAATTTGCCCGCGTCTCTTATTTAGAACTTAGAAGAAGGCCCATGCATGCACTTTATTCTCATTTCCAATGCCAATTTAGTCAAAAGAAGCACTCGTCTTATTGTTTTCATTGATTCAATTTATGGTGTTAAATCTCTAAAATAGCAGCCACCCTTTATGTAAAGATGAACTAGTGTTCTGATTTATATACAACCTTTAACTTTATTGACAAAACTATTCATCAAATATGATAAATATAACATGAAATCGGATACTACAGTAACAAACATAGCACACACCATCAACTCTCGAATTCCTATCGTCACAAATCGATTATAAAGAATAGCTAGACGGGAATGGTATAAAAGACACAATTCTCATCATTCATTGTGCATGTATGTCGCACACATAATAACACGGTCGAGCAGACATATTTTATAGTCTAATAACGATGTTAGATCTCCTATTGAAAATAAATAATCCCCTTGTTAGTCTCTCAAATCCTATAATTGAGAGTTGATTTGTGGATGTTATGAACAAATTTGTTGATGAAAATACATAAAATCGGTTTTAACGGTATGCTAGACAGTAGACACGTATGGAGGAGCCATTAATTGATGCGTCAAAAGTCTGCTTCCAGGTTAGGATGCACTAGCCATATATACTCACACGCGTGTTCTGCGATTTGGAAGCCATAATTGAATTGATGAGTGATTATAATTGAATGGAAAAGGTAACCAAATGAGCAGGCGATTTGACAAATATTATCAGCTTCGCAATTACAACAATGGTTGGTTCCTACTTATCTTTCAACCTTCTTTCTACACGCACCAAATCACAACACCACAATCTTAAAATCGTTTCAATTTATCTTTCAAATAATTATAGGCAAAATACAGGTGTATATCCACAACTATCAGGTTTGTGACAAATATATCCACAACTATTGAAATACACAAAATATCCAAAAATCGAAAAGTTGTGTGACAAATCTATCCACTTCCGTCTGAAACTATAACGGCGTGTCGGACGGCGTTAAATTGACTAACGGAATGCTGAATCGATGTCATCTCACCTGCCACATAAGCCAAAAAGCAACCAAACTTTACACATAGATGCCAAATAGGCTAGTTGAATAAAGGCAAAATACAGCTGTATATCCACAACTATCAGGTTTGTGACAAATATATCCACCAGTATCAGGTTTGTGACAAATATATCCACAACTATCGAAATGCAGGAAATATCCATTTCCGTCCACTTCGTTAACTCTGTCAGTTAACTTGATGACTGGACGGACGATGGATGCTTAGTTGGCGTGTTTCTGGCCCCACTAAATGACGTGGATTAAAAGAGGAAAAAAATTTAAAACCCCTAAAAACCACAGACGACGAAGCTAAAAATCCAACCCAGAAACATGTTTGATAACCACTTATCCTCCTCCGATCGACGGCTCCACCCCCAATCCCCAACCATTGCCTCCCTTTTACTCCGACAGCTTCCATGCAGTCGGCGCCATGGTGAGACCAAGCTTGAATCTCAAACAAAAAAAACTTGAATCTAACCAAATCGCCAACAGAGAAGACTGCAGAAGCGAGGTCTAACAGATAACGGTGTAAAGTTTGGTTACTTTTTGGCTTATGTGGCAGGTGAGATGGCATCGATTCAGCATTCCGTTAGTCAATTTAACGCCGTCTGACACGTCGTTATAGTTTCAGACGAAAATGGATAGATTTGTCACACAACCTTCCGATTTTTGGATATTTCGTGTATATCAATAGTTTTGGATATATTTGTCACAAACCTGATAGTTGTGGATATACAACTGTATTTTGCCTAATTTTTCTCTCTTTTAATCCACGTCATTTAGTGGGGTCAGAAACACGCCAACTAAGCATCCACCGTCTGTCCAGTCATCAAGTTAACTGACGGAGTTAACAGAATGGACGGAAATGGATATTTCGTGTATTTCGATAGTTGTGGATATATTTGTCACAAACCTGATAGTTGTGAATATACAGCTGTATTTTGCCTAATTATTAAGTGGCGCATAAATCATAATCTTCTTTTAATTCGCCTCAGCTGCTAACATCCTTGTTTCTTCCTTTACTTCAGATGGCCGGCTTCTTCTTCAGGTGACTATGAAAATAACATCTGTTGAGTTCAGTATCGTCGAAACTAATGGATGCATGTAAACTAGGAGAAGCTGTCAATTCCTTTTTTATTTATTTAATCAAACTTCGAGCCCTTGGTCACAAAAAAAAAAAAAAATTGTAATTAATAATTGAAATATGGTCCAATCAAATTTTGTTCATCGTTGAATTTGATGCGCTCGCATTAATTACTTTATGATTTGGTTACTGTCAATGATATATAGACCGTTCCCTCTCATGAGTTGTCAACCTCCATAATGCTATTATGCAAAACTACTGGAGTACAATTGTTTTGTGTTTGATTTGAAACCGTTGAAGAGTTTTTATTTAAGTTCATTTATAAAGATAAGTATGTAAATTTCATAAGAAAATTATATTAACAACCAATAACTCAACAATAAACGAGAATATTGAATGACAATGAACTAGATAGGTATTATCATAAATGAATGCAAGACGGGAAATGAATGTTGTATTTGTGCATAAGGTTCGAGTAGTATATTAAGAAGAAACAATATTGGGCTCGGGAATTGATGTTATGGAGTCACATAAAAAACAAAATAAATATATACAAGTTCAGAATTCAAACATCAAGAGTATAATGAGTTATTCGGGTCAAAACAATTCGCGTAAAAATATTACCCAAACGAATCGATACAGACACAACCAGCAAAAAGCATGCATGAGACCGCACAAATTAGGATGGTTGATGGCAAGTCTTGCTTTGATTAACAATAACTCCGACGCGTTTCCCCCCAATCAACAGTGCTAGCAAGCTAGCCCGGAAAAAGACTGGTGGTTGATTTTTAAGTTCTTTGATTCAGTTTGGACTTTGAATTGTTGCTCATCCTATATAACAAGTCAATGGATTGGTTTGTTGCCTTATTTGATGTGCATCTCTCTCTAGCTAGTAAAAGATGCCATCTCATCTCCTCCAGTGTTTTGAATACAGAGAATGACAATACCATAGTCCATATTTATATATGGTTGGGCCAATCTCAGCCTATTGGACATTGTAGCAGTTGCTGGTCCAGGGAGAGTTAGGAAGGGGACTGACTAAATACAAAGGCCCTGCTTGAAGTGGGTCCATGGGCCACTTTTCCATCCATAATATAACAAACTACTTTTTATTTTTATTTATGAATGATATTAGAAGTGATATATCTTGGAAATAGGTTCTTTGATCTAAGCATTGTTGGATGGAGTCTTGGTGGAAAGCAACAAACGTTTGGGTTTATAAGGAAATTGGGCTTTATCAAATTAGCCCATTTTTCAAATCAGTAAATTAACAATAGACGAGCCCACGGTACCCTTCATCCTCTTTTTAAGAGAAATAAAGCCCAAAGAGAGAACTCATGATTTTTTAGTGGCAAGAAGACAATGCAGGAAAAAGGGAGGTACCGCGTAGTTTTCTCAGTCATGGCTCACAACGTTCTCGTTTCTGCAAAAACAAATGCAGGAAGAATGCTCAAATTCACAACAAAGTCATGGGAATGACCATTACATTGCTTCTGTCGAGGGAGCCCTACTACGGGATGTTGAGGACAAGAAGTGCAATGAACATCCCTTTATATCGAGTGATCAACGCTATTAAGAAGCTCTAGCAGTACTTTTCATGAGCGCCAAGTTGCTAATCTCATAAAAGCTAACAATCTGGCTTGCACCAATGGCGGATGGAATTTGCTGCCAGCACTATTATAAGATCGCCAAGCCTACAAAGTGAGACCGTGTAAGAGAGAGTATAGTGAGATTCTAGAATACTTGGAGAGACGAGACTGCTAAATGACAAATGAAGAAAACTGAAGTGAAATATATTCTTATACCTCACATTTAACCCAACGTACCAGTGGCAGTGAGGTCAACACCAACGGAACATGCGACCGGGAAATTGTCGTTGGGCCCTCTGCAATTACTCATGCTGATTAAACAAGACCTCCACGTTTGGGGCCAATTTCATCCACCGCTGGTTCAATCCTGTATTTGGGCCTAGACCCAACAGTGCAACACTTATATATAATTTTTACGTTGAAGTTATAGATTCATTTTTCACTAAACGTCGACAGTTCTTTAGATAATTTCTCAAAATCCTCCTACAACATAGAGATTTAGTAAGCACGCACCCCTTATAGGTTATATAAGCTCAAAGCCTAGTTGTATTAATCGTTGCCAGCATCAGAAATATCTATATATTTCTACAAACCGATCACATATGATCTATAGTACACCGATTCTTACACTTGTGCTTGTAAGACTTTTTTTTTTCTTAAAATATCTAGACAGCATCATAAGATGGCGTCCGGAAAACCGTCTGTCAAGTTAAGTCGTAAGACTTTTTTTTCTTGAAAATCTAGACTAAGCGTCATGGAAACCTTTCATCAAGTTAAGTCGTATTCATAGATTGATTTGTATCTTCATATCAGCACAGAAACGACAAAAATTGGATGAATTGTTACTTTGTATTTTGGTTCCTTGAATCTATTTCATTAAATGTAAATACAATGAGATAAAACTTGAACACCCGATCTATTTTCATCTGTGGTAGGTAGAACCCAATTAGACTAATACTCATCTGTTACAGTTGTTGCAGTTAGTGAGCTAGAATAGCGGACCAAATCACAGGTACGAAGGCGAAAACAATGCAACTCTTTTATCTGTAACCAAGTTAAGAAGAGTGCTTAGTGTATGGGAATTTCCGCCCAAAAACACAGAAACTAATGGTGTTTTCTCGTTGTACGCAGCCGAGCGTGAGAGAGACCAGCAAGAAAAGAAACCCCATTTGGCAACGTCGTAATCCATCTATTTATCTATCTGTTGGCACAAACAACCCATTACCTACGTGACGCACAAAAAATCAAATCGGTACAACCAAATTACACCAACAAAAAGGCAGCTTCGGTGGGTTCTTCCGTTTTCCCATATGCTGCCATTATTGTAATTCAAAAGTCCCCTACCACATTGCCTTTTCTTTCCCGTAACTCATGCGTCACATGTCCAATAATTTCTGCCAATGTCTTAGTCCCAACAATCACTACCTTGGCTCTTCATTATTCTTTTTCCTCAACAAAATGGTTGAACACAAATTCTAGTCTACTCACTTTTCAACCACTTTGGATAGTGTACTCGAATTCCTGTAAAGTCTATATTTGATGATAATAGATCTTGTGTTCGATCTGCCTGCCCGATTGACATGTGTTTAGTATTTGTTCAGCTTCCTCTCAGTTTGATACAGTTGCAGGTGCGGAACGTAAAGATGCTTTTATGTTCACAAAATTTGTCGATAGATAGAAAATGTTCACAAAACTTGATTTACATGATTGATCAACTATTTGCTTACTTAATAGTTAATACTTAAAATAAGACTAAAATATATCAAAATTAAGAAATCAACCAATCGTTGACATAAAATGCGAATAATTGGGATGGAATCCAGGCACATAGCTTAATCTTTTCCACAAAAAAAAAAAAAAACAGTAGGACGCTCCCCTTCCATTTCAATATTCCAATATCCCTTCCCTTGTATTATTGAAGGGCAAAGGTAGGGTACCCTACCCCACATGCCAGCCAGCAAACTTGAAAGCTCCCTAATGCAAATGCTTTCCCCATCTGGGCCGCCGCAGGTTCTGGCCTTCGACATTTCCAAAGGGCCCAGGGCCCATAACCCATAACCAAACAGACAAAACCCAGAACCAGCAAACGAACATGATCCACCCCACCCCCACTATACCACAATTCTACCCATCCAGTTCAGTTCTGCAATTCTTATGAACTAACAGCAAAATGCTTCGATTGATAACCCCAAGTAAAAGAACTTAATTAGGCTACAAGATTACAAAATAATTAGCAAAGACAAAATCAAATTTGGTTCATTCATCCCTCCCCAAAAATCAAGCAACGGGAAATAATTTTCTGTAATCAATGTTCCGAAATAATCTTCCATCGTTCTTACTACCGATGGATTCCGTTCCTATTCCCGGCAGCAGTCGCCCACCGGACCAGAAGCTTCAGTATCGCCGTCGACAACATTATAAATCCATTTCCATGTGTTTAATAGAGGCCCAACGTTTTAGAAAAATATATACATACAGATAACTGCCGGCCGAATTCACGCGACTTCGCCGCCTTTCCTGATCCTGCCCCACAGTTTGACCCCCGGTCACCGACTTATCCTCGTCGCCGAAGTGGTCACGATGAAAGACGGCGACCGACTGCTCATCCGTCTAGATCTCGAAGCTGAGCTCTCCCCCATGCCGAAACAAGCAAACCAGTGACGGAAAACCCGGCCCAGGCCAAGCACCCCGCCGCGGTTGCTGCCGCTGCCGGCACCGATGTTGTCCCTCCGGGTTCGGCTCCCTCTCGATCCCCACGAGATCCGCCGAGGCAAGCCTCCGTTGGTGTTGCTGTTGTTGAATCCGCCGTCCATTTCTGTGTAGACAACCGGGAGCTCCCTTTCTCCCCTCATGGCTCCAGTGAACCGCCCCACCGCGTACCCGCCGCCCGGTAACCTCCAGATCGTCAGCCCGACCGCTTCTTCCTCGCCGGTCTCGCTCGTGCCCTGCTCGCTGACGGATCGGTCTTCGTCCGCAGCAGGCAACTCGTGGCGGCAGACAGGGCACGAATTGCGGAGAGAGAGCCAGGGGAGGATGCAATCGGAGTGGTAGAGATGCTTACACGGCATTTCCCGGGCCTCCGATGCGATCTCGAAAGCGTCCATACACACCGCGCAGTGAGACTCCGTGGAGGTGTGCCTCTCGTTGATGATTACCGTCGGCATCGATTCGATTGCCGCCTTCGACGCCGGGGGATGGTCGTACCGACTCAACCCGTTCAATTCGATCTGCGACAACTGGTCCAGCAGCCGCTCGAATCCAGATCCGAGCAGAAACTCCGACATGCTCGGCGGCAGCGGCCTCAATCCAGAACCGGCGCCGTCGTCGTAATACAACTCGAATCCACGGCCTCCGCCTCCTCCGCTCTCGCCGCCGTTGCCGGTACTA
Organism: Linum trigynum; assembly: GCA_964030455.1. Lineage (NCBI taxonomy): Eukaryota > Viridiplantae > Streptophyta > Magnoliopsida > Malpighiales > Linaceae > Linum > Linum trigynum. The sequence goes on from OZ034816.1 coordinate 6,573,301, forward strand.
GTGAAGCTATTCCCACTCTGGCTCCCACTGTCCGCTCCGCCGCGGAGCACGATGACCGGATTAATCGGCGATCTGTCCCCTCCTCCGCCACCGTTCCGCCTTCCACCGACTCCTCCCCGGACCCCGCCTCTTCTCTGCTCCGGCATGAACATAGCCGCCGGGAAGCCCCGGCGTTGGGGGCGCGTCTCCGTCGGAGTCATCTGAGGAGGATGCTCGATCTCCTCCACAAACCCGGTCTCGCAATTGGGGCACGAAACTGGATCGTCGTCTTGCTGCGCCTGGCTCCACACTCGGACGAATCTGTTGCAGCGGTAGCACCAGTAGGAAGGTCTGGGCGACGACATGAGAATGAATCTGTGTCTATGATTATTGATTTCTTTTTCCGGCGTTCAGATCTGAAAGGGGAAAGTTAACCACGGCGAAGACCGCCTTTGTTGGAAGAGAGGAAAAAAGGGAAATTCAACGGGAGAGAGAGAGAGAGAGAGAAAAATTTAGTGGTGGGAGAAGAATGGATGATTATAAGAGAGAGAGAAAGAGGGTGAGTTGAGGAAGGAAAGCATCCAATCTAACGGCGTAACCCGCGTCGACAGTGTTAGCGTTTGACGGGGGGGGGGGGTGGGGGGGGGGGGGGGGGGGGGGGGGGGGGGGGGGGGGGGGGGGGAGGACTGAAGAGGGTGGAGTGACGTGACCGAGGGGGTGCTCTTAACGACGTTTATATGGGGCGTTAAAAGAGGGAGGATTCCTTTTGTTTCTAATTATTTAAATTTTGTTTTGTTATGGAGATTGGAGAACACAGCATTTAGCACAGCGTTTGGTAATTGTTTGTTTGGGTGCCATCCAGCTGTGGGAAATGTTCCCCTGGATTTGCGTGGTCGCAAACATGGTGCGGAATATCATTAACCCTACCATACTATTATTACAAAAATAAATAAATCTATGATAAGAAATCGACAAACATTTTTTTTAATATAGAATTTGGCGAGATTCATGAAATTGTATTGTACAGACACTTCAACTACAAAATACTCATATTGGAGGTTAAAGTGTAGATGGTAATTAAGGTACTAATGGTTAAATTACGATTAAATCACGATGTTCTATCGTTGACTTTTTCGGTATAGTTTCGTAAACCATGGAGTTGGGTGTATCTGGACAAGTGTGAATGCAGTTGGAAATTGTGTGTGTGATTTTTAATTACACTCAATAATTACCATCACAAACACTTTATGCTATCATAAATTGGATAAGAGGCATACAATCTCAAATGTTGAAATATGTAAAATTGGTACATGTTTACTTGTGGGCTAAATTGCAAGTTTGTCACTCAAATTACTTTAAAAAAATCATTATTCAAAATTACTTCAACCAATTGTGTTTCTCGTCGAGAACTACAAATACCTGGATGTCCACGTAGGCTTTAACTGGTCACACATGCCATATGACTTTAGGTCTAAGTAGCCTATATAGGTTTACTTAGTTTGCGAACTAAACACATCCGGATTACGATAAAGATAGGGCTGAGTAGAAATCGATATGATATGATATCACTTGTGTTTTGTAACATCCATATTTTTTTTAACAAAATATTATTAGCTTTCACGGTTTTGATATTAGGGTCTTATAAGGCCACTTATCATTGTAAAGTTTCAAAATGAGCATGTTTAATTTTAAAATTCTTACAATAACTCTTTCATTTCACCCTAAAATACGCCTTTCAATTAATATCGATTTCTTACTATTTATTATAAATCATAAATTTCCCCAATACTTATCGACAATAAGTAGATGTGAATTCTAAAAAAAGTGACCCACTAAAAATCGCAAATGCGAGTTGATTGTACGATCCATCCAACCTTTTAACATCAAACCAGCAAACCTCTTTTTTTTTTTTTTTTGAGTAAGAAGACCTGGATTTTTATTACTGATTCATGGTTGAAGGATTACAGTCTGAAATAAGAATAGGGGAAAGGAAAACAGGTGGGCTAGAGGTCCAAAGCTCCTCTTCCTCCCAATTACATAGTGTGTGAGCCATCAGGTGGGCTGCTCTATTTGCTTCTCGGCCCACAAAAGTGATGTTCAGCCCGCCAGCCTCAAGGAGCTGGACCCGCAATTCCTTACACACTTCTGCCATTTCCGTTTCATCCTCATCCTCATTCTGTATTCTCTGAACCACCACCAAGCAATCAGTTTCAACCAATCCAGGTAAAAAATTGTACCTCTTCGCCACTTCCAAGCCAAAGGAGATCGCTGCCGCTTCTGCAAATTCGGGGAGCCATTGTCGTCTCGTGCGCTTCACCCCTGCTAGACAGCACTCGCCGTTCGCGTCTCGTATCACCACCCCGAAACCAGATCCATTTCCTTCAAAAATGGCGGCATCCACATTAATCTTGAAGCTCCCCGCCGGCGGCGACTTCCACTGCGTCGATTTCTTTCGTTCGCCTCCAGCAGGTATCAATTGGTGCCTTTTGTACTCTTCTAACCACTGCATGGCCCGATCGATAATCTCCCATTCCTCTTTTTTCTTGTTATTCCACAGATGGCAATTCCTTTCCGCCCAGATGAACCATAGAGCTACTAGGAAGTTTCCAATTTCGTCCGCCGACTCCATCTCTTGCAAGGCACAAATCCACTCTTCACAGGTTAGTTCTTCTTCTTCATTTAGCATTCTTCTGATCAATGTTGGTTGCCAAACTCTCCGAACCCACCCACAGTCCCTGAATAGATGTACCTGCGTTTCCTTAAGCCCACAGAACGGACACTCTTCGTTTCCTCTCTTAGTGCGATCCACAAGGTTACCTCCAGTAGGTAGAATGTTGTTAATCCACTTCCAAGCGAACACTCTAACCTTTGGGGGTATCTGAAGTTTCCAGATTTGGTTCCAATTCACTGGCACATACCTTTCACCAGCAAACCTCTTAAACATATCTATTTAACCAAAATATAACACTCAAACATCATATATTATTTTGTTTCTAGAAACCTGCGGCAAGAAACTTTGAATAGTTTGATCACACGAGAAGGAGTTTTCGGCAACCTTCTCTTCACACTTGGAAACTTCACCTTTTTTGTTCCTCCCTCGTTGAGTAAGGAGAGTATTTTTTTTTATAAGGATAGTATAAGTTTGGACTTTTGTTATTAATTAGGTGTAATTATATTTAAGCAGAGTATTTTTTTATAAGGATAGTATAAGTTTGGACTTTTGTTATTAATTCGGTGTCATTTAAGCGATTTGAATTTTGAATCTTCAAATTCAAAATTAATTGTATTATCACTAAACCAAATTTTTATTGGACTACATTTGACCAATTAGCTGATAATTAGTAGTAGAACCCAGATTTGTATTCTATGCCCCTCTCCCATGAATGAGGTAAGCAATGGCGTTGAATGGTCCAATTGCTCACGTGGTTAGTTCTTGGGAAGACGCTCGAAAATAATGCAAGAAAAAAGTAGCTGGTTAGTTGGGAAGTTGGGTGGATGCTGAACTTGGAACCTAAATTGTTGTCTAGCACTCTAGCTTAATTACTTATTATTGCCTTGCAACTTCATCTTTACACACATGTTATGGTCTTGAAATCTCGACAAGCACGTATCTTCTAGTGCACGAAATTTCCAATTCTAAGGATGGTCAATGATCTTCTGGTTGCTAGATTCCAGAGACCAAATAGATTTTTTAAATCCATGGATTCATGTAGTTGTTTGATGTGTATTGTATAGGTTCAGGGAGTGTTTGGGGTGAATTAATTTGACTTCTCATCATATATGCGACATTAATACAAACACTTGTAGAGGTGTAAGATAAGGACTAAAAATTGGGAGACAAGGAAAAAGATTTCTACCATGCCCTCACAAGATATATATAGAGTTACAACTGACAGTATATTTGAGAATATGTACAAATGGATGGGATAAATGCAATTTCGAATATTTTTCAATAGTTATAAGAGAAAGTAAATGGAAGGCAAGTTTATTGTTCTCGTCTACCTCAATTTCGATTGTAAATATTTTTTTATAAAAAAAACATTATTATGAACATTATTATATATAGACGCTGTTCGGGGGCAATCGTTTGATTCCGATGTAAATTTAGCTTCAATTGTTGACACGCCATACAAGCTGGTCAGTTGTTGACTCTGGTTATTATTTGATATGTTGGTTTAACAAACATGTCAACAATTTAATGTGCGAGCCTTGTTATGATGAGCTAGCTATATGTCTTGGTCATTGGATGGATTTCGATCAGACTCATTATTCTCAAGGTTGCTCGACCAACTATTATTTAAATAGGTCTAACAATAATATTTCATATCTATTTATGTGTGTGAATATTTTACGGATAATACTTTTTATAAATTGTATTTATAATCATTTAGTATACATACATTTCACTCCAATTCACACACTCTTATTCCTCCATCCAAATAACAAATTTTGTCCCTCCAATTACCCATCCGACTTTAAATCCGTCCTCAAAATTTCACCGCCGAACATAGTGTATAAGATGCCAATTTTGGAATAATGAAAAAGAATACAAACGCTAGGGAGAGTCCACCTCTTCTAATCAACTGCCGCGTGCTTCTTTCGAGAGTAAAAGACAAGGCTGCTGATGAGGTTGTGGCCCCAAGAATGTAACAACGCAAAACAGAAGCAGTCGACTTACAAAGATAAGTTTTTTTTTTTTTTTTTTTTTTTACAATGGGTTAAATTTCATTCATGAAACGATTTTAGTACAAGCGTAGTCATTTACAACAAAAGTGAAATAAGATTAAGGATTTGAACCCATTCTGTGGGAAGAGATCATTTTGCTGTTTCTCTTACAAAGATAAGGTTAAAGACGAGAGATTGATTTCATGCGAGCTCAGACAGAGACAGGCAGCAACGATGATATATAGCCTTGTATGCGGCTTTTGTATAGAACTGTAATCAATTGTCTTTTGTTTTCTCGAGTCACAATGAGGTTAATTTATCAAAGGACCACCATGCGATATTAGAAATTGCAATAAGTGGACTTATTGGGTATCTTAATAAATTTTCATAATTTATATGAGTATTGGGTCCGACTAAAATGAACTTATATACATTTTTAATGAATCTGAATTGGGTTTGAATTGTATCCTATTTAAATAATTTTTTTTGATAAAACCCAAATGGGTCTGGTTAAGTTGGGTAGAGATTGTTGTATCAAGCATTCCATTAATCTCAAAAAGCATGTATGATGCCTTGCAATGGAAGCATCTTTGAGATCAAAACTTAATTAGTCTCGCCTATCTGAACCACAATTCATCAACCCTATTTATATTTGATCATATGTACGAGCATACTTATTGTTCGACCAAATATTGATCAAAACTAGACCGAAATGATAAATATATATGGTAAACAGTACAACTTACAACATCTGCTATCGTGAAATTGCAGGGAGTAAAAGTGCAAAACTTAAAAAAAAAATTTGATTTACGTTCTTACTAGTTAATGGTACTGCCAAATTGGCGATCAGGTAGATATTGGTAGTTGTAGCAACTGTGAAAATTAGACAATCGAAGGTAAAATGTATAAACTAAAATGTTGGATTCGAAGGAATGATGAAAGCAACATAACTTTGGTAATTTCTTGGTGAACTATAAAACGCACATTTGTGACATAGGGACAATGGTACTAATGGGTGGTCATACTGGCGGCACAACTTTTATTCAATATTGCCCAGAAATATTAATAATAATAACAACAATAATTACACACAAAACAAATATTCGTAACACCCAAAAACAAATTAATTAAAAAGGATCATATTCCCAAAAACAAAAGAATACAAGCCCCAGCAGGAAGATTAGATATACTCGTAATTACAATAAAAAGAATTAAAAATTGGAACCCACCCACCCACCCAAATAAAATAAAAAAACTTACTACTGAGTACTTAACCTTTAGCCAAACCAACAATTTGGTCCTTAAACTCTTAAAAATTAGCTCTCGAGGACTCCAACCCTAGATGTTACAACATCAATCCAACAAGAAGGGAATAGGCTTTCAAATACACAAGAACCAAATTGTCAATTTACCAAAATTCAAAACTCCAGTAGTAGTTTTCCAAAAGAAAAATAAACAAATGCACGAATGTATGTAACCTTTATTCTGTGTAGAAAGTCGATCGTCTCTATCAACCCAACCAAATATATCGTGAAGCGTGGCTAATGGAAAAATGGGGTGAAGGCGCTGACAACCTTCTTGGCCTGATCCACAATCGACATATACGACACCGTCCCATCATTCCCCGCCAGAACCCGATACTTATCCTTCCTCGTAAAGTTGGTGCACTCGAACCCCAACGTCGCCGCCAAAATCCTCTGCACGTAATTCGCCACGTCATGCGGGCTCTTCCCTGACGAACACGTGGCCTCGGCGGGCAGCTGGTTCAAGAAAGTCACCTCGTAGACGGGCCTCGGGTTCATGAAGAAGAATATCGGGTCCAGGCCCTTCCACCCTCTCGCCGTCGTGGCGTGGAAGAACCCGACCCGATAGTTCATCGCCACGGGCACGATCCGGTCCGTCAGCTCCGCGAAAAGCGCGCTGAACCGGAGGAGGAACGGCTCCCTACACGTGGTCCCCTCGGGGCAGACCACGAGATCGCCCTGGCCCAGCTCGCGCTTGATTTTCTCGGCGTCCACCTCGCGAATTCTCGTGAGACGGACGGTCGGGATCGGGGACAAAATCTCGGTGAGCCGCGAGATGGAGTAGGTCACGGCCGGGATGCGGCGGCGGAGGACGGTGGCGAGGACCACCGGGTCCATGAGGGTGCGGTGGGTGCACACGAAGAGGACCCCGCTCCGGCTGCCGTGGGCTGGCGGCGGAGGCGGCTTCCCCTTGACGATAACTTGGCCGCCGAGTATGCGGGACATGTAGGGTTTGGCCCAGAAGGGAAGCATGGTCCCCACCGTCATTCGGACGACGGCCAGGACGATGCCAAGTGGCATCCATAGGATGATGAGGAGAGCCGTGGCGGCCGTCGGCCGCTTCACGAGGCGGCCGTCGTGGAAGATAACCGGGAGTGGCCGTACCAGCTGTGGGTTTTGAAGGTCCTCGTTGAACGTGAATGGTGGGTGCATTTCTTCCTGCATGGTGGTTTGGTCAGGAAAAAGCGGTTAGTTCGGTTGGTTCTCCAAAAAATTAATTCATACACAACAAAGAAACTGCATTTTCTACGAACGAAAAAAGAAATAGTGAAATGGTACTCTATTTACCCTGCAAAGTGACAAGAAGCTGGAGCCTGAACCAGTTCGCCTCCCAAGTCCTAAACCGGGCAACTCGTCGTCAACATGGCCAAACAGTTTATCAACCTGGCTCAAGATGAACACATCAAGATCGCCCCCATCCTTGACCAAACCGGTAGCGTAACCGAACCGGTTCACCGCGAGCTCGGTCCCGATAACTTCATGTGCACTCAAGTGATCCTTGACGAACCTCTCCACCATGAGCTTGGGCATCTTAGTCACAACCACCCGTTTTTCACGAGAGCTGAACACCCTCCATGCTCCCATGTCGACGTCGTCCATGTAGAATTTGGGAAGCACGGCTCGAGCCACGGACTCGATCTCGGAGACTCTAACGCCAACCGTGGCGACGAAGATCATGAGCTTGAGCCCTACGTCTCTCATCCCGACGGCCTCGAGCAGCTTGATGAGCGGCCAGAGGAGGAGGAGGACGAGGAAGCGGAGGAGGCCGGAGGCCTCGAAGGCGACGAGCATGAAGTAGGAGAAAGGGTCGGGGTCGTGGAGGAGAGTTCCTTCTAGTTCTGCCACGGCGGCGGCCTCCATTGTGTATGGAGAAATGTGTTGGCTAGCTTAGCTCGAGTGGTTTGGTTTTTTTTGGGGTTACGTTGATGAGAAGGAGATGGTTTAATTTAGTTTAGGGTTTATATTTGTTGGGAGGGTGGGAATTTTGTGGGAGGCGGGTTATCGGTTTACAACTAACGAATGATGCGATTGGGATTTATATAGACGTGAGAGAGGGAGATTTGAGGGTGGATAGATCTGCAAAGAAGATGGGGTTATACGCCACGTTATTATAACACCTCCGCGGAATTTGGTTGGTTAAAAGGAAAAACAAAAACACAAGTGGACTTTTTTTTTCTTGTTCTTCTTCTTTGCTGATTCATTAGCTTTATTGTTTAATTAGGGGGGCACAAAAGTATAGTAGATTGATAACTTAATCCCAACAACTTGGCCTAACTCTGTGCTGAGGGTATAGTTGTGTATATGTAGATACGGCACCGTATGAACTGCGAAGACATGTATACATACATAATGATACCTATAGAGTATAGTTTGGATTTTGGAAGTTGGCCACCTTTAATTACAGTTTCTTTCTTTCTTTTTTCTTCTTTTTTATTTTGAGATGAGAGTAACATTTTAGATAAACGATTAGATGCTGGAGAGATTCATAATTTATAATTAAGAAATAAATTTTAAGTGACAAAATGTATTTCGAGATTAAATGGAAGTTCTCGAAATTTTTTTGAAGTTAACCTTTCTCATTATGAAGCAATGCAAAAACGATTGACCTATTGAAAATTTACCTTCATATATACACTCAAAATAGACAATATTTTTAGTCGGAGAAATGTTCGGAACATTCCAACAATAGCTACGATATGTTAATTCGAGCCTCCGCCGCAGCCAGCCGTTTAGTTGGACGTATATACAAGGCCCTGGAGAATTAGGTCACTAACTTGAAGCCGAAAGGGGAGAAGAGATGGCAAACAAGTGGCAAGCCAAAGGTACATGTGTCTGTGTGTTTATGCGAGTCAATTATTATTAACTAAGGCGATTAGTTATATAACATTTCAAAAGTATGACATATTCAAATTATTATTATTATTAGATTAATAATGTTGCAAGAGCAATTTGAACGTCGTCTTCTGATGCCACATACGTTGCTTTGCTGCGCAGAAATTACATCCGCTGTATAATTTCTTCATTCAGAAAAGGAAATCTGCATTTTGTGATCCTCAATTGGTCAGTATTTGCTCGCATGTGCCATTATGCAGATTGCCACGTGTGAAGCCGAGAATCGAAGCATGCGTCAAACCGTATATGGATGTGAATGGCTGCAAGCTTAGTAACTGGCGACAAGTTTTAGTGCACGAATTAATTATAGTGTCTGGAAGTTGGAAGCATGCATGCAGGAAAAGAAGGGCCACCCGGCGTGCATATCTGAGACAGGCAGGCTAGGGGGAAAGTGAGACTGTCGTGAATAAGAATAATTCCTTAGTATAAGAAATTAAAGCAAATTGATGGAAGAATACTACTAACTTTTACGTTCAAGTAAATAAAGCGGGTTAAATGTGTTAGTGTTGTCGTATATGATCTATGATTGAACCTCTCTCAAAAACTCGAGTTATTGGGACCAACCGGTTCTTGACAAAATGTTGGTATCTAGCTAGCTGTTGCCTAGGGTTCCTGCCTTCGTATATGAAGGGAAATGAAATAACAAGCTAGCTCAATAAATCAGGAAGTAACATCAATGTAAAATGTGTGGTATTGTATGAATATCTCAACAACTCAAGTTATTGAGACGAATTAGTAGTTAATCGTAACTTGTGTTCCCCTCACTAATTTCTTGATGTCAGTTCCTTAACATGATGAGTGTGAGAGATTTTTGCGACCATTTAATATTTATAAAGAAGAAGTGAGGTTACTGTTGCCTAATAAATTACAACTTAGTACCTCACTTCTTCTTTATATATACATTAAACCTCACTTCTTCTTATATTTTACATTTTGATACTCCAAATTTAATTAAATTATAACTTAGTCACTATAATATACATTTTACATTTTGATACCCAAATTTAATTTTAATGTAAAATTATTGAACAATTATGTTTTGGTATCTATATTTTATGAGATTTTTTAAATTTACACATTGGTCCAATGCTTACATATTGGTCCAATGTTTAGATTTCACTTGAATTCATGAATCTAATCCACCAATCATTTTGAACCAATCCATGAGTCCAATCCACCATAACATAAAAGTATAAATTTAGTTTGTACCATACAATATGTTGTATCACTCAACAGTAGGAGAAGATTCGACCATTTTATATGTGCTCATTATAAACTTATTTAGTACATTTATGGGGTACTAAACAAGCTTCTACTAACTACAGTCTACATGTAACAAAATATGTGACATCTACATAATTTAGTGTCAATAAATTACTACGGCGAAAAGGGTTGACTGTAGTATTGACAACCAACTAAAAGAATTGGTCAAAACCTTTCCATCATCCACTTCCTCTTCGTTTCATTTCTCACTCGCCTTCCATAGCCCATTCTTTATTTCTTTCTTTGCCTTCTTCGTTCAACCCTAATTAGTATACTATTATTTTTATGCATTCTAATCACAAGTATGAACGAGTCCATGCATGACTGACCAACAGTCTAAAGAATTAATAATTGAAACATGAACCATTAACTTTTTCAGTTCAATGTCGAGTCCAATTAAAAGTAGATATATATGGTTATTACTTATTAAAAAGTTGTCATTTTCTACTACGGGATTTGAAGGCGTGAAATTTTAAGCGAGTTCCAATTTGTATTCCTTTTATTTGTCTCTAGAGTTTTTCTTTTTCACCCGGGCTAGAATTTTCAACAATTATACATGGAATGTTTGGCTATGTATCTACACATATTACATAAATAGTTTTCATTTTCTATAAAATAAAGTAAATAATTATCATATTAAATACATCACTATAGAAGGAATTAAGCATCAACTATGAAAATTATAGTTCAGTACCTAAACATAATAGATCTTTAGATTTATAACCTAAATTTATTTTTTTGACATATAGTCCTCAAAATATTGTTGGGACATACCTTTTAGTACCTATAATTTTTTGTGTATTACATTTTGGTACCTAAACTTTTGAAGTTATATAAATAGGTCTAATTTTTGTATGTGTAAATAAAATACTCTCGAATAAATGGGTATTCATACCCAACTCATACATATTTAGATTATGGAAGTAAATATTCATATCCTACGCAAACCCATCTACAAACTCTTAAACTCATATATACGTCACTCATACCTACCCAAAATCAATTGGTCTACTTGGGTTTAGGTAAATATCATCTATTATCCAAAATTTTCAAAAAATTAAAAATAAATTGGATGTTGACTGCCATATTTCTCAGTCAATATTACTAATAAAACTGTTAACAAAAAATTAATTGTAGACTAATAATACTAACAAAACACTATAACGGGCTATATAATACATGTCCATATGTCATGTACGCGTCGCGACAAGTCGCGGCATCGCCACCTATTATACATTAAAAATCAAGATAGGTAAGCGGTTAACTGCAGAGACAAACTTGTCATGCAAACTTGGTTGGTAAAATGTATATGTGAGAGATTAAACAAAGACGTACTGTTACTCAGCAAATCGATCAAGAAAGACAAAGGGAATAATAACAACTAACAAGCTATTCCATTCCCTTGAAGATATATACAGCGTTGCGTGTGGGTTGGGCTGATGAACTTGTTGAATTTTAATTTCATAAAACTATATATCATTCCTTGTTTGGACCAAGGGATATATCATATTGTTGCATCGGATTTGGGCGGCTTGTCTTGTCTTGTCTTGTGCCAAATATAATGCAAGGCAAAATTCAGCTATCTGCCTAGAAACACACTTGTGGGCTGTGGGGAGAGCTTTGTTTTGTATTGTAGGCGTGAGGGAGTGAGTATATATGAGTTAGGTTAGGTGGGTGTTTGGTTGGAAAAATTGGGAATGTCTTTGTTCAGGGAAACTGATCACCTGTCAAGAAGGAGAATTAAAATAGAAATCATCCAAACACAACAACAACAAGAAGATCATCTTCTTCGTCTGTTTGAACCACACAAGTGGCTCAACTACATACACACACTTTTTTTTTCTTGGGGACAATTGAATAAAGAATTGTAGAAGGGGAAATCTGGCAAGAAATACTAACAATCTAGCTAACTAGCTTTAGAAGATGTTATGATGGCGCAAGCTACATCGCGGGAATAAGTCATCAGCAAATATGTTGTTGCAGGAGTGGCAAAGCCACTTACCACATACCGCCCTCAATTTGCAATTTTTTCGTTATAAAGTGTGTAATAAATTTGAGGATCAAATAGAACATTTGTTAGTAAATTTTGGTCTTCTCTACTTGCCACTAACGGGTCGTTTGGATGCATCATTTTGGTTCTATGGTATTTCGAATTCAAATGATGCATTATTTTGCTATGTGGCATTTCATGTGGTATTTCATTTTGAAATGTGGTAATTGGTGTAATTGTCTTGTTTGGATAAAACATTCAAATATTGTGGTATTTCATCACTTAAAGAAGAGATGAAGTGGAAAAAGAAGTTGGGAGATGAGGTATTTGAAATAACTAGGGGGTGGGTAGGTATTTCAAATAACTCACAATGAGATATTTCAATTGACTCATAGACAAAATACCACATTCTACTTTATTTTTGCCAAACGAGCTATTTTAATTGAAATACCTCATTCTGAGTTATGTCGACCAAATTAACTCATCAAAATACTGCATCCAAACGATCCGTAAAATTCTCTGAGTTTCTAAAACTTAATTTCCTGCCCCCTAACTTCCATATCTGGTGCTCGTGGTGAGATTATTATTATATTACAAAAAATAATCATATATTGATTTGAACAAAATATCATTGCATCCTGGAATTTAATAAGGTCAGAAAATAAAAAAATAACGACACGTAATCGGGTACAATGAAAGGACGTTTTTAACCACCGAATGAACTATCTTATTATTACTCCGACCTACAAAACGCACACTAAGCCAATTATGAATATTAAACATTTGAAACTTTTAGATTTTTCATATTTCTAGAGTATAACTGTATACTGTACTCTAATTATTTTTAATAAAAATATTTATATTTAAAATTATGAATTAAATCGATTTTGGAACTTATAACTTTTTCATATATATCAACCGGTACGATTTGTTTTCCTTGCATGTGGAGGAAGAAGAAGAATAAATTATGTGCACGGCACCAAAGCCGGCCTGTTGATGTGCTATAGGGTCCACGAGGCTCTACTAAACAATAAGCCTGTTTCCACAATCACCGGAATGCATTGGACTTCTTGGCCCAACTGCCCGGCAATGAACCATCTCCACCATACCGATCCATTTATTATAGAAAGATGGCTTGCCCGTTTGCTATGATTAATTCTTCTGATTTATGATTAAAATCAATTAGACCAAATTATATAATAAGAACAGGATTGTCTAGTTTTCAGTTGGCAGAAGAATATCATGGTTCAATACTCAACAGATGATTTCATAGAATTATTTCTTTTATGGTAAAGTGTGATATAAACTACGATACATAAATTATTTCGAGCAAATGAAGGAGTGGTCGAGTAAAATTCAAAGGTTCCTAAATCAAGTTTGGACTTCAACTTGACAAGAAATTGGATCGAGTTTTAATTAATTGGATTGGAAAAGATCTTGTTAATGTGAATTTTATATATTTAGTTATTTCATTTATCTGACTCATGGGAATATAAATTTTCACTATTTAGACATCTTCTACACCATGCTATCATATTAAGTACACCAATAGTATCATTTTCGGAAAATTCTTGACATGGTATCCAATGAGTTATAGCGAAATCTGTTTGGATACTATCAGGTTACCAAAGAATGTTGTAGATTTGAATCGAGTGACCTCCTATTATTGCTTTTTTTTAGCTAACAATACCAAACGAACTATTTGTTGGTCTAATGAGTTTGTAGGGGTTTGCTGCACCCTCCAAAAAAACTGTATTTCATCATCTCCATAGTACAGTGATGGAGCCATGACTTGAAATTATCCATGTTTTTCTTAAAAATATAAATAAGTATTTAACGTATGTACAATTAATTACTATTTTTTTTTCAGAGCTGACAAGGTACCTTTATATCACCTTAAAATGATGAGATTGATATTTTGCATATTCACGCATTGAGATTTATTATTTGTACCAAAACCTACTTGTATTTATACTGCCTCCGCCACTGCAGCAGTAGTTTATCAATGTCACGCACTCCACCATTAATTTATACCTTAAGTTACATTCAACTTTAATTTTGTCGGTGAAAAAGCATATGAAACGTCTCGCGTGTAGTGCTCAACGTGAAACCTGCACTTCAGAGTTCAGAGAGCTTAATTAAAATTAGCACACCTTATCGTATGGATGTATGTGATGATGATGATAAAGAGAGGTCTTCCTAATCCATTTGAATTTTATTTGTTTAACTTCTTGTCTTACAAATCATGTGAACTAAAAAAAATGAAATTCAGATATTGTCTATATCATATATAGTACACGGAATAGGATGCTCCTGAGAAGTTTTAGATTTTTAATTATTATTAGCACTGAAATCCTAAAAATATATGACTTTTATTATATATAACTAACTAGGTGGCGATGCCGCGCCATGTCGCGGGGCGGAGATGGCCTATGAGCATGTATTATGTGGCCCATTATGGTATTTTGTTAGTACTGTTAGTCTAAAATTAATTTTTCGCTAACGACGTTGTTAGTAATATTGACTGAGAAGAGATATATGGCGGTCAATATCCAAATTTTTTACTTTAGATAAACCCAAGTAAACCCATTGATTATAGCTGGGGTATGAGTGACGTATATATGGGTTTGAAAGTTTGTAGATGGAATTTTATATTCCTTTTGCTTCTCTCTAGAGAGTTTCTTTTTCACCCGGACTAGAATTTTCAACAAATATACATGGAATGTTTAGCTAGATATCTACACATATCAAATCCCATAGTGGAAAATGATGACTTTCCAATAAGTAATAACCATATATATTATTTTTAATTGGGCTTGACATTGAGTTGAAAAAAGTTAGTGGTTAATAGTTCAATTATTAGTTCTCTAGACTGTTGGTGAGTCATGTATGGACTCGTTCATACTTGTGATATAATACATAAAAATAGTATACTAATTAGGGTAATTAGACGAAGAAGGCAAAGAAAGAAATAAAGAAAGGGTTATGGAAGGCGAGTGAAAAATGAAATGAAAAGGGATTAGATTATAGAAAGGTTTTGACCAATTCTTTTAGTTAGCCGTCAATACAATAGTCAACCCTTTTCACCGTAGCAATTTATCGTCAGTCGCTTATGTAGTTGTCACATATTTTATTATATGTAGTTAGTAGAAGTTTGTTTAGTACCCCGTAAATGTACTCAATGAGTTTATAAATTCGCTCTTGCAATATTTTAGAGTCGTATCTCTTTTATCATTTATTTAATATTCACATAATGAGAAAATATAAAATTGTCGAATTTTCTCCTACAGTTGAGTGATACAATATCTTGTATTGTACAAACTAAATTTATAATTTTATGTTATGGTGGATTAGATTCATGAATTGGTTCGAGAGGATTGGTGGATTGGATTCATGAACTCAAGTGAAATATAAACATTAGAAAAATATGTAAATTTGAAAAAATTATAGGTATGAAAATCTCATAAAATTATATACCCAAATATAATTGTTCAATGATTTCATATTAAGATTAAATTTGGGGTATCAAAATAAAAAATTTATATTATAGTAACTAAATTGTGACTTAATTAAATTTGAGGTATTAAAATGTAAATTATTTGACAACAGTAACCTAACTTCCACTTTATATATATTAAATATGTGAGGGGTAAGATCATAATGTACCCACGTATGTGTACTACGTGCAGATACTATACTATATTATTGTGTCCTCCATATCTCTCATAAAATAGATATACAGATAGAACTTTCTCCCCATTCAAAATCGGTTAGTTTGATGAATCGATAAAGTTATTAATTTATAATTGAATGAATATTTTTTATAAATAATTATTTAAATTATTCATAAAACAGTTGATACATATAACACGTTAATTTATGGCTCAATTTATCACCAGTGAAAATTATTCCAAACAAATATCATCCATCACCAAAATTTTTAGCAGAACATCCAAATAGTCTAAAAAAACAAACCATACAAATTTTATAAAATCTCAAATGCGTAATTGCTAATTGGGATTATTGATCGTGTAAATCCAACAAGAAGGCTATGAATAAAATAAGGGGTGTACTATTTGTAGCCCTAAATTGTCTTTATTTGTAGCCCTAAATTATAAAAAGTACAATAATACCCATCACATATAAATACATTTAGTTCACACATTCCAAGACCAAAATATTCAAACACTTTCTCCAAACACAATCCTACAATACTCGCCGCCGGCGACAGCCACCTCCCGCCGGCGACTGCCACCTCCGATGGCTGGAAGTCATGCCGGAACGTCGCCGGTTTTTTATTTTATTTTTAATTTTATGTTAATTTAAATTTGTGAAGTATATTAGATTTTTTAAATTAGATTTTTTGGTTATTATTTTAGATTTTTTTATAATAGATTGATGAATGATTTAGGTTTTTAAGAATATTTAATGATTTTGGGAGACAAGAGAGTGTTTGGTTGGAGTTGTAACAAGTTCAATATTTTAAAAGAAAAGAAGGGTAAAATAGTAGTTACATTCTCCTAGGGCTACAAATAAAAAAAAATAGGGCTATAAATAGCAATTCAGTAAAATAATTATATGGACTCTATTCAAACTATTTTTTTTTTCTTTTCTTCTTAAACTTTCTTGTTTCTGATTAAAATAGTAAATCGGACAAATCAAATCGTCGGCTGATCAATCCATTTCTTATAACAAGGACAATTTCCAGTTTTCCCCTCACTAATGCTAATTAATTAATGACATAAAAAGATTATGCCTTTGATGGGCGACCGGCTCAAAGGATGAATCTCATAAACTGAAAGTCTGAAAGGAGCCAAGAAGAAAGGTAGTGCCCGTAGTGGGTGCAGAGCAGACTGCAGAAGGAGGGAGGGAACGAATCACGATTAATTTATAAATTCACTATTAGCGTTAATGGGGTGTGTAACATTTAATTAATTAATTGGGAATTTTTTTTTGGTAGAACAAGTGAGTAATTAATGAATGACTGAGAGGTCGGTCACGTGACCCTCCACAGTTCTGATTCGAGCCCAAACTCCCAAACACAATAGTTAATGGGCACATGTGCCCCTCCCAAAGGTAAACAAAATATCAGCAAGGCTCTATCCAATAGTTAACTGAGAGGTTTCTGTCAAAAAAAAAAAAAAAAAAAAGTTAACTGAGAGGTTGGAATAACCCATTCGTCTATAGCTTTTGCCTCCAAAGTTTGAGACCCCAAATTTGTGCAAAGTGATCTTCACCTCCTTGCTTGACACTAGTCAGATTGTTCTCATAAAAAACATAAGAATCACTCACATTAATTACTTCAGACGCTTTCCAAATGAATGACCCATACTTCTGCATCCCCATTCTCAAAGTAGCCCTAATAGGGCCGGCTATTTGGTCCAAGTTTTTTGGGTTTATCCGAAACCAGACCGTATAATCCGGACCGAAATCGAATCGGAACCGGATAGAAAACAATTCAATCACATTTTCGGGGTTAAATTTGAGATAAAAAAACTATTTGGGACCGGATCGAAAACCGGATAAAGACCGGATAAGAGAGTCCAACACCCAAAACTTAACCAACTCCTCACATTTTGAGGTCTTAGACCACTCAAATTTCCACAAGCTCAATCTAAAATCAAGACCGAATTGGGACCGAACCGGGTAAAGACCGGACCGAATTAAGACCAGACTGTATCCAATCCAATCTTTGGTCCTTATATTCCCGAAAAGACCCGACCGGGACCGAAACAATTCAGGCCAATTTAACCGGATCGGACCGTATAGCTACCCCTAATCGAAAGCAGCCAAGCTTACCCCAAACAAGGGTAAGTTAATGTCGTCAACCAAATTGCTCATTTCTTCAAGCTCCATGACATGAAAGCCAAGGCCAACTACAATTTTAATTTACTTCCCTGCCCGTGGTGATATCAAAAGGGTTTGAAGTCGAGTTGGAGATGTCATTTTTTAGTAGAATACAAATTAGCTCCGTCTCATCTAAGTCGGTAGTCGAATTAGGTAATCAAAGAGGGACATTTATGTACACATGAGCTCTTTCCGCCCACTCTTTTGTTAATTGTGAAACTTTAGCTAACTCGTCAACCTCGATACAGTCACCAATACTCAGCCCGAACTTCAACACTCTATGAATCCCAATCGCGAAAATGTGTGACCCTCAACACGAAAACCCCGAGTATGGTTACACATGCAAACAACACATGAGTTAGTGTGATACGTGATAGTTTGAGTTTTAACTCGGTTTAAGTACACATTTTAATAGCTCGTTCGTTAAGCAAGAATAAGATTTAATGATGGGAAATTGGGATGAACATCTGCATTGGTGTTTGCTGAACAACGCATTGAGAATTTGACCCTTTAGATAGACTTATCAATCCAATCACAATAACCAATAGAATTTTAAGAATGATTTCAAGACAACCCATTCCACCATACCACCTCCTTCTACTTGTTGCATTTCAAGGTTGAGTATCACGTTACAGTTTTGCTCAATGACTTGGATTAAACCGATGAAATCAAGACCTTATGAATGATGTTGATGTTATATTGAATAACTCGACCCCTTCTTCTCAGTGGCATGAATACACTATTTGCTCGCACCTACCAACGATTTTGTCAATATACAAAAATTGAAATAGAATTAAACCACGGTTTACACATAAATAACGGGTAAATGCCACATTTGGTCACTGAGATTACTAATTTGTGTCATGTTTATATTAATTTAGGTTACTTAAATTACTGAAACATGTCACATTTAGTCACTCTCCCGTTAGCCTCCGTCCAACTCCGGCCACTCGAATTACTGAAACGTGTCACATTTAGTCACTCGAATTATGAAACATATCACATTTAGTCACTCTCCCGTTAGTTTCCGTAATTCGAGTAAATGCGACATGTTTCAGTAATTCGAGTGACCAAAATTGATATTAAAATTTTCAAATGACTAACACATGACACGATTTAGTAATTTCAGTAACCAAATATCACAAATAACCTACCACATACTTGAGCAAAATCCAATATAGTTTTACAATATTTGATAAAAAGATCTCATCCAAAAAATGGAAAAAGAAAATGGGGAAAGGAATTAGTTAGTTATTAAATCGGGGAAAATAAAACCCTACGACCCAACTCGTAAGGACGAATACTTCGTGGAATCAATCTGGCCGTCCAGTGAATGATCCTACGGTGAAGATAAGCCAACGCTCGTGCTTATCACTCATCTTTCTTCACTTCAGTCTCCTCTCCCTTCCCCTTTCTTTTTGTTCCCCTCTCTCGCGAAGAGAAAACCATGGCTGAAGCCACCATGATTTTCGATCATCTCCAACACTCCTAACAGTCGACCTGATCCATTTGTTCATAACAAAACCCTACACATTTCTTGTTACGAAATCCCAGTCTTTTAACTCCCAACGAAACACAACCTGTTTGGGGGAATTTCATATCTGTTTGTCTATTTCTTTTCCCCTAAGCCTTCGAATTCCGTCGACTTTCCAGAGTTCCCTGTTTTCCAATCAAGAAGGCCGTCTGTTTTCCTGGCGTAAGACAGAGAGCCCAGTTTGGTTCCTCTTGCTCTGTAGCTGAATCTGTACTCAAAGTCTCAATCTTTATAGCGTCGTATGTGTCCACAATCGCTGATGGTCTCAGATACGTATCCAAACATTCTTCCCGACATCTCTATGCGATCAGTCCTTAAAAATGAGGATTTGGCCCAGTTGATTAGGGAACAGCGGCTACAACAAGAGGCGGCGAGCGAGAGGGAGAATGAACTCAACATTTACCGGAGTGGGTCTGCGCCTCCAACAGTCGACGGCTCTTTGAGCTCAATCGGAGGCCTGTTGAGGAAGAATGGGAAAGGTGGGTTCTTTAGTGAAGAGGAGTTGAGGTCTGATCCAGCTTACGTTAATTACTACTATTCCAATGCTAACGTGAATCCAAGGTTGCCGCCTCCTCTGCTGTCAAAGGAGGACTGGAGATTCGCTCAGAGGCTTCACGGTGGTACTCCGGCGAATTCGGTGGTGGGTGATAGAAGGAAAGTTGGTAGAGGCGGTGGTAATGAAGGGAACAGGTCACTCTTTGCGATGCAGCCAGGGTTTGGAGGTAGTAAGGAAGAGAACGGGGTTGGAAATGGCGGTGGAGTTGAGTGGGGAGTAGATGGACTTATTGGTTTGCCAGGGCTGGACCTTGGAAGTAGGCAAAAGAGCATTGCTGAGATGATTCAGGTGATTCTTTTTGTAATTTTAAGTGCTTAATTGGGTAAAATGTATTTGTTAAAATATCTGGTGTTTCTTGCCCATGGTAGTCTGTCACTGGTAGAGTATGTTCTTTATTTGTAGTAATGGTTCTATGGTAGCTGTGCTTTCTGTTTGGGGTGGTTCATTATGATAATGCTGGTTTGGAAACAAAGTTCTTGTGGTGGTATGTTGTTGTTCTGGCTTTTAGTTGGTTGTTTTCTCATAAAGCATCTGGCATTTGAGTTAGATTCTTTGGCATTGGTGGTTGAATTTACCAAGTCACTTGTAGGGTAGTTTGTTCGGATTCAAATTAATATGACCACTCATGTGTGGGTATCTATTTCGGGAACTTCTTTATGGTTTCCCTATTACCCAGTTAATTTCCTTATTGGCTAGGTTGTGCCATGATGTTGTGGTTGTTCTGACTCTGTGTTGGTTGTTTTGTCACAAAGCATTTGATTCCAGATTCTTTGGGGGTGTTGGTTTAGGTTCCTAGTCACTCGTAATATATTTTCTTTTGCACATTCTTTTGTGAACTCTTCAAATTTAAACTTCTTGATGGCTTAAGTATATTATTCAATTACTTTGCCTATCGGCTAATTTGCACAAATTTTGATTAAAGGATCATCTAATGACCTAACTCCCGAGGAGAGGATCTTCACTTGATTTCTTAAGAAGTATTATCTTCACAAAGTATGGAACCTATCAATGCAATTCAGATATTCCTTCTGCAATTGATTGTTAAATTAATCTTCCTTGTTTGTTGCACTGCTGTTCATGTGTTCATCTTAGTATGAGAATCATCATTCTTGTCTCATCTCCCTTTGTCACAATCAGCTTTTCTTTTATGTGAATAAACTGGCAGTCTGGTATATTGAGCTATTTAAACTTTGATTGCCGGACACTTTAATTGTTCTGTTTTTTATCAGAATTCCAATTATGGTTTTGCTATTAGATTCATATCCATTGGTCTGTCTGTTGGTTGTATTTGTATTGGTTGCATGAGCATCCCTTGCCGCTTTGTTAATAGCTTATCATTACTGAATGCAGGATGACTTGGGTCCCTCAAACCCTGTTTCAAGGCATCCATCACGTCCTGCTAGCCGTAATACATTTGATGTTGATGTCGAAGCTTCTGAATCACACTTTTCTCAACATCATGGTATGGCATCTCTTGATGGTTTGCGGTCTAGCCCCAACCAACACGGCTTGCCAGCTGTAGGATCTTCATCTTCCCAGACTTATGCTTCAGCTCTAGGTGCCTCCTTGTCACGGAGCACTACACCTGATCCCCAGCTGATAGCCAGGGCTCCTAGTCCCCGCATTCCACCTATTGGAGGAGGCAGAGTCAACTCTTTTGATAAAAGAGATATGGGTGGTTCCAACTCATTCAATGGGGTTACGTCAAGCTTGGGCGAACCTGCCGACCTAGTAGCTGCTTTTTCTGGGATGAATATCTCGAATGGTATGGCCCCTGAGTTACACCGGCCGAGATCACAGACCTACCATCATGAGATTGATGATCGCCATGACTTCTTCAATTTGCACGGGGACCAAAAACATAACAAGCAACAGTCGTATCTGAACAAGCCTATGATATCTGGTAATTCATACCTTAAAGGACCATCAACTCCACCTCTAAATGGCAGGGGAAGCTCTCCTAATCACCAAAGCCTAGATAACTTGAATTCCCCTTTTGCAAGCTATGGTGCAAATGGGTATCCTGGAAGTCCGTCGTCTCCATCTATGATGGGAGGTCAGCTAGGTAATGGGACTTTGCCACCTTTATTTGAGAATGCTGCTGCTTCTGCCATGGAAGGACTTGGGTTAGATTCTAGAGCATTGGGTGCTTTAGGACCTAATCTATTGGCTGCTGCAGCAGAACTACAAAACCTTGGTAGAGTTGGGAATCAGGGTGCTGGGAATTCCCTTCAAATGCCTCATGTGGACCCATTGTATCTACAGTATATGAGATCCAATGAGTATGCTGCTGCCCAGATTGCTGCTCTGAGTGAATCAACAATGGACAGGGACTACCTGGGTAATTCATACATGGATCTGGTTCAAAAAGCGTATCTCGGGGCTCTGCTTACTTCTCAAAAGGCACAGTATGGTGCTCCTTATCTTGGAAAATCTGGTAGCTTGAATCCCAATTACTATGGAAATCCATCATATGGTCTTGGCATGTCCTACCCTGGAAGCCCATTAGGCGGAGGCCTTCTTCCAAACTCTCCAATTGGGTCAGGTAGCCCTGGAAGACACGGTGAAAGGTCTTTGCGTTTTCCATCTGCAATGAGGAATCTGAGTGGAGGTGGCATGGGATCTTGGCACTCAGAAGCTGGTGGTAACTTGAATGAAGGCTTCCCATCCTCTTTACTAGACGAGTTCAAAAGCAACAAGACAAAATGCTTTGAGCTCTCTGAAATTGCTGGTCATGTTGTTGAATTCAGGTGTGTATGTAGTATGCATTGAACTTATGGATGTGACTGTCCTTTTTTCTTTTTGTAAAGTCAGGCACTGAGAAGTTTATGTATGTGTAAAACAGTGCTGATCAGTACGGGAGTCGATTCATCCAACAGAAACTTGAGACTGCTACAACAGATGAAAGAGACATGGTCTTCAATGAGATTATGCCCCAAGGCCTCTCATTAATGACTGATGTGTTTGGTAACTATGTAATTCAGAAGGTATTTAGTTAGATCACTGAGCTACATGAGATTCGATTGTTTATTTCTTCAGGCTACACCTGCTGCTTGTTTGTTTCTTCGACGATCACCTCATTAAATTCTATGTAATTTTGCGTCTAAGTGATACTTTTGCTCTGCTTCAGTTTTTTGAGCACGGATCTGCTCCTCAAGTGAGAGAACTGGCTGAGCAGCTGACTGGTCACGTGCTGACCCTTAGCCTTCAAATGTATGGCTGTCGAGTGATCCAAAAGGTATGTTAAAAAATATGATCATGTTTCTGGTTTGCCATGTTCTCCTCTCTGAACATGCAGGTGTCATCTTTCTGCATGGTCTTAATATCGAAATGGATGTAAACTAACTTCGCGAACTTTTAACTGAGCTTCTTGTTAGTGAAGGGTGAATGATGGTGCTGCATGTAAACTAAAATTGGGCATTTTCTGGAAAAATAGACTAGTGTCGGTATTATGCCATGATACTATCTAATTCTGGAAGAAAGAAATGGAAAGGGTATTTTCAAAGAAAGAAAATAAAGGGGGAAAGGAGATTGATAATTTGTTTATAGAAACTTTACTGAAAGGTTTCCATTGTCTCATTGAAGCCATTATACGGTGCTACCTTTACTTTAGCATTTTCGCTTTTGCTTTGTTCTGCCACAGCCTCTTTCAAAATAAGCGAAGATAAAGTTCGATTTTCCATAAACTTGATTTTCTCTTCGTCTAATTTTTCTTCTTACATGTATACTGAACATGTACTGAAAGATAGGACAGCAGGCTTGATAGCTTCCATTCTTTCTCTGCAGGCTATCGAAGTTGTTGAGCTGGATCAGCAAACCCAAATGGTGAAAGAGCTTGATGGTCATATCATGCGATGTGTGCGTGATCAGAATGGCAATCATGTCATCCAAAAGTGTATTGAATGTGTGCCTGAAGATGCCATACAGTTCATTATTACAACATTTTATGATCAAGTTGTTACACTATCCACTCATCCATATGGTTGCCGTGTGATACAGGTTTGTGTATTCTGTTTTACTTGTTTGTCTATGTTTGATGATTGATTCATTTTTGAAATCAGAACAATTGCATCATGTCTACAAAATGAAGAAGTGTATCATAGGCGCACAAGCCTTTGATTCCGGATATTCTGTCTTATCTTTGCTGGATATAAAGGAATGAGTGCATGCCAACATCTATCTCGACTTTTGTGTTGGATAGAATAATTGTTCCCGTCTGACATGAATTTGATTTTGTAGAGAGTTCTGGAGCATTGTAATGATCCAAAAACCCAACAAATAATGATGGATGAGATCTTTCGATCGGTTTGCATGTTGGCGCAAGACCAGTATGGGAATTATGTCGTACAGGTTCGTTATACTATCCTTGTGTTGATCTATCTGAGTTGAACCTTCTGTGCTAACCATCATAATTATTTTGTCACATGCAGTAACAGTTTCTGTATTTCTTGATTTTGTTGATATCTGTGGCGGTCTTTCTACTCTATATACTTCTGCGGCATGTGAGAATGACATAAACTTTTGATATCCTAGAGACACCTAGGATCTGAGGTCTTTGAAATGGAAAGTTTTAGAACTATATTTGGCTGTATAGTTTAGAGGTTATGGTAAAATGAAGCTTTACTGTGGTTATTAGTCCAGTGGACTTGTATAAAGTTTGATGATATTTTACGTTGTAGTTATTCCATAAACGATTCATTGTTCAAAAAGACTGCTGTAATGGCCAGTGGCCTTTCCCCTTGCTTGTTCGCTTGTTGGGTTTGTAACTGTTGGTTCTCGTTGTAATATGCAACCTCCTCCATCCTTCCAGTTGTGCTCAGTCTTCTTTAATTTCGCTTCAAACTGGCTGGCTTAGTTACTTTTACCTGTTTACAGCATGTGCTGGAGCATGGGAAGCCTGATGAACGCTCAGCCATTATAAAGAAGTTGACTGGGCAAATAGTTCAGATGAGCCAGCAGAAGTTCGCTTCCAATGTTATAGAGAAGTGTTTGACATTTGGGACACTTGCTGAGCGCCAGGCATTGGTTGATGAGATGCTTGGCACCACTGATGAAAACGAGCCTCTTCAGGTTTGTGAATGACTTATCTTCTTCTTCCCTCCCTTTGACATGCCTAGTGCTGTCACTGTGTTGGAGAATCTGAAATTATATAATTTTATCATCTTAGAGCTCTGCGGTTCAAGTCGTGTTTGGGTCTCACATGCAGGCAATGATGAAAGATCAGTTTGCAAATTACGTTGTACAGAAAGTGCTTGAAACTTGTGATGACCAACAACTTGAGTCGATCCTCAACCGTATAAAGGTGCACTTGAATGCTCTGAAGAAGTATACCTATGGGAAGCATATAGTGGCACGTGTAGAGAAGCTCGTTGCAGCTGGAGGTACGTTGAAGCACTTGTTTTTGGTTCTGATGTTACTCTTTTATTCAGTTGAATGAAAGTCGAGGAAGAAATGAATCTAACAAGAGAGTGGTTTTACTTTCTACAGAGAAGCGTATCAGCATCCTTACTCTGCAACCTGCTGCTGTTGCTACTTAGATGGCATAGGAGATGTTGTACAGCTAACTGAGGATAGTATCAAGGCACGTCTCTTCCTTAGTTTCCGAGTTTTCCGCTTGCTAGTTAGAATGGCCCTGTCCTATTTATGAGGACAGATAGTGTGGCCATGTGCAAATAAACAAATTGTTGGCTGTACTTAAGTAAGTACCCCTGTACATTGTTAGTTGGAGAGTATACCTAGATTCAGGCTTTTCTAGCTTAAGGGCTCAGAATCGCAACACATGCCGATGCTGTTACGTAGCAGTTGCAGAGATGAGGTGATAGAAGAGGGTGGGACTACCGAGCGAGAAGAAGTCCTCATCGTTTGCGGGTGTAAAAAAAGCTACAATGAGATGGGTGAGGATGTAGCGAGTTTGCAATGTTTGACTGTACAAAGGTGTTTGCAGGCAGAGGGACAAAACCAACCAAGCCTTTTCTGTTTAAGGAGAGTCGGGGGAATTTCATAATGTAATGGATATTTCTTTGATATCTAAATAATCCTTTCCCTATCACGAGTTTCCTCGAATGGGATTTGATCATGCGCCCTTCCTATGTCACAAAGTTCAGAACTTTATACGAATGAGCATCAAAATCTGTCAATCAAGAGGAGCAGAAGGTGATGACATAACGAGGAGCAATACAAGTCTTGAGCCCAGAAGCCTCATCAAAAGCAAAGCTATAAGCCCTAGGGCAAATCGCCTTGAAGACAATACCAAACACACTCGGCTTGCAAGCCTTCGGATCAGCAAATTCCCCTCTGCAGCAATAGCTATCACTTTTGGCAGCCAAACAAGCGCTCTTGCAACCCACCACTTTCCCCTCCCGCTCGATGACCAGAACAGAAGGGCACACCGCATTCAAATCAGCCTCACAAGCCGCCACTCCACACTCCCTTCCCCGGCCATTGATTGGCACAACCGAGACCGGAACATTGAATCCGTCGAGCAGGCTGACATCGTAGAAATGTAAGGCCGATGCAGAAGTTCCCAGGGTCATCTCGACTAAGGTTGCTGGAGGGACACCGCCGATGCCTCTGCACTCGAGCATGCCAGAGCAGTCTCCGGTCTGGCAGTAGCCTTTCTTGGTGGATTGATCGAAACTGCAGCCTTGTCTCGGCCAGATTCTGCCCGACCAGTGGCGGGGTACTTGGAAGGTAACTTGTTGGCCACGGCAGAGATGGAAGCCGCCTTGTTTTGGGGTGCTGTGGCCTGCATTACCCAGGATTCCTGGCCATACGCTGTAGTTGCAGTTGTTGAGTATTGTGAGTTCTGTTGTGGCGCCATCTGCACATCAAACATGACAAACAAAAGTAAAGAGCATGAATTGGGGAAAGAAGTAGAGGGAACGGAACTTGAATTTGTGAGAGGTTGTACCTGTGAAGGAGATGAGGGCGGGGAAGTGAAAGAAGAAGATGAGAAATGAGGAAGTTATCTGCATTTTCGCTTCCAAGTTTTGGTGGAATGTGATTGAGGAACAGAAGAGAACTGTTTCGGCTTCCAGTTTCAACGGCAGAACAGTTAATTGTAGCCGTGCCCTAAATTGGCAGTTCCAGTACTTAAAACTGAACCGGTTAATCCTATTCCTACCCAATAAATGAAGGGTAGCATTGAGGTTTGATTTTGACCACAATTATGCTTACAACTCTTCCATATATGTTCCGGGCGTGCAGGTGAAACAGTAGAAATTGAGAAGGTGTAAGTCTCACAGATGATGATGATCATGAGGCTGAAGTTAACAAAACCCACTAAGTGGGGTACCTAAGCAGACCCTTAAGCACATGAAAAACCTGCACAACAACGAACAGTGTCTTGCAAAAAGGAACTATTTCCATTTGTGGAATACGTACTAGATACCCATTGCTACTGGCTAAATAGCAAGTGTCTCTCTCAAAAACAAAAGCGAGTGTCTAGAGTGCATGCACCTAGCTGCACTGACAAAAGCTCACATGGGATGAACTTTCACTAGTGGTAAGGAAGTAAAAGGATAAACAGGAGGTAAAAGACACAGAAACTGTTGTTTCCTTTCTCCCAAGCTGGGTTTTTTTATGAATCTTCCTGCCATACCATGTTTCCTCTTTCATCTTCCCACGTTCCAATTCATATAGAAAATCATCAAGTTGTGGATTCTGAATTCTGATACTGCAAGTTGTGCCCTTTTTTTTTATAATTTGGGTAGATGTATTGTTGTCCACCGTTTCTGCAGTGGTTTTGGTTGAACTTTGATCGATGCCGGCAAACTTTTGTCAACTGGACGAATATTTTATAGATAGTTCCTTTACGAGAAGCAAATTAATAAAATGTTGCACTTTGCCCTAATGACGGGCTTCCCTGACGTTATCATGTACATCATTAGCCAGAGACAGTGTCCATGTCAACACCGTTGGACTCAGGTTGACAATGATACTCTGTTCTGCATTCTTCTGGCAATGGAATATAAACAAAGTGCAAAGCAATCTGCAAATCTATCTACTATTGTTCAACTCAGTTACAATCCTGATAGGTGCAATCAGTCATAGAACAAAACCATTTACATTTACAGAAGCAAACTACACTAGAACAGCGTATAATCCATCAAGCAAAGTAAACTGCTATCTACACTCATTTCCACTGGCAGCAAGCGAAAGCGATGAATCGGAACAACCTTCGACATCAGCATCCCCGAAATCTCCAGCCGACGACCAAGTACTCACCTTCGTGAAGTACGATGGATAAGAATGTGCCCCAAACTTCAACCTCACCTCACCTTCACAACCACTGTCGCCATTCTCACCATTTCCTTTCTTCCCATCAAATTCATCAACCACTTCAGGCAATCCCACCTCTCCTTCCAAGTACCTCACCACCTGCCTCATCGATGGCCTCGCCTCGGGCACATTGTTCGAACACATCAGCCCTAACTTCACCACAACGACAGCTTCCAGCTCGTCGAAGTCTCCATTGAGCTTTGGATCAACCACATCAAGCACAGCACCACACTTCCATTTGTCCCACACCCAGTCCACCAGAATGAGCTCTTCCGGTAATGCCTTGGCCTCGATCGGCCTTCTTCCACAAGCCACTTCGAGTAGAAGCGCGCCAAATGCAAACACATCGGAGCTAGTGGTTGGCTTTCCGGTTCTAGTTAGCTCAGGTGCTAAGTAGCCCAATGTGCCCACTACCCTTGTTGTGCCAGGGTTAGACCCATGTTCATACAACTTGGCCAGACCGAAATCGCCAAGCCTTCCATTAAGCTCAGAATCTAACAACACATTTCCTGCTTTAATATCTCTGTGGATCACAGTCTGCTCCCATTCTTCGTGCAGATACAGAAGCCCTGATGCTATGCCTTTGACGATTTTGAATCTCTGTTCCCAGCTGAGTATCGCTTGAGGCTCGTCGAACAAGTACTTGTCCAAGCTGCCATTCTCCATGAAATCGTATACCAGAAGCAAATCTTGTCTCCTTCTACACCATCCAAACAACTGTACCAAATTCCTATGGCGAAGTCGACCAATGGTGGAAATCTCGGAGGCAAATTCCCTTAGACCTTGCTTGGATTCATGGGATATTCTCTTGACTGCTACTTGGGTAGCCGAAGTTCGTAAAGTGCCTTTATAAACTTTCCCAAATCCACCGAATCCAAGCAACTCCTTGTCTCTGAACCCTTTGGTTGCCCTCTTCAGCTCTTTGTAGGGGAACCTGTGAGGCCCAACATCAAGCTCCCAATCTTCAATTACATCCGCATTTCTCATCTTTCTAATTAGGTGAAAAGATGCAGCAATGGCTAATACAATCACACAAGTGACAGAGATTGATACCCCCAGGATTAACCCTTTGTTGCTGCTCCCAGAACCGGGGAGTGAAGGGAGATTGGAAAGGGACAAACTTTTAGCTTCTCCATTAACGCAAAAGCTCCACCCAAGAACATAGTGACTGCTGGCTAGCAACCCAGTTGAGGAAGAGAAACCCACAAACATGTAGTCCAAAAGAAAGCGGGAGAGATCCACATCAAAGGATAAAATAGGGGATTTGGGTTTATTCGAAGAAGGAGCTAACCTAACTTCCAAGATATTCTGTTCTGAATCGTAATCCACCCAAGCTTGAATCGGCTTACCACTTTTGAGGTTCAAATCTACCTTGGTGGAGTTAGCAAGAAAATACCCAGCTGGAACTGATTTGTTCGATTGCAATCCGTCAATATCGATCCCCACATGGTTATCATTTATATCCCCAAATTCGAAATCTTGGACGGTGTCGAATTCGACGGCGAGAATGTGGTTGGAGAAATTACCCACATCAGTTGAATTGAAGAGGCCGAGATACTGGCTGGGGAGAGCATTGGGGAGTTGCTTTGAGCTGGAGAGAGTGAAGGCTAAGCCATGGCCACCGAGTTTTGGGTATTCTGGAACTATGGCGAAAACGAAGGCGGTGGAAAAGGAGAAAGCTTTACCATGTGGGTTTTCCTTGAGCTGCACTGGTGGAGAGTAAAAAGCATGGCCGATTAAGCGGAGAGTGTCGTTTGTCAAGCGAAGCAAGCCGTTTTTTTCGATCTCTGCAACTCCGGTCAAGGTCAGGTTGCTGGTTGCTGAGTCGAACCTTTCGAAGAAGAGCTGGGCCGGCTGAGAAAGAACTGACCGGAAAGTGAGGAAGGAGAAGAAGAAGAAGAAGAAATGCAGGGGCAGGAGCAGGTTTCCGGCCATGGCGAATAATGGTTGGTGTAGAGCTTGGAAGTTTTCTTGAGCTTGGTGGAAAGAGGAGATGCTCTGTTTCTTTGGCCTGTTGGGCTAGAACTAAATGAATGGAGGAAGAAGGTTGGCAAATGGCAATGGCAGTGGTGGTGATGCTGTCTTGTTTTTGTTGTTTTGCTCAGCAAGCTCGTGCTTGTATAATTTTTGGAGTTGTTGCAGCAGAAGGATGGAAAGAGACGGGAAAGCCGAATGGGGGAGAGCAGGGGTTGGACTTTGGACTGAGACAGTTAATTTATGACATTCTGTTCTCTTATTGTTGTAAATGAATGTCATTCCTTCACTGATATTTAATTATTTATACCGACAAAGATGTCAAACAGATTAAAGACAATATTTGCATTAGTGGTGGTAGTTCAAAAATCAAAACATTTTTTCATGAATAAAAACGCGGTAAAATACTTCGAGTATCACTAAACTTTAAGAATTGTTGGAGTTATACCACTAAATTTTGAGAATTTATCCTTCAACTTGATACCGAACCAATTTTTGAATACAATTTTTTATAATATTTATTATTATGTGTCCTAATAATTGAATAATTCGTTGAAGCAAATATATCATATGAATGCTATCTCGACATAAATAATATGAGGATATTATATTAAGTTCTCTTACATCATGCTGATTTTGTCTAATTTTTCATGTTAAATCTCATTTTAATTCTCTAATATTATAAATGTTTCATATTGGTTAAAATTACTAATTCTAACTCTCTTCCTAAATTCATATTTTCTTTTCTCCATTTGTCTCTTTTCGTTCTATTTTTTTAATTACTGGAATATGTTTAATCCTTTCTTATTGTGTTCCGTTTATCCTGCTTTGGTCTTTATATAATATTGATGATCGACTAGGTTCTATTTTAACAATTTCTAATGGTGCTTCTAATTGAATTATGGGTTTAAATAGATCTTCTAATATTGATTTTAAATATTTATTATTATCTTCTAGTATATTTATTCTTCTTCTTGATATTCGTTTATTATTTTTACTAATTTATCTATTTTATTAAAAAAATTTGATTAGCCATTCCAGTTATACTATATTTAGAAGGGTTTCTAATTTTATATTAGTTAAAACTTGTTGAAATAGTTTTGGATGTTTTTACAAGTTTTGGGCACCATAAAGTAATTAAAAGTTTGGATTGGATGAAAAACTAGACGGATGCACATTTTAGCGACTTTAATGGTACTCGACGCCCTATTCAAACTTAAATGGTATGTCTATCCAAATTCTCAAACTTGAGTGGTACCCGAGATATTTTACCTAATAAAAATATATGAAACTCACAGAACAACTCTATATTGTATCGTGGTTTTGTCTTGGTCGTTGTAAAATGAATGGACTGCACAAACTCTTTAACCGACCTTTATTTAAACCTTGATAATATTCTCCTGTCGTTTTCGAAATTGTCAATAAAATAATTCTAGTGTTGAACCGATATTATTACCAAATCCGCCTTAATTATCATTTCCATTCCATTTCATACACGTCTGGCTGTGTAAAGCAGTTATCCAAGCTTGCACAAGAAGAAACAGAAAAAGAAAGTTATAGAAAGCAAAATGGAGATAACTATTGCTTTAAACAACATGCCTACTTGTTTGCCTTCCAGCCACAGTTTTAAGCACTGAATTGGTAAATGCCCCCATCGACTCCGTTTCGCTGGAGGCGCTATGGATTCATACAAGTTTACGTAATTAGCTTTAACTTAGCAATAATAACAGTTGTAATTAGTTGGAGTTGGCTAGCTTGATTGTGTCGTCAACTTAGTGGATTCTTTGAAAGGGATATCTGTGGAATCACCCAACTACGTGCTGATCACCCACAAAGCATTGTTTATTAGTTCATGTCAAACCAAGTCTGTGTTATTCAGTATGGTCATGATGGGCTCTCATCTTTTGTTTAATTTGCCAAACTCAATTTTGATTATAATGCATGCCAAGGATCCATAGTGCTTCATGATTCAGCAGTTTGATTATTATAGAGGCATTGGTTAGCCATTGATAGTAATTGTTTATATGCTATAACACAGAAGACTATATATAATATATTAATTTAGCACTGAATTTTTAACACTCATGAACTATCTCAATTTCAATTTCATAGCATCCACCTCCACAAGTTCTAACAAATCATCCAAACTGTCTCACAAAAAAAAAATTATTATTAAATTCGAGTTATTTATGAGGCTGGCAGTCCATAGTGGACCAAATGCGTCAAGAATGTTGGAAAACGAAGAAAATGAAGCATAAATAAAATTAGTAATTTACGTTGGATGGTCTTAAGTTAAAAGAAAAATTTTCTCAACCTTTTGACCGTTAAAATAGTGAACCAGTAAAACTATAGTGGTTGATCCGATTTCATACCTTCCAGTTAAAAACCGTTTAGTCCATCCCGAACTGTCCAAACAGAAGAGTTGGATCACTATTGTAACTGGTTTGGTGGTTCGACTGGTTGAGCCTCTGATCCGTTTCGGTTCTTGTATCATGGTAACTTCCCAAGTGGTCACCCAATTTTAGTGCTCCGCCCCGATCATATTTATATTCAGAGTTCTTACAATTCCTCCATTTCACTGCAAGTCAGTTGTGATTGAAGTGTTCCTTATAAACAATTAATCTATCAAGTGTTTTGTAGATGTGGTATTTTGTTAGAGTGTTACGATTAATGTTCTTTGATTTTCGTAACAAACAATTAACAAGGTGAAATCTTGGTCGAAATCATCATGTCTGAGAAGAAAGTCCAAATCGCTTATTTCCATTGTTTTGTTTTGCCATTAGATTACATTGTTAAAAAAAAAGCTAATAGATTACAACTAATGCATAGTAAACGAAAGAAAAAGTAATTCATATAATTATCGTGCTACTTTTTATTTATGAAAAATAGTCTGTGACATTTTAATCATTTGTTGAGAGATTTCGAACTACATTAAGCATGAACACAAATTCTTCATCGATAGAATGTAACAAATGTGTCAATAATTCCTCCATGAGTACGGTTAACCTCTAACATAATTTCCACCGTGCAAGTTGTAGTAGGCATGTTTTCCTCATGGACCGGTGATTAACTGCTTTTAGAAGAAGAGCAACACCACATGGAGCTCTGCCATCGCCATGGACGACTGTGGTGCAGTGGCCGGCCGGTTGGAGATGTTGATGCCCACAAACCAGAAGAAGATAAAATCACAATCATTAAAGCTTTACACTCCAAAATATGACACATTTTGTATCTTAATTTAGCATCACTTCCTCACTGCAAGTACCAACCTTTCTTGTCTGGTCTCTTTCATGTTCGGTTTATCAGTGGGAGGAGGTCACCAATAATTTGACCTTTCATTTGCTTTTGGTTTTTTTTTAAAGCCAATTTTAACAACAATTTGCACTAGACAACACAGTGTTAGGTGTACATAGCTGATGTGCAAAACTTGTGATTCCTTTTCATACTAAGAAAAAAAAAAAGTTTGGTTCTGTTGTTCACATGATGGATAAACATAAGGGTTATAGGTATAATATGCCCCTCTACTATGACGTTTTATCAAACATGCCCCTCTACTATTTTTTACATCAAACATTCCCTTATACTTTGTAAAAATGATCAAACATGCCCTTTTGTTAAAATTTTCATCCAAAAATCGTTAACCAAGGCCGAACTTTAGTTTGGGCGACACAAATGACTAAAACATCCCTAATAAATTCACTTTAGAATATTTTTGATTCTTTTGTATAATCAAATCATTCAAATAATTTCAATTTGAAAAGACGTAGGGAAATAAAACAGGGGATAAAACATACATTTTCTCTCCCATTTGCCGATGTCGGGTCGTCTAAATCTCAATTCAACCATGATTGACGATTTTTTCAATGAAAATTTAACATAAGGGCATGTTTGATAATCGTTTCAAAGTACATAGGCATATTTGATGTAAAAAATAGTAGAATGGCATGTTTGATAAAACGTCATAGTAGAGGGGCATATTATACCTATAACCCTAAACATAAATATTTTTAACTCGTTAGTTACTTATGTTGTCCACTTGCATTTACATATTGTTTACTTGTGATTTTGGTTTTGTTCAATGAGCAAATAATTTATGTTCTGTAATTCTGAGATTAATGTGGTGACTGGAAATTGAGTGATTACGGAAAAAACAAAAGTTTAGTTGTAAAGAAAATATTGATGGCGCCAAAGTGTATTAAGGTTCCTTTAACAAATTTATTAAGATCCCTTGACAATTGGGCCTATGCTCGATTGAGAAACAATGAAACCAGAAATGAAATGAGCCTAAGCCCAAAAAATAATTAGAGGACCTTTCCCCATGTTTAACAAGATAGGTCCATCAACAACCTAAAGTGTAAAGGACAGCCAATGGGCCATTACCATTGATTTTCCCTTTTGGCCAATGTTCAAGCAATAAATCTATGTTACCTAGTGATGGCTGATAGCCCCTTGACATTTATTTTGCCTTTCGCCCGAAAAACAATTTCACCTATTCAATATTTCATTGGGTAAATAAATGATTGAAGAATAAATAAATATATATATATATATTAAAGAAAATTGAGGTAGAACGGATAAAATAAAGATATCCACAACCTATCCCATGCTAGTGTGAGTTGGATAGGATAATAGCATATTAAGAAATTTGAATTGTCATTCCTGTATGTAATTAACTTTACTTTATATAAGTAACATGGTAAGATGGTAACCACTTACAAATTAATGTCCTAGGTCTTTATTTTCCAAATATATGATATTACCAATATGAACCCGAAATGGATGGCTACTAAGAAAATATCATTTGTCGGTTCTATTTGTAAATGTTACTTCAACAACATTTCGAGAAATGCAAATGACTACAGTTTTTAGAATGCCGGATTAAAAAGTGCATTGTGATTAACGAGACATCAACAAGTAAAAAGAACGAAAGGGAATCCATAAAGACGAAGAGAACAACATAATTAACAACATTAATATATGTTTTCTTGAATACATGAAGAAAAAGAAGGAGAAAAAAAAACACCAATCCGTAAATAAGAAGGGATATAACGTAACATACAGCCCTTGATCCTCTGCAAATCCACCCAACAAACCCCTCCTAGAAGAAGCAGAAAAAAGGACCTTAAAATTTCACAAATTCAGAACTGATAAAGGCAACAGCTTCCATCATCACTCCTTGCAGTTTGGATCAAAGTCACCCGCTTGTGGATCTAACTGTAGAAAGTTCCGCTCTCCATGGCATCCTTGTTGGCATCACCAAGAGCAGCCTCGTTCAAGTACTGGTCAGCCAACTGCACTCTCTTCACATTGTCTTGCTCCTGCACCAGCATGTTCCCGTACCCCATCAGCGTCTCCAATGTCATCGTCGGCTGCTCGAACGTCGGCGGCGGGTCCTTGGAGTTCACCAGCTTCTTCCCGATCGTGTCCACTCCCACTCCTGAGATCCACTTCCTCACCTCGTCGTCGTACACCCTAGCCCTCAGCGCCCCGAAGAAATCTGCACCCACACAAATCGCAAAACATTCGTTAATATGATATCAGAGTCTTTAACTAGAGAACAGAGTGTGTCAATTAGACTGGATTCATAGATTGGTGAATTCATGAATTGGATCCAATGGATTGGTGATTGATACACGAATCCAAATGACATCCAAGTATTGAACCATTTTATAAATTTTAAAAAGTTTTGGTACCAAAATGTAAAATATAAATTGTTTAGATACTAAATTGTAATTTGCCATTTGGATCAAATGGATTGGATTAGTTGTATGGATTGGATTGGATTCATGGATATGGATCCTAATTGCCACCTCTACCTAGAGATCATGGATTCTGATGACTCCAAAAAAATCAACAACGATTTTAGCATAAAATACTGCACCTATGGATTGGCCGGGGAAGGCGTCGACGAGCTTGACGATGTCGTCCTTGGGGACATTATCGGTCCTAAAAATACCGGTGCATACTCCGATTCGGTCCTCCCTGGTCGGGGCCCAGTAGAACTTCTCCATACGCCCGTCACGGATGAGAGGGGCGTACAAGGTGGAGAAGTCGTTACCGGTGACGATGATGGGGACACGGGCGTTCTCCTCCTTGTTGTACATGCCGGGGAGCTGGACGTTGGTGGGCGCGTCGGCGATGTTCATGAGGGTGGCGTTGACCATCTGGTTGTTGACCGTGTACTGGGTGGTCCCACCCATACGTCCGGCACCGGCGTCGAGATCGTTGATGAATAGGCAGCACATTTTCCCCTTCTTGATGATGTCGGCGGCCTCACGGTACCTCTGCCTGATCAGCTTCGCTGGCTCTCCGGCGTTCCCGCTCTCCAATTCTCCGGCGCTCATCATGATTGGGCTGTCAAAGAAAATTCCACATTAGCTTACATTAATTAACTAGGAACAAGAGACATATATGTTTGGTCAGTTTGTGGAAATGAGGCGGCGGCCTCACTTGATTCCCATCTTGGCGAAGACGAGCTCAGCTTGGAAGGATTTTCCTTGACCTTTGCCTCCCCACACACCCAAGATCAGGGGAACCTGTAGGCAGAGCAAATTTTGATCGAATGAGTGTTGGAAACCAATAAGGGAATGGATTCCAAGGATGTGGGACTTGGTAAAGGATGGAGAGTTACCTTAATGTTTGGGAGGTTCAAGAAGTTCTTGGTGATGTGGACGACGAGCTTGTCCATGAAAGCAGGGGCAATGTAGAGACCACCCATGGTGTTGTCAAAATCGTATCTGCAAGCCCACGTATAACACAACCAACTATCAGTTACAAATTACAATGACCACTTGGTGAGCCTTCGAATTACTACGATGTGAAAAAATAGTTGGTCCCAATAATTCGATTAATACAGTCTTTAGACTGGGCCATCAAATATGAACCGCAAGATTCGAACAAAACATCTCTCAATAACATAAGGTTCTCATAAAATATTTATGAATGACAAAAACGTCCCAATATTTGGGGATTGCCCAAACCCAACTTATTATAAGTCAAATAAAATTTGTGTAATTTTAGTTGTGAGGCATACTCATACCCAACTTTTCCGTTTGGGTCTAAATTGGATCTTCAATATTGGAAGTACATAATAAATGGGTACCCCGATTATAATGTCATTTTTGTCTTATATTTTGTTATGAAACAAATAAAAAATTTAATACACATATAGTAAAGGTGTATAATTGGTTGGATGTGGTTAATAAAATTGTTGATATTGTTCTTTGTACATGCAATCATCTAGACCCATTTGCGTCTACCCCAAATGAATTGACCCAATTGAACCCTAATTCAAACCAAAATCATTGAAACCACATATAGGTTCATTTGAGTCCGACCCAACACTCATTTGGATCATGACAATGGATCAAATTATCCAATGAGTCAACCCATTGCCCAAATCTAGGCTTACTCCAAACACTACAACACCTACACGAGAATATAGACAAAGTACATAGACATGCAGATTATGGTATCATTAAAAGCAAACATGCAGATTGTCTCTTACCCTAAACGTGTAGACATTTAACACAGAGATGATTGCCGAAAATAGAAGTAAGTCCATTCAAACATAAAATTGCAACGTTACCAAGATTACCCACCAAAATAGGCGAGAGACAAGTCATGAACAAAAAGGCAAACAAACACAAAACAGAGTAATTAGTGTAAGTAGAAGAATTACGTACGTTCGTAGGCCCTTGCTGATGTAGTCGTAGGAGCTCATGACGGCGTAGTGAGTTCCGGCCATCTGGGGAGCCTGGAACAGGCTGTCGACCATACCCTTTCCCCTGGTGATGTCTTGCTGGTCGTCGGACATGTCCGTCGCCAGGTGTCCCCATCTGTCCTTATCCGTCTGCTTCTCCTCGTCCACGTCCTCAGGGACAGCTGCCGCGACCACCTTGAACCCGGACTTGGGGAACGACCTTACTCCTCCCCCCAATTTCTTCAGGGTCGACCCGAAGAAAGCCGAGGTCGGCACCGATGACCCGGCACCAGACCCGTTCAAAGCCAACTGCAAATTCAAATCGAACCACGTGCCCACATCGTTATTAGTCAGACTCTACTTAATTCACTAACAGACTAGTAAGGAAGTAAGAAGAGAATGGTACCGGAGCCCGGTTGACGGCGCCGACGGTGGAGATGGCGGTGGCGGCCATGATTTGGAGTGAGTGAGTGAACTTGCTGGAGATTGAGAGCTCTGGGGAACCAACCAGTGATGATGAGGGGATGAAGTGAGGAACTATATAGTGGGAGTACGAGTGATCAGGAAATTGGGTAATTTTGAGGATTGGCTTAGGGAGGAAGGGAGATTGGTAACGTCCACACGATGAAGATTGGTTAGCTGCCACATTGGCAGAGACCAGGACAACCACCCGCTTCGGGGTAGAGCCTCTGTTTCTGAGCGGGTGTGTGGATTTTGTGTGCTCTCTTTGCCACAATTAATGAATCCTTTTTCGGGTAATTCTTCTTTTCCCTTCTTTTTTCTTTTTCGAATATTTGCCACAAGATGGATTATATGGATGACGAGAATTATTGGTCGTTATTTTGGTTGGGTTATGATTTCTAAGGTGGTAGTCTCTGTTTTTCACTAATTTCGTTTCAATACTTTTGTCTGGTTCTGTCGATTATTTCGAAGTTTGGTTTTTCATTGGAGGATTAGATTCCATTATCGGGGCCCTATTAACATTTTAATTTGCTTGTTTTTTCCCGAATATTTGTTTGTTTTTCTGGTTGCTATTTATCGAAAGGAGGACCAATTTGGTGGAAGATAACGACCAGGGGAAATGTGATGGTAGAGGGCTTGGGCCATTTGTATCAACGAGCCTCAGGGTAAGGACGGAAGGTGGAAGGCCCAAGCCCATCATTACAGAAATGCCCCAGCCCATCAACAATTTTTTTCTAGTTGCAAAAACTTAGCTATATGTGTGGAGACAGGTCTACCAGGCTCAGACTACCACCACTTAGCTCGTTCTTGTTCATTGGCAGTGAACAAAAAGTTCCGCTCATATGAAAGAACACTACAAATTAGAAGAAATAATAAGAATTCAAAAAATCAGAGGAGTACTGATGTTTGTTAGTGGTGGTGGTGACAGCTCAAACATGATGAACAGGGAACTGGAAAAACAATTGCAAAGCTGATTCACCCCCGCCTACTTCTGCATATCGAAATTGCTTACCTGGTTCTACGAGGATAGCCTTTATGCATGCAAGCAACCAACCATATCCACCTACAAACAAAATTTGGAACAGAAGAACATACAGGATCATGTTCACTGGTCTACTGATAGAGAGAAAGGCACTTTCATCGTTCAACTCGAAAACCTGGAACAACCTTGGAACAGTTATGAAAGGACAGAAAGTTGCCGTTGAAAACTGGCAGTCTTGTCTCCTCCTCCAGTTGCTTTTATTTCTAGAGCTGTGAAGCATACAAGAATTACCACAAAACGAACGGTGGGAAAAAAACATTGTTGAAAAACTTCTAAGCCCAAAAGACTGTCAGTAAATTATAACTAAGCATCAATAATTAAGGGAGATTATTAACCAGTACACCAGAGAAAAGCCACCATTAATCATCAGTCCAAGATGCCCGCCTAAGCTATGAATCCTGCATATAAAAACAATATCAAGCCTTCTGCTTTTCTTTTCCTGCAGCCTCAAATGTGAACGAGCCGCAATGCATCGATCCTCTCAACCTTGATTTGACACAAAGGAT
Source organism: Linum trigynum (assembly GCA_964030455.1). Taxonomy (NCBI): domain Eukaryota; kingdom Viridiplantae; phylum Streptophyta; class Magnoliopsida; order Malpighiales; family Linaceae; genus Linum; species Linum trigynum. Next base: position 6,613,297 of record OZ034816.1, read on the forward strand.
TAAAATCAGCGCACTAATAATTCTACTTTTGGTAATAATCAACTACCGACCATTTTCATTTGTTGTGCCTGCTGAGCTAAGCTGCCTTTTTTGTGCAGCTACTGCCTACTAGCGAAAGAAGAGCTCGAATCACCTACCATCACGATTGATCAAACGATCATGGTGGACGAGGTTTACCTTAACTTCGAAAGAAGTTTACTGTCATAGAAAAGACTCAAACTCAAGAATCAAACTTTATGCAGATATGCTACAATACTGCAGAATTCTAAAATTCGACCATTTTTTGGTTTTCTCGTCACCTACTGATATTACTAGGCAAAAGTTTAGATAATTGATACACCACTGTACTTGGCTAAGGCTAATGATGGCTAGTGTTTACAGATAAAGTAGCATTTGAAGCAATCATCGCTCGTTTTTAGAGCCCAACTAATGATAGTGATGATTAGGTCTTCCGACTTCCATCAGTGTCTTATTTACAAGAGAATTTTATTGAAATAGAAATGCTCTTTTGTTTGAGGCATTAATATAGAAAGAAAGCATACCCAATTTGAGAATCGAAAAATGTAGCCCATAAAGGGGACCCTAAAGACACCTACTTTTGTGAAAAAGTGAGAATGTCTCTTGGTACAGAAAAAAGGATATACGACCCCTCAGCCTTACTATAAACAGCAAATAACACAAGTTCCTAAACCAATTCCATTCCACCCTTGGTACAAGGTTTAAAGTTTAAACCCCCTCCACTCGAAGAGAGGTTAGAAAACGAAAAAAGTGGGAAAACAATGACAGGTCTAGGCTCTTCATGTGGTGCATGCAAGTTCCTAAGAAGAAGGTGCATGATGAAAGAGTGCGTTTTTGCACCTTACTTCAGTTATGATCAGGCTGCAACCCACTTTGCAGCAGTGCACAAAGTTTTTGGTGCCAGCAATGTTTCAAAGCTACTACTTCACTTACCTGTAAACTATCGAGGTGATGCTGCAGTGACTATTGCTTATGAGGCCCGAGCTCGCATGGGGGATCCAATATATGGCTGTGTTTCCTACATCATAGCACTCCAACACCAGGTTTCAAGCTCTTTCTTTGTCTCTTCATGCATGATCATATCCCTGTAAGAATCAGCTAGAAGAATTTCACTCAGAGTTCGAAAGGAACAGGACTTCACAGACCACCAATCTTACCTATGTGTCTGTCCGCAGGTTTCCAGCTTACAGCAGGAGATTGAAATTCTTAGCCACCAAATGGGTTTGAACTCTGTCATTGGGGTTGCTGGCAGCTCTACTAGTTTGCATGCAAGTTCTTCTGCCTCAAACTGCGAAACACAGCTTTCTCCACATCCAAATGCTATAAACACACACTGCCAACAGAATCACGAAAATATAATGGCTGGAAATCAAGATTTTGACAGCAAGATGATCCCAGAGCTTGCCACTGTGTATGGATGGGAAAATCACAACCCCTTCTGCAACTCTCCCCCATGCAGCTTAGATGACCTCCTTAAAGGAGTTGACATTGAGTTGTTTCCATGTTGGCCTGACAGCAGTAACAATGGCAACTAAGAAGAAGCACCACATCAGGATCAGAAGCAGTAGATCAGCTTGTATAACAGGAGATTCTTTTGTCGCCATATGTGGGCAAAGTTTTGTTGGATCTCCATATTTTGTAACTAGAAATGTAGATTGTACACTATGGTTTTGGGTTTCAAACCAAACGGAACTTCAGTGAATTTCTAAATATCTCACCATCCAGAACAGATCAACTACACAAGTTATCAGTTATCACTCAGCTGTAGCCTGTGGGTGAACGAAATGCCTCTCAGTATTCGCATGATCACCAAATATGTACAGCGTACTGTTGCAAGAGCAACGAAGTGAACAATAGAATAAAAAATGCATCGACCTGCTGAAACATCAGTAGAATTCCTTCCATTCGATACAAGATATGTTTAATGGAAAAAAGACAAGGAAAGGATTCTTATTCGGGTAAAAAAGATGGTTCTTCAATCAAAAAAGTTTCTAATAAGAACATGTCATACGGTATAGAATCTACTTGACATAAGCAGCCTTCAACATTGATGAACATGACACGAAAATCAAGCTCTCCAACTGCTGCACCAACTAGTCTCTGATATTCAGCCACACCATCGCCATATGAACTTCGGCAAAGCTTTTAACAATCATGTGTGTTGCAGTTTATGTGGTGACTAAGAAGGTTACATGCTGCTGGTAAAAGGACCGAAATTAAATCAGTAAGCAGAGGCACAAGAAGAACAAGCAAATGACAACAACAAAAGAAATCTAAGCCTACCTCAGGCGCACCATTCCCTGGCATTCTGGAACATCTTCAACCACGGGCTAGGGCCTTTCTTGTCTACATTCCAGTTGGTTGGGTACCAGGGGAATTGCCACATTAAGAAGCAACGTTCGGGATGAGGCATCATCGCAAGATGCCGCCCATCAGGTGAGCAAATTGAAGCTACTCCTAATGGAGAACCATTCACATTAAAAGGGTAAGTTTCTGTAGGATTGCCATCATCATCAGCATATCTCACTGGTGCTAAATTCGAATGAATAACTCGATCGAGAACACCATCGTCAGGGAAATATGCCCTCCCCTCGCCATGAGCTGCCCACACTCCCAGTGTACTACCTTCCATTCCTTGGAGCATTATAGCAGGAGAGTCTTGTATGGTCACACTTGTGAACCGGCACTCAAACCGACCAGACTCATTGTGAATAAATCTTGGCTGTGAAGGGTCACCACCAGCACCAAGCACACCACCAACTTGTGGACCAGGGACCCACCCCAAAAGAGCCATGAGCTGGCAACCATTACAAACACCGAGACTGAAAGTATCTGGTCGCCTGTAGAACTCCTGGAATTGGGTCAGTAGAGGCTGGTTGAACCGAATTGAGGCGGACCAACCTTTTGCAGAATCAAGCACATCAGCATAGCTAAAACCTCCCACAAACACGATACCCCGGAATTCGCCAAGAGATATGGCTCCTTTGAGAAGATCGGACATAGCTATATCCCATGGTTCAAACCCAGCAGCATAGAGTGCAGCAGACATTTCCCTGTCTCCATTGCTTCCTTCCTCCCGGATTATGGCCACTTTGGGTTTTGAAGTTGCAGAGAGATATTTGTCATCAGTAAAGGATGGTGTGAAAGACAATTTCCATAACGGCTCGTGTCTAAATTTCAAACCTTCCTTCTCTGACTCCACACATGAAGCCAATCTTTGAAACTTCTCAAGCTGAAAACTGGCATCCTCCCACATGTCTCTGAGAAGAGTAGTTTCTTCTTTAAATTGAGTTTGCCCATCAACAATGAGTTCCACCATGGGAGAGGCAGTTACTTGACCAATAATTTCAGAAGTAACACCTCCACTGTTAAGTTTTCCCATTACCTTGTCTAAATTTTGCCTGCTAACCTCAACAATCAGGCCAAGCTCTTCTGCAAATAGGGTCTGGAAGAGACCTTTACCCTGTGACCGCAAGTCCAAAATCAACCCCCGATTCCCAGCAAATGCCATTTCTAATGCACAGACAAGTAAGCCACCGTCACTAATGTCATGGCCAGAGGAGATTATTTCATCTGTGATCAGATCTTGGACGCCATCAAAAACCTTTTTCAGGTAGGAAACATCATCTAGATCAGGACATTCATCTCCAATTTGATCAAAAGCTTGAGCAAGGGCAGAACCTCCTAATCGCCGATTTCCCTTGCCCAAGTCAATATGAAGCAAAACACCTTCATTCCCTAACTTCAGATCAGGAGTTACCGTTTTTGTTATGTCGGGACAAGTGACGTAGGTACTAATAACCAGATTACCAGGTGCCTTAACAACCTCACCAGATGCATGCGCAGCCATTGACAAACTGTCCTTGCCTCCATCAATTGCAATACCAAGTTCAATCATGGCTTCTGAAAGTGTCGTTGCAGCATCATACATGTCAGCTCCTTCTCCATCAAGTTTGGCAGCATACATCCAATTCCCACTTGCTTTAACATCAGAAAGAGATGTCACCTTTGCCCACACCAGATTTGTGAGTGCTTCTCCGACAGCCAATCTGGCCATAGCTTTTGGGTTGAGCAAACCTTTAATTGGTTGTTCCCCAATAGAGCAAGCACCTCCAGTGAGGTCTGAATAACTCTGAGCAATGACAGCAACATCAGCAAGTGTAATCTGCAATGGACCGACAGTTTGTTGCTGGGCTACAAGCCCTGTGACACACCTATCAACTTTTGTTGTCAAAAACCGCTTTGAACACACAGATGGAAGACGTAATACCCTCTTCAAGGCATCTAATACAGTGACCCCAGGAGCAATATTAAGGGGCTCTTGAGCTTTTGCAACCCGGTGGAATTCAAAAGTCTTCTGTGGCATATCGCCAAGAACTTTATCAAGCTCAAGATCTACAGCAGGAGTAGGAAGAGGGAGTCCACTAGAACGGGATTTCTCAATAGCTAATTTATCAACTAGAGTAACACGTCCTTCACCGCTTATTGTCCCAATAACAGCCATAGACAGCCTTTCCCTATCACACATCGACTGCAAGAGACTCCGGCTTTCAGGTTTTATTAAGATTGCATCTTGCTCCTGATACTCGGCACCCCATATCTCGAGAACTGACATGGTGTGATCACCAACCACAATTGCCCGGATATCGATCTCAGCCCCCTTCGGATAAATAATTTCTTTCACAACATTGCAGTTCCCACCGGCCCCTTGATCGTGGATGCTAATAATAGGATTCTTGTCCCCCATTTCAATGCAGGCACGCACAACACGATATAGCTTTTGTGCCATCTCAGCATCTCCACGTTGTACGGCATTGAAATCAAGCTCAGCATCATTCTGTCCACTAACCATGCTGGATGCTGCTCCGCCTCCCATGCCGATACGGTAAGCAGGACCTCCAATCTTTACCACTAACATTCCAATATCAGGGTCCCCTTTAGTTATGTGGATATGGTCAATCTGCCCGATTCCGGCACTGAACATAATTGGCTTCAACCATTCTCTCCTCTCCCCACTTGGAAGTCTCATTCCAAATGTTCTAGTGTAACCTTGAATCAAGGGTTCCCCAAATTTGTTTCCATAGTCTGATGCACCGTTGCTAGCATCAATAAGAATCTGCAAGGGTGATGCCAAGTTTGATGGATATGCAAATGAAGGATCTTCCCAAGGTGAATATGATCCCTCTATATTTAGATTTCCGACACAATAGCCAGCTGTAGATGCAACCACGAATGAGCCCCGGCCTGTTGCGTGGGTATCCCTGATTCGACCCCCAGCACCTGTCTCAGCTCCAGGGTAAGGTGCCACAGCACAAGGAAAATTATGTGTCTCGGCTGTAAACAAAACATCAAGATCCCGAGAAGCCGCTTCCAACGGACAAGGCAAACCAGGCTTCATTGGCCGTAAATGCTTCACTGGGAAACCTCTGATTGCACTAGAGTTGTCCTTGAAGCCAATTACTGAGTTATTTGGATTTGCCTGTAAAGTACTCTTCACAATCTGCATAAGCGTTCTGTTCATAGGTTCTCCATCAATTAAAATTTTTCCAGTGAAAAACCAATGTCTGCTATGCTCACTATTAGACTGTGCAATGTCGAATAACTCCACAGTCGAAGGGTTCCTTTTGATGTCTTCCCTGAACAGCCTGGTATAATACTGTAAATCTTGCTCATCAAACGCTAAACCCATCTCCTGATTGATCTCCTCCAGGGCCTTCCGACCCCTCTCCATAACAGGCACAAAGCGAACTTCCTCGGGAACCAAACTGGTCGTGAAAGAAGTTAACCTCTGAACATAAACACACTCGGTCATTCGATCGTGAACCATGGAAGCAAACTCATTGATTTGATGATCATGTAAAGAACCCTTAGTGAACAACAAATACCTCCTGGACCTTTCCATTCTTGTGATCTCAGTTAGTCCACAAGCTTTGCAAACTGAGACAGCATTCGCAGACCAAGCAGTGGTGAAAGACAACCTGGGACCAACCTCGACTATAACAGTACTCAATCCTTCTCTCTTCTTCTTCTCGAGGAAGCTCTGGGTATCCAAATTCTCGGGCTCATACGTTTCCTGAAGAAGCCACCTAAGAACACCAAGCTTGTCGCTGGAAAGCTGGGAAGTGAGCCCAACATTAAAACACTGCTCGGTCTGTAACCCCACAATCTCATTCGACACTTTTGTTTGAACTGACTTGAGCAATTCAAGAGTGGCACTCTCTTGAATAAAGGGTACCCGATAAAAATGGATAATCTCTGGTGCTGGTTCGTCAACCAACCTGGGATGTTCATCAACGGAACTGCTCACTCCCGCGGAAACCAAAGCTCTTGTCTTTTTCGAATTCGAAGAGCATCTCAGTGAAATCGCTTTTCTACCAGATATTCCCACATTAGACTTGTGCCCGGCGCGGAGGGTTCCCAATATCAATTGGTTTCGCCTGTTGAGGGATGAATCTCTGTGTAAGAACAGAGTTTGCCCTTGTATCCCCTGTGGGCAAAATCCACGGCCAAAACAACAAGATGAATATTAAAATCGTGGAAAGTTCGTCACTTTACTGAATGGAATCACCCCGAAAGCAGAAACGAGAGTTAATTGGGATTTAAAGACTGGAAAAAACTGGATGCGAAAAACTTACTCCCAAGAACTCAGTAGCCGTTGCGGCTAGCTCTCTCGTGCCAGCCATCTCTGAAAGGGAAGTAAATTCTGTTGTTGATGAGATGAGAAAGTAAAGCGATGGGTTTTAGTGTGGTTTCACATGCAGCAGAGACGCGCCACTTTCAGGCTATTGGCGTCTTCAGTCTTCAGTCACCAACTGACCAAAGGGTTTTAGGAAAACCCTAACCTCTCTCTTTTCTTTTCCTCGCGTTTTTTGTTTTCCTATTTTCCAATTCCTTTTTATCTGCTGATTCTCCTCCATTCATAAAATTTTGTTTTGGAACAGAAAAATATCTCTATTTTGTTCACTCTTTATTTTCTTAGTTCCAAAATTCAAAGCTGGAAAGATGATCAAATAAATGGATATAGTTTCATAAAAAAAAGATATAGTGTAAATTAATCAATGCATATAATGAAATTTAATTTATGTTTGTTGGTAGCAAATAGCAATGGAGGTTCTCTTATTTCATTAGATAATTTTAGAGATTTATCACATCTTCTTTATGATTTAGTATATAAGAAAGTAGAAAATGAAGATTTGATTTATCAATATTGTATTTTTTTAACCTATAGATTACAGATTTGAATGTTTGGTTAGACTCATACTTCTTTTACACTCACTTGTAGTATGTCAAAGATAATATGTAAGAACACATGGCTAACTCCACTTTGCTGATGATTTATTTATATTATTGAATGATTGGTATCCACATTAGACACGCATTTTGGATGTTAGTATTTATGATACACCCAATTATATATGTTATTTATTGAGAAAATGTGTAGTATTTTTTATGGAATGTGGTCGAGGGTAGAAGGTTAAAAGCTACGATTGCTTAGACCCATATCAATTTTCCAAAAGTTGAAGGGAAATTGGATATTTGTGATCTTAGATGCTTGAGTCTAGGCAAACTTGGGCCACCTTTATGAAGTAGTAGTCTCTAGCTGCTGGCTAGGTTGGGGTTAATGCGAACAAGGAGTTGTGTTCCACGTGAAATCAAATATCATCGTCGCCATGCCAAACGACGGTGTTGATTTGATTGAATTGATACACCAATGAATTCTAACCAACACGATCGTTATTACAGTTCACACCACTCCAAACAATGTTCGAAAAAGGGTGTTTGAGTTTTTGGGGAATCTATGTTAACACTACTCCTAGGGAGATTCCTGTGGAGAGCTTCGCAACTACTCTACGACTACAACTATGGAGATCCTTTCTAGAAGGAGCTCCGCAAGGGAGTTACAGAGAAAAGAAAATTTTGACAGATGTGTTTCTATGTTGATTTTTGATTGTCCTACTTTTCTCTCTCCTTGCTCCTGTGCTTTTATCAAAATCACTTTCGTAGTCTTCACGGTGTGAACCCGCCTCACCTTTGTCTCCCACATGCTCCATCCTTTCTACACGAAGTTGTAGTCTTCAACTGCTTCACATCCGTTCTCCAATCTTCCTTGCGTAAAAGTCATGTGCACACACATAAACTTTGTACCACAGTTCGAATCACAACAACGCCATCGATTAAAACAACATTGTTGTTTTACCCCTCACCACCGCATACTCGACGCTAGATTGTTGATCTCTCGGCGTCGTTGACCACACAAAGTCGTAATTCGCAGCATTGTTGATCTCGCAACATTGTTGAGCTCGCATCCTCGTCAACCACACAATGTTGTTTTGACTAAACAATATCGCTTTTTGGTATCGCAACACTATTGAAGTCAACAGCCTTGTTTAACTTGCAATATATGTCCCGCGACAATGTTTAGATTCGTGGCGTCAATGTCATTGACCTTGCAGATTCGTTGAACTTTTCAACCTCATTCAACTCACGGTATCGTTGAGCTTCGTGACATTGTCGAACTCGCAACGCTCTCTGAATTTGTGACCGCGACATTGTCAAACTTGCTCACAAAGTGATTGGATTTGTCGCGGCGCCACCAAAGATAAGTTGTCATTCAGTTTGCTTAAAGGTGCCATGCATGGAGTGAGGACAAACTTTCACAACGATCCTTGGTTGCCCTCCCCACCATCTTTCTCCCTTAATTTCCTTGTTGGAATAAGCCTCCTTCAGAGTCAGTGATTCGATCTTCCCCGAGAATAGAGGTTGGAATGAGGAAGTTGTTCATGTTAGTGTCGAGTTGCAATTGGTCCAGGATGCCCAAGATAAATGGTTATGAAATTTTACACACTGATGATGGTTGTGCATGTAAAGTCATTTGTTCATCCTCGGTCGAGGTTGAGGCTTGTGCATTGCGGGAAATGCTATAGGGAGTCTTTAGATCATACCCCGTTTGAGATCCTCTCTGATTGCAAACCTTTGGTTGAAGCTTTGAGTAATACTCCATCATCTTGTTCATGGCGGTGCCATGCTTTGCTTTCATCTACAGTTTGCATTTTGTCCCAATTGAATTGGATCCACGTCAAGTTCACTAACCGTAATCACAATAAGAAGGTTGATTGTGTCGCTAAATATGCACGGTGTAACTCGTTACCACCTGATTTGATAACGCTTCTTGACATTATATCTCCTTTGTTGTAAGCCTCCTCCCGAATTATTAGATTGGAATGAATGAAATTGATATTAAAAAAAGAGGAGCTCATAGTGTAAAATCAGGGAATCAGTCACTTCGAGTGGCTCGCGACCAGTCTATTCATTCTCAAGTTGAAAGTGTTGACTGGAAGTGGTTATGGTCAATTTCACTTCCTTCTAACCTTTGTTTATTTATTTGGAAATGTGGAAAAAGTGAGATTGCGACTCGAGCTCGAATGTTTTCTTGCAAGTGTGCCCCGAATCAATATGTACGATTTGTGAGAGTTTTGATGAGTCAATCATGCACTGCCTTTTCCATTTCCATCATGCATCATATACTTGTTTACCTTCGAGTTTGCTCTCTACCCTTCCTCATGTCGAGACTTCATTTTACGAGTGGATGGTGGACCTTAAAGAGCATATGTTGGAAGATCGTATTAGGATTGCTGCTTATGGTACATTTTGATTGAACATAACATATGTGTATTTGAGAACAAGGTTCCTTCCCTCGACAAACGCGGTAAGATTGCCTTAACGTGACTCTCAAAGCATCGAGGAAGCAATGGATTCATCTGTATTTCAATCTCGCATACTTCATCATCTTTGTCTTCTCAACCAAGGGGTTCCCATCCACACCATTCACCACCACCTGGCCCTTTCCAGAAAATTGTGCACTATGATGGTTCATTTAATTATAATTTACAATTGGCGGCTTATGTGATTACTATTTATAATTTCCATGTGAGGTGTACGATGACAAGGTTGGGTCTCTCTTCTTGTTCCTATCCCATTCAGGTGGAAGCCTGTGCCATTCTTCACTTTGTTACTATAGCAGCTCAAGAGAATTGCCCAATAATTGTCTACTCAGACTATCAAACTTTGACAATTGCTTTGAGGCTAAATCGGGAACATTGGCCATGGCTTTGTTTCCCCTAACTATGATATGGAATAAAAGTTCTCTTAAAAAAGCAGATTCAACATTATTATTTGAAGTGTTATTATGATTTGAAGTTAGATTATCTCTCGTAGACTAGAAGTCACGGGAGATTAGTTGTGTCTCATCAAATATAGTGAAATTTGTCTCATATGATCGTCGATTAGTTAACAGGGATCGTCTTATTGAACCAAAAAATATATGTGTACTTTACTTTCTTCCATTGTTGATTTCTCGATTTCATTTGAAGCAAATAGATCACACAGGGAGATATTTCAACTAGAGATAAGATGCCAACATGGTGTTATACTTTTATTTTATATCCGTTGGGCCGCATAGTTAAGCGTACTTGGGCCTCGGGCCCAAGAGAGGCGAGTCAGCGGTTAAGGCCCAATAAGGAGGCCAGGCCCGATCGAAAGACCGGGTCAGCGGGCGGTCCATGATCGACTGCGAACCCGAGGAATAGATAAGGGCGCCTGACATAAAGCAACTGAGCAGCACAGCAAGACTGAGCATTTATTGCCGGCCACAGGCGGCCTGCAGAAAGGCTGAAAGCCTGCACGGGACGCCCGACCAGTTCCGGGGCGCCCGACATAGCATTTAATGCTCCAACCACCCTCAAACCAGGTATAAATAGAGGGTGAGTGCATTAATGGTAAGGCCAACTACTATTCATCTCTCTACATAAATTCTTACCTCTCCCCTTCTCTCTCTAACTTAAGCTTCGGAGAGTGTCCCGGGCGAACCGCGCCGGACCGTTGTTTTGCAGAGTATCAGGAGTACTCCCCTACATCCGAGAACAGGCGCCTCGCCCCAGCTCCACAAACCGCCTAGTATCTACTAGACACAAACAATATCCCTAATTTTTTTTAAAAGTATGATAATTTTTAATATTAAGTATTTATTTTGTGACAATTGATATTAACTATAAAAAAATAATTTTGCTAAAAAATATTTAGTAAATTCTAAAATTAGCCACAATAGGAGAGTGGAAATACAAGTTTTTTTATTTTTTGGTTTTGGGGATGAAAGGTGGGAACCAAAAAAAGGAATTTTGGGGCCAAATTCTGCCCCACTACTTAACAAAAAAAGGAACAGAGGCTGGTTGACGAATTGACAGACACTTGGTATGAGTATGTGGATTAGATTGAAACTTTCAGCTCTTGCGTTTTTTTAAACTCACACATAGAGGAACAAAGTAGCTCTTAGAAAGGGAAAGGGGAATAGAGAGGCTTAGATCTGGTGACTAGAGGGTACTTTAATCACATGACTAAGTCTGATTATAAAAAAAATCACGATGACTAAGTCAATTTCAACCATTGAGTCTCATTAAAATCTGATGGTTCAAATTAATCTAACTAAATGAAGGGTAATATGATAATTACATAGTTTATTTAATTAGCAATTAAAATAAAAAAAAATAATGAAACTGTCCTCCGCCCACCTGTCGTCGTTCCGTTTCTGGGAAATTCTCCCGACGGACCTGTCATCGGTGAGACGTGCATTCCCCCTCCCCCCAAGTCCCAAGTGGTTTAATGTTTGTAAGTCTGGTTTGTAATTTTGTATCAATACGATTTGTATAGTTTATTATTCTTGTTTGTATTGTTTGTATGTTTTTCTATTTTGTATGTTTTGTATTGTTTGTGGATCTAGTTTGTATTGGTTGTATAGTTCGTATGTTTTGTATTGTTTGTAAATCGGTTTGTTTGTTTTGTCGCTCTAGTTTGTATTGTTTGTATGGTTTGTACTGTTTGTGAGTCTGATTTGTATATTTCGTAATTTTTCATAATATCCAAACTACCCCTGTCACTAATTAAAAATCTCTTCCCACTTTTTAACCGTTATATTGGTGTGTTCAGTTCTAAAGGCTAGAAAGGGCTTAGTCAAGTGACTAAAGACCCCTTACAGCCTGTTTGGATGGACAAAAAAATCAGGAATTGGAATTCAATTTCCAATTCCATTTCATTATTCCATGTTTGAAATGGTAAGAAGGTTGGGAAATAAATTTCATTTGACCCAAATATTGGAATATAGAATTCCTATCAAAAGTGATAGGAATTGGGTTTGTGGAGATGGAATTCATGAAACTCATTCATATTTATTATTATTTTATAATTCCACTATCTCATTCCTCTCTCATTAGTATTTCATTTCTCAAGAAAAAAAAAATATACTAAATCATTAATGCTTGTTAAGAGTACAATTCATTTACATAATTGCTGGAATTATGCCAAACACAAATAAGGAAATGGAATTCCATAAATGTTAGAATTGGGAATGGAAATCCATTTCTATTTCTTATGGAATTGTATCCAAACAGACAGTTAGTCATGGTATCCGCTCTCCGGAGGGGAGGCCCTTTCTATCATCGTAATCTAGACGGACACGTGTTGTTGGTTGCGTTCTTGTAGTTGTTTTATCTACAATTTGTTTATATATATATATATATATATATACGGATACGACTCGTATGCTCCTGACACATACGATGCTCTAGACCTTTGCACCGTTGATCTAATCCAACAGTCATTTTTAATCATGATTAAATTATTTATTATTTATAATTATAATTACTAATTCCATCCATTAAATATTTCTAAGCGCACTTTGGTACCCCAACAATTTTTGCCATCGTGTTTTGCATTATAGTACCTTTTTTTAGCCATACTTTTCGACACCCAAATTATTTAGTTGATAAAAAAAATTATCCATCAAAGTTTATTCATTATATTACTTGCTCAATATCAAAGGGTAGCTATTTGATATATCATGTTCATTGTACGACACCACCTTCCTCCAAATTCACTGTCACCCTCAAAGTCAAAACCCAGAAAATATACTTCCCTTTGGAACGTCTATAAAAAAGAACGCCATATCCGAGATCCACCATTCGGCTACCTCTAGGACTAGGAGAGTTGGAGTGTCCTAGAGATTTTGTTATTTCTTGCTCCAGGAACCTTGAAATCCTCTGATTCTCATTCGTCAATCATCATTAAACATCCCGATTAGTTATCTTGAGTCACTCTGACTTTACTTCTCTTGTGCCCAGTTGTGGTTTGGGCGGCGATGGTCGCTTCCGATGCGGTGGTTTGCCAATTCTCGTTCTTCTTGATTCTGGGAACTTGAAGTAGGGATTCGAGTTTGGCGGCGTGTTGACCACAACTCCACTCGTCCTAGGGGATTTCGTAAGTAAATTCACAATTGGGTTCAATTCGATTTTAGATAGGTCAAAATCCAACAATGTCGACCTCAATCAATTAAAACCAGAAATTAAAAAAACAGATTGACGAACCAAGAACAACGAACAAAGAACGATGAACTCAGAACGAGAAACCCAGAAAGACGGCGCCTTCAATCGAATGCCTTGATCTGTTGCTGCATGTCCTGACTCTTCGATTAGGTTTGGGTTTGGGAAGAGTCCTCCACCCAGACGATGCCGACTCGGACAATGATGGTGAGGAGATCCTCTGCGCAAGATGGAGGGAGGGAGGGAGGAAGAAGGGAAGGACAACGGATCTGCCTCCGATGGTTGTGGGATTAGGTTATTTGGAATAGGCATTGGGGATTAGGTTTGGAAAGTGGTGGCGATGGAATAGAAGCAGATCGTGCTTGGTACGCCAGTCACCATAATTGTCGGGAAAGCTTTCGCCGACGATGAAGGAAGCGAAACGGGGGAGTTAGAGATATCGTGGAGATGGAGGAGTCAAATCGATGAAGAGAATAAGGGAGGTGGAGGAGCGGAGGACAGGGGATGGAACGGAGGGTGTTGTTGGCTCTCGACGGCGACGGCTGACCAAGAAGAAGAAGAAACGTTAATTCGTATATATCGATGGGAAGCACAAAAATTTTAGTGATCGGCGATTGGAGATGGCTTGGGAGGAGAACTGATTCGACAGTTATGGATGAGATGACAAGTTCATCACTCACAATAAAGGGAAAATGGGAAAGGGAAATTTGGTGTTGAAACGACAAAATTGCTCTTGGAAATAGATTTATCGAGGTAGAAATTAAACGTAACTTGATTAAGATACAATCAGAAAAATTGGGTGTTCAATTTATGATTAAAACAAAATTAGGTACGATATTATACAAGTATATTAAAAAAAACTGTATAGGGACTAAAGAGCACATATAAAAATGTATTGGTACCGATTAATTATTTTAAAACTGTAAATAATAAACAATTTAATTAGAATTAATAAACACCGTTAGATTAGATCAACGGTACTAAGGCCCTGGAGCATGCTATGCGTCTGGAGCATACGAGTCTGACCTATATATATATATATATATTTATTTATTTATTTATTTATTTGTTTGTTTATGCACGATTTATGCATTTAGAAGTGGGGATCAACCTAATGGTCGAATTTGGTTTCCAACTATCAAATTTCACCAAGGAAACATATTTGATTATGCAGTGGAATTAAAAGTTATTTAATATAAACACCTAGATATGATTTCACTCAAAACCAAGATCATATTAGTTTTGCACATATACACTCTAACTAGACTGACAAATGCCCGTTAACAACACCGTGGAGAGAAAATTTCTATAAAAAAAATATGTTAATGTCTATATTTTATTCAAAAAAAAATTAGATTCTTTTATATTATTCAAATCTATTAAAATTCTATTAGTTATCTAAATCTTTCATAATGAATCAAAATATTAGTTATTTTTACGTTCTTGTTAATAATTTTGTAACTCTTTTTTTAGTTAAATTACTAAAATATTGGAATGTTGACCTTCATGAGTCTCTTCCAAGTCAGTATCATGTTGCTAAGTCAATATCACCAACAAAATTTCTAACTGGAAGTTAACATTTGGCTAATTCTTAGTATTTCAATAGGTTTGGATAATATAAAATAATCTGAAAAGGTTTGGATAAAAAAATAGACATTACACTTTGTTTTTTATAATCATGTTTATAATGGTTGTGCATTTGTAGTTTTTATAAGAATTTTTTTTATAATGTTTACTCTCCGATTAGATTAACATGTCCCTTCACATTTTTACTAGGTCCTTCAGGATTTCACATCTTCTCTATGTAACTGGGATCTCAAAGTAGATTTGTCACAAGTAGTTCATCCAAATAATCTTATACACGAAGGTGTAACTTTACAGTAAAAGTCTACTCGATAATAATATTCATGATTAGTGATTTAACCTCATCAACTTTTATTTACTTTTACTTATCATGACCTAATTAGACCCAAAAATCAACTCCAGTACGCTTATATTTTCTGGTTGAGCAATTTGTACAAGGTAATTATATATATTAGAAGATTCACACACAGAACAATCACTCAATCAGTTGAAAGTCAAATAACAAAATACGACCGTACTTATCTCCCCCACTAACTTCCATCATACGTAAGAATCCCCAATGAGCTCACATATCTGATCGCTAGCTAGCTCTTCACTTTGGCTAAGATAGAAGTGCCATGGCGTCAACTACTACAAGTGTTCCATAGTATGCTTCCACAAAATTTCTATCCTTTCAATTGAAAACTCAGCCAACTAACTGACGATTTCATCAACCCCCATTTTGACCATCAACCCAAAAAAAAAAACGTGGCAGAAGCAAATTGAAGATAAGAGTTGAAGAAGATTGAGCTGTCAGGATGGCAAAACCTTGATCGGTTTCATCAAAACCGCCTTTGACCAAACAGGAGGAAGGGCTGGGCTGGGCTGGGCTGATGATCTCTCTTGTTCCTTCGTTGCGTTTCATTTCAGACCTCAGACTGCCCGTTCGAAGCTTAGCTAGCCAGCCAGTTATTAGCCGTTCAGTTTGAAAGACAACAATTTGCTAGCAGTTAAAAAGGAAATATCAGATGTGAACGTTACTGTGAACACACCTTAAATCACATCTGCATCGAGAACAATGAAGCAAAAGAACAGCGAGGCGAATCAACGTACCCAAACTCAAGAGAAGCAACTCTAGATTGGAATAAAGAAGGGGGAAATGTTGAATTGGCCCTTTCTGTCCCCACTTCGTTCGTGTGACGAATCAAAACTTTGGCCAATCCAAGCTAGACATCGTGAGAAATATTCCGGCATGCAAGTTGGCTTAGTGGGAGCCCCAACCCATCCCATGACAAAACAAAGAAAAACACCCATTTCCAGGCAAAGCAAAATCCCAATTGATCAAGGTGCAGATGAATCTAACCCAATTTGAGCCTCATTGTCAGCTCATGATAATACTGATACTGACATTGTTTGCATCATTCTTTCTTCTTCAATCAATGTCAAACATGTCATCTATATACACATTTAGGACTGAAAATGAGCTGAGTTGCTCGCGAGCGGCTCGGCGTTCGACTCGAGAAAAGCTCGCTCGAAACTCGGCTCGTTAATAAACGAGCTGAACATGATCTAAACTTTGTTCAGCTCGTGAAGCTCGCAAGCTAGCTCAACTCGGTGGCTTGTTGAGCTAAACTCGTGAGCTGGCTCGTTTAGAGCTCATGATATGTCTCAACATGTGGCTAGAGAGCCAACTCGATTATCGAATTATGGACAAATCAATCTATATCTTATGATTTTAATTCATATGGTTGTTAAATTATATATCTCATCATATATAAAGTTTAACACGTTGAGTATGCGAACAAATATATCTTATTTTCTACTTTAATAAGAAATTATGTATCATAGATTGCTTCGTACTATGAAATAACATGATTTGGAGTAGTTAAAATTATTAACTAAATGATATATAATACCAACAAAGTATAATATGAGATTAGTTAACAAAATAAATCATATGTATCATGATATACAAAATGAAGTACCAAATAAAACGCAAGATTTTAGTAAACAAGCTAGCTCGAGCTCGACTCGGCTCGTTAATAAATGAGCTGAGCTCGAGCCGTTTACTAACAAACCGAGC
Source organism: Linum trigynum (assembly GCA_964030455.1). Classification (NCBI taxonomy): domain Eukaryota; kingdom Viridiplantae; phylum Streptophyta; class Magnoliopsida; order Malpighiales; family Linaceae; genus Linum; species Linum trigynum. The sequence goes on from OZ034816.1 coordinate 6,630,328, forward strand.
TCAAGGTAGGGTAAAACTCGACTCGGTTCATTTGCAGCCCTATCAGTAACACATTCTTTTAACTAAGCACTGAAACCAGAATTTCAATACGGCATTTTTTGCTAGCATAACCATTGGATAAACGTCAGAGCGGACTGATACTATTATTGGAACCGTCACATAGCTTGCAATCTCATGAGCTCGAGCTGACGCGAACCCTTATCAGCATGCAGCAAAATTCGACACATGCCGATTACCAAGCAATACGAAAGAACGAAATGACTCAAAGGGAAGATGTTGATTTGGACCGATTAAGGGAGTTGTATGTTAATTATTAGCCGACTAACTTTGAACAACAGGGAAAATTCAGGGAGCAAAATACAAAACATGATCCAAGTCCTACTTATCCCACTTGTTTTTCCTTCCTTCTCAGTCAAGCTAACTTTTACAGAGAAAAAAAAAACGACCCCGCAAACCTGCCCACAGAATATACCCCCAAAACTACCAAGTTAACCATTAAAGAAGGGAGATCGATGGAGCTTAGCTGATGACGATTATCAGAAGTTGGCAGGCGGCGGCTGCCGCGGAGCACCCCAGAAGACTTCATGCGGCATTTGGCCATTCTGTAGCAAATTGGGTGGCAAATTGTAAATTGGCGGAGGCGGGAACCCAATCGACCCATGTTGCTGCTGCTGTTGATGGTGATGATGATCAGTAGCACTACTCATCCCTTCCGGCGAACCAGACCCACCCCCTGAATTCTCATTCCCTTCCCCTCCACTCCCGTTATTATTGTTGTTTACATTCTGATCCCCCTGTTGCTGATGATGCGCTTGCAGCCCATCCGGGCCTGATGGGCCAGGCCCATGGCCCACCTCCTGATCATCCAGCGGCAGCCGCTCGTAGGTCGCGTTACTAAACGTCGCCGCAATGACCATAACTGGGCCGGCAGCAACCAGCGGGCCCACGACCCTCCCTCCCACGACCTGCCCCTGCCCGCCCGCAAGGTAAACGGTCAGCCCCGCCGCCCCAGGCGGCGACGGCGCAGGCAGGAACGAGCCCGACAGCGACAAGATCTCGAAGCTCCCGTGGAGGGCGATGACCCCGCCGGCAGCCGCCGGCTGGCCCAGAGTGACATTCGTTACGACGCCGTTCCCGCTCAGGATCGACACCCCGCGGTGCCGCCGCTGCGCGAACCCGGCCACGCTCTCGGCGATGTCGCTGCCGGAGCCGACTTCGAGGATGTGGCTGCGGAGGGAGTTGGGGCTTTCCTTGGTTATCACCACAGGAGGCTTCGGCTTGTTCTTCGACCCCGCCGGCCGCCCTCTCGGTCTCCGAATCGACGTCGTCCCTCCCCCTGCTCGTCCTCCTCCGCCGCCGCCGCTTCCGCCTCCGCTTCCTTCGCCTCCTCCGCCGTTCCCGCCTCCGGAATCTGGGTTTTCCCTGCTGCTGCTGACATCGGGTTCTTCTACTAGCCCGTGGAGTTGGAGTTGTTGCTGCGGGTCGGGTCGGCGGGTTGGAGCGGCGGATCCGAGGCGGTCCATGAGTCCCATAGCGGATTCTTGTGGAGCTGCTGCCACCACATTCCCAGCCCACCAACGGTTGTGATGATCAGCCATGTACCTTGACTAATCGGTTTTCTTCCTTTTCGAATACTGGATAGATGTAGAGTACTAAATACTGAAATCTATAGCTATATATATAAGCTAGCTGGGTGGGTTTCTTTTTCCAGGTAGAGGTCTGTGGCTGGGTTATGATAATGAAGTTAAGCTAGGTTGCAAAAGACAGGAAAGGGGTTTGGTATTTGGAGGGTTTGTAAATTAGCTGGGAGGAGGGGAGTGGCGAAGTTTGAATTGAAAGCACATTTGGAATTGGAGATGGATACAAACGAGGATGCAGATAGGTAGATAGATAGATAGATAGATATGCACATGGACCAATCCAATGAAAACCTTATCTCCCAGAAAAGAATTTACCGCCTGCAGCTAAAATGACCAAACAGAGGAGTGAACTTACTACGAGCCCACTGACCTCCTTGAGCTTAATTAGCTTCTCCGATCCTCCTGATCGATCTTCTTATACTTTGCAGATATGATCCTGTACAACAATGCCCTAACTAAGAAACCCTAGTAAGCTAGCTAGAGCCCATCAATGGATCTGTACTGTTGTTGTTTTGTTCTTTTCCTCTTTATGCAGTCAGATCCAAAGGAGGGGCAGGGAAAGAGTACTTGTTCCTAACAAAAAAAACCACCAACCCAGTAGTACTTGTTCAGAGATCTGACCTAAAAAAACCCACACCAACCAAAACCAAAACCAAAGCTGCAACTTCCTTCTGATATATATACAGGAGAGAGAGAGAGAGAGGGGAAGCGTTGAAGTAAAGAAAGGAAGCGCTAGCCTGGGTCGCGGCGGGGTCAATTAGTACGGCTGCTGGAAAAGCAAAGCTCAGAAGAGAGAGAGTGCAGATTTATTTTAAGAATGAGAAGATGAGAGATGTACTTTGGGTGTCATCATGGGACAAGAATGGTTTTCGCTTTTTCCTTTCCGGTAGCGACAGCGAGATAGGAAGGAGCAGTAGTAGAGAAGAGGTAGAAGAAGGAGAAAAGGGAGAGAGGGACTCGCAGGGGAAAAGTGGTTAATTGACGGTGGTGGTGATGATGAGGATGAGTGCGGCAACTGGGCAAAGGCCAAAGAGTGAGGGAGGAAGGACCGAAGGAGGTTGTGTCTGTTCAAAGTTTTTCCCTTCTCTTTCTCTCTGTCTTTGGGTGGCTAGCTTTATGTTCAAGTTTCAAGCTCTTGAGGGGTGAGCCAGGAGCAGATTGAAGGGGCAGGCAGAGCAGAGCAGAGAGAGAGAGATGAGAGAGGGCCGCTATTCTACAGTCCGTTCTCTTCTTTCTCTGCGTCGCTCGCCAACTAAACACCTCTCTACCACCAAAAACCAACCAACACAGACAGCAGGCACCCGTCACGCCCTGCTTTTTAAATTGTCTTTGACCACTGACTACCTTACTTGTGCCCATACCTTACCCCCGAAATCTCATCACCAATCTCCAAGGTTTCTTCTGTATGTTCTTTTCTGGAAGTATGAGCGTGCGGTGCTAGACTAAGGACATATCCAAATTTGTGAATTTACCCACAACAAGTCTGACTCGATTATATAGACAGTCAATGGTATTGTTTGTATTGTATTTAGGGTAGTTTAATAGATACGTATCTATCTAAACGATGCATTTAATGAATGCATTGTTTTTTGTCAAAATGAAAAACAATGCATACATTTTACTTAAAAAAACTTTTCCATTTTATTCACAAAATTACAATCCCAACTATCAAACAATGTAATCTTATAATACATGCATTTAGACAATACATCAATTTACAATGCAAGTATTCATACAATACATCAATTCTAACTATCGCAAATATCAAACTACCTCTTAGAATTTTGGTTAATTCAGATACACTAAGCTATTGGTTTATCCGTTTATAGTTCCATATTGTGATTTAATGTTCCTTTCAATTTGGGAAAGTCCACGTGGCCTACTAACTAAGTAGTCATATCTCAAACACAAATGTTAATAATTCAATTTCTTACTCAGTCGTCATAAAAAAAAAATTACTTTCAGTATGTTGATCCATTATAGTTCTTTAAATTAGTGACCACACTTATTCAATTTCCTTTCGTCTCCATTGACCTTAACACCAGAATAATTTTAGTTTTGTGGAAGACTTGTTGTTACATCTTTGGATCAGTCATCATGCCCACCTTACACAGGGCATGATCGTTGTCAGTCTTTTTGCACACGTTGTATGACATCGAACATAACTCTCTCATCACCCTACAAGGAGGTACTTATTATTTTCTTAATAAGGATGATATATGTTGTTTTTTTATAGTTAGGCGTCATAGTAAAGAAATTTGAATCTATGATCTCCAGGTTTAGGAGTAGTGGTATTTCCATTAAATTAAACCCTTGTTTTTAATTTGGGTATCAGACGTGTTGTACTATTCATGATTATTGATTCGATATTTTATTATGTTTAGGTAATTGCAATTCTGGATTACAATCTATATTATGTCATTTACCCATTTTGTCATATTGATCCACTGAAGAACTAAACCAAACACTATTTGGCCATCCATACTTACACCGAAGGTATTTGTTTCTTTTTGTGTACAACGGTCAAAGGTCTTTGGTAGAGGAATGAGCTCCGGCAAAAAGGAAAAATCGCCAGCAATAAGTGACTGGACAGGGTTTTGATAAACATAACCAAGCCCATTCAAGCCCAAAAGACAACAAAACCAGTGGGCTATTCATTTGCTTTTTCTACCACGGGCCGTTATTGGATATTCCCTTCTTCCTTCATTCACGAGCCCAAGGCAGCAAAGTTTTCCCCAACAATACCCACGTGGCACGACCTAAGTCGCGAAAGGACAAATCATTATCCATTTGGAAATTCCCTCTCTAGAGAAGAGCGAGAGACTCTCTGTTCTGCTTCTGCTGTCTGCTCAAGCTCTTCCGGAGGTTAGGAAATCGGGGGAGCAAAGAAGAAAAATGGGTGTTCTTCTCCTGAACAACTCTCTCTGTTCGGCGAAAATCCCAACGAAACCAGCTCTTCCCCTCCTCCCGAAACTTCCTCCAGCGTCAGTTTCTCTCTCTACCTCCCGATCCCAGGTCTCGATTATTCCTTTCTACTTCCCTCCGGGAACCACTCTGCCTCCTCTGTTTTTTCCTATCCGAATTCCAATTGGGGTTTCCCCTGTTTCCCGATTTGTTTGTTCCATCAGGTTGTACGAGACTTGGCTAAAACAGGTTTGCTTGCGGTGCTATCTGCTTCTGTCTTCCTATCTGACCCAGCTCTCGCTTACAAGGTGAAGTAAACCTGGTTAACTACTGTGATTTGGGAGTTTGAGAAGGGTGAATTAGTTTGTAACTTGGTAATGCGGGTGTTTATGCAGGGAGGAGGGCCTTACGGCGCTGGAGTGACGAGAGGGCAGGATCTAACGGGCATGGATTTCAGCGGCAAGACTTTGATCAAGCAGGACTTCAAAACTGTACAATTTCGTTGCTGCTGTCTTGTTCTGAAATGTTTTCCCCCATTGAGATGAGAATTTGGAACTGCTATTTGATTGATGGGCTTTTGTTTATTTACGTTGGTCTAGTCGATTCTAAGGCAAGCAAATTTCAAAGGTGCAAAGTTGCTCGGTGCTAGTTTCTTCGATGCTGACTTGACAGGTAAAAGTTTGCTCCCGGAGAGATGTCTCCGACTGCTGGTTTGTTGTTGGGTCGTTGTAGAAACCTTCATCATGGCTTGATTCAATTCAACTGTTCTTGGGTGGGAAAGCACAGGGGCTGATCTTTCAGATGCAGACCTTAGATCTGCAGATTTCTCACTGGCCAATGTCACAAAGGTAAATCTTCCACTTCATACAACTTGTCATTCAAGCTTTGTCTTTGTGAGAATCGTGTAACTTGGGCCATGGGTTAACAGGCGAATTTGAGCAATGCTAACCTGGAAGGCGCACTAGCTACAGGCAACACTTCTTTCAGAGGCTCGAATATAACAGGAGCAGGTATGCCAGCACACTGGTTAGGTTACATCATGTCATCAGATCTGTAGTGTCTATTTGAGTCGACGAATGACGATGGCCTTCGCTTATCAGATTTCACTGATGTACCTCTACGGGAAGATCAACGGGAATACCTTTGCAAAGTTGCAGATGGGTAAAGATGAAATCAATTCGTGATGCTTCTGCACTAGCTTTGTTCTGTACTTTGTATCTGCAATGAGTTTTAAGTCCCTTTCTTCCAGGGTGAATCCAACAACTGGGAATGCGACACGAGAGACATTGTTTTGCAACTAGTACTCTTCCCTAGTCGAATCACGTTGGAAAGAAGGCATCAGCCATCCATCGGCACCATATAAAGAGCTGCAAATTTCCCCCTTTTAAGCTGAGGTTTGGCCATCAACTTTGTGTAACTAGTTCACAAGTTCACGTACAAATACCTTAATTCAATTTTACAACCAAATTTCTCCCTGCATCTTCATCCCTTCCAACTCAATCACAGGATCACCAACTAAAACTGTGCCGTTCCTTTTTGTACTGCACTATTTCGAACTGGGACGAATATATGCTGATTGTGATTTGTGACCATATTGGGATGCTTGACGTCATATGCCAGAACATGTGCTGAAGAAATGGCAATCACCTTTGCACCGACACATCTGCGTATTAAATCCATTGTTCTAATTCTAATGCTCCACTTAGTTGGTGAATACTTTCGACTTAGTGCCATCACTTTAGGTAAAGCAACACAACGCCATATTTGGTGGGCATGAAGTAAACTAATGATGCAGCAAAAAAAAAAACAGTTTTAAAGATGCAAGAAAAAGTTTGCATTTCCACTTTCCACCTTTCCAATATCAGCCATCAGTCATTGAGCAGCTGTCTGTCTAGTAACAATTTCAGGGGAGGAAACTGGGTGAATAGTTATACTGCTACTGTTTCCACGTTCCATGAATCTGGAGCACAATTGGTTTGCTATAATTCTACACATTTTAGCACCTCTTAGTCTTATTAATAATTTTTCTACTATATATTCACCCTACTCTCTTTTCGTCGCTTCATCTGTTCTTTCCAAACAACAATTTGCCCACGAAAGAACTCAGCTTGCCGCATCTAGTCTACTCTACAGTGCTAACAATTTCCCTATCCCCACACCTTCTAACCCTTATCTGCAGAGTCTCACCCCTCATTCTTCCACCACCATTCACAAGATCACTGCATTGCCTTCTTGGCGCCTGCAATCCCAAAACCAAATCAAAACACTCATTCTTGACCACGTAATTGTATGCCATACGATATCCGCAACGATCCTGTATAAATGTACAGAGAGCTTACCTTAGACCAGTAATCTGGCTCCATTACGACGGACGAGATGACCACTCTATGCACCGACATAGCTCGAATGAAGTTGGGTCTCCTACATTTCACCGCCGGCTCCATCCTCTTGTAAACCGTCAATGTCCCCCACGTCCCGATGCTCTGCACTTTGTCGAGCATGAAGACGATTGGGATGGAGCACGGGTCGGGCCCCGTGGGCCTCGTGTTGAATGTGAACGGACCCTCGCTGAAAGTCCTCCACGTCTTGAACGTCTGCAGCGGTACCTGCAGGTCGTGGACAGCCACCAGGTTCGGGTAGAGCTGCACGGTGTAGCCCCACGAGATGGAGACCGACCAGTTGAGGTGGTGGTCGTAGCCGTAGGATGGCTGCAGTATCCTAGCAGGGTCTGCCTTAAACGCCCGGTAGAGTGTCCTCAACGAGGCCAAGTGGTCCTGACCGGGGAACAGCGGGTCCATTGCGCCGAGATGGTGCAGGGAGATCAATGGCGCCATTGGGTGCGCCGCCAGTAGCCCGTATGCACTCCCTCTGATGTCCATCTGTGTTCAAGGGCAATTTGATCAACACCATAAGGTCAGTAAAGGAAACGGTCAAGTACAAATACGTGACCAACTCTGTTAAGTAAACTGCAATCAAACAATTCAGAAAGGTGAAAAGCAGAGGATTTAAAGAAACCTTTTCTTTCTGTTTTTTGCCCTGTTCTATCTTTCTAGATGTCCATTGCCGGGTGCGTGAATGATGGTCCTAATAAAGGATTGTTTTTGTTTCTGTTCGGTGGTTGAACGTGCATGGAGGACAGAAAACATAGTACATTAAACAAGGACACTATCATTGCCTGCTTTAACTCTGCAGGCCCCTCTTTCATGTGCCCGCTCATTTTTAAATCCCTAAACAACGGGAACATTTGTGTGGCTCTATCAGTCCCTATGTGATGTTAAAACTTTAAATACGTGGTATCGCGTATTCATACCATCTTTGAGTAAAATCAATGATTTCAAGGATTCATTATAGTCCGACAACCCAAAACGTAATATCTTGAAGTACGAAATATAGGATTACGCTTTGAAATACTTGTATTTTCAAATACATACTTACCACCGAAACACCTAGCTTACTCTTAACACAAATGTAATTGATGATAAGATTATAAAAGAAGTTTAATTTGGCTGACTTACTCGAGATTAGTCTCAAGTCAATTATCCCATATAGTCATTGGTGGGAGGACGATGAGTCACAAGTCTATTTTCCCGAGAATAACGTCAACTAACTTATGGTTAAGAGGGGAGCGTATTTTGAACGGGGAATGGGCCAACGAACAACAATTCCCGTTCAATCGGCTGTTGCCACGTCCCCTACCAAAACTATAGCACATCCATAATAGCTTTAACTTCTCTGGCACGATTGATGGCCTTTTTGTGGCGCTGGCGGCCCCCCAAAAGGTTAAACTTAAACCAAAGAAGAACAGATACCCGATGTTCTCACACGTGTCAATTCCCACCTAAATTTTATAGGCTACCGGATTTTACTCCCCACTTACCCAACTTTTAACCACGGTCAAACCAAGGCGCAGTTAAGCTAAAAAACAGAGAGAGTTCGGACACGTGTCAAGAGGAGCGGCGAAGACGGAACGTACCTGGTGAAATCCACGGTGAGGGGTGAGGCCCACACCTAACTCGGTGATACAGGCCCAGATCCTCTGATCAGAGCCGTAGAAATAGTGGAAGCGCTCGAGGCAACGGTCGAGATTCTCCACCAGGAGCTCGGCGAGAGGGTAGCTGATGGCGAACCCGCCGCCGCCGAACGCCATCTCGTAGGAGTGCATCACGGCCTGCTCCACGCTCTCGGAGTTCCCGCCGATGTACCACATCTCGTTGTGGTCGTAGTTCGCCAGCAGGGAGACCAGATTCTCCGGGAAGAAGACGGTGTCGTCGTCGCCCATCACGAACCACCGGACACCTGGCAGTTTGAGGCCGAAGCTGTCGGTGATCGTCCGCGCGATCCGGACGGCGGGTCGGGAGCTGGAGAACCCGAACCGGGTCCATTCGGGCGAGGAGACCCGGGTCGGGGCGGAGTTCGGGGCGGGTGAGGAGTCGGGTCGTTGGACGTCCTCCAGCCAGACGAAGCCCCGGGTTCGGTTGGGGGACCACCAGACGGAATTGGACTTGCTGCGGTCGTCCCACGTGTCGTTGGAGCCGCTGAGGGCGAAGAGAAGGTGGGAGAGGTTGGTCGGGGAGTTGTTATTAGGGTCCCGACTGCGGTGGTCGGCGTTGTTGCGGGCGATGGAGGAGTGGAGGCGGTGCAAGGCGGCGGTGGGGGTGATTCCGCCGCTCTTGGGGTCGTAGAAGGCGGTGTAGAGGCCGATTGAGATGAAGGACAGGATGAACAAGAGGATGAGGGATTTCCCGACGATGGAGATGAATTGAAACGGCTTGTCGTCGGCCTTGTGCTTCGTCGCTGTCGGGGTCGGCGGCAGCCGATTGTGGATCATTATTGAATCTGAATTGTGTGCACCCCACCTTTGATGTTGGGGTTTGTGGGGATGATGAGAACACGATTACGACCCAATTGAAACCGATTCTCGACGATTCTTTGGCGTTGGATGATTGATGAACAGGAGGGATAAGAACATTCACGTAAAGATTGAGAGAGGAGGAAGAAGAAGATGGCGCCGATTTGGGAATGGCAATGCGGTTACAGACACACACATACAGATGTATGTTTTGGTTTTGTTTGGTTTATTTAAGGATGATTATATTTATGACGTCGCTGTTGGGTCGGGTCAGGAGTTCGGAGCCTTTCCTGGGGAAAACGAAAACCCTTTTTTAATTGCTTTTGAAATTGAGATTGCCGTGAAAGGACATTGATTGCAAAATTGGAACTATGTTGAAATGGAAGTTTCAGTATTAATTTCTTACTTTTTTTTCTTGTGAAAATTAATTTCTTACTTCTTTATCTCCCCCAATGTGATCTTATTGGGGGGTTGCAACGTACTTGGTAAGTTTTTTTAACCTCGTAAATTGTAAGTCCTAACAAGAGTTATTATTGTCATTTATTACTGTTGTTCCAGAGAAAACCGATAAAATCAACGCGAATTTCTAATCAAAACACATAATTCGTAACGTGAATTCAGAAGTTAGATGTTTAACCAATATGCTTTCAGAGTGAATAATTCACTCCATGAACATTTTTCTTATTTATGGAAACTTCATCTGTCATCGTATCCTAACTGCATTGAGCAATTGTATTTTCGAGTTTCCAAAAATCAGTAATTGTAAGATGGAAATGACAGTGTCCAAAAATGGTCGCAGCATTATCTCACTATGTTTTAGAGAAATCAGCGAAACGGGCTCTATCCTTCATTCTCGGCTTGCCAGAATCATCACTCGGGCTGGTTAAGTTTAACCGTCCTGGGCCCAGCTATCCAATTTCCGTCCGTAATTGTAATAGGCCATCCCCCAGTTGGATTCCCGTTGGGCCTATCCTGGGCCGCCTTCCCTAATTCAAATTTGGTCGTGGCCTGGACAAGCACATACAGATTCCGGCCCTTATCAACACTGGGTCAGTCCTTTGCCTTAAAAAAATAGCCCTGGTATAACTTTGGCATGGTAGTATTAGTATATGGAAAAAGATGAGTAGGCTTTAGTTTGAAATATCTGGCTAAATTCTATATATAATTATAAAGAGAATTATCTGGGCTAAACGTCTAAATCTAAATCGTTCAGATTGGAGTCTGTCCGAAAATTGAAACAGGATAATATACTACATGAACCTTTTAATGGATGAAGTGTTTTCTCATTGAGGAATGATTGAAATTCATTCCAGTTCTCTAAAAATTTCTAATCTAAAAATAATAGTTAATAGTTTTGATTCCTCGAAGTCAATCAAAGTACATGAAAAATGGTAAAAACACATACATGTACCATACACCAAGCGTACGCTAATCTTTACCTCTTGAAATTATGTTCTCGATCTCATGTGAGCATTCTAATTAATTCCTAGGTTGGTTATCCACCCTAAGCCCTACTGTAATATAATATATGTGATAGCGCCAATTGTTTCAACCCTATGAAATCGATTCTGAGGATTAATTTCACGAAATAAGGAGTTCAATAATCACAACTAGTTCTCCATGCAGATTAGATTAGTGCACATATTGGTTTAGGTCTTTTAAGTGTCATGTCCTAAGTATCCTCCTCATCAATCACTCTATCTATCTGGTCGGCACTTATATATTAACAAATCAAGGTTAATAACAATAAAATAGATAACTCTCTCACTATCAACAACAATAAAAAAAAAACCTATGAAAGAGTCTAGAGAAAGACTTCTGCTTGTTTTTTTTTTTTTTCGATTAAGTAGCAGTTTTGAAGCGGCTTTGCATATTCTTACAATAAGTTCGTACTGTAATAAAAATTAAGGCAATCTAGTTTCATTGGCTAAATTTGTTTTTTTTTTCTTCTTCTGTACCAAGTTGAGGAAGATCAAGGCCTAAATTATGGGAATAATACTAACCGTATTTTGTCGAACGTAATAAATAAATAAACGATAGGATCATATATATGGTAACGATTGGTGCACTCGTAGAGTATACCATATTCAAGTGATATGATCGTTGGATTTACTTCGTTATACCTCGTAGAATATACCATTATTTTTTATTAGCTTGATTTTTTATTTTGAATTTAGAGAATCAAATACTGAGATTTATCCATTATAGATAAGTATAATTAGGATATAAAATCGTATCTCATACACTACGAATACACCAGTTTCATCCATATATATATGGAAACTTTTGAGCATGTCAGGTAAGAACTGTGGTTGGAAGAGTCAATGATGATTGGATATGATCAAAGGGTACGTTGTGACTGTCTTATTCTTCCTTTTTTTTTTTTTATTTTGACAATGGTTAAGCATTTGGTTTTATTTAATAAGCATTTGGAATTGTTTGAACCATTTATTATTAGTTCTAATCAATTGATCTTAATAAATATGATTAAGAAAATAGGGTTCGGGTTTCACTCACCAGAGTTTACAGTAATTTTTTTTATGTAAGGGCTTACGATATAATACCATTTTTCAAACTTCGATTGATTCAACGAATCAAAATCCTAGCCTTTAATGAGTGAACCCTAAATCCTAATTATGTAAACTTCAACATGTAAGTCCTAAAATGATGCATTTAGCATGTTCGATGTATTTTGAAAAATCAACACGGTTAATTATTGTTTCCAATTAAATTTAGCTTAGTTACATGATTTTGAAAAATCAAGAATGTTAATTATTGTTTCAAATTAAATTTAGCTAGTTACTTAGTTACATGATTTAATGAGTTATGGAATAATTATACAATTTGCCGGCAACCACTTCTATGAACCATTTTAATTCAAAATTAAGAAAGATAGAATAAAAGGCAATCAACCATTAGAATGCTGCCATGTGGGGAGGTTGTAGGCATAACCTGCAAACCCGGTTGTAGGTAAATATCATCCATTTTATTTTTAGCAGGATCATATATATCGTCGGTTTTGAAGCAAGTGGTTAAAAAAAGAGATCATTGGTTTCTTGTAAGTTGGTCTTAGCGGACATTAGTCAACGGGATTTACAAATTTCAGGCAGATGTCTGTAGCTTGATGGCGCCGCTCTCTCAATAATATAGCAATAATTTGACTTTGCAAATTAAACTATAGTGGACCATACTGGTCCAACAAAATTCACAAAAGTAAAAGAAAGAAGAAGGAACAACAAAATTCTAGCACTCTTATGTCAGGTTAAACCCACGACGAGAATGTCAAAGAAATATAAAATATCTTGATCTTGCCGTAACCATTCAAAAGAAGAAAATGAGTTTCGCTTGATATACGCAGTTCGATGGACGAACTTTGGTGAGATCTCGATGTTGATGACGAACCTTGGTTAATTAACTATTTGATGTAAATTGATCCAATTTCCTAACAGATTGAAACTTTTTTTTTGTGTGTGAATTGCCTAACGTTGTTTGTAGGTTAAAAAATATTTTCTCGAAAGAAAATGAAAACAAATCCCGCCGTATACAATTAATGAAGACACGTTAGTCCTTCTCCGGCTCTCCCGCCATAGCTTCTAGTTCTGGAGACGCAATTATGCTAAGGAAGAAAAAAAGAATGCATAATTACTACTTACTGAGTGATCCATTGCCATAAGCAAAATGCCAAATGGACGTCTCATTTTTACATTAATTAAGTCAATCACAAAAAAATTAATCACTAATCACTGCTTAAATCCAAGACGAAGCCAGCTCCCTCCAATCCATGTTCCTTCGAACACAAATCATTGTCAACTTTTTTGAAGTTGGGAGAAAAGAAAGAAGGTGTCGGCATATGGATCTTTGTCGTGCTCTTTGGCTCTGCACAGCACATTTCTATACTTCTATTTCATCAAAGGTAATGGGAAACAAAATATTAATTAATTAAAAAAAGATGGTTAATTATATTAATAGAGTAGTATACAGGGAAAAGCTGAACTCCAAGCTGGTGCCCTTTCAGTTTAAGTTGGATGACGATAATGTGTGTGTAACTACCAGGTCAAACCAGTTCTATGATCAATTTGAGTCCATTCAATAATTAAAATTTTATTTTAGGACAGACTTTTGTTGTTTGTCAACTTCACTGCATCCATCGAATAAGTTAATTTTGGTGGCTGTTCCTTGATCCCCCATGCCCTACTTAATTGGAGATTGGCATTATCAACTAATAATTAGATCATAAACAATAATGCATAGTTTACTTAATTAGTCCAGTGGAGCTGGTTTGGTCTCATTCTCTTGAAGCTTTTTGCAAGTATATCCAATCCACCATATGTGCAACTTGCATCATTTTTGCATTATAGGATAGTCAATGTGCTTAGCAAAAGAAACCTGAGCTAAGGCTCCGTTTAGTATTGTTGCCTGTTTTTGTTTTTTGTTGTGTTTTTCAAGATGGGAGAAACCAAGAAAAAAAAACATGTTTAGTTGGGTTTCTATTTTGTTGTGAATCATATTTGCACAACAGGGCCCAAATTTGAGAAACAACAATTTATTGATTTGGATTTGATTCTTCTACATGTTTTACACGGGATTCCCGTTTGTTTTCATTAAAACAACCCTCAATTCGAATCTCACCTAAAGCAAAAATTTTCTCTCTTTTTTTTTTAACCCACAAACCCACCTCCAAACCCTAGTCGGCCAACCCTACCCTCATCTTCTCCCACACCCGCCGCCCAACAGCTCCCTCCCTCTCTCAACTTCTTCCTCTCGAGACCTAGGCCGCCGATATCGTCCATCTCCCCCCTTGCCGTCGATTTCGTCCCTTTGACCCGCCGCCTCCCTTTACCCTGTCGCCCGACCTCGCAACCCCTGCCGCCTCCTCCTCTCGATTCCCGTCGCCTCCCTTTCCCCCGCTTCCGACTTCGAATCCTTTCCCCCCGCCGCCTGCCTTTTCCCCTGTCGCCTCCTCCCCTCGATTCCCGTCGCCTCCCTTTCCTCCCGCCACCTCCTCTAGATTCCCCACCGCCGACTGCGAATCCTTTCTCCCCATCGTCGCCTCCTCTCTTTTCTGGTTTTTAGTTCTATTAGTAGTAACTGAACGCGTTTTTGTTTCTTCTTGTCTGCTTTCATTATTTTTCAGATGGCTAAATTACACGTTTGGTCACTCAAATTATACAAATCTTTCACGTTTGCCACCCGAATTACTTTTCTTTCTTATTCGCCACTAACTTTACGAATCGTTTCACGGTTGGTCACCCGCCGTTACACTCCGTTAAGTTTGTCCTACGTGGCAGTCAACTATAAAGTTTGACCGTTAACTAGATGACGTGGAAATTAACAAAAAATAAAAATAAATAAAATTTTCTTTCCACCTCATCATTGCACTTATTTTGTCTATATAATTTATAATATTAATAATTTAATAAAATTAATAAATTACAAAAATGGGCACTTATTTTGTCTTCTGGAGCCATGCCGTCGGAGACGCTAGCCGCCGAAGGTGCCCTCACTCTCCCCTCCTCGAATCCAAAAGATAACCATAAAAATAAAACCAAAACGAGAAGGTCGGAAACGAATTCAAACCAAAAATCGTCAAATAAACGCACATGCAAGCCAAATCATACCTCAATAGACACGACTCCGTTCAATTCGGGGCTCTTAGGTCGCGTTTCGAGGCCGGCGATGAGCCAAAGGAGAAGCTCCGAGGGAGCTTCTTCAGGTATCGGGTCGTTTTTCTGGTGGCGGCTTGAGGAGCGGAGTCGTTTTTACCAGAAAAGACGAAAGATAGAGAGGCAGGGGAAACCGAGAGCGAGGAGAAAAGGAGGTGCGGCGGTTCTAGCCTAGAAACCAGATGGTTTCTGGTTTTTGGTTCGGCGGAGAAGCAAACGAAAATCGGTATGTCGGCGAAATCAAATCCCTAATAAAGCCGCTGCGGCTACATACCTCGCTTTCCTGGACCTGCTCGTAGAAGCGGCGGTACTTCTCCACTCCCTCTTTGTCTTTAGGCCACAAGACTTTGGGCTCCAAAATCACCTGACTCCACTCCTCCTCTCCGTCTTCCTTGATTTCGCCGGAATCATCGTCCGCGACCTCGACGTCGGTGCTTTTGTCGCCGGCGGCTTCCTCGATCTTCTGCCTCTTCGGCGCTGATCCAATTTCAGATACGGGAGACGATTCGTCGCTCGCGAGTGGGAGACTCGCATCCGCTTGAGGATCCTAGCCGAAGCTTGAGATCGTGAGATTGGAATCCATGACTGGGAAAGTAGCTTGAGGAAACCCTAGAGAGGGAGGAACACGAAGGGAATTGGGAATTCAATTTGTGTTCGCAATTGGGAATTTTTCCTTCGATCCTTTCTCTGCTCCAGAAGACAAAATAAGTGCCCATTATTGTATTTTATTAAATTATTAATATGATAAATTATATAGACAAAATAAGTGTAATGATGAGGTGGAAAGAATTTTTTTTTAAATTTTTTTAATTTCCACGTCATCTATTTAACGGTCAAACTTTATAGTTGACTGCCACGTAGGACAAACTTAACGGAGTGTAACGGTCGGTGACCAACCGTGAAATGATTCGTAAAGTTAGTGGCGAATAAGAAAGAAAAGTAATTCGAGTGGCAAACGTGAAAGATTTGTATAATTTGAGTGACCAAACGTGTAATTTAGCCTTTTTCAGATTATCAACTAAACAGGTTTGTGTTTTCTATTTTTTTCCTGTTGTGGTTGTACATATGTTGACACAACAACACTGGAACCACAACAACAACAAATCAATACTGAACGGGGCCTAAGTATACATTGGTAAAATTGCTTTTTATTTTAAGAGTGATCTATTCTGATATTAAATGGGCCGATCTATTCAAATCTTGTCATGCAAAAGAGAGAGACTCAAAGCCACCAATCATTATTGCCTCTATAGGAATTTCACAATATAGATGCGATATCTGCACTTTAGATGATTATATAGTCACCGATTTACAACCTTTGGATAATGAGAAGACACTCCAACTCAACTGTAAGAAGTAAGAACTGGAACCTGACGTAATGGATTTACCAACATAAAGTTCATGTCCAAGAGGTTATATGTTTAATGAAGTAGAGTTGTTTGTTTGACTTTCAGGCTTTGACAATGACAAGGATATATAGACATCAATTAGTGTTAGAGATCAGATTCTAATTAACATTCACTAGACATACAATTAGCAAACCTCTTCCAATGCAAAAACAAAAACAATCTCATATGTAAGTAAAAGTGAAGCAAAGACGTTAGATCTTGTTCTCAAGTAGTTGTATGTATGATCGATCTTTGATTAATCATCACTATTAGTATTATTTTGTAATTATATTATACGTAATAATCAGTTCAAATCAAAATTCCATGTGTTTCAGCAAAGCTCCTCCTCCTTCACAAGAGTTTGTCTGGGTCTGATTTAGTCATGACGCAAGGATAATATTAGTATTACTATATTACACTAGTATATATCTAGCTGTTGGTTTCCCTGGATATCTATCTGGCGCCATAGAATGTGACAAAACGGTCTTTACAATCTGTATTTTTAGTACTTTAACATTATACGACGTATTTACAATTGTTGTTGAATCTTAGCTATTCTTACTCGAATGGGAATAATGTAAGCCTAGAAAGAAACTATCAGCGAGGAAAACTTCAAGACTTAAAAAAAAAAGGTTCAAGACCGGGCAAATTATAATTCGACCAGTTGACCCGACCCGAAATCGACCAAAAACTAGAAATTTTTATAACCCGAAATCCGAATGACTCGAACCTAATAATCCGTGATTTTTTGGGTCGGGTTGGGTACCCCTTAGACCCGTTCCATTTATATATCACTCCCAAATATGATAAAATCACTAATAAATTGGTGAGATGTTTAAAAAAAATCACAAGAATTTGAACGACATGTTTGGAGTTTAAGGATAATCAAATATCATGTGTTTCTTGAAGTAGTATTACTTTTATGATTGTTTTTTGACGATTTGCGCAATTTGTATTTCATTTCATTAGCGTGGGAGGATTTGAGGATATGTTAATTAACATGTGTTAGGTGAACTATTGTCATGCATATGTGAAAATTTGTGTTCTTTAATAAAATATGAAGCATGTTTGTTATTATTACCGAAATGACCTGTAAACCCGACCCGAAACCGAATAGGTTGGGTCAATATTTGACCCGAAATCAGTCAACCAACACATGATCCAACTCGTAACCGAAGTCCCCAATCCGACCCGATTGCCAGGTCTAAAGATGATTCAATATAGTTAAGGAAGTCAATTTAAAAATATATATTAATTGACATTATAAAGGGTATACGTTTAGCATAGTTTTGGTAAAAGCTTCCAAGGTCGACGACGTCTAGTCCTCCAATTGTCCCAACTTAATTAAACGTTAGTTTATACTTCAGTTTTATTAATTAGGTAGGGCATGCAGTCAACAGAACACCTCCGATCCCTCATATTCAGCCAAATTAAATCTTCTATATAGTATAGACAGTTGGGTGTTATGAAACTTATTTAAATGCCAATTCGATAATGTTATCACTTCATCTTTTGGTACAAGTACAAATTGGATGTTACGACATCCGAACATGTCGTTGAATTAAAAGTATATATATATATATAATTTCATTAACATATATTTAACAATTCTTGTGTGCATCTAATAATTATCGTAGATAGCGAGACAGTGAAATTTAACCTCTGAACAGGTGCTTACTTATCGCACATAGAGATTAGAGAGGTTTAATCGTTAAGTACAAAAATTAGCGTTTGACTACTGTTACGTTGCTTCAAAATGGGTCTGTCACTAGCTTATCTCCTCAATTAGTTAAAACATTGGAGTTAAAGAAGACTGAATTTGTCAACATAAAAGAAAAAAACAAAGGAGAATAATTAATGGGGGAAAAAAAAAAATCAGCAGCAGGCCAATCTCTCTCTCTCTCTCTCTCTCTCTCTCTCTCCAGTTCTGCTCTCTATTAATACCCTCTCTCCCCACTTGACTTTCTTCACCAAAAAAAAAGTCTCTCCACCTCCACCTCCAACTCCAACTCCAACACAGAGAAAAATTCAATTCTCTCCCCACACAACTCCATCATCATGTACTCATCATCATCAAGCGGCCATCAAGTGATGACGAGGTCGACCACCGACCAAGCCCAGCAATGGATGTGGATGAAGCGCCACCGCACCACCCACTTCCTCGCCGCCGCCGCCACCGCCACGTGGGAAGAGAGAGCCTTCGCGGAGGACGCCTCCAGCGTCCTCAACGGCGGAGGCTGCATTTGGCCCCCGAGGTCCTACCCGTGCAGCTTCTGCCGCCGCGAGTTCCGCTCCGCCCAAGCCCTCGGCGGCCACATGAACGTCCACCGCCGGGACCGCGCTCGTCTCAAGCAACAACAGTGCCACGACGAAGAAGAAGAACAAGAAGACCACGTCCACCATCCTGTCACCGCCGCCGCCACCACCACGAACTCCTCCTCCCCTAGGGTTTCCTCGTCCTCAATTACCACCGCCAGCAATAATATTAATAACGAGTGTGGTTGGCTGGATCTTGGACTCATGGTCAACGTTGTGGAAAGTAGTAGTGGCGGCGATGAGTTGAGCGGTCATTGTTGTAACGATGTTGAGGCGATTTTGGCCGGTGGGAAGAGGCGGAAGACGACGGCGGCCGTGACGACATTGTCGCTGTCGATTGGGGCGGCGTCGGAGGGGATGGGGATGTGCACAGATTTGGATCTTGAGCTTAGGCTTTGAGCATGCATGTATTGTATGCCTGTGGCATGGCTTTAATTACCTTCTACTTCATTTCATTACCATGTTACTGTTTCTATTTTCTAACATATATAATATTATATATATTAATTATGATGGAAATTAATCACGTACGTCCAGGACTAGCTAGTAGTTTTAAATCTCTTCTCTTGTTTTATTTTGTTTCCCCGTTGCTTTGTTTCTGATTCTAGTTTCTAGCGGCTTCCTGCAGCTAGCGCAGGTTAATCTAATCTAATTAATTAATTAACTAACTGATGTTTCCTGGGAAGAACATATATATGTATTAATGTATAGGAGAGGAAGAAATAATCATTAACTTGTTTAAAACACCAAATGGGAAAGGCTGGTAGGGGAATGACAGAAGAGCCAATTACTACTACTGCAAGCTAATTAATTAAGTGAAGGTGGGAGAAGGGCCTAATAACTTCAACTAGCACAGGGGTTATAATCATTAATCAATGAGCTAGCTAGGGAACCAAATTTGTGCATGCGAGCTTCTTCATTTGTTTGCCCAAAATAGCAAGGAAACCAGGAGTTTCGTCCTTCTGTCTTCCCCACTGTTAGTCTCTGCATAGTTACCAAACAATAAAGCCCAACCTTCCTTCCTATTCTATGCATCCATTACAATATACAAGGCGACGATGGAAAAGCTCAGAGAGAGAGAGAGAGACAGGGTGGCCAGACGGGATATGAATTTGACTGTTGCCCTTTAGACAGATCGCTTTTTTTTTATGGAAAGACAATTGTATCCTGTGGTCCAATCCATCAAAGAATATGTTATGTATAATGTATTAGAAAAGAAACTGACAGTAGGTCACTTCAGCTACATGCCCAAAAAATGACACATCAACACCATGCAATGCAAGGCCAGCAGCACTATTACTCGTTACTACCAGCTGGATCCAAAGAATTACCAGAAGGCTTTCTCCTACTTTTTTTTCCTCACATTTTATCCACTGTGTATATTATGGTTAGTTACTAGCTAGTAGCTACTGCCCAATGCACATCAAATCACTGCAGATGCAGGTCTCCCACAATGGTGCCTGCTGCTTACTCATGTACCCTCTCATTTCTGGCAAATAAAACTGCTTCTTCCTAACTACATCTAATTGTCTCCGACAGTGCATCTTTCAACCCTACTGCCCAATTCCTAAGCCGTCTACCGCTGTAGCTCTGATAGCTCTCTCCCAAAATCAGTGGGGAAGCTCCAAAATACACACCTACTCCACAGGGAATCAAAATAAATCCGATTAAACAAACATATGATTTGAAGCAACCTGCATGGCCGGAATAGATGGCTTGATTATACGCTTAAATGTCCGTCCGTCTACATCACATCACCAACACTAGTATATATAGTTTATTTCTTCTTGCTTGCGCGTCGCTTTTGTTTAGTTCTTAGCTTAGGGGCTTAGGCGCTATACCCCTTTTTGTACGTATGTGTTCATTGCTGCAACATTGACACGCTACAAACAATCACACACCAATTAAATTAAAACGATCAACCCTTGAAATCTATGGCCGCCTAGCTAACTCTTATCTCCATGTATCCAACCAAGAAGAAGCTCTCCTTCACGAACCCTTGTGTACATTTATGTGCGGACATGATTATTGTATGCGAGGAGATCAGATGCATGTTTAATGTACAGGGGACATAATATGGTGTTGGAACTCTTTCAATGGTTGAACTTATTGGAATGACAAAAATTCTTCTCGATACTCTATATATATAATACTAGCTCCGGACTCGAAACAGGGAAATGCCCGGGGTGGCCAATAATAGCGGGAGCAGATCAAGTGCATAATCTTATGGTCAATAACTATGCATAACTCAATCAGAAGTCATCATATCAGCGCCCTTTCTCTCTCTTGAAAAGTCTTTAATGTCCCCCCTTAATATTTAACGAATGATTTCTCACTCGTTGTAAGTCGGAAATTAATTTTTTTGCACAATTAGATTAGATTAATTGTGTTCTTCAAAATGATTTTCACTTTCATATATTTTTGGAACAAAAAAAATTATATTGAGTCATTTTTTTACTAGTCTATACCATATGGTATTGACTGGTATTGAAATAAGAGCATATCATATTGCCATGAAAAGCGCACTATGGTGGTATGAACATATCAAGACTATAGGATGGTTGAATACATGATAATAAGAGTGTACTAACTTTCATTTACGACTTTCAACATTATGTACCACAAGATACCACCATGTACTAGGGTGGCATTGTATGGTATTGTTTGGTCCTGTATTTTGTTCGCCCAGAAATTTGTAGATCCAATAGATCATGATGAACTCGTTCATTCTGTGCAATTTTTTTCAAAAACGACTTCAAAACGAAGATGATATCATACGGTATGTAGTTGGTAACGAGAGGCAATAAAAAAATTCTAGACAAATATTGAAAATGGATCTCATTTGTAGAGCACAACGAACTCGTTCCATCTGTGCAAAAAAAAAAAAATGAAATCCTAGTTAAAACGAAGTAGATATGAGCCGATTAAGAAAACTAGGGAAAAAAGGCTTTTAATTATCCACCATTAGATCTTGAATTTTTGAATGAATGATCCAGATTTAGTTACTCATATGTGCATAACCATGAGTTAAGCACCGTATCTGGAGCCAATAATAGTTCATGTTTTATGATTGATGTATTTTTTCTCTTTATTTTGTTTAATTGATAATGATTGATGTTCTTATTTAAACATATAACTGTAAAGACTATCGAATGTCATTGAAAATATTTATTTTAAGTTTTTTTAATAATAATAAGTTTTCATGTCAGCTGCCACGTGTATGCAGACTGTGTTTTTGTTAACTTTTGACCCAAAAAAAATGGATGAGACGATTTAGTATACAAAAGACAAATCGAAAGTAACGTAATGTAAACGACAATGTCGCTAAAAGTTTATATTGCTAGTGGTATTAGCCCCAAATAGTTGAGAAAGTTCCTTTTTTATTTATTCAAATAGTGTACTCAGATTCATATTCGCAAGGAAAACTAAATCCTATCTTTCAAACATTCCTCAAGAAAGTTCTCTTTCCATTTTGAAATCAACTTTCTAATAGTAAATTTCACCCCTGGGTGATCAATTCAATAACGTTAGCCCAAACTGATCAAACAAGTGTAGGGCAACACAATCATCCAAATTAAGGACGATTAGGAAAAACCCATCTGGACAAAACATCCGCTTCATGATTAGCTAGCTAGTTAGATCTCTCTCTCTCTTCTCTTCTCTCTCTCTCTCTCTCTCTCTCTCTCTCTCTCTCTCTCTCTCTCTCTCTCTCTCTCTCTCTCTCTCTCTCTCTCTCTCTCTCTCTCTCTTTTCTGTCTGTTTTATTTTTGTCTTGAAGTAATATCAGCTACTCCAGAATGCACGGCGAGTTTCTCTGTGAGAGGGATCGGTCGACGTTCGTGGGGTCCGGCGTAGTCGCTGGTTGCTTCTTCCAAAGTTTACTCACAGAGGCAAGTTGATGAAACATCGGCTTTGACTTAATGTGGCCTAACCCTACATCTACACTGATATGCAGCTCTCGAAGGAAGGAAGGAAGGAACGAAGGAAGGAAGGAAGGAAGGCGCACAGTGCTGCAATTGCTACAATATGCCTGCCTCTGCCTCTGCATCTGCCAGGGGAATTTAAGTTCCCCACCGAATAAAAAAAAACAGAGCTTTACCGATTCCTCTGTTTTCGCTTTACATATACAATAAATGTTTCCATCTCCCCAAAATTCCCTTTTGGGCATGGGGGAATTCAAGAACATGTGTAATTCTGGTTGTGCTGGAGCTCTCACCATGGATCCATTAGTGAGTTCAGACTTCAGACAGATGGGTCACAATCTTTGATATAAATGTTCCTCCTTTTCTCTCCCTGGACATACGTGGGGTTCCTGATGGGGAGAGATGCAGAGAGAGAGAGGGAGAGAGATGTCCAAAAGGGAAATTGAGGGTTGGTTACTTTGGGTTTCTAACAAGTACCAGGTTTGTGTAAGTAGAGAAGTTAATTTTGGTTGGTTGGGAATTATAGGTTGGGTTTCGAGGTGAAGAGTGTGGAACTGTGCTAATCAATGGAAGGGATCATTGGAGTTGAAGAAAGTGCAATAAGAAGGGAAGGCAGCTAGGAATGATAGGGATACCAAGTGAAAGAGAGAGGCTTTTAATCCTTTTGATTGGAGGGTGTGTGGTATAATTAAAACTAGTTCGCTTAATGGAAGAAAGTGCAATAAGAAGAGAAAAGGGTCGATCAAGTTTTCACAAGACCACATCCAGTTGGTAGGTTAGCCTTGAGCTCTTAACCGATATCAAAATCAATGAAAACTTACATATACAACCATCTATGTAATTTTAACATTCATAAAAATCCTCAAAAAACGTAATCTCGTGGTGTTGGAGTTCATTGAAGAAGAAACGTTTGATGGGGGAACAAGATCGACAATTTAACCTACCCAATCGATTGACTGATTTTGTGATGATATCTTTCAACCGACTTGTCTAGACACGATACCGATTTTAATGAACCACAAATTAATGCTATTTATAAATGAATATCAATTAATAATGCTGAATAGAAATCGTAGTTGAGATAATTTATTAAATAATATAACTAATTGTTCCGGTCAAGTGACCGGGTCCATGCTAGTGAATTATAATAATATACTTGCAGCCTCAATCATCCAATGAAAAAAATTTCGTAGTGATAATCAAATTGACAAAAAAAAAACCAACATAACATAATCTAACATTACATACATCCAAAGTAGTATGAACAGTGAATACAAAATTTATGGAAGATGACATGTCTTAGCTTATATGCAAGACTGCAATATATTAAGCTTTATGAATAATGAAATTTAATATTTATAAATTTAGAACAAAGTCTCATTAAAAAAACCTTGGCCCATGAAGAAAGCCCGAGGGAAACTCAAATCGAAATTGAGTCCAATACACTTGATCGAAAAAAACATTTGAGCCAATATAGAAACACAAACCTATTGAAGGATTCATCGACTTGGTTGGAAATTGGAATCTTGCAAGTAACCCGAAAAGCATTAGAAAAAATCATTTTCCTTTAAGAATTGTGTCCACAACCACTTCCTGTTGGACAAATATCATCGTTAGTTGATGCTACTGGAACTAAACACTGGTGATTAACTATCCAAATTCGTTTAGTCAGTCCAATAGGATTGCCGATTGCAAAAATGCCTTATCCTCTTAGTCATCCAAATGCGAACACACGTACCTCAGGGTAAAAAAAATACAGCAATTGCTTGTCCTGCTGGATGCCATTCTCCATTTTGCAGGCTAATTTGGGAGGCAGATTGAGACGGGTGAGTAGTTCACAGCCGTTGCCAAATTTGTCATTCTCAGCCAACCCCTGCTCTCGAAGTGTAAGTCCGTTTTATACATGGATTAGAAATCTTTTACCATAGTTCCAAACCACATGAGACTAACTATTGAAGGTCTGAGCATGACAAGAAAAAATTGTGTAGGAAACACTCTGAGACCATGGCAAGGATACCAATATGGTGATCCAACACGTGATTTAATCGACTTGTACGATATGATATCAGAATGGTAAATTCTCGTGTTAGTATATCGGATCGAACATGCATCTCAATTGTTAAAACCATCGTCTATTTGAAAAAGGGAGACGATTCATTGATTTGGGTGGATATTGTATAGTGGCCAATACAGTTTTTTTTTTAACAAAGGAAAGTTCTTCATCAATCTAAATATCATGTGCTTAACAAATGAGGGTCGTCAGGATTCACACACAAGATTTTTTTTTTCTATCAATAAATGTCATGTGCTTAACAAATGCTCTGATATCATGTCAAGAACTAATTGTTTTCAATGACTCGAATTGTTGAGTGAGATTCAATCATGACTCTTAATATTGTTGGATATTTTGAATGCATGAATTGTGAGAAATTTTCATGATAAGTAGTATGGATAGGGAATGGTTTATGCATGACTGATAAACAATTTAAATATTATATTAAATCCATTATATAGAATAATTTGTAAACTATTTTACAGCTATAAAACGGTTATCTATCAACCATTTTTATGTTGATCTACCCGTCGAATCCAATTGTGAAAATGAATTGCTTTCATGCATGTGCTGTATATATCGGTAGGTTGGATTGAGACTTAGCATCGAACTGGAGCTCGACCGGGAACACTAAACATCAGTCGGTGGACACCTGATGAAACTGACGAGGCCGGACAATAAACTAGCTTTCTGTTTTGTCTGACTAAAGCCGGACAGCCGGACAGAAATGGCCATTTGCAATTTGTGGTTGGAACCGCCCTGATCAGATACTATTATTGGACCCCAGAGTCGATCTATTTCAACTTCTAATCGGTACTACTACGGCTACGTGAGTCGTGACCGTCGGTGATTATAGTTGTTGCCATCGTGTCAGCAATACTAGTACAGTTGTTTAATTTTACAACTGTGCGCAATTATAGTTGTAGTTATGATTTTTACAGTTATAATCGGGGTTTTTTTTATGGTTGAAGAATCACAACTCTGATGTAATCTACTACAACTCATGATTAGCACGATGCTAATTCGAGTAAGTGTCCGCTCTTTGGACATGACCTGACCTAACCCCTGCTTTTAGTGCCCAAAGGAAGCCAACCCATCAAACCTCTCGTACCGGTGGGTAGCAGAAAGAGAGAGCACAATTAGAAATGAACTTCCCCAGTTAATCACTCCTCTCGCTTGCGCAACGTCAAATGACAAACATAAACACAAACACAAGAAAAGGAAAAACCTCAAGTGCATGCCCCCATTTTTTTAATTTTGCCTTCTTTCTCTCCTTTCCTTTCCCTACCTTAGTTTCTTGATAAGGATTTGATGATGAGGCATCCATCTCCATGTGTGACGCTCGTCCTTTAGTATTTACACAAAAAAGTTACGTGTCCAATTCACGCTTCCATTCTATATATACCCTCCTCTTCCTCTTCCCACATCCACCAAACCAAATCCTCTCTCAACCCTTAAATTCCTCTCCTCCAATCGCACAACAGATTCAATTCTCTCTTTCTTCCGTAAGATCCCAATGGCGACTGCCAACGGCCACTCCCCGCCGGCCTCCAGATGGTCTCTCCACGGCATGACCGCTCTCGTCACCGGCGGCACTCGCGGCATCGGGTAACCATTCACCCACTTCTCTATGCTTCAATCTTTTTACGCTGAAAAAATGGTAGCGATCAGATCATGCATGTAAAGAACGTGACGGCGTAAAGAAAGAAAGAAAGCGAGCGGGGGATCTGTTCTGTTCTGTTCTGTTGCGTTGGATGGATCTCATCTACCGATTCACTTTCCCTTTCCATGAGGGGACCGAGAATTGAATATCCAACGTTGTCCTCTCCTCCTCCCATCTATCTTCGTGGGCCTGTGCGGGCCGAAGCCCATTCTTCTCCACGATTTAATGGGCAGGCTTGCTGATCTGGGCCTGGGCTTTTCTCTTTTTTATTTTCTCAGGAGTGCGACTGTGGAGGAACTAGCTGGGCTGGGAGCCAAGGTCCACACGTGCTCGCGCAACGAGTCCGAGCTCAACGACTGCCTACAGCAATGGAAAGCAAAGGGCTTCTCCGTTTCCGGGTCGGTCTGCGACGTGTCGTCGGCGTCCGAGAGGGAGAAGCTCGTCCATGAAGTGGCCTCGCTCTACAATGGCGCGCTCAACATCCTCGTAAGTCTTAAGTTTAGCAATTACGTGCTTGCATCGAATCGAATGCGTTGGTTCAATTGATCGGGTTCTGCGTACACAGGTCAACAACGTTGGGACGAATGTCAGGAAGCCCACAACAGAGTATTCGACGGAAGAATATCTGAGGCTGATGTCCGTTAATCTGGAATCATCGTACCATCTCTGCCAGCTGGCTCACCCGCTTCTCAAGCAGTCCGGAGAAGGGTCCGTCGTCTTCGTGTCGTCGGTGGGCGGTGTTCTCCACATAGGCAGCGGCTCCATTTATGGCCTCTCCAAAGGTCGTTACGTTTCCCACGCCAACTGTTCGACGAAAGTCCTCACTGACTGCCTCTAAGTATCTAACTGATAATTGTTGGAAAATTTCTCTCTGCATCAGGTGCAATCAATCAGCTGACCAAGAATCTGGCTTGTGAGTGGGCGAGGGACAACATCAGGACCAACTGCGTCGCTCCTTGGTACACCCGAACCTCCCTCGTTGAGCATGTAAGTTAATCAATGGCCCTCCCTAACGAACCAGCCGCTTTCATGGCCATGGCAGTTTCTTTGTTTGTTATAGTTGGGGGATCTGAATTCAATTTTGGGTTTTGCAGCTGCTGGAGAAGAAGGATTTCTTGCAGCAAATAGTGGCGAGAACGCCGCTCCAGAGGATCGGAGAGCCGAACGAAGTGTCGAGCTTGGTGGGGTTCCTGTGCATGCCGGCGGCTTCCTACATCACCGGACAAGTGATCTCTGTGGATGGAGGAATGACAGTGAATGGCTTCAACCCTCCAATCAACCTAGACTGAGACAAACTGGCAGCGTTTTCTTAATCAAATGTGATTGCTTTCTGTATCTGTATTGTAGGTATTCAAGGTGGGGATTCAAATTAACTAGTAATTCCTAGTTTTAATCATTATATACTGTACACCGCAATTATGAATAAAAAAAAAGGTCTCTACGTTAATCTCAGTTGTTTGTTTGGTGGGAAGATGATGATTGTGATGGATGATCCGACTCATTCACCCCATCCTCAAGCAAGCTCTGAAATTGAAAGCTGTAATACCAATTTTCATGAATGGAATGACTAATGAGCTTAGTTGTGGAAGAAAGAAGTAAAGAACCGAAAGTTCATAAATATCTAGCGTATCTACCGGAAATCCAGGACAAGTTGCATCTAGCAGCAAACAACGAATCTTTTTTATAATGACAGTGACATCATTTGAGTTGCAGGTTCAATGGTTCATTAAAACTCAGTCCTCCCTTCATCATTTGATTCAATTCCCTGAAATCTATGGCATATTAGCTTCTTTTATATTTTGCCCCAACGTACTTGTTCATTGTACTTAGATTTTTGGCAAAATTCATTCGTATAGCCAAAAATTTTACGTTTGTGACAACAATAGCCACTTTTGGGGAAATACCAATAATAGCCAGAAATTGGAAAGTTTGATGACAATAATAGCCATTTCCGTTACATAATTCAACGTCGTTAGTTACACCGTTAGTCAAATTAATGGGACGATGATCTGGCTGCCAACTCACCCTCTCTTTCGTTTCCACCTCAGCATTCATTGACAGATGGATGACACCTCATTTACAAAAATAAAAATTAACCTTACCTAAATCTGGGAAATCAGCTTGGTATCTCCATCCAAGAACTGCCCTCTCCCCACACCGTTGTCCATTCTCGTTGACCCAGCCGCTGCCGATCTCAATTTCCGGATGCAAGGCCATCAACAAGTTCTCCAAAGAAGATGATTGGATTTGAAAACAACAAAGAGAGGAGACAATGGTTGAATCCTCTACTTCTTTCACCTCTTGTTATTTCCTCCCTGCCGTCCACTTCCACCACCTATCTTCCTCTACACCCGGTTGGGATAGAAAAGAGGAAAACCCAAGTTGCTAAAGTGAAACCTTTCTCTCGTCCAGACTCGACCACCACCACCACTCTTTTTTAATCTACCCGAAACAAGACTAGAGGAATAAATCCAATCTAAGAAACCCCACAGAAAACCCACAGGTAGTCGAACAAATCCCCACTGAAATCCCACAGGGAGTTGAACAAATCGAAAACCCACAAGGAGTCGAACAAATCGAACAGTTTCCCCAATGGGTACTTCACATCTGACCCGCGATTCTCCTTCGAGTCATCCAACGCTTAATTCGCTTCCGATGTTAGGCCGGAGCTGGCGGAGCCATCACTGGACACTTACACGGGGGCAGCTGCAGTATTAGCCTCTCAATCTTTGTGTCTCGGACCTCGCAAACATCATCATTCATCTCCACCCACCTAAAATAGCGACAGTTCTTCTTCACATCCAGCCCAATGACACCCATCCAATTAACAAACAACCCCTCAAACAACAACATTCATCGTTACGATCATTAGCCCTTACCTTCCAATATGGACATCCATAGAAGCGTCGGCCTGGGTTATCATTAGTACCAGATGTTTTGACTACGATGGGAATGTTGTGCATGCAGCGGACGAGGCCATCACCACCGATGCTTGTCGCAGAGGAAGAGACCCGCTTTGACATCTCCAATCCAACCCTTTGTGACGCTGGAAATTGAGAAGGCTAAAAATGAAATATGTAGCGTGGAGGCGCCGCCAGGGACGCGGTGAGGGCTGCTGTCGGAGGGAACCCTTGGATCGGCGGCGGGTAGCAACGTCTTCTCCAGCGCAGCCGATTAGAATGGTTCTCTAGGAACCCTAAATCGAGTTTGAGAAAAAGGGGGCGGCGAGGCAATCCTCGACGGTATGGTATAGGGGGGGGGGGGGGGGGGAATTGCTGACATGTCAAAATTTGCTGACCTGGAGCTTAGGTGGGAGATGGGTGTGGTCCTACTCAGTGTTCCGTCACATTTATTGACGCCGTAACAAATGACGTTAAAGTTTGTAACGGAAATGGATAGATTTGTTACACGATAGTACAATTTTGTGGGTATTTCGTGTGTTTCGATAGTTATGGATATATTTGTCACAAACGTGAAAGTTATGGATATAGAAGTGTATTTTGCCATTATATTATCCAAACCAATTATTTAAATTGCTCATTCCCTAAGATGATGGATTATTGGGTGCTTAATGATTTGTTAAACTATAGTAAGTAAAAGAATCATAAGTAACCATCCAAACCAAGCTCAACTATTGATTATAATCATGCATGAAAGAAAATAATTAGAGCCACTTCAAAATATGAATGCGATATTTAACGTCATTTCAATAACAAATAACATAACTATCGAGGATCCTAGATATTTAACGTCATTTCAATAACAAATAACATAACTATCGAGGATCCTAGACTCGCAACAAGTGGCAACACATCTGAAGACATAAAATATCGTAAATTGACAGATGATCTAAATAATGAATATAAATGTTCTTGTTGACTTATATGTCATTAACATGCCACATGTAAGACTTCCCATGTTTTTGTGTGTGGTTGAGACGTTTTCTTGATAGTCAATAAATACTGACATGTGATCTAAACGTGTGCTAATATCCTCTCGTTACGTGGTCGTTTTTGTTAGATCAGTGGAACAAATATAGTAACAAATCAAAAGTATCATATTGGACACCTCGTCCTCTAAGGGGTCGTTTTGGATGGTATAATCTAGTGAGTCAATTGGGCTCAATTGGCTCAAAATGAAGCATTTGGGTCACATTAGCTCATTTGGCAGCACAAAAAATGAATGGTGTAATTGGGCCGGGTCAATTCAAGATTAGCTCATTTTGGAGCAATTAGAAATACATGGTGGGGAGGTAGGTTTTCTCAATTAGCTCATTTTTGTGTGGGCCTATTCTCATTTTTGGAGCAAAAGTGTATATTGTCTCATTCTAATTGCCTCATCTCATATGACAAACCAAACAAGATAATCTAGGACAAATGTCTCATAGAATTGTCTCATTTTCTAAAATGAGACATTTAACCCAAATTGCCTCGTTTTAGAAATGCTCCATCCAAATTGACCATAATGATTTTCTTACTTCACACTCATTCGCGCGCGTTATATTAATAAAGACAAAACATTATATCATCTTTTGCAGTAGCTTCTCATTCCCTCTAACAATTTGAGATCATAGTACTTTTGATCCCTTATATAACAATTAACAACGGTATGAAAACTTTTCTATGATGTTCTTGAGCTTCAAAGATTCCACTCGACATGCTTAAATGTTGGGGAGGATTGTTAACTCCCCGCTCATCGAGCCATCATGCAGCTCTTTGAGCAATCTTAACACTCTTCCAAATTAAGGCTAGGTTGGATGAGCCCACGGGTGGATGGGATGTGCACGGGTTAATCGTTGCGGTTAGCAAACCGCACAAACCACCCATTTTGATTATGATTTATGAGTTATGACTACCGCTGACTAGCCGGTCGCCCGCCAACCACACTAGTTTGAGCTCCGTTAACCAAACACCAAAACATCAGAATCCACAGGTGTTTGAAATTCGTAGGAGACAGAACGTCAAAACCGATGGCAAAACCTCAGAAATCCTAAAGTAAAAACCACCGCAAGGGTAAAAAAAGGAAAGTTAAAAAGTTAAAACAACGGAGGAAGGAAGGAAAGACGGTAGTATTGGTTTGATCCAACACGTCGTATTACGCGTGGAGGGACGAATGTAACACGAATCTCGTATTTGACAATCTCCGCCACGTGGTGATATCATCCGCAAAATATCATAATCAGAGAAAACGGAAATAAAAGAAAAGTAGAAAACAATATTAGACTCTCCTCCGCCTAGTACAGCACCACATGCGTGTCAGAAAAGGATGGTCGCTCCAACGAACCGTGTTCCGTCCTCATTGGTCCACGTACTCACCCACCCGAAAAGTTCCGGTGCACGTGGTCGATTGTTGTGAGGAGAGAGAGCGATGGACGGCCCAGATTGTTGTGTCCTAGTACTGCCCTTTTACCTTCCTGCTGCCCGTATCAACGTCATTCCAACTGGCCATGTCGGATCTCCTCTGCCCCTGCCCTGCCCGTGACGGTGACGGGCACCTGCCCGGAGGCCTTAAAAAAATATTGCAGTGCGGGTCCCACACACACCCCCCAGGCGAAAAAAGCTTCTTCTTCCTCCTCTTTCCCAAACGCCATTTTATTACCCCTTCCCCTTCCCCATCTCTCTCCTCTCTCCTCTCTCCTCTCTCTAATTTTGATCGGATCGAATTCGAAGAAAGCGTTTGCGCCTGCTTCTATTCTGTGTTCGAATTTTGAAATTTTTTTTGAAGGGGAATTAACCCTAAACATGGCTGGGATTTGCTGTGGATTTGTTGGCGAGAGTGACGCGACGGCTCCGGTGGAGCCGAGCACTAAGGCTTCACGGCGGAGGAGATTGGACCTCCGCACATTCTCCCTTGCTGCGGATTTGTCCGCCGCCTCCGATGCCACCAGCCGGAAACAGCGTAAGCTCGTTCCGTCAGCTGGTGCGAGTAGTAGCTCTGCCCCGCGTGATTGCCAGAACGCCGTCGAAAATTCACGGCCGTGCGGCGGCGGGGGAGGCGATTTGGAGGGGAAGGAGCGTGAGGTGAGAAATTCCGTGGAGATTGAATCTGCTCTGAAGCCGGAGGTAAGCTGTGCAGTTCCGACGGCGAAATTCGGATTGACTTCTGTTTGTGGTAGACGGAGGGATATGGAAGATGCGGTTACTGTACAGACAAGCTTCGGCCGCGAAGGCACTTCCTTCTTCGGCGTGTTCGATGGCCACGGCTGCTCTCATGTACGGGCTTTAATTAATTTTGTGTTCCCTCCGGTTCCAATTTTTGTTTCGCCGTTTCGTGGTGAACACAGTGGACTAATTTCTAGTGGGTTCCGTCTTTTCTTAGGTCGCTATGAAGTGTAAAGACCGCCTGCACGAGATATTGGAGGAGGAAATCAAGAGCTACGGCCAGGAGAATTCTATCGAATGGAAAGAAACCATGGAGCGGAGCTTCGCCAAGATGGACGGCGAGGTCGGGGACTGGTGCACCGACGAAGCCGCAAAGGCCACCGCTTGCCGTTGCGAGCTCCAGACTCCGCAGTGCGACGCCGTTGGTTCCACCGCCGTCGCGGCCGTGGTGACTCCCGACAAAATCGTCGTCTCCAACTGCGGCGATTCCCGTGCCGTCCTTTGCCGTAACGGCGTCGCTGTTCCCCTCTCTTCCGATCATAAGGTAACGGAACTAGAAAATTTGAGCTTTTTCCTCTGATTCGTTTCCACCCGGATTGTCCAATTTCCGAGGGTTCGTTTCTGATTCCGGTTAATTCTTTTTCAGCCTGACCGGCCGGACGAGTTGCTCCGTATCCAAGCCGCCGGCGGCCGTGTAATCTACTGGGACGGCCCTAGAGTCCTCGGAGTTCTTGCAATGTCGAGAGCAATCGGTAAGATCTGGAGCCATAGCCCCCTTTTCAATCTAAATCTTTTTCGCAGTCCTAAATCCTGTTTCCACACACTGCTGATTAGAAAAGTTGAATTCTTTTTTCAGGGGACAACTACTTGAAGCCATACGTGATTCCTGAGCCAGAGGTGACCGTCACGGAACGAATAGGAGACGAGGAATGTCTTATCCTAGCAAGCGACGGGCTGTGGGACGTGGTGTCAAATGACACCGCCTGCGGAGTGGTTAGGATGTGCCTCCGCGCCCAGAAGCGGCCTTCGCCGGTGGCGGAAGGATCTCCGTCAGGAGATGCCGCCGTGGGGAGCGGCTCCGATAAGGCCTGCTCCGACGCCTCAATGTTACTGACAAAGCTGGCACTAGCTCGGCACAGCACTGACAACGTCAGTGTGGTGGTGGTTGATTTGAGACGCAAGTCCAAAGCTGTAAACCCTTAATTGGGCTCGGATTTAGAATGAAAAACAAAAAGAGCAATTGGGAATTGGTGGGATAATATATGGAATAGTTATATACACGTATGTAGATTAGAACTAGCTTTAGATTTCCCCATATTGGATGTTTGGTTAGCTTTGTGGAAGGAAAAGAAAGAAAAAGAAAATATGAGAGATCCAAGTTATTTCCAATCTGTTTTAATTTTTCCTATCTGACTGCTGAAATGCGCAGAATTGGGGTTGTTTTGGGAGGAATATGAAATGCAAGAGTCTCCATTTGTAAAACTGAGAATTGAGTAATCTTCTTCTGGTCTGTTTATCTGTTGGAGCAGCAAGCTCCAATCCAAGCGCATAAAAGAATTTTGGATAGCGATGTTGTGGGCTTGTGTGTTCTGTAAGTGTCATCTGGAGAATTGAAATTAGTTGAAAACGTGCCCTTCTGTTTCAGGTGGAGAAATTGTGGTTGAGGTGACAGGAGTCTGGTCAGAGGGCAATACAAAGTGGAAAGAAGGAACCTTAGGCGGAATTCGGTCTGCTGGTCTTGTCATTTTTGAAATTGTTGCAAGTGCAGATTAGGAGGAAGTGGTAGCGGGGAGGCGTGGCGAGTTCTTAGACGATGAAGGCGACATCTGAAATTATAATAATGATGGGGAAGAGTTGAAAGAAATGGAGGAGGGTTGGTTTAATTTAATGGAGGAAGGAGTTGTTAATCAAAGGTGGCGACGTGGCGTGGTGGTGATGTGGTAGTTAGGCAGAGAAGAGAATTGGGGCTACGTGTAAGGAGCAGAGGGATCCATGGAATGATATTGTAGAACTGTTCTGCTAGCCAGAGAGGAAACCCAACGGGGAGGGAAAAAGGATTAGGCAAATCAAATGAGGCAAATGGTTGGCAAGGAGAGGAGATATTATGAGAGGATTAGATAATAATAATAAGACCCTTCTCTGCTGAGCTGGCTATTGGGAATGAATTTTGATGACAATACTACAATAATAATTATTATTTAGTTAGAAAATTGATATGAAGATATTGGAGTTTAGAGAGAGAGAGGGTGGGGTCCAGGTGGGTTGCTGGTGTTAGGCCACTTTTGGGGTATTGCATAGCTGGAGGGCACGGTCGGGTGCATTATTATTATTATTAAATGCATGGGCTGTGTTTGTTGATTCCAATTCTTCGACGTGACGTGGAGGGTTAGGGGTGCTGACCACCACGACTTTGACGAGGGGACGACACGTGGGAAGGGAGATGGTGTTGAGTTGAATGTGGGCATCGCCGCTGGGTTTGTAAAAGAAAAAGAGTAGATTTGATCAGATCTTTGATGTGGACTGGACGGGAGCACAAGCGCACCACAAATACACAATTACACAAACACAACATCCTTCCTTGGTTGGTGTCACTTGCTTTTCACTTTTCACCTTTGCCTTCTTTCCTTGAGCATTTGCTGCTTAAACTGCCGAAGCCGAGTCTTCAATTTTTTTTATTGATTACACGCTGATCACCAATGATGATCACCCACTTAATTTCTTGGTAGCTAAGCTATACAGAACACCGATTTTAATACGGTTTTCTTGAATATTAGGATTGTTTCACGAAAGAGGTAGAACTCTCCAAGTCAATCTTAATAGCGTATTATGTTACACGGTTACAATAAAAGGCTATATTAGAGGATGGTCTATATTAGAATCAGTGCAATATGTCAATTAACTCACTCATCTCAAAATAGTTGTTTTTTATATGATAATAAAATAATTAAATTAACAGTAGGGAGTTGGGAGTTGGGACCATCAAATCATCAATTGGAACAATATCCCACATACCAGACTTCAATCGTCGATAATATATGAAGTTCGTTTCTTGGACTAGGCCACAACCCATTTTGGAGTAGATGGTTTGGGTCGCAAAGCACATAAAACCACAGCAAAGGGAAGAAAAGGCCTAAGCAGCAGGCCCAAGCCTACATGTGTGAGCAGGCCGCCGCTGCCATGATGGACTCCTCTCCTCTATTTGTCCCAAACAAAATTGCCTGACAGCCCTAACTCAATGAGCCCATTACCAAAGATAATTTTTTTTTTTTTTTTTGGTTTCACCAGCTCCTTACACAGTAACTTTTCCACATTAGGGAATTCAAATTTACCGCGACCGCCGCTGCGAATTACCCGGCAAGGCAGTAAATACGCGCGCCCCTCCGCCCGAATCCGACCAGTTCAGGAGCGCTTTCTCGTGGCCCCAACCTCGTCTTTCCGCTGCTGCCGCCGCCGGAGTGAAATCTTAGCAAAATTCCGATATTGCAGAGATTCTGATTTCCCATATCATTCATTCCAATTGTATAACCTATTTTGTCTCGTTTTCCCAACAACCCTATCAGTACGCTCCAAAAGTTGCACCTTTTCGGCATCATGCAAATTCCTTTCTCTTTGCACTCGACCCAATGTGGACCTTGCTTCTCTTCTTGCGCCTAAATGGTCGCTGTTCTAGTCTGATTCTCACAGCAGGGCTCTGAGGGTTTCTTTTTCCCCCCCGGAAGAGAAAGGATACATAGAATCCTACCGTGGTCGATTGGGTGGTAACTTTACTAGTCTACCTTTGATAAGGTCAGTCTTTGTACCTTTTCTTCAATCCTGTTTCATGGGTTCTTCGATTTCTCACGTTCACACATTAGGGAATTGACGTTTTGGGAACTGGAGGGGATGCCCATTCGAGTATTGGCTTGTTGACCAAAATGTGAAATCGGCAATTGAATCTATGTGTTTATTAATTAGTTTCTTTTCCAAGGACACTGAAATTCAATTTCTTGCCCGTCTCATGTTGGAAAGCAGAACCAGAATGGTAGTGGTGTCCTATTCCTTTATCTGTGCCTTTTAAGTTTGTTCTTAGCTGAATTTGAATGGACTTTTTGTTGGTATCTCTTAGAATAGGAAAGACCCTGAATGGCCTGTTATGCGTAAGTTCCTGAGTCTACATATGTGGCATAGGTTTCTCCAAACAAAGATGAATGCTCCATTGGAGTCTACTTTGTGGGATATACTTGGCGTGATTGAACCTCAGCGGGATGATTGGCTGATTCGGCAAAGAATCATTCAAGAACTACAATATGTAGTAAGAACTATTCCAAATCTTAGAGGTGAATCTCCTGTGTCTTTTAAATGTCACCCCAAAACTATGTGCTGATGTTACTTGAAAGAGACGCCTTAGAATATATATATGCTTGTTTTTGTGCAAAGTTATTATGTTCCTTTAAGATGCTGTCTCAAGTTAACATGGAAATGTTACATCTGGATACAGGTGCGACTGTGGAGCCATTTGGATCATTTGTGTCCAATCTATTCACTCCATGGGGCGACTTGGATATTACTGTTATGCTAGATTATGGTTCTTACATTTCAGTTGCTGGGAAGAAGAGGAAGTTGTCTTTACTTGGGGATGTCTTAAGAGCTCTGAAGGAGAAAGGTATTGGCCTGTCACAGTTAACCTGATCAGAATCCGACCCTTTATTTCATTTTCGATCTTCATTTTTCATCTGATGGACCTTGTTGATTTAATTACCTGCTTCTCATCTAGACCTCAAGGAAGTAAATCATGTATTGAATAAAACTGGATATCCAATTTGTTCTGGATTAACATGCTCCATTTAACGAAAAATGTAGTACCTTCTTGAGTTTAACTTCATCATGCTGAGAAATCGATGTAATAATATCACTTTGTTTATTTTAGTTCCTTAACCTTCCTCTGTTTTTCTTGCATGTAACATGACTATGCGGTCAAGCTCTTATTGTTTATGTTTGTTCCCCTTTTCGAGGCTTTAGCTTGAATGATCTGCTTGACTGCTGCAGGTGGGTGGTGGAGGTTGCGATTTATCCCAAATGCAAAAGTTCCCATTTTAAAATTTCAGAAAGGATGCCCTGCCATTTCTGGTGATATTTCAATTGACAACCTTGGGGGCCAGATGAAGTCCAAATGCTTGTTCTGGCTCAACCAAATAGATGGACGGTTGCGTCCATTGGTGTTACTGGTACTGGATCAGTTCCGTAGAAAATGTGCTTCTGCAGAAGATATGCAACCATTTGAATCAAATTTTCTCCTAATTTAGGTTAAGGAATGGGCCAAAACCCATAACATCAACAATCCGAAGGGCGGGACACTTAATGGTTGACACTCTCCGTCCCTTGCAAATGCAATCCTTGCCTTTTGAGGGCTTTATTGCCGGCATGGGTGTAGGACCTTTTTTTCTAGTCTAAGCTTGTTGATTCATCGTTTAAGGTGTTCCATTTATTTTGACCATACTTGCACCACCTTTTGTGGGCTTTGTTGCATGGATGCTGTAGCACTTCATCATCATATGTACTTATTTGGGTGGTTATTCCTTTTTCTTCCATTTAAATGTGTGCAGACGTGTAAGCCAGCAATCTTTCCTCCATTTCATGCTTTGTACCCAACAAATGTTGTCGATGACCTTACAGGTGTGTGGGAAACTGCTGAACAAAGTATCTCCGACCTTTTTCATGCCAACATAAGAAAATATATAGCAGGCAGATCTAGAACCATGAACAGAAGTTCTTTGTCTGAGCTTTTTGTTTCCTTTCTAGCAAAGGTAATGAATAGTTCTTGCACTCATCTTATTATTACTAACCTGTCATCTTAGTGACTAGTCTTCCTTTCTTCTTCCAGTTATCAACCATAAGTCTGAAGGCCCGAGACTTTGGAATTTGCCCGTTTACTGGGCAGTGGGAAGAGATAAACAACAACACAAGATGGTTTCCCAGGACTTTTGCGCTCTATGTAGCTTTCTTTATCCCTCTTGCTTCTTCAGCATCATCTGCTTCTTTTTTACCTTTTATTTTTATTTGGTGGGATGCTTCTTTTTACTTTTAATTCCCTTAACGTTGTTATATATGTTCAGGTAGAGGATCCGTTTGAGCAGCCAGCGAATAGTGCAAGGGCTGTTAGTGTTAGAAACCTAGACAGAATACAGGACGTGATTCAGAGAACCCAACTTGCCATTTTGTCCCCAAATTTGAGTTGGATCGATATTCATCCGTTGCTGGTGAAGCCAGTGCTGAGTCGAGTAATCCTGTTTAGAAAGCAGAACCAGAATAGTGGTGGGCAAATGATGCAACTCCAACAGCAGCAGCAGCCACAGACAAGGATGCATGTGCATTCTCCTGCACCTGTTATAGCAGCTCGGGTTCAGAATGTAAGGCCAGAGAATCAATTGAGAGGCTGGAGAGATGGGACTTGTCACATTCATGAGTTATCATCAAAGCCCAAGCAAGAGACGGCTTCCAATAATGCTGTATCGAAAGAGAATAATGCAAAAAAGTGGAGGAAGCGAGGGATTCAGCAGCAGCAAAGGGGGGATGTTTTTAATAGTAAGCAGCAGTTGTGGAGGCCAAAGTCACAACAAAGTTAATGCCTTCTAGCCTCACAGCCCTAAATCATTTTAATTCTTTGGCCATCTCTTGTAAGTTGCCTTCTGGAGAACCGCCAATTGATGAATGAATGTGCAAGGTTGCCTTCTGCTGCTGCAGCTAACAACAATTTACCCCTGTTCACTCTTTTTCTTTAAAATTGTGAATCAACAGTTATAAAGTTTTTGTTCTACTTCGTGATTGAAATCTAGATATTATAGCTATATTGGGAACAGCAATACAGCACCAGAAATCCAATGATATGCTTCATAGGTAAGGTTTGAATATGGTTGGTAAAACAGGGAGAAACAAGCTGGGCAAAACAAATACAACAAGAGTGAATAAAAGAATGAATCGCTCCAAGTTCCAACAGGTAATTAACTGCAAATATACAAGAACTTTAGTTTAATTTGCACCCAATTTGACAAAATTGATCAAACAAACGTAGTCCTACACTTCACCACGAGCTTGACGTGTAGCTGGCGTTAAAGTCTACAATGTTACACGGCTGTCCCTGTTTATGCTGCAGGATGTCTCAGCTGTTCAAATGTTTTAAACGCATCAGCTTCTGCAACCATCACAGGGAAATCTGTAAACTTCAGGATAATCTGGACCACCAACAATCTGTTTCCATGTCGTTCACTAGCCTCTGTCTGCTAGCAAGACGTAATTCCATTGACTTGTAGTCTCAGCTTTATCTCATCAGTTAACCAGGAGAGATCCTGAGTTCGTTTGTTTTAAGAACGCAGAAGGCGTTTATCACAGACCAGGATCCTATAACTTGCATGTGGTCCCTCAG
The DNA here is from genome assembly GCA_964030455.1 of Linum trigynum. Classification (NCBI taxonomy): domain Eukaryota; kingdom Viridiplantae; phylum Streptophyta; class Magnoliopsida; order Malpighiales; family Linaceae; genus Linum; species Linum trigynum. The sequence goes on from OZ034816.1 coordinate 6,670,227, forward strand.
ACGTGTCATGTAATGCTGAATGCCAACCCATAGCATTCGCAATCTCCTGAAGTTCTTCCATGACATCAAGGGTGTCTCGGATATATGCTCGACCACCAGGTCTAAGTATCCGATCCATCTCGAGCATGATTGTAGCCATGTTACATCTGACACAAAAGATAAAAGGAAGCACCAAGTCTGAGAAGCAAAAGCAGCCTTGAGTATATTCTACAAGAGAAACGAAGCTTGACAGAGGAAGTTGTCACCTTTTCCTTTCAACAGAAAAAAGCCCAGAAGCATGCAGTAAATCATAAGTTCTCGGGTAGGTGTCAAAAGGCTCACACCTAAATACATCACAGGCAACATTGTTACTAAGCTCATCAAGTAAAATAATGAATTAAAAAGAAACCTTATTCAGAGTTTAGATTACTACCAATCGTGCATAACACCTAGCAGTCCACGATCATATATGACAGGCAGGGTGTTTGGCCCACTAACAGGAACCACATTCATAACCCAGCTATTGAATCCATGATCAATTAGTGCTGCAGCAAATCTATCAGAACAGTGGGGTAAACAGCATGATTTTGCATTCAGATAATTAAGTAAAAAAATATCAAGGAAATTAGTTGGAACAAGCATAGGATAGACAGGAAGGATACCCTCCAAAACCGGCCTTCATGTCCAAGACATTTCTGAGTTTAAGCTGCTTCCAATGCCAAGCACGGACATAGCCAGATATAATTTCAGACCAATATTTTGATTCCGCCTTGAAAAGCTCTTTCCTGGAAATGTAAGCATCCATTTGTATACTCTGAAGCCTATCAGGAGGCGTATGTAAACGTGCAGGCCATGCAGTCACATTTGCTCCATATCCATTCTCAGGAATGCGAGTAATGCATGGCTTCAAATCAACATACCTAACACGAAACATTTTCATCAGCATAAACAAGTTAACCATTGGGAACAAGTTAGAAGAAGCAGTTCACATGCAATGGAGGTTTCTATAGATGATCAAATTTGAGCTGCATATAATTCCCAATAAATATCATTCAGTGTATGGTATTTGAAGTTTTTTGCTATAAGTTATTTCCGAAACCAAAGCAATATTTGAAGTCAGAAAGAAATAATACCAAACTTTATCAGGATCATCATCTTGATCACACAATGGAGGACTAACTCCCTCATCTCGGCTTAAATAGCAGCTATTATTCTTGGGTTTCTGCCATATTGCAATATATCCCTCTTTCTTTACAAGCTCCCAGCAAAGTCGAGTTGTAAGGTTAAGCATCTCTGCAAAGAGATACAAAAAATATGTATATATAAATATTAACTACACCGGTTCAGTATGAAGGAGACAACAAGGACAGCATGATCATCAGGTAAAGTAATTTGATAAACTCAATTTTAACAAGAATATTACTTCAAGAATATAATAATCACTTAAACTGATGATTTTTATCTGCTTTCAAGTTTCAACTAACTGAGGTGATACCTTCCCACTGTTCCTCTAGCGCTTGCTCATGCTTGTAAACAGGCTGCGCAGCCCAAGCAAAGTATCCTCCAGCTCGCATCATCCTGTTGACCTCAAGTAGCAAAATTCCATCTTCAAAAGAATAGTTAGCATAATCAGAAAATACAACCACTTGAAATTTCTCAATGCAAAGTCAAATAGCTATAAGATTAATGTCTCTGGAACTAATGGTGAGATGTGAAACAGATAGAGGAAGCTGACATAGCAAGGTGAACGGCCACAACAAGTTTTTTTAGACAAGTTTTAACATGCACAGAGGCAAATTTACATTGTCATAAGCTAGGGCTAGTACTGCTAGAAGAACACAGACATTGGGAAGAACATTTCATCTTTATTCCTTGGGCTTTCCCACTACAGAAAGAGGCAATCAAGGGATGGGCAGACATACATACCATCACGAGTCCAATTGATTCTACATCTTGAACAATGGATGATTTCGAAGGCCTGACTTGGATACAGCAAACGATGGGTTGCAAAAGCAGCTACCATAGCAGGGACGCCACGCTCAAGAGCAAATTGGATCTGGTTCTCGTGAACATCCTTGGGAGCTATCGACAAAGGTACAACATCCCTTGACAGCAGATATGCACCAAAACTTGCTACACCGCATCCGACATCCAAAACAACTCGTGTGTGATTACCAAAAGCAATATCTGGGACCATCTGCAGAAAAAGAAGAAAAAAATCACATAATCAAAGCTTAGTAGACTAGGAATGTAAACGAATTTTACATTCAAACTAATATTATGAGAGACGACTTAACAGACTTTTGAAATTTGATCCAAGTACTGATCTGCGCCATGAATGAACTGCGTTCCACCACCAGGGAACCTGAACTTGTCCTTGGCTTTGGTAATCCAGTTCTGACCTCCTTTATCATCAACCAAACGTGTGTGGGGTACATTGGAAAACCAGACCTAAAAGAGAACAGCAAAGTGCTATCAGAATCCTCAGCAAGATAACCAGACCAACCAACTATCATTCCCTATCCTTTTGAGCACCTAACAGCTTCCCAAAATTAAACTCGGCCAACTAAATACAGTGAAAAGGTTCAGAACAGCTCAAATATCGTATATTTTGCCGTCATTTTCCGCCATAGTTTCAGTTCAGCATACCTCATCACGACTCCGGGGCCACGGAAGTGGTTGGCGATACCCTTTGGGCGGCGGAACCAAGCAGTTCATTTCTTTCCCCTTCTCAGGACAATGCCGCTCAAATCTCTCCCCTTTCTCCGTCGATTTCAACTTCTTGATTGCCTCTACATTATCCAAACATGGAATGTACTCTCTCATGCTCTCAGGGCATAGCTCGAATCTCTTAACCTTGGCCCTAGAACTCTCACCAGCTCCACTGTCGATCTCAGTCTCATTCCCCCAGTTCTCCACAACCTCCGGATCAACCTCCCCGACTTCAAAATCATCGCTCATCTTCCCATCCCCATCAATAATCCCAAACGTCCGATCCAATTCCTTCGCCGGAGGCGGAGGAGGCTGCTCCACAGCCGCTGAATCACTCGCCGGCGACGTGGAAGCCGGAGGCACGGGTACCTGAGTGGGTTCAGGCTCAGATACTGTATCGGTCTGATTCTGGGCGATCAAAGCAGTGACATTAAACGACTTGCCGTAGTTGGGGGAGACTCCGACTGAGGTTCCTGGTGAAGACGAGAAGAAGAGCACCTGCTGGTCGCCATTGGAGCTCCAGTGCTTGCCCAGGTAGAAAAAAGTGAGGGTAATTAAAGTGAAGCCAGCGATCTTGAGGACGAGAGGGGTCTTGAAGAGATCCAAACCCGCCGACGCTTTCATGGTGTTGTCTGGTATGGAGGATCTATTCACTTGATCTGTGAAATTTGGTTATGAGTAACATTGGGTTTGTCACGGGACCGCGATGGCCACGGCGAGGGTGGCGGTGGTGGAGAGTGAGGCGAGCTATGGATTTAGCAGGATCCGTGGGCTTTGATTTGACGGTGAAGTAGTGACGAAGTAAGACTGTTGTGAATTTGTGATTGAGGTAGGAGGTAAGATGAGATTGTTGTTTATGGGTGAAATGCTTTTATGGTCACTTAACTTCTTCTCAATCACAGAACGATCACTTAATTTTTTTATATTAAAGTCATTGAGCAAACAGCTAGTCGTGTTTGGCAAGGTTGGTAGTTTTGGTTTTGGACTAGACTTTTTTTGTAAAATACATCCCAAACACTTGCAACTTATCACATCCGTCTCTGGAAAGTTGGGGTGGAGGCGTAAAATCGAACCAAGGTTGTCAATCCGCGGGTTGACCCGGACCCGGTTGAGTTAGAGGGTCAAGGGTTAATGGATCACCCGTTTTAGCCCGGTTTAGCCCGGAAATATGAAAAACGTCATTATATTGTACTTATCCTGATAAATTATATCAAATCTCATCTAACATATGAGTTATAACATATAATATTACACCAAAATAACATTTCATACTTAGATTCAACATATAGTGAAAATTCACACACACTTATATAACATTAATATTCAAATGTTCAACATAGGATTCCAAAGATTGAGTTAGACGAAAAGAAAAATTGGAAAATAGGCGCATTTCGCAAAACAAATAAAAAAATGACACAATTTGACCTCCAATCCGATACCTTGTAGCGGTCGACCCAACGGGTGCGTGCGACCCATTTTTCTCACCGGGTCAGAGTCAAAGTGGGTCAACCCGCGGGTCAACCTTGAATCGAACTCATTTTCTACATTTACTCTTGGAGGAGGTAGGGTAGATGTAGATCAAAGAGTTCATAGATAAACGATTACAATTATTACTGAAACAAACCGACTAACATGTTATAAATTATGTAGAGAACTTGACCAGCAAACCAACTATCTTGTTAGGTATTCATAATTTTGACGATGAAGTATTTCTCCGTAAAAGTTTAATAATTATTTAATAAATAAAGTGTCAGGATCAGTGACAAACCCAAAAACTTTATTAAGGATATTCAATGATATACAAAAATCATTAAGAATTGTCAAACAATATAGTGTCTCAAATCTCAATACTATCACCACTAAAATTAAATTTTACAATGGTTTTTTTACCAATTGTGGATCTAAGAATTGCCAATTGATAACCCTTTCACTAGTTTGGGTTAGTCCCTGGCCATGATTAGAGGTGTAGATCGGATTGATTCATACTGAACCGCATTGGATCAAATTGAATCATATTAAACAAAATATAATGTGATTCAATTCTCGATCACATAAACTTTGTAAACACTAAAGAAAAATGGACACAATTAATATTTATAATGGACCAAATCAAACCAAAAATATTGTTGATCCGATCTTTAGTTCTAAAATATTTTCACTAATTGATAGCAAGTCTCATGATTTTGGTCAAATACAAATAGTAAATTTGTCAAAATGTCGAGTTATTTATCAATAATAGGTAATAGCCAGTAATTATTTATTAAGTTTTTTCCCTCAGAATTTGTTTATTAAGTTGACCCGAGCAACAAAACAAGTCATCTTGGAGAAGAAAGTAAAAACCGACTCGAACCCGCAACCCGGCTACTTAAAACCACACCACCACCTCCACAGTCCATAGTCCATTCAATCGACGCCACCGGCCTCCGAACCGTAGCTCCCATTTTCCCCATTTTTTGGCATTTCTTTGCGAATTGCGTAGCTCCCATTTTTCTTCGTTGTCGCCGCTCCGGCCGTTGAATTTTCTCTCCGGTAATAATTCGTTCCTCCTCTTTCATAATTGCTCGCCCTAATTCGTCGGGGTTACCTCTCAATTTCTTCCTTTTCCAACACTCTACCCGATTTCGCGTCATGCGCTCATTTCTAGGGTTTGCTTCCGCTTACCCCACTGTATGAATTGAATCCGGCCGTGCTATTGTAGGTTCGAGAAAATTCGTCGAAAGTTTTGGCGGAAATTCCATGTCCTTCATTTGATTCAGTTGGTATTGGTGTGAAGTCTGAAGCTTTGGACTGGAGGTCGGGGCGGTGTTGTGTTTATTCTCGCGTGGAAAAAGCATACCCCGCAATTCAGGCGCAAAATGTCTGATACGGCTGAAATGGTGGATGAGTTCAAGCCCGAGTTCGAGAAGGAGCCATCTTGCTCGAAGTCGGTGAATGAGACGGTGAATGGGTCGCACCAGTTCACCATAAAGGGGTATTCTTTGGCGAAAGGTATGGGGTCCGGAAAGTGCATTTCCAGTGATATTTTCACGGTGGGTGGCTATGATTGGGCGATTTACTTTTACCCGGATGGCAAAAACCCTGAGGATAGCTCCATGTACGTTTCGGTGTTCATTGCCTTGGCCAGTGATGGTACAGATGTTAGGGCGTTGTTTGAGTTGACGTTGTTAGATCAGAGTGGGAAAGGGAAGCATAAGGTGCATAGCCACTTTGATCGTGCGCTGGAGAGCGGGCCATATACTTTGAAGTACAAGGGGAGCATGTGGTAATGTGCTTCTTTCGTCATTGTTTTGATCAACATGTTGTTAGGTTGTGTTTGGCTTTGATAATCAGGATAAAGCAAGCTGTGATAATGTAACATGATGGATTAATAATTTATTACCATTGTAGCGTAATTATTGGCATGTGCATCTGTTGTTATTCAATTGTTGAAAGCTTGTTCTGAGATCAATGAATGCTCATATATCGCCATTTGTTGGACTGCAGGGGTTATAAGCGTTTCTTCAGGAGAACAAGTCTAGAAACTTCAGATTATATAAAGAATGATTGCCTCATCATGAACTGCACCGTTGGCGTTGTAAGAACTCGTCTTGAAGGACCCAAGCAGTATTCTGTTAATGTTCCCCACTCCAGCATGGGTCAGGGCCTTAAGGAAATCCTGGAAGCTGAAGTTGGTTGTGACATTGTGTTCCGTGTTGGTGATGAATCATTTAGAGCTCATAAGTTGATCCTTGCTGCACGATCACCAGTTTTTAGAGCTCAGTTCTTTGGACTAGTAGGGGATCGTAACTTGGATGAGGTTACAGTGAATGATATTGATCCCACGATCTTCAAGGTATCCTCTGGTTTCTGGTCTCTGTCTGTGGTTCAGCATACTTGTCTAATTGGACATGAGGCACCACTCTAACTTCTCGTTTGAATCTATCATATGGAAAAATCATGCATTGATGTGTATCCATGTATGTTGACCTGCTGTGGCCTGTGGCGAATCTAACATAACAGAATATCGGGAGAAATATTTTATATGAATATCATAATGCTGTCCGGCACGAGTTGACAGCTGTAGGAATCTTTTGTTGTTGCTTTGCATTGACTTTGAAACTGGATTGTATTTTACATGAGTACTGGTCTTAGTACTCGTTGTTTGAATGCCTTAAACAACCTTTTAGCATCTGGATGCAAAAGTATGACATCGTCGGTTGTGGGCTTGTAGCAACTGTTTTGTCTCCCTTTGACTCAAGGATGCCCTTTTGTGTTTGATGCTAGAATCTGTTCTCTCAGTTTCTCTTATACAGTCTTTTGCTCTTATTTCCTTAGTCACTAGGTATATATACCATCCTTTACATAATGCTTTTATGCAGGCAATGCTCCTGTTCATTTACACAGACAAACTTCCTGAAGTGCATGATGTTATGGACTCTTCTTCATCCACGGGCACATCTACCAACATGATACAGCACTTGTTAGCTGCTGCCGACCTGTACAACTTAGATCGTTTGAAAGTCCTATGTGAATCAAAGCTATGCGAGGAGCTCACGGCTGTATCAGTGGCCACAACACTGGCATTGGCCGAGCAGCATCAGTGTGCGCAACTCAAAGCTGTCTGTTTGAAATTCGCGGCCAATCCAGCAAACTTGGGAGGTGCGTGTTCTTCATAGGGCACTGAACAGTACAAGTTTGAGGTTATGCCAACTCCATCGTTTTGCAATTAGATGAGATCTATAATCTTCTCTTGTGAGCATTATGCTTAGCTTATTACAACTATTGTTAACTTGGAATCATTGGAATGGTATGATTCCGCATTCACTGATACTTCACATATCACCTTTCTTAAAGGCCATAGAACTACATACGTTGTTTTTCTGATACTGGTATGCGTACCATACTTGTTTGTACTTGAACTTCACTTTTTATTTTATCACTGACTGTTTGTTCCAGCAAGAGGATAAACCATGACATAATGTCTTTTGCTATGATAGTGCCCTTAGGATTTGTTTAAAGTAGGAATGAAAATAAGCTATTATTGAAACGAAGAATGCTATGACTGGTTATATGACAATCTTTGCCTACAGTTGTGTTTAAAATCTTGTACATGAGTAGCACCGTCGTGGATAATTTCCCTTAGGGATACTGAAAGTACCGCAATGAACATAGTCTTAGATGATCGCAAGAACGTATCCAGGTACAAGGTACTGTTCTGTAGTGAAAGCATATATTGTGGTAGTTTGTGGGGCATGTCTATATGTGTCGGATGAATCACTGATATACGTGAGCCCGTGTGTTTGTGTATGTATCTGGCAGTGGTGACGCAATCAGAAGGTTTCAGACATTTGGAGCAGAGTTGCCCGGCATTAGTGTGTGAATTGTTGAAGACACTTGCCTCAGCTGATGAGGACTCAAGCATGCTTCCTAGCAGGAAGAGAGGAGGGAGCAGCATATTCGGCTTAGATATTGCAGCAGCGGGGGAAGCAGCAGATGATGGGGGTATGGCAGAATCTAGTAATCCGAACATGAGGCGTGTGAGGAGACGGTACTAGACAGGCATGCATACTACTTATACATAGCTTAAATTGGGGAAGGTGCGGAGATTATGAGATCCCTTTAACTAACTGGCATTAGTACTTAACTAGGGCTGGGCTGGGCTGGGCTGTGTTTCTTTGCAGTTTGGTGTAAGTTTATGGCCTGGGGGTAATTCATGGCTTTGGACTACGAGCCAGGATATCGTTGCTGATGACGACGTTGCCTTTTGAGCCAGGATATATGGAATTGTAGCAGCAAGATGTTTCGTTGTAATGGAACGTCCTCTTGTCAGCCTTGAGTCTCCAGTTCTTCTTAGCAGATAGCAGTATGTGATTCTGGAACCCAAATGTTACTGTTCATCATCGTATCTCAAACTGAGTCAGCAGGCTTTGGTTAGCATTACAGTGAACCTGAGTTGCAACTTGCTAGTTTAGCCTTTTTGTTTCTATCATCGAATTTGGGAGCCCTTTCTAGTATTTGATTTTGCTCAAGTCTCCATGCTGTGTGAGCTTTGTTTTGGATGGAACTATGGAAGGGGTTTAAGCTTCCACAATTCCGTTATTTGAGCTAGCGACCCACCCAAGCGAAGCCCGTAGGTGTGCCCAATACCGAGGCTTGGAAGGCCCAAACCACACCGGAAAAACAAAGCAATCTAGTTGTTCAGGACTGAGGAGGCCCCTCTGAAGAAGAAGCCATATCTGGACTCCTTCTGGGATTAGGAATCAGTGCACAATGAAATCAAATAAAGAGTCCAAACGAGACGGGATTACTTGCCGGTAATTCTTCATGTATGTATTGGTGTCGAACCCTACAGTCCAGCTATATAAACGAAAACTTACTTATCTCACACAACAATAGTGGGAAAGAGTTACCAGTGGGCTTGTCCGGCCGGCCATTCTCTATGAAGAAAGGATACGAGTGGTAATCATGTGTTCATTAATCAAATGCCTCCATCAAGAAGCTGCTCTTGAAAGCTTGCTTTTTGACTTGAATCATGAATGTCAAGCTCGTATATATTGTTGTCTGCCGTCTTTGCAATGCAGGGTTCGAGAGTTCAAGGAAGCAAATCAAGGAAGCAAGTATGTACAAAATGATTGCATCACCATTAGAGCCACTGTTCGAGTTCTTGCGAATCGGCATGAAGAAGTTGAAGCAGGATTCCATTACCGTACCCGACTCCAACCTTGACCAGGGTTTCAAGGAGCTACTGGAATCTGAAGTTGGTTGGGACATTGTGTTTCACGTTGGTGATGAAGCATTTAGAGCTCACAAGTCGATTCTTGCTGCGCGATCCCCTGTTTCCAGAGCCCAGTTCTTTGGACCAGCAGGGGATCCTAACTTGAATGAAGTTACAGTGGATGATATTCTTCCCTCCGTCTTCAAGGTGACCAGATGTTGTTGGGTTGTGAATTAAAAGTATTTTATTTTCTTTACTTTTTTTAATTGACTCTTATCTTCTTTGTTCAAACTCGGATTTCAATTTTTTGAAAACATTTGATAAGAAGAAACGAGTTCATCATGATCTATTGGATCTACAAATACAACATCAAAAGTTACCATACATACCACTATGGTATGTGGGTGATAACTTGTGGTAAACAATGATGAAAGTCGTAAATGACAGTTAGTATACTCCTACTTTCATGTATTCAACCTTCCTACCATATTGGTATGTTCATACAATCATGATTCGCTTTCTTACCATAAGGTATAAAATAGGAGCATACCATATGGTATTGATTGATAAAAATTCCTCAAAATTTTTTTGTTCTAAAATATATATTTAATTGGAAATTATTTTAAAGAGCACAATTAATTTGATTTATTTGTGAAAAAAAAAATCAACTTAAAACGAGAGAGAAATCATCTATTAAAAATTAAAAAGGAAAAAATAAAGGTTTTTATAAAAGTGACGGATACTGATGTGAATGAGTTACTCATGATTACTCACTATAAAATTACTGAACTTATTCGCTCCGGTGTAGGTGTCCGCAGCTACACGCCATCTTCCATCGAAGCATGATGGTGAAGTCCTCAAGTTTCCAGAAACTTCTTCCAACTCCTCGCCAGAATTCTCCGCTTCATCTACCGGCTGAAACTACTACACGTGTCCACCCTACCACGTGAGCATCCGACGTGGCGTGCCGATTTCGCGGAATTTGATACGTCCCTGCGCCGTCCCCTCGCCCCTCCTCCTCTACCTTTTTCCGGTCTATTTTGTCTTTCAACTCAATGAATTCACCAAATCCGCCGCCCAAAACATCTTTTAGGTCTCCGGCAACTCATCCCGATTTCTTCGCCGTCTTCTTATTCCATACTTCTTTCTTTCCTTCCCATCTCGTTTCCCTCATTTTCTCTGTTCGGCGATGAACGGGGAAGGAAGAGAGGACGAAACTACAAAGGACAAGGATGAATTGGTATTCATGTGCGGCTATCTTCCCGGAGCTCTGACTGAGCGGTCGCCTATTTCATCTCCCGTTGTTGTAAGGTCCGACGGCTTCGGCTGGAAGGATGTCTGTGGCGGCGGTTGCGGGTTTGCAATGGCGATTTCAGGTGCTTCTTCGTCCATCTGTTTTTTCTTGTTCCTTATTCTCATTTCCTTTTGTGTCTCTGCTCTCTTCTAAACTATTGGATTCTCGAAATGGCGTTTGACTGGACCTGTTGCTAGAGTTGAATTACTTCGGCCATTTTGTTTATCGTACTTGCGGGTTGGCATTGAATAGTATTGCTGTGACTAGCTGATTCTAGCTGAAGAATGTTCTCTTTGGCACATTTCCGAGTAGTTAGGCTTCCTCTGTGTATTGGAAGGTTCTCAGAAAACCACAAAACAGCGGTTGATTCATATGGGCCTAGTGACATCCCAATCCATTTCATGCCTTGCTACTTGCTTGCCCTTACTAAAGTTTGCTTCTTTTACGCCTTGGGAAAATCCTGGGGACACCTGCTAAACTGGGATTGTCGAAATAGTTCTGAGCTCGCTTGAACTCTGTGTTTTCCTGCCTAGAGACCTTGGCTCTTTACCTTACTTCCTGGAACCAATTTACTGGCTCTCAATCCCAAACTTGCTCTGCCATCCCCGAGAAGCAGCTATCTTGACTCCTTCAGTCAGATTTTAGTAGCCCAGTTGAGTTATTTGGTTCCTTGGTTCCTACAACTAAGCGCCCTAACACATTGTCCTTTTAGACTCTGGGAAGCTTATTACGTGGGGTTCGACAGACGATCTTGGTCAATGCTACATCACAGCGGGAAAACATGGGGTAAGGCTTCGTCTTGTTTCATTCTGGAGTTACAATTTCCGGGACCTTTTTTTGGCTTGTTTGTTAGAGAGCTGAACTCCCTCTCTTGTTCCCCTATCACATTTTTTGTCCGCAAAGGAAATCCCCGAGCCATTCCCTGTTCCAACTGATTCTGCCATCATAAAGGCTGCAGCAGGCTGGGCTCATTGTGTAGCTGCTACAGGTACCACACATGTTTTTGTTTTTCTATATCTAAAATGACTTGTCTCCAAGGTTCAAGCCCTTGTGCGTTGGATGTTCTTCTCCTTATTGTCATTAGCTCAACTCCTTGGAGTTGGTACTATGTATGTTCTTCTGGTCTGTTCAAAAATAGGGGTGACACAGAGTTGTCTCGTCCTTCAGTTTTGTGGTTTCTGAACATCTGACCACAGGCTTGGTTAAGTCTGTTTTTGTTTCCTCGAGCACAGATGTTGGGGAGGTTTATACGTGGGGATGGAAAGAGTGCATTCCTTCAGGGAAAGTATTTGGAGACCCGTCTGCCTCCAGAAGATCGGAAAAGGATGTTTCAGAAAGACCAGGTCCATCTGCCTTGGAACAAGGTAATAAATATAAGATGAACGATTGACTCATGTGGATGTACAATGTGGCTAGTCTACTTATCTTCGTTTTCATCAGTGAGCCCTCGTCCCCAAGCTGCCAAATCTAGAGGCGGGAATTCAGTTGCAGATGAAAGTGCGAAACGGAGAAAAGTATCAGGAAAACAGACATCCGAACCCTCATCTTCTGGGGATGAGTTGTTATCAGCAGTGCCTTGCTTGGTTACACTTAATCCAGGAGTAAGGATTGTCACTGTAGCTGCTGGAGGCCGCCATACTTTGGCACTTTCAGGTATTTCCTTAGCATCCATGGAATGTGTTCTGCGCCAGACTTTGTGGCTGTGGTATCTACAGTATTGAACACCGTATATGAAGCTTGTAGCTATGGAAGCTCTTGAAATGAGAAACAAGATTCTCGAGGTATCCTAATTTTCTCAAAGTCTTCAGATATAGGACAGGTATGGGGTTGGGGATATGGAGGTGAAGGCCAGCTTGGCTTGGGCTCCAGAGTCCGAATGGTGTCGTCTCCACATCCTATACCCTGTATAGAATCTTCTCAGGGGAGAGATATATCTGGGGGCTATTCTCGAGCTGGCATGACTTCAGAGGGCCAAACATTTCGAGTTGTTGGAAATTATATTAAAGCAATAGCCTGTGGTGGCCGGCACAGTGTTGTTGTCACGGGTATGATTATGATCTTTTGTTTGCATCTAGCTGAATCATATAGTCTACTGCAGTACCTTGATTTGCCTGTATAGCTTTAGTCTGTGTGATGATTCCCATCTAAAGTTGCTGCTTCCACAGATGCTGGAGTATTGCTCGCTTTTGGGTGGGGACTCTATGGGCAGGTACTTATACGTGTTGCTTTTCCTACTCTTTAGAACTTCACTTTGAAGTTCTGGTCCTTCTGATCTTTGATCTATCGTTCCTTTATTATTCATGCATCTCGGATGTGTGACTTAATAAGATCTTTGGATGCTAACTCTATCATGTCAACATAGCTAAAGTAAATTATTGACCAACTCTTGGAGGGTTGATCTTTTGGCAGCTAGATTTGCTGGGATTAAGTTGATCACCCCATCTTATGCCTATTTTTACTTTCTACATAGATTGCAGTGCTGCTAAAGTTTTAACTCTGAACCGTCATTTTGTTCTACTCAAATTGGCTGGCTAAACATTCGTTGCCAATCTGTTTGATGCTGTTGTCAGATGAAATTGTAGGTAAGCTGAAATTGGTCACGATCAAAAAGCAATTGTTGAAGTTGGGAGATGATGTCCACTCTAAAAGAGATAACTACTACTCTTTTTATCTTCTTCAATCTTCATTAGTATTACTCATCCCTGCTATTAGCTTTTGATTAAGAGTGTCTTCTCTCAAACGATGTAGCACAGTAGCAGGACTTAATACCCTTTAAAAATCTGTCACATGTATTTTCCTCCAGTGTGGACAAGGTAGCACTGATGATGAGCTGAGTCCAACCTGTGTATCTACCATGCTGGGCATTCGGATGGCAGCCGTTGCTGCAGGGCTGTGGCACAGTATTTGCGTTTCGGATGATGGTGATGTTTATGCGTTTGGTGGGAACCAATTCGGGCAGCTGGGAACTGGTGTTGACCAAGCAGAGGTAGGGGTACCATTAGCCGCCTTCTATTTCATGTAGTCTGTACTGCCGCCATCAGTTTTGACATTCATCTGCATTTTTCTGACACAGACAATCCCCAGGCTATTGGATGCTCCAAGTCTGGAAAATGAAAACGCGAGGACCGTCTCCTGTGGCGCTCGTCATAGTGCTGTAGTGACCGGTACGTAAAACTGAACACGATCACCCTTCATTCCTGCTAGTCATGAACATTCAACTGACCATTTCAACTTGGCTGCCGTTGAAGTGGATGGGAAAGTGTTCTGTTGGGGCTGGAACAAGTACGGCCAGCTCGGACTGGGCGACGTAATCGACCGCAACATTCCTTCTCAGCTCACCATCGACGGCTACACCCTTAGAAGCGTGGCGTGTGGTTGGTGGCATACCCTGCTGTTAGCTGAACCCCAGCTGCCTTGAGGGGTTTGGCTAAGTTCTGATTTGGATTCTGGCTTTCAGGTGAAACCCCCAATTTTGGTTAGAATTAGAAGGCAGTTCGTCACCTGCTGCTATTGATCTATGTAACACCGCCGCCAAAGGTCTTCCCCGTTGCACATAGATGGTGATTGTTGCCATGTACATACCCCGTCGGCCAGTGTTTGACGTTTATGTTTTTCGTGGTGAACAGTAATACACCTCAGGGATTTGACAATTTTAGTTCGTCCCATTTGACGTTATTTGGAGGTTGTACAATAGAGATCAGTTGAATTTAACCTGACGTGCATATCAGTTTGGTTTGATTGCATTATAGCTTCAGTGGCTGCTGACCCAATCACTTGTTTATTGTCTCTCCTGGTTCCTACTCGTTCATGGAAGCCTACCAGCCAAATTGACCATCGCGAAGGTGGAGTTTGAACGTTGAATTGCAACGACTCTCCATTATATACCGTTAATTCAAGGGCTGGATCCATTGACCACGCACAAAGAGCCGCCATCAATAGCCTTTGAGATGGCCTTATGATTGGGAACAAAATGGCCTTATTCGGACAAGCTTGTTGTTCCCGTTTAAATATCAATTCGATTTTACAATATTCACAAAATCACAAAATATTTGGGACTATACGCAGTATATTTAGTCTGGTTCGATTTCATTTTAGATTCAATTCGATGCAGTTTGGTGGGAACAAACAGTTGCATATCTTTACTCATTGACACCATTCCATTTATATTTTTCATATATGGTTGTTTAGTATGTGTGTATTTTATGCATTTATAGCATAAACCTAGGACCTACACAAAACATTCTCGAAAATATTATGGTAAAAAATTACTAAATTAAGGAACGATGACAAAATAACCATACTCGCGGACATCCGTTTATATTTTATCTAATTGTGTAGGGTAAAATTCGAATTCGAATGAGTTTTAATGGGTATGAGTCTGAATTCGAATATTGTGCATGAGGGGTTGGCCTTGATTTTTACAATCCAATCTGAATTCGCCCGATATGTGTATTTTGTTTAAAAGTTTGTTATTATTTTTCTCAACATATTTGATATTTATCATATATATGCAATACTTTCAAGAAATTGTATAGTTTTTAACTATTTTTTTCTTTCAATTTTTCCACTGTTATACCTTTTTCGCTTATTTAATATTAGTATACGTGTAACTAATAATATGTTGATTAAAATTATAAAAATTAGCGTTCATTAATATTATGGATGACTCGAAACTCTATCTGTCGGGTTTATACGATTTTGATATTTTGTAGAAGTACAATTCGAACTATTTTGAATATAGTAATAAATATAGTATAGATCCAATACGTTACCATCCCTAAATACGAGGTGCTTATATCCATTTTCACTTTTTGTTGAAGAAGTTAGATGGTATAGCATTAGCAGCCCTGCTACCAAAGATCTTGCAGCCGACCATCTTACAATGATTAATATGGTCAACAACTAGCCACGTCCAACTCCCGTTAAGTGCGTTTTGGAATCTCTACTGATCTCTGACCTAATCACAGACTTAACAAAGGTTAAACAAGTCAAACCTCGAAATGGTCCCATAATTACTCTCCACAAACTATGTAAACAAATCTCCTTTCTCTTCAACTACAATCTTCCTCATTGATTGCAATTAACACCTTTCCCGCTCAGCCCATTTCCTCGCAAGCCAACTAGAAAACAAAAACCCTCCTCGCGTTCCACATGCTAATCTTATCTTCCATCTACCGCTTCCTCCCCAATGAACCCGCCGCCGCCGCCGCTGCTGCCAAAACTCTTCCTCTTGCTCCTTCAAGCGGCGGCGCTTCTCTTGTCATGGACCGCGACAGCTCAACCGGCTGCCCGCTGCCCGGACTGCGGATCTATTCCCGTCCCTTATCCGCTCAGCACGAGCCCTAATTGTGGGGACCCTTTCTACACAATCAGGTGCGACGCCGGCGCGCTGGTGTTCGATTCCGTGAACTCCTCGTATCCAATCATCTCCGTCAGCCCTTCCAATCAACGATTCGTAATCCGGCCGGCGGGATTAGCCCCCAATACGTGCGTCGCATCTGATTTAGTCAATCAGGGCCTCCAGCTCAACACCTCCCTCCCTTTCAACATCACCGGCAGCAACACAATTATGTACCTGAACTGCTCCGCGGCGGTCCTGACGTCTCCGCTCAATTGCTCCAGGGCCGGCCTCTGCCACGAGTACGCCAACGGCACGGCGTCTTACTCGTCGTGCCGCGGCGCTCCGGTGTGCTGCACTTTCACAGCGGGCGGGTCGACGACGGCTTACATGATCCGGGTTCGGGAGTCGGGTTGCAGGGCCTACGCCAGTTTCGTGAACTTGGATCCGGGTTTGCCCGTTGATCGGTGGCCCGACCCGGGTGTGGAGATCCAGTGGGCTCTTCCTAGGGAACCGCTGTGTGGGTCTCAGGTGGACTGCAATGCAGACTCGAATTGTGGGCCGGACCGAAATTCAAGTGGGCTCGCTAGATGCTTCTGCAAGAATGGCTTTCAGTGGGACCCAATACAAGGAATCTGTTCCACGAGTGAGTTGATTTTTTTTTTTCCACAGTCGAGTGAGTTGACATTGCAGAAGTCAAAGTTCAGGTTTAAGAAAACAAATTTTAATTTGCAGGAGCGACTTGTGAAGATGGCGGACATTGCGGTAGAACTAGAAGTAGAAAAGTCTCTCTAATCGCCGGTAATCTCGCCATTAATCACCTTCTTCAGTGATTGGATGACTAGTTTTGACTAAATATTAAAGTGTTGGACAAACAGGTGTGGTCGCCGGCACCGCCGCAGCCCTGGCGGCAATTGCCTTCACTGTCACACTCCAGAAGCGTCAGAGGCGACTGAAACAAGCTCGAGAACGCCTCGCCAGAGAACGGGAGCTGCAAATCCTGAACGCCGGCGGGAGCAGAACGGCAAAGATATTCAGCGGCAGGGAGATCAAGAAAGCCACCAACAATTTCTCCCGGGACCGTTTGTTGGGCGTCGGCGGGTACGGCGAAGTGTACAAAGGCATTCTCAACGACGGCACCACCGTCGCCGTCAAATGCGCGAAGCTGGGGAACCCTAAAGGCACGGCCCAAATCCTAAACGAGGTCCGCATCCTCTGCCAAGTCAACCACAAGACCCTCGTGGGCCTATTGGGCTGCTGCGTCCAGCTCCCCCAGCCCGTCATGGTCTACGAGTACGTCCCAAACGGCACTCTCCTGGATCGGTTAACGGGCCCAAAAACCGGGAAAGTCAAACCGTTGACTTGGCTACACCGCCTCCGCATTGCTCGTGATACAGCCGAAGGGCTGGCGTACCTGCATTCCTCGGTGGTTCCTCCGGTGTACCATCGGGACGTGAAGTCGAGCAACATTCTGCTCGACGAGAAGTTGAATGCTAGGGTTTCGGATTTCGGGTTGTCTAGGTTGGTCGAGAGCGATCTCAGCCATATCTCGACGTGTGCACAGGGGACGTTGGGGTATTTGGATCCGGAGTACTATAGGAATTACCAGTTGACGGAGAAGAGCGATGTGTACAGCTTCGGGGTTGTGCTGCTGGAGATATTGACCGGGTTGAAGGCGATTGATTTTGGGAGAGGGGAGGATGATGTGAATTTGGTGGTTTATGTGCAGAGGATGGTGCGAGAAGGAAGGTTGGTTGAGGTTTTTGATCCTCTGATGATGGTGAGGAAGGGAACAGGTGAGGATGGTAATCATTTGGAGGTGGAAACGATGAAGTCCTTGGCTTTCTTGGGGTTGAGTTGTTTGGAGGAGAAGAGGCAGAATCGGCCATCGATGAAGGAAGTGACGGAGGAGATTGAGTACATTATTAGTGTTGCCATGGGTAGTTCTGATCCACAATTGTAGGTTGTGTTTTGTTAAATTAAAGTCTTGTGAGTTCTCTATGTAAAGATTTTAAGAAGCGGGTATGGATTTGTCCAAGTTTCGATCCATTTCCATATGCTCAGTCTATTCAGGTAGGCTTGATATGAACACTACCCAATATCCAAACAATAAAAGTTAGTGTTTGGTAGATAAACTATGTTAGAAAGAGGTTCAATGTTGTTACTTCTTAGCCAAACTAACTACCAAAGTGCTTGAAATGTTGTTTATGAAGCAAAGAGTCGAACTAGAATGAATTCTTGTATAGTTTCACAATAAAATGTACTAGGAATCTCAGTCTTCCTTGCTTCCTACTTAACTGTTGATGAAGGAAGTAGGGTTTGAGCTTTACGTTGTTTTGTTAGGAGTTGAAAAATTGAGTGGCGTATTCTTCATTTTTCAAATTTTTTTTTTAATATGCTTTGTTTGCTTAGCAATCGCCATTATTGAGCTTTAATCTTCATTCTTTCCATATGGGTTAAGGGCTCGGTTCTCATTTCCGCCGAAATTGGGGGGTTTCAAGTCAGAAAGTTTGCTCCTTTCTTTCTGGGGGTCGTTTGGATTGAGAATTTAATTAATTAGAGATTTGGTCCACAATCACTCAATTAAAAACCTGGTATTTTAAACCCAGAATTTGGGTTAAATATATTGTTTGTTTAGGAATGAGAGATTTATTAGGCAGGATATTTAATTATGAAAGCAAATGTAAAAGTACCTTTATACCCCACGTACAGGTTCTCTATTTTGAACAAGTCAGGCTGAGGAATGCGCTGTGCTGCTCTTACGGCGGCGGCGGGGATCACGAACCGGATCACGTGAGGCCGACGCAGCAGTCCTGGAGGGCGAACAGCGGGGCGTTCAGTGCAGCGATGTCGCCCCGAGACAACTACGCGTCGCTGAGGAGGGAGAATCGGGAGCTGAAGCTGGAGCTGGCGCGGATGCGGATGAGGCTGAACGACCTGGAGAAGGATCATGTGTGCATGAAGAGGGATATGCACAGGTCTGGTTCCCGAAAGTTCATGAATTCGTTCTCTAAAAAACTAGGCAAGCTTGGTTTCTTTGGGAATGGCTTCGCCTTCCAAGCAGTCTCAGAGGACGGATTCTAGGGCGATGGACAGAACTTGTGCCAGTACGGTCGAGACTGCAGGATGCTGGGAGTTCAGAGGAACACAAAAAGAAAAGCTGAAGATCCAACCAAAAGCAAGCTTGGTCTGCTAGAAAGAAACCAACTGGCTCAGAACTACTGAACGTCCACTCCCACGTCCACTGCAAGACCATTCTGATCTGGGTTTCACCAGTTGCAGCCTTTGTTTTACTACCAAACATGATATATGTCCTTAGCATATTTAACAGAATCATAACCCTGCAACATATAAAAACATAATCTTGCATACATAATCTTGTTCAGCAACATATAAAAACATAATCTTGCATACATAATCTTGTTCAACATAACATAAGTAAACCGACATTCAAAACTTCCTGCAAAATCCCAAAACACAACAGCCTTATTCGAGTTCTTTGTTCAACATACGTAAACCGACAACATCCAACATAAGTAAACTAGCATTAATAAAACAAAAAAACTTGTCCGCGTTCTCAAACAACATCCAGCATACATTTCTTCTTCTTCTTCTTCTTCTTCTTCTTCTTCTTCTTCTTCTTCTTCTCTCCTACTGTCCTTTGGCAAATACTGAAGTCAAGTCATCATACACAGGGAATGGCTTCTTGTTAAGACCTCGACAAGTCGGATACATCTACAAAAGACAGCACACCATAAATACATGCATATATACTTGGAGGACTGTACAACATATAAGCAGCCTAGTATAATGCTACAAAAGACAACATACCATAAATATATGCATACGTACTTGTTCAAAATCATTCCATTTCCCATCAGGGCATGTGACACACTTGTTTGCCTCATCCCACCCCCATCCACTTTGATTCCTCATGAATGTGATAGCCTGCCAGTTTTTCTTCAACTTCTTAATCCGTCCTTCAATATGGGGTCTTCCCCTAACACCACAGCCTGGTACCTTCTGTTCCAACATCTTTTCTAGTGCTGCATATCCGCCATTTTTGCAATTGCCATCCACAATGAGCCCCTTCTCCACCAGCTCCAAAATGCATTCAACCAAAGGCTTGTCAAGCTTCTCAGGCCAAAATGAGTACTTTTTGGAGGTTGCTCCATCCTTATCTCCACCAGCATGCCTCTTTCTCCCCATCCTGATAGAATAAACTGACCTAAACTGTTACAAGAAGAGTAATAGTAGCAAGAGCAAGGAGAGGCGCAACAATATACATAAAGCTTGCCAACCAATGACGTGAGACAAAATTGAGAAAGTCCATGGACTTTTAATCAAGTTTTAAAGAGACTAAACATGTACTAAGAGCCAAGCTTCGTATTAAGATTAAAAATAGAGGCATTAGGACATAGATACAAATGAAACAGATGGCAGGAATATGATCTTACAATAAGTACCATTTCTGGACCAGGCTAGCTCTAGTTGGTTCACAACATTTCAGAAAATTGAGACTTTGATTGCCATGCAACCCAAATGTGATGGCTGTTATGATTATGAATCTTGAGAAGTCATTTTCTGTTTTCGGATTTTGGGAAGGGTAGATGTTGATAAAAGAACAATATTCTATCTTCAATTTTTCACATGGCTATAACATAAGCTCAGTAGCTCAACACAAAAGCAACTTCTGCCATTTGAAGATTATAATACAAACGCAACTTCGAGCATACCAAATCCCAGGCCAAAAACCAGCACAAATTTAACTTCACATTATATCACTACTACTGGGATTTTGTGAGTTTGCAAAGTTAAAATGGACTCGCACTGTTAGGGTAGCAATAACGTGGCAAATATATTCTTAGAGACCCATTCAAACCAATCAATCACTTTTGTTTCTGGGTTCTTCTTACCCTTATAATTAGAGACCCATTCAAAAGTCAAGACTCCACCAAAAGAACGATAAGAGCAGATCTCGCAACAAACACAAACCCTAACCCTTGGAATCTAAACTACCCATTATGACTAGGAACCCTAGAAATCGCAACAAAATTCCAACAACAAGAGAAGGTAACTAACCTGGAATTGTCTCGCATCTGTTGCACCTATAGAAGAAGTCAAGATCAGCTGTTCACACTCACTTCCGTCACCACCAAGATCAGCCGTTGACCTTCACTTCCTTCGCCACCAAGATCAGCCGCTCACCCTCACTTCCGTCGCCGCCAAGATCAGCCGCTCACCTTCACTTTCGGCGCCGTCGAGATCAGTAGTTCACTCTCCACTGGTCAGGAAATCGACAATTCCTTTCTATCGCGGAGGAAGGTTGGGGAGAGCCATCAGGCGTTTGATTCGAAGAATGTGACAGGTCTGTGAAAATGTGCTGAAGGGTAAAATTGGATTAACAAAAAAGAGGCAGGGACACGCTGGGCATAAACGATAAAATTGGGGCCGGATTTCAAAATACCTGGGGGAGGGCAGTTATTTCCAATTTCGGGATGGGCCGGATTTCCAAAACCCGCACGAACCAAATCTCGCATTAGTGGGCACGGACCCAAACAGCATAATTTGTTAAAATCCGGGACGGGCCGGGTTTTGGCCCAAATCCCTGTCCAGAAATCTGGATCCAAACGACCCCCTGGGGGATTTGCGTTCTTTGTTCTTCTTCTTCTTCTTCTTTCTAGTTGGGA
The DNA here is from genome assembly GCA_964030455.1 of Linum trigynum. Lineage (NCBI taxonomy): Eukaryota > Viridiplantae > Streptophyta > Magnoliopsida > Malpighiales > Linaceae > Linum > Linum trigynum. Next base: position 6,691,934 of record OZ034816.1, read on the forward strand.
GTTTGCTCTATTTTTTTTAACTGTTCGTAATGAAGGTGGAGGACGTTAGCCCTGGCGGCGGCAACCAAGCTTTTCTCGGCGATGAGTTTTTCTCGAACGGGTTGCGGATTCGCGCCGTCGAGGACGACTCGGTTTGTCTCAGGCTTATCGAGTTATTCTCTGTTTAGTCTGGATTGTCGGGGAAGAAGGGTTGAGGAAAGGGACGAGGCTGTGTAGGCCGAGTAAGGAGAGTGAAAAGAATTTTTTTTACGTACCGTTTGGTACCAAATGAATCAAGAATTCATTTCATTGTAAAATGAATTACCATATAGAATTTATTGTCAAATTAAATCTTGTGTTTGGTATGTCATATTCAAATCTTAAAAACTATAATGAGTTGTCGTGTAAAATTCTTTGTCAAATGAATTCTTGTGTTTGGTATGTAATATATATAAGTAATTTAGTGAATAAAGTGGATAATTATGTTATTCTATTATAATTAGTAAATAGTTGTTGAATTCATTTGGAAATTCCATCTCAATTCCTCGGAATTGCTATAACTAGTACCAATTCCATAAAATTCAAAATTTAGAATTGAAAATGAATTCTTTTAAATACCAAACACAAAAATATTTCATTTCAAAATGAATTCCGCAAAATTTATGGAATTCATTTATACCAAACAGTATGTTAGTTTGTCTTTTAATTTAATTTTATTATATTAGTAGATTTTTATTAATTTTTATGTGCCATTGCATCCATATCAACATATCACGCTGATTCACTAACGATCAATGATGTTGATGGAGGCTTGAGCCTGTGGAATGCGAAGAACAACGATTGAAGGTGGAGGAAAATGATAGACTGCCAATAAATAAGTGTGCTGAATTTGATGATAGATTTGGAATTGAGAAATATGTGAAACCTAAAATGGTATGGTATTTGCTATGAGAAATGAGTTGGAACATCCATCTCTTTCACGTCATATTCTCTTTTAGTTTTTTGATGATTTCCGATTTCAATTTAAGAAATTACCTAAATTAATTAATTAGTTAGATATAAACAAATATATGATGGTGCAACTATTCATTTACAACTCATGTTTTTTTTTTGGTCGAATCCTAACTCATAGTCTAATGGCTGTTTAGAGAATTGGAGTATAAAATTTAAAATTTTGAACAATCCAAAGATTATAACTTTGTGAATTATTGAAAAAAGATTGTAAATGTTCAGTGTTAGTTAACTGTACTTGTTAACGTAATAAAAAGTAAAGATTCTAATTTGTTGTTATCAAAATGAAATCAAAATAGCTCTAGAAATATTATAATTTATGACAGAGTATTTGGTGAGATAAATAAAAAAGAAAGGGAAGTTAGGAGAGAAATTATCACAAATTAATATATGAATTATTACAAATTAGTCTAAGTTTTAAATTTTTGAAATACCTAAAATTAAAATTCACCATATACAACACAATAAAAGAATATAACTTTTTATTAAATCTACAAATTCAATAAATTCAGAAGAGCATTACCCGTATCATATTCTCCAAGCCATCCTTAAATACGTAAAAGAGGAAAGTAATCCACAATAACTTGATGAAAAGGAAAATTAGTGATTAAAAACTTGAAATACAGTAAAATATTAATTAGAAACAAGGAATTGAAATCCGGCGAGGGTGTTTGCCTTTTCCCAGTCGTCGGTAAAACATTTTGGCATATTCCGAAATCTCAATTTCCTCACACACGTATAAATAACCACCGCCATCAAAATACTTTTCTCTCGTCCACTCAACTCTCCTCCTTCCTCTACCTCTCACCTTTCCCCTTCTCCTCCTTCCTCACAGATCGCTAATTACATAAATTAACACCGCGCCGGCTCCATTTTCCTCCCTCCGCCGGCTCTGCCTCTCCTCCGCTTCCCGCGTTCCGGCTGGGATCCTCCTCACCTCCCGGAACTCGATCCCCAATCCCCTCTCCCCTGTTTCCGATCTCGTCGAATAAGGTGATTTCAATTACAAATCTATTGCTCTGTTTCCCCCCAATTTCCCTGGACTTTCAATCTTTCCGCACTTTCGTTATGATCTCTCCTAGAACATCTACAATGTGGATAATGTTTTAGGGCCTTTCTGTTGCTATTGAGGCTCAGCTCCGTCGAGTGTCCTTTTTTTCATATAGTTTGCCTATGGTTTTCCCTGAATTTTGTTTGAAAATTTTGTAAATTTTCGTGTTGTGTACTCTTTGGATCTGGCAGGGGTCGAGCTTCCTGCTGCTTTCGGTTTTTCTTTTATGTGGGTTCTTTGTTTGTCCATTTCTGCCCCCGTAATTCCGGTGGTTTGACCCCGTCCAGACCCCTTTGACATTTTTGACTTGGGAAATTTTGGCTGGTTATTCAGGGGAGTTTAGCAGCCATTGTCCTTCCTCCTGCATTTCCAGCAGCAGAAATTCAGGGGTTGTAAAGGAAAGATATCCTCTTCCCCTTTTCGGGTCAGAATAAAATTTTGGAAATTTGTCGGTGCGAGTGAGAAAGAAAGGGAATCCTGGTAGATTCCGATTTCTGAGCATTTCGGTACAGTTTATCTTTTACTAGTGGGAAGCCTGGATCTGGGTGCTTAGAATTTTTCTCAGGGATTTTTCTGTGGCTGCAATTTTTATTTGCTTACAAGATTAGCTACTAGGTGCATCTAGTCTTTCTCTATGGTTTCTGTAGCTTGGATTCGTGTGTAGATTTGTGAAATTTGCTGCTTACTCTGTCTGATTGTTATGGTTACAGGAAAAAGCAGAGGGGATCCTATAAAGATGAAGGCTTTAATCCTTGTTGGGGGGTTCGGAACAAGATTGAGGCCATTGACCCTCAGTGTTCCAAAGCCTCTTGTTGACTTTGCAAACAAACCCATGATTCTGCATCAGGTATCAAACAAACCTTGGTTCCTTCACATTTTTCACTTTGCCACACTTCTCCTTGTTCATTATTCTCTTTTGTATGACTGCAGATCGAGGCTCTCAAGGCAATTGGAGTAACTGAGGTGGTTTTGGCCATCAATTACCAGCCAGAGGTGATGCTGAACTTCTTGAAGGATTTTGAGGCAAAGCTTGGTATCAAGATCACCTGCTCGCAGGAGACGGAGCCACTTGGCACTGCTGGCCCTCTGGCTCTTGCTAGGGACAAGCTGATGGATAAATCCGGCGAACCATTTTTTGTCCTCAACAGTGATGTTATCAGCGAGTATCCTCTCAAGGAAATGATAGCATTCCACAAATCCCATGGAGGAGAGGCTTCTATTATGGTCACCAAGGTAATCAATCATTTTCACTCTACTTGATTCCATTTCTCTCAGGGCAGCATTCTGAAACCACAGTATAGTAGTTGACAGTAACATTCTTTGTGTTTTATCATCGCAGGTCGATGAGCCATCAAAATATGGGGTGGTGGTTATGAATGAAGCCACAGGGCATGTCGACAAATTCGTGGAAAAGCCAAAGATATTCGTTGGCAACAAAATCAATGCCGGAATCTACCTCTTGAACCCATCTGTTCTGGACCGAATCCAGCTGAGGCCCACCTCGATCGAGAAGGAAGTCTTCCCGAAGATAGCTGCAGACAAGAAGCTCTTTGCCATGGTTCTGCCAGGGTTCTGGATGGACATCGGGCAGCCGAGAGACTACATCACAGGGTTGAGACTCTACCTAGAATCCCTGAGGAAGAAATCTTCAGTCAAGTTGGCCACTGGTTCACACATAGTCGGTAATGTACTGGTGGACGAGACAGCAAAGATTGGTGAAGGGTGTTTAATTGGTCCAGATGTCGCGATAGGACCAGGGTGTGTGGTTGAAGCTGGGGTTAGATTGTCTCGTTGCACGGTGATGCGTGGGGTTCGCATAAAGAAGCATGCGTGCATTTCAAGCAGTATCATCGGCTGGCACTCGACAGTTGGGCAATGGGCTCGTGTCGAGAACATGACCATCTTGGGGGAGGATGTGCATGTGTGCGACGAGATTTACAGCAACGGAGGTGTTGTTCTACCGCACAAGGAGATCAAGTCGAGTATTTTGAAACCAGAGATTGTGATGTGACAAATAAAAAACATGAGGAAGGTAGTAGTGAAGAGTGAAATTCATGGTTTTTGGGAGGAGGTGTAGAATTAATGTATGTTCTCTAGAGTTGGCCTGAGATGGAAGGGGAGATTTTCCAGTCCAGCTGGAAAGAAATGTACCTTGTTTCTCCATCTTTTTTCTTTTTGTTCAATTGGGTTTCAATTTATATTGCCCTTTGTCCCATACAGAAGTGTAAAAGTCAGTTTGTGGGAGTTGGAAGTTTGTTGTGAGTTGTCATCTTGGCTTTTTGCCAAATAGAAATGTGATGCAAATCATGTGTGAGCAAATTTGTAGCTGTGGGATGGAATGTGTGGAGAAATAAATTCCAGATCTTCAGTTTGGTGCCAAAGATTTATGTCTCTTTCCTTGCTCTTGTCCTTGTACAAGGTTCAATTCTGTTGCTGTGTTTACTGCTTGCATACATCCAATTGTTACAGATTGTGGAACGCTCATTTCAACGGCATAAGCACCATAGCCAGATCAATCAAGGTTTATGTAGGCCACGTCCATGATAATCAAATCATGGTCCTAACTATGGAGAAGAATATGTAACTGTATTCCTGTTCCTTAACTTCTGCTGAACCCTGTATATTTAAAACTAGAATTTAACTGTCGGTGGCTTTCAATTATTTGGACTTTGTGTGTTGGCAGTGGCCCCCTGTTAACTTTTCTTTTGCTCTGTCTCTCTCGCTAACAGGTCATATAGCTTCCATGTCCCTTTCTTTCCGCTCAAGATTATGGAGAGAATAATAACAACACACTGACGCTGCCATGGATCCCTTCATGTGAGTACCATGCTTGCTCTTTTCACAGTTTTGAAGTAACTTACCCTAAATGTGTGGGCAGTTGGTCACTTCCAAGGGATTCCAGGCTGTTAAATCCACCAAGATCTGGCGAGGATCCAGAGTGGACTCACATCACATGTAGGTCAAGAGGTGACAGTTTTCTCTGTCATACTGCTGGTTTTATACTCGGAAAAAATGGGATCTTGATTATATCAATGATGGGTTATCTTCTTTCTCATCATCTAATTGGATTCTTCAGTTTTACTAATGATTATCAGAAGGTATGATTATTCTTAACATGTTGAAGGACCTTCGATCGAACTACCGGGTAGCAAAAGACTATTATACTATAACCTGAAATTTAAGATACCAGTTTGCTGGTGCAGAGTAGTGAGTTTACTGAGAGCTGTGAATGAGAGACAGAAGAGGACATATTGGAATCTGCTGGGAGCTTCTCCTCTATGAGAAGGAATCTGGATAAGTGCATCTCTTTGTCTTTTACTAGGGGGTAAAGGGTTAGGAGGTTTCAGTAGGGACTACCAGTCCCAGCTGAGTATGATTGAGGAGTGGTAGGGTATGATGCAACAACATTTTGTGATGTTTCTTAGTTGTGCTTACTTATTTGGATTCATTTAATTTGCAATTCTGTAGTGGCCCTTCCTTCCTTGGCTCTCTCTCAGAGTATGTTGCAGGTTACCAGAAAAGCAAGTGGGAAATGATTTTCTAAGTTATTACCTGTCATACTCATAGCACCCACATGACATGACTCCCCTCATTTTGATTTATTAAGGGGCAAAGTGGGTCTCCCATCTGCAGAGTTATGGTATGTCATTGTCAACGCCAAACAAAGCAACCCCAAATGATCGATAATGAGTTTGCAGAGGACGACAGGTAGTTAAACTTTGATCCAACCAGAACCAAAATGTAATTTTCCCAACTAACAGTAACAGCAAACGTGCTGGACCATGGCAAAGAGGGAGTTCCCTTTCTAAGAGCTGGCCGTTCAATGTTTCATTCATCCTTGTTCATTGGATTATTTGATATGATGCTACTTCTAGGCAGTGGCCATACAACTGACCAATTTTGGACCAATCAATATTTGCAGTGATTCCTGCACAGCCTCGAACTTAACATACTTTTCCATTAGAAGCAGATGTAATTGATAGAGGGAGATAGACAGAGCAACCGAGCAACAGGAAGGTTTTGTCCAGGTCAACTTTTTCATTGCGAAGAGAACAAGATGTAATGTAGGGCTCAAAAAAGGAGAGCCGAGTTAACAAAAGGAGAGAGAGAGGGAAGGGGAGATGGATTCTGTTGCTCAGGCCTCAGAGTGACTTGTATTTACAGCTACAAAATGAATCACACTTCTGTGAATTTTTTAAACTTCATACAGACGCCATGAGCCAGAACATGACGTGGGATGACACTGCAAGAAGAAACCATGAGATGAAAGCCAAAGCAATGGAGATTTGGAACTTTTTGCATGGGAAGTGAGGTGTGGCATTGCAGTAGTGCAGGTCTCGAGCGTACAAAATCGTGACTCCTGCTGATGCAGATGCTGCTGCAAGTGACAGGATAGATGTCACCTGCATATAAAAAAAAATTCAGAAAAAAATGATACTGGGTTATGAAGCTCCAATCAATTCAATCTAAGAAGAAATGAGATGCGAACAATTATGTGCAACATCATGATGGCTGAATTATCTACCCATTCCTCTAGATTTGCTTAGGAGAATAATGCATGAAGCTGAAAAATCTCATCATGGAGATCTCAATTGCGAAGGACTAGAGATGAAGATAGTGATCAACTACATGTTGTAAGCCTTTTGTGGTCCTACACAGAAAGTGTAAATGATCACTTGAAGTAAAGATAGACATTTACCCAATCGCCGACAACAAATAGGCTCACTAAGACGGGATTCTGCAAGCTTCTCTTTGATTTCAATGCATGTAGATCAAGGCATGCAAGTCCGAAACTCCATAGAACTTGAAGCCCCATTGACGCAATTAGATAGCTGAAAATTTTGGACAACATAAGGCTATCTTTAAGGAACTGAGTGCAAAAAAAAAAAAAAAAAAAAAAAAATCCCAGCTCTTCTAAAAGGTGACATAAAATAACCTTTCAGTTCAATTCTACTTCCATCTCCGTCGACAGAACTCCAAAAGAGAACAAAGTAATCATAGCTCTGGAGCTATTCAAGAAGTAAATTGGGAATCAAGGAAGTTAAGAAGAGACACATCCCAACTAAGCTAGTGAACATATATGCAGAAAAACATTCAGAATGACGGGGTAAAAAACTTATTAGTAACCACCTCAATAAATTCAGCATATATTGTTGCAACACTTCTGATAATGTGAGCCAGTGCTCACTTTTATATGCTGCATCTACTAGAAGCTCACTCTTCTTATCTTCATGTTTACTAGCATGAAAGGGACAAATTTCATGATTTGTTTTAGTTATGGTGCATAACTGTTTGTTTTTGGGATCAAAGCGACACTAGAAGGAGGAAATCCAACGTGAAGGAAGATGGACATTAAACAGGCGACTAATATTAGGGCTTTGACTCTCCGCCATTCTGTTAACCAGATGAGTCACAGAAACCAAAGAAATAAGCTGTTAAATAAAAATAAAATCAAGCTGCAGCCTGACCTTGATCACAATGAATGAAAATACTTGCACTATTGATTCAATACCACGAGAGCCTGAGCTTATCACTCACAATATTGATCCTACAATCACAGCAATGTACTACAACAGAGCTAGCTTTGTCCAAATATAGTTGATAGTTCCAAACACTGATCTTAGCTCTACTGTATTCAGTTCAATTTGCTGCTAGAAATGCAATCACAATACTAGTTTTTCAAACTAATCCTACAACTTTCTCTCGCACTCTATAAGGCCCTTCCTGGAAAGTTAACTCCAAACCAAACAGTAATTTCGTTGAGGTAAACCCTTGTTCTCAATGGACCCCATTTCTTCCCGGATACAGAATTCAGACCAGAATAAGCAAATAATCCCAATTACTAACTAGAAACGGACCGTTGATAAGTGAAAGCTTAACAATAATCAGATTCCAAACTATCTTTACCACCACCAACAGAACCTAAACAATCAAATAACAACCACCCACCAGCTCAAAACCATGTAACCACACCAAATTCGACTCTATACAAGAAACCCAAAACGAATGGGAAAGAAGCGAGAAAAGGGGAAACGTTACCAGAAAGCTGTGGAGTTGAAGAAGCCATGGGCAGAAACCATCACCCCAATCGAAGCAGCTGCAAACACAAACTGCCCAATCCTCAGCCCCAGCCCACTCGCCTTCCCTGGACTCCCAAACAATTCCTTCATCAGTCTTCCCCCGCAACGCAATTTGCACTTCTCCCCCGCGCTCCTCCTTGAACCCAATACCCCTTTTCACAGAAGCTCACCGGAAGTGAACCCAGCTTCGACAAATCAATAATCCCTCATTAGCATTCTCATTAGCTCCATGGGACTCTCGATGGACAGAAGCTGGGATATTTTGGGTTTGGGTACCAGGTCTGCCTCCGAGCTGATGGTGGCGATCTTTCTTGATGCTGCGTCAATGGAAGAATGTTCTTTCCTTTCTTTCACTACCAGAAATCCGACACTATCCGCTTTTTCTTATTGCATTAAAATAATAATAATAATCAACCAACATTTGCTATTTGTAAACCTTCAAAGTTCAAATCAAATGTAAGAATAACGGAAAGAAAACACGGAAAACGCTTTTTTATAATTGCTCGTGAATTGTGATTGATGGCTCTGTGGCTTTGCTAGTTCTCACCTCTCACTTCATTTTCTGACTTCTGTTTTAACTTTTCTGGCCCATTTCAGATAGAAGACAGAAAGGGGACATGCGGTGTTGGGCTGAACTTATCTAAGTGGGCCTCAGGAGAGGGCCTGTCAATATCTGGCCCGTCACTTAATTGGCCGGTGACCTTCAGCCTTGATCCTTAAACCCTCAAAATCCTGGTATCCTCCTTTCCATCCAAAATCAGTCTCTCTCCCTGAGGTAGACGAAGAACCGAGAATGGCGTTCAGAGCAGTGATACGGAAATCGGCATCAACTTTGGCCCCACTCGTGGGTCGAGTTGTTAGTCGTGTTGAAGCTCGCCGGAGCTTCTGTTCTGCAATCCTCACAGCTGCAGGCGGTCGCCGCGGTTGTATCTGCGGGAGAGGACACGCTGGTGTTTCGCATTTATGCGGCTATTCTACAGCTCCCGTGGTGAGCAACAAGCCGGCTGCCGGCGAGTCGCTCCTCCGAATCATCGAGGATGAAATCAAGACTTCCCAGGAGAATGATGATCACGATCAGGTGGGGGAGCTCTCTCTTTCCGCCAACTTTTTGTGTTGATTTCATGGTTTGGCTCCTTTGTTTTGGTTGGATGGATTGTTCGTACTTTGTTAGCCTGGAAAAAAACAAATTAGCGTGTGGATATGTTCGAGTCTTTGTGGTTAAGTTTATTGATGTTTACACCTAAAAAAATTTTGGCCTAAATTCAATGTCGTAATAATGAGTCTCGACATTTAATTCGATACCGCATGGCCAAAACGATGTTGTTTGGAGTCGAGCAATACCGCGGAGAATTTAAGCGAGACCGCTAAGAGGCTCGGCGGTACCGCGGTACTTGAAACGACATTGGTTGCAGACCATGTGTGAGTCATGCGCAGGACATGTGTTGCTGTTGGACAAGGAATGTTTTTATTCTATTTTTCCTTGTCGGAGGAGGAGAGTAACAACACCGTTTGGAGTCAAGCAATGCTGCGAAGAGATAAAACGGTGCCGCGAACCTCAAAGCTCAACAGCACCGCGACAAGCGGCATCGCGGATGAGTTAAAACGATACCGCGAAACAAAAAACGGTACCGCAAGGAAGCTAGCGGTACCGCGGCACTGGAAACAACACTGTTTACCAGAAAATAAGATGTGGGCCGCGCGTTTAGTATTGGTGTTGGAAAGGAGTTTTTTAATTAATTATTATTTTTATTCCTTGTCGGAGAAGGATAAAAAAACAGCACCGTTTAGTGACAAGCAATGCCGCGGATAGAACCAAGCGGTGTTGTTCAGTTAAAAACGATACCGCGAGTAAGCCCAACGGTACCGTTGTGCAAGAGAAAACGACAGTGTTTAATATAAAACAATGTTGTGGAGAAAAAGTAAACGGAGCTGTTTGAGGAAGAAAACGACACCGCAAGTAAGCCCAACAATGCTGTGGTACGTGAAATATTTAATTAATGCGGTGTCGCAAGGCTAAAAATGCCGCCAGTTAAACAACAACGTAGCGGAATCGATGTCGCGGTCGCAAATTCAGCGGCGTTGCGAGTTCGACAACGCCGAGAAATTCAACGATGCCGCAAGGCCAAAACAACATCGTGGAGCTCAACGACGTAGTGAGCTTGACGGTGTTGCAAGCTGAGAAATGTCGTGAATGGGTTCAACGACGTCGTTATGGAAACTTTGTTGGTGGAGGCGTAAACGACGTCGCGGGCTCATGAAAATAACGGAGTTATTTTCTTGCACTGGAGATTCGGGAGTGAAGAGAAGATCAAAGCGGTTGAAGACTACGACTCTGTGGATAAGAGTGAAGACACGTGGGAGTTCACGATGGAGTGGTTGAGGAAGCAGTTCCACAGGGCGTGAAGACTACGCAAGTGATTTCAAATAAAAGCAGCGGAGCAAGGAGAGAGAAGGGACGACCAAATCAACACAGAACCACATCTTTCAAACTTTACCTTTTTTCTCTGTAACTCCTTCGCGGAGCTCTCCTTCCAGGAAGGATCTCCATAGTTGTAGCCTTAGTCGTAGTCGCGGAGCTCTCCACAGGAATCTCCATAGGAGTAGTTTTAACGTAGATTCCTCAAAACTCAAACACCCTCGTTCGAACGTAGTTTGGAGAGGTGCGAACCGTAGTAACGGTCGTTCTTGGTTAGAAGTCAGAGGTGCATCGATCAGATCAACACCGCCCGGCGGTGGATATTTGACGGTCACGTTGATTTCACCATTTAGAGGTGCATCGATCAAATCAACGACGCCAATACCGGCGGCGGATATTTGACGATCGTCTCAATTTCAGCAATCAGCGGTGCCTTCGATCAAACGGCACCGCAAGAGTTTCCATCGCGAAACATCAAATCAACATCGCCGGAAACGAATTCGGCACCGACGGTGCCATTTGGTTTTCCCGAGGAAACAATTGATGACTTGCTTCCCCCGTGGGAGAACACTTGAAGATAGCTAAGGTGTGAAGTTTGCAACTTTTTAGAGGAAATGGAAAATCGGTCATAATGAATCAGAGACCCTAATGCTACATTAGAATGGAAACAAAATGGCCATTTTTCCTTGAATGATGGGAGCCGTATCCCATGATTGTGGTGTAGAGCAGAACTTGTCAGCCGCTCTTGGTTCTAGTAGTTTTGCGTGGTTAAATGCGATTCTCCAACTCTAAGTTAGTTGTGTTAACAAGAGAGTTAGGGTGGTATTGATGGCAATAAGACATGGTTGCTCTGTTTATAGTCGCTGTAAGCTTGTCTGCTAGATATTAGGCAGTGTTCTCAGGAAGACTGAAGCGGGTTTCCGTGTTTGTTTTTGCCTAGACTTAAACTCTCCTAATGGCTTTGTAGGTTGAGGATGTTCCAGCAGGTTTCCCTTTCGAGATTGAGGATAAACTGGGTCAACAGACACTAACACTGACAAGACAATACGAAGGCGAACATGTTAAAGTTGAGGTTCACATGCCTGATCTTGTCACTGGTGAAGAGAATGATGTTCAAGATGATGATGACGATGATGATACCGAGAGGCCAACTCAGTCTAGCCTCCCGTTGGTTGTCACTGTTACCAAGAAGAGTGGAATCTCTTTGGAGTTCAGCTGTGTTGCTTTTGCAGATGAGATTGCAATTGACAGCTTGTCGGTGAAGAAACCTGAAAACAATTCTGAAGAAATGGTGTACGATGGACCAAACTTCCAGTAAGCCTACAACTTACTTTTTCCTTATGTTGTTTTGGCCAGTTAAGTTGTGTTAACTCTTGTGGGTGTGAGTCGTTTGGCTGAATACTTGTGGCTTGCTCTACAGTGATTTGGATGAGAATCTGAAGAATGCTTTCCATAAGTATTTGGATATACGAGGAATCAAGCCCAACACAACCAATTTCCTCCACGAGTACATGATCAACAAAGACAGTAGAGAGTATTTGGGCTGGTTGAATGACCTCAAGAAGTTCGTGCAGGCATGAAAGTTTATCGAAAGCACTTCTTCGATCAGTTTGGCCGATGCAATTTCGAATTCAACACCGTTTAGGTTTACTAAGTCTGGTGGGGAGATGCTCGTCATTAATGTTGGTAGAGTTTCTCACTGTTAAAGTATCAGCGGTTAGTGCTGACTATGCTGGGCAGCTTTTTGCTTATCGAACTACCGTAGTCGGTGGTAAGTGCTATATGTTCAGATGAGATGTTGCTTATGAAAAAGTGAATTTTGGTTCTGTTTCATGGGTACATGTAAACAAGATGCTATATCAGGTAGATCATCTGTGGCTTCGGTGTGAAAGAAAAGAACTTTGGGATGTATTTACTTGTTCCTAGTCTTCTCTGGTTGTTCGGAACTAGCTCCTGGACTTTTTTTTACTGTCAGAGTATCCTTATATTCCATCCGAAAAGAACCCAAATGTTCGTTACAACAATGGTGCAATGATATTAACAATTAAGATCCATTTCAAAGGTAACGAAGCTTCTCTAGCTTGGCGAGCAACTCAATCTGCAAGTCGGTTAAGCTGTCGGGGAACGAACTCAATTCGGATCCAAAAAGCAGACCGAAGAAGGAGAGACATTTGAGCAATGGTAGCTCGACAATGCCATGGCCATGTCGAGGAGTTCTGATTGAGAGCAAGAGAAAGCACTTGGCAATCCGTACGAATGCAGGTAGGAATCCCATCATGAACTGCAAGCAGGATGGTGTTGGTGTTTTTTTCTTCTTCCTTTTGGTGGACACTGAACACGTACTACATTGTGAAATCTAAGGTAGTAGCATTCCAAATTTTTATTTTTATCCTAATCGAAGTTATGCATTTCTAAAATATATTTTTTAGATTTCTTCCAACAATTTGGGTTATTGAGGTATATTAGATTTTACTGTTATATTTGGATTTTATCTATAGAGAGAATTAATATTATAGTGCTTACAACTTGCAATATCAACAATCAATTATGATAAGATTGGACAAATACAGTTCTGAAGTCATTGGCTTTTTCTCCATAGAGGGTGCATGAATGACAAAATCGATTGTGGATAAATTAATTATGATTAACAAAATGATTGTGAAGAGGTTGTTATGTCATCGTTGATTGTTTTGTTCTTCCGTTGTTGTGTTCAATAATACTATAGAGGTTGTGCTGGAGTTGAGAGTAAAAGTACTCGAGACAATATTGGTAATGATGGTGACTATTCATAATAGGAATCTCTAATTGAAATACATTGAAAGAGATTACCTGTTACTTGCATCATTTGTCATGTGATGGATTCGCTGAACATAATTAAATAGTTAAGTAACCATTTCATTGTCTAGCAATATCAAAGCAATTTAATTTATTGTTACGTAAAACCCTCAATCTCTGCCACTAATTGTTATTGCAATTGTCTCTTATCTCTTGTTTTTAATTGGTATTAATTTACATTTATTTTCTATTTCAGATATTAGAAGGGACCCGCAGTGACAACGCTTAGGTTGATTATGTTTTTATGTATATCTTCTTAGATAGATACTGTGTTTGATTATCTCTTGTATATTTTTCAATTTGCGTCGCTGGAAGGCCACTAAGCTCATAATTTAAGGGTACACTGATTAGCAACCCATAAACATTGAGGAGCCATTAACCCTTTCTCTTGGTACAACTGTAAGCAAAACAAAACGGTACAAACTTTAGTTTAATTGAGTGACGAAATTGCATTAGAAAATGATTGATTGAATGACGAATTTTTATGTGAGAGAATAAACTAGAGACGACAATGGGCCAGATTGGGGTCAAACAGTGCATATTCATTCTCCTATCCAAAATAGTTCGGGTTTTTATCCATGTTATAACCATATAAGAATAGAGTAGAATATCAAAATCATACACATACGGTTTCGAATATCAGCCCCAAACAAACAAAGCCTATTGCTTAAAAAAGTGACAACGGCAGGAAATGTTACTTAAGGACATAAACTCCTCTTGTAGAGTTGCATTACAATGAGCCTTCCTAACTACTAGCATGAAGGCCAAAAGAGAAACTCATAAGATCCCAAACTCCACGTTCCCAAATCTGCCCAGGCTACTACTGGTCATGGATCGGAAGAGGCCCCCCACAGAACTAAAATCTTTCGTCATAATTATAAGAAACTCCAACACCACCAACAATAAAAGCTTAATAGAGAATGGAGAACTTATTCAGTAACATAAGGTCATGGCAGAGATTACAGGATACCCTAATAATGATAATAAACACTCCCCCTAATAATGATGATTTGATTTATTAAAACCGCAGCTAAGATGGCATGCAAGTGACTAATCTTCTTCCTCTGGTGATGATGCTTGGAAATCTATACAGATGTTAAATCCTTGTGGGTGTAGGTTATTGCCTTATCACCATCCACTATTTGTCCACTCCCTCTCAGTAGCCTGCAAATGCAACGTAGAGACATAGATAGGGTTCAGGAAAAGAAAAGGGTTCTGTTTTTTCAAACAATGGAAATTGGAAACAATTGGGCAGGGGCAATCCTGATGAGAGTCGGTATTACCATCGGGTCGTTAACAATCCTTCGACGCCAACAGGGCCTCGAGCATGGATTCTACTCGTACTGATTCCGACCTGTTTACCCCATCCATCAAGAAAAATCCAGTAATAAGCACCACACAATCCTTAGTTAGAGATGCATAGATAAGATTGTCATTAGAGTTATTCACCTCTGCTCCAAGTCCAAATCGAGCTCCATCAGAGAACCTTGTGCTGGCATTGTGGAAAACAGCAGCACTGCATAGGATGAATAGAAGAAACAACATTGTAAATCACAATGTCAATGAATATGAAACTGAAGCAACAATAATCTGAGACAAAAACATAGTACAGTGTAGATGGGGGTTAGTTACCTGTCAACTTGTCGCAAAAAGGTCTCTGCAACTTGAAGGTCTTCTGATATGATGCAATCAGTATGGGCACTGCCAAAAAAAAGGGGGAAACAACGTCAGCAGACAAATTCAGCATGAAATGAAATGTCGCACAACTTGTCCAAACGAAAGCAATTAAGATCTTGCCTTCCATGTCGATGTATGTGATCGATGGCAGCATGCACATCATCAACGATCTCAACAGTGCATGCAAGGGAACTGTACTCATGATGTAACGATGCTGGCTCAGGGATGCTCAGCTCCTCGCTCGCCCTTGGCCCGCCATGTAGAACCACACCTGAATAATAGAAACATCTCGTAATCAATAGGGATTTACAGCCTATATTTTAAGGGAAGACCTCAAACCCAGGAAAAGACTCAAAACAGCATCCATCCATACCTTCATTCCGAAGTTCAAGTACTAGCTCATTCAGGCCACCAGAAGACACTAAATCCTTATGCACTAGAAGTGTTTCCTGGATATTGTAAGAGAAAACCAAAAAAGGTATTGGTTCATAATTCATTAAGAAAAAGAGCACACAGAACAGAAACCATGTTAATATGTAGATGAGAGTTAGTCAGCTATTATACCATTGCATTACAGGCTGCTGGATAATCCACTTTTGCATCCACTATGACACGTTTGGCCATTTGCATATTAGCAGACTTGTCAACATATACATGACAGACTCCATCTGTGTAGCAGCACAAAACGTGTGACTTCAATGTTTGGCACCATCAACAGACCGACAAATGAAACCGAAGTTATTTATTACCTGCATGACCCAGAACAGGGATTTTGGTTGATGCTTTGATACTCGAAACCAGTTTATTGCTGCCCCTAGGAATCACAAGATCGATTACATCATCGAGCTGATTCAAAGGAAAAGGAAACACATCAGTCCAAACTCTCTTTCCAAGTTCTAAGCAACAAGGCCATCTGCTTAAATTTCGTTATAGTTCAAACAACTATCCACCTTAAGTAGGTCAGGAATTTCATCTCTTGAGGTCACCAGTCCAATAAGCCTTCTCCCAACATTGTCTGGAATGGCATCAGTGATTACCTATTTTGTAACAAATTATAAAGGGGAAGAGTAAGCACATGTGCTAATCGATTAATATTCAAACTTCAGAAAGCAAAGAAGCAGACCTTGTGCAAAATTGCATTTGATCGCCTGGCCTCCTTTCCCCCTTTCAGTAGGAGACCATTTCCACTGCGGATCGCCAATGAAGCAATCTATTTAAAAGAATACAGCAAACTTAAAACAAATGACACAGCTTTTAATTTTAGGGTGAGCAAGAAGGTTGCCGACCATCCTATGATATAACCCACCTGCACTAGTGCATCAGGCCGAGCCTCAAAAACAATCAGGAGAACCCCTAGAGGAGATGATGTCTTCTCTAAGACAAGACCATCTGCAAGCTGGAACCATTAAACAGAATTGAGTAACACCTAACACAAAATATTTGGTAACATAGCGAAAAGAAATATTCGACTAATACCAAGCGAGTGTCCTGACATCCCACATGGCATTTTTAAAGCAACCTAAACAATTTGAATACTTTGGTTGGACATAATCAGAAAACTCCCAATTTACTGACAAGGGGCTGTTTGTTTCTTAAAATGTGCATTTACCTTCATATTTCCCCTCTTTCTGCGCTAAATAATAGTGCTGACTTAAATCATCAGAATTGAAGACCTAAAATAAAGCATCACATATATTTGGTTGTGTTACTAGAGCTGAATTGGGAGAATAAAGATAAATCCTTACCTCGGTGGTCTTTAAAACGTGACCAACTGGATCTACCATGCTCGCAAGGACACGTATTGATTTTGCAAGACTTGTAATCTGGAAAGTAAAGAATAAAAAAGATGATAAATGTATACACATAAGAAAATGGTTCAAGCAAGGACATAAAATTATAAATAGAGTCTAACAACAGCATTGTCTTGCCTTGCCAGGCTTTAGAGCCAGACGTGCAATCAAGGCCTTCTCCATTCCAGCCTGCTCAGCAGCAGCAACATCTGCATCATTTTCAACCTTGATTACTTTTTCATTGGCTTCCAGGGCATTTGCTATGTCCAGCAAAATCTTTTTCCTATCTTCTGAAGATAGTGCCTGCAGAAGAGGACACAAACCGAGGAGCACGATAAAGTTAGAGCAAGATACATTAATTTCAAAAATAAAACCAAAAGCTTCGTTTTACGGTGTAAGAGATGGGATAATCCACAGAACCTGCAGCCTTCTTGAACATTCCCTTGCTGCAACTGCCATGTCACGTGCACCAGCTTCTTTGGTTTTGACCCACAAATGAGCATCCCGATGAAAGAGGGTGCCAACATCATCTCCTTGCAGGACTTTAACTATGCTCTCGGGATCAAATCCGCTTTAAAAAGAGCCAACTCACAGATCAACACACATCCAGAGAAACAATTCATGATAATATTTTACAAAGGAGTACTATCAGGATGTTAGAAGAGATAAGCAACAAAAACAAGAAAGAAACACAAAATCAAGAGGTAGTTTATTCAAAATAAAAGCATGGATTCTATATAGCAAGGAAGAATACCTGGTTATAATGACAGGGACACCTGCTTTGGCAGCCATTACAGCAGCTTTTACTTTGGCTGTCATGCCCCCTCTGCCCACCCTGGATTTGTCCCCAAATGTGATTCCACCCAGATGAACTCTCTCAATGTAAGTGCGAATCAACTTTGACTCTGGGTCACTAGGTGGACCACTGTAAAGACCCTCCACATCACTCAGCAGAACAAGAAGATCAGCTTTTAGCTCTAGTGCCAACAAAGCGGCCAAGCTGTCATTATCCCAAAATATACCAGAAGAATCCTGTAGAAGAAGCTACCACGGGTCAGAACTATCAAGTGAGGTGAGATGTGTGAAATCAACTCGATGATCATGTTAAGGACAGGGGGATGCAAGCTAAACTTCTATGCTATTAACAAAGATCATGGGGGAAAAGGCGGGTTAAGAGGGTAGAGAATCAAAACAACAATAGGAAAATAGTTAATTAAGCTTTGCCCAATTTGGCTGTAAACTAAAACCTGTATGTTGACCTTTACCAGGACCCCAAACAAGGATTTACAAGAAACACAAAGTTCAAAATTTTAGCATGTTCTGATGTAAGAAAACCCGTAGGAGAAACAACATATAGTGACATGCCTCATATGGAGCTCGCCTTGTACTAACTGCATCATTTTCATTGATTATGGGAACAACCCTCAGCGATAGCAGTGACTCTAGAGTATGCTTAAGTTGCTTCCTGAAATCTTTATCCCTAAAGTCTGAATCAGTGACGAGAA
Source organism: Linum trigynum (assembly GCA_964030455.1). NCBI lineage: Eukaryota > Viridiplantae > Streptophyta > Magnoliopsida > Malpighiales > Linaceae > Linum > Linum trigynum. Next base: position 6,710,278 of record OZ034816.1, read on the forward strand.
GTTGAGCAGATGTCACATCCAGCTGCACAAGACGGGGTAGTTCATTAGATACCCCAATTACCAGAAGACAAAGATGATGAATAGGACGAAAAATATAAATATATGAATTAATAGTACAACTTAATGGAAACAATACCAAATTCTATGAATCACCTGACTAAACAATGTGTCATAAAGGGCCATGATACAATTTTGCCCGACAGCAGCACAAGCTTTCCCATCGAGATCAACTTGTGGCTTTTGGAGATCAGCAAAACTACAACACCACAAATACAAACCAAATCAGTGTCGGCAAAACTACAACACCGCAAATATAACAGCAATACAGCATGAAAGATCATTTCTTTACCCCGTGGACAGTCTTTTTTTAAAACTATGATTTACAACTCAAAATGAAAAATGAAAATGGGAAGCCAGGGAGGTACCTGCTATTGACTAGCTTCCGGTATTTGAGCCTTTGGCGGCCAAGGCCAACAGCACCAGAGGTGACAACAATGACTTCATATTGCTGGTAATTCAGCTCTTTAATCTGCACCCACCAATTTTCATATTAATAGAAACAAAAGAAAAAGAATATTCAGAATCTACCCACAAACAGCAAAGCAGAATATAGCTTTTTAACAGACATAAAGACTTCTTTTTACAGAAAAAAACATATGACAAACAATAAAAACAAAACCCAAAAAGAGGAAAAACTATTCACAACCTGCTCACATAGAGCTCCTAGCCTCCCAAGCGCCAATCTCCCATCACCTCTGGTGACAACAGCAGTCCCAACCTGCACCAAAAGAAGTAAAGAGTCAAAATAAGGTCAAAATTGATTGCAGCGATTATTATCCCTAAGAGGGTAGAAGGAACTCGAATAATAAAGAGGGAAAGAGGCGAACTTTGATGACGATTCGCTTCACTTCCTTCACAAAGGCCCGAGGGGTGTCGGCCGCGCCGCCGTTCATCATGGTGGCAGTCAGAAGGGAGAGTGAAAGAGTGGAGATTGCGCGTACGCAGCGACTCGAGAGAGAGAAAAATGGGTGGGTCGGGCGGGAGGGAGATCTTTTTGGAGATGCGGAGAAGAGTTGCGGATCCGATTGGGGTTTTTATGGAGGGGACTGGCTAAGCAAAATCCCCGTGAAAACGAAACTCAGAAAAACAATTGCGTAAACCCAAAAAAAAAGAGTGTCAAGAAATGGGACAGCAGCGCGAGAGGGAGAGAGCAGTCAACAGAAAAGAGTGAAAAACCCTGGCTGCCTTAAACAAAGAAAAATGAGGAGAGATGAAAAGGGCAGAGAAGAGACGTGCGACGGTCCGAGGGATGGATCAGAGATATAAATATAATAAAAATAAAGGTTAATATCACTGGGAGTCCTCAACTTTGTTAAACATGGCATTTGTGGTATGCAAATTTTGAAATTATACGGGAAATCTTTGTGATTTGATAACATTTGTAACATGTTTGAACCTAACTGAGTGTAGGAGTGAGGTTCACTGTAATGGGTCAAGAAGAATGAACGGCTTGATTGAACAAGAACTATGAGACGAATGAGAGGAAAGAAAGAGTTGCGAGTCTATATTTTAGTGAGATAAAGTGATGATCTTAGAGATAGAGTCTGAAAAATCCGATCCCCTCACCCACCGGAGTAAATGCCATATTTATAGGCTACATGGTGGTGGGTGAGGTACACAACGGTACAATGATGTGACTACCATGGCGGGGTGACATGACCTCTGACACGTCATGGACCAATACCTCGATTCTCCTTCTTCTACAACCTCGATTCTCTTCTTGCTGTTGCTAATTCGGAGTATCGCAATGGATAGCACCAACATTCACGAGACCGAGGTCGTGCAGGGCGAAGAAGGTAATCCCTCTTCTTTTTCACGTGTTTCTACTGATCCCTCGCGAAGGGTCTGACACTCAATCAGAACCGCAATGTACCGCACGTATTACGGAAGCGATGAGCCGCTTGGGCTTCCGAGGTGTGGGCGTGGCGTATACCGTGATTGACTGGGCAGAGATGTGGGGTGATCAGCCCGCGCCCAGTGACAACCTTCTTAGGGGGCCTGATCACGCGTCCATTTACGGGTATCAGGACGTGCTGAGAATAGTGCGTGGGTTAGGCTTGCCCCCCCATTGGCAGTACGCGGTCCCGTCCGCACGAAGTATGGTTGGGAACTGTCCCGCGGGGTGGTTTGGGGTATATACCGAGTATTGGGTGATGGGGTTCAAATTCCCCATCGACCCCTTGCTCTGCGCCCTGTACCGGCGTCTCAATTGTTCAGTTGGGCGCCTTTCTCCGTCGGTGATAATGCACGCGAGCTGCCTCCGTCTCGCGTGCAAGAGGCTTAAGATCGAGCCGACTTACGGCTTGTTCCGTAAGTTTTATAAGATAAAGGATCCTACGAGGAGGAGCGATTGCCTTTCTATCAAGCGGCGCGACAAGAGACCTGAGGGTTTCGTGTATGGGTCTCCCAAGTTGAAAAAGACTTGGTTTGAGCGGTTCTTTTATGTTAAACCGACTCCCGGGGAGTGGGCGAGCGAATTTGTGGCGGAGCCGACGGAGTGGAAGAAGGGCGGCACGGTTGGGTATGAGTCGGATCTGGGGCATTACGCTGAGCTCAATGATGAGTACGAAGCGTGCATGCATCAGAAGTTCAACTTATACGATGGCGGAGTTGTTTGAACCTAACTGAGTGTAGGAGTGAGGTTCACTGTAATGGGTCAAGAAGAATGAACGGCTTGGTTGAACAAGAACTATGAGACGAATGAGAGGAAAGAAAGAGTTGCGAGTCTATATTTTAGTGAGATAAAGTGATGATCTTAGAGATAGAGTCTGAAAAATCCGATCCCCTCACCCACCGGAGTAAATGCCATATTTATAGGCTACATGGTGGTGGGTGAGGTACACAACGGTACAATGATGTGACTACCATGGCGGGGTGACATGACCTCTGACACGTCATGGACCAATACCATATCCCTAGGGACGACAAGACCCTCGGCCATGACTATACCTAGGACTATGATGTTGACTACTCTAGGGCTATGATGATGACTACCCTTCGGGTGACGCGGCGCCGCTATTACACTTCTCGTTGAGGGCCGTTTGGAGTTTACGCGCGAGCTTTCCAGGCCATTCTCCGTACTCGAGCGCCAGTACTCGCGCGCCGGCTTTGGCGCGGTCGTCTTTGGCGCGATCATCCTTAGGTATTTCCGAGTCACATCCCCAACATAACATTTTACGTTTGATTAATCGTTACCGTCAAGTAGAAGAAGAGTGAGCTGTATTTTAAAAAGGTTCTAGAGCTTCCCTCATAAATAGGTATGGCAATGGGCAGGTCTGGGACGGGTATCTCGATACCCATACTCGCCCCGTGGCAGGTCGGGTCCAGGTCAGGTAATTTATCACGGGGCAGGTTGGGGGTAGGTCGACTCAATGGGTATATAATTTATGTGAAAAATATTAGAAATATTCGTTATTTTCATTAAAAGATCAAGAAAGAAACCATAATATGATGAAATGTAGTTAAATTATTGGAGAAAAATTAAAGTTTTCACTTATTTACAAGTTTATTATAGCTAAAATATGAGGTAATGAAAGGAAAATTCTAAATAATTGACTAAGATTACATGTAATTTAGGCAAGAATGGGGCGGGGCGGTGCATGTCAGGTCGATGGGAGAGACGCGAAGGGTCTGACACTCAATCAGAACCGCAATGTACCGCACGTATTACGGAAGCGATGAGCCGCTTGGGCTTCCGAGGTGTGGGCGTGGCGTATACCGTGATTGACTGGGCAGAGATGTGGGGTGATCAGCCCGCGCCCAGTGACAACCTTCTTAGGGGGCCTGATCACGCGTCCATTTACGGGTATCAGGACGTGCTGAGAATAGTGCGTGGGTTAGGCTTGCCCCCCCATTGGCAGTACGCGGTCCCGTCCGCGCGAAGTATGGTTGGGAACTGTCCCGCGGGGTGGTTTGGGGTATATACCGAGTATTGGGTGATGGGGTTCAAATTCCCCATCGACCCCTTGCTCTGCGCCCTGTACCGGCGTCTCAATTGTTCAGTTGGGCGCCTTTCTCCGTCGGTGATAATGCACGCGAGCTGCCTCCGTCTCGCGTGCAAGAGGCTTAAGATCGAGCCGACTTACGGCTTGTTCCGTAAGTTTTATAAGATAAAGGATCCTACGAGGAGGAGCGATTGCCTTTCTATCAAGCGGCGCGACAAGAGACCTGAGGGTTTCGTGTATGGGTCTCCCAAGTTGAAAAAGACTTGGTTTGAGCGGTTCTTTTATGTTAAACCGACTCCCGGGGAGTGGGCGAGCGAATTTGTGGCGGAGCCGACGGAGTGGAAGAAGGGCGGCACGGTTGGGTATGAGTCGGATCTGGGGCATTACGCTGAGCTCAATGATGAGTACGAAGCGTGCATGCATCAGAAGTTCAACTTATACGATGGCGGAGTTGTTTGAACCTAACTGAGTGTAGGAGTGAGGTTCACTGTAATGGGTCAAGAAGAATGAACGGCTTGGTTGAACAAGAACTATGAGACGAATGAGAGGAAAGAAAGAGTTGCGAGTCTATATTTTAGTGAGATAAAGTGATGATCTTAGAGATAGAGTCTGAAAAATCCGATCCCCTCACCCACCGGAGTAAATGCCATATTTATAGGCTACATGGTGGTGGGTGAGGTACACAACGGTACAATGATGTGACTACCATGGCGGGGTGACATGACCTCTGACACGTCATGGACCAATACCATATCCCTAGGGACGACAAGACCCTCGGCCATGACTATACCTAGGACTATGATGTTGACTACTCTAGGGCTATGATGATGACTACCCTTCGGGTGACGCGGCGCCGCTATTACACTTCTCGTTGATGGCCGTTTGGAGTTTACGCGCGAGCTTTCCAGGCCATTCTCCGTACTCGCGCGCCAGTACTCGCGCGCCGGCTTTGGCGCGGTCGTCTTTGGCGCGATCATCCTTAGGTATTTCCGAGTCACATCCCCAACATAACATTTTACGTTTGATTAATCGTTACCGTCAAGTAGAAGAAGAGTGAGCTGTATTTTAAAAAGGTTCTAGAGCTTCCCTCATAAATAGGTATGGCAATGGGCAGGTCTGGGACGGGTATCTCGATACCCATACTCGCCCCGTGGCAGGTCGGGTCCAGGTCAGGTAATTTATCACGGGGCAGGTTGGGGGTAGGTCGACTCAATGGGTATATAATTTATGTGAAAAATATTAGAAATATTCGTTATTTTCATTAAAAGATCAAGAAAGAAACCATAATATGATGAAATGTAGTTAAATTATTGGAGAAAAATTAAAGTTTTCACTTATTTACAAGTTTATTATAGCTAAAATATGAGGTAATGAAAGGAAAATTCTAAATAATTGACTAAGATTACATGTAATTTAGGCAAGAATGGGGCGGGGCGGTGCATGTCAGGTCGATGGGAGAGACGCGAAGGGTCTGACACTCAATCAGAACCGCAATGTACCGCACGTATTACGGAAGCGATGAGCCGCTTGGGCTTCCGAGGTGTGGGCGTGGCGTATACCGTGATTGACTGGGCAGAGATGTGGGGTGATCAGCCCGCGCCCAGTGACAACCTTCTTAGGGGGCCTGATCACGCGTCCATTTACGGGTATCAGGACGTGCTGAGAATAGTGCGTGGGTTAGGCTTGCCCCCCCATTGGCAGTACGCGGTCCCGTCCGCGCGAAGTATGGTTGGGAACTGTCCCGCGGGGTGGTTTGGGGTATATACCGAGTATTGGGTGATGGGGTTCAAATTCCCCATCGACCCCTTGCTCTGCGCCCTGTACCGGCGTCTCAATTGTTCAGTTGGGCGCCTTTCTCCGTCGGTGATAATGCACGCGAGCTGCCTCCGTCTCGCGTGCAAGAGGCTTAAGATCGAGCCGACTTACGGCTTGTTCCGTAAGTTTTATAAGATAAAGGATCCTACGAGGAGGAGCGATTGCCTTTCTATCAAGCGGCGCGACAAGAGACCTGAGGGTTTCGTGTATGGGTCTCCCAAGTTGAAAAAGACTTGGTTTGAGCGGTTCTTTTATGTTAAACCGACTCCCGGGGAGTGGGCGAGCGAATTTGTGGCGGAGCCGACGGAGTGGAAGAAGGGCGGCACGGTTGGGTATGAGTCGGATCTGGGGCATTACGCTGAGCTCAATGATGAGTACGAAGCGTGCATGCATCAGAAGTTCAACTTATACGATGGCGGAGTTGTTTGAACCTAACTGAGTGTAGGAGTGAGGTTCACTGTAATGGGTCAAGAAGAATGAACGGCTTGGTTGAACAAGAACTATGAGACGAATGAGAGGAAAGAAAGAGTTGCGAGTCTATATTTTAGTGAGATAAAGTGATGATCTTAGAGATAGAGTCTGAAAAATCCGATCCCCTCACCCACCGGAGTAAATGCCATATTTATAGGCTACATGGTGGTGGGTGAGGTACACAACGGTACAATGATGTGACTACCATGGCGGGGTGACATGACCTCTGACACGTCATGGACCAATACCATATCCCTAGGGACGACAAGACCCTCGGCCATGACTATACCTAGGACTATGATGTTGACTACTCTAGGGCTATGATGATGACTACCCTTCGGGTGACGCGGCGCCGCTATTACACTTCTCGTTGAGGGCCGTTTGGAGTTTACGCGCGAGCTTTCCAGGCCATTCTCCGTACTCGCGCGCCAGTACTCGCGCGCCGGCTTTGGCGCGGTCGTCTTTGGCGCGATCATCCTTAGGTATTTCCGAGTCACATCCCCAACATAACATTTTACGTTTGATTAATCGTTACCGTCAAGTAGAAGAAGAGTGAGCTGTATTTTAAAAAGGTTCTAGAGCTTCCCTCATAAATAGGTATGGCAATGGGCAGGTCTGGGACGGGTATCTCGATACCCATACTCGCCCCGTGGCAGGTCGGGTCCAGGTCAGGTAATTTATCACGGGGCAGGTTGGGGGCAGGTCGACTCAATGGGTATATAATTTATGTGAAAAATATTAGAAATATTCGTTATTTTCATTAAAAGATCAAGAAAGAAACCATAATATGATGAAATGTAGTTAAATTATTGGAGAAAAATTAAAGTTTTCACTTATTTACAAGTTTATTATAGCTAAAATATGAGGTAATGAAAGGAAAATTCTAAATAATTGACTAAGATTACATGTAATTTAGGCAAGAATGGGGCGGGGCGGTGCATGTCAGGTCGATGGGAGGTACCCATGTCCGTTCCGCCCCGCGTACAGGACGGGTCGGACCACCTCAAAGCAGGTCAAACAGGTCAGGTAAAATGAGTCAGGTCGAAATTGCCATCCCTGCTATAAATACATAACATAGGTATGATATATTCATATATGTTGAGCAAAATTTGAAAACGATGGGAATGACAGGCTATTAGCCTTCATCTCCTCCAAATTTTTGCGTCGAATCCTAATATGATCTAGTCTTTTTTTTTTTTCATTTTGATTTCTCTAAAACTTGGTTCCACGTTTATATCTCACAAAAACTGCAATAGTCGACGAGACTATATGAACAATCTTTGTTAATAATTATCCACTATGAAGAAACTTTAACAGTGAGATGCAACAAAGTGTAATCAAAGCAGCACTCTTTGAGAAGTTCCGTAAGTACCAAAATATTTTTGCTTCTAAAGTTGAGGCCTTGGTTATGATATTCACCCTTAGAATAACGTAAAAAATTTGTTGAGTGGCGAAAATTGAATTTGGCACTCAGAACCAGACAACAACGTGTATTTGGCAGCACGTGGTACGGTGGCCAATGAGAGGCCGCCAGAGTTCGCCGTGTTTTAATGGAGGTGGGCTTGGACTGTAGCGGTTGGCGGCCCGGCCGTCGATGCCCCTAAACTAAAACAAAAGCAAGCACAGATCCATGATCATCCATCCATCGCGCTTTCCTCTGCTCTACCTGCGGCTGTGCGGTTGCTTTAGGTGTTCCTTCCTTGTTCCATCTCTTCCACTTATTCTTCAAACCAATTCCGGCCCTCCGTTGGTTACTTTACTTGGGTCCCTATATATATACGACCGCCAATAATGGTTGCTGTCATCATTGTCGTCCTAACTCCGCTAACGTGTGTCCCTGCTACAGGCTTTCGTCAAATTCTACAGCTTTCAACGTTTACGAAAATGGGTGGGTACCCAGAGATTGTCTTGTTGCAGCAGTTTTATAATGTAGATTGAATATGAGATGAGGATCGGATCAATGATTGAAAAGAGGAAAACGCGAATCAATCATTAACTCCAAACAGGGGAACTCTGAGAGTCATTTGGATTGCAGGTAGAGGGTAGTTCTCACTTCTCAAACAAAAGAAGTGGCCACAGATGGGAAACAGAGAGGACATGTGGCACTCGCAAACAACTCAAGAGTGAGCCTGACTAACATAACATCCTCTGTTCTATTCTATAGTGTAACGGCACTAAAGTACCGACTTCTCAGCTTTGCACCCTTATCTCAACTATGATTACCGGAATGCATAGAGCTTGGAGTTTAGCCCTGAGCTCTGTATTCCCCCTTCCAATGGCTCCAACTCCAAAAGGATTGGTTGGATACTTGGGAGTTGGATGATTATCAGATGATGAGATGAACCAATCCATCCCCTTTATGATTCGGATATAACCGCAAACACCTTTGCTACGTGGCTCACGTGTTTTGACCATTCAAGTTGGCTCTCCAATCCATTCACGGTTTAGCCAAAATTTAGAAAGTAACATTGCTCGATGTTGGTGGCGATTCTTCATTCGTTTACGTGTTTCCAATCAACACCATACCCTGTAAATGTTTATCACAAGCCTTCTCCTTGTTCCCTAAACTTGTTTTTCACAAGCCTTCTTTCTCATTGTCACAAGCAGGAGGATTTTGATTGTTCGGGTCATTTGAGAAGATATATAACATGCGACTAAACAAGCATGATGTTTTTTTCAGTGTATACATCTCAAGGACATCAACACGGAGTAATTTATATATTGGGATGTAAAACGTATCTTAGAATGCGCTCTATAATACGAGACCTGCGTTGCTTTTCAATTTCTTAGTACAATTTCATGGACCAAGTGCTTTGAACATAAATTCCTTTTGGGCATACACTTCACAATGATTCATCAGATGCAATCGAGAGAGAGAACATCAATTTTGGAAATAAACCTTTGAGCCATATGTGGGTCCAGCTCTTTTTTCCTTTTTCCTCCATTTATTAATCTTTTTAAGCGTAGAGTCTCGTCAACCAAGTGCTGGGAATAGAACATCTAAAGGCATACACTGTGGTCTGCATTTCTGTTCATCTCCAATCCATAGAATTTGTGGTCTCAAACAACAGCAAAGTAGTGTGATTTTCAACCAGATGGTATCATGGTAATGCACAACAATACAAAAGCAAGGAGCTCTCGGACTCGGTAGATAGAGGGATTTGTGTATTTACAGACTTGCGCACAAATTCAAACTCCAACAAACGCGATCCGTTCTGGGAGGGAGATAAAAACAGAGCAGAAAGATGAAACGAAAAGCTTTGCATCTGGGTTTGTTTTTCCATCCAAAAACTTTTAAAAGTCTCCTAAAAACTGCAGACTATGCATACAAGCCCCACATTTTTCGATTCAACTCGTCAGCCCAACAAAACAAACTCCACTATCACTCCTATTCTAAGGCACCACTTACAACAAAACACGAATCAGAAGAACTTAAGTCTCAAAATACTGATCACTTGCAAACTAGTAACGCCAGGGGAGATTACCTGATCAGGGAAAGAACCAGGCCTTGATGAAGATTGCCAGTGCGAGTTGCAATAGAAATGAAGCAGCCAGCACAATAGTGAGATCACCTCCTCCAACATATGTCTTGAGGTTTGCAGTGACAAAGCATGCTGAATCAGCTCCAGCGCCCAGTATGATCAACCACCTCAGGAACTCCACTGGGATAACCAGCAGCACCTGCAAATAGATACAGAACACATGCACAAGATGAAGACAGAGTTTTTAGTGAGGGAAACACTAACATCAATGAACCCACACCAGGCAGGGGACTTACAGAACATGGGACAAAAATGAAGAGAGAGTATCCCCACATGCACCAGAACCGAATCAGGCTTGCAGTTGATCCAAGATACTGAAGCAAGAAGTAAAACCCCAGTGGCACAACGATCGCATAGCCATAGATCGAGACAGCCGCGGCATTAACATAGCCAACATCAAAGTTCCAGGAGGCACTGCTGTCAGTATGTTTCAGCATGAGATAGGTAGCACAGTTCCCTAGAGCGGACAGCAGGAACACCAATGTTGTTGATATCCACACCAGTCCATATCTACCACAACGACAAAACTGACACTGGTGAGACCAGACAAAAAATATTATCCTCATCAACAGATTACAAAGGAGAAGTGAGATGCCAATATTCAAGTATGTCATGGTTTTAGTGTCAGAAATAGAGAAGGGGACAATAGAAATATGAATAAGGGATGTGCTTACAAGTCTGGATTGGCGTCAATCTTGCTGAAAAAATCCCCACCTATAGGATAGAATGAGCTCATCAATCTGTTCACAACAATGTCGGTATCGACATTGAAGTATTGTACATATGATGAGACACTAAATACCCCCTTCCAAGTGTTTGGTGGTCCTTGCTGTTCAACTCCATCTATTCATTGTTTAAGAAATGAGGCAAAAATCAGTACTATAGTCCAAGTGACCTCAGCAACGAATTCAATGTAGTTACTTCGATTAATGCAATAAAAAAGAAATATTTCAACCAAGCTTTAACAGACAGAAATCACTTTTGACTTTACTGGATACCAAAGGCCAAGAGATTTACTTGACTCGGAGGTAAAAAGACTGACAAGGCTGTCCCCTTTACAAGATGGAAAAATGCTAATGTTCTTCTAAGTCTATCCTATTATTTACAATCAGAACAATCTGGATCACCAACTCCCTTGAGGCTCTCCCGCATAGGAGAGTGTCGACTTTAACTTCCCACCATTGACCATTTTGTTTGAAGTCAAGACCAGCTTACATATGAAATGAGAAACTGATATCCCATCACTAGTTGCTTGGCTTCTAACTAGAGGAAAAAATAAGAGAGTAACTGTAGGTATGTCTGATCCTATAGTGTCTCAATGAGCCATTCAGGACAATAAAATTTGCTTGGCAGACCAGTTAATAATTAAGAGCTAACCTTACTCCGACATTTCTTAAAAGCTATCAGGGTAGTGTAACAAAGTCATGAAGATCATGGATAAACCACACAGTACTGGACCAAGGCAAATGATCTTACTAAATTGGATATATGCCACTACTTAAAATTCGTACCAGTTGGAGCTCCCATCGTGTGATAACCCTTGTTGTTGTTGTTGTTGTTGTTGTTGCTGCTGCTGCTGCCTACTCCACCTCCCCGTCCATTACTAGATGGAGGGAACGTCTGCATGCTTGCTTCAGGGACTGCAATTCATTCCAAATAAACAACGCTGTAATATTAGGTCGAGTTTGCAATTAGTGTAACATATTGTTTAAGGGTCATATAACTTCATACCTTCATAGTTTTTGGGGCTTTTTTCTTCAGTAACCACAGCCTAGAAAGAATTGAAAGAAAAGGGGAACACCATAAGTGCTCAAGTCAATTAAGATAGAACAAATTGTAGTACTAGTACAACTACTCAGAAACCGAGTCAGTGTAAGCATAAGACCACAACAAAGCAGCTGGCAGTAAGCCATTAAAGCCACCTTCCAGAGACCACTTTATGCAAATTTCCAGTTAGATAGTAGGATCAACAAGGAGACATGGCCAACTAGATGGAAGGATCAATAAGGAGACACTTCCATAGCAACTAAAAGAAAATGCAAATACCAAACACAAATTATTTGCTCTACCAAAGGCCAATCACCATTGAATTTTCTCCCTAGCCATCTCACCCAATTGACCTAACTCGATTGTTGCAACCACCAGGAAGAGTAACAAAACTACTAACACAAGTCCGAATTAATGCCGGAACGAATTCGCTCTCCTACCTTTGAATGAATGAAATAGATAAGAATTAGAAACTTACGGGCACCGAACCAAGCAAGTGGCTAGTAGGGAGGTTAGTGAAGGAGTCGTCCTCCATAGCCCGAAGCGGAGAGAGATCGAGAGGAACAGATTTCTGAGAAAATGGCAACCCGCGTTTTCTCTTCAGGAATTTCTTGTTCTTCCTCGAGAATCAAGATTACAGAGGGGCACGCATTTGAGTTGAAATGCAAATCCCAATTGGTACTCCCCGAGGAGTCTCACGGAGATTGAAGATTTTTGGACTCTGCGACGGAGCCGTAGAAGGCAGGGCGAAGCAGCTTTTCTTAGGCTCGAAGCAAGAGAGACCGTGGCGGACGACAAGCAGAGAGAAGCGGAGAGCGAGCCAGGTGCCCGGTTTTATTTTTCCAGCAGAACAGTTAATCAGTTCACCCGAGAGAAGGTAGATGGGAGCCACGCGCTGCTTCTGGAGCGTGACGAATATTTCCACAGTCGTTTGCTCTCGTGGCTTTTGTGAATTATGACCATTTTCACTTCATCAATGAAAAATAGTCAATTGTTCTACCCAAAAAAAATAAAAAAATAGTCAATTGTATTAGTAAAATCAAGTACCAAAAACTAAACTTCAAATCATCTATGAAAAAACGTGAACCGATTGTATTAGTTAGTCACAACTCAAATCAAACCAAATCGGTAGTTTAACTCAAACTGTAAATTATGTGGTTCTAATGTAATTAGGATAACAACATTTCACGAAAATACAAGGACGTGTAGCCTTTGACAAAGGTAGGCATCAGTTCGGTTCGGTTTTGACTCTTTATGGTTGGTTTGCAGCTCCTGCCTCTTTTTTTTTTTTTTAGTTGTTGATCTAAGTTTCGAATCAGAAATGTGATGGATATCCTCGTCTCACATTATTACTACATCAACCCTCAAGACATCTCTTCTTTTCTCAACTTTGCATTGATAATAAAGACAAATAATGAATTGAACATTAATAAAATTCGAAACAACACTACTTCAAAGTAATGGTCATTTCATTGACATTGGTAAACAATGAGCCGATAGCCTCCACTCCCATAATATTCATACAATAAAGAGAGATAATGACTTGGAAATTAATGAAATTCAGAACATCACTTCAAAGCAAGGTTGTCAACTCGCGGCTCGACTCGCGGGTTGACCCACTTTGACCCTGACCCGGTGAGAAAAACGGGCCGCACGCACCTGCCGGGTCGACCGCCACAAGGTACCGAGTTGGAGGTCAAATTGTGTCATTTTTTTCTTTGTTTTGCGAAATGCGCCTATTTTCCGATTTTTCTTTTCGCCTAATTCAATCTTTGGAATCCTAACATTTGAATATTAATGTTATATAGTGTGTGTGAATTTTCACTATATGTTGAATCTAAGTACGAAATGTTATTTTGGTGTAATATTATATGTTATAACTCATATGTTAGATGAAATTTGATATAATTTATCAGGATAAGTACAATATAATGACGCTTTCCATATTTCCAGCCTAAAACGGGTGACCCATTAACCCTTGACCCACTAGCTCAACCAGGTCCGAGTCAACCCGCGGATTGACAGAGTCAACCCGCGGATTGACAGAGTCAACCCGCGGATTGACAACCTTGCTTCAAAGTAATTCTCACGTAGTTAATATCGATAACTAATCAGCCGATAACACCCACTTCTAATTTTGGTTTTTTTCTTTCTTTCTAATTTCTAAGTAATCTTTTTTTTCTTGTATTCAACAATTGCTTCTTCATGGATCATATAATAATTATCCTTTATACAGAAAATTAACAACTGATTCTAATCAAATCTTAATCGTAATCAATGGGTTTAGATCTCCTTAAAGGAGTCGTCAATTAATCAAGCGTCCAAAGCTTTTTATGACCTTATGTAAACCACACTACGGTACTCAAAACTAATATAAGACCTCAATTTCCTACAAACATCTGTAAAACCTAGATTAAATGGATACTTTATATGCTAATTATAAGTTGAGGACGAAAGAAACTGCTCGAAATGAAGAAATCATATAATCCTTTATGCTTCCCACGATCCAGGATACGCAATTAACAATCTTGGACACCACTAGTACTAGACTACTAGGTACTACCATTCCATTCAAGTTCACAAGTGAAAAGGGTGACAAGAAAGCATCTTGCACAGAGATCTGTTATGTGCCTAGACGAAAATTTACAACACACAGCTCTAACAAAACCATATCTTTTTTCTTTTTCTTTACCTGTAGGTAAATGCTACCCCGAACCTTGGACCTAGAAGAAGAGATGTGCGAAGCTTTGGCGAACATGTTGCAATGACAACTAGCAGAAACATCTCCTCATTCAAGGAGGATCACCGTGGAGGATTATGGCAAATACAGCAATGGACGGATGTCATCAAATGGTTGCCGTAGCCAATCACAGGTCGCTGTAGTTGCGCCAGACTTCGCGGAACTCCTCCCTGAATGTATTGAGCCTTGCTTTGAGATTAGGTGTTCTGACACTCGCATGGATGATGGTCGCTGTGGAAGGAAATGGGAATAATCAATTAGCCCCACAATACTATTGTCTGGAAGGAATTGCTACAAGGCTCACTACTAGAGGAACCTTACCAAGAAGGGCAATCACGACTGCCCACAGAACAGTGGACAAGCTGCCTGAAGCAAACCACAAAATTAAACTGGCTGCAACGAAGGATTGTCAGACAGGGAGCATCTCATCAGCCAATATAAACAAAGTACAAAAAGAATCAAGATTGATTTATCAACTTGAAAGGAATTTAATTATATACCGGATGTGAATACGAAAACAAAGACTCCACGAGGCTGACCACAGATGTACATTGTCTTCTTGGAAGATGGGCGGCCGCGGATGACAGGCCTAGATGTATTAAACATGGCAAATTAGTTAATTTTTTTACTAATAGTCATCCATGAAAGTGAAATTAGGAAAGGTCACATCAGGACCAGCAACCCACATGTGAGGAGGCCTCATCTTTGCTGCTAAATGAGGAGAAAACTTCCTCACAGTTCTTGTCGTCTTCTCACTGAAGGTGACTGCAAAACTGCATCACAAACGTTTATCAGCTCACCACAAAGAATACACGACAAAAGCGACTTCAAATAACATGATGGTTTCCTACTCCCAGTTTTTGTGGTCACAAAGTTAACCTAGTAAAGGAACAACTTCACACAGATCAGATGGATGCAATAGATCGCAAGAAACTAAACAGGAAGAAAAAAAACTACAGGCAAGAAGGGGCAACAGATTCCAGTTAGAGCTCTTCCTTAAAGTATAATTCAGCTTTCTAGCTAACTCACAGGCTAGTCTGGCACGCGACAAAAGCTGCATTACATGACATTGTCAAGTTACATATCTGAAGTTTGTTGCCAGAAGAAAACTACAAAATAAATTAAAAATGAAAGGAAAAAGATTTGTTATATTCCTTCACTGAACGAAAAATCACCTTCACACTAACTCATCGATAAACTCAAGTTTACATCACAAACAACTGCCTTACTAATGTTCTTCATACTGCATATCTAGGGTTAGTAGCTGGAAGAAAGGTACAAAATGGGCAGGCAAGGCTAGAGAAAAGAATGAAGTCCACAAACCAATACTCATCAAGCACACAAAATTGGACGGTCTAGGCATAAGTCTGCTGAGTCTAGTTTTTCAGACTTGTGCCTCGTTTTTTCAGAGGAGCATAAGTCAATAGGGTGTGCCACACCAGATTAACAACACCAGGCTTTTAGCAAACACTTTGAGAAGCGACCACAAACTCATTTCCAGTAACAAAGCAAATTTATCATACTTCCATCAGTAGTTCCACTATCTACTCACACTGGCTTTTCAGTTCAACCATTTAGGCTACCGTTGTTAATTTGCAAGTAATCCATAATGAAGGAAGCTAACAGCAAAGAACGGAAGATTCCTAACATTCCCATGATGCAAAAACATTCACAAAACCGAAAATTACCTATCGTTAAGGAAAGCAAAGCTTAGAGCAGTCAAAGCAGCAGCAACTATTGCTAAAGGCCTCATGATACAAGCAACACCTGAAAAGAACCACGAGTAAATAGGACGTCAGCTGTAACCCAAAAAAAAAAACTCCACAGCTAAAATCATGTAGCTAAGTCCTAAAGGGGTTTCTTACCAAGAATGAGCATAATCAAAATGAAGTAGTTCGTCCTGTAGCTGCCAAAAGAGACAAGCCCTAATTCAGCAAACAGTCGCTAAAACAATTCCAAAATTCAACAATTTTAGTTCTCTCAATTGCATCTGAGAGCAGGATAGCAAAGCGGGCAAAACAATCCGATTGACGAGAACGAATAAACCGGCACGTGGGGTGTTAACGAGAGAGCACTCACTAATACAGATTGCATTTTAGGCGGCTGCTCCACTTAGGGTAAGATCGGGTGATGCTGAATTTGGAGAAGAATTCGTTGAGCGGACGAGGCGGAGAAGACCAGTCGACTTCTCTTAGAGCTCCAATCAGATCATCAGCAGTTACACTTCCCCAGTCCATCGTACTTTCCCCTCTTCCTTGGTACAGCTAGCTCCGATCAGCTAAAAATAATAAACCCCCACACCGGAAAGTAAAGAACGATGTAGGCCGTGGATTGCTTTTGGCAGTCGCCGGCTGAGAAATAGAAATTCCCAGCTACAAGCAACGAACAAGGAATCCGAGATTGGGCGAGGCCAGGCTCTTGAATATTGACGCAGTCGTCGGCTAAGAACCGAGAATTGCTGTGGCAGGTCGAAGGTTCTGTAGTTTTTGTAGAGTTAAGCAACGTGTCGAAGTGAAAATTTAAGAGCTAAATAACAAATAACAAAAAAATATTGATATGTCTGAGCCCAGGTTCGAACTGGGGACCTTTAGTGTGTGAGACTAACGTGATAACCAACTACACCACCCAGACAATTGACAATATCTTGTATAATTTTTAATATTTTATCTATATCATAATAGTAGTTCTTTGATAAAATTAGGTTATAGATCAGTAAAAAAACCGTGTTGTTATAAAAACAAACTTACATGGGTATGTTATTACAAAAATGAGAAGAAAATAATTAAAAAAAAAAAAATCAAAAGTATGATGAAAGAGGAGGATAAGGAATTAAGTTTTGTCCATTTGATACATCAGATTGTATCAAGTAATTGTTGATGTAGAATGAGAAGTAATATATAGGTCTCGACTCATGTTTCACTCATTTGATCTTTTCAAAGTGTGAAAACTCTCTGAAGCAGTGAGGTTTGCTCATTAACGATAGTCCAATGATTGTTCATAATATAACGCATGTATAGAGAATGTTTGTGAGGAATTTTACAATGCTATATAGTATTGGTGCTATAGGTTTTTGCCTTTATGGTACAACTTAAAATTGTACATGTATGTTATGGTACAATTTCAGATTGTACCTATACTGTTTGTACAAATTCTTTTATGGTACAACTTGAACTTGTACCTTTATGTGATGGTACAACTTCAAGTTGTAAAGTTGTACCATAACATAATGGTACAAATTCTTTTATGATACAATCTAAACTTATACATTTCATGTCATAGTAGAAATCATAAACCTGGGATAAGATCTAGATCTGTGTTTTGGAATCGATATTTCTTCTATAGGAGAGTGCTTGAGCCCACTCATGGCATCAAAGGGTTATAAGGCATTACTACAAAGTAGTAGCAGGAAATTGTGTTTTCTCGAGAATATTATACATCTTTAAGCACTTGCGTCTTGATTCTTGAAGTAGAAAACTTATACCATCTCAAGTGTACGTACTATTAGGCATATCAGGGGGTAAAAAAAATTTAGACATCTTTACCCACCTCAACCTTTAAGCAGCGAACTCAACCCATCTAAAAAGTACTAGACATCACTTGTAATTTGTAACACCACTAACAACATCCAATCAAAATATTTAGTCACTCTATCCTTAGTATCGAGAGTACTGAGCACGAACATAATCATCGTATCTAATAAAGTTGACACAATCCTCTTGAATCCAACCGAATTTAAACGCGAAATCATTAACCGACGCCTGTTGAGGGTACTCGTGAATGCAATCTCCCCACACGTTGGAATCCCCCAAGTCGTCCCTGACCACCTTCCAAACACAAGTAATACACATATACCCTGCTCCCATGCTCACCATCAACACTTTCTCCCCTTTCCTCAGCCTCTTCTTCGCCTCCATGTACCCCAAAACGTACCATAAACTGCTGCAGGACGTGAATCCGAACCGATGAAGCGTCATCCTGGAAGGCTCCATGTCATCTTCCTCGAGCTCCAGGCTGGTCCGGAACCCGTCGACCAGCGCCCTCGTATTCGGCTGCAGACAGAAATGGTCGATCCCTGTCTTCATATTGATCCTCTTGCGTCTGCTGCGGCGGCGGAGAAGGCGGAGTGGGGTTGATAGCTGCACGGCGAATCGGATGATTTCCCAGACGGGAAGCACGCTGGGGAGCAGAACCTTGAAATTCTCCACCAAGCACTGCCTCGCTACTCTGGCCACTTTGGGGAGCAGGACGCGGAAGCCTCGGTAGCCCTGCTCGTCCTCCATCTCAATCGCACATTCGTACGACTCGTCGCTGGACGGATGGGTCCGGACCAGAGCTGTAAGCTCCAACATGGCTCTATGCTTCAAGGCTGGGGAATTTGTGAGCAGGATGGACGCGCCTCCGGTTCGATACGTGACGTTCTGCAGCATCATCGACCTGTCCCTGCCACGGTAAAAGTTAGCCCCGAGAGTTTCCGCGCTCACTACAACAGCCAGGGCGTTGGGCTGCAGCTTGAACTGCTGCCGCACCAGATCGACGGCCACCAGGCTGGAGCTGCACCCCATGCCGGACAGGCTGTAGGACTTGATCCCTTCTTTCATCTTGTACCGGTTCACGATCCGACATGAGATGGACGGGCAGGGCGCGAAGAGTGATGCTGTCGTGATGAGGATGTCGACCTGGGAAGGGGAGATTCCTGACGCGGCGAAGAGCCGGTCCAGGGTATCGAAGACGATGTCGTCCATTTCCTTGAGGCTTTCTTGCAACGATGGGGAGGCTTCCCGGCCTTCCATGATGTTCCTCGGACAGTAAGTCTCGTCGCCTATCCCCGAGCTGACCATCTCCTTTTGGAGGAAGCGGTAGTCTTCCAGGACAAGGTTGCTGTTCCGGAGGGCGATCTGCAGGGAGTTTGCGGTGCTCATTTTCTGCTCGTCTGGAGGTTTGTAGCACTGGTAGCTCAGCAAGTAACACCTTCCGCCTGAATGCACATATTTGGAAAGCAGATAGTAAACGGAGAAGAGGATGAACGGTGCTGAAACTATAGTTGCAGCTATCAACAGCTCCATCAAGATCTTCTTTCTGCCTGGCTATGGAATTATCTGCAAGAGGAAGAAGAAATGAGTGGGTATGATATAAAAATTGAGAGGATAAACGATTTATGGGTCACTTGAAGCTCTTGAAAGTTAATATGCTAATTAATTCAGATGGGAGGTTAATCGGTCATCGTCGCGCGTCACTTTCATTTTATATTATTAGCGGAATCTTGACAGCTCACGGTATTAACACGCATACTTTCTGTTCTTCTAACGGCTAAGTTCTTAACATGAAACGAAGATATCCTAAACACGTAGTAACAGAAGAAGCAAAGTGTGTCAGTGGTTGTCATCATGTTCCTCCTACCGTTTCCCATGTCTGAGCATTTGCATTACAGGTCTGTCCCAGGAAGCTGCGGGGGTGAACTGGACGGAAACCTGTCCAGGGTACTGAACTCGTCTGACACATGCTCCTTATGCTCACCATGATGCACTATCCCTCGGGATGGTAGATAGCTGGATTGACCTTGACCGGACAATATAGACAACCTTTGCAGATCTTCACCGGATGATCTGCACCAAAATCCACACAAGTCGAGTATCTGTCATCCTATCTACAACTTAGTACCATATATAAACCCTGAACTGAAATGACTACAGCTAGTAGAATGCAATCCATTATCAAGACAAGAAGTTGGTTGCATCAAATAGATATACAGGAAACATAACAATTCACTGCTTCTTCTAATTCTCAACCAGAGGGAGCAAGTGGATGTGATCTCAATTAACCGTGATTCATTAGCAACCTATACCATAGAAGCATCAGCGGATTGGTCTCTTGTATAGAAACAAAGGTGACACACTGCAAGATGGAGACACTATATTACTACTTATAAATCAGAATCATGTTTAATGCATAGTCAAGGAAGCTTCTCAAACCAACAAAGGGGCGACATTCCATACATGCCAACAGTCACTGACTCATTCAGGTACCAAACCGACAATAATTAGACATTGGATTTAATTACCTCGTTGACGAGGATTGCTGATGAGACAAGAACACAGAGCACCTTGACGTAGATTCTGGCTGCCTCAGCGCAAAACATCTCACTACTGGGAGGGCTGCCGCTATCAGTGTGAGTACCATTATCAACGAACTGCTTAGCAGTGAAGTTGGCGTCGTAGACAAATTACAGGGAAGCATAAAAGAATTGCAGATCAAGGGCTCGTCAAGCACAAATTGGACACCCTTATAACCATATCGAGAACCCCAAACAGAAAACAGTTCATAAACAAAAGATCCCAAACGATGAACCATTCGTTCATTTGAATACAATAATAAGAGGAAAAGACACACGTCACGCTCATTGTAGAATTTCAGAGCTGCTTCTGCAGTTCTTGTAGTCTGCTCCTTCAAGAGTTTTTCAAGGTCTAAATCTTCATGGTCAGACTCCAAGACTCGTCAGAACTACCACTACAGTTTCAACAAATTCACAACAAAGGAAGCAATCCCAGCAGCCGTACATTAACAAAGGACATTATGCAGTCACCACCAATTGAATGGAGAACGGCAAAGGAAAAGAGAGAGAAAAGAGCAAAAAAGCTCGAAGGGAGGTTACCTTTCGCCTCGGTAGCATTACAAAGTTTCACTTAGCAATACAAACTGTGGAGTATAAGAAGATCCGGCAACCAACTCCTACCAACATTGCCTATGTTAATGAACTATTGTGAGAGGACATACCTATCATAGGTATAATTCTGAAGAGCTAAAGACAACAAGCATATTACCAAGCAGTAGCAATACGAATGAAATCGTTCACAAACAACACAATCCACATCGATTCAATAATTGCTGTCGAGTCGTCATCCTGGTCAATTTCATTCAAAGTTGTAGCTTATCTTATCAACATCTACTTGAAAACTCAAGTTATGGGCGAAAAGGAACTCCAACAAGAATGGTAAATTCACCTCGCATCACATATTAGTAAAAGATGCATGGACAGCCAGACGGACAGACAGACAGACAGGGAAGAGATACATCTAGTCCCAGTTAAGACTACTACACCACACAGCAACCAACATCTAGCTGCTACTATATCAACTTGCGTACATTGCAAACAAGGTCAGCAAAGCACAATCCATACCCAATCTATCCCGATGCTAATTATCTTTTCTTGAACCCATATTTCTTACGCTCATAGAACAAGTCAGTTTTCGCGCTACCCAAATTCACAATCTTGGGACAGCCATCCCGGTCTTTCTCCTGCTGCGTGCACTCTTTGCAGTAGTACGCATCAGATATGCCTACACCTCCACAGATGACACAACGACCCTGGAACGATCCGTAGTTGCACTCATCGCAAACTCGCACCAAGGTGCAAGGGCGCACGTAAGAGTCACAGATCACACATTTTCCATCACATTTCTCACAGAGTCGTCCAATGGCGATGCCCGGTTGCTTCCTGCACATGATCAAATCAGGATGATGCTTGGCCATGGCTGCTGCTGCTTTCACTCTACTGGTTCAGTTGTGCTACTAAACCAGTCACTCTGTAAACGTCCATACACACCCTGATTAGAGTTAGGAACATTGGCTTTCTTTCCCCAAAGCGGCAATCTCCAAACATAGATAAAGTTCTCATATCCAAAAGCAGGCAGAGCGCAGAGGTAATAAGTAATCACTGACAGCCTGCTTCCTCTAAGCATTGAAGTAAGCTTAGTATAAGAATACCTGGCAGGCATTGGGCGGCTACTTAAAAGGATTAGCAATAAACCCCATCTCTAACCTGCTAAGAATCGCACAGTTGCAGGTAGGGATGACAATGGGTCGGGTTGGGTCGGGTTTTGCCAAACCCAAATTCAAATCCATGGGTTTATCCGTGAAAAAAACCCGGGGTAAAACCCACTGGGTTTGAAAAATTCAAACTCAACCCAACCCGCTGGGTATCCGCGGGTTCATGGGTACCCACCGGTTTTTGTCGTAAAAAAATCACAATAACAAATTCCTATCAAAATTAAAGTCAAATATCAATCTCTCAATACAAATTATCCATATATAAAACACCATTCTAGAAAATTCAAGCAAATCACAAATTAACTGCACAAATTGTTCAACACCAATTTAGAAAACTCAAGAAAATTGAAGCAAATCACAAATTATCCATAAATAACATGATTAATCGAAAGCTTCTTCCTTTCAATTAAGTTTTTCACTCTCCACTCAATAACATCAACTTCATTCTACATAACTAGAAAGAAAAAATTAGACTTGTCTCCACAAACATAAATAAGATTAGTTGTTTAGAATATTAAATATGCCGAGAAAATTAATTATATGGCTGTTGGCGGATACCCATGGGTCGGGTTTATCTAAACCCAAACCCAACCCAACCCGGTGAATAGTGAACGGGTTTAAACCAAAACCCGGCCCAAAACCCGTCAACACGGATTTTACCCGCGTTGACCGGATTGGATCGGGTGGGTACCCATGGGTTCGGGTTTTGTTGCCATCCCTAGTTGCAGGCAATTGCTTTCATCATTTCAAACAAATACGCCCAACAGGCGAGCAAGTGGGAGCTAAGATGCAACATTTAACCTAATTTCTTCCACCGAAGAAAAACAGACGACTAATATCGAGGAAGTGCCAGGAAGAAAAGTACAAATAAAAAGGGAGATGGGGAAAACCCTACAGCATCAACGAATCGACAAGAAATCCAAGAAAGGCTCCATTAACAGGAAGTACTTGAAGAAAAGGAAACTTCATGCAGAAACAAAAAAGAAGATGAAGAGGGAAGAAAGGAAGAGAAAAACCTGTTCTGCGCTCAGTCTCGTGGGAATGGAAACGGCAAATGCCTTTGTTCTGGCGGCGAGAAATGCAGAGAGCTTAGTGAGAGAATGGACTCGGGTAGAAGAAGCCAGAGGCTTGAACAAAACCCCAACAGCACTCTGTTGCACTGACCTGAATTTATATGGGCTTGGGCTTTTTTGTTTGAGACAGACATGATCTCTTTTGGGCTCTGTGTGACGGATACGCGTACGTCATATCCCAACCGCTCTTTGTCTTTTTCCGTTGCCTTTGAAGGGCGAAATCGGCAATTCTCCCCGAAGCTACCAACCAACCAGTGTTTTTCAAGCTTCCTATATCCACTATCTCTTCCCCGCCACCAACGGCTCCGCTTCATCTCCACTCGCTCCACACTCCCCGCCGCCGTCGTTGTCTCCTCCCGCCGCCGCCTCTTGAATATTGCGATATGGCGGATGGTTAGTTCTGATCGAATTCCTTCAATTTTCCGTCTGACTTGCCGCTTTATGTTCCACTCCTAGAATCAATTCTGTCTGTTTTTGAAATTTTTTATTTCCCGCTTGCTATTGATGTTGTTGTCTGTTTCATATCTCAAAGGCGAGAAGGAATCTCCGGCTGCTCCCACGACGTACGACGAGGCGATGGAGGCCTTGTCTTCTTTGATAACCAAGCGGAGTCGTGGCAATAACAGCAACAAAGGAAATCAATTTGATTTGCTCTTCCATTACCTGAAGGTTTCGTACCTGCCAGGCTACCTCTAACTCAAGTCAATTTCAATTTCCGGCGCTCTATCTTTTGGTTTGTTTCATTGTTCGGAGGAATTCGATTGAATATTTTCACTTGCTCCTTGCTTGACTCTCAGATTCTGGAGCTGGAGGATGCATTGGATGATTTGAAGATTGTTCATGTGGCAGGCACCAAAGGAAAGGTAATGCTATACTACTATCTTACTTCTCAGTTACTATAAATGGTTATAATCTCAACACTCCACAGTGGTAGTAATGGGTTTGCTATGTTTCTCGTAAACTAGCACATCGAAATGTAGGGGTGACTGCAGGAGCCAGGAAGAACTAGAAATCTTGAAGTGACTTTTGCATGGTTTTATGTGTGGAATTGTTGTCTGTTTTGGCTATAATTTATTTTCCCATTTGGGTGAAGGGTTCCACTTGCACCTTCACGGAGTCTATATTGAGGAATTGCGGGATTCGAACTGGGCTTTTCACCTCACCTCACCTCATTGACGTCCGAGAAAGGTTTCGTTTGGATGGGTGAGTTTCTCATGTTTGTTATTATGATTTGGATAGTATAGCTATGAGATTGGTTGGATAGTTGAGGAATAATTGTGCATGCCCTGGTTCTATTATTTTTAGCGTACTGTTTGGTTTCTATTATTCTTTTTTCACCTCCCAGATTATTTTTATATTGATTTTTCTGTCTTGTTAATGTTACTTGTAAGGATTAAACTGTATGGTGTCTTGTTGGCTATTGCAGTGCTGATATATCCCAGGAAAAGTTTTTGTCCTATTTCTGGTGGTGTTTCAACAGATTAAAGGTGATTCTTGTTGGACTTTTTTCCTCTTCAGAAAGATTTAAAGCTTACTGGTCTTGTTCATATGAGGGTCCCTTATCAATTGGCCACTCAATGTCAACATGAATGAGATAGATACGTTATCCTTCTCTTTTTGGCTTTTGTGATTTAAGATTTTATTTGTTAAGGTTATTAATTTGGTCCTGGCCTATGAAACATGTGAGAATAAAGAAACGCTAGTGGAAAACATTTCTTTTCTGTAACCTTGTGGACTTAAGATATTTCAACTGGAGTATCTATTTGAAATAGCATTTCCCTCTGTGGTTCAACTAACTCTTCCTCTATTGGTATCAGACTACTTGTTTTACATTGATTTTGTATCATATCCATGCTGCTGAATTTGGAAGGTATGGGCAGGAAAGAACAACTGAAGATGTACCAATGCCTCCTTTGTTTCGTTTTCTTACGCTACTTGCCTTCAAGATCTTTTCTGCAGAGCAGGTTCATAAGTATTGGTTTCATCTTCAACACTGTCTCTCCTGTTTATCCTCTGAAACCCAGCTGAATTGGGATCTGATATGTTATAGTTTCTTTGTGCAGGTAGATGTTGCTATTTTGGAAGTGGGATTAGGCGGGAGGTTTGATGCGACAAATGTGGTATGTAATTATGTGGTTTGCGGATTGAGTGAGTACAGCTGAGTATGATTTGTGTTTTTGTGCCTAGGTTGGTGTCAGGTCCTTAATGTTAATCTGTTACGCTATGTTTCAGGTTCAGAAACCTGTTGTGTGCGGGATAGCTTCTCTTGGGTATGACCATATGGAGATTCTTGGTTAGTGTTATTTTTCTATACTCTAGGCAATTACTATGGTAATTGGGAAATGTGTGCTAACTGTTGCTTGTGCGATAGCTGTTTAGGATTCTTTCTCAAGGTGGTTGTCAGATTACAAGCTAGGCTAAGCATTAAACAAATATCCCCGTCCGGATTTCTGTGTTGACATGTACAGTGCGAGATTACTTTGTGTACATTGGAGAAGGAATGACCAGCTCATGCAATCTGACATTTAAGTGATTGAAGAGCGTAATGGAGACTTAATCTTTCACATTATACCGGAGGCCTGAGCCTGTCATTCTCATGCGTTCTTGCATTTGTTGCTCATTATATTTTGATATGTGGGCCAAGGGGTTTAAGTGTGATTTTTACCTTTTAGATTCCTGTTATTTGCTCTGCCATACTCATAAGCTTGAGTTCTTTTCTTTTCATTCATGCTTCAAACAGGGGACACCCTTGGAAAAATTGCTGGTGAAAAAGCTGGTATTTTAAAGGTAAGACCTTGATGCATTTACATCTGTTGAAATTCTTCAGGATCATGACACAGAGTACTCTGTTTGATGTAGCGTGGCATTCCTGCTTTTACAGTGCAACAACCTGAGGAAGCAATGTGTGTCCTTGAAGACAAAGCTTCCAATTTAAATGTCAGTTGGAGGTTTCTTAATCTTATCCCAATGGGAATATTTGGTGGGATTGCATAGGGTCCTAGAACTTTTAGTCTGATTGGTGATGCTGACTACAGGTTGATCTTCAAGTTGTACCACCTTTGGATGTCAATTTGCTAAATGGCCAAAAACTTGGCCTTGAAGGTGAGCACCAATATGTTAATGCTGGTCTTGCCATTGCGCTTTCTTTCACTTGGCTGAAGAGGACAGGTCATCTTGAACTTGCCAACCAGGACCACACTGTAAGTTGTGTGCATTGTAGTTATATTTGGAAGCATGTTATATTCTCAGTACCATTTTCTTAATCTTACTTCCACGAATCAGGACTCACTGCCTGAGCAGTTCATTAAGGGGTTAACAGCAGCCAGTTTCCAAGGCCGGGCCCAGATTGTCCCCGATCAATATGTAGATAGTGAAAAGGATGGGGATCTTGTCTTTTATTTGGATGGTGCTCACAGTCCTGAAAGCATGGAAATCTGTGCAAAATGGTTTTCTGGTGCTGTTAAAGGTGAGCACCAATCTGATACAGCAAAACCACAAGTGAGTTCATCCACACATCAATTAAAGAAGAATATCATGCAGGTAAGCATCAACGTCCATCCCTTTAATCAATGTGCTCTCCATGAGAGCAAGCTCCTGTCCGAGATTGTAAGTGAAAGTTGAAATTAGTAGGCGACGCTCCTGCAGAAGAATGGATAAGTGTCTTCTTTTTTAGGGTTTGCTAGTAGACATCCCCAACAAGTAAAAAGTATCAAGGAATTTTCTGGTTGCTATGAAACTATCTTATTTCCTAGCCCATATCAAGGATTCATTCTCATGTTTCTCTTACTCGTTTGGTTAGTTAATTCCAGCGAAGAGATGAATAGGAGTGTACTGTGATCAGATAATTAATGGGAAGTGGGTAATATTATGGTGTAATCGTACTTCTTATGAGTCGGATCTCAGTCTGAAAGCGCTCTTATGTCTGTCCTTTCATTTTGCTCTCCCTTGTCTTTTGTTTGCAAGTAATTTTTCTTAATATTATTTTGTACCCCCTGAAACTCTTCTTTTGTTTGTCATTGTCTAAATCAGGTATTTGGTCCCTCTTCAGCTGAAAGAGTACAACTAGAGGTCTTTCCCCATATTTTCTAGCCCAAATCTCTAATTCTATATTCCAAGTTCCAATAAACTTTTAAAAGATACCACTGACCAGGCATAAAAATTAAAAACAAAATGAAATTTAAATGCGAAGATTGATTTGTGTGGCATCTCTCTTGAATTCTCTTTATATCACTGCTCAATGTGGGTATCCAGTGCTTGAAGGTGCTTTGCTTTTGGCAACGCTGAAATCATCCAGTTCTTTGGCATTCATGCAGATATTGTTATTCAACTGCATGACAGTACGGGATCCTGAGCTGCTTCTGCCACAATTGATGAAAACATGTGCTAGTCAAGGTAATTGTGAGAGCAATGATCCAACTCTTTTTTCCCCAAACTTTAATTTCAAAGAACACAACAACAAAGTTAATTGGCATAATAATTCTTTTACAGATATGAGAATTGGATCCATTTTACCGTTCGGGTAGTAAACTGCGAATCAGAATTATACAATTGCTTTGATGACATTCGAAATCTCTTCATTTCAGATGTCTACTTCAAGAAGGCACTGTTTGCCCCAAATATGTCGGTGTACCATAAGGTTGGAACTCATGCTTTGCCATCAGCTGTTCCTGAAGCTGATTTGTCATGGCAGCTCACTCTTCAAAGAGTTTGGGATAACACCATGCAGAAGGATAAAGGTATCATATCATATGTACAGTGGCAAAGTTCTTTTTTCAGCTGTTTTGAGTCTCTTCATGAAACTTGATGCAAAAGTTGCTGTCTTTTAATCATTGATAAGGCTCGGGGTTTGGATGGTAGGAAGGGAGGCCAAGCAAGTAAATCATGTGGCTGAGGAAATGAAGGACGATACAGGAAAAGGTGGTGGGAGTCATGAGAGCAGTAGTGTAGTTTTTCCTTCTCTCCCCTTAGCTATCAAATGGCTCAGGGACACTGTTAGACAGAATCAATCTGTTCGCCTCCAGGTAATCTCAATCCTCTCTCTGATATATTTTATTTTTAACCTTTCAATAAATTGGTACAGTGGATGCAGCCCTCACTATTGGCAATTGCTAGCAACTTAATAATCTTTCTTACCCTTTTGTATTGCCATTGATCAGGTCCTAGTTACTGGTTCGTTGCATCTCGTGGGTGATGTGCTGAAACTAATCAGGAAGTAGAGTGTCCCTCTTGACCATTCATTCTTGAAAGATTTCTTTCTGATTTGGGCGCTTCGAACACATCTTCCAATTAAAAGTGAAGTATAGCTGGATGTGTTTTCCCAACCAAAGAAGTCCCCAGCCTGCCCCGAATTATGCATGCATTGGATACATACCATGCCACAGATCGACTGCCCAGCAAGGAAAGTTGGTGTACAGTACTTCAGCTGGTCTGGATTGCTTTGAAGCATGGTATCGTCAACCAATAGTGCATGCCCCTATTGTTGTCAGACATTCTGACAGTTTAGCGATTATCGTTGCCAGTTCTAGAATGATAACGTTGCGGGAACTTCTGTATTTAATTTGTGTAACATTTGTATCTCTTGAACGTGCTCCAAAACAATAAATTTCATGTTTTACTCTTGGCTTCAGATTGCTAATGGTATGTCTTTGCCATCCTACAAAGTAGAGATATGAATTGTCCTTAGAAATGAGACTTCAAATTCATTCTAGTGCAAGATCTGAGTGGATTTCAATGCTTGAGAACTTTCAAATGGATTCATTTCCACCCAGATTGCTCAAACAAACTAGGATCATACAAAGGCTTGTGAACTCTTCTTTCTCTGTGAGACTCAACCATAATCCACAGCTATTGACGAGTAGTTTCCCCTATGCGACGAAGTTTCACAGGTTTGTAACCATTGAAGAAATGAACCATGGGCATGGTAAATGGATGGAGAAAACTGAAAACTTCCACGGAATAAAGAAAGAATAATCTCATTTCATTGGACCTGAGCAAATGTGCCTGTACAGAATCAAGAAACAAATATGCTCAACTGGTGCCGATGCCAGGCATATAATGAATGCCATTTCCCCTCTACTTTGCCTCAGCTGGAGGCCTGTTTTTAATTTTAACTCCCACACCCTCTTAATCATTAACCAAAACAACAGAACACCCAAAAACACCACCACCACCCGTCTGAAGAAGAGCAAGCGTATTTGTAATATGCTGTCCCACAAAAGACTGCTCACTCCACAACTCTGATCATCATCACCATCATTAAGGGTTCAAAACAAATGAGGTCACCGTCTTAACAACTGTCGGAGTTCCTGGACTTCCTTCTGCAGGGACTCAATTTGCTTCGTCATCTCAGTTTGCTTCTCAAGATACAAGCACTGCATATATCCATCGCCTCCTCAATGTCAAATTTTAGATACCAGAAGGACAACCGATGATGGAACAAAGATGAAGATCAATAAATGCTATATATTTGCAGATTTGAAGATTTTACCTCCTGCATATGGAATTGTCTAAGGACTTCAATGTGTATGTTCCGCATGTCTTCGCGTAGAGACTCCCCGAATGTACCCAGAGTTTCTTCCAGTTGACGTTGAAATAGCTGAAGAGGAAATGAACTCCCCTGCTGCTGCTGCTGCATATCAGAAGGTTGTAGAAGAGCCTTATGAGGCTGTGCTACCCCTCCCTGCCACACATAATTCACAAATGAGACTGCTGCGAAGAAACACAAAAGCCAGTTTCCAAGAACATGTTTCGTCTGCTTACATTTGCTAATGGAAGAACTCCTGGCTCAGCAGCAACAGCAGCCAAGGACTCGGACCTTGATGAGAGGCTATTCAAGAGGTCTTCCCTGGTTTCAGATCCAGTTTTCTTCACTTTGGGAGAAGCAACCCCAAGGGATATCCCATCACTAAAAGAGGAAGTGGTGCTGATTCTCTCTGCATATGTTGAAAATCTACGGGCTAGGCTTGATGATGCCAGTAGCCCTGATGGTGCTTCAATACTACTAGTCAGCCCCGCAATGCTTTTTGCAGAACCCAGGGGCAGAGTTGACAAGTGACCGAAGGATGGAAATTGTTCTGGATAAGCAATCGATGTCTCCTGACTAATAGTAACATCTCTAAGTCTCGCATTTGCCAAACTAGTCGTTACTGAGCTCATGCTTGTTTGATTCATCAAGGTGGAGGATACGTCTTGCATGCCTGAGAGCAGCATAGAGCCTACTGAAGTGAAACTTGCAGAAGAAGTTGTGATCCCCAAGCGAGGTGGAAGAACATTTGATGTCTGGCGAAGATGTGCAATCTTATCAAATCTCTCACCACCACCCCAAGATTCTGGAGGAGTTATTGAGGTTTCTGCATTTTTGGAAGATGGAGGAGGAGTCGACCCACTTTGGTGGGCATGGGATGATCTGCTGTCATCCTGCTTAAAAAGAAGGACAGAGAACGAAACATCAATCAAATACTACCACACATATCAAATACCTCTTTCCCAAGTTAACAACGGAAAAGCTCAAAATAAAAGCTCCGGAAGAAGTTATGCTTATGCACACACAGAACTCCCGTTGGAGTAGCGAATGCAAGACAGAAGTTCAAGGAGTTGAGGCTTCACAGGCAAATGCACCACAAAAGCAAAAGGATAGTTGAAGGCAACTGAACCTTTAGAAAGTCCACAGAAAATGTTTACACACTCAAAACACCTGGATATCAAAAAGGAAGTATATAAATTTCAGACCTGTCTGGAACTTGAACTGGGTTTCCAATCATATATTGGATGTTCATTGATGATTCCGTCTTCGGCAAAGGGAAATCTCCTGCTGCTTGATGAGGGAAACACGAAGGATGAAGGCTTCTTGTCAGCTAATACATTATCTAACTTTGATCCCTCATGATTATCCCAATACTTGTCAAGAGAAGGTGTGATAGGCTGAACCTCCACAAGTGGTGAGAATACTTCCATGTCATCCATGAAATTATAACTAGTACGTGGAGCCTTTAATCTCGTTAATGGTCCACCTGGCCGTCGAAGGGGCGTTTCTTCACTGAAAGAAATAACAGGATGCAAGGTTGACCCACTGCCAGTTCCTGAAAGGGAGGGAACTTCTGAATGACTAGCAGAGGACATGGAGGGAAGTGGGTCAGGCATAAGTATAGAATCTTCAACAGATCCACCAAGAAGAGCCATCTCTGCTGTACAGTTCTCATTTACAACAACTGGTTTTGATCTTTGCCAGCATAAACTTGTAACAGCCTGACAAAGAACCATTTACAATGGCATGAAAGAGGTAATTCATCAAATGAAATTCACAAACTCACTCTGACGTGGCATAAAATTGGCTAACGGCCGAGATTTATTGTTATCAAGCAATCCAAAACCCACCTGACATATACAAGTGCTCAAACAAATCTACGAGCGGCTCAAACTCAAAATTGCATGAAAACTATTTCAAGTTCTGTATCATAATTCAAAACGAAGAGAACATTTACAGGACTTTTCACAATTTTCACCTCTTTTCTCACCACTTTGCACGTTAGTATACTCACGTTAAACACTCGAGGAAAATTACACGAAACAGAATCAAACATAACTGATTTAAATTTTATGTGCTCCAGGCCAGAATAAGTAAGGGTAAAACCCACCTCTGAGCTGTTATAAGCACGAAGAACTGTGAAAGGCTGTGGTTTTGCTCGGACATCATAAAAGACAACCCTGCCACTACTGGTTCCAGCTGCAAGAACCAACCCATCATCTCTAAATGCCAGTGAGGAAAAAGGTGCCTCATAAGAAATACAAGAGGAGGACCGTCTGGACCCAGAATCAAATGTATATAACTTTTTATCCAGGCCAACACTGGCTATAATCTGCAAAGGTTGAGATAGCCATATGTTATCTGAATTCACTACAGGTAAGCTTCTAGATTTTTTAGAGAGGATAAATCTACTAGAGTTTAGATTGGTACGAGACCTTATCATTTGATGGAGAGAAGCTAACACCAGCTGCTGGTGCAGAATGTTGCTTCAACCAAGAATTCTGCAAAGCAGGTTTCTCAGTGTTACAAATATTTCATGCACAAACATTATGACAGGGAGACAACTAGTGCGAGATATTACTTGTTTCAGTAGCATGACAGTTTTTACATTGGCAATCATTTCAACTTATTAACATAATTGGAAAAAAGGGTGAAAAGCTATCCACTTAGATAGGATGGATTTAGACTCTTATCCTATATAAGCAAACCTTCGGATGGCGTCCTGTAGTGTCCCATAAATGTACCGATCCATCATCACCTGCAGTAACCAAGAGGTGACGGCTGAGCCGTGAATAATCCAGCACCCTCAGTACCTGGTCTTAAACCCATCAGATCAACAATGAGTTGCTGAAACAAGTGGAAAAAGGAAGGAAAGACGTCTGCACTTGCATACAACAAACTCAACAACCTGGTTGTTGGGGTCCTTCAGTTCTGCAGCTCTTCCGCCCGATGCAAGGTTGTGAACAAGGAGATCTCCACTTAGACTTATGGATGCCAAGTGATCATCTTTACAGTTGTACATAGTGCCTGTAATAGTATTTGTATGACCCATCAACCGTTTAATGCAGAGTTTCCTCTGTAGATCCCATATTCTTACAACTTGGCCACTTCCACCAGAACATATGTATCTGGATCCTTTATTACTAAAGCTAATAGCCGATATGGATTCCTGCAATATGATCAATGAAACAACAACTCCATCACCAGACAAGAAAGCCACAAACATCGAGAGAACACGAACAAAATAATGGTATCATGACCACAGAAGAAAGCTTCAGATAAAAAGCACAGTGATCTTCACCCGTCAGTTAACTGAACGTGCCAGGTTTGTTATATAGGCCAGATGTGTGTGTACGCACAAGAAAAAACTCATTGCTCCTGGGTGAGGTTACTTATACATACAATCATCATTGCTTCAGAAAGGAGGACACAGTTGCTTGTTATA
This sequence comes from Linum trigynum, assembly GCA_964030455.1. Taxonomy (NCBI): domain Eukaryota; kingdom Viridiplantae; phylum Streptophyta; class Magnoliopsida; order Malpighiales; family Linaceae; genus Linum; species Linum trigynum. Next base: position 6,743,482 of record OZ034816.1, read on the forward strand.
TTCTTTCGAACACACTATCTATTAATACTTTCATCAAGTTTCCAGTTGGCTTTTGCTTATACCCAACACAGTGCTTCTCGATCATTTCGTTCAACCAAATCAGGCGATTATGATTTATAATGAACATCCGTGGATTGCAAAATATTTAAGTGCAGCTGGATATCATAATTAGAGAACTCTGTTTGTCTGGGAAATTATAGACACCCTACAAGTTGATTTAATGCCCTTAGGCATTTGCAAGTTGATTGAGTTATGCAATCAATAAACAACTAACCCACCTCAATGCCGTCTCCACTGTCCGTCCCAGAGATGGGAATTGTGCCCATGCTCTGACCATTTTTCCTCCACAGCGAAATCTTCTTGTCTTCGCCGGCACTTGCGACAACTAAATCTGCAAAAAAAGTCGGAAAAGAGAAGAAAATGAGGAGGAGGAGGAGGAGGAGGCAGTTCAGAGAAATGTAGATAGAGACTCGAAAGACTTCAAGCAACCCAACATCCTGAATTTTTTACTATTCCCATTTCCAACCAACATTCTACTTTCTGTTCACATTTCCAACCACTTTCCCAACTGGAAAACCCTAATCGATCCCAACCAAATCAAATTAGAAACTGAAATTCAGATTACGAAGTATACAACCATAAGAGACTGACAAAACAAGGAGGAGGAGGAGGAGGAGGAGAACTGAACTCACTAGTGTGGTTCCACTTAACGGAATTGACCAGGAAACCAGGTGAGGGAGTGTAAGTCAAGGTGCAGGGGTCCCCTGACTCCACTGAAACATTGAAGAGCTTGACAGCATCGCCGCCACTAGCTGCAAGTAGCGCCATTGATGGATCTGCCAGCTTCATCATCTAACGTGCAGACAATTTGGGTTTCCCTTTAGACAGCCGTCCGAACAGTTAATCAAAGACGGCTGAAAGTTGCGGAATTTGAATGAAATTCAAAACGCCCAGTTGGAGGGGAGCCAACTGCTTGTCTTCTGATTTTGCGGGATTCGCATAAAAAAAAAATTCTTGGGTCTTTTTTTTCTTCTAATTGGGCGTTCCTTTGAATTGAACTGGATGGATTAGAGAAATAGAATGCCCCAAAAGAGGCAAAGCGCAGCCGCGATCACCTAAATGGCTAAATCACTCTACTTCTTGAACATTTCATTTTACTCTGCCAACTGTTTTTTGCCTTCTCCGTTTTCACCTTTTAATTGGGCTTGTTGACGGACCGGATTTGGTGAATAAGCCCATAACTAAGGGGGCTAAATTTTCCAATTAATAACTCTACTAACCAACCCTCTAATGTCTGCTAAGTGAATTGGTGAGTAACTTCAATGTTTATTAACTAAATTTTCGAAAAAATATTAAGGTTTATTGAAATTTTGATGAGTTCCGAACAATTCAAAACTCTCTAACAATAATATACTCAAATAATTTAGAGAGAGCACATGCATCCATCGAATTACATTCCCTAAAGAGATAAGTGTCAATAATAAAATCCCTTATGAAACCTCATCCGATTGAGAAAGCTCATAACATAACCAAAACGTTTAACAAACATGCCCAATTAGAGTACAAACACCATGTCGAGGTAAATAAACACAAACCAACCACCACTAAAACAGCCTCGAATACATCATACAAAAAGCCCATCAAACAAGCGTATTATGAAGCTTAGAAGTTGGAACAACTAATCACAAAGTCCCCTCGTTTCGTAGAACATGCTAAGAGCGTAAGTACCTTTAAGTATTAAATATAGAGGTCACTTAGGTGCCTTTTCAGTATTAGCAAATCTCTTGGCTCCACTCTTTCTGCTCCTAGACAGAGCACTCCTAGTTTTAGGTTGCGAGCATAGTCTGATAGTTGTTAGAGAGTGGTATAAGATCCAGCATAATCTTCTCCCAACAACTCGAGTTATTGGGATTAACTGGTTCTTGACATGGTATCAGAGCCTAGAACCGAAAGGTCATGTGTTCGAATCTCCACGACCCCCAATATTAACCGTTGTCTTTCAAGCACATGGCATGATGGGTCTGTGCAAACTTCAAGCTCATGAGTTGGCTTTCGTTTGAGTGAGTGGTATAAGATCCAGCAAGTTCCTAGATTTTCTATGACAGTGCAATTTCGATGAAGAAAGAACTTGGCTTTCGTTTGAGTGAGTGGTATAAGATCCAGCAAGTTCCTAGATTTTCTATGATAGTGCAATTTCGATGAAGAAAGAACTTGACTTCATTGCCTAAGCTAATCATAGATCCTAGACCAGCTCCATTCCTGCCATTGCAATTTCAAACTGTCATTTCAACAACTTCAGCGATTTCGTCATCCAATAAATTAGTAACATATGCATTCCTGAAACTGATCAGCAATTCCAATAGGCAACACTCACATAAAGTTATAAAATTTTCAGAAGTACCGATTGCCCTTATATCATTGCGACCAATTATAATCTGCTCTTCTATCTAATATTGTATCATATTCCAACCAATTCGTCTGGTTTGATAGAGTACAGATGCCGCCACCCATTTTGGGCACAAAAGTATTGCCCTTCTCACGATTGGAGGTGCTACTCTCACTCTTGCTTAGCCATTCCAGTGCTTGTGATATCAAGGGGTATCATCACATGCTTGAGACAAGGGGGCTATGTCTTTCTGAAGAGCAGACTGTTACTAGTGTATGTTCATTCCTGCATCATGACTTGCCACTTCTATCAGTCCGAATTTCGTTTTAATTTTGTTATGAAGTTGTTTGATCTCTTCCCAACAGGTTCAAAGGAGATCGAGGATAGGCCGGCACCGGCTTGTTGGGATGAGAACACAGCCTCAGAAGCATATCAGGAGATGTGAAGTCACTGCAATTCTTGTTCTCTATGGTCTTCCAAGGTTACTAACTACAGGAGCCATTCTAGCCCATGAACTCATGCATGGGTGATTACGCCTGAAAGGTATGATGTTCTTGCACTGGAGACACATAACATTCATTTTCAAACATAACAAAGCCACAAAGACCCCAGGTTTCTTCTGCAACAAGCCATCGCTAATTGTTTTTCCCTATTGGGTTTTCCAGGGTAAAGGAACCTAAACCCTGAGGTAGAGGAAGGGATCTGATCTGTCAGGTTCTATATGTGGCTTGAATCCGAAGTATTACCAGGATCCAGAAGCAGCAATATGGCATCGACATCAGCAACATCTTCTTCTTCTTCCTCCTATTCCAATTCAAAGAAAGGTGGGAGATCAGAGGTGGAACACAAACTTGGGGAGTTCTTCATGCATCAAATCGCTCACGATGCTTCTCCAGCCATATGGTGGAGGATTCAGGGCTGGTAATGCTGCTGTCAACAACAAGTATGGTTTGCGTAGAACCTTGGATCACATTCGTCTTAATGGAAACTTCCCATTGTAAGAGCACTCATCAGCTGTTACTTATCAACCAACCCTTTCACAGTCTAGCACTTTCATCCACAAAACAAAAAGGATTTGAGCTTGCCACAGAGTTTGCAAAAAGCTCCCCCTTCCATTTGTATGGGGTATACAACGTCCACAGTGTACTATCTCTACTCAATAACAAGCATTTGCTACATTTTGTTGTTCTTTGCTTAGTTGAAACTCATTTAAAATTAATATAAGGCTCCTATATTATTGTTCTTTGCTTAGTCTTTAGTCTAGCAGTTATACCGAAAAAGTGATCAAGTCAGTGATCAAGTATTTGTAATAAATTTGTTGTTTAATCGCAGTTCAACCGTTTCGTACCACTAAAACTATTTATCAATTTGAGATCCGGTACTCCGTATTTGCAATCCGATTGGCCGATATAGAACTATTTCTAAAATATTGCATATTTTATGCGTTAAATACTTTTTTCTTTCCTACTATTATTTAAATAGGTTTTGTACTAAATTCATAGAGAACCAAAGATTATATGCATATTTTTTAATTACTTTGGACGTGAAATTTACATTATCCGGTCACAAATAATCCCTGCATATATGACAAATTATGAAAAGAAAAACTTCAACATGAGGTCCTCCAAATTTTGTTTGCTAACGAAAAAAGGAATAAGTCATTTGATTCCATCGAAAAGCTCAAATGAATGTTTCGGCATTCATTTGTGAATGACTCATTTTTTTCAGACTATTTTCCATTCATAATTTTGACTTTTTTATAAGTAAATACTAACATTCTCTATTTTGCATTCACATAACCAATTTTTCCAATAATACTTTTCAATATTCTCTAGTATAATAGCCGTAATTATTTTGAAATTGATTTCAAATATATACTTGGTTGCAAAATTATTTAGTGTGGAGCCATTACAATTTGTAAAGCAAGATAACATAAAATATTATTCAAAATTAGAAAAGCAATAGTATTCAAATAATAATTCATATTGATTGCAAAATACTTTTGTTTATGGTTGGTTTATTGAGATAGTAAATAAAACATATAAAATGTAAGGACAAAATAACTCGACTAAAATTTTTTATACATCATCAAATATCTATATTTTCTAAATATTTAATAGCTCATTTTGTAAATATGGCATTGGCAATATACCGATACAAACAAGAAACAACTCTTATTTCCTCTTTTCCATGCCTCAACTAGTTTAAAATTTGATTGACAAACTTAATTAGGATTTAGGACGGCGGATGCCGGTATGAAAACAGGAAATGAAAAAAAAAAAAAACAAAATGCAAGCAAATCTAGGACCGGCCTTGGCTTGAAGAAAAAGCCATCCTATCATCACTGCTTTCGTCATTTATAAATAAAACAACATAAAACAATTAATCACGTACCTTGCATTAAAATAATTCAACGGAAAAAAATATTAAAATACCGGGGTAGAGGAAATGAGATGACATCGTGAACTCAGACAGAAATGGGCCATAGCTGGCCTATGCTCTGCTCGTGGCTATATATATAATACAAGTCTCACCATTCTCTTCTCTCCAACTCACTCTTCTCAATCCCCAAATTCATAAACCCTAGAAAACTGTAAACCAAAGATCGAAGATGGCAGCCGCAGGTGTGACGGAATTCCTGCCCAAGGAGTACGGCTACGTGGCTCTGACACTGGTGGGTTATTGCATTCTGAACATTTGGATGTCGATCCAGGTCGTCAAGGCTCGCAAGAAGTACAATGTCCCTTACCCGACTCTCTACGCCGTCGAGTCGGAGAACAAGCAAGCCTCCCTCTTCAACTGCGTTCAGGTGGGTTATCTTTACTCTTGGCGATGTTCAGTTTAATTGATTGATTGCTGATTTGGGTTCGGAATTTTTGATTGGGCAGAGAGGGCACCAGAATTCGCTGGAGATGATGCCGGTGTTCTTTATGCTGATGGTGTTGGGGGGACTGAGGCACCCCTGCATCGCCGCCGCTCTCGGCGCTTTCTTCATCTTCACCCGCTACTTCTATTTCTCCGGCTACGCCACCGGCGATCCCCAGAAGCGTCTCGCCATCGGTAAATACGGGTTCTTGTGTATCTTCGGGCTGATGGGCTGCACCATTTCCCTCGGCATCACTCTCCTACGAGCATAGAGATTTTGATTGCTGTTCATGGGTGTACTCTCTGTAGTATCTAAAACTATGTATCTTTGTTCTCCCGGTTTTACTAATTGACAGCCTTGTTTCGAGTACGTCATGAAATGCGACTTGAGTTTGAGTACTTGCTGTTTCCTACCTAGCTTTCTGTCCAATTGCTATCCCAGTTCTCTCACAGAGCTTCACTGCAAATAGCCATTACAGCACTTTCTCCTGTGCTTGAATTGAAGCCTGGATTTTCTGATCTGGACATCCCACACTGCCATGTTGTTAGATGATCTGCAGGGTAACAAGTTTGTCATCAGAAGTCATTTGAATGAAGAGCAACAACCATTAAGATTAGCCGAGCTGTTGTTGGTGTGCTGAATTGTTAAATTTTTAGTGTTGCTTAAGGATTAACTATGATAGAAGTCAACTTATTAGTTACCATCCATCAGGACTCAGGAGATTCATACAAGTAAGGTGGAGTAAGTTCATGTTTGACTGTTTTGAGGCACGGATGCTTCGATCTGCAGGACTCTGCTTCCTGCTTCCCATGTCTCAACTGGATACCCCAATCTCCATACTGCGCCTCCACATCAAATATGATGACGAGGAACTCGAATGGGTTTTCCTGATTAGAGCTGCCCTTATAATCAAACACCATAGGATCACCAGGAAGCATATAATTTGAACAAACAAATTGTACTATTATTTTAGTTTACATATATAGTTACGAATCCAAAATTACGGGGGGGAATCTAAAGTTAACAAAGAAGGGAAATAATGAAATTAAGTAACTTTCTTAGGTAATTTGGTCCCTTTTTTCCCCCAAAATTGCTCAATGTGTTCTGGATCAGAACCTCATATTTGTGATACCAATGTGATCTTCCAAGCCAATAAATAAAATAGGTAAATCTATTATGGCTTTCTTAGCTAATTTGTGACATTAAACGATATTTTTCTTTCCCATTCATATACTCTAGAATCTGGAATTTCTTTCCCCCTTTTCAACACTAGAAATAAAATTATTATTATTAATCCTTAATTTTGTTCCTTACCCAAAAAAAGAAGAAGATAAAATAGATTTCACGAGAAAAATTATTATTATTCATTAATTTTGTTCCTTACCCAAAAAAGAAGAAAAAATAGATTTCACAATATTTTCTCCATCTCTTACCTATTTGTGTATACTCCTAGTCTGGTATTTTTTTTTCGATGAATCTCCTAGTCTGGATTTTGGATAGCTAACACTAGAAATTCTTTTTTTTTTTTTTGACAAAAGGTAATCATATATTGATATCAAGACAATAGTTACATCCTGGAGCTAAGCCAGGCCCGAAAATCAAAATAACGACTCATAGCCGGGTACAAAGAAAGGGCCTTTCTAGCCACCAAATGAGCTACCCTATTGTTCCTCCGACCTACAAATCGAATATCCAAGCCAGGATGGGCGTTAACATAGTACATAATCTCTTCAAGCACCGCCCCTACCCTATTGCTTCTAGCATCCGCCCTGTTGATTTTATCAATGAGCACTTTAGCATCCCCCTCCAAACGGACATCCACCACTCCAAGCTCAAGACACCAGACGATCGCCTCGCGCAGCACCAACAACTCAACCACCATTGGATCATCAATCCCCTGGAGCTGATAACCCTTCACCAACATGATCCCCCTTGCTGGAGTCATAAGGACCATCCCACCAGCCGAATGTGAGCCCAATTTTGTGGCCCCATCCCACATACAAACCACCCTGCTATCACCCCCCACAGAGACTCTAGGAGACCTGGCCTGCCGTGCTCCTACCGCTGGCGATAGGCTAACCCATTCCTCATACTGTTGATGGAATTGACGCATCAACGCTGGGAAACCGAACTGCTTACCCTCAAAGACAACCCAGTTCCTGGACCGCCAAATCCGCCACAGGAGGCAAACAATCGCCATGAACAACCCCGGAGACTGGATCAGACCTAGCAATCTTTTTAGAAATAACGGGAAAGTCTGCCGAGGCAACCCCTCCCCTAGATGTTCCATGCCCGAGAACCCCCAGAGGGCACGGGCCACCGGGCAATCAAGGAAAAGATGCTCCATCGTCTCTGCACTTTCCCAGCAGACCGGGCATCTGGGATGGACAGGCACCTTCTTCGCAATAAGCGCCTCTGACGTTGGAAGTGCCCGGTTAAAAATTTGCCAGACAAAAACTTTCAACTTAGGGGGAATATCAGCATTCCACAAGCGAATCCAACTAGCCCTATCCATCCAACTGGCTGACGACTTCCAACTCCCCTCCCTCCTATCCAGAGAGACTGTCAGATGGTAGGCAGACTTCACAGAGAAAACCCCATCTACTGTATCATGCCAAATCACCTTATCTTCCACATTTCTACGCGGCAGCGGAATCGCTTTAATGGCATGGCAGGTTGGCGGATCAAACCACTGGCAGAGCTTTGAGTCACTCCATTTACCCTCGCCTAAGGAAGGAAATATTGGACCAAGATAAAATCTAGGAAGCTTATCATGGTAATTTCTCCATTGATATGTAGTGCTTAAGGCCTGAATCTATGCATACATGGTACCTGATCATCACTCGTTAGGTTAATAATGTGCTATAAATATATATACACATATAACCGCTCTTATTCATATGGTGACAGACTTCACTGGAAGCTGCAACAATTTTTAATTATACAGAACAAAGATCCATCCTTACTCCCATGGCCATGGCATCTTCTCTGCAAGCAATGATCAGGCCATATGTCATCACTCTGCTCTGCCTTCTGATTATGGTCATGATCAAGACCGCGAAATCGGAGGACAGTCTGATTGACAACGTATGCAGCGGTGATCATGTTGATTCAATTTACTGCCATCAACTATATTCCAACGAAACAGATACATTGGGTCCGAAGTCGAACCTCACCGGATTAGCTGGGATTGCCCTGCATAACATAAACTGGAAGGCAGCATACAACAAGAGGACGTTCATAGATAAAGATGCGTACCTTTCCTCGCTGTGCTCCGTGCCCTACGACCATATTGTGTCCAAAGTTGCGACGGCACGTAACATGGGATTCGACAAGTCGATCGAGACAGGGGATGTTAACAGACTCGAGGAAACTATTACAACTGTTCTATCAGAAGCACTGCGCTGTGAATCATTCTTTCTGTCACCAGAAGACGACGGTTACGAAATCAACGAGGAGTTGATCAAGCTTGCCTACATTCTGCAGGAAAATGAAGTGAGCTGTTAGTGTGGTTTGCATCGTATTACTCTTTGATTGAAGTAAAATTATACACGAGCTTGTAGTAGTTATGATGTTAATTGCTATTGAATTGGTTTTCTCATTAATAAAGACTTGATGCTTCCTCTCTTTTGTTTTAAACTTTGCAAGAATGCTCTGTATAGGAACAATCTTTGAAGTCATGATGTTCCATACGTATTATAGCTCGTAGCGTACTTTATCCAGCCACAAAGATTTCCTGCAAATATGACCAGAATACGAGATACACAAGACGATAACTGCAAAGAATGAGATCATTGAAGACTTGTCTGGATTAAATAGTAAGGGACTACTGTGAAGGGTAAAGGGTACACTTGATATTCAGTTTTCCTTCTAAACTAACTACAGACTACATGGGGTGAAAATGATATTTCTCAGCAGCAACAATGCAAAACTGGTTGCTATGAGACCAGTGAAATACATTTTTGAAGAAATTATGAGATTAAGCAACTTTCATACGAACAATCACTGAAGCCATGATGTTCTATAGTCTATATGTAGTATATTTCAAAGCCTACTTTCTCCGATCACAAAGATCTCCTGCAAGTATGACAATAGACACAAAACGAGTAACCACAAAGAATGAGATCATTGAACGAAAACCACCATATATACAAACTTGAAGTGTGAGTACCATGTGGTTGACAAATTGGGTCACTGCAACTCAAACATAAGAACTTTCGGTCACAAAAAGTTCTAAACAATGTCGAGAACCAGTTGATCGTAATGAATATCATATGTGACTTTGCTAGAGTAATTAATAAGGGGCTACTGTGAAGGGTAACTGGTACACTTGATATTCAGTTTTCCTTCTAAACTATCTACATGGGGTGAAAATGAGAGTTCTCAGCAGCAACAAAGCAAAACTGGTTGCTATGAGACCAGTAGAATACATTTTGAGGGGAGGGAAAAAAACAAGGTACAACAATCAAAGATGAGCTGCCTGGTTTGCTGGGATTCTATCTCCCCACGTTTCCCGATACGAGCAATTTATCCAGTAAGTTCCTAGAAGCTATACCGTGGCATGCAGATCAGCAAGAAGTACTTTCAAGGTTTCGTAGGTCATGAAGCAGATGCCAACACCAGGAACAACTTTATAGTACTCGGGCATAATCCCTCGATATAGACCTCGGAATCCTTCCGTCTTGATTATATGCTTGAATATCCCGAAAAGCCCTGTCGTGTAAACACGGGCTCGCCCACCTGCTCCTTCCAATTGCTTCCGTCTTCTCACAAGATCGAGAGGAAATGTTACTGCAAGATAATTCAGAAGGAATATGAAAAACAAGTAGCACTTTGTCAAGGCCATAGACAGGAGAGAACGCAAGGGCTACATCCACCACACAACTCAATTTATTCTATCAGGTAACTAATAGTCTAGGTACGGAGGGCTAGACAACAAAGTTGGAAGGTTATGAGCATGCAACGAACGAATCAAATATAATTCAACTTACCTGTTACAGCTCGAGAACGAGATTTTCAGTTATAGCAGCTCCAGCTGCACTGCAGCTCATGATTAGTGAAGTATCATGTTTGACAGAATATTCATAAATTCATAGGTAAAACCAGTTTAAGAAGGCCAACTATTCTCATCTAAGCATTTTGAACATCCGTGAGCCCCTTCCAAGCAGTTATTGATATAATAACAGCCGGAGAAACCCCCTTCCATGACCATGAGCGCATGAAATTTAAAGCACAGCATCTCTACAGCTGCACTTCATACATCCATGAAGGACAATTCCACTTGCAACGCGTTTTGCAAAGGAAGCACTAGGTGAGAAGCATACACCAGTGAGGACACATCTCACATCTGTTTTGTAAAAGAAGTAAATAACAGTGCTAGTTCTCTTTCAGAGTAGTGCCACCTAGTGTGGAAAGGAACTGCCCCAAGTCATCAAAAAGGTGGTGCCAATTAGGTTAATGAAGTTAGAAACGAAGAATTGGCACATCTCCCAATAACCTTAGTAAATTTCTCAAAATGCAAGACATTAAACAACTCCAGTCGGTCTCTGGCTCTAGGAGTCAGTGTCTGGTTAAATGATTAATGCAGAACCTGCACCACACCCTGCTTCTCTGCATCAAAAGCATGGTAAACAGGCGCAACAATTAACTTTTTGGATTTAATATGGACATCGTCTAGTAAAAAGTACTTAGTTAAACCTCTCTCCTTGTCATAAACACTACTACATCATGAGTGTAATTCTGCACATTATCAGTAACACAGGAACATAAGATAACATTTTGAGGGAAGACTGCAGATCCAGAAAACAATTCAATCACAGAAGTGCTGAGATACCGTGCAAAGAAGAAAAAGAAAGAAAGAAAGAAGAACAATTTACAAGAGCTGCAATGCAAGTATGGATATATCAATCTAGAAGATTAAGGAACCAAGGTTTAAGATCATTCACCTGTTGAGGACGCAATGCCAGAAAGACTTCCGCAAGCCAGACTGACCGCAACTGTGGGATCATCCGGTCTGTAGCAAGAAACAAGGTAGAAATATAATGAAGTACAATCGAATATACAGACTTAGGACAAAAAAAGGGTAAATAACAAGATAATATACTAAGCTAACTAACACACTTACCTTTGAGACTGCCACAAAGAGCGCAAGCTTTCATACACTGAGAAGCTGAGAGCGATATTTGGTCCGACACCCTGCATTGTCGAACGAATAAGGGTCAGGCATGCACCAACGGACCAGAGATTTTGACTATGACGAACTGCTGATCTAACAAGTAGCATACCAGGAGTGTGGCTCCAAGACCTTTGTAGAGCCCAAGGACACCCTCCTCTCTGCAAATTGTTTGAAGAGCATGACCAATACCTCGGTAGTATAACACATTTGTCTGCAAGATTGGTAATCAGTAGGTATGAAAAATGAACAACCAGTAAAAAAAGAAGAGAGAATTAACGAATATCCTAATATTAACACGTTCATGGTTTTACCAGGACAATCCAGAACACAATCAACAAACATCCAAAATCAAGGCATTGATAAGATCTCAACCACCCAAACAAAGAAAAATGTATTCCGTGAAAAGAGGTTGGTGCATCAGAAACGCACATACTTGAACTACAGCTGAAGCATTTACCCTAAACCAAATACTTCTTCACAACATTGGATGTTCTCCACATTCACCAACAGAAACCTATGCAAACAAATGAAATAGATTGGAACGCCAAGGCGACTATCACTCACCTGAGCTGCAAGGCGTGTTCTCACAAGGTCCAAAGGATATGTAGCTGTTGCTGCTGTAATTCCTGCCATACCACCACCTAGGAAATGAACAAATACGTCTCCCCCTATCCTCTCTTTGTGACTCTCTAGTCCAGGTATCATATGCAGCAACTGCAAACTCAACACACAAACTTCATCAACTCTTACTCAACAGAAGACAAATGATGAGGATAAGATAAACAGGGAATCCAATGAATGGGAATATCGTCGGAGCTGACCTTCTTATAGTGCTCATATGCATAGAAATTGACAGATGAATAAGGCAAACGATGAGCAATAGTGACAAGGTTGCCTTTCCAAAAAGCTCTAACTCCTTCCTCCCTCACAATCCGAGAAGCCTCGTGCCATATGCTGGCCTTTTCCAAAGTTGCAACATTTGAGTGCATCCCTTGTATCTAGTGAAACCCCCACGAAAGAACGGAACTTTAGTGAAAGAAACATCAAAGGGTTGCTATTATTGGAATAGGGAACAATCAGAAGCTCAATTACAAGGGGGGAAGAACACCCACTTGGAAAAGAATGGTGAGACGGGCCAATGGAGCGGTGCAAGTCTTGCTAAGAGCCCCGGCCAACCCACCGGCGAGAAGCTGCGAAACAGTTCCGATCTGCGAATGTTGTTGCTGTTGCCGAATAGGCGGCTGCTTATTCGAATTCAGAGCCCTTGGGCCTCCTCCTTCGACCACCACTCCCACTCTCGCCTCCGTCTGCATCTCTGTGTTTCCACGCTGATTTCACTTACCGCTAGCGCTCCTCTTGCTTGCTTCAGCTGAACGCGTCCGAATATTCGAACGCGCAAATCGTCGAACACAAAATGTACAATTCAAATTCTATCCCAAAACGAAAACGCCTAGATCACAATAATGAACCGAAACCCCTCAGCTTCATTCCGCCATCAAACGGCCAAATCCGAGCCCTTAAAGCATATGAACCTAAACGCGAAGCTTTCTCGGTTTCGCCTTCGTTTTTTTCTTTTTGGAGTGGTTTGCTGTGGGTGCCAGAAGCGAGAGAGAGAGAGAGAGAGAGCTACAAGGCTACGAAATCAAAAGTTTGGCAGCTTGACGAAGAAGCCAACGAATGCTGCCGAGTTCGACCACCACAGGTACCAAAACGTAGTCGTCTTTCGAAACCACCCACCATACCAACAAACGATTTGCAGGAGTTGCCGGTTTTGAACTTTAGCGAACCGACTTCCATATTCTCCCCTGCGGTCAGCTCCATCGTCAGCGGTGCTGCACCGCGGTCATCCACCGTTGATCAGCTGTGCTAAGTGGGGCCGACAAGCCTCTTGGTCGTGATTGTCGACAGTGTACGTGACGTGGCTAGATGTGGTTGGTTGCTCGGAATGCAGGACGGGAAGGGTATTCCGGGTCCAAGATAGGGTCAGTAACCACTGGTTACTGACCCATCAGTAACCACACGGGAGCCGTAGGATTGGGAATGGAGCAATCCTACGGCTGGGCTGGATGTGGAGTGGGGAGGGGCATTTTTGTCCGTTTTTGTATTTTTTATTTTTTTTATTCATTCCGCATTTCAATGGCTGACTTTTCAATGAAAGAGAGAATGCATTTTCTCTGCAACTCAACTTTCTTCCTTCTCTCTTCTTTTCTTTCAATCTCTTTCCGGATCTTTTCTCTTTCTCTATTCCTTCTCTCTTACTTTTTCTTTCACAATCTCCTTTTCAAATTTAGATCTGCTATCTTCCTTCTTCATTTTTTTCTCTAGCAATCGACGAATAAAAATTGTAGCCACTCTCTTTCTTTGCATTTCTTCTCTTCATCAACTCGTTGGCCTCAATTCCGATCTTTCTCAATTTTTTGGCATTTTGGTGTTCTTGATTGAGGAAGAGGAAATGAGAGGCATCAGAAGACGATTTTTTCTCTCCCTCCTTCTGTTTTTTTTTTTCCTTTTAGATAATATATACTGATATTATGACTCTATACCATATGGTATTGGGTGGTAACGAAATATATATTGATATTACCACATTATACCCTATGGTAATGTATGGTATTGCGTGGTAACGAAATATATATTGATATTACCACTCTATACCATATGGTATTGGGTGGTAACGAAATATATATTGATATTACCACACTATACCATATGGTATTGGGTGGTAACGAAATATATATTGATATTACCACACTATACCATATGGTATTGGGTGGTAACGAAATATATATTGATATTACCACACTATACCATATGGTATAGACTGGTAATAACTGGAAAAAAAATTTGTGTCAAAAAAATATCAAAGTGGATATCATTTTGAAAAGCATAATTAATCTGATCTAACTGTGCAAAAAAAATTAAATTTCGATTTAAAACGAGTGAGAAATCGTCCGTTAAAGATTAAGAGAAGGAAAATTAAAGGTTTTTCGATGAGAGAGAAGGAGGTCCTGATGTGGTCGGTCAAAAGTCAGCGCGTCAGCAATAAATAGGGGATAAGTGCATTTTACCTTACTGCCCTTCCGCATTTAATTTAAATAAAAAAGTGGACTGACACGTAGAGAGAGGAGAGAGGGGTTACTGATGGATTACTACCACTGACAAGATCCGCTCCCGGTATTCCGTGCTTGAATATTCTATTTCCCGATGCTAGTAAAGCGTGCGGGCTCCGCTACAATTTGACAGCTGTGTAACTCTTTAACTTAGTACCAGTCTAGAGCTGCCACGTGGATTCCTCTGTGTAGAACTTCGGCGGCCGTGAAACATGCTTTGTATAGTTCGTATACTTTGGGCCAATTTATCACACGAGTAAAGGGCTTTTCCGCTTTTTAACGTTCTACTGGGCCAGATAATTAGCTGAATGGCCTATGCGCGGAAGTCCAGTACAGAACCAGGCCCGGTGCTTTGATTTCTGGCCCGTATCGTAGCCAAGGCCAAGCCCGGTGTAAAATTACACCTATGGTTCTCGAACCTTTTTATCTTACACGATTAACACAAATAACAGTTCATCTACAAATCAGCGCGAGAATTTGGGGCTTTTCAGTTCTTCGGAAGCACAGAATTCTCAATCTTCGTTCACTGGCTATACCACCGGTTGTTGCTGCTGCCGCCGGTGAATCCATGATGCTCGACGCTAGGATTCGCCGCCGTGCTGACGTTGAAAGGCCACGGAGATGGATGATTGACTGGGGAATTTGCTGTACGAGGCAGACCCAGAGCCAATGAGACGCTGTCGCTTGAAGAGCAGTCAACCAACCCAGCATCTTCCATATCCACCTGCCTCTGCCTCTGGTTGTTTCTCGACCGTTTGCTTCCGACATTCGCCACCGCTGCTGAAGACGACGTGCCGGCTGCAGAAGGTGGTTGTACGGATAGAGAGGAGGAGGAAGCAGCAGCTTTGTGGACCGAATCAAGCAACTGAATCTCTTCCACCATTGGCTTCCATACTCTCACTCTCGCATTAATGAACCAGTTGGAAACCTGAGGTGAAAAGAACAAAACCTTGAATTTTTCTCAAGGTTTTGTTTGATAGGGTTTTGGCTATTCGATTTCCAGCTTTTACTAGAGAATATATCGATTAGGTTAGAAATCTAACCTGGGTCCTCGATAGACCAGTCTGTTGAGCCAGGATCTGCTTCTCTGAATCGGTAGGATACCTATACACTCCCCACAAAAAAAAAAAAAAAAAAAAAAAAAAAAAAAAAAAAACATGTTTACTCCAAATTCAGCACGTAAACCATGAAATCGTTTCACGAATTCGAGAACTTACGGGTGGAGGAAGTGTTCAAAGAGCCAAGACTTGAGCAGAGCAACAGCATGATCAGGGAGACCTCTCTGAGATCGCCAGACCGGCGGTGGCGGAGGAGGCGGAGATGGTAATGGAGGGTGAGGAGGAGATTGAAGGAAGAAATTGAGGTTGAATGTTGTGGAAGGTTTATTATTATGATTCTGGTATTGGAGGGCTTCTTGGTGCTGATGTTCATGTTGATCAGAGGAGTAACTTCTGCAGCCTGATGATGATGATCTAGAAAGGAAGCGCATTTGGTGGAGAAGTGCATTTTTCAGGGAAGTGAAATGGCTGGATACCAATCTGATGGCATAGTAGATGAATGGTGCTGCATTGCCAAGCCCTGGAACTGCTTCAAATGAGGCCACAGCTGTTTGCATTTGCTGGCAGTACAGCTTGTATCTTCTGTAAACCTAATGTGAATCAAAACATGAATCGATCAAGGATTTAATAATCAATATGTTTGTGATCCAAATTGTAATGCAAGAAACATATCAAATGAGTTTTAAGTTGGATTTAATCATGTGCTTTGTTATTCTAACTAAGCAGGTGCTGTGATTATGGGAATGGTGGGTTGGAGTGGGTCTCAGTCCAACTGACCCGAAAAAATCAGGCCAGGACTGCAGAGGAACAGTGACTTTGATATGAACAGGTGAAAAGACCATACATCTTTTTTTCCCCTTCCTTGCTGTTTTGTGGTCATTGTCTGAGGGTTATTTAATAATCTGAACCCCAGGGAAAGGAAAGAAGATACATCTTTTCCCAAGAGAGGGACTGTGGGGTTCCATGGCAGAGACGGTCAAATCAGCAGTTCCATTTTTGGTTTCGAAATTGGTGGGTTCTCTGTACTGAACGTGGGCTCTTCTTCATCTTCTTCTTCTTCTCAGATTCCAGATTATCAATCACCAATCTAAAGAGAAAGGTTCATTCAACTTTTCCTATCACCAACAGGTCAAAAAACTTTTTTCCTACATCACTAGAGATTCAAACAGAAGCATAAAGGAAACTGGAAAAGAGCAAATGTAAAGAAAGAGGCTCATGCTATACTGTGTTACTGTTATTTACCTATGCATTCTAAGCTAACAAGCAAAGCTGGCTAGCTCGTTCCTTTTTTAGGCACTGTTGCGAGTACCAATCAGTCCTTAGAACTTGTTTCGCTCTTGATTACATCACCCCGAAACTTTCTTAATTTTCTCAGCAACCAAACCAGGAACCACCAGTTTAATTAGACTCTGTTTTTTAGACAGCGAACACGTTAATGCTAGAAGGATTAAGACATTATCTAACTAACACATTTTTGGAAAGCCATTTTACCTCATCGAGCATAAGCATGAGTCTTGAATCCTTCCAGCGAAACTCCATCATCATTCGATCTCCTAAACCAGCAAACTCTGCAGGTGTCAGGATGGCCTCGTCGGCAGGGCCACTCTGGCTTGCATGGCCATGGAAGTGGGCAGTTGGAAGGTCGAAATTAACACCGAACAGCTCGTCGAGGATAAGCTGGGCGGGCCGGAGAAACCTGGAGCTGTTGAGGACTGAGGCGTAGCCAGTGAAGGGACCAAGAGGGACTGGCTGCTGATGTTGCTGCTGGGCGAAGGAAAGAGAGAGTGACAAGCCGTTCTCATGTTGTTGCTGCTGCTGCTGATGATGATGATGATGCGAATTATAAGCTCCGGAGTTGTGGATCAGAGAAGGGCTGGTTATGGGGAAGCTGTTGTGATGGGTGAACGGTGGTGGGTTGGTTTTGGGTCTGGTCTGATGTGGGGGAGTGAAGAAGAAGGGATTTTCTGATTGGTTCTCTGCCATGGGAGGTAAAATGATGAATAGAAGGTGCAAGAGAAGTTGTGGGAACGAGTTTGGGACTATATATATATGGAAATTCCTATGGTACTATCATTCTATTTCGCGATTGTGGTGGTGGTGGGTTTTCTAAATGAAGTAATTTGACTTAATTAACTTGGATGAAAAATGCATCATTTCACAATATTTGTTCTCTTGTCGGTTTAATAAAAATCAAGGTTTAAAAAGTGTAAGGTCGATATTCGGTTATGGCTAGATGTTCTTTAGTTCAAATTGTTAATAACTTATTTAATACTCAACAATAAAAAAAACTCACAAGTTAAAACAATCATAACTTAATAACTCACAAAGTTCTTAACCTGTTAAAAATAGAGAATAAATTGTCAATGTTGACGATGTTAATTTCCTATTTTGATCTTGACCGCTTATTTCCGCCTAATTACAGGTAGGCAACACCTAGGTGTCGTTGTACTCCATGAACGTGTTTTGGATTCCTAACCGAGAGCGGGACCCCATGGACTAGACATTTTGGCATTGAATAGCACTTAGTGAGAGCTAAACGTAAGTTTAAGCGTACTTTTTTAACTAGAATTAAAATACTTTTTGAGTCAGTAAAATATCATATGTTCATCGGTAACACGTAACGGGTAAAGTTGAGGCTTTTCTATAGTGACAAAACTTTAGGGATCATAACATAGTTATCCACATTTATCGTACAAGAAATGATCGGTTAAGTCTTGTTTGCTTGAAGGTTTTTAAGTTTTTTATCATGGATTTGGTACATAAAACTCAAATCTTTATATAATTTGGACAAAGTCCATTGTTTGTTTAGTACAATTACGAGGAATAAATATGTGCAACCCATGATTTTTGAGGGTCTAAATTCGTGGATCACATGAATTGGAAATTCCAGTCCAGAGAATGGAATTTGTATTAGGGTCTCAAGTACATGGTGTATGTTTACTCTTTTATCCCCACTTATAGGATGTAAGGTGTATAACAAAAATTAAATATAAAAATACATAATGATTAATAAAAACAATAAGATAAATTAATTATCTAACTAAGTAAAATCCATCGTGAAATCTAACAAGCATATATGGTTTTTTTCCAAAAATCAAACTGACCGATTCCATCGTAGATTCATGATTTACAAATTTTAACCAAGACCTTCATTTTTCTAATGTACGAAAAAAACCACCTTACTTTTATTTTGCACCGATAATTTTAACTATTACAATGATCAACATTCCAAGAAACATGAATCACCCTTGTGCATGTGTCGATTTCTTTCCAGTTTGTCATTAACGCCGCTTAGTGAGCGAGACAGTCAAACTCACGAGAACAGCTCTCTCCTTAGCCATCCACTCTGAGAGAAGGAGACCATACCTCCTGAAAACCTCGTCGATGATTTCCCTCGACGGATTAAACTGATGGGCGATTATCGGCTCAAACAGCGCCTTCATGCACCTGGAAACGTTGTAGCCACCATCTTGAAGGGCTTCAGGTAAGTCCACTTCCCCCTCATAGGCATTCCAGCTCATATCCCACAACTCCAAGTGTTCGATGGCAAAGGATCCCTGTTTTTGGACTTCGGCTTCCACTTCCATGGCAGATGGAGTGAACAGTGGGAGATTGAAGGAATCCAATTTCTCCTGATCTATCAACCCCTGCAAGAGAGAGCATGACAACAAATCACCCAAATGTACCTAAGAAACAAGTTTGATTTTAAAATGAAAACACCGATTTCTTCTTCTCTCTTTTATGCACGTGTCAAGAACCAGTTGATCCCAATAACTTAAATTATTGAAGGAAATTTGATAATAGATCTTACACCACGTACTAACATGTAATAATAAGTACCTCAGATGCCATTTGGTTGAGAGCCATGGACATAAGTTCCCAAATGTAGCAGCACTCTTTGGCAGAAGGTTCTGCACTTCTCCTTCCCAGGAAGGTCAGAACCATCCGTCCTCCTGTCACCAATTCTTGAGCCCTATGCTCTAAGAAAGATGAAAAGTCTGTCTGAAATTGTTTGTAATAGGCTTCTAAGACACATTGAGGGCTGCTTTTGGCCATGTAAATATTTCCCTTGTTCTCCTCCAGACCTCGAGGAACCTCAGAGCGCCAGTGAACACTATAGGAAGAGTGAATGAAATGGAGGCTATCAGTTTGGAAAAGCCTTTCGTAAAAAGAACCAGGGACTCCAGTGATGAAGATCAATGGTTCAGAATCTGGACAAGACCCCATTTCTTTCCTTGTTTTTTCCTTGAAGCCTTGTATGGAGCTGAAGATGTTGTTGAAGTCGTTTCCAGGGAGGTCGTTCAGAAAGATCTGAAACTGGTCGGTGGATTCGTGGCCCATCTCGCTGGAAAGCTTGTGGGCGACCTTGATTACCTCAGACACGAGGAAGAGGGAGTTAGGCCCTGAAGCGCAGCCCAGATCTGCAATTACTAGCCTGCCTAAGGCGACGCTCGAGTTGCACATCAGTTCTGCTATGGCTTCCTTTGTTATCGGCAAAGTGGTTGATATCCCCTTCCGCTGCAATTGTGGAGACAAAAATTTAAAATGATCAGTCTCTCGTCATGTGAATAACGACTTAGTTTAGTGGTAATACTGCTAATTTTGAACCTAAAAATTAATCTAACTATAAAAATCAACCTATATCACTATTATAAAAAAAAAATTGTGTCATATTCAAACTCGTCACTCTTCTTTGAAATTTCTTATGAGTTTTGTTACAAGAGCACGAGTAGTATGGTACCATGTGAATACATCAGAATTCTATTTGAAAAATATTGTGCACCATTTACTATTATCATAAAGGGCTATAGACTGAAAAGTGAATTTTGTACTAACTCTAATACTAATGAGAAAATGTTATTACAATTTTACTATAAAGAATAGTAAAACTCAAACTAATATGCAACTAATGGCATAGTATGATAAATAACATGATACCAAGAATTGTAAAATCGTGTCGAAGGTTGTATAAAAATTTAGTAGTATGTTGTGTTATTTTCAAACTGTGATTTAGTCCCGATTCAATTTTTTCATACAAGTAGAATCGTCTAACAACTTGAGCTACATTATACAGTTTTTCTGTCGGTACGAATTTGCAAACACCAAAAAAACACTTCTCATCACTGTCACCAGTGTCTCTCTCATTTAATTTACCTGAAGCAAGGAGTTCATAGCGTAGCTGGTCTCTTCCATGCCCCCATTCATATGCAGCACGTTAGCCATTGACATCTCTTCCTTTCTATCTGGAATGATATGCTCCTGCTTTCTCCTTCTTTCTTTCTCTCTTGCTTGGAGTTCATGGGTTTGGGTTTCAGGGGTGACTTGGGAATCAAATTTATAGAAGTACTTAATCTTACAATATTGGGCAGCTCTCATAGAGAAGACAAAGAGCAGTTCACATTTTGAATGGATAAAGCCATAAAGGCCCAGTTCTTTCGTCTTGTTTGCTTGATCTGATCGGCGATTCAACTTCAACTAATAAGATTCATTTGCATCTCAATTCTCATTAGTTGATTAATGTTTTGCATTTTCAAGTAGCAGTATTTTGCCCCCATCAGATAACTATTGAAGTGGCATGTGCATTTTGTTCATTTTTTTAGGATTGTTGGATGGTCTTATCCTCTATCCTCTAATAAGTAATAAAAATAGTACACTTTTGTGTGCTCTTCTCTATTGCAAATTTATTAATCTCTTCTTAATCTTAGACAATGTTATAGTGGCAATCAACAACCCTAAAATAAATCTCTCTTCCTCCCCAATTGTTTCTCCTAGTAGGGATGGGCAATGGGTGGGTCAACCACTAGACCCACCCAAACTCACCCTATTATAATCCACTCATTACATGTTTGGGTGGATATGGTGGGTGGGGGTCATCGTTTTTGTCACCCACTAAATTTGGGTGGGTGGCGGGTGGCGGGTGAGTAGTGTGTGGGTAGTGCGTGGGTCATTTCCTGCAAAAATCACATGATATATTAAGTTGTTAATGCATATTCTATAATAAAACACTATTCTTTCTTATACCAAAACTTCAATAGTGATTGATTCAATTAAATTACAATTATCTTGTATAAATTTTACTTTATTTACAACATAAAATCGATCATTTTAAAATATGATATCAACAAATTATTTTGTGTTCGCATATGAGGTAATTGGTGTTAGATTATCCAATACACTATGTTTAATAGCTCTCAATTTTCTTGATTTGTAGCATCGATATTCAATTAGTTTAATACAAACTTTTATGACTCATAACTGTCTAATTATTTAAAAATAATTTGACCCACCAAAACCGCCAAACACACCCACAATCCGCCGTCACCCATCCTACCCACGCACAACGATATAAATGGGTGGGTGTGGGTCATTTTTTCATCACCCACCATAACAATGAGCGGGTGGATTTTATAAAAAACCCGACCCAACCCACCCATTGCCCATCCCTATCTCCTAGTGTTGATGATCGGTTCAGTTATAACAACGGAAATGTTTAATCGGTTCTCGGTTAACCGTTAAGCACTTTGTGCTTACCATTAACCGGATCGTTAAAAATTAGTCGGTTAACCGTAACCATATGGTCGATTCTCTATTATTTTGTTGGTTAACCGGATACCCGTTAACCAAGTGATTCGACATGATTATACCAAAATAACGGCTCAATAACCTTACCATCATTGGACCTCTTTTTTCAATTGTGAAATTTTCCATAATTTTTCATACATACATGTGTTCTTTTCTTAAGTTGTTATCATAAATTAAAAATAATTTATCATAGATACATACCAATCATTAATCAACTCAATCCAACACAAGTACACAATAATACTTTATACTATCAAACTTTATTAAAGAAGCATACCACGATACGAGACCCAACAAACATTTACTCAACTCGTAAACACCACCAAATTACATGGAAACTTAATGTTACTGATTGTTGTCGAGCAATTGTGTGCAAGTCCGACTTTATATTGTGTTCCTTCTAAAACTTTTCATTAAATTATTCTCATTTGAGTCTAAATCACTTTTACAACTAGGATAGGCAAGGGGTCTTGTAAGCCTTCAAACTAAGGATGACAATGGGTCGGGTTGGGGCGAGTTTTGTCAAACCCAAACCCATGGGTTTATCCGTAAAAAAACCCGGGGTAAAACCCGCTGGGTTTGAATTTTACCCCCGCTGGTATTCGCGGGTTCATGGGTACACGTGGATTTTTGCGGTAAAAAATTTACAATAACAAGTTTCTTCCAAATAAAAGTCTAACATCAATTTTCTCATAAAATTATCCATACAAAAAACACCAATCTAGAACATACAAGCAAACCGCAAATTATCAATACAAATTGTTCAAAATTAAACATAAACATCTATAAACAACATGATTAATTGACAACTCCTTCCTCCTTGTCAACTAAGCTTATTCACTCTCCAATCCATAAAATCAACTCTATCATACACAATTAGAAACAACAAATTAGACATGCCTCTACAAACATAAAGAAGATTAGTTGTTTAAGGAAGATATATTGTTTAGAATATTAAATATACCGAAAAAATAAATTATACGGGTGTGGGCGGGTACCCATAGGGAGGGTTTGCCTAAACCCAAACCTACCCCAACCCGATGATGGTGTAGCGGGTTTAAACCAAAACCCGGTCCAAAACCAGCCAATATGGATTTTACCCGCATTGACCGGGTTGGGTCGGGTAGGGTACCCTTGGGTTCGGGTTTTGTTGTCATCCACTCATCTCTACTTCAAACACCCCATTATTTTCGGCCTATGTTTGCAGCTCATGGATGTCTATATTTTTTTTCTCTAACTATGATGAATGTCGCAATCGGTTAGTCGGTTAACTGTTTAACTGTTGATTATTAACTGTTTAACCATCGGTTATTTATGATCTAAATTTGACTATCAAGAACCGACCGTTTACTATCTAATAGGTTATCGGAGTAACCGTTAAGCACCAGTTCCGGTTCGGTTATCGGTTACACCGTTAACACTTATCAACACTAGTTTCTCCATTGAATCATCCTCTGCTACCATTGTACTCCATCAACGTGTTTTGGGTTTCTAATTGAGAGTGGGACCCATGGACTAGACATTTTGGCATGGAATAACACTTAGTGAGAGTTGAGCGTCAGTTTAAGCGTACATTTTTTAACTATAATTAAAACACTTCTCGAATCAGTAAAAAAATTATCATTTGTTCATCGGTAACACGAAGAGCTATAGTGACAAAACATTAGGGTTCATAACATAGTCAATCCACATTTATCGTACATGGAATTATATGTTAGGTCTTTTTTGCTTGAAGTTTTTATCATGAATTTGATATATCAAACTTAAATCTTCATATAATTTGGACAAAGTCCATTGTTTGTTGAATACAATTAGGTGGAATAAACATGTGCTACCCATGATTTTTGTGGGTCTAAATTTGTGGATTCCACATGACTTGAAAATTCCAGTCCAAAAAGTGGAATTTGTGTTAGGGATTTTTGTGGGTCTAAATTTGTCCTTTCGTCGTGTTTGCTTGATCTGATCGGCGATTCAACTTCAACTAATGGATTCATTTGCATCTCGATTCTCATTAGTCGATTAATGTTTTGCATTTTCAAATTGCAGTATTTTCCCCCATGAGGCATGAGATAATTAACTATTGAAGATTTGAAGTGACATGTGCATTTTTAGTATTGTTGGAAGGTCTTATCCTCAATCCTCTAATAATTAATACAGATAGTACTTTTGTATATTTTTTTCCATTTCAAAATTTTAAATTTCTTCTTATTCTCAGGCAAGGTTATAGTGGCAATTAACAAAGCTAAAATAAATCTCTCTTCCTCTCCCAATTGTTTCTGTATTCAGTGTATTGAATCGTTCTCTACTATCATTTCCTTTTTTCGTTTAATAACCTTCGCAATTCCAATAACTGAAGATTTTATTTGCAGTTCAAAAGATTTCTCGAATAATTAGACTTTTATTAAGCTAATTATTCATCTCTCCCTTAAGGGCGAGAAAGAGAAGACAATAAAAAATTATTTATTTTATCAACTTTAGTTCTCGAGTCAAATTATTCAAATTGTAACCATTTTTATATGTAAGCAAAATACAAGTTTATTTTAATGAACATGTCTACCGCCATGTGTCGTGTTATTGCAAGATAAATTTTTTGCGTCGCATGACTATGGCATTCGATACCACCATTGTTCATAAATGTTATGTGATTGAAGAACTTGTTCATGGAGTGAAATTATTTTTTTCCAAGTATACTTAGTTTATTCAATCTTGTAAACCCAAATGAATCATAGTTTTTGGGCATCATGGAAGATGAAATTGATCAATTAAACTGAGATTTATAGCAACAAAATTTTGAATATAAATTTGGAGACTTTTTTTTTTATTTGGCCAAAAATGTTAGGCTTACTAGATATTCCTCTTTTCCCTCATGTTGTTAACAAGATTGACAATACACAGGTGCAAATTAGTTGTTAGGTTTAAGTATATAGTATCATACCCCAAATTTAGTAAGTTTAGATAGTATTTTTTACTAAGGATATAGTATCATACCCCAAATTTAGTAAGTTTAGATAGTGTTTTTTACTAAGGATATGCAGTGTTCTAGATTCACCCCAAGTACAACAGAAGCCACTCTTTATATATAAATATGCACAATATGATAAGTTTATTCACATATTTGAGTTATTAGCCTAAACCAATTCGATCATCAATCCTTAACCCACTTTCTCAACCGGACTAATTGTTAAAACCATGTTGACAACCTTAACATAAGCTCAATGTTTATCTATTGCTGAACTAATCCCAGTGTTCTAAATATTTCTCTTTAGCTGCACTTTACATAGAGCACAATCATTTTGCTTGTATTAGTAGAGCACATAATCCCCAACCAACAATATGCTTACATTTGATACGATTCTGATGGAAATATTAACTTCTAATGTTTACTCTAAATAACTAATATGATTTATGTGTACAAGGCAATAACTTGAGAAAAAAATTCCTTACTGTCACAATTAACATTAAACAATTAGTGAATGTGACAGAAATTAGCATATGATTAGTGATTACAAGCACAAACAGTAATGATCATACAAAATCCTTACAAATACATAACCCCCACCTATACTAACCATCGACAGCCAAACACACAAAACACACAAAACAAAAGTGAGGAACAAACGGAAAAATTCTTGTCTACCCATTTCTCTCTTTGATCATGACAAACTAAAAGCTCTACCATCATCGAATACATTACGGACCGTAAACAAGCAGAAAGCAGAAACCCAAAAAAAGATCAAACAAAAATTAACAGGCGAATTCGGGGCAAAAAATGGAAAATGAAATCCGGAAACTCAGATCAATTGGAGCAGCAGGTTTTATTGTTAGCGTTACCATTGAGATTGGCGACGTTAATGGACTTCCCCTGCGGCACTCCAGAGGCATTGGCCGCTTCCTGAGCGGCCAACGCCTTCTTGCTGATGATCTGGTAGATGTCAAGCAAGATGGTCTGAAATGCCTTCTCCACATTGAACGCTTCCAGCGCCGACGTCTCGAGGAACGAGAGCCCTTCCTTCTCCGCCAACATCTGGGCGTCCTCCGCCGACACCGCCCTCAGGTGGTTCAAATCGGACTTGTTCCCGGCCATCATGATCACGATGTTGGAGTCCGCGTGGTCGCGCAGCTCGCGGAGCCACCGCAGCACGTTGTCGAACGTCTGCCGCTTCGTTATGTCGTAGACCAGTAGCGCTCCCACGGCTCCCCTGTAGTACGCGCTTGTAATTGCTCTGTACCTCTCTTGCCCTGCCGTGTCCCATATCTGCGCCTTCACCGTTTTCCCTTCCACCTGATTTTTTCCCCCCAAAAGGTGAAAAATTGACGAATGCCCAGAATTCAGAATCGGATTCCAGGGCCAGATCGGAGAGAATGATAAGAAATGGATGCGCATTGGATTGATATGAGATGGGGTATAATATACCTGGAGGGTCCTGGTGGCGAATTCGACGCCGATGGTGGATTTGGATTCGAGGCAGAACTCGTTGCGGGTGAACCGCGAGAGGATGTTGGATTTGCCGACGCCGGAGTCGCCGATCAAGACGATCTTGAAGAGGTAATCGTACTCATGATCCACTTTGTACGCCATTTTGTTGCTGTTCTGATTCTGGGTTCAGCCTGCCAACCGGAAAACAGAATCAGGGAGGGAAGAAAATCTAAGAACAGGTGGGGAAGAAGTTATCGGCAGGGGGGAAATACCATAAAAATATGGCGGAAAGAAGTTTGACGCTTATTGGTTGTTTTGGGTTTCTTTTGGCTATTGGATTTTGGTTGTTTCCATTTTTTTTCTTTTGTTCTTCCACCTGAGGGAGAGAAAGGTTGGAAGGGAGGAGGAGGCAGGGGAAGAGAGAGAAAGAGAGGGGAAAAAAACCCAGAGCCAGAGAAATAAGGGACGAAAGGGCATGCGAAACGGCTGTTTGTTTGGATTTAGGAGCGAAATTTTGGGGGGTTCGGGTATTCACGGGCCGGGGCCACTGTTATGTTGGCCCAAATAAACAGTCGGATCATTTTGAGGTAAAATTGACGCTGGACTTAGGTCCAACAATTTCAGCGGGCTTGTTCTAGTGGGTCAGAGCCTCAGAGGGATACTCTTGAGGCTTGAGCAAGAAGTAAGAAAATTAAGGAATTTAATATCTTTGTGTAAAACATTTTTAGGCCTTAACTATGACAAATTTTTTTTATCCAAAATATGGTTAACCGCAATAGATTGGTTATTTTTTTTATTTTACATCCTAAATTAATATAATTTTTATTTTTGAAAATCTTCCAACAACTCAAACGATCGAGACAACTAATTGTTGACGGTTCAAATAAGTAGATTGTATCTTTAAGTTTGAATAAAGAAAATACAAATGCATAATAAGTCAGTTTTTGGTTCTCCACATGATAAAATATCGTCCTCTATAATCTGAAAAAAAATACAATGGAGAATAAGTTGGTTTTTGGTTCTCCACATAATATAACATTGAGCATTGACAAAGACATGGAATTAATCAGGGGGGAGAACTTCTGCAGCCTGGTTCATTGATATCAATTCCTGTCTTTTTCAGTCTCTCTGCAGAAGGCCATTGATCTCTAATTTTGGAATGGTGTTTTTTATTGTTTTCCCTTCTCCATTACTATCTATAAAACCCTAAGCCCTAAACTGGAAAGAGACATCTTTCCTCCAATCTAAACAATTCCTATAAGGCAGCCATGGGGATAACAGGGACAAGTAGCAGTTCTCCATCCTCCCGGCTTCTGGCCCTCAAGCTTGCCTACTCTGCCTTCTTCTTCTTGCTCATGATTGCTTGCTGTCGAGCCACTTCAGTTCAAGATCGAAAGGCATGCCCCATAACTTTTTGGTTTTCTTAAGTTTTTGCTTCTAATCACGATCGTTATTGATCCGTTCTTGGTACTGGTTTATTGCATCGTTTCAAGTTTCTCTTAATATTTCATATCCTCAACGTTAATACCGGATTGGTATAAAATAATTTAATATACGAGATTAAAAAAAAAATTAGAAAGAAGAAATGATCTTCGTAGATGGTAGTTGTTGGAGTGCCACCGCCCATGTTGTCAACGTAGAGAAACTCAACAAGACTCATGATATTTATGGTTTTAATCCGCATCCATTGGAGAATCATGTTTTACGAAAGCAAACTCATCAAGTCCAAATTGAATAATTGATACACAACCAACCAATATAGTCAAAAGCGAGTTTCTACGTAGAAATGTTTTGGTGATCTAGAAGCGTAAAATCGTAAGTTTTTAAGCGGTGTTTTTAACAACGTAAGTTATAAAAACTGAGATTTTGTGTAAAAGCGTTTTAGTGACCTAAAAAACGTAAAATCGTAAGTTTCTAAGTTTTAAAACGCGATGTGAACTACATTGCACCCAACTACTATCTATAACATGAACATGTGGCATTTTGTACACAATTATCATATAATATTGTGTATACGCATTTGTCACATAATTATAAGTCATGACATAGTCTATACACATTTGTATACTAGTACATGTTGAGTGTTCGATTCGTAAACACTCAACATCGCATCTAGATCTAGATGACCTTAGTATTCAAAGACAAGACAATAGGATTAAAATGTCCACAATAAGAATAATATGGAGTTCATTTGGTAAGGGAGCCAGGGAGGTAGACGTCTAGGACTAATCTGCACTGTGCACAAAAAGAAGTGCACTAATTTGAAATTTGGCTGTGGACTCTGTCTCCGTGTTACCAGGTGTATATAGCTTATATGGGCGACCGTCCTCCAAAGAGCCAAGGTTCTCTAACTCTTCCCGAGCTCCACATCAACTTGCTTCGACGCATCATCGGCAGTGCTAGGGTCGCCTCAGATTCCTTGATCTACAGCTACCATCGGAGCTTCAACGGCTTCGCTGCCAGACTAACACAGGCCGAGCATCTGAAACTTGCCGGTGGGTTTTCTTTTTTCTTCCTCACACGTTTCATTTCCCCTGTCGTCGGAGCTTCAATGTCTTACTCTGTTTCCTTTCATTACGGCAGCCTATGAAGGTGTAGTTTCTGTGTTCCCCAACAAGATAGTGAAACTCCACACGACAAGATCATGGGATTTCATCGGCTACCCGAAGAATGCGTCGACATCCACCCGCCGCCAACAGAGCAACATGATCATCGGAATGCTCGACACCGGGGTCTGGCCGGAGTCCCAGAGCTTCAACGATTCCGGTTACGGCCCACCTCCAAAGAAATGGAAGGGTAGATGCCAATCGTCCTCCAATTTTACCTGTAACAAGTAACGAACACTAAACCCTAACTATCCTCTGTTTTGTCCCCCCAATCTGATAGCTTTAATTTGAATGGCCCTAATGGTCTGGAATTTGATAGCTTTAATTGGAATGACCCTTTTCTTACAGTAAGATAATTGGAGCACGGTACTACAATGCTGAAGGAGATTACGGTCCAGACGATATCCGTTCACCAAGGGACTCGGAAGGCCATGGAAGTCACACTGCATCCACTGCTGCAGGGAACCTTGTCACCTCGGCTAATCTCTATGGCATTGCCAATGGGACTGCCCGCGGCGGGGTCCCGGCTGCTCGAATCGCTGTCTACAAGATCTGCTGGTCTTTTGGTTGTTCAAGTGCTGATATTCTAAAAGCTTTTGATGATGCTTGTGCTGATGGAGTCGACATAATCTCGCTCTCAGTTGGTGGTGGGCCAATGGATTATTTCCGTGACCCCATTGCCATTGGGGCTTTCCATTGCATGAAGAAGGGAATCTTAACTTCCAACTCGGCTGGCAACAGTGGCCCTACTCCTGGATCGGTCGCCAATGGCTCTCCTTGGTCACTCACTGTTGCTGCTAACACCATTGACAGAAAGTTGACGACCAATGTCAAGTTGGGTAATGGCAAAATTTATAATGTGAGAAATGGAAGTTCCAAGTTTTCTCTTGATAATTCTGTTGTGTTGCTTTAGGGATTAACGATTTAACCATACTAGAACTTGTTTCTTCTTTTATATCAATCATACAGGGGAGCGCTCTCAACACCTTTCAGCCCAAGAAACCGATGTATCCTCTTATCTACGGTGGAGATGCACCAAATAAGACGGCAGGATATGATGGAAACGTTTCCAAGTAAGTACATGAAAAAGGGCTGAAACCAGTTCCTAAACATTTATACACGAAAGCAACAATGTAATTTCGTCATTATCATTACTAAACATTGCAGGTATTGCGACTCGGATTCTTTGGACAAAAATCTGGTGCAAGGGAAAATTGTTTATTGTGAGACTGGCAGCCAGGGAGATGGAGCTATAGCTGCTGGTGCCGTTGGGGCCATAATGGGAAACAATGATCAGGGAGACGTGGCGTTTCCTTTCCCTTTGCCCGTCTCTCTCTTGAATGAAACGGATGGAAACAATGTTGTGAAATACTCAAACTCAACTAGGTACAACGGCAGGGCAAATGGCTACTAAAGGCCTTTTTGAGAATTTTCATTGACCTCACAAATAGAGTACTACACCATATTGTTGAATGTATGAGTGAACTTCATGTTGAATTCTTGTGATTTCTTTTGCTAGGGGCCCAACTGCAGTGATATCCAAGACGGTTGACTACCTGGATGGCTCACCCGCTTACGCGGTTTACTTTTCCTCGAGGGGTCCAAATACGATAACCCCTGACATTCTTAAAGTAAAAGATGAATAAGTTCTTAGTTTTGGGTCTTGTGATTTTGGTTCCTTCAGCTTAATCTGATTAGCTTATATATATGCAGCCCGACTTGACAGGACCAGGAGTAAATATACTGGCAGCATGGTCTAAGGCTACAACTGTGTCGGGAGAACCTGGTGACAAAAGAGTTGTCCCATACAACATCATCTCTGGTACTTCAATGTCTTGCCCCCATGTATCTGGAGCAGCTGCTTATGTCAAATCGTTCCACCGTACTTGGTCCCCTGCTGCGATTAAGTCAGCTCTTATGACAACAGGTGCTCATGTTATTCTAGAAATATATCAGCTTTACCCTTGAGCTAAGTTGGTGAAAATCTCAATTGAAAATAATTTCTACTAATCGATATTTCCTGAAATGCAGCTCAACCCCTGAGTGCCAAGTATAATCCTGAGGCTGAGTTAGCATACGGGACAGGACAAATTGATCCAATCAAGGCTGCAGATCCTGGACTAGTATATGATGCTAGGGAGAAGGATTATATCAGATTTCTCTGCGGCCAAGGGTATTCGACCAAGCAACTCCAACTTGTCACTGGAGATCCGAGTGCTTGCACTGCGGCAACAAATGGAACCGTGTGGGATCTAAACTACCCTACTTTTGCTCTATCAGCAGCCAGATCAGGAGTCTCTGTGTCTCGGGTATTTCACAGAACCGTCACAAATGTTGGATCAGCAAATGCGACATATAAAGCCACGGTAAAGGCACCGGCAAACCTTGAGGTTCGGGTTAACCCAAGTGTGCTTAGTTTCAAGACTACTGGGGAGAAAAAGCCATTTGCTGTGACAGTCTCTACTGTGGTTAAGAACTATACCATATCTGGGATTTTGGTCTGGAGTGATGGGAAGCACATAGTAAGGAGTCCCATTGCCGCATTTATGTCATTCATTGAGTGATTATGCATTAAGCTGGGGACTGTATCTGTTGGGAAGTTTGATTATGAGA
This sequence comes from Linum trigynum, assembly GCA_964030455.1. Lineage (NCBI taxonomy): Eukaryota > Viridiplantae > Streptophyta > Magnoliopsida > Malpighiales > Linaceae > Linum > Linum trigynum. Next base: position 6,775,295 of record OZ034816.1, read on the forward strand.
AAATTTTAGTTGGTGGCATGCTGGATGTAAGTATATGTTCTACCAAATACATTTGAAATTATTGTAGGATTAAAGTTGTAATGTACTTTGATTCATCAACATTGAAATCTACTATCATCTTTATGATTCGCTTACTGCCTAAGATACTCTTGACTTTAGACATTACATTATGCCCTGAGCTGTGCAGCAGCAATTCTTAGCATCCATTAACTGTAGATACCTTCAAATTGGAAACACTTATTCTTACAGGTCTTTCACCCAATCTATCACAAGGCAACCGTATTTGTACAGCTACACTAAATCATGGCGTTAGTTCACGTATAGTATTATAGTTGATAGATAGGTAAAATGTTGCAGGTTGATGTGCAGATTAACGATGGTTTTTTTTTTTTTTTTGACAATCAGATTAACGATGGTGATGTTGGGGAATGATCCGAATTCAGTTGGTCCAGTGAACTCATCTAGATTCTAGCTCATAGTTCCCAGAGTTGGAAAGTTTTGGCTTTTCAGGTGTTGTGCTTTGTCTCGCTCTCTTGTGTAGCCTGTAGGGTGTTTCTATCAATACGTTGGACGTGAACGGCACAATGTTCTCTCTTGTTAATGCTGGATAAGTCCCAAACACCAATTTAAATTTCACTGCTTAAATGTCTTAAACCTACTTCCTGATAACGTGTTGTTGACTTATGGTCCTTCTCATCTAGTTTGGTTGCCGAATTCTTCTGATACCTTCTCATCTAGTTTGTGACTTTGTGTACTATCAGAGCATCTTAACGCATTAACAACGAAGAAACAATGAAGCGAGGTGGATGAAACATATCTAGTCGATGCTGTCTCTGCCTCAACAACGAAGAAACAACAGACCATCTACTAATTCAATGCCCTTTTTCACAGGATGTTTGGCAGCGGGTTGAACTTGCTATCTCACTACATACTTTTCAACTTACGAGCATCATTGATATCATTAGAATGTGACCTACCCTGTCTTCATCTTGCCCATCGGGATGGTTTTCGGCGAATGCTCTTCACGCAATTTGTTGGTTTCTTATAGAAAGAAAGGAACAGCCGTTCGAGGGAAAGAGTACACGACGAGTAAAGTGGCCAACTGCAGAATTGTTGGTGCACGGATTCAGTGGTTGCAGGCAATAACGAAAATTGATAGAATGGATAGCTAGGTTGGCTCTGATTCTGACTATTTTTACTGTTTTAGCCGCCAAGATGTGAGGTGTCTCTTTCCCCATATGTTAGGCTCTTCTTGTGTGTTTTCAAGGGTCCTTAGTCTCATTCATAATGAGATTTTGCTGCATCTCTTGCTGTATCTGTACTTCATTTCCGTTCTGATTTTAATTAATTTTGCCATTATCTTAAGAAAAAAGTTCCTTGCTTTAGAATCTAGGTACTGGCTTTGGCTTCCTTTTGATGGAGTTCTTGGAGTTCCAAGAATGTAGAATTTGATGACGCGGAAGAACGAAAGAACACAGACCACAAGATTTTTATGTGGTATCTTCGATCGATTGATTGATCGAGACTAATCCACGGTGAGCTCGGAACGAGCTCACGACTGATATTTTATTAGGGACTACATTGTGACAGCTTGCTTACGACAATCTCGTAGCTAAGCTTATATAGACGTAGGGTTAAAACTCTAATGACAACCAAGTTTCCTTCTTTGACAAGGACAAGGAAACAAGGGACTTGGAAGACAAGGAATTAATTATTTTTGACTAAATAATTAATATCCTCAACACTTCCCCTCAAGCGAAGACATGAGTGACAAGAATGTCGAGCTTGAAAAAGGAAATGTGACGAACAAGCATGACAAGCTTGAACAACAAAACTCGAGATGAATAACATCTCGGACGATGTTGATTTGGAGACGATTGACTCTCTCCCTTGAACAACCTGATGAAGACGGTTGACTACATCTTCTTGAACGTCGTGATGGAGACGGTTGACTGCGTCTCTTGAATGACTTGACGGAGACGATTGACTGCGTCTATCCGAACGATATGGTGGAGGCGGTTGACTGCGCCTCTACCTGGATGAGATTGACTGAGAGGTTGTTGACTGCGCCTCTCTTGAATGAGACAGATTGAGAGACTTCTGACTATCGTCTCTCTTGAACAAGATTGGAGAACCTCCTTGACTGATACACCGTGGTCGATATGCTGAACTGATTGACCACATATTATGATGCCCTATTCTCCCCCTCAAGCTGGAGCATGAATGACGTGCCCAGCTTGAAAGTTAAAAATGGTGAAGACTGAAATTACCTGATTTTGAACGTCAAGGGGAGGATCGCTTCTTTGGATCGTGACTGCCTCGTTCTACAATTAACCAACTTTGTTGACTGAATAAGCTCTATCTTCCCAACACTAGCTATTGAAGGGATGACCACTACAAGTCACAATTGTCTTCAACGCCATGACTCTGTTGGTGAAGATTGGCTTGGCGACACTTTCAACATGGATGAAATAAACAACCGAGGAGTTGTGGGCCTGATCAGAAGCCAAACAATCCTCAATAACCTGGCCCAAACAAAATTAAAAGGGGAACCTTAGGCGTTCCATTGTGGAGAGGACGGCCTTGGGCGTTTCAAAACCCTTTCATCGTGCTTAGTGCTTACAAAAACAATCACCACCCTTTCATCTTGACAAAACACAGTGATTGTGGCATGAACTTTTAACTTGATACGAGTTGAACGGTACGACGCGAGGAGCTGCCTTCTACAGGAGATGGTTGTTGATGATGACTTCATGTGGCGAACATAGCCTATGAAGACCGATGAGATAACCAGCATATTTTGACTGAGATTGACGTTGGCGGGGCTTACTACCGAGGTCGCTGATTATGGGAGACTTCGTAACAGCAGCGATCACGGTACGACTCGGCGACGTGCGGTGATGACGAGAATGACGATGGCGAGGGAAGAAGACTGGCTGGCGATGGCGCCGACCTGGAAAGGGTGACAAGAGTGCCGCTACTGAACAAGATGATGACCATTCTTATCCAGGACAGGGCAGGCGAGGACGCTCACACGAGGCGACGTCGGGAAGAAAATCAGGCCATGATTTGACCTTGCTTCTTGACTAAAGGATGAACGCCGGGAACCCAACCTTACCGTGAAATTGACGAAGGTGTCTCACGGTTGGTGCCTTGACTGATGACCTCGACGATGGCCTCGCTGACGAAGATAACAATGGCGATATGGACGATGACTGGAGACAGAACGAGGAGCTTGGACGGATACAAAAGCGCTGGGGATGCGGATGACGGCCGCAAAGGCTTCAAGAAAGACGATTCTGACCAGGACTTTAGGCGGCAGGCAGCCTATGAACAAAGGCATAGACCGGTTCAGCACCAAGTTTGAGGGACTCGGCGCTGAACTGAATTGAGGACGACAGCTGTGACTGGGCGACGACCTTCGTGACCATGTGATAGGCGACGCGGAAATTGACGATTGGTGAAGACGAGAAACAATGGAGACTGTGGAAGCTCAAAACCCTAGATAAGGGATCGAGTTTCGCTCTGATATCATGTAGAATTTGATGACGCGGAAGAACGAAAGAACACAGACCACAAGATTTTTACGTGGTATCCTCGATCGATTGATTGATCGAGACTAATCCACGGTGAGTTCGGAACGAGCTCACGACTGATATTTTATTAGGGACTCTACATTGTGACAGCTTGCTTACGACAATCTCGTAGCTAAGCTTATATAGACGTAGGGTTAAAACCCTAATGACAACCAAATTTCCTTCTTTGACAAGGACAAGGAAACAAGGGACTTGGAAGACAAGGAATTAATTATTTTTGACTAAATAATTAATATCCTCAACAACAAAGAACTAACAAAGTAATTAACTTCAAGAAATTCAATATCTTTGAGTAGAACATCTTAGGCTTTAACCATGACAAATAAATCTAATATATATGCTGAACCACAATAGATTTGATTCTTTGTTGTTTATGTAACGTATTGATATAAGATTTATTTTCATAAATCTTCCAACAATTTAAGATAAATAGTTCTTGAGTGTTCAAACCAGTAATTTTTTTTTATCAGGGTAAAAAAGTCGATTTTTGATTCTCCACATAACAAAAAATAGTCATTAGTAGATCGTATCCTTAGCTTGAAAAATATACAATGGAGAATAAGTCAGTTTTTGGTTCTCCAAATGACAACGACATGGAATTAATCAGGGTGGAGAACTTCTGCAGCCTGGTTCCTTGATATCAATTATTGTCTTCTTCAGTCTCTGCGGAGGACTAATGATCTGTAATTTTGGAATGGTGTTTTAATGTTTTCCCTTCTCCATTACCATCCTTATAAAACCCTCTATTCCTAAACTGGAAAGTGGAAACATACATCTTTCCTCCAATCTAAAGAAACCTTGGTAAGGCAGCCATGTACAGCAGTTCTCCATCCTCGCGGCTTCTTGCCCTCAAGCTTGCCTACTGTGCCTTCTTCTTGCTCATGATTGCTTGCTGTTCAGCCACTTCTGTTCAAGATCGAAAGGCATGCCCCATAAATATAAGTCTTGTAGTTTCCTTATTACTTCTTCTGTCAATGGAGTTTCTTCCTTCCAATCACTGATTTTTTCATGGCACTGATTTATTCAATTTCGTTATTATTTTGTTTTCTAAATGTTAAACTATCGGACTGGTTTAAAATAACTCATTGGATGAGATTGAAAAAAATAAATTTAGGAAGAGGATTATATGTTGATCTCCTAATCCATGAAGATGGTAGTTGTTGGAGTACCATTGTCCGTGTTGGCAAGCGTAGATAAACTCATCTAGACTCTAATTTTTCTAGTGTTCAAACATTAATGATTTTCATCCCCATCTCTTAGAGAATCATTTTTACGAAAACAAATTTATCATATTCATCTCCTATTTGATACACATCCAACTCCTATTTATCAACATTAACATGCGACATTTTATACACATTTATCACATAACATAGTGTATACACATTTGTCACTAAATTATAAGTCATGACGTAGTTTAATACACATTCGTATCTTAGTTCATGAATACTTAGTATATATCAAATGAATATTCGATTCGTAAACACTCAACATCGCATCTTCATGACCTAGTAGAATAATATGGAGTTCATTTGGTAAGGTAGGTATACTTCTAGGACTTATCTGCACCGTGCCAAGAAAGAAGTACACTAAATATGAAATTTGGCTGTGGACTCTGTCTCCGTGTTGCCAGGTGTATATAGCATATATGGGCGACCGTCCAAAGAGCCAAGGTTCTCTAACTCTTCCCGAACTCCACATCAACTTGCTTCGACGCATCATCGGCAGTGCTAGGGTCGCCTCAGATTCCTTGATCTACAGCTACCATCGGAGCTTCAACGGCTTCGCTGCCAGACTAACACAGGCCGAGCATCTGAAACTTTCCGGTGGGTTTTCTTTTTTTCTTTCTCTCACGTTTCATTTCCCCCATCGTCGCCGGAGCTTCAATGGCTTACTCTGTTTCCTTTCATTACGGCAGCCTATGAAGGTGTAGTTTCTGTGTTCCCCAACAAGATAGTGAAACTCCACACGACGAGATCATGGGATTTCATCGGCTACCCCAAGAATGCGTCGACATCCACACGCCGCCAACAGAGCAACATGATCATCGGAATGCTAGACACCGGAATATGGCCGGAGTCCCAGAGCTTCGACGCTTCCGGATACGGCCCACCTCCGAAAAAATGGAAGGGTCGCTGCCAATCGTCCTCCAACTTCACTTGTAACAAGTAACAAACACTAAACCCTAACTATGCTCTGGTTTTGTCCACCCCAATATCATAACCTAATGGTCAGGAATTTGATAGCTTTAATTGGAATGGCCCCTCTTTTTTTACAGTAAAATTATTGGAGCTAGGTACTACAATGCTGAAGGAGATTACGGTCCAGATGATATCCCTTCACCAAGGGATTCCGAAGGCCATGGAAGTCACACTGCCTCCACTGCAGCAGGGAATTTTGTCACCTCAGCTAATCTCTATGGCATTGCCAATGGGACTGCCCGCGGCGGTGTCCCTGCTGCTCGAATCGCTATCTACAAGATCTGCTGGTCTTTTGGTTGTTCAAATGCTGATATTCTAAAAGCTTTTGATGATGCTTGTGCTGATGGAGTCGACATAATCTCGCTCTCAGTTGGTGGTGGACCAATGGATTATTTCCGCGACCCCATTGCTATTGGGGCTTTCCATTGCATGAAGAAGGGAATCTTAACTTCCAACTCGGCTGGCAATGATGGCCCTGCTCCTGGATCGGTCGCCAATGGCTCTCCTTGGTCACTCACTGTTGCTGCTAACACCATTGACAGAAAGTTGACGACCAATGTCAAGTTGGGTAATGGCAAAACTTATAATGTGAGACATGGAAGTTCCAAGTTTTATCTTGATATTTTTGTTGTGTTGCTTTAGGAGTTAACGGTTTAACCATATCAGAACGTGTTTCTTCTGTTAAATCAATCATGCAGGGGAGCGCTCTCAACACTTTTCAGCCCAAGAAACCGACGTACCCTCTTATATACGGTGGAGATGCACCAAATAAGACGGCAGGATACGATGGAAACGTTTCAAAGTGAGTACATGAAAAAAACGACTGAAATCAGTTCTGAAACATTGATACGGGAAGACAACATTGTACTTTTGTCCTTATCATTACTGAAAATTGCAGGTATTGCTACTCGGACTCCTTGGATAAAAACCTGGTGCAAGGGAAAATTGTTTACTGCGTGGCTGCCAGCCAGGGAGATGGAGCTCTAGCAGCTGGTGCTGTTGGAGCCATAATGGGAAACAATGAACAGGGAGATGTGGCATTTTCTTTCTCCTTGCCCATCTCTCTCTTGAATGAAACGGATGGAAACGATGTTGTGAAATACTCAAACTCGACCAGGTACAACACAAATTAATTGCTGCACCACACTGTTGAATGTATGAGTGAACATCATGTTGAATTCTTGTGATTTCTTTTTCTAGTGGCCCAACTGCCGTGATATCCAAGACGGTTGACTACCTGGATGGCTCACCAGCTTACGCGGTTTACTTTTCCTCGAGGGGTCCAAATACGATTACCCCTGACATTCTCAAAGTAAAAAATGAATTAGTTCTCAGTTTTGGTTCTTGTGGTTTTGGTTCCTTCAGCTTAATCTGATGAGCTTTTATATATGCAGCCGGACTTGACAGGACCAGGAGTAAATATACTGGCAGCATGGTCTAAGGCTACAACTGTGACGGGTGACCCTGGTGACAAAAGAGTTGTCCCATACAACATCATCTCCGGTACTTCAATGTCATGCCCCCATGTATCTGGAGCAGCAGCTTATGTCAAATCGTTCCACCGTACTTGGTCCCCTGCTGCGATTAAGTCAGCTCTTATGACAACAGGTGCTCATGTTACTCTAGAAACATATCAGCTTTACCCTTGCGCTAATTCCGTGAACAATCTTTAAAGATTGTAAGAAACAATTTGAAGTTAATTTCTATTAATCTATGTTTCCTAACATGCAGCACAACCCCTGAGTGCCAAGTATAATCCTGAGGCAGAGTTAGCATATGGGACAGGACAAATCGATCCCATCAAGGCTGCAGATCCTGGACTAGTATATGATGCTACGGAGAAGGATTATATCAGATTTCTCTGCGGTCAAGGGTATTCGACCAAGCAACTCCAACTTGTCACTAGAGATCCTAGTGCTTGCTCTGCAGCTACAAATGGAACCGCGTGGGATCTAAACTATCCTACATTTGCTCTATCAGCAACCAGATCAGGAGCCTCTGTGACTCGGGTATTTCACAGAACCGTTACAAATGTTGGATCAGCTAATGCAACCTACAAAGCCATGGTAAAAGCACCAGCAAACCTTAAGGTCCGGGTCAACCCAAGTGTACTTAGTTTCAAGACTATTGGGGAGAAAAAGCCATTTGCTTTGACAGTCTCTACTGTGGTTAAGAACTATACCATATCTGGGATTTTAATCTGGAGTGATGGGAAGCACATGGTAAGGAGTCCCATTGCTGCATTTATGTCATTCAGTGAGTGATCATGCATTATGCTGGGGAGTGTATCTGTTGGGGACTTGGGGGAGTTTGATTTATGGGAAATTTTAGTTGGTGGCATGCTGGATGCAAGTGTATCTGTGTATGTGCAAGTAAATATATTTAAAATTATTGTAGAATTAAAGTTGTAATGTACTTTGATTCATGTACATTGAAATCTAATATCCATCTTTCTGATTCGTTTACTGCCAAAGATACCCTTCCTTTTGACATTATATTATGTCCTGAGCTGTACAGAGGCAATTCTTAGCATCCATTAACTGTAGAGACCTTCCAACCAGAAACACTTTGATACAGGTAGAAGAATGAGATTGAGGTCAAAACAGTTAACCAAAATGAAAGATTTGCAATTGCAGTAATGCAACTGCTACCATAAAGAGAAGTACAGAAGCCAAGGATAAGTTGGCACTAATTGTTGCTTTCTTTTCATCAGGGGGGTCCGAATATAATTCACTCCTAATGTTGAAAAACATCCTCAAAACTAAAGTAGTTCAATCAGGTAGGATCTCACCTTGGTATAATATATCAATGGTTGCAGCCAGATATAGCTGCAGCAGGAGTAGACATTCTAGTAGCTTGGTCTCCAGTCAGTCCCGTAGTTGACTTACCAGAGGATCCTAGATTCTCTGCGTATAACAACATCTCAGTAACATCAATGGCTTGTCCACCCCGCGAGTGAAGCTGCTACTTACATAAAACCCTCTCACGTCTCACCCCACACGTTCCCCTTCTGCTATCAAGTCTTCCCTCTTGAATACAGGTAATTATCCAAGCTGCAGCAAGTTCAGATCTCTGTCCATATTCCTGATGTGGCTTCTAATGCTAATTTCTAATTGAACACTCCCCTTGTGCAGCTCCTCCAATGAGTTCTGAGACCAATCCCGATGCTGAACTTGCATATGGAGTAGGGCAGCTTAACCCTGTCAAGGATGTGAATCCTGGGCTGATATATGATGCTGAACCAATAGACTATGCCTAGTTCTTGTGTGGACAAGGCTAGAGCACAAGGGTGTTGCAGCTTATAACCAGAGATCACTCTGCTAGTTGTCCGGCAATCAATCTGACAGTTTTTGAGCTGAACTACCCATCTTTTTTTCTCTTTTGGTCTCGGGTTCTTTAAGAAATGTCAGCAGAGCCTATAAGAGGGCTGTGAGCCTGTGACTAATATTGTTGGAGCAGCAAATTCCAGTTAGTTTTCTTCCCAAGGAAAGAATTCCACGTTTGATCTTATGTTGCTATATTCAGTCTACAAATTAATCATTACGTTATTAACCATTAAAACAGAATTATTTCTTTCTCGAATAATAAACTTACAATGACTCTTTCCATGGCCTCTTTCAGATCAGATTCGAGATTCTGCAGACAAAAGCTCTGGTCTTATGTCTTCAAAGTCGAGCAGCAGCCAGCAAGCCAACGATCTCTACGCTTATTTAGAAGCTTTAACAGAACAGAACAGAACAATGGCTACCATGTGGTACACCAGCTTATTTTATTAGAAGGAGAGTAATACTAATACACAGCACAGGTAATGACGAAATCAGAGAAGCGGAGATGGACAGGACTCGTCGTCAGGAGTAGCGATATTGAACGATACCATCCTTTGTCTGAACCTATGGTTGATGCCGATGTCTGTAATTGACCAGTGTTCTTTCTTTTGTCGCCCATACAATGTCCCCGTTTTGGCCATTATGTCCGTCCGTCTAATTATAATCCTATATATAAAGCAATGCAATCTGTGTTTGCAATGCATTACAAAATACATTGATCATCATCACCACATAAAAGCAAGCAGAAAACTATACACTGCCAACATGGGAAAGGCAATGCAGCAAACTTCTTCAATTTCTTCATGCCTTCTGGTTCTCGCTGTCGCCTGTTGCCTTGTTGTCAGTTGCAGAGGCGGTGGCAGTGACAACTTGCAGCAAGACAGAAAGGTATAGTTTATTCATGTTCTTCCCTGTTTCCATCTCATCTTTGTCAGCCTTGTATTTTCACTACTTGGGTAGAGTAGACTGTAAATCTGTGGTCGTGCGTAGTAAAAGCTTTATATAGCTGGAGCATGTAGAATATTGGGCCAACCCTTAAGAGTCTACATTATAAAAACAAACATTGTATCGTGGGCCTAAGTGCCAGCCAGCCCACTAATTTGGCCCCCACGTCAGAATTAAGCTTTTTCGGTCGTTGACCGATGGAATTTGCATGCATGGTTGCATGCAGTTATACATCGTGTACATGGGCGACCGCCCTAAAGCCGATGCTCCACCTTCCGCACTCCACCGCAGCTTGCTCCACCGCGCCACCGGCAGGTAAAAAAAGCAAGGAGAAATTTCACAGCCCATTCTGTTTGAACATGAACTTAACTATGGGATTTGTCTCTCTCCGGCCAGCCTAAGACTCGCAGCAGATTCCTTGGTCTACAGCTACCACAGGAGCTTCAACGGCTTTGCTGCCAAGCTGACTGAGTCCCAGAAAGACAAACTAGCCGGTGGGTCTAAACATTTTCAACCAAATCATATAATGGCGAAGTGATCTCCTTCAATAGTCAAAGAATTTTTGTACAGGCCGGGAATTCAAACCAAGTATCATACCGGTGGCTGGCTTTGTGTTTCCAGGTTACAAAGATGTGGTGTCTGTGTTCCCTAGTGAGATGAAAAAACTCCACACGACAAGATCATGGGACTACCTGGGTTTCCCCCAAAACGTCACAAGAGCAACCGTGGAGAGCGACATTATCATCGGAATGCTCGACACTGGTATCTGGCCCGAGTCCCAAAGCTTCAACGATTCAGGTTACGGCCCTCCTCCAAAGAAATGGAAGGGCACCTGCCAGTCCTCTTCCAATTTCACCTGCAACAAGTAATTCATCCCTCCCGATTTTCCCTCCAATTTCATTCAACTTTTGTTGCTAGTTATGGTGGTTGCAATAACAGGAGTTGATGGAAGAGATCCATGATACTTGACCATTTTTTACAAGCTTACTCAAACGAAAGCTAATTCACGAGCTCAATTTTGCATATGTCTGTCATACCATACGTGCTATAAAAACAACGATTAATATTGGGAATCACGACGAATTGAACGCGTGACTCCAGGGACAAATCAGTTCTGATACCATGTCACAAATGAAACTGGTCCTAATAACTCAAACTATCGATAGAAGGTTCATTCATTATGAATCTTATATCAGTACTCTCTTATCACGTGTTGTAACTTAGAGAGAAATTCATATATTTAACTTGACCACTTTCGTACACTTGCTGCATTGTGATTTGATTCCTTTTCGAGCAGTAAGATAATTGGAGCTAAATACTACCAAACCGGAGTCAAGGTTACCGCAAAAGACTTCCCATCCCCCAGAGACTCCATAGGTCACGGGACCCACACAGCATCCACCGCAGCCGGCAGTACGGTGACACCCGCCAGCCTCCTCGGCATTGCTTCCGGGACGGCCCGAGGAGGAGTGCCCTCCGCTCGAATCGCCGTTTACAAGATCTGCTGGGCCGGCGGCTGCTCCGACGCCGACATTCTAGCGGCGTTCGACGACGCCATCGCCGACGGAGTCGACGTAATCTCCCTCTCCGTTGGTGGTTCCGCAAAGGATTATTTTGAGGACTCCATTGCGATTGGAGCTTTCCATTCGATGAAGAACGGAATTCTCACGTCCAACTCGGCTGGTAACGAAGGCCCCGGTCTTAAAACGATCTCCAATTGCTCTCCTTGGTCGCTCTCCGTGGCTGCTAGCTCCACTGACAGGAAGTTCGAAACTAATGTGAAGTTGGGTAACGGCAAGGTTATCACGGTGAGATGGCGGAATCGTACTGTTGGTTTGGTTTTGTGCTGTGTTTTTGCTGGGTTTCTAATTCAAGCTCTACGTTGCATGGATGCCATGCATGCAGGGGAACTCTCTGAACACGTTCGAGCCTGGTAAGAAGATGTATCCCATAATTTACGGTCGGGATGCTCCAAATAAGACCGCTGGTGGTGAGATGTCAAGGTGAGCAATTATCAAGATATTTATCTAAATGTTAAAAAAATATTATTACGTAAGACTTCCATAATGGTTGTGCGTCTTACATAAGTCGTCGTTAATATCCATTACGTAAAAACACCATATATTAAGAAAGATTTACCTAATGCCATTCTACAACTATTACGTAAGAGAAACATGCATTATGTAAATAGTTACTACGTAATGACCTTGAAAACCTGCTATCGCAAGTAGAGAATGTAAGTCAATTTGACTTTAGGTCACCGTAGCACATCCGTAAATAAATAATGTCAAGAACCCGTATTTTGCAAAGGGCCGTTTGGACGGATCAATTGAAAAACGAGACAATTTGACCAATTGTCTCATTTTACAAAACGAGTAATTTAAAACGAGTCCATTGGAACTGTCGGTCCCACCCCTAGATAATTGTAATTGATTCAAAATGAGTCAGTTTGAGATTCTTCAGACATAATTGTTTCATCTAAATTTTATGCTGCCAAACGGATCAATTAAACCAGATTGTCTCAAAACGAAACAATTGAGACAAATTGATCCACTAGAATCTTTCATCCATATAACTCCAAATAAATTATTGCTGAAGACTTTTTGATCGAGGACTTTGAAATAATGATTATACTGACCTAATGAATTCTCTTTCACCCGTAAACATTGTAGGTACTGTTATGCAGGGTCATTGGACAAGGATCTCGTGAAAGGCAAGATTGTGTACTGCGATGATGCTTCCGCTTCCGGGTTGGGACAGATAGACGCCGGCGCCGTTGGCTCTATAATGAAATCTTCTTCACCTTATGGAGAATTGGAATCTCCATTTCCTCTACCCGTTTCTCTCATGGGTGCCGCTACTGGAGATAAAGTTTTGGAATACATAAATTCCACTAAGTATGCTCGAACAACTCTGATATACATTTTCCAACTTGATACTATACACATGTCAATAGATCGATCAAGAGCACCAAATGGCTTAACCTACTTGCAATATTTGTAATGGTTTCTTTTACCAGGAACCCAACTGCAGTCATATCGAAGACCACCGATTCCACAGATTCTAATTCATCATCCCCTCATGTCGTCTTCTTTTCATCTAGGGGCCCTAATCCCATAACCAGTGACATCCTCAAGGTAATTAGGTCTAAATAAAGGAATTTTCAGACAAAATAACTCAAGTAATTGAGGAAAGGTTTATTATGAATTTTATATTATTCTCTTATATGTCTCATCAAATGAAAATCTAACTTATAAGTTTGAAGTTTGTACATGGGCACCATACCTTGTGGTCGTAGATTTCGAACACACGCGACCACCTGACCAAATAAGTTCTGATACCACGTAATAGTGGTGGCTATACGGTCCAGTCCGGTTAAACTGGCTCGCATTGATCCGGTACCGGTTCGGTCTTTTCGGGAATATGAGGATCAAAAATTGGATTGGATACAGTCCGATCTTGATCTGGTCCGGTCTTGATTTTGTATTGAACTTGTAGGGGTTTGAGTGGGTTGAGGCCTGAAAGGGTGAATAGTTGGTTAGGTTTTGGGTGTTGGGCTCTCTTATCCGATTTTCGATTCGGTCCCGAACGACTTTTTACCTCAAATCTAAACCCGAATACGAGATTGGATTGTTTGCTATATGGTCCCGGTTTGGTCTGGGTTATACGGTTCGGTTTTGGATAAAACCAAAATTTCCGGACCAGATAGCCACCTCTACCATGTAATGAACAAATCAGTCACAATCACTCACTCAAGTTATTGAGTGAAGTTTCTAAGAATTTTATACCACTTTCTTATATATATTATTGGTTTTTGGTTGAATCCTGATGATTGTTTAATTTGGATTATCATGTTTGTATGTAGCCGGACTTGACGGCACCAGGATTGAACATCTTGGCAGCTTGGACTCAAGCAAACACTCTGACCGATCAAACCGGAGACACCAGAATCGTCCCGTACAACATCATCTCCGGAACATCCATGTCATGTCCCCACGTGTCGGGAGCCGCAGCTTATGTCAAATCATTCCACCCTACTTGGTCTCCTGCCGCCATCAAGTCTGCCCTAATGACAACAGCTCGTCCGTTGACCGTCAAGGACAATGCCGACGCCGAGTTTGCATACGGGTCGGGTCAGATCGACCCATCAAGAGCTGTGGACCCCGGGCTCGTATACGACGCCGGGGAGAGTGACTACGTGAAGTTGCTTTGCGGCCAAGGATACACCACGAAACAGCTCCGCCTCGTGACGGGAGACGACAGTGTTTGTTCGACCACGACGAATGGAACAGTGTGGGATCTTAACTATCCTTCTTTCGCTCTGTCGTCGTCAACGCCTGCGAACAGTGTAACCCGAGTGTTTCATAGGACCGTCACGAATGTTGGGAAGGCGGTGTCTAGCTACAAGGCGACGGTAAATGGGCCGTTGGGGCCGTCGGGGCTAAAGGTTGAAGTCGTGCCGGACGTGCTCAACTTCAAGAGTGTTGGGGAGAAACAGGAGTTTGTTGTGACGGTGACGGCTGCATTGGGGATCGTTACGCTCTCTGGTTCGCTGGTTTGGAGTGATGGCAGTCACGTGGTTAGAAGCCCTCTTGTGGCGTTCGTCGCGTGACTGATGTAAAAGCGGTTTAATTAAAACGCAGTTTATATATTCTGTCGACGTCGTTATTAATTCTATTTTTAATTTGATGTTTTTCTATATGATTCATTATGTAGTAATATGGTAAAAGAATTTGCATTGCAGAAATATTATTGAGCTTTCCTACCTTTATTAGATCGAAACTATGTTAATTAATTTGCCGTCTGTTTGGACGGTCAGCAGTTGGAACTGACATGATCTAAAAGATTTATTTGTTCATTTTTTTAAAAAGGTATATAGCAATTAGGAAATAATAATTACTTAGAGCCTATCTATGTAACCGGAATCGATAGAAGAATACCAAAATAAAAAATAAAAAAAGAATCGATAGAAGAATAAAACAATGCTTGCAAATTGCGATGGACAACACTTCTTCTTTTCTCTCTCTCGACTCAAATTCGGGTTGGATCATGTCCTTAAGTCTAAAACTTAAGGAGTTTCTTAAGTTTTTATTGGCCAATAAGAGGAGGAGAGAGAAAGTGAGGTCTAACCACCTAAAAGTGCAAATAAGATTATATTAATTAAATATTACTATTTAATAGTTAATGATATTTGGAATTGAAATGGAAATTCGTAATTAATATTTAAAGCTTTAAAAAAGGAAATTCAAAATTCAGAATGTCTACACTCTCTTCCCGTGGCAACTTTTAATAAAATTATTAACATTTGCAATTCCATTATCAATGTTTAAGAAATGAATTATTATTTATATACGACATCATTGTTAACAATAACAGTATATACTTATCAATGTTTTACGGTTACATTATTAATGATTTTAGTTCAATTGCTAACTTTTACATTTCTGCCATCAACGATTATTAAAGGGTTGAATAAAATTATCATGGATTTACAACTTCATTATTAGGAATCACTTTTTAATGTTTTGTGCATAATTAGCTAATCATGGTCTCCTATTATGACTTTCAATTACATTGTTTACGTTTTGGAATCAACTGATATTGGTTTACATTGTCGTTTATATCGATCATATATCATACCACTTATTTTTAAAATCTTTGACATCTATAACATATTGCATATGTGATTAAGTAAACCAAACATTAGTTAATGGAGGTGTAAAACATCAATCAAGCAAACCAATATTCGATCATATATCATCCAAAACATACATATGAATGTTGTATTTCGTTCAAAACTAAAACAACAATATTAACAATGATGTATTTATCATTGAAAAATGGCATCAAGCCGATAATACGAATATTGAAGACCGTTAATAATGAATGAGCAAGTCATTGATCATCAAACTGAATTTCGTTGAAAACCAACATAAAATTATTAATAATGGTAGAATAAAATCATGTATTCCATTCAAAATAATATTGTATTTCATTCAAAACTAAAACAAAAATGTTAACAATAATTGGCACATTATTATTAATAGCTTGAATAATAATGTGAAGCCTAAAACTTATGTTTTCATCGTCAAGAAGTAACTATTAAAGTTATGTCATATTATTATTAACACTTTGAATAATTTTATCAATGATTTACAATATCTTTATTAACGATTCATGTTTGCACATTATGTCCATAACTAGTCAATCATGGCTTTTACAATGACTTATAATGATATTATTAACTTTTTGCAATTAATTATTAACGATTTATATTGTCATTCTTAGCGTGTATGAAGTTAATTTTTATCCATCATTGTTAACGATTTCTCATCATTTTTTATTGTAAACCTCTCAACGTGCGCAACAACATATCACCGAGTGGGAACCACCATCCTGAGCTCCACCGTGAATAAGACTCGATGACATCCCCGTATCCACCAACGCCTCTGACGGGAAAAGATCCATGAACACGGAGGGAGTTGACTCGCGAGGAGGAAAATCAGCAGAGTCTCGCCTGGTGGTGGTTGCTGGAAGTATCGAAGCGGCAGCCAAAAAAAAAAAGAACCACCGCCGGCGACGAAAAGCTTGTGGCGGTGGATTTTGTGGCTTTTGACATCCTTCACAATGGGAAGGGCGCCAATTGAGAGGGATTGGGGGTAATTGATGAGTGCAGTCCTAATTATTGGCTTTTTAATTTTTAATTAATTAATATCATTAATACCCTAATTATTCTTAACCGTCAATAACTACTAGCAATCTATTAACCGCCTAAATTTTCATCAACCAATAAGAATGGCTTAAGATAATTCTTAAGTTAGTAGGCTTAAGGACCTGAAACTATTCCACTCAAATTTAATCAATAAATGTGCTCTTCACCACGCACGCTAGGTTGCACATATATAAATTGTCCCCAAAATTGGTGGTAGCTTTTGAAATTGATTTCCCCTTCCAAAATGGGTTATTATTCCTTTTTTTTCCCCTCAAAACTGTGTCGATTGTTGTTTTCTCTCGAGACTTTGTTTCTTGTCAGATGTCATCATCTGGCATCTGCTGCCCCTTTTGCTTTTAATCTAAACTAGTTCGAATTAATTAATGACTTGTTTCCATATAAATGTATCCATCGATAACGACTTCATAAATAATACTCGTGCATCATAATCACATTTCGTACACACAATGATGATATATGATACTTGATTGGTGGCAGAGATCACTAGACGAGCTCCACAATGGACTTCACACTTTCTCCAGCTTTTGGCGGCTGGTCCAATTTCCAGTTGTTCGCGAGGATACCCATAAATGGATGTGCTGTCTCACGCTCTTACATAGATTCAATCGATCCAGCACAAGGACGTTTTCGGTCCCTTTTATGAAGTGTCACAATGCGGCAAACCCGCCATGGGGAAGAAGACAGAAATAAAAAGCCTACATAAAGGAACCTTGGACAACATCTATCATGGCCTGGGTACAACAATGGCAATGAAGACTTCCAGTTTCCTAAATTCATGGCTTCTGGTGGCCGCCGTCATCGCTTCTTGGCTCACCCTCAGTTGCTGTGGCAATGAGACCGATAGAAAGGCATATACATATATAGACATATATATTATCGAGCTTAATTACTTTAATTTCCTCATATATTATTAGTCTCATTTAATTATATTATGATCTATATATTTGCAGATGTTCATAGTGTACATGGGCGATCGTCCCCACAATATTGAAACTCCTACAGCTGCTTCTGCTGTTCACATTAGCCTCCTTCACAAGGTTACTGGCAGGTAAGAAAGCTAGCGTGTCACCTTTTTTTTTTTTTTTTAAGGATGATTATTGACTCTTGAGTTGAATCTAGAGTGTGGCAGATGTTAATTATCATTTTCGTCTAGTCTTGAGCTCTAATCCCTGAAATTAAATTTGATTTGCCTATCCAAAGCGTGAGCCTTGCTTCGGAGTCCTTGGTTTACAGCTACAGCAAGAGCTTCAATGGCTTTGCTGCCAAGCTGACAAAGGCCGAGTCAGAGAAACTGTCTGGTGGGCAATTCAGGAATTTTTCAATGGCTTTCATTATTCCCCTTTAGAAGCTAAGTACTCTCATAATTATTAGCTGTTTATGCATGTTATTACATGCCACACAGGACACGAAAGTGTAGCGTCCGTTTTCCCTAGTCGATTGAGACAATTACACACGACCAGATCATGGGATTTCATAGGCTTCCCCCAGAATGTCACGAGAACGACTGTGGAGAGCGACGTTATCATCGGAATGCTCGACACCGGAATCTGGCCGGAATCTCAAAGCTTCAACGATTCTGGGTACAGCCCACCTCCACAGAAGTGGAAGGGTACCTGCCAATCCTCTTCCAATTTCACATGTAACAAGTGAGCCTCTTAATTACAAACTCTTCTTTCTTCAATATAGTAATAGGAGTGCATGGTAAATTGCTAGGTTGGATAGCTTTTGGTCGCAATCAATCCACATTTTTACATGCATTAAATAAGTTGACTGATATTCATATTTAAAAAAAAATAGAAAAACACAAGTAATTTAAACACTTCCCACTTATATGGATACGTCTAGCTAGTATTTGTGACATGTAAATTTTTTTTATTATAAATCATACAAACTTTTCAATTGATGTTTTTAATTAATTTAGTTAACTTTGAAATTGCAGCAAGATAATTGGAGCTAGATTCTATCACGCCGGTGAAGACTTCAAGAATGGCGAAATCCCATCTCCAAGGGATTCCGAAGGTCACGGGACTCACACCGCATCCACGGCAGCAGGCAACACAGTGACTCCGGCCAGCCTCCTCGGCCTCGCCTCCGGGACAGCCCGCGGCGGGGTCCCTTCTGCCCGAATCGCCGTCTACAAGATCTGCTGGGAAGATGGCTGTTCGGATGCCGACATTTTAGCAGCATTCGACGATGCTATTGCTGACGGAGTCGACATTATCTCCCTGTCGGTTGGAGGCTGGCCACAAGACTATTTCGAGGACTCCATAGCCATTGGAGCTTTCCATTCCATGAAGAATGGCATCCTTACATCGAACTCGGCTGGCAATTCTGGCCCTGATCGAGGAACTGTCTCGAATTGTTCTCCTTGGTCGCTTTCCGTGGCGGCTAGCACTACTGACAGAAAGTTCACCACGGCAGTGAAGTTGGGTAATGGCAGAACTTACCAGGTGATACATTGCGTTTTGGTGACGGAAAATCGTGAAAGTCGTAAACTTTTAAATTTTAAAGTGAGATTTTGATTATATTAGTTTAAAAAAATGTGATTTCATGTAGAAGTATTTTCATAATAAAAAAATCATAAATATATAAGTGTTTAAGTTTTAAAACGTAATATTGATTGTTTTGTCTCTTTAAGTATTGTAGGGAGTATCTATGAATACAGACGAGGCCAACAAGTTGTATCCTCTCATCTATGGTGGAGATGCGCCAAACGGAACTTCTGCCAGTTCAGGGTGGGTACCTTGAGGCAGAAAAATAAGATAATTCGTCCAAATACTAATATTACCTTCTTTTTTTACAGATTTTCCTGCAAAATGCATGTTTTTTATTCAAATACATGTATTTTATGGATGTCTAACGATTGGGCGTGAAAAGTTTCAATGATGTTAAAAATGAAAAAAAAAATTAAGAAAAAAGAGAACTCATAGCGTTTTTTTCTTTTGTTTATCATTCTATGGCAATGACTGTGGTAACTTAGGAGTATATTATGTTCCAAGCTAAGTGATGTGATCGTTGTATTTCGTTGTACTTCAGCGAATCAAATCATCAATTATTATTATCTTTCATTAAATTGGTTTTTGGGTTTAGAAAGTCGGAACATGAGGTTTAATTAATTAAAAGTTAGATTATATAGTATTATACCCCAAACTCGATTTCAACTCATGATTTGCATAGAATTATATATGTCACTACAAGTGTTTGGATTATTGTATACTCCATAAAACACAACTAACTCATCATTCTATTTTATATAAAACAAAAACTACAGGAATTGCGATATAGGAAGCTTGAACAAGACATTGGTGCAAGGCAAAATTGTGGTTTGCAACGGTGTCAACCAAGGGACTGAGCAAGTTAGAGTGGGTGCCGCCGGTTCCACAATGATTCCTCCTCCCAAAACTGTTAATCTACGTGAGGTGGCATTTCCATTTCCTTTACCTGTTTCCATCTTGACCCATGCCGATGGAGTTGACCTTTTGGAGTACATCAACTCAACCAGGTATACGTACGTAGATGGCGAACGAAAAAACACGTCCGATTGCATGCATGCACATATTAAATAATGCTGTAATTTCTTAAGAAAGTTAAGTCGTAGCAGAAAAGTTGCACTGGTCTAATTACGCATGCTTATGATTTGTTTTCGGTCAGCGATCCAACTGGAGTGATATACAAGACACAGGAGTACTACACCAATGATTCATCCCCACGTGTGATCTATTTTTCTTCAAGGGGGCCTAACCCAATAACAACAGACATTCTCAAGGTAATTAATCCTCTGATTGATTAATTAATTGTGTTTCTAAGGATTAAAGACTTGGTCTAGTGATTCCACCATGTGCTATAAGTCGATCTTAATGCCTTCCCGTGGATTTGTAACATATGCATGTATGTAGCCGGACCTTACAGCACCGGGAGTCGATATCCTGGCAGCATGGTCTGAAGGTACTACCATGACAGGACTTGACGGGGACACGAGAATCGTCCCGTTTAACATAATCTCCGGCACTTCCATGTCTTGTCCTCACGCCTCAGCAGCCGCAGCTTACGTTAAATCGTTTCATCCTGCATGGTCTCCCGCCGCCATCAAATCTGCTCTGATGACAACAGGTATATATACACTAGTGTTCTTTCGATTCTCGCGCTTCACGTATCATTTTGAGCATGATTACCCTTCTTCATGTTTATGATGTACGTTCATCGCAGCTCGTCAACTGAGCGTCGAAGATAACAGTGATGCCGAGTTTGCATACGGGTCGGGCCAGATCGACCCGATCAAGGCCGTGGATCCGGGACTGGTATATGACGCCGGGGAGATCGATTACGTTAGGATGTTGTGTGGGCAAGGATACAACCTTACTCAACTCCGCCTTGTCACCGGAGACCAGAGTACTGATTGTTCTGGACCAACTACCAGAACCGTGTGGGATCTAAACTACCCTTCTTTTGCTCTATCGTACGATAAACCTACGTCGATCACTCGCTTGTTTCGTAGAACCGTTACGAACGTGGGACCCGCACCGACAACGTACAAGGTCTTCATTGATGTCCCAGTGGAGCTCGAGATCCGAGTTGAACCAGAGGTGCTCTTTTTCAAGGAGACCGGAGAGAAGCAATCGTTCGTCGTGATTGTCACGGCTGCGCTGGAAACAAGCATGTTATCTGGCTCTTTCATTCTGAGTAATGGGATCCACCATGTGAGGAGTCCGGTTGTCGCGTTTGTTTCGGGAGAAGAGGATATTTAGGGAAGAGATCATGTGTATGTGTGTGAGATGGGTTCATTGTTAATTGATCAAATTAATAAAACGGGTTGGTTTCAATAACTTTGATTAATTATGAATTATAGTTTTGCAAGTATTCCTTTTCTTTTTTTTAGAGTTATTTTTTATTTTATTTTTCTTGCAAGGATTAGAATATTGTTACAACTTACAATAATTTAAATCTTATATATGCTGTTTGGATGATTTTCTTCATACATTGTTAATTTTACAGTTTTCCCAAAAGATGCCATGGCGAAAATTATATTGTGGTAGTATGAAACTATAATGCCATGATGGTAAGATGGTGAAATAATTGATCTTAAAATTCATTTATCAAAATATATGTTGAAAAAATAATGAATATTATTTTGAAGATCATATTTAATTTAATTATAAAAAAAACTTAATTAACAAGAGGATACACATTCGATACTCGACCCGAACAAGAGGAACAACTACCTATGTGTTTGTATGTTTCGACAATATCTTAAAATATATTAAAGAGGATTAAGATTAAGACCCCCTCCACGTCAGCCTTAAAAGCCTGGCCGCAATTTTCAGTAATCTGAGTTTTTTTTAATTTTTAATTTTTTTACCATTCGCGTTCGCCTTTATGTCAATTTTTTTTTGTTCAGGCTAACTACTCATATTTTTTTATCCCCTTTAAACCGTCCCCTAGACTCCTCCTTGCACTAGGTTTTTCTCTTTTTCTTTTTGATCAATTTATTTTGGATGGAGATATGGGAGGAAAGAGATGATGAAATAAATTATAATTATTGATGATTACTTATCCTCAATAATACTAATAATTTAATTCATCTAAATAATAATCATAATAATTTTTAATATTATTAATCAAAAATATGTTTTAAAATATTAATGGTAAATTAATCAAGAGGTAATTTGGAGAATGAAATCCGAAGTATAGATTCATAGAATTTAGAGATTTAACGAATATGGTTTGTTTCTCTATGTGTATTTTAGGTTTAGAGATTACAAATTCTAAAATCTCGATATATCATAAATAGAGATATTTTGTATCTAGATTCACTCATTAACATATGTTAAATAATCCTTACTATTTGGGTGGGAGGATTGACCATTAATTCATGTATAATTCTTCCTCATAGATTGATTGAGCTTCACACGCAAGACGACAATATATGCCCACCAAACTTTCCCCGAAGAACTTCATCAAGATGGACGGACCTTTTAGTGTTTCTTTTTAATTTTAACTATAAGTTGAGATGCGAGATTTCTTCACCTTTTGGTGGTGCCTCTAGGCCTTTATTTTTGTGATGGAAACTAACTGTGCGGTTTTAGAAAATTATTGCTTTGATAATCATATTACAAATATATACATAAATTAAAAGTTACCCGCCCAAAGGGCAGGGTTAATGCTAGTTACTATTGAGGTTTGCTTTGCCTCTTCCACAGTTACACGGTTACACCGTATCGTATGATGGGGGTTACAAGATAGTACTTGTAATTCTTCTTGCGATACAGTTGGAGCAAAGTAGTACTTAGTAAAATATGGTACGGGTGGGTTAAATGCATCACTTGCCAGTTGCCACTTAAGTATTGTGTATGTTGCAAACTAATCACCTAACTTTATTTTGTTGCAATTAAACCATATAAGTAGAATTACGGTTGCACCGTCACAACTTCCATCCAAAGAGTTGACGGAAAGTACCAAACATGAATTATTGTGCTACCATTTTGGGGGGAAAAAATTCCTAGAATCATTTTGCACAAATACCAAAATTATGTGACCAATTTTTATAATTACCCTTCCCATCTCCCATTTCTTCTCCCTCTTCATATGCTCACCAGTCACCACTACCCTTTTCTATTCAGGAAGGACGAAACTGGAAGAGATTTAAAATTTTAAACTGCATTTTCCCCCTCCACTGAGCTTCAAATTGTGTTTAAAATACCGCCAACAGAACTGAAATAGTGGTCTTAACCCACCACTCTAGTTCGCGAAAATTCCGGTTACTGCTCGAATCCATGGGAGCCATACACAAATACTTTGTTTTCCTCTCTCTTTAATATCTTGTTCCTCTCAGTATGTGAATGAGATATTGGGTTAGCATATCAGCGGCGTCTTTGGAATAACTACCAATTCCATGGATTGAATAAATAATCTGAAGAAATGGGCATCACTTTCAGGTGAGACTACCATTATTGAGCTTAAATTGTAAGCAAAGCAGAGATAATATCTTGTATTGGACTGGTTTGTAATTGATTGGTTTAATTTGGACCATTTTGTAATTCTTGCTTGAGTTGTACCCGTGACCTAGTAGAAAGGGTATAAGAGAGTAGCTAGCCGAACCCTAGAAGGCAAGAGAGTGAACAGACTTCTGTACTGAAACTCATCACCATATTGACACTTTCCTGAGAGCTATGCTCTCCGTGGACTAGTCCCGATCTTCGGGGAAACCACGTAAATCTCGGTGTTCTCTTTTATTTCCGCAATCGTCAGTTTCTACATGGTATCAGAGCTGTGAGATTCAACTTCGTTAATCTTCTTCATCATGGGTAAACCGGAAGAGGAGTCTAGCGGCGGCACGCCTATGGTCGACTCTGAGCCTTGCGTCATCCCGATCAGCTCACCCCTCTATCTGCATCCCTCAGAAAATCCTGCGCAATTGTTCGGTAGTGATTTGCTGAACGACTCCAACTATGGAGAGTGGGTCAATGACATCACAGAAACCCTAATCGCCAAAAACAAGCTCGTTTTCGTGGATGGATCCTTCCCTCGTGACAAAGCTGGCTCGTTCACTCATCGCGACGCCTGGGATCGCTGTGACGCGACAGTTAAAGGCTGGTTGAAGACAGCCATGACACGCGAGGTTCGGAACAGTGTTCGGACGGCATCGACGGCACGGGACATCTGGGTGGACCTGCAGTGTCGTTTCAGCAAAGGGACGGCGCAAAGGGCCTATGAGCTCCGCCGCAAACTCAGCACTCTTCGGCAAGACAAACTCTCCGTCTCCGCTTTCTACACACAGCTACGTGCGGTCTGGGACGAGAAGCTGTCGATAGGGGGAGTTGCACGCTGCACATGTGCTGGCTGCTCCTGCGGTTGGGCTCGGCAGTTCCACGAGCAACAAGAAACCGAACAGCTCTTTGAGTTCCTTCTCGGGCTTGATGATGCTTACTCTGTGGTGAGGTCGCAAATCCTTAGCACGCGCCCCACTCCCACGCTCGCCGATGCATACCGAATGGTCACGGCAGAGGAGCAACATCGGCTTCTCACCACCGCGAGGCGCCCCGTTGTTGACACTGCTGTGTTTCAAGTGCAAGCGGCGGCCGAATTCCGTGAAGGCCGTTCTCCAGATGAGCAGGAGCGCTCGCGGGACGACAAGGATCGCCCCCGCTGTTCGAATTGCCGCCGTCTTGGGCATACGCGAGACAGTTGCTACAAGCTGGTCGGTTATCCAGCTGGTCATCCTCGGGCCAAGTCAGCTGATACGCAGGCTCCCCGGCGATCCAAAGCAGCTCATGTGGAGCCGGACCCCACCTCTCCTATTCCGGGCTTAACGGCAGCACAGTTTGGGGCACTCAAAGACTTCTTATCATCGACGGACAATGACAATCATTCAGCTCCAACGACTCATATGGCGGGTAATACTCCTGAACTAGACATGTGGTTGATAGACTCAGGCTGTAATGAACATATAGTTCGCGATATTAGTTGGATGGACTCTATGGTACAGGCAGGGGGGCATTCACAGGTTCGGATTCCGGATGGAACAGGTGTTCCGGTTGTGGGGATTGGAAATGTTAGACTCTCTAGTCATGTTCAGCTTCACAACGTACTCCATGTGCCGGCATTCAAGTGCAATCTCTTGTCTGTTAGCCGTTTAGCTCGTGATCATAATGTGGCGGTAACTTTCTTACGTGATTTCTGCGTTCTTCAGGTCTTACCTTCCAAGACGCTGATTGGAGTGGGTAAGCTGAAGGATGGCCTGTACTACTTGCCTCGGTGTGATGGGATGCGACTTGGTCAAGCATATAAAGTGACGACTCAGCTGGACTCATCTACTCTGTGGCACACTAGGTTGGGGCATCCGGGACTGGATAAGCAGAGCCGATTGAGAGCCGTTGTGGATTGTAATTTTTCTCCTTCAAATTCCGTTCATTGTGATTCTTGTTTGAGGGCTAAACAGAGCCGGACTCCATTCCTGAATAGCATGATCAAAACTACTGGGTGTTTTGATTTGATTCACGTCGATATTTGGGGACCTTATCGGACATCATCCCTCGATGGGTCTCGTTTTTTCTTGACTATTGTGGACGATTTCAGTCGTTCCACGTGGGTTTATTTAATGAAGCACAAGTCGGATGTTGAACGCTATCTTATGATGTATTTCCACTTGGTTCACACACAGTATGGCAAGCTAGTGCGCCGTATTCAAGCTGATAACGGATTGGAGTTTCAAACTAATTCCCTACGTGATTACTACGAAGAAAATGGGATTGTCCTCCAAACCTCTTGTACGGACACACCACAGCAAAATGGTGTCGTTGAGCGTAAACACCGCCATCTGTTGGAGACGGCCCGAGCTCTCATGTTTCATGCCGGGCTTCCTGTGCGTTTTTGGGGTGATTGTGTACTGACAGCTGCATACCTCGTCAACCGGTTACCCTCATCGATCATTGGCTGGAAAACTCCGTTTGAAATACTTTTGGGACGTCCTGCTTCGTATTCCCATCTCCGCAGTTTTGGCTGCCTCGCTTATGCGAAGGATAATCATCATGGCCTCGATAAATTTGCTGAGCGCGGTCGAGCAGGTGTTTTTCTTGGTTACCCGGGCACTCAGAAGGGCTATCGCATCTATGATTTGCGTACTCGGAAAGTTTTAGTTTCTCGTGATGTGCAGTTCATCGAGAATGTTTTCCCCTTCCATCTCCGGGCCACGGGAGCGCCGAACACGCTCGTTCACCAACCCTTGGTAGCAGACTCTCCATTTATTGATGGTGATATGGAGCCTGCTGATCAGGTGGGGCAGCGTGTCGAGGAAGAACCCACTGCCGAGAGCATCACCTCTCCTCTCGAAGTCCCTTCACCGCTGCATTTTTCCTCTCCGCCTGATCTGCCCGCGTCCCCAGCACCTGGCGAATCGCCATGCACGGCCACGTCCCCAGCACCACGTGCGTCTCCATGCATGGAACATGCAGAGGAACATGCAGAGGCCACGTCTCCCGCTCCTGAACTGGCCGCCCCAACCCTTCCCCGCCGGAATCCTCCGCGTGATCGTCGTCCCCCAGCTCATTTGGATGCTTATGAGGTAAACTTGCCCTATGCCTCGCCTGTGCAATTTCCCATTTCTAATCACGTCACTTACCATCGTTTTTCTGACCGTCATTGTGCTTTCTTGGCTTCTGTGTCCGACCATTTCGAGCCTCGGACTTATGCACAGGCTGTTAAATATGCACACTGGCGGGCTGCCATGCAACGCGAGATCGATGCGTTGGTGGCCCAAGGGACGTGGACATTGGAGTTTTTACCTCCCGGGAAACGTGCCATCGATTGCAAGTGGGTTTACAAGATTAAGTTCTTGCCGGACGGTACTATCGAGCGCTACAAAGCTCGTCTGGTAGCGAAGGGTTTTACTCAACTGGAAGGGATTGACTTCCACGACACATTCGCCCCGGTGGCCAAACTAGTTACCGTTCGAGTTCTTCTCGCTGTTGCGGCTAAGCAGGGATGGCCATTACATCAACTCGACGTAAACAACGCGTTTCTCCACGGTGATTTAGACGAGGAGGTGTACATGAAGATACCTCAGGGTTTTAGTCGCAATGGCGATCACAGGGTTTGTCGACTTCGCAAATCGTTGTATGGTCTTCGTCAGGCTTCCAGGAATTGGTACACCAAGTTCACTGAGGCACTTTTGGAGTTTGGCTTCCGGGTCTCCAAAGCAGATCCCTCGCTGTTCCTGTATAGTCGCCATGGCACCTTTGTGGCGATCTTGATTTATGTTGATGACGTTGTGATCACAGGTTCTGCTATTGATGTCATTTCTCAGGTCAAAGCCTTCCTGCATCACAGGTTCAGCATCAAGGACTTGGGTACCCTGAAGTACTTTCTTGGCATTGAGGTGGCGCGATCCCCCGATGGCATTGTGCTCAGTCAGCGCAAGTATGCCCTTGACATTCTTGCCGATTCCGGCATGATGGCTGCTCGGCCGAGTGGTTTTCCGATGGAACAGAACCATAACCTGACACGACCTACAGAGGAGCGGCTGGCTGATGCTCATGCCTATCGTCGGCTGATTGGGCGTCTGTTATACCTCACGATCACTCGCCCGGACATCGCCTACTCCGTGAACTTGCTTAGTCAGTTTGTGCAGTCACCTAGTCCGGATCACATGGCCGCTGCTCATCGTGTCCTCCGGTACCTCAAAGCAGCGCCCGGTCAAGGTTTGTTTCTTCCCTCTGCCGGTTCGCTTGAGCTCACCGCCTTCAGTGATGCTGATTGGGCTGGTTGTCAGTTTAGCCGGAGATCCACCACCGGATATTATATCCACCTTGGTGGCGCCCCTGTCTCCTGGCGTGCTAAGAAGCAGCGTGTAGTGGCTCGTTCCTCTGCAGAAGCCGAATATCGGGCCCTGGCTAGCACTACTAGCGAAGTTCTGTGGCTCCGTTTCTTGCTTGGTGAGCTCCAGGTTCCCCAGCGTGTGCCTACTCCTCTCTACTGCGATAATCAGGCGGCTCTACATATTGCCGCTAATCCAGTCTTCCATGAGCGCACTAAGCACGTTGAGATGGACTGTTACTTTGTTCGCGAACGTGTCAGTTCCGGCGAGATTTCTCCCTGCAAGGTTGGTACTCGCTCTCAGCTCGCGGACATTTTCACCAAGGCCTTGGGGACAGACCAGTTTCATTCTTTGTTATCCAAGCTTGGCATTCGTGATCTTCATGCTTCAGCTTGAGGGGGAGTATTGGACTGGTTTGTAATTGATTGGTTTAATTTGGACCATTTTGTAATTCTTGCTTGAGTTGTACCCGTGACCTAGTAGAAAGGGTATAAGAGAGTAGCTAGCCGAACCCTAGAAGGCAAGAGAGTGAACAGACTTCTGTACTGAAACTCATCACCATATTGACACTTTCCTGAGAGCTATGCTCTCCGTGGACTAGTCCCGATCTTCGGGGAAACCACGTAAATATCGGTGTTCTCTTTTATTTCCGCAATCGTCAGTTTCTACATCTTGAAGAAGGAATCAAGCTATAGAGCCATCCCCAGGCGAAAACTTCAGCACATTTTAATCTATTTATGGGCAAAAAAAAATTTTTTGGTCGAATGTTAATTCAATCTAATCAAAAGTCCATAATTTGAGCTGCTGAATCTGACTCCTTTCTAGCAAGAGTAGATTAAGAAGACAGAGGTTAGATTTGAGCTCCAAAAATCTCTGTGAATAAATCACAAATTGGAAGAGGGAGAGAGATGGAGAGTGAGATTTAAAAGGAAAAAGAAGTAGGAATCTGTAGAGCTTAGCTGGTGTAGAAGGAGATAGATCAATACGGAGTCTTAAGAGGAAAGGTTTGTCATATTTGGGTTGGCTCTGTTAGCAAAGGAGGGTGATGACGGGTGAGGTGATGCAGAGAAGAGAAGTAGGAGAGTGGAAGGAAGGCAAACTTATTAAAAATGGTCATATAAGTTTGACAATTATGCAAAATAGTTATAGATTTAACTTTTTTCAAAATGGTAGTACAATAGTTTCTTTTTGGTACCCTCTGTTAAATTTGTGGATGGAAATTGTGATGTTGCAACCATAATTCTATTAAAATAGTTTAGTTGCAACAATAATTCAACTTATGTGATTTAGTTGCAACAAAAACAAGTTAAGTGGTTAGTATGCAACATATATGGTACTTAAGTTACGTATAAAATACATATGAATGTTTTATTTCAAATTTAAATTAATGGTACTTTTAATAGTCCGTCAATAATGATAAAATATATTATTTTAAAAAAAATATCTAACTAATAGTTAAGTTAGGAATTTAGTCATCAAATACGGATATTAAACGTGTTATACAGGTTTTATGCGTGTTTAGCACGAGAGCCATCAAATGAACGGAGAAAAATAAAACGATTCGACAATAATACAAATACGGAATTTTTTTAAAACGGATAAACTACGTACGATCATACGTAGTTACGTACCTGTATTAAACGAAGTATTTACTATAACCCTATCCCTGAAAAAATATACTAGTTTATTGGGAAAACAAGGACAAGACAAGAACAAGCCACTAAATTGGGCAAAAAAGCAAAGGATGCCCAGTTGACGTTTGTTTCAATAGCATCAGCACAATATATTTCCGTAAACACCTAAGGATGCAAATATGGATGCTAATCGGCGGCGAGCTCAACAATGGTTGCTCCAGCTCCGGAAAGCTACACTTTTGTTGTTTGGAATATTGAATCATAAAGCCGGCCTACTTTTTCACAATGTTGCACCAGTCCATAATAAAGTGATCAGAAACGAAAAACGAAAAGCCCTTATATATACATATATGGTTGCACGGGGAAAGAAATACAACAGCAGCCAAAGAAAAGATGAAGATGGGATCATCAATGGCGGAAATGAAAACTTATCACTGCAGTGGTCAGAAGCTGATTCGGATTGTGACGGCAATCATCGCTTGTTGCCTCATGATGCAGAGCTACGCTGTCAATGGAACCTCCGACGACGACGACGACAGGAAGGCATGTGTATTTAAGATTGTGTTTTCCCCCCTAATAACCATCTTTTCACTTTTCGTAATAACAAGTGAATTGCTAGTTTCCGTTTAATTCGGACTTCTTTGGATTAAGTATGGGTCGTTTCAGTTCAGTACTAGTATGTAATTGATGATATCATTCACACTTCGTCAAAAATTGCCAATTCATTTCGGAAGACATTCTTTAGTTCGCTGAATGACTAGTAATTATAATGTAATTTTGAGAGCATTTCTTTCTTTAAGAAGTAAAGTTGGAAATAAAAATGTATTAGTAATGGGATGATTACTTTTCAATATTTTTGGGGGTTAGCCATTGATAGATCTGTTCAAAAAATTTTAATTTTAGAATCTATCTTTTCTTAAACAATTTTCCCACCAAGAATTTAGTGGTTAATAAAAAATGCGCTACCCAAACCAATAATTATCAACTAGCTTTATCCCCAGCCAACAGGCCGGGTAAATTTTACATCTTAATCAAATAATTCATCATTATATTTAATTATTTTAAGTTTTTAAGTCATTTACGTTTTTAATAATCATTTTCAAGAACACATTTGTGGTCTCTTCTTATATGTTTATGAGATCGTAACTAAGTAACCGTTTATTTCAAAAACTAAGCAATTAGCATTTAATCTATAATTTTTTTAGTATTTGATTTAAACAATACACATTTAGAAGTTAGAGAATCAAATTCTATTCGATGAATATTGGCTTGCGATTAAGTTTACCTTTTGTACATGTTCATCTTATTTTGAGGATGATGAAAAAGAAGTGCAATACTATTTGAGGATATCAAGTTTCAATCTAAATATTGTGAAAAAAGTTTCAATTTAGCTTCTTATGTAATGATTTGTCAACTAAATATTCAAATTGATTATTTTATACAATGTACAAAAATCAATAATAGATGTTTCAACTAACATCTATCAAGATACTGAAATCGAATTTTTTATGATGGAAGAGAACCAAATCCATCATTTTGAATAATATAAGCTATGAATTTCAGATGCTTATATTTTCTTTCGGTGATAAATTAGTGTCTAAAATCGTACCATGTAGGCGACTGGCCTAAAAATCCTTCTATCAGATTCTAAATCGGTAGGTTGTTTTAATGTTATGAAATGAGTTGAACCACGATTAATACATACACTCTACTGTTGATTTTGCAATCCAACCCAAATGTTTTTACAATCCTTAATATAAATTAGTGGTTGTGAGAAATTATTTCGTGGTTCGAATTTAAAAACTGTGATTAACATAATGAAGTTTAATTGTACAACAATAGAAACTTGCACGTTTTTTTTTTCCAAACTGAACTTGCCCACATCTTGAGAAAAAAGTTAAGAAAATTTTGAAGTTTGACACATACAAAATTGTTGGTTGGAAGATAAATTGCTATTTAGTAGGGGATAATATAAGTCAATGGATAACAACAAAAAGTATAAAAAATATAAACCTGCGGAGAATTCTCCAAAACTTACGTGGAGACCCCCTTTACTAATTTTCTTTCCAGAATATTTTCGATAAAAGGGGACGGGAAAAAAGTAAAACGTGTGTGAACAAAATAAAAATAAAAAGAGATTAATATGAATAAATGTTGTAGAAGAAAGTTTTGAGAAAAAAAAATTAAGGGAAAACCCGAAAATTGCTGAGAGCACGAGAAAATTTGAATGGGGAAGGTGGTTTTGAGAAACCCCTTAATATATTTTGTAGGAAGTTGATGGGTACTACCAAGGATAATTATCATAAATGGTAACAAAACTATTCATTTTGTACAAAACGGTCACAAACTTTTAATTTTGCACGTTTCGGTAACATATGTTTGTACTAATAGCAAAAAGGTAATTCCATCCATCTCCATCCACAAATCCGTTAGTTTACTCCAGTCAGCACGACATGTCATCAACAAATAATAATAAAAAATCAATAAACCAAACCAATTATATCCAATCAAACCAAACTCAACCCCACCCAAAAATTATACTCAATAGAAATACAAACTCAATCCGAGAACAGACTCAAATATGTTGCCCTCTCTCTGTAACCCTAATCCGAGAATTATCCTCACAATCCAATCTCCATATTCCAATCCAAAATCATCCACTCCGTCCAGGAGAGAAAGCTCACAATCACACTGTTAAAGAAGCTTAATTAACTCATTGATGAACTCTGTTAATGCTCCATCGGCATAAAGCAAGCAATTCCCGATACCCAAACTTGAAACGTCGCCGCCGATAGCTTGAATCCTTCCACCTGCCGTAGAGTGCACAATCTTCCATGGATTCCTTGCCTTCCCTTATTCATCGATCTCCGATTGATCAATGATTATTGCCGCCTTGTCAAGGCACCTCAATCTTGCAGTTCGAGAAAGCTTGGAATTGTTGGGGGCAGAGAAATCTTGCAGCTCCAGCGGCGGGAAAATCTGCTCAACAGGCCGTCGCCGACAGCCTCTGGAGGCACAGATCCACCTCGATCGGTCTCCACTCAACGTGGAGGTGCAGCTCTTGTTCTTCGCGAACTGCCGCCAGCTGCTAGACCCTCCGCTCCCCGACGGCTTCTACGGGAACTACTTCTTCCCGGTCAAGGTCACGGCCACGATTGGATCCCTGGCGGCGGGGCAGTAGCCAGCGCGATTGAATTTATACAGGAAGCGAAGGGGAGGCTCGGGACGGGTTCGAGAAATACGTGAAGGGAGAGGTTAAGGAAGAGGAAGATCCTTTTGCGTTGTCCATGGTGTACACGACTCTGTTCGTATCAAAGTGGGGGAGGCTGGGGTTTAACGGCGTTGAAGGTAGACGATTGGTTGGGTTGGATTTGGTGGTGGGTTGGTTAGGATTTGATTGATTTTTATTTTATTTTTTATTAATTATTTTGATGATGTGGATGCTGACTTGACAGCTGACTGGATCAAACTAACAGAATTTTGGATGGAAACAGACTGAATTACCTTTTTGTTATTAGTCTCCATACATATGTTACCGAAACGTACAAAATTAAAGGTTTCTGACCGTTTTGTACAAAGTGAATAGTTTGTGAACATTTATTATAATTACCCGTACTACCAATAACAGGCTTAATGGGCTACCAGTTAAAGCCCGAGTAATACCAATGCTCATGGCTTCTTTCGCCATACATTGGGCCACAACATTTTGGTCCAAATAAAATGGGCTACGGCTAAAGACTAATTTCCACTTTGATCTCGGTTCTGCAGTTGTACATAGTGTACATGGGCCACAAGCCCAACACTGAAACTCCGGCAGCCGCTCAACACCAGAGTCTCCTTCAACAAATCACCGGCAGGTATGTCTCGCAACATTCTGCGACGAGGCCATCATTCAAATCGAATGCGACTAACTTGAACTGGATGATTTGCCTTCCCCTAGCGTAAGCGTTGCTTCCGATTCACTGGTCTATAGCTACAAAAGGAGCTTCAATGGCTTCGCTGCCAGGTTGACCGAGGCCGAGAAAGATAAGCTCTCCGGTGGGTAACCAACTCACTATATATGATTCTTTCAATTTCCTTTCCCATGGTAAGAATTCTCATTTGAATGCCTCTGTTTAATCATTGCAGGATATGAAGGGATAGTTTCAGTTTTCCCTAGTCAGATTAGAAAACTCCACACGACGAGATCATGGGATTTCCTGGGTTTCCCCCAGAATGTCAAAAGGGCAACTGTGGAGAGCGACATAATCATTGGGATGCTCGACACCGGTGTTTGGCCCGAGTCGCAGAGCTTCGACGATTATGGCTACGGCCCACTTCCACAGAAGTGGAAAGGTGTCTGCCAAAGCTCTTCCAATTTCACCTGCAATAAGTAACCCTCTAAAAAACTGGTCTTTTCACTTTCCCCGAGTCTATAACTGTGATGTTGAGAATTCAAATGCTTTACTATTACCACTTTGTAGAAAGATCATTGGAGCCAAATACTATCATGGTGGACGCAATTTCAGTGAAGATGAAATTGCCTCCCCCAGGGATTCTGAGGGTCATGGAAGTCACACTGCATCCACAGCAGCAGGGAATATAGTAACTCCAGCTAGCCTCCTTGGCCTTGCTTCCGGGACTGCCCGAGGAGGGGTTCCCTCTGCCCGAATTGCTGTCTACAAGATTTGCTGGGAAGATGGCTGTTGGGATGTCGACATTTTAGCAGCATTCGATGATGCCATTGCTGATGGAGTCGACATAATCTCCCTCTCGGTTGGTGGTTCGCCACAAGATTATTTTGAAGACACTATAGCTATTGGGGCTTTCCATTCCATGAAGAATGGGATTCTCACATCCAATTCAGCTGGTAATGAAGGCCCTTCTCCTGGATCGGTTTCGAATTGCTCTCCTTGGTCGCTCTCTGTGGGTGCTAGCACCATTGACAGAAAGTTCACAACTGGGGTCAGGTTGGGTAATGGAAGAACTTATCAGGTGAGATTTCCAAATGTTATTTGGTGTTGACATCTCTATGCTCATATTTATATGCAGCATAACCTAGGCTTTCTTCTGATATAGGGGATCTCTTTAAACACTTTTGCGCCCACTAAGGTGTATCCTCTTATCTATGGTGGAGATGCGACGAATACAACACCAGGACATTCAATTGGGTCAAGGTGAAAATTGTTTGAGAATCAAATAAAGAGTTCAACATTATTTCATGTTTTTTGTTTAAATGTGACTCAGGAACAACTGATATATTTTCATGTAATATGAAAAAACTCCAGGTATTGTGATCCAAACAGCTTGGATAGGAATTTGGTGCAAGGGAAAATTGTGCATTGTGATGATGTTAGTGCAGGGGAGGAACAAATTGCAGCGGGTGCAACTGGGGCCATAATGACGACTACTGGTATTGAAGATAATGCATATGCCTTACTTTTACCTGTGTCCATCTTGACCGATGATGAAGGAGTCACCATTGTGGAGTACATAAACTCAACTAGGTAGATTTAGAAAGAAAACAAGCAAGTTGAATGTTACTGAAATTTCAACTATAGTTAAAAAAATCGGGGAAACGACACTACATCTTGTTAATTATATCTTTTGATGTCTTTGCTAGTGATCCAACTGCACAAATATTCACGACACATGACTTTGTGGATAATTCATCAGCATATGTGATCTACTTTTCTTCAAGAGGGCCAAACCCAATAACAACAGACATTCTCAAGGTACCAGCAAACATCACTTTACAGTTGACGGCTTGACGCCACTCTTTCGGGCTTATCATGTTGTGACGTGGATTATGTTATGTAGCCTGACCTTACAGCACCTGGAGTTGATATCCTGGCAGCATGGTCCCAAGCTACAACTGTGACAGGTCTTCCTGGGGACGACAGGGTTGTCCCATACAACATAATCTCTGGTACTTCCATGTCCTGCCCCCATGCCTCTGCAGCAGCAGCTTATGTTAAGTCATTCCACCCTACATGGTCCCCGGCAGCCATTAAGTCTGCTCTAATGACGACCGCTCATCCCATAAGTGTTCCAGACGTGCCTGATGCTGAGTTTGGATATGGATCAGGCCAAATTAATCCTTCGAGGGCCATGGATCCTGGACTAGTATATGATGCTGGAGAGATTGACTATGTTCAAATGTTGTGTGGCCAAGGATACAACAGTACACAACTGCGACTTGTCACAGGAGATCAGAGCTCTTGTAGTTCTACAACTACTAATGGAACCGCAGTGTGGGATCTAAACTACCCTTCATTTGCTCTGTCATCAAAGAAGCCCAAGGCTAATGTTACTCGGGTGTTCCACAGAACTGTCACAAATGTTGGGTATGCGCCATCTAACTACACGGCCTTAGTGCGTGCTGAAGTGGGCTTTGATACGATCAGAGTTGAACCAAATGTACTTACGTTCAAGAACATTGGGGAGAAGCAGTCCTTCATTGTGACGGTCACGGCTGTGCTGGGAAGAACCATGTTGTCTGGTTCTTTGATTTGGAGTGATGGTATCCATTCTGTGAGGAGTCCTATTGTCGCATTTGTGGCACCTCAAGAACATAACTGATCAGCTGGTTTGAGTTGAGTGAGGTAAGGTTCGTTCATTCTCGTAATCACTAGATGATAACTCTACCACATTTTCCAATAGCATCAGTCTAGTTGATTTGCGAGTATAGCAGGAAACTGCAATTTGCATAATAATGTTATTTCTTTATAAGAAGTGTAGAATTTCGGGGTGTGTTTCAGATGTAATGACTAATGAGTGACTTCCTAGTCATCTCTGAATTAATAAAATTTACATTCTTGATCCTGCTTGAGGTGTTTGGAAACCACATGCTTGTTTATGAAGTAAAAAAGGTTTGATGTTAGGTGTCGAAGACACTGCGGTGACAGAGAGTAATTTTGTTTCTACACAATAAGACCACTTCTTGAACATCATCCTAAACTTGAAAAGTGAATGTGACTCCTTGTACTTAGCTTAGTTCCATTGATTGATCATTGAGTACCTTTATCTGTGATATTACTTCACAAAAACTTCAGAAACATGATTTTGAGTTGTTGAAATTAATTTCCTTGGAAAGTGTAAAGCTATGGGGAAAAAGGAAGACAATCTTATTGTTCACAAAGAATAAAGCTTTTCCACTATCTTGTATCATTCTAGTTGGTCTCGAGCCATGAATTGGCAGTACAGCAGATGAAGACAGACGGGCGGATTTCAGGATTTTCTGCAGGTTTTCAAGTGAGCAAATATGAAAATTGCTGTAAAAAGATTGGCATCTTTCTTGGTGCAGGGTTATTTATATGCATGAGTGGGAAGTCATTCACAGGATGCAGCTAGCTTCAGCAGTGGACATTCATCGCAACATGTTGAATAAGTTGTTGACCAGGTATTGATCCCAAATGTGTCAACTTGAGTCTGATTGCACAACACTTGTCCGTTTTGGTAATCTGTGAGGTGTAATGTTTAACCCTAGTGGCTATCATGTCATTTTTAACAGCCGTGAATGAGGATCAGACTTACTGCTCACAACTGTATCTACTTGTATCTACTTGTATGTTTTGCTTGTCATGTTCACAACAAGTAAGCAACGAGTCCTTTGGTTGGTGAAGCAAAATTTTACAGCAGGAATGACTGCTTTTTGCATCAACATGATTCGAGGTAGCTAGTAAATGGAAAATAGAGACTACTACCTGAATGGTGTGGCTTCGCGACATAGAACCATGGTTGTCATACTTCCATCAGCTTGCTGGCTGCAGTGTTGTTTTGCTCCATGAAACCATGGCTAGCTCAGAGTGTACTGATTTGGACACTGGATAAGTAGGTTAGCATAGAACTGGAAAACAGAGCACGTGATCTCCTGCCCATATAATTGCTTGTGTGCTATTCATGGCCGGTTCTCACTCGTCAAATCCTATGCTATGGTTTCAGGTAAGAGGATTATCGGGTGCATCCACCACCTTGAATGGATAGATCGTGCATGACAAAAATTCTGCTGCTCACAAGACAAGAGCTTTCCGAAAGTGATCAACTTCTACAATCATCTCTACGCTAGAATCAAAGCCTCAAGGCATTTGTGATATTTAATGGGGTTCCCAAGAACTTCAGCAACCAGTTTGTCTACGAGTTGCAGAAGCCTCTGTAATGCCTACCTTGAACACAAAACCACATAGGTTTTGTCTTTTGTTTTTGTTGTAAATATACTCAGCCGTTTGTTAAAGTTGATGGGATTTTGCAATACGAAATTGAGGCTACAGTGTAATAATATCTTATATTCTTCAACATTATAATAATTACTTTTATGGGTTATGTGGGGAGGAAAAATAGTTAGATCGTATACCATACTAAACAAAATTAAACTACATAAAACATTTGTCCATTATTTACTTGAAGAAGGAAAACTGTGAATTAAGATAAAAACATAATTGAGAGGGTAGCCAAAAATGAAAAGACAAGAACCAACATTGTTTGACAGTAATCAAAGGGAGGAAAACATGTCTCTTGTTGTTTAATGGAAGATACAGTGATCTTCATTAACGATGCAGACCAACTTCTGCTAATATAAAAAGCTCATCGATTCCCTTCCTATGAAATGCTCAACCAGCAGGTCTCCAATGGCATCAAAACTTCCATCTGTGGTTCAGATCGTCTTGATTGGTCTCACTAGTAACCTGATTCTTAACTGCTGTCATGGCTATGTTGCAGCCGAATATAGACAGGCAAGTAAATCAGCTCCTTAACATCATAAGAGAAAGATCACAAGTTTCTGTTTTTCTGTTTCAGAATGAACGGATTATGAAAGTATTACTAACGAAATGTTGGTGAATTTATTGGATACTCAGGCTTACATTGTGTACATGGGAAGTCATTCACAGAAGGAAGTATCAGCAACAGAGATTCATACCAATATGATGGAAGAAGTGGTTGGCAGGTTTTGGCCTAACTTAATTACCTCTCTTTCAGAATCTGATCTTCAGGAACTTATTGTT
The DNA here is from genome assembly GCA_964030455.1 of Linum trigynum. NCBI lineage: Eukaryota > Viridiplantae > Streptophyta > Magnoliopsida > Malpighiales > Linaceae > Linum > Linum trigynum. The sequence continues at coordinate 6,814,019 of OZ034816.1, forward strand.
TGGGTTCTGTTCTTCCCCTAATGATTTGGTCCTGTTAATTTTAACAGTGGTGGGTCAGACCATATGTTGTATAGCTACAAGAGAAGCTTCAGTGGTTTTGCCGCCATGCTAACAAGCGAGGAGGTGCAGAAGCTGACAAGTGAGTAAACTATGCAAGATTTATTGAGATGAGTTGTTTCTTGACAAATGATCTGCTGTATGACGAGAGCTTCTTTTTTCTCAGGAATGGAGGGAGTGATATCTGTTTTCCCCAATGGAAAGATGCAGCTTCACACAACAAGATCATGGACCTTTATTGGCCTTACAGGGAAATCTGAAAGAAGACCATTAGAGAGGGACATGATCGTCGGGATGCTTGACACAGGAATTTGGCCTGAATCTGAGAGTTTCTCAGATGAAGGGTTTGGTCCACCTCCTCAAAAGTGGAAGGGAACATGCATGAAGTCAGAAAATTTCACCTGCAACAAGTAAAACCCACAAGTCCTTTTGGTGAAGCAGCACAATTCTTCTCCTCTATTTTGTTATCTTGATGTAATTTTGATCTGTTTCGTTTGCAGCAAGATAATTGGAGCTAAGTACTACAGGGTAACGGGGAACTTCTCTCTTGATGTGGCTTCACCAAGAGATACAGAAGGCCATGGTTCCCATACTGCATCAACAGCAGCAGGAAACTTTGTCCCCAAGGCAAGCCTTGAAGGGCTTGGCTTGGGAACAGCTCGAGGCGGGGCACCATCTGCTCGAATTGCAGTCTATAAGATTTGTTGGGCTGATGGTTGTTATGATGCTGATATACTGGCTGCATTCGATGATGCCATCGCTGACGGAGTTGACATTATCTCTGTCTCCCTCGGAGCTACTAACCCAAAGGGATACTTCGAGGACTCCATCGCCATTGGGACGTTCCACGCTATGCGACATGGCATTCTTACCTCGACTTCTGCTGGCAATGATGGTCCCACTCCAGGATCAGTCAATAACGCTGCACCTTGGCTTCTGTCCGTAGCAGCTAGCAGCATAGACAGGAAGTTTATGACGAAAATTCAACTAGGAAATGGAGCTTCGTATGAGGTTAGCATATGGAAGTTTAACTTACACCTCTCTTTATCTATGCGGTTCCATCTTTAGACTGAAAATGCTTGTTGCCATGTAGGGTGTTTCGATCAATACCGTTAATCTTTATCCCACAATGTACCCCATTATATACGGTGGCCGTGCCCCAACATTGAAGAAACCAAACGTCACTGCAGCGAGGTAACCCGAACAGCTAGCAACAATAGCATAACATCAATGTGTGTTTTTATCTCAGAAGTATCTGATCATTTCTGCTTGGTGAAAATGCAGAAATTGCCAGAAAGGGTCATTGGAAAGGAGATTGGTGAGAGGAAAGATTGTTCTTTGTGACTTAATCGTTAATGGAGAGTCAGTTTCTGCAGCAGGAGGAGTTGGTGCAATGATGCAAGACAACACATACAATGATGTTGCTTACAATTTTGCTGTCCCAGCTTCCCACTTTGGTCCCGATCCCGGATCTAAAATCTCAGCTTATGTGAAACAAACTGAGTGAGTCATTTCTCTCTTTTCAAAGTTTTCCAAACTGAGTTGAAGCTAAACAGAGATGTTCTGGTCTGTTCTGTTTCAGAAATGCAACTGCAACAATGTTCAAGAGTATCCACCAAAGGGACGACTCAGCTCCATACATAGTTGGGTTCTCATCCAGAGGGCCTAATGCCATAACAAAAGACATCCTGAAGCCCGACATTGCAGCTCCCGGTTCGGACATCCTGGCTGCTTGGTCACCAGCTACCACAGTGACAGGACTAGTGGGAGACAAAAGGGTGACAAATTACAACATCATCTCAGGCACATCCATGGCTTGCCCTCACGCAACTGGAGTAGCTGCATACGTCAAGTCATTCCAACCAACTTGGTCCCCTGCTGCCCTTAGGTCTGCTCTAATGACAACAGCAATGCCAATGAGCCGCGCCAAGAACCACGATGCAGAATTCGCGTACGGTGCAGGGCTGATAAACCCTGTCAAGGCAGTAGACCCCGGCCTGGTATACGATGCTGCCGAGGAAGATTACGTTCACTTCTTGTGTGGACAAGGCTATAACAGCACACAAATTCAGATTCTCACCGGGGAGGACATCCACTGCAGCAATGAGAAGAAGCTGGCAGTGTGGGATTTGAACTACCCTTCGCTTACCTTGTCTGTCAAGCCTGGTGGTGGCAGCGTGATGAGGGTGTTTCATAGAACTGTAACGAATGTAGGGAGCAGTGGATCATGTACTTACAAGGCCATAGTCAAGGTTCCTGAAGAAGTTGTGGTTAAAGTTAGACCTTCAGTTCTGACTTTCCAGTCTGTTGGGGAGAGCAAGTCGTTCACTGTAACTGTGGTGGTGAAGTTGGGCAAAAACTCTATATCTGGGGCTTTGATCTGGGATGATGGAGAACATACTGTGAGAAGCCCTATAGTTGCTTACCCTTTGATGAATTGATACTCTCATAGGAGTTCCTTTCAGGATCATTACCCGTGTATAACTTGCTCGTCTTCAAAGTAATATGACCTTTGAAAAGGCTAATCTGACCTTTTCAAAGTACTAACTCATACACAATGGGTTTCAACCTTCTACGGAGATGCATCGGATTCGATTCTATACCGCTACAGGAAGAGCTTTAATGGGTTTGCTGCAATGTTGACACCTGATGGAGTGAAAAGCTGGCTGATTAATAACAGTTGATGCCATGTGCTCTATATATATATATATTCCCTTCATCTCTTTGACTACATGTACATTTTCATGATCTCATTTCCATTTCCCCCAATAGGAAGAACCAACTCCACAGTACAAAATCCTGACATTTGTGGACAGGAATCCAAAAGTTTCAGTGATGAAGGATTGAGGAATAAAAATGAATGTCTGAGCCCAGGTTCGAACTGGGGACCTTTAGTGTGTGAGACTAACGTGATAACCAACTACACCACCCAGACAATTTGATATAAATAAACAAGTTATATATCATTGACTGTCCGTAATCACGACAAAGCTCGCCAACTAAGTACTTGGCTCTGAATGTGCGACAGGGTACTTTAATCAAACATAATTGATTTAGCGGAAAGATGTATCTTGTCATTTACAGTGGGAGGCTCTGAATATCACAGGAGGATTTCAATGCATCAAAGGCCTAGTAATGGAAGAAATTGATACATGTTGTGTTAGTAAGCTGCGATGACTCATTGAACAAGATACAAGTGGAAGAATCAGTAGAATAACAAGTAAAGTTGTGGATTGTTCTGAAGTGGGTAAAAAGACTCCTATTCGAAACCTTAACTACCCTTCTTTCACCTTGTCAGAAAAATCTCGTAAAAATGGTGATGTCTTCTAAAGAGCTTTTGATCAAGGTGAACCCAAAAGTGATGAGGTTTAAGGGTGTGGGTGAAACATTGTCGTTTCATCGCGGTAAAGACAAAGCTGAAGTCTACTAAACTTCCCAATAAGAATCGAGTTTGTACTTAAATATATGATCGGGGTTGATATCGGAATAGTTAATGATGAAGTAATTTATATTAAAATTATGATTTAATTATTGTTCTAACCATTTCTTAATACTAAAATTGTCTATCAATTTGAAATGGATGTCCCATATTTCCAGTCCGAGTCAGTGGTTTCTAATACATTGCTTAAATGAGCAATCGAAGGTGTAAGTTCGAAGTTCGGATATCCGTACAAGATCCATGTCTGGACTCTGGCCCAGGCCCTAGGCGAGCCCGGCCCAGCCCCGCCCGCCCTGAGTCCTGAACTGAAGCCACATTTTCTTTTGTGAATTTTGACATCATAAAATTAGGGTCGACTAGGCTGTAAGCCAGCGCCGCGGCTCGACTCCAAGCAAGCAGCAACTCGTCGTCGCTGCTGCCTTCCCTCCCCACTATAAATAACACTTCAAATCCTTCTTGCTGGGGCTTCACTTCTCTGTCGTCAGAGCACATTGACGGCGGCGCCAATACCCCTACTGCCGCCGGTAGCCGCATTCTGGCAACTCTGGTTTGGCAGCCAAGTAGAGGTAACTTTCCTCTTAAAAGTAAGTTCTTTGATCGTGTTTCTCTCTGTTTTTTGTTCCCGCTTTTATGTACAGTGGACGTATTGTGTTCGCCTATATTGCTGAATTGTGTTTAATTGCTTGTGCATGAAGATGGAGGACGGTGAGATGAGTGATGATGGAGATGTAGAGCTTGCTGCTGCCATCGATGCATTGCACTTGATGATGAAGAGGGTACTGCTTAACTTTATTGACCCAATGTTTAAGATGCCGTGACAAGCAAATTCTTAGCTGATCTTTCAGGTTCTTATGATTAAATTAACTCGAATGATAACTCTTTATGTATTTTGCTTCTGTAATCAGAGGATGCGGATGATTCTGTGCACACATTCATAGGGCATACATGTGAGGATCTCATTGTTATTGAGTTTAGGGTTTCTGTGATGCAGTATTGAGTAGCTGTAGTAGTTTATCATGAGTTCTGACTAAATTCACAGTCCTTTTGTTTATTAATTTCTTGTTGCAGTTGAAGTTTATGTAGCTGCTTGCAGCCCAACAGATCCTTCACTGGTAGCAACTGGAGGTGGTGATGAAAGAGGGTTTCTTTGGAGGATAGGACAGGGAGATTGGGCTGCTGAACTAGGAGGTATATGCTCTATATGTACATGTTTGCACGAATAGCTTATTGCTTCATCCTTTTGGGAAACGTCAAGTCATAGTGTTATATAAATTAACATTCTCTGCTTGAACCCTTTTCTTCAACCTAATTGAAGGTCATAGGGAATCCGTTATTAGCTTAGCATTCAGTAGCGATGGACAGTTTCTTGCATCTGGAGGGCTTGATTCTGTTGTTAAAATCTGGAATGAATCTGGAAATCTTATATGTACTCTTGGAGACCATGTTGAGAATGAGCAAATAGAGGAAAGTACTCGTGGAGACCATGTTGAGAATGAGCAAATAGAGGAAGGTGGACATTCTCCTACGGACGGCCTTGAGGTGTAGTGATTTCGTTATCTCTGATGGTATATACTATCTATCCATTTGTAACTAATCAGGTTACTTATATTCACAGTGGGTCAGGTGGCAGCCTGGAGGTCATCTAGTCTTGGCTGTTTCAAATGATAACACTGCTTGGGTGTGGGATGCCGATACAGGTTCTTGCATCAATGTGTTTTACGGTCACAATGATCCTATTACCTGTGGAGATTTCACCCCTGATGGTATTATTTGGGATATTCTTCCTGCTGCTGCTGATTTATTGTAAAAGAAAAAACAGTGTTTCATGTTTGTTCACATTTGGCTGCCTTCCGTTGAAATCTTCTTAATCTCCTTTTGACTGATGCAGGCAGAACCATCTGCACTGGTTCTGGCGATAAGAGTTTGAGAATATGGAATCTGGAAACTGGTCAATGTATACACGTTGTAAGAGGTAATATGTGCAGTTGAGGTTTATGCTTGCTTACATTTTGATCTCTGATATTAGTCAAGCCATACTGAAACTTTTTTCTCTTACAACTCACATATGGAATGATGATGAGAGAATTCGAGTAGTATTGTAGTTAACAAGCACTTTTTATGAATGTTTTACAAGTCATATCCGATTTTTTGACATGGATTCCATAATCTTTCTGCTTCTAGGGCATCCGTATCACGAAGCAGGGCTAACTTGCTTATCCATTACCTCGAATCCAACTCGCCCTCTGGCTCTAACCGGTGCTTCAGATGGTTCTGTGAAGATTGTGAACGTTGGGAATGGAAGGGTTTGCAACTTCTCGTGTCATGCCTAAACAACTTTCTTCATCCACCTGTTAGCTCAAACAAAACATTGGGCGTGTTTCAACTTTGTGTATGTGTGTGTGTGTGTCCAACAGGTGGTGAGTACCTTATCTGGTCACTCAGATTCAGTTTCGTGCATTGCTCTGCCAGGTTCACCAAGGTAATATGTCAATTACTAGCTCCAGACTCTTTTCATCCTTGTGTATGCCCAAGATTGTTCACCACAATAAAATTAAATTTCGTGTTCCCTGTTAATCCATCATCTATATCCCTGACCAGCTTCCCTTGGGCGGCAACTGGAGGCAAGGATCAGCAACTTATTATCTGGGATCTGCAACGTTCAGTTCCTCGTAGCATCTACTATCATGAGGTCTAGTTGCTTGTACTTCCTTTCATGTTACAGTTTCGTATTTTCTTTGCGACCCCAGAATCTAACTGTAAGTAGGGCTATGTCAAATATGTGTGTTACTGATGCAGAGTGAATTGACTTGCTTAACATGGATAGGCACATCGAGTTTCGTTGCTGCAGGATGTGCAGACGGTGCTATAGTGGTATGGGACGCTGGATATGGAACCAAGGTGAGCACAATCAAGGGCCACACCGAATGCATACAGTCCTTGGCCGTGAGCTGTGATCAAGCTTTCCTGGTCTCGGTCTCATATGATGGTACTGCGAGGGTCTTTGACATTGCGGGTTTCAAATAAAACCCCAAGCAATCATATCTCGGCCCTTTTTTCCTGATTTCTGAAGCAAACCTCAGCTTCATCGGATTCTATATCGGATTTTTGGCTGCCAAGTAGAGAAGAATGCTAGCTATTTATGATATGAATAAACGCTGTTTAGAGCAGGTAATTGATTTTCAGCTAGTATTGGATTGGAGTTATGTTGCTCATGTGCAAGTTCTTTAATTTGGGATGTGATCACTAATTGGCTCTGCGAATACTTACTAACCATTCACCAAACAAATCAGCAACACTCCAGCTTCACTAGTGATAGCATTAGCACCTACAACACCTTTGACAAAACTCTATAAACAATTTTTTTCTACAAAGAATTGGTCTAGTGGTATTACTTCTAGTTTCAATTTGAAGATATTAAGTCAAAACTTTTTGTCAATTTCAGCATACAACCAATTTTTCCAACGACGCGAGCCAATTACGACATTGAAATTTTGATGGAAAAATACGATATAAGATTAACGTGACTAGTTGTTGTCTATACTCATCCTTTTTGGTTTCTTAATAAATCCACTATATTTATTAGCAAAAAAAAAAAAGAACAGGGGCAATACTGTAATCCCGTGGAGGTCAAGTTAGGCACAGTTGATGGTAAAGAAAATCGGATTGGAATAATATCAAACTGGGTTTTCATAAGATAACCCAAAATAAGTTATTTATCAAGTTGTTAACAGAGTTTATCTGAAATATATTATGTTTCTCCTTGTGTTTAGGTGAAAATATCGTCTTTTTTTTCTCCTCCTCTATAAATACTAGTACTAGATACTTAACTAACAAACCTCCCAGTTTTCATTTGACAGTCAGCAGCCATGGTGATCACACAAAGAACAATGAATCGTCACTTGATTGCTATCATCAAACTAGCGGTAGTTACAGCAATTGTTTTATGTGGACCTGTAAAAGGATCACCCACTTCTTCTTCTTCTTCTGCCCAAGAAAGAAAGGTCAGATCCAAATCAAATTCCTCTCTTCCTCTTCTTCTTCCTTTCTCTAGTCTGGATTTATATGAAGCAATTAATTAACGTTAATGAGTCTTATAACTAATTATCACAGACTTACATTGTGTACATGGGAAGTGTATCCGCTGAGAAGAACAATGATAACCATCTCCTTGCTGCCCGTCGTCACCACAATTTGCTTTCGTCTGTGCTCGGAGAGTAAGTAGTAGTGATTATGATTCCTTAATCATGTTTAATCCATTATTAATCTCACCGCCTGTTCTTCAAATCAATTTATTCTTCTTCTTTTTTTTTTTTTTTCCAGCGAGGATTTAGCTCAACACGTCAGACTCACCTCTTATGGCAAGAGTTTTGACGGATTTGCCGCAAATTTACTCCCACAAGAGGCTGAGTGGCTACAAGGTATGCTTACTGATTTTTTTCTTTTCTTTTCTTTTCATCACTTTGATTAGTTACATACATTGATTACTCCAATAATTGTAAGATATGGGGCTGACATGATATACTCAATTCGAATAATTGATTAATTATGATCAATTTGTGTAGAAAACGAAAATGTGGTATCGGTGTTTCTATCGGGAACAAAGCAACTCTCCACAACTTGGTCTTGGGATTACCTAGACATGCCTCTCTCGGTTCAAAGAAATTTCGACATCGAGTCCGATATTATCATTGGCATGATTGACAGCGGTAACAAATAATCAATTTAACCTATTTAATTACCATCCTCTTTTTTACTTTTAGTTAGAATAATCATTTTTCATTTTTCTTGTTCGTTTCAAAACAATTGACCTTCATGCAGGAATCAACGTCGATGCTCCGAGCTTTAGCGACAAGGGATTGGGCCCACCTCCGGCGAAGTGGAAGGGAATCTGCCAAAAGGGACTCAACTTCACTGGCTGCAACAAGTAATTAATTATTATGTCATTAAATTTTGATTTTTAATCACCAGCTCGATTAATTAATTAACTTTTTTTCCCCCAGTAAGGTGATTGGGGCGAGAGCGTATGACGTGGGCAACCTAGAAACCACGCCGCTGACGCCACTCGACGACACGGAAGGCCACGGGACCCACACGGCCTCCACGGTGGCCGGCTCAGCCGTCGGCGGAGCCAGCTACCGCGGCCTGGCTAAAGGCACGGCGCGAGGTGGCGTCCCGTCGGCTCGGCTCGCCATCTACAAAGTCTGCGGGCCCAAAGCCGCTTGCACCGACGCCAACCTGATGTCGGCGTTGGATGACGCAATCCACGACGGCGTCGACGTGATATCGATGTCGCTGGGTGCGCCAACGATGGACTATTTCAAGGATCCGGTGGCCATCGGTTCGTTCCACGCCATGGAGAAGGGAATCATCGTCAGCGCCGCGGCTGGTAACAAAGGGGAAATGGGTCAGGTCGAGAACGTGGCGCCGTGGATCCTCACCGTCGCCGCTAGCCGCACCGGCAAGCAGTTGAGGACTCCAATCGTTCTCGGGAACCGCTTTGCTACTCTGGTAAATCAAGAACTAATAATTTAATGATGAGTTATCCTCCATAAATTGGCCATTTTAATTAATTCATTTTTACCAAAAATATTAGTTTTTTTTTTCTTTTTCTTTTTTAAGTGTTACCTTACCTACAATGGATATATAACTCCCTAAAGAAGTGCTACAGTCGATATTCATGAACATCGATTGTTTATCTATTTATAAAAACATAATATAATATGAGTTGGTTTTAATATTCATGTATAAGTGAACAAATCCGAGTTATTTTAATATGGTGATAATATCACAAGCTTTTTTTAATGGTTTTGTTATTTTACGACCTTTTAGTATAAGAGCAATTTTTTCATCTCACTTAAAACATAAACATAAAAGCTATCGTTGAGGAAATCATTGATCTGGCAATACCAATAAGACAACAAGATAATGATTTTAAGGAGATCGATCGATCCAAATATCAACAAATTCTCAATCCACATTTTTATTCAAATAAATTATAAAATAAGAGTATTTGAACTAAACTATATAACAATAATTGATAATTTTGTTTTATTCGTTGAATACCTTCTTCAATATATTTGTGTGCAGGGTGTTACATTTAACTACCTCTCCACGAAGAAATGGTACCCCATTACTAACGTAGCAAAAGCTACTAACGACAGCAATAATGCAGCCTCAGGGTAATTAAAGAAGCTTCTTTGCTAATAACCATTTTACTTTGTATAATGTTTAGTTAAAAGCATAATTTAATTACATCGTTACGTACTGTGAACCAAATTAACAGGGAGTGTGACACGAATAATTTGGACCCAAAGAAGGTGAAAGGAAAAATAGTTTACTGCAAGAACGGCGAATCGGCTCCTCTTGATACCTTGAGCGAGTTTGGTGCCGTTGGGCTCATCGGAGATGCCGTTTCCTGGTATCCCGACTTCCCCCAAACTTACCCGATGCCGGCGTCGCTGCTCGATCCGACGCGCGGGCAGATTGTCGATGGCTACATTAATTCTACCAAGTACGTACCTTCAAATAATCAAATGCTTATTATTATTATTATTTTTTTTTTATAAAGGTGAGAATAGCATTAATCAAATGCTTAATTATGTTAATTACTTCGGCGGCAACAGAATGAGATCAGGACTTTATTGAATGCAGGAATCCTCGAGCATATATATTGAAGACCACGGGTGTCAACGTTACTGCTCCGGCCGTTGCAGTTTTCTCGTCCAAAGGTCCCAACCAGCAGTCCAGAACTATTTTGAAGGTTTGTCGTCTGTGACATAAAATGAAAATATCCAAACCCTAATTGTTAAGAATAATCAGTTGTAACTCATGAAATTATGTTGATAATTTGCACAGCCGGACGTCATGGCGCCGGGGGTGAACATCTTGGCAGCGTTCCCTCCATATCTACTCGGCGAAGATAACTCGTACGGCCATCCTTTCAGATTCTTGAGTGGCACCTCCATGGCTTGCCCCCATGCCACCGCCGCCGCCGCCTTTGTCAAGTCCCACCGACCACATTGGTCTCCCGCCGCCGTCAAATCCGCCCTCATGACCACCGGTACGTACGTATACAATATATATTCTTCCACTACCATACAAAAAAAAATTTCCTTTCAAAAACCGAAAAATAAACATGAAAATAATTAATAAAATGCATGTATTCTGCAATTCGCTCGCTCGTGATATGTCATAAATCAGTTGTCTCAGTAGCCATAGAAATTTTGGACCTAATAAGTGTAACAAATTCTAACTTATATATTATGAGACGTGTTTATTAGATAATAAAACGTTAATGCATGTTCCTGTAATTTTGATAATATGTGAAAATTTAACTGATTTTTCATTTACGTCGGTCCATCTTATATCACTCTCTTGCAATGTTTCTCGATCTATATATTAATTTTTCAGCACGGGCTGCGAAGGAGCAAAATCCACTGGCGGAGTACGCGTACGGGTCGGGCGAAATCGACCCGGTAAAGGCACTGGATCCGGGGCTGGTATACGACATGTCGTTTGTGGACTACGTCCGCTTTCTCTGCTCCGAAGGCTACTCCAACACGTCTTTGAGCATAATGACGGACGGAGGAGATGTCAGCTGCCCGTCAGAATGCTCCGACAGTACTCATGACTTCGTCAACTACCCGTCCATGAACCTCCAGGTGGCACTCGACTCCACGTCACCGTACGCTGCCGTTTTCCAGCGCACAGTCACCAACGTGGGGCCTGCGAAGTCGACGTACGTGGCAACAACGAAGGGTCCAGCGGGGATGGAGATAAAAGTGGCGCCGGCGAGGTTGGAGTTCGAGAAAGTGGGCGAGAAGAAGACGTTTAAGGTGGAAGTGAAAGGGCCGGCGCTGCAGCAGCTGGGTCAGGAGATGGATCGGGTTCTGTCGGGTTCTTTGGTGTGGACCGGGTCGTCGGGTCATCGAGTTCGGAGCCCCGTTGTGGTTTCTTTGGCTTTCGTTCCTCTCTAAGATAATTAGCCTAGTAAGATAACCATAACTGTCTAGAGTTTAGTGAGGTATGTTCACCAATACAGTTAATGTTTACGGAGGGTTCCACATTCACACTCCTTATAATCAAGGATTAAAATACCGTAACATATCAGCGATTTGACCAGAAAAATCTTCTACCGGAGGTTAAATAGGTAGGCGGTATTTAGCGGTGTGAAGCGCGATTGAACCACGATTAAATCACGGTTTTAGCATAAAACACCCTACCGCTGACTTTTCCGGTACGGTATTTCAATCCTTGCTTATAATGCATTTTAAAATATTTGATTTGCTTCATTATAAATTTTGTGTGATTGTGTAATTTAAAAAAATTATGGTATGCTTTAATTATGAGATTTATGATACGCATTAGGGGATTTTTGTGGTGTGCTTTAATCAACTTATGTTTTATAAGTTTTATAGTATGCTTGTGATGTGGTTTATGACTTTTATGGTGTAATGAGTTTCTAATATATTTTATAAGTTTTCTACTTTATGAATTTTATAAGAGTGATAATCGGTTGTTGGTTATTCCGTTAACTGCCTAACCAAAAAATTGAGAATGTCGGCTAACTGATAACTGCTATTCATGGTTGGTTGACAATGTCTATTGGGTGAATGAAGGTTGTCGGTTTATAACCGATAAATGAAATGGTGAACCGAATAACCGCTTCCCTCTTCTATTTCCCTTAATCCCCTTCGCTCTCAACCCCTCCCTCGTCACGCCAGAAGCATCCTCATCGTCCCTCCATCCTCAAAGCTTCACACCCAACCCTCAATCAATCGCCAAAATCACGAGTCTTGACAATCGACCATCCAGACCTCTCCCTCCAGAACTCGCCATCCATTGTCATCTACCTCAGCGCCTCACTCGCCGCCCGCCGCCCGCCTTCGACCTCACGGCCCAAACTCGTCGAAGTGGTCGCCGCAGAGTGAGAGTAGAGGAAGCCGGAAGGAATCGACGATAGTAGTTCTAGCACCACCTCGCCTCCCCCATCCGCATTCATGCATGCTCTGGTTATTCCTTCTCGACGACAGCTGAGGATCTGTGGCCAAGATTTCAAGAAGAAAATCTATTTATGGAGGTGAATGCTCCTTTGTTCAAGTGTTCCTCAACGGCCACCACCTCCATCGCGCACCAATAGAAAATTATCAACCAGCCACCCATTAGAAATCTCCACTTCTATCCGGAGATATTTCAAGTTATTGTAAGACTCAAACTGGCGACCATGAATGTCAAAGTGGATCGACAAGGTTTAGAGGAAATCATCATCATCAAGTTTAGTTTAATGTCAATGTTTGTTTAGACTTTAGTTTGTTTATCTTTATAGTCTTCAAATGCTAGCTTGCACATGTTGCCTTGTAGTGCAAAGCTTTTGTCTATTTAAACCCAAGTATGAATGAGGAACACCCAATACTTCTAGAGTTTCATTTCCCCAACTCATCTTTGTTGTTGTGGTATCAGAAGCTCTAGATCCTAGAGAACTCTACAAACCTTCTACCCACAAAAATAAGGGCTATATCCAGATCTGAAATTTTTCAGATGTAAACCCTAAAAAAATTCAATTCTTCTTCTTCATTGCATTTCTACCCAGCATACCCAACCCATCATTTCTTCCCCAAATTTACAGATCCAATTTGTCTCCCTGTTAATTCCCTCCATCTTCCTCATTTCGCCTCACTGTTAATTCCCTTTGCAGAGTTTCATTTTCCCAAACCCATTCGTTCCTTTCCAAAATCCCCACAAATCCCTTCCACCTTCCGACGCAAAATCATTGCCTAATCTTTTCCTTTTCAACCCAAGAATACAGATCTAGTCCAGGCCATTCTCGTGCTCTCCCCAAATCTCCAGACCTGTCGCGTCCCTCCATCTTCCGCGGATCTCTCTCTGCCGCCGACTCAACCCCGACTTTTCAAAAGCCCAGAAACCACCACAAAATCTGAAACCCAAACCTGCAGATTTATAATCTTCACCTTCCAAATTTGTTTCACATCTCAAAACTTACATGTTCGCATGTTACCGAACGAGTACAAGGAGCTCTGTGAGATCCACTAGTACCAGAGGTACCCAGTCGAGGAGAGTTCACTGTCGCCGGGGGAGATGGAGGACGAACAAGAAGAGGGGAGCGAGGAGAAAATCATATCCACTGACTCTGAACGAGAATCTGTTTCGGAGCCCTTGGCTTCCGTTTTTCAGCTGAAGGACACCAGAAGACTCACTCCCACTTCGTCAATCGATTTCCAAACCGCGCCAAGCGAGAAGAAATCTGTTGGCTATAGTGGCGGGGTTGAAGAAGGCGGGGAACGTAAAAAGACGCTCTGTAGTTCAAAAAGGCCAACGCCATCAAAAGCCAGCTTGAGGCAGGGGATGATTACAGAGCACAAGGTAATCGTTGGAAGAAGGCATTTCACACCCACTAGAGAATACCTAGACGAGGAAGGTAAAAATCTTGACCTTGATGCTAAAATCACCCTATTGAATGAGAAGAAGATAGCTGCCGATAATGGAGTTCTTGGTCTTGAACGAGTTAGAGGTTCTGTTTGGCTAAATTCAGCCATTTCTGCGGGTGGAGTGGAATTTTTGAAAGCTGTGATTGTGCAGAATTTTTATGAGAAGAATTTGATTGAGCTTCAGAAGATAGGTCAGTTTGTGCTTTTTGGTTCTTCAAGAGAAGAAATCAAATGTTTGAATGTTCTTATGCTGAGTTTCGTGATTGTGTGGGAAGGAGAAGCCAATGCTACCTCCTACACAACAAGAATCTCAAGTTTATAGTTCTGAATTCATAGAAAAACAAGAAGAAAGAGGAGCTGCAAGTTCAGGTGCAGCACAATTTTTTTTTTTTTTTTTTTTTTTGAAGAACAATCAGAAGAGAAGAAGTGTTTCAGAAGGAGCAGAATCAAGAGAAAGAAGTCCTTGTTTCTGGAAGAAGAGAAGTAGATGAAGAAAAGCACCAAAGTTGCAGCAGCGGGAAAAACTACCCTGCTGAATTCAGAGTTCTTTTTTGGGAAGGAATGCTAGCTAGCAAAAATCAGCAGCAGCATATCCGAACCAAGCCGGAGATTGGCAGCAGAGGGAAGACATCTAAAAGGGCTCCCTGTTGAGTTTGAAGTAATTTTTATTTGGAATGCTAGTTAGCTCAAGAAGCCACATCATATCCTCATATACTTGGAGAAGCAGAGGGTAGTAGTCAAACAGTTACTCCCCGACTGACTTCAAGGTTTGTTTCTTGGAAGGAATTGGTAGCTTGCAACAAAGCAGCATCATATCCTATCCACATTTGAAGATCATCGGAGTGCTAGCTAGTAAAAAGAAAAAGCAGCAGCATATCCCATCTTATTTGGAGAAACTGAAGCTACGTAGCTGAAGTTGGGGGTTGAGTAGTTGATGAAGAAGAAAGGAGTGCTAGCTAGCCAAGAAAAAACAGCAACATATCCGAGTTAATTTGGAGAAACTCAAGCTACAAAGCTGAGTTGGGGGTTGAGGAGTTGAAGAAGAAGAAGAAGATGGGATGCCGACTAGCCAAAGATGCAGTGGTATCACCGGTTGAAGAAGAAGATGATGATTTCAGCTAGCTAGCCACAGATGCAGTGGTATCACCCGCTTGCCGGGGGTATCAGGAGATATTTCAAGTTATCGTCAAGACTCAAACCGGCGACCATGAATGTCAAAGTGGATCGACAAGGTTTAGAGGAAATCATCATCATCATGTTTAGTTTGATGTCAATGTTTGTATAGACTTTCTTGTAGTGCAAAGCTTTTATCTATTTAAACCCAAGTATGAATGAGAAACACCCAAGACTTCTAGGGTTTCATTTCCCCAACTCATCTTTGTTGTTAACTTTGCAGTCGCTAAGGACCATTCTTCCTTCCTCGTGACGATTGTAAGCTACCTCCTCACCGAGGAGATGTCAGTGGTTGCGGTTTTTGGCTAACCGATAAAGCTCGCAATGGCGGTGTCGGTGGACAATTTTCACTCCTAGTCGATCTCGGCTAACCGCCTTTGTGGTGCGGTTAACTCGTAACCGCATCGAGTATCACCTTTAAATTTTATGGTGTGGTGAGATAGGAGTTTGAGTCATGGATATACGATGGATTTGGTGGCATTATGGATTTGAACAAGTCTATTGTTTGTTTGTTGAATTTGATTATGGATTTTGTTTGATTAGATTTGTGGATATTAAATACAAATTACCTTGTTACCATTATCTAATTATAGTTCTATATTATCATCCAAATCTTTCATTTAAAACAAATTCAAAACATAGAAAGAAATTTTAAACTCTTTACCACTGTGTGGATAATAATTTAATAACTACAAATATAGAAATGTATTACAATTTGGCACTGATTAACAATTCATCTAATAATGTACGCAATATTATGTATCAATTGCAACCTATTGCTTGCTTTATTGCTACAGCTTATCATCTTCTTGCTAACTCCCCGATTTTGGAATCCGACAGTCAATCAAATAATCATGCATAAGATGAGCATAAGGTGTTTATAGGTGAATCTATCAAATCACATACACATTCATATTTAAATAAAATACGATATTACAAAACGAAATGATCAATTCTCCTATTTATAAAATACGACATCATAACAGTTTACAGTTGCATGACCATTGAATTAAAGTAGGACAAATTTCTAATTAAAGAAATAAGTAAGTGTAGAAATGTAATTTACCATCATGAATTTTAATCCATCACCCAAATCCCACCTCAAGAGGTGGAACTTCCAAGTCCGTGTGGTCCACGGATTTGGAACCCCAAAAGAGGTGGGCCCTACGAGTTCCATCTCCCTAAGTCCCTAAGACAAACAATGAATTTCGGTTCAAGTCCATGATGGATATATTTCCATGACCAAATCCATCATCAAAACCCTCAAGCAAACAAGCCCAAGTTTTGTGGTATGTATGTGGTGTGGTTTCTTGTATTTTGTGGTCCCCACAATTAATGCACAACTCACATGTTATGCCCCAAATTTTAATGATGACAAGAATATCCCTCCTTTGTAAATCCTCATTAATTCTCGTCAACACTTTGGAATAAAAAAAGTCATTAAAATGAAATATTTTAATTGTTTGGAGCTAGTATTAGCATTATCTAATACGTTGGGTGTTTGCACCTAGGGCTGCAAATGAGCCGAGCGGCTCGACGTTCGACTCGAGAAAAACTCGTTCAAAACTCGGCTCGTTAATAAACGAGCAGAACACGAGCTAACTTTTGTTTAGCTCGTGAAGCTCGCGAGCTAGCTCGACTCGGTGGCTTGTTGAGCTAAACTCGTGAGCTGGCTCGATTAGAGCTCATGATATGTCTTAACATGTGGCTAGAGAGCCAACTCGATTACCAACTTATGGACGAATCAATCTATATCTTATGATTTTAATTCATATGGCTGTTAAATTATATATCTCACCATATATAAAGTTTAACACATTGAGTATGTGATCAAATATATCTTATTTTCTACTTTAAAAAGAAATTATGCATCATAGATTGCTTCGATACTATGAAATAACATGATTTGGAGTAGTTAAAATTTATTAACTAAATGATATATGATACCAACAAAGTATAATATGAGATTAGCTAACAAAATAAATCATATGTATCATGATATACAAAATGAAGTACCAAATAAAAGTCAAGATTTTGCTTGTTGGATTTGAAAAATGAGGGTTTTGGCCAATAAAAATCTTGGGATTTATGTTGGATTTATTGGATTATGGATTTGAAGAGTCTAATGTTTGCATGATAGATTTGATGATGGATTTGTTAAATAAATAACTAAACATCAAGGATTTGCAAATCCCAAATCAATATGTGGTATTTACAAGTCCGTGGGGTCCACGAATTTGGTTCCAAAATAAAGACCAAATCCGTGGACCTCATGGATTTAGCACCCTTCAACAAACAATTGACTTATGTTAAATCCATCAAACTTGGGATTTGGGTACCAAATCCATGACCCAAATCCAACAAGCAAACGACCTTATTAATAAACAAGCTAACTCGAGCTCGACTCGACTCGTTAATAAACGAGCTGAGCTCGAACTCGACTCGTTTATTAACGAGCCGAGCTCAAACTGGGGTAAAACTCAACTCGGCTCGACTCATTTGCAGCCCTATTTGCACCTAGCCCCTCACCTCCTCACCTAGTTGTGCAGTATAAATTCCTTCTTTGATCAATTATATATATACAAAATAATTAATACTTCATTAAGGATATGAAAGTAAATGCCTTCTTTAACCAATAAATCTATAGGAGAAAAATTCATTTTACAATTCAACAAGCCAACAAGTAAATTATAAAATCCAACATAGATACAAAATAGTAAAATTCAATATAATTCTTCATCTCAAAATCCAAAATTATCCAAAATTTCTTTCTTATTTAATGATTCCGCTATATTAGGTTTCGAACCGCTAAAATTATGGAGTTAGAACTTAGAAGTCAATAAGGAGCATGCCCATGAATTTGCCGTTCACCCCCAATATTAAATAGCTCTCACAAATTTTATGTTACACCCTGTTTGGGAAATGCACATTGAAATAAATTTGTGGCTTGGGAAGATATATATATATATATATATTGATAGATAGAGTTGATAGAGAATGTCATCTCCAATAACAGGCATCTGCTTTTCATTCATCAACAGAAACAAAATGGTTGTTGCATCTCTGAGATTGGTGCGTCTAGTAGCCCTCATCATCTTTGTTGCCAGTGTCAATCTGCATACCCAGGCGGCCGATGAGACCACCAGAAAGGCAAGATTAAATTGTTAACACCCAATTACAATTCAGCATTCACTTGTTGAAGGAAAATAAAAATGTCTGCAATAGTAGACGCTTCCTTGCTACCACGATATATGTTACGCGTCTAGAAAAAACACACTTCACCATAAAATGTTATGTAATGTTGATTGCAATTTGTAAGATCTGTGATAACATATTCCAAATTTAAATCACGTGACTCGAAAGCGTAATAGGAATTTTTTCTAATACTATGTTATTTCCTCCTTATTAGTTATTATATGGGTTGTGTTGTGCAGATCTATAACGTGGACTTGGATTCATCAATTATACCCAATACCAAATCTGCCCATTTGGCCGTTCTCAAAGGTGTTGTGCAAGGAGTGTAAGTTTCCAAAATAACTCTAATTACAAGGTCCTCTAAAAACAAAAACAAAACATTTGTTTCTTACCTTTATTATTAGAAGTTAAAAAGAAAAAAACATTTGACCATCAGTATCGATTCATCGTGCCACATGATTTATCGATCTATTTAGAATATGAGCAAAGTCGAAAGTTTAAAAAAAATTAATTTCGTTATTATCATCATTTAGTTTACGATCACGGTTAGTTATTATACTTATAAAGAATGATCAAAGAAAATTATTTCTCGCGTCTAACTAACAACTTTTTGGCTCGCATTTTTTCACCTCTAAATTGGATCTTGAATGTGGCCCATACATACAGTAAACCAGAAGACGTACTTATAGAGACCAAATTGTGGTTCGAGACATTTGCACTTTTGCAGCAGTACTCACTGAAGTTGAGGCCAAAAAATTGGCAAGTAAGTGATCAGAATATATTTAAATTACTGTCCAAATTAATCACCAATATATACATTCTGATTGGATTTTAATTTCATTTGTGAACCATATTTTGCAGGGGTGAAGGGTGTGCTAAAGGTGATGCCCGGCTTAACAACTGGTGTCTAATAGTCTCGATCGGTCAGATGATTCATTTGTGAACCAATTATGTAACGCAACAAGAAAAAACCAATAAATTAAACAAAGTTCTTCGTTACTTAAGAAGTTTCATTAAGTCTGGTGGAGAGACCGTTTCAAACAAACTAAAAAAATGACATGTCTTGAATGTTTGGGACGACACACCATTGCTGTAGCAGCCCCCATTCTTTCATGTACTGGGTAGCTCTAATCGTTCCTCGTGATAAATTTTGCTTCACTAACCACACGACTAGCTCATTGCTTACTAGTTACACACTACATAAAAAAAAATCCTTTGTAGCGACATTTTTATTACGACAATTTTGAAAATTGTCGTTCAAATGCGAGAGATAAATAGTTGTGTCGTCACTTATTCGAAATGTCGATATAACATATTTTAAAGCGACGTATGTTGCAATATTTTTTGCAAATGTCGAAACAAGATGAGTGTATCATTTATGAAAAATGTCATAATACATATATTTTCTAGCGACATAAGTAATGACAATAATAGAAAATGTTGGTTAATCAACAAACTAGATGAGGATACAACGTCATATACAAAATATGTTGGAACAACTAGTAAATAAAATCCTACTAACGACATTTTCATCCCGACAATTGTGAAAAATGTTGGTCTAGTGTGGAGACTAAATAATTATGTCATCATTTATACAAAATGTCGAAAAAATATATTTTATAACGACATATATTACAATAGTTTTTCTAAATGTCGGTTAATCATCAAATTGGATGAATGTATGGCGTCATTCATAAAAAACGTCAGAATACCTATATTTTACCGCGATATAAGTTACGATTATTTTGACAAATGTTGGTTAATTCGCAAACTAGATGAGTGTGTTGGGTCATTTACAAAAAAAAAAAGTCAAAATAACCATATTTCATAGAGACGTATATTGTGATAGTTTTGATAAACGTCGTTTAATATACAAGTTAGACTAGTGTTTTCCGACATTTATGAAACATGTCGGAGTATTTACAATTTAAATACGGTCACTTTTAATTTGCAGTAAATCCGGAAGTTTGAAAAAACCATGTCGTCAATTAATTAAGAACAGTAGTGATCGAGTATATTATAAAGCCGCTGGTCATTGATGGTGATTTTTCTGTACGTTTCGATATTCAAATTAATCCTTAATATGATTAATTCCATCAGCATTTAATTTAATTTAATTTAATTTATCCTTATCCCCTATGCGCCGCGGGAAAACTTCCCACCGAGCGCGGAAAGTTGATTGGCTGCCGCGGAGAGGCCTCTTCCTTTATCGACCGCTCCGCTCTAGATTAGAAACGAAGACCACCTAGTCTGCAGCTTCCTTCTTTGCCTATTCAAGCCCGTACTCCTTGGATCTTACCTTCCATCTGCACTTTTTAATCCTTCTCGGTTTTCAATTTTGTCCCTCAAATTTTCAAGTAATTTCGCCCTTTCTGTTGTTCGGCTGCTCTTGTTGGTGAGGTGGGAGAAGCTCATCGCTGGCCACTGCTGGGAGAAGCTCTCCACTCGACCATCACTGGGAGAAGCTCGTCGCTCGGCCACCGCCAGCTGTGTCTGAATCTCGCTGCTTCTTTCCTATGTTCTGTACAGGCGAATTCTGCACCACCCCACTTGTTAATATGACAGCAAGACTTACTGAAGCTTTTTAGTGGGGTCGGATACTATGCTAACCCCTAAAGGGGTAGTGATTTTCGACACCCTCATTTTGATTGGTCAATTATCCATTTAATCATTTGGTAAGTTGTATTAATGAAAGTTGCTTTTTATTTTATTTATTATAATCTTGTAAATTGGGAAAGCCTTAATTGTGATAATAATTATGAATGGGGAAGGAGAAAAACGTTGGAGGAGGAAAGTGCCTTTTCAGCTCCTATATTCCCCATATTCCCTCCCGAAAAAATAGTACCCATTCCTCTCCTCTGCAGAACTTGACGGTGGCCCTCTCCTCTGCAGAAATCGATGGCGGCCGGAAACCATCGAGTTGCTCGCCGACGGTGGGATCGCCTTCGCCTGCCTGGTGGGTTGCTCTTCGCCGAAGAACGAGACACAGGGGAAGAAGAATAACAATGAGGGCGGCGGCGGAGATGAAGAAGAACATGAAGAAGAACACCTAGGGGGTTTCTCGTCGGCGGAGAACCCGTCGGAGATAAAGAAGAACATGAAGGGCGGCGGCGGAGACGAAGAAGAACGTGAAGAAGAACACCGAGGGGGTTTCTCGTCGGCGGAGAACCCGTCGGATATGAAGAAGAACATGAAGGGCAGCGACGGGTCATTTCTTACAGCTTCCTGTCGTGAAGTGCAACCCTACAACGTCTGGGAGACGGCGACACTCCATGAGCATGTACCACTGATCTGGTACAACTACCACTGATCTGGTACAAGTACCAGTGCAACTATTCAAGCCATACTTTCCACACCAAAATGTAACCATCCACTTATAGTGTTAGATATATTGCACCTGTACAAAATTGAAACTCATCCTAAATGTTCTCATTTCAGTGTTAGATAGACTTTGGAGTGGGCCACCATCAATATGTTCTCATTTAAATGTTCTCATTTCATTGCAATATAGACTTTAGATATATTGCACCTGTACAAAATGGAGGGCGCTGATTACTCATTTCTTACCGCTTCTTGTCGTGGAGTGCAACCCTACAACGTCTAGTAGACAACGACATTGTCGTGAACATGTACCACTGATCTGGTACATATATAATTGAACTGTACCACTAGAGTGGTACATGTATCACTAGAGTGGTATATGTACTGTCATACTTTCCACACACAAAATGTGACCACCCACTTGCAGCGTTAGATATATTGTACTTGTACCATTAGCAAAATTGAAATTCATCCTAAATGTTCATGTTGCAGTGTTAGATATACTTTTGAGTGGTACCATTGAAATGGAACATGTATCACTAAACTGAAAGATGTGCAAGTGAACTGATACACATACCATTGTACTGATAGATGTATCACTGAACTGTCACATGTACCACTAAACTGATACATGTACATTGTACAACCAATTTGATACGTAAGCAAACCAACAATTTTCCATTAGTATCACCACTAGCCGTGAAGTAAAATGTGTTATAAAAAAAGGAAAATGCCAACAACAATAAAATATCCATCCAATGTAACAAATAAAACATGAAGTCACTAAGAAATTGTTTGCGGGAAGTCTAAACAATGGTAAATCAGGTGTCGAAAGATGACCGGGTGACTTAGGTAATTTGACGGAAAAACAGAATTTGAATTATAAAGTTGGGGTTTCACTTCTTGCCGCTAACATCATTAGTACGTTTCCTCTTCCCCCTATATTGTCCGTTATCCCGGCTCTCACAGCGTTGCTTCTTGTTGGTACTCGCACCCGATGAATGATCTTGACCTACCCCAACTTCTACATGGCAAGGAACATAGCTTCCATGACTCTTTCCTTTAAGCACTCCAAGTTACGGTCTCTTCGTCTTGACCATTCCTATAGATAATAATCAACACTATCAATTCAGTGATAGAAATATGAGTTTGATAAGTAAGACAACTATCACTATAGTGGTAGAATTCAGTGGTAGAATTACCAATACATCTTTGCAACTATCACTGCAGTGATATAAATCAGTAGTACATACCAGTACAGTGGTACTAATACCAGTACACTAGTACTAATACCACTCCAGTGATAGACATACCACTCCAGTGATAGACATACCAGTACACTGGTACTAATACCACATGAAAAAATCCACACGAAAACCTAGATTTGAGTTTGGGAGAAAGAGACAGTAGGGGAGAGAGAGCTACCTCAGTTTCTTCGTCGTCATCTTCGTCGGGAAGGGGAGGAGGGTCACCGCAGGAACGACATGAGTGAAGTCATCTCGTAGGGAAGGTGAGGAGGGTCGTCGTCTTCTCCGTCGATCCCTTTGCAGTGCTGAGCTTTGTGGAAGGAGATGGAGAGTCGCGGCGGCAAGCCTGGTGTCGCCGATAGAAGGTGGTTGACGGAAATAGAGCAAAAGGGAAGAGGAAAGGAGTTGGTTGACAGGTTGATTCTCGATCGATGGAAGGAACAACCTCCATTGTTGTCGTCGAAGAAGGTCGAAGATGGCCGGCTGCTGGTGATGGAAGGAGGAGGGTTGGTCGTCTGGTGGGAGAGACGAAAGGGGAAATAATCAAAAGGAGAAAGTCAAATCGTTTTTTCCCAGTCCCCAAATTTCTTCCCCTTTCCAACGTGGGTGACGCCAACTAATGAAGGATTTAATGCACAAAAAAGGCTGCTCAATCCTCACCCTACATTACCACTAATTTAGATGGACGGTTGTGGATGGGGGTGTCGAAAATCAGTCCCCTCCATGGGGTAGTCAAGCTAACCGATCCCTTTTTAGTGCTTTACAAGTAGCTACAGAGCAGAAAGTTCTGATTCACCACTGTTTCGAAAATGACACGACAGCCACCGGAGTTTTAATGTTTCGGAAACCCTCCTCCCAAAAACATTCCAATTTCCAACTTTTAATGTCTATACTAACTCCTAAAAACCGCCAATCTATCTTTTTATGCAGTGCCACAGTGCCATGGCAGCTCAGCATAACAATTCGAGCAAGACAGTGAAAAAAGCTTCTCTTTCCTATGAACCCTGTTTCTTTCAGAGCTTACTCTTTCTAATGATATCAATTTCAACCACTGGAAGTCATGTTTATAAAGTTTTTGGGAAGTAGTATCACAGAGCGTCATCATCATCTAAGTACTTTATGGAAACTCTGGATCATTTAATTTGAATGATACTGCAATCTTCAAGTGAAGAGATTACGATGCGAAAAAGTGCTATTCTTGCGCAGAAACAAAATGACATGTCGTTACTGCAATCGGTTCTGGTCCAGATGTTGAGCCTTTTGATTTCCAATCACCTCAAGCAGGATCGATAATGGATATTTTACTAAGACACACATAGGAAGGCATTCATTACATTTGACACACATACCCACCTCGCACACACAGTTGTTCAGTCTTAATGCTGATTGGCAATATCAATAACATCACTACATAAGTTCAGTCAAAGGCAGGATAGGTAAACAACTCACACTGAAATTATCCGAAAGTATGCTGAAGTTGTTGGAAATGAATGTATATGAATAGCTTTGAAAGCTATAGAGTCTCTAGTGGAAAAAACTACCACATTGGTAGTTTTACTTGGTGAAATGTGTATAAAGATAGGAGCCTCTCTCCCAAGGGCATGCCCCTTTGGGTGACCCACTTTTGTGGGAGAGGGAGGACCTAATGGACCACCACACGCGCGCGCGCGCCGTCCGTCCGTCCGACCGACCGGTCGGTCGGTCGGTCGGTTCACTTGAGACTATATATATATTTTTGGAGAAATTCCGGACGAAATTAATTATTTAATAATTAATTATTAATCTGTTATTCTGAGGTATATTCCTAAGGATAATCGACTAAAACGGAATATTCGAAGGATAATCCCTCCGGGTTTATCTTAACCGACGGTTTTAATTAAGGAAGTAATTATCTTCCTTAATTAATCCGACTTATTCCCCAAGCAAGAGGATATATTCCTAGGGGTTCGGCTACTATAAATAGCCGCCTCCCCAGCCCCTCTAAACACATCACAACGAGCAGAAACACAATAGAGAGAGTGTTTAGAGAGCTTCGGTTTTCGCACAAAACCGCAAGTATTGAGATGAGCTGTTTTATCCTGGAGACGACCGGTTGATAGTCTGCCGTGCGCATCGAAGGCAGTGCCGCGAACGTCTTAAAGAAAGCGACCTAGTCCGCGACTCAGCTCCAGATTCGGTAACCTCGTTCCTTTTGTTGTTCCGTTCCTAACAATTTTAAGACGTTCGGCTGCTGCTATGTCGACTGAACAGAACAACATGGCCGGATCTGGTGCTGTCGATATCAATCGACCCTTTCGCTTCGTTGGGGTCAATTTCCGTCGCTGGAGGCAAAAGATGGAGTTCTACCTGACAACCAAGAAGCTGGCCCACTGCCTCACCAGCATGCCTGTCGAGCTGCCGGAAGAAGCGACCGATGAGGAGAGGGCTGCTTCTGCCAGGGAAAGGGAGCATGACTTCCTGTGCAAGAACTACATCCTCAACGGCCTGGCAGACGATCTGTACGACTACTATGCGGACAGTAAGAACACCGCGATGATGATCTGGGATGCGCTTCAAAAGAAGTACGACACGGAGGAGGCTGGAGCTAAGAAGTATGCTGTCAGCCGCTACCTGCGCTACCAGATGGTGGATGACAAGTCCGTCGAAGTTCAGTCCCACGAACTTCAGAAAATAGCTCATGAGATCGTCTCTGAAGGTATGCCTCTGGACGATCAATTTCAAGTTGCTTGCATTATTGATAAGCTGCCCCCTTCGTGGAAAGATTTTAAGAATATGCTTAGGCACAAAACCAAAGAATTTTCACTGGAAAGTTTGATTACTCGCCTAAGGATTGAGGAAGAGTCCCGCAAGCAGGATATGAAAGAATAGGTGATGGTCGTCACTGCTAAACGACCCACCCCTAGAGCTCTTAAACCTAACCAGAAAGGGTTTAAGAGTAAGAACCAGCAAGTCCGCCCCCACCAGAATGGTGCCTCTCGAGGTAACCAAAGGGTCATGGCCCAAACCTCTAAGAATGACCCACCGTTTATCTGCTATAACTGTGGAAAACCGGGTCATATGGCAAAGAAGTGCCGGAACAAGCAAAACCCTGCCGCTGCGGCCAGGGTTAACTTGACAGAAGAGGATTTGATAGCCATGATCACAGATATGATCGCTGAAGTTAACCTCACCGGTGACTCAGAAGGATGGTGGCTGGATACAGGTGCATCGAAGCATGTATGCAACAATCGTGCTATGTTCAAAACATACACAGAAGCACCTGCTGACAAGAAAGTACTGTTGGGGACTACCCACACTACTATGGTTGCTGGTTCTGGTGAAGTGGAGCTGAACTTCACCTCTGGGAAGAAGATGGTGCTCAAGGATGTGTTGCACACTCCAGAGATAAGGAAGAATCTTGTTTCAGGATATCTTCTTAATAAGGCTGGGTTTAATCAAACTATTGGGGCAGACTTGTATACCCTTACTAAGAATGGGAGTTTTGTGGGAAAGGGATATGCATGTAATGGGATGTTCAAGTTGAATGTCGAAATTAATAAGATGAATTCTTCAGTTTACATGGTGTGTGATTTGAATGTTTGGCATGCTCGTCTTTGTCATGTGAACACACGAATTGTGAAGAATTTAAGCAAGCTAGGGCATATCCCTAAACTCTCAATGAATGAATTTGATAAATGTGATTTCTGTAGCCAAGCTAAAATAACGAAAACGCCCCATAAATCTGTGAGTAGAGAATCAGAACCCTTAGATCTTATTCATTCTGATATTTGTGAACTAGATGGGACGTTAACTAGGTCTGGCAAGAGATACTTTATCACTTTCATAGATGATTGCTCTGATTATTGCTTTGTTTATTTGATGAAAAACAAAAGTGAAGCCCTTGATATGTTCAAGGTATTTGTGGTTGAATTTGAAAATCAGTGCAATCGAAAGATAAAAAGACTTAGGAGTGATAGAGGATCAGAGTATGACTCTAATCCCTTCAAGGAATTCTATAGCTCACATGGTATCATTCATGAAACCACGGCACCATATTCACCAGAAATGAATGGTAAAGCTGAGCGAAAAAATAGGACGTTTACAGAATTAGTCGTGGCTATTATGCTCAATTCTGGAGCTGCTTCTTCTTGGTGGGGTGATATTTTGTTGACAGTTTGCTATGTGCTAAACCGTCTTCCAAAAACAAATAGAAAAGAATCACCCTATGAGATCTTGAAGAATAAGCCACCTAATCTGTCCTATTTAAGAACGTGGGGTTGTTTGGCCTACGTAAGAATTCCGGATCCTAAGAGGATTAAATTGGCTAGTCGAGCATATGAATGTGTCTTCGTTGGCTATGTGGCCAATAGTAAGGCATATAGATTCTATGATTTGAATGCTCGTACTATAATAGAATCCATTGATGCTGATTTCTTTGAGACACGATTTCCATTTAAAACAAGAAATAGTGGGGGTAATGTACTACCTACTATTAGAGATAACGGAACTAGTGGGGGTGTTGGTTCTGAGGATGAACTCAGAAGAAGTAAAAGAGCTAGAATCTCTAAAGATTTTGGTGATGACTTTACTACAGTATTCACCCTCGAAGATCCAAAAAGTTTGCAGGAAGCATTAACTTCCGTAGATGCATATTTTTGGAATGAGGCCGTTATAGATGAAATGGAATCGTTAGAAACTAATAAGACTTGGCATCTAACAGACTTACCTCCTGGCTGCAAAGTCTTAGGTAATAAATGGGTTCTAAAAACGAAACGGAAACCTGATGGTGCAATCGAAAGGTTCCGAGCTCGCCTAGTAGTTAAGGGCTACAGGAAGAGAGAGAATATAGATTTCTTCGATACCTATTCACCAGTATCTAGAATAACATCCATTCGTGTAATGATTGCTCTTGCTGCCTTGAACAATCTCGTGGTACACCAAATGGATGTTAAGACCGCTTTTTTGAACGGTGATCTAGATGAAGAAATCTATATGGAACAACCAGAAGGGTTTGTTATCCCCGAACATGCCTCGAAAGTCTGTAAGTTAGACAAATCATTATATGGTTTGAAACAGGCTCCAAAACAGTGGCATGAGAAGTTTGACACTCTCGTTCTCTCACATGGCTTTAAGGTGAATGAAAGTGACAAGTGTATTTACTGCAAGTCAGAAAATAACACTTGTACTATCATATGTTTGTATGTAGATGACATGTTGATATTTGGAACAAATATTCACGTGGTCAATGAAGCAAAGGCCATGTTAAAAGAGAGCTTTGAAGTGAAAGATCTGGGAGAAGCAAAGTTTATGCTTGGAATCCAGATAACTAGAACAGCAAATGGTTATTCTCTAGATCAATCTAGCTACATAGAGAAGATCTTGAAGAAGTATAACTATTTCGACTGTAAACCTGCGTGTACTCCGTATGATGCTAGTGTAAAGCTATTTAAGAACACTGGAGACAGTGTAAGACAATCAGAATATGCTAGCATCATTGGCAGTCTCCGTTATGCTGCGGATTACACTCGACCAGACATTGCATATGTCGTGGGATTGCTTGGCAGGTTTAACAGCTGTCCTAGTAGAGAGCATTGGAATGCTATAGAGAGGGTCATGAGATACCTCAAGAGAACAGCAAACCTTGGTATACATTATCAAAGGTTTCCTGCTGTACTAGAAGGGTATAGTGATGCGGATTGGAATACCCTATCAGATGACTCCAAGGCAACCAGCGGGTATGTTTTTAACATCGCTGGTGGAGCTGTGTCTTGGAAGTCAAAGAAACAAACAATCCTAGCTCAATCAACTATGGAATCAGAGATGATAGCACTAGCAACGGCTAGTGAAGAAGCAAGTTGGTTGAGAGGATTGTTGTCAGAGATTCCCCTATGGGAAAGACCGGTCCCTCCGGTATTGATCCATTGTGATAGTACCGCAGCTATCGCTAAAGTTGAGAACCGGTTCTATAACGGAAAGAAACGACAGATTCGTCGTAAGCACAGTACTGTAAGAGAACTCCTAACGATAGGAGCAGTGAGGGTGGATCATATAAGATCCGAACAGAATCTAGCTGATCCTTTGACGAAAGGATTACCTAGAGAGAAAGTCCAGAATACCGCCAAGGGTATGGGACTTATGCCTACCGAACCACGGACTACAAGTGATGGTAACCCGACCCAATAGACTGGAGATCCCAAGAAATGGGTTCAATGGGTAATAACAAGTCATGAGTAGTATGCGAAAAGTTCATGCATAGTGAAGCATGAATCCCAAAGCAATGGAGGTTGAGTTAATAACTCTTAATGAGATCTATACCCTATGTGGGGTGGAGTACTTTACTTTGGGGGTACTCTTGATAGACTCACCTATGTGAATGTGGGAGTGGGGCCGCTCCCTATGGAACTTTGGAGGCACAAAGTTGCTAGAGCGTTCACTACCAAGGTAACGTGCATGGCCATAAACGCACGGGCTATGAAGAGAACACAACTCAATGAAAAGATCCGGTGTGCTACACTGTCTGAGATAGGGTTCAAGACTACGAGTCACCCTTATGAAATCGGAAGTGTAACCACTACGCTAAGGTTCAAATCTTCGCGATACCTTAGCTTATGCCCGATCTTATGGAACTGTTGATGCTAAGAGATAGTTTCAAAACTATTCAAGTGGGGGATTGTTGGAAATGAATGTATATGAATAGCTTTGAAAGCTATAGAGTCTCTAGTGGAAAAAACTACCACATTGGTAGTTTTACTTGGTGAAATGTGTATAAAGATAGGAGCCTCTCTCCCAAGGGCATGCCCCTTGGGGTGACCCACTTTTGTGGGAGAGGGAGGACCTAATGGACCACCACACACACGCGCGCGCGCGCGCCGTTCGTCCGACCGACCGGTCGGTCGGTCGGTTGGTTCACTTGAGACTATATATATATTTTTGGAGAAATTCCGGACGAAATTAATTATTTAATAATTAATTATTAATCTGTTATTCTGAGGTATATTCCTAAGGATAATCGACTAAAACGGAATATTCGAAGGATAATCCCTCCGGGTTTATCTTAACCGACGGTTTTAATTAAGGAAGTAATTATCTTCCTTAATTAATCCGACTTATTCCCCAAGCAAGAGGGTATATTCCTAGGGGTTCGGCTCCTATAAATAGCCGCCTCCCCAGCCCCTCTAAACACATCACAACGAGCAGAAACACAATAGAGAAAGTGTTTAGAGAGCTTCGGTTTTCGCACAAAACCGCGAGTATTGAGAGGAGCTGTTTTATCCTAGAGACGACCGGTTGATAGTCTGCCGTGCGCATCGAAGGCAGTGCCGCGAACGTCTTAAAGAAAGCGACCTAGTCCGCGACTCAGCTCCAGATTCGGTAACCTCGTTCCTTTTGTTATTCCGTTCCTAACAGAAGTTACTATCTAGCAGTTACGAGAATGAACCCGATCTTAACCCAAACCACCTGATCAGTTACGTTCTTGAGATGCCACAAATGCAACGACAGGACTCCTCACAGAATGAGTCCCATCACTCAGAACCAAAGAACCGGACAACATGGTCCTCCCCAGGCGAGCAGTTACTGTCACAACAAAAGACCGCTTCTCCCCAGTGTTGTTTAATGAAAACACAGGTGGTTCAACTTGGATCATCAGGCCCACTGGAGTTTTTGCTATGGCCTTGTAGGTTGATGTTGCTGATCCAACATTTGTGACTATCCGGTGGAACACCCGAGTAACAGATGTCCTTGGCTTCTCCGTGGACAATATAAAAGAAGGGTAGTTAAGATTCCATACCGTTTCATTTGTTGCTGCAGAACTACATGAACTCTGATCTCCCGTGATCTCACGGAGTTGAGCATTGGTATATCCTTGGCCACACAGAAACTTGACATAATCACTTAACCCGGCATCATAAACTAATCCCGGAACCACAGCCTTCAAAGGATCAACTTGCCCTGATCCATATCCAAACTCAGCATCAGGTAAGACTTTGACACGTATGGGATGAGCTGTGGTGAATGTTAGGGGGGAAAGGTGTCAGAATCACAAAGAATAAAAGCATACGTAGGAGATTTCATTGCATAATAACATCAGAAACCTGTTGTCATTAGAGCAGACTTGATGGCTGCCGGAGACCATGTAGGGTGGAAAGATTTAACGTAAGCTGCTGCTGCAGTTGCATGA
Source organism: Linum trigynum (assembly GCA_964030455.1). Taxonomy (NCBI): domain Eukaryota; kingdom Viridiplantae; phylum Streptophyta; class Magnoliopsida; order Malpighiales; family Linaceae; genus Linum; species Linum trigynum. Next base: position 6,845,054 of record OZ034816.1, read on the forward strand.
GGACAGGACATGGAAGTGCCTGAGATTACATTAAACGGAGCAATCCTAGTGTCTCCCGGAAGATTTGTCAGAGCTGCATCTGGAGACCATGCAGCCAGGATATTAACTCCTGGTGCTGTAAGGTCCGGCTGCACCATATAACCCATATCACATCAGGATTAAGCTCAAAAGGGTGGAAGTGAAAACTTATGTTTGATGATACCTTAAGAATGTTTCTTGTTATAGGGTTCGGACCCCTTGAAGAAAAGCTGATGACATATGCAGATGAATTATCCATGTAGTCTTGAGTCATAAATATTTGTGCTATTGGATCACTGCAAGGAGATCCATCAAAAGAAAATAAGTAACAAGATTAGTGTTGTTTCTCCGTCATGTTTCTTTTACCCGTCTAGCAATTTCAGAAATATCCAAACAAGTCATTTTTGTTTCCAAGAGCTACCTGGTTGAGTTTATGTACTCCACAATGGTGGCTCCTTCAGCATCCGTTAAGATGGAAACAGGTAAAGGGAAGGAAGATGCTTGATCTTCAACCAAAGAGGAACCCATTATGGCACCAGCTGCGCCCACTGTGAGTGTTCCCCAACCAATAGCATCACAATGCACAATCTTTCCTCGCACCAAAGTCTTGTTCAAGCTTCCTGCAGCGCAATACCTGGAGTAGGTATTTTTTCATAATACAAGGGCAATCCATCAATTGCTTCTGAACCAACGTTTTACTTTTACAAACATATATAAAACAAAGTTCTAGTCATATTTTTGTGTATCACTATTTTCACCTCGCATCAGTTGCAATCGTTCCAGATTTATTATTCCCCGCATCTCCACCATAAACAAGAGGATAGAACCTTCTGGGAGAATAGGTGTTTATAGAGACTCCCTAAATTGGAGGAAGGCTTCTGTTAAGCTCCATATATATAAACATAAGGCCAAAGCAATAATAGGACGTTCTAAAAGCTCACCTCATAAGTTCTCCCGTCACCCAGCATCACCGCAGTCACGAACTTTCTGTCCATGGTGCTAGCAGCCACAGAGAGTGACCAAGGAGAAAAATTAGACAATGTTCCTGGAGAAGGGCCACTATTACCTGCTGAGTTGGACGTGAGTATTCCGTTCTTCATGGAATGGAAAGCTCCTATAGCAATGGGGTCGTGAAAGTAATCCTTTGCAAACAATCCGCCGACCGAGATGGAAATAATGTCGACTCCATCAGCAATTGCATCATCGAATGCCCTTAGAGTGTCCTCATCAAAGCAGCCATCAGACCAACAGATCTTGTAAACGGCGAGTCGGGCAGAGGGCACACCTCCTCGTGCAGTCCCGGAGGCAAGGCCAAAAAGACTTGCTGGAGTGACCAAGTTGCCTGCTGCTGTAGAAGCTGTGTGAGTTCCATGACCTAGAGAATCCCTTGGCGAGAGAATGTCATGTTCACTGTAGTTGCGCCTAGCATGGTACCATTTGGCTCCAATGATCTTGCTGTAAGGCATCAAGGGACGAGACATAAGTAATGGAATTTGGAATTCAGCGGCACTGGGTCACGAAATTTGGGAAAGACCCAGTTCTTATTAGAGGATGCACTAACTAACTTACTTGTTGCAGGAGAAATTGGCAGAGGATTGGCAGATGCCCTTCCATTTCTGCGGAGGTGGCCCGTATCCAGAATCGTTGAAGCTCTGTGACTCTGGCCAAATTCCGGTGTCGAGCATCCCAATGATAATGTCGCTCTCCACAGTCGTTCTCTTGACATTCTGATGGAAACCCAGGAAGTCCCATGACCTTGTCGTGTGGAGTTCTCTCTTCTGACTGGCGAAAACAGACACTACACCTTCATACCCTGCGGTGCAAAGACAGTTCAATTTAACATCAATTAATGACGAATTCTGATCGAATAAAAACAATGTTGCTCGCTGGGTTCGCGATTTAGGAACCAGAAAGTTTCTCCGACTCGGTCTTGGTCAGCCTGGCGGCAAAGCCATTAAAGCTCCTGCTGTAGCTGCAAACCAGGGACTCGGAAGCAGCGGTGGCACTGGAAGACGGAAAATCACACTTTACTGATTCAGAAATCGGAACTGAAGTTTTGGCTGGGAATCCGAAATGGGTTAATCGTTTTTTACCTGCCGGTGACCTGGTGAAGGAGACTTATGTGGAGAGAAGCAGAAGCAGCAGCAGCAGTTCCAGCGATTCCGGGTCGCGGACGGTCGCCCATGTATACTATGTAGACCTGCAAATGCAATCGGTGGCCGTTAGCAAACGGCCCAATTTTCTTTGGGTTTCTGGCCCATGAAGACCAAACAAATTTAAACCCAAACCCATTCAGCCTGTTCCGAAACAATTGAAATACAATCCATTTTTTTGTACCCATATATCAAATTATTTTGTTTATTTTGTGAATTAGATTTCACTTGACTATCTATTATTCAGTTGAAATTTCGGATAATATATTTAGACAATACAAATAATTAGTAAAATTCGTGGTTTTTTTTTAAATGAAACACAATCGGAAAATTATTATGATCGTCAATTTCTCTTTTTATATTCTTCCTCATTTTTTAAGGGATCACCAAAGCCAAACTCCAAACAATATGTTTTTTAAAATTCATACATGAAACAACACATCTAATTAGATTATATAATTGATTAAACGCATCTCTTTAAAGAATCATAACTATCAAACATGGGCTATGTTAAAAGAAAAGAAACTTATTAGACATAGCTTGAGTATTATTCTTTTTCGAGAATAAACCTGCTTGAGAAGTATTAAGAAAAATTAGATAGGGCCATTAGATCCCATGATCAGTCATGCAGAAATTAGCCCAAATACACCATTGCATATATAATATATATGCACGTCTAATTAATTGTCTTGAATCATTTTCATGTATGATCTGAAAATATGCTAGCTAGTGAGTTACGTTGTTTGGAAAGAAAATACAAGATATGATCAGAGAGAAAGTAGTAGAAGAAAATTAATGGGCAGAAGTAGAAGGATTAATTCAATAATAATAATGTATTTGCCCTCACAAATCAGAAGTTTCTTTTAGCAAGAATGTCTCACCGCATACCAAGTTGATTATTGGAGGCACTCTGGGTATGAGCATTGTTGAGAAACATGAGAAATATTTGGGATTAGCAACAACTGCAGGGCGATCAAAGAAGGAACTATTTTCTGGGTTAGTAGACCGAGTTCGGAAGAAGCTAAAAGGGTGGAAAGAAAGAGTGATGTCTGTTGCAGCACGAGAAGTCCTTATTAAGTCTGTGGTTCAAGCTCAGTTATCATATGCGATGTCGGTTTTTAAAATCCCGGAGGGTATTCTTGAGCAAGTACACAGCTTGATGACGACGTTCTGGTGGGGTCAGAAGGGCTCTGAAAGAAGAGTTCATTGGATAAGAAGGGAGGAACTGGTCCGCCCAAAGATGGAGGGCGGTATGGGCTTTCGGGATATGAAGGGATTTAATCTAGCACTATTAGCCAAGCAGCTGTGGAATCTCTATCAACGCCCTGAATACTGATTGCAAGGATCTTAAGAGCAAAATATCATAAGAGGTCGTCCATTCTGGAGGCGAATGTGGGTCATAATCCCAGTTTTGTTTGGCGTAGCTTATTTACAGCTCAGGAATTTTTGCACAGGGGATTACGGTGGAGGATTGGCAACGGGGACTCGGTCAGGATATGGGGAGACAAATGGATACCGCATAAGGAAATTCAGTATGTCACTTCATCACCGAGGGGATTGCCAGTGGATGCAAGGGTAAGCGACTTAATCGATCCCATTACAGAAGGTTGGGATTTGCCCACTCTCGAGAAATGCTTCCCGGCGGAGATGATTCAGACCGTTCTGCAGATCCCTCTGCGTGGATTTCATGAGCGGGATAAATTAATATGGAGCTCCAGCAAAGATGGGAATTATACAGTGAAGGATGGATATCATGTGTGGCTGCAACAGTTCAAGGTGGAAGAGGGAGTGGAGCCGGCAGGTGATGAGGGAGTTTGGAAGAAGCTTTGGGCGGCGAAGGTAGCTCCGAAGGTAAAAATCTTCTTATGGAAGTTCGCTAGGAATGTGTTGCCGACTGGGGATCACATAAGTGGAAAGAGTCAGCGGTGGGGAGACCAGTGCCCGTTCTGCAATTTGAAAGAGACACAATTACATTTTTTCGGCGACTGCTCGTGGACGAGCCGAATATGGAGGGCGTCTGACCTCGCAGACTGCTTTGAATACCAGCCGGCTCTGAACTGCTTCCAATGGCTGCAGCAGGTGATGGACCGAGTTGACGATGAGAAGCTGGGAAGGTGGAGTGTCCTCTTGTGGTTTTTGTGGAAGGAAAGGAATGCCCAGATGTTCAATGGAGTAAAGGTGCCGGAAGAGGAAATTACGACGAGGGCGTGGAGCTTTTTTGATGATTATCAGCGCCACCAACAACTGCATCCTATACAACAAGAAGAGAAGGAAATGAGCGAAGGATGGAAGAAGCCAGGTTTGGGGTCTCACAAAATCAACACGGATGTCGGGGTTGACGAGGCAGATGGTATAAGGCTGGGTGTAGTGATTCGCGACTCAGGAGGTAAGTTCTTGCTGTCGGCGACTAAGCGAGTACATGGCAGCTTCGAAGTGGAGATGGGCGAAGCGCTGGCGGCGGAATACGGAATGCAGCTGGCTCTGCAGTTCGCGATCACACATCCCATATTGGAATCCGACTGCCTCCCATTGATTCAGAAGATCGACGCAGCGGCAAGTATACACACAGAAATTGGGGTGATTTGCAGAAACATTCGTCGCATTTTTAATGAGATTGGGCAAGGTTCGTGGAATCATGTTCGTCGGATGGCAAATGAAGCAGCGCATATCATGGCACACTCCAGAGATCTCTCGTCTAATGCAATTGTTTGGTTGGATAATCCCCCTCCTTGTTTAGTTCACCAGCTACAGCTGGATAACGCTATGGCGGATTCTGATTAATGGAAGTAAAGCAGATTTTCAGTCAAAAAAAAAAAATAATAATGTATTTGCCTTTCTGTCTTCAGCGCAGCAGCAAGTGCAACCGATCAGCAGCATGAAACCAGCAGCCGCTATGAGAGCGGCCGCGCGATGAAGTCGGTCCGATGTAGCTCTCATAATCGCCGACATCCTTTGGTTTCTTTTTCTTCTGAAAAATTAAGACGACAACTCAGCTCAGCTAACCGGCCTCTTTGTGTTATTTTGAGTCGTACGTTCTCTTACGTCTTTGCGTTCTTCCTTCCTACTGTTGCGATATATGTGTACTCGATCTACTCTTGGCGGCCGATCGAAATGATCCATCTCCCCAAACCAACGGGTCCGTACGTACTGCAATAATATTCCATAATGGGCTGCCGGCTTCTGCCGCGCTGATTGCGGCTTTGCAATCAATGATCCGTTTTATGGCTTGTTTTCTTTAGCCCGGCCGTGGGATTCATCGATCGAGCGAGTCGTACTGCGCACAAGTTAAAAAGGGTGCAAATTCATTAACCCTGCTGCCAGAAGCGTTCATTACCTTCCATGTGAGAATTAAAGAACTGGTTGGTACCAATAACTTAAAGGAATTGTTGATAATAGATCTTATACATAACGTACCGTATATTAGTTAACAACTTGGTTTATGGATTGACATGTGTTACGAGAGCAAAAATATGGTGGAAACTATTATTAACAACTCAAGAACTAAATAGAACCAATACTCGAAAGAAACTAAAACGACGGACAATAAAAGAGAACAATTAGCAAACTATTATTTGAATTTCAATCTTCTAATGACGTTAAATGAATGAGCAAGTACATATTTATAGTAGGCATTGGAAGACCCAAAATTCTTCTTCTTCTTTCTCTCCCATGATTCGACCCTATCTCTCCCTTTTCTTAACCAAAATATATGAATATAATTCTCCTACAAATAAACTAGAATTTAGCCCTAGACAATTAATTAATAGCAATCCAAATCCTACAATCATAACTACTAATAATAAAACTATAATAATAACTAATACCAATATGCCTAATTAATGTCAAAATACTAACTAAATAATATAAGCACCAAAAACAAATATAAACTCAAACCTTCTCATTTTAATACGATAGCTCTTCTCGTAACAACTAACAATATGTGTACCCTGAAGCGCTCGGGCTGCTGATTACTCTTGTACCATACAAGATATATAATTCTGTTGGGCAGATTCAGTCTACTCCACACCCTATTCCTGTACCAGCTAGCGAAATGATTCAAACGTACGAAAGAGGCTTATGGGATATTACATCGCACATGCATAGTGCATATGTAATCAATTGGAATAAATTTATTTTAGAAAATTGTTGTTGTTATAATTAGCTTTCTTTACTTATAGTAGATTATAAATACGACACTCTATCACTGTACAAAGACTAAATGTATTTTCCCTTTGATATTAATAAAAAAACGACCAAATTAAAAGAGTTGGAATGACTTGGAAGAAACGAGCCGTCGGGGTGATTGAATTTTGGGTATAATTGCTCTTTGCCCCGCTATTTCTTTTTTCTTGTTTTGTTTGAGTAACGTGACCTTTCGATGCTGCCCAGTGCTAATAAGGATGTGTAATTAATTACGCTGTGACCTCTGCTCCTTGACTCAAAGGTCAAAACAACGTTGTGAGATGAATTTTGAAGTGGCTGCTACTAAACTGGGCTGAGTCTTGGTACAGTTGAGATTCATTGCAGAAGAATCATTACAGTACTATGCTTTTCGGATTCCATTGCATATGAATTTCCACTTTCCAGCTTCCTAACTTTGAAGAAGCAAAGATTGAGGTGATGTTGATAAAAGTTGTGGTTTACTTTAAAAAAGTCGTGATTAACTTTATAAAATTTTATGTTATACTTTAAAAAGTTTGTGGTTTCTTTTATAATGTTTTGGCTTGTTTTAATAAATTTGTGGTGTGTTTTAATTTTTAAAGGAACTTGTGATATATTTTATGAGGTTTATGACATTGCTTAAAAAAATGTGGTGTGCTTTAAAAAAGTTATGGTCCATTTTAAGAAATTCGTAAGAATGTCAACAAATTGGTCGAAGGCGGATAGTGCATATTCATTTCTCTATCCAAAATAGTTCAAATTTTACCTATACCCACACAAAAATTAAATTGAAAATCGAGATCATGGCCTATACTCATTCAAGTTTCGGTATCTGTGGTTATCCATGGGTAGTAATTTTCCTTCATAACTTTAACAACACATATTAACAGTTACAAGTATATTGGAATTACCCAAGTGAATGAACAAGAATTTGGCCTTGTAGTAATACCACTAATCTAGTTTCTAGAGGTTTCAGGTTCGAATCCGTTAAGTAGTACCTTAATAAATAAAAAAGGTAAAACCTATATCACTTTTATCCTATAATTTTTTTTATCCAAGTGAAAATACAGCAACAAATCACTAGAATAAAGAAAATTAGTCACAAAATTTCATGAAAATATTATATATGTATAGAAAATATTAAATATGATGAGAAAAATAAAGATCATTTGTAGATAAATATATACACATATGTATAATCTAGCGTGTTCAAATTGGATAGTAAGAAAACCCCACTCGTTATGCAAAATATTCGAATTTAGTTTTATATTAAAATATTGCAAGGATTATATTTGCCTAATGATTACTAGCTCTCTCCCTTCACCAAGATTACAACCCGCAGATCGACCCACTTTCACCCTGACCCGATGAGAAAAGCGGGTCGCACGCACCCGCTGGATCGACAGCTACAAGATGTCTGGTTGGAGAGTATTCACATAGAAACTCTTAAAAGTAAGCGGCAAGATCCCATTATTCACATAAAAACTCTTAAAAGTAGTTTTGAATCCATCGCACCATTACGCTTCCAGGGTATCAGTTAATTATTTGGATCATTCCGGAAATTTATTAGTTTTTTGAATTGCTGGAGCAAGAAGCATGCATGCACATATATAATGAGGAAGTATGATGAGTAGATTTACGGGTTGGGCTTTAGGGGTAGAGGGTAGTGTTGGGTTTCTTGTGGGTTTGGGTTTCTTGGGTGGTAAGGAGAGGGGTAGCTGAGTAGGAATAGAAGTTCGGCTAGTATTAGGTTTACATATTGGGTTTATTTCTTATATAAATATGTAAGTTCTGTATCAGTTCAAGTTATCGAATAATAAAGTTAAGGTTTATCGACACCAACATCGTTCTCTCGCTTGTGAGTTACAAGCAAAATCCTAAAACAGAGGCCATCTGTTCATCAAAGTAGTAAGTAGTTGATTACTTCTCGATAAGTACTTCTCCAATCAGAAGGCCGCTAGCGTTACAAGAGTTTCATTCAAATGATGGTAAAATCGTATAGGAGGTTGAACCAGATTAGTGAATTGTATGATACTTTGGGTTGTTTGCTTGTTGGATTTGAAAATGAGGATCTTGATTTTTTTTTTTAAACTTTTGGATTTATGATGGATTTGTTGCATTATGGATTTGGAAGAGTACATTGTTTGTATAATAAGAGTCTGAATTCATGAGCCCCACGAATTTGTGTTAAGTTCTTGATAGTTGGGATTTGGGTGTCAAATCCATCACCCAAATATAGTTTCACAAACACCGAAATGTTATTATATAACCCTTTTACAAAACAACTATACGGACCCTTTTTTGCGCTTTGACTGGTATTGATGATTTTCTACACGAAAGCCTGGGGTGTGTCGCCAAAAATGGTGATACGTTTGATGTGCGAAGTATATGCTTGTTTTAATAGTATTTAAGAGATTTGAACCTAAGACTTCCATATTCAAATTAGACCTTAAATTGATTGCTATTTCTTTTGGATAAAGGGTGATATAACTTTATTTTTATAGTTAGTTAAAGTTTAAGAAATTCGAAACTTGAACCTTCAAATCTAAAACCAGTTATACTACAAGATTAAATTCTTGTTCGCCCGATTCATGCCTAGTTTTTTATGGATTAGACTAGCAAATTGTAAAAGATCAAGATTCAGGGACTTTACATTGGGGGTATAGGAGATTGAACTAATACATTGTAATAGTTAGGGTACCTATATGTAATTGATTTTGCAATCAATTTGTTAGGAGGTGTGATACATTCCTACCCTTTCTCTCTCTATACTGAAGCCACATCGATGTACATCCAACGAGCTTGGGCAAATTAGAGTTCATTTAAATAATTAATTGAAGAAAAGAATATACTATAAGTTTGACTCATCATCACTAAGAAATCAGAGTAAATAGGAGAGATTGCAATCAAGGAAGAAAGCTTCCTCTCGACTCGACCTCTCCTAATCCCATAAAACCTTTTCCTGGTGATGGTATCCAAATTTCATTCACCCAAAATTGCTGGCCCAAAGAGACATTCCCTCACGACTGCCTCCCACAATCTGAGGCCCATTTTTTAGTTATTGGATTGGAGTCTTGGTTGAAAACATCAGGCCTTTAACCCAATTCTACATCCGTTCCTTTCCATACTAGCATGTGCCCGGTCGGTTGGCCGGAATATTTGAGTTTATAACTTTTTGTAAAATTATCCATTAATTATTAAATTAACAAAAATTAATTTGCTATTGTTTGAATCATACAAAAATAGTCAATTACTAAATTATTTACCCTTAATACTAAAATCAAAAGGATGTATTGTAACTCATATCCTAATTCTATAAATGACTAAATAGATAAAACTCTTAATCAGTCATTCTTGTGAACTCATATAGAATTATTGAAAATCAATGATAATTGTAAACAATATAGCTTAACCGAGAACATGAACCACTCCAAAAGGAAGGAGATCTTAACTAAGAATAAACCTAAAATAGAAATGAAATAATAAGAACTAAGAAATTAAGAAAACAAAAGTGATTATCAACACCACCTCGTCTATTTTATTTTTTTCTTAGTAATATTTATAGTATGTAAACCCGCTATGTGATCCATAATCGGACTCTGTACTCGATAAGCATTTTGGAGTTTCTACCACACCTCTTCTATTTTTTCCGGTGAATTAGTACTCAATTGTCAATTTGTAGCTATATTGATATAGCCATAAAAATCATTTTTCCATAAGTGGTTTACAAAAAAAGTTAAAAAAAAACTCAAAACAATCCAATACAATACCAGACTACCCGTTCAATAGTTTATTTAGAATACATAATAAAAATTATATTAGTAAAGGTCTCTAATCATGAAAATTAAATGATATTCCAAAAGCATAAAATGAAGGAACGTGTTGTACATAATATTTTTTTTAATTATAGATATTTTTATATTAATTATAGATTTCATAATCAAATAATATTCCAAAAAATATACGAAACTGTTATGTAAAAATATAAATATTTTTTGAAAATGTTAAACATCTTTTATATTATTTTATTCCCTCTAATCTCTTCTCTCTCCCAGTTTATTGCGTGCACCGCTAAAAATAAAGAGATAATTATTTTTTAATTTTAAAGTCAAGTTATAATTACTTTTATATCCTACCTATAATTAATAAGAAGCCAGAAAATTTGAAATGGTGAAAATCCTGCAAAACTCTACCATCTTATATTCTTTAGATAGATTAGATTTATATTTAGATGTAGATTCTCGAATAGGACTTTAAGGTTTAGCGAGTATTTTTTCTTAGTTCTCGAATATGGCCTATTTTGTAGGTTTAAGGCCCTTATGATCAAGGAACCAAAACACAATTTACACTAATCTTGAGAATCCACGTATGAACAATATATAATACTTTACACACAAGCCTTCCTCATCAAATCAGTCAATTACAATTATCAGCATTCCTTTAGGAATACAAATCACAGACAAACACACACCTTTGTTAAATCATTTCAAAGCATTACCCTGTTTGGAACAAATTTGGGAAATTAAAACGAATAGATAAGAGGGTAAGTAAAATTCCCAACAGTGGCCACGTATGTACTGCTGCTGGGTTAACTCAAAAGGGTTGCATATGTTCCTGGTAACTTGGACAAAAGAGACGGTTTCATCAAAAAAGAGAGAGATAAGTACTACTGGTCTGGTCTGTCTGTATTCTGAATTCTATTTCTATATATTCTGCCTCAGCCTGCCTTGACTTCAGCAGCGCGCCGGTCACCTCCCATGTTTATCCTACTAGCTTGCTGTCTAGTGATAATAGTATTGGTACCTTTAATCTGTCCCAAAAAAACACATCCAGGCTCCAAAGTGCATGCAATTCAGACATTGTACGCAGACAAAGAACCAAAAACTGTTCCTGGCTACATGTCTTTTCCACATATGCAGTAGAATCATACCAGATAACTGAGTCATGGGGAATAAAAACCCACCTTTTTCCCCTTTCTTTTTGTTAACATAGATGTGGAGAGCACTTCTACCATACTTGAAACTAGTATTGGTGTTTCGAGGTATAAATTGAAGTTATTATCATAACATTAAATATATAAGTTGAGGTGTACCATAAGGGAATTTGTTCCATAAAGAGATTTGTACAAAAAGATTATAGGTATAGCAGCATGAAGTTGTATCATAACGTTAAAAACACAACTTCAATTTGTACCATGAAGACAAAGAACTAATAAAGCTCCAATGGTTTAAAGCATTGTAAAATTTCTCAAATGTGGAGCTTCTAACTTCTAAGAACAGTTGATTCAGTAGCTCGAAGTTTTTGGGAGATGTTCGATATTGAATCTTATGTTGTTATATGTTTTTAGATGGAAATTCGAATTATGCGCAAGTATGTAATGCCATATTACTTAAGTCGGGTATTAATTTTAGTACTTACAATGATTCCAACACAACACCTCTTTGTCAAACACTCCGATATCATGTAAAAATTATGAGAAATAATAGAGTACAAAATCCAAAACTGCAAAACCAACAAAATTATGTGTCTTACCATCCTTGATATGATCATATCAAGAGTGCTATGATTCATGCCAAAAAAATGACAAAACACAAGGTTTTATAGCTCTTAAGTATTGTACCGTAACCCAGACAAAAAAATATCAGTTAAGTCTCAATAACATATTAAATTATTGGAAGAGACATTGAAGAATTAGGGTATCAATTTTCTTTATCTGAATGGGTTGATGAATATAGGCACCGGCCGTCTCAAATTAAAGTGGATTTGGGCAAGTGAAAAGGCATATGCAGCTGCCTCCTTCCTGGAAGGAGACCTATCTTAGCTAACTATATCTTGGCCCCATTTTTGAAGAAAACTAAAACCAACAGTGAGGTCATTCATGGAGTTATATATACATAAAGTTGAACTTGCTTTTACATATACCTTTAGGGCCGGGTTGCACTTATCCTAAGCTATCCGAAAGGAATTCCTGCAGAAAGGGAATGAAATATCTAGAGAATGTTCTTCATCTCCTCCATGAACCCATAACCCCAAATCAAAAGATCGAGTAATCCTTTTAGAACTGCTAACCTTGCATTGATGAATCCAACCTTGACAACTCATTGTACTCGTTAATTAAACCCATGCAGGGTACTAAATAGAGTTCCACAAGTAACAATCTCATCCTAATCCATTTTCTTTTTGCTCCATATATCCAATCTTTCCTTTAATTTACTAACCTCTTTGAAAAGACTCTATTTGCTGCTTTTGGCAATGTGTATCGGATCTTTTTACATATTATTCGCATGCAGCCATTAGTTCTACAGGTTTTAAGAAAGAACAGATCTAGCTAGCTAGGACTGTTGTCCAGATCTTCTCTTCCTGTTGTGATTTCTATAATATTATTTACTGTTCCTTTTTTTTTTGTTCTCTTTTCAAACCCAGAAAAAGGAGATCGAGAACCTTATCTCATGTAACAGTTATGGATTTGTTTATCCGTTACATTCTTAAATGATGGCTCGATATGTATATGTAACCGGTTGGTGTGCTCTGGTCGTCATCCGAATTAAAAGAGGCATATAATTAATTAAGGTTAAGTGTCATGATTAGGATATTGTCATATCCTTCCAGCGTGCTTTGCTAATGATTAGAAGATCAACATATTAATGTTATCTTATATCCTTCGACTGTTCATCGTGATAAGCAACCTCTTTTTGAACATAAGAGGGCCCCAATTAAGTATATCATCATATGGGTTATGTACACAGTATCTAGGACAGCCACCTCTAATATTCTAGTTCTGGTGGATGGTTCTAGTTAATTCCAATCAATCAAGATGGACATCAGGCATAATGATTATAGTCCATAGAGTTGGTCTAATGGTGTGTATGTAGGATGAAGACCAACAAACCTTGTGTTTGAATCTTAGGTCAATTCATCAAGAACTCGATATTGGACTAATAAGAAATTAAGTAAAGTAGTGTGACGACTCAAATTACAAGATTCTTGCCAATGATGATTTAGTCTAGTAGTACTATTGTTAGTTTTCAACTTAAGAATTAATTTCTTCATCATGAAGGGTAAGGTTATGGATTCTGTTAGAAAATTGAGTCCGGTTCGAAAATTGGGTCTCCTCGATCAATGAATTTCCATAGTCAACAACTATGAATAGAGCACTCTTACGAATCCTAGTACGTTGAGGTTCATGTGTTAAGACTCCTCAATAGGAATTTGTCAAGAACCAGTTGGTCACAACAATTTGAATTGTTTGGGAGAGGTTTCATGCATGTATGAATCTTAACCACTTCCTTTCCTTATACACCCTTTAAAACAAAAATGAATTCATGGGTTTGAAGTATACACATAACAGTTATACCATGTGTTTTTAAATGTAGTGTTAATATTGGGGGCACGAGGACCTGAACACGTCACCTCAATGACAAACCAACTCTGATATCGTGTCATAAACCACTTGATCCCAATAACTTGAGTTGATGGATGAGATTCAATTATGGATCTTATATCATTTACTAACACATCATCACGTCAAACAAAAGTTGGGTTTGACGTTTGCATCCGAATACCATGTGCTTAACACATGGAGGTCAATGGAATTCGGACAAAAGTCATATCAGTCACATAAAAGATTCTTATATCATGTCAAGAACTAGTCGGTTTCCAATAATTGAAGTTGTTGGAAGAGTTCTATATGTTAACTATGGATTGTTTCCCAGATCAATAAGGTGGGCACACTAATTAATTGATGACAAGTTGGTGGCTTGGTGGTTCGTGACAAGCAAGCCGCATTGTGTATAGGAAGGAACACAGGACAACAGAACAGAGAACTAATTGAGTGTGACAAGCTAAGGAGTATGCTAATGCTGGTTCGATTTGGAGGGCCAGAGGGGGATGGGCGGGCATTATTTTCTGTGTAACTTGCTAGTTGGGTACGTAGTCCCTAAATTCGATTCCCAACTCCTCCAGAAATAAAAATCTAGAGAGTTGGGGCGTATATAGATTTGGGTGGTAACGCATGCAATGCATAATCTGGGTATCTTTATGTTTGACATATCTAAAGGAATAAACCAACAGAAAAAAAAAAGAGATCAGATCCCAGCCATGCCAGCTGATGAAGATAGATGTACTACAGAGTCAACTGTTCATCATCAGAATTAATTAAGTGTTCTTTTGTGTGCAATCAGAACCAGAGAATTGATTGCTGGATAGAAAAAGAGGCCCGATCGACCAACGGGCATATACCCAACGAAATCATGGCGCCAAGTTGCTGAGATACCCAGCCCAGTCGCAGTCCCCCCCAACAATAATTTGCAGAAAAGGAAAACCCTAGCTAGCTGGGTAGCAATGCAACCTTCCTTCCTAATGGGTACTTATTATTATTTTGTATTGAGAAAAACGTTCATCGATCTAGTTACGTTACGGTTTTGGTTGGCCAGCTAGCCAGGGCTCTAACTAAACTAGGAAGAGTCTGAGTCTGATTCTTCCATTCCAAATGAGACGAGACGACATGGAAGTAGGGAGGCAGACCTTATCCGATTGATCCTGTTCCATCCCATGCAGAAAGAAAGGGTAGAGAGAGCCAAGAAAACGTGAAGGAAAGAAACAAAAGGCTAAAAAAGCTGACAAAAAATGGAGGGAGGGAGGGTCAAAAGAATAGGATGGATGGGTATGGGCAGGCGGGAAAGGTAAAGGACGCGTGGCGGGAAGGGGATGGATGGAGGCCAAACTCTCCACTTGGTGGCAGCTCACAGCACCCATCTGTCAATTCTGACTGCGTAAACATCACATGGCCCTTCCCTTCCCTTCCCTTCCCCCACACTGCCACACACAAACACAAACAGAACAGACCACATGAAAAAACTTGATCAGTTCTCGTAATTGTTGTTGTTAAGAGAGAATGGATTTACAATCTAACTGTGCTTCTTTCTTCTTTGATGGGAATGGGAATTGAGCATGTGTTTTGGGATGCTCTGTTTTTGGTTTAAGTTGCAGCCTGCAGGGGAATCTAAGCCCGCCTTCCCAACTTTATATTTTTCAAACTGAATCAACTAAAGCCAAGTCCGTTGAAAAGAATACGGGGAGAGAGAAAAAAAAAGGAAAAGAAAAAGAAAAGGCAGGCAAATTAAGGAAGAAAGGGCCTCTCGTTGGAAAGAGAAGGTGCCCTGTTTTTTTTATTTTGCCGTTTCCTTTTCTTGCCTTTTTGGGGGTTATAAATAGCAGCCAATTTGATCAGTTTTACTCATCCTCAACACCACACCCACAAAAACATTCACAAGCTACCCCCAGAAATTTCACGTGCTCTGCTATCTCTCCATCCATAGCTACCAACCAACCCCTCTCTCTCTCTCTCTCTCTCTCTGCCTCTGTCAAAAAAAAAAAAAGCTTAGCAGCAGTAGCCATCTTCTTCTTCTTGTGTTGGTTATTAGCGGTTGTTTGTTAGCCAAATCCTTATCCTGTTGGTGTCGGTCGGTCAGAGTGGTCGTTGGTGAGGTTACTGTTATATAACTGTCCATCAAACCACACTGAGATAAGGGGGAAACCAAAAAAGAAAGATACCTCCTTATTACGTTCTTCTTGTTGCTATAAACAAACCCATAAATTAAAAGCGCTAGCATGGAAAGCAAGAAGCAAGTTGGCGGTGGCTCCTCTTCTTCTTCATCTTCCTCTTCATTGGATCATCTGTTCGGTCCCAAGGATTCTTCTTCTTCTTCATCATCATCTTCCTCCAGCTACTTCGGCTCCATCTTCCCCCCTCCTTCCACGGTAATTAAGGCTCTTAATTTTGTTCACCAAATTCGCTACTTTAATTATTTCAAGGAGAGTTCATCACGCTAACTAATTGATGAACTTCTACCCCCTTTTTATTTGTTGTAGATTATGGGAAGGGACGGTCCTGCTGGTAGTAGATACGCCGGAACCACTTCTCCTCCAGCTGGTATACATTAATTTCTCCATACGTCTACACATGCAAAACAAAAAAAATTAAAAATTAAAAACCATCATATAGAAATGATTTTCGTTAATTATATGAAATGACAGAGAATTACAACGCCCGTTATGGAGGTGGGAAGGACCAAAACGGCGGTGGAAGTGGGACGGTGGAGCCGTCGTGCTACTTCAGCTCGTCGATCTACTACGGCGGCCAGGAGAATTACTCCTCTTCTTCCTCCACGCCTCCCCACGGCAGTTCCTCCGTCGACTCCGCCCGCCATAACACTACTACTGTGAGCCCAATAAACAAGAAACACGTATATTGTATACGTTACTGTTCATTTCTTTCTCTTGTTGGTTCGTTAATGAATGCTGTCTGATGTCTGGTTGACACGTGTAACGTAACAGTACAAGAAAGACGGTGGAGGAGATGACGACCCAAATGGCAATAACTCTGCTTCCAGAGGCAACTGGTGGCAAGGTACCCTTTAATTTCCATGACTTTTCCATGCAATAATACCCATTAAGATCAGTAATTGCGCTATGTAAACGATATTAACTACATGATTTTCTTATCATGCAGGTTCCCTTTATTACTAATCGCTTGTGCTACTACCCCATAACTCGGCACCTATGATCTTAATCAAGGTACCAATCAAGTCTACCGGAATAAACGAACGAAGATGAAGTGGTTGATTTGATAATCGTAACTATATGTATGGAGTCCGCTAGTGAAGAGTCAATATTAGAGACTAGAGAAGAGAAAGACAGAGACAAGTAGTGGATCGATCGGCTGTATGCATGAACGGAGATCAACCATCATCATCATCATCGTAGATCGATTCCTGTTGTAGTTTGTTGGGTTGTTTTTCTGTCCCACCAAATTAGTTGTAGTAGTGTGTCTACTGTGTGTGTTCTTTTTTAGAAAGTTCTGTTGTGAAATCTAATGTACTATATCGATCAAACAGTGACGAGGTTTGCCTTTACCGGTTTTAACTAACTTCACTTTATGCTCGTCTCTTGTAATTCCTGGCTCACTTTATTGCAATAGTATCGCACTATTGCACTACTGGTGCATCAATGTGCGTTCGAACGTTCTAGTTAATTAAACGTTTACTTTCGCATTACTGACTCCAAAAATTTCAGTTATTTGTATATGGGGGACACTGATGCAATACCAAAGATCATAAGATTCCTACAAGTTCACTTAACTTCAGTTATGTTGGAACCTGTCTGTCAATTTTAGTGAAGTGCAAACCGGACTAGTATTTAGTTGCATATAGAAGTTGAATTATAGAAATACCAAAATAAATATAAGAAACATTATGTTCATCACTATACTCACTGGCAAGAAAAGAGTTTATAGTCCATAATCTAGGGATCATATACTCGAGTCCTAGCAAATCTCCTAAAAAGTCTCATTTCTATTTCCTTTAGGTGTATATAGTAGTTCTTGTGATAAACAAACTAGCCATAATAGTTCACAGTCCAAAGTTAATTTATGAACTTGAAATTTGTAGAGCAATACTGCATACCATATTTTTTAAGACAACAATTAATATTGGCGGTTAGGAAGACACAAACACATGACCTCAAAGACAATAAATAAGATCTTATATCATGTATAAATCAAATGATATCAATAATTCGAAGACATGTTTCAGTAATTCAAGTGACCAAAATTAATATTAATTTTTTCTAATAATTTCAGTGACCAAATATGACATTTATGAGGAGTTTGGTGGACCAAAGATCTAAGTCCAACTATGTTGGCGGTTACAAGGCCCAATGAAAGAGGGCACCATTAAGCCATACTAGGCCTGAATGAAAGAGGTGGCTGCAACTTGCAAGAATGATGCTTATTGCTTACCCCATCTGATTCCTCAAATTAACATTTTGTCAGGAAATATTAGGATGAATGCTGATCTGTAAAGTGTGCTGCTTACCAATTAGAATTCAGCAGGATAATCACATTCATCCGTACAAGGATAATTTCTCAACAAGCAAACCAACCAAACTAGTTCTAGAGAAGCACAATCTGTGAAGTCATAGCTCAAACCAGTAGTTAAGGTCAAGAACTGTCATGGTGTTTCACAGTTTAAGCTTAGGGGCTTAAAACTTCATTGGATTCCATCTGATTCACTTCTCTATTGGCCTTACCCAAACCAGAAAGCCAGCAACAGAGGCCAGATATGTCCTTTCCTGTTAGGTTGCAGACTCCCTCAACAGCCACTAGCAGAGAGTTAAAATCAACCAAAAAACATGACAACAACTGCACAAGCCAGCCGCAAAGCAGACATTTTTACTTCTTATGATCCAATCATAATTCATTATTTGGGATAGGTCTGGATGTCACAGTAGTTGTACATATATGCTTGAGCTAGATCAACCAGCAAGCAACAAATCTGTAACACTCCAGTACATTAGCACCACTAAGTACATTAAAACGTTACACAAAGTCACAAAGGTCACCATAGAGTCAACACTTCCAGCACCATAACTTCAAGGCAATGTATAAGCTGCAACATCAAAACAAACGAGCCAACAATCAAATTCATCGCATATTGAAAAAACAAAACCGATCAAACGAGAAGGAAACAGAAGGATTTCATTTATACGGCAGAAACAAACTAACCTCCGCACTTGTAACCCACAGGGCGGTCAGCGAGGTTGCAGCGCTTGGGGATGGACATGGCAACCTCCGGCTTCACGCCAGAGCTCTTAGCAGTGTTGGAGAGCATCACAGCGCAGAGGCAAGCTGGGTTCTGGCCCAGCTTCTTCACCTGAGCACAGCACTGGCTTGAAACGGCAGCATTCTCATCCTGTGCAGCCGATGCACAAGGAACCAGCTTGAAAGCTTCCCTGTCAGGGGTGGTGGATTTCCCACACTCCCCTGCTCCATCCACAGCAGCAAACCCAGATATTCCCAGAAACACAGCAAACACAACAAGGCAAATGCAAGACTTCATTGAGACAGCAGCCATTGTTATTTTCTCTCCTTTTTTCTTCTCCTCTCTTTCTAATTTCCTTTTCTCTTCACTCTCAACTACACTGCTGCTTGTTTGCTACATGGTTAGAGCTAGTAATCGTTGAGGAAATTTATAGAGGAAGCGAGGGGAATGAAAATTGCTAAGATGCTTACACGTTGAATTCCATAAGCATCATAGTGGAGATAGCACTATGAATGGGGGTGAAAAAAATAAACTTTTTTTGTTTAATTGAGCTACCTACTGCTTTCCACCATGGATTCTAGAACAGCTTGTTTTGCTTTCGGCAACATTCTTATTAAACTAGCAATGCCGGTCAGTGCAATCCGAAACAGCTTCTAATCACAAAATGACATCATTAACCAATCGCCCCAGCCAGACCCACATAGCATCAAATCAAACCCATATCCAAATTCAAATCCTTTCACACTTCTGCGCAATGCTCATAACATGTTCGATCTATTTCCCCAGTGAAACTAAAAGGTAAAACTAAAAACAGAGAGAACAGATCACGCCTCTGGATCTAAACCAAAAGGATGAAATCTAACAACAAAACCGGCCCACTACTAGCGAGTGAAAGCGTAGAGAACGAGGGAAGAGTAGATCAAGATAGCAACGGGAACAAAAATCACCAGAGGGACGACTGCGGCGTAAGTGTGGGAGCTGCCGCAGCTCAACGTCCCGAGCTTGAGTTGAACCACGTTAACCAGAGCCAGCATCAGAAAGACGCACCCAAAAGCAGATCCGATGCCGGAGATTAGCATTCCGATCCGGAGGAGGTTCTTGTTGACCTGGCCCAGGAACTCGGCGGGGAGATGGAAAGGGTTGTTCTGGGTGATGGAGTAGCCGGGTGTCCGGGAGATCCGGATTGCCTGCTTGAGAGCGAGCGCGACCAAGCTGGAGAAGAGGAAGCAGCTGAAGGAGTAGACGTGGAAGGAGATGAGAGCCTCGCCGACGCTGCGGCTGGCGGTGCAGGCAGGGTCGGTGATTAGGGTGTCGGAAGGGCTGGTCGGGTTCCAGGCGAGGCCGACGAAGACGGCGAAGGTGAAAAGGGAGTTGACGTTGACGATGCCGTCGAGCGCTGTTATCTGAATGCTGGTCACCATGGTTGCTTGCTGGTTGAACGGGGAGACGGAAAGTGGGGGATCGGAGAAATGGAAGCGAATTATTTGCGGTGGTTGTCAGAAGATTAAAATATTTCTGTTCTTTTGACGCTCGGAGAAATTGGTCGCCGTTACCTATAACAAAAACAAAAAAACGCCGTTGCCGGGGATCGAACCCGGGTCACCCGCGTGACAGGCGGGAATACTTACCACTATACTACAACGACCTTGAAGTTAGTTTCGATTCCTTCTAGTATATATCCCAATAACACACTGCCTTTGCCCTTTCTTACCACACAACAGAACTTCAGAAGGTATGCTTTAGCTAATAATTTCAATTTTTCAACTCATGTATTGTTTTGCATTTTATGAGAAACTCATTAATCGATGGATTCTATCCGAATTTGTAGTTTGGAAATTGGTTTGCTTTCTCCAAATGATTATCGAATACAATTATAATTGATTTGAAAACATTAGTAAGGGTGACATTCCAAAGGCCATATGATCCATATACATCATTTTGGTATATCTTTGACTTTTTTGTTATTGTAGTTTTTCTAATGTATTATTTACAGTGAGACTAGCCTATTGTCTAGAGAAATTTTACAATGCTATATAGTATTTGTGCTACAGGTTTTTGCATTTATGGTACAACTTAAAATTGTACATTTACGTTATGGTACAGTTTCAGATTGTACCTATACTTTTTGTACAACTTCTTTTATGGTAAAACTTGAACTTGTACCTTTATGTGATGGTACAACTTCAAGTTGTAAAGTTGTGCCATAACATAATGGTACAAATTGCTTTATGGTACAACCTAAACTTATACATTTAATTTTATGGTACAACTTTGAATTGTACATTAAAACACCAATACTATATAACATAGTAGAAATGCTCGATTGTCTAATGTATAACTTGCCTTTTATCCACCTTATTTTATAAAACTCTACCAAGTGATTTCACCCGCCATCATATTATTGGATGAGAGACAATTGTAATTACACCTGTTTTCATAGGAAATTTTTTCGGTTAAGATTCTTTCTTCTTTCCCAATCCTCTTGTATTGGTCCCATCACCACTAACCTTAAGTGTTTCATTTCTTTAATCCTTAGGCTTAAAATGTTTTCCACCAAAACTTGTATAAAAATTGCAGACTACCATCTAATGTTACTTTGGAATTGCCGAACACATAATCAAATTATTCATAACATATTGCCACCCCTAATTATCCACCTAATTGTACTAAATTATCTATGAACATTTTCAAAACATCAACGGGCATTTGGTCTAGTGGTATGATTCTCGCTTAGGGTGCGAGAGGTCCCGAGTTCAATTCTCGGAATGCCCCCATTTTCTATTTTTCATAACAACAAATAAAGAGTACCTGGTTGTGTTAATGGTTACAGGTTTTTTCTGTTTTGCACAAGCAAGGAAGGAGATTAGGAGAAAGGTAGTCGTAAAACAAATGAATGAACGTTCATACAACAGTAATTGTGTCGATATAACAACCCATACAACGAAACTCAAGCATATTTCCTAAGATGATCACAATCCTAACCCCAAGCATATACTGGAAAGAACTCAAGATACACTATACTTGGCGACATTCTGCTGTGGTTTGTTCTCATTCTGGCGTGCCATGGAGCTCTTCTCGTGAGATCTCTGTTCTACGCACGATGATGCGTCAGTTGTGTTGCCACAGACTTTCGATTTCGTGTCAACGCCGAGATAATTTGTCAACACCCTCTTCACTCCAAAGCCACGGCGTAGATTCCGATTAACATTGGTCGTGGCGGCGATGGTATTGGTGGTGTTCACGAACGGAGTTCTCTCCCTTCTTGCAGGGCTGACAAGGGAAGCAGAAGGCGAGAAGCTTGGCGTGCTGCTGACACTTGCTTTGTATGGAGTGCCTAGGGAGAACGGGATTGAGAGCTTCTTCTTGTGTGAAATCACACTCACTGTTGCCACGGATGAGAGTTTGTTCTCTGAGCGTTTAGTCAGATCATCTACATATAGCAAATCGTCGATGCGGGCAACGATGTTGAATGCCAAGCTCTCCAGTACTCTTGAGTAGCTCTCCAGTATAGATTTTCCCACATCCTGGAAGTGTTGACCATAAAGTTAGAAAAGAGTTCAAAGTAAGAGATTGAGTAAATGGAAGTTCGTCCTCGAGGGTTCACCTTGTTGAATTGGATTTTGCTGGTGTCTAGTGTAGTCTGAGTTAGACTAGGAAACCGCTGCTTCAAGGAAAGCAAGAGGCTTTCAGCTCTTTCTGCAAGCAATTCCCTCCTGTTATCGCCATCAATCATCAAATCCTTCACCATTTCCCACGATGTCCTGGTAGTGGACCGGTTTTGGAGTGTGGGAGGTTTCGGATGATGAGCTCTTCGTCGCCATACATAAACTGCGGATTCAACCCGGTTCGCAAGGTCCAAGGCAACGTGTTCAGAAGAAAGGTCAAGGCTGTCGAGCAGGCAGTCAGTAGAGAACTGATCTGAAGTGATGTACCGGTATACAAAGTCTCCAAGACAAGCTCTCCCATTCTGTGAAATTGGCAAAAGCCCATTTTTGAGTCGTTGCCATAGTTCCAGGTCAAGGGTAAGCTCTATCATTCATTTGCTTTAAATTTGTGTTCATACCTTGGGAAGGGACTCCAAGAACGAGTCAGGAACATCCATTTCGACTAGAGCAGTGGCATTGATCGCCAGTGCAGCTTTGAGTATCTGATTTGTGCACTCACGAGTGTGGTTCAGCTGCTTTCTTGAGTTGTCACCTAGACCACCAGCTGGAACTCGTGGCACCGGTAGCCACCACTTGTCCTCTTGCCGCTGAATCGTTTTTCTGAAGGAAGCTGAGCCATCTGCATCTGTCCCTACAATCCCTTGATCCACGTACCAGAACTCTGTGTCTGTGAAACTGTCTAGCACTTCCTGTGAAATGAAAGTTTAACAATAGTAAGTATTGAGACTTAGGAAACGACTATATGCGTTTAGGGAAAAGCAGATTAAGGTAAAATCAAGGAATGTCTGTCTTACAAGAAGCATATTGTCAAGCTTCCGTAGAGCTGGGAGATTGATGAAAAGGTCTGATCTGGGTCTGCAAGTCATGACCTGTAAATGGAAGGTAATGAAATTAGTAGACACATCCAAAGAGCAGCACTTCTTCCATTGATTAAACTGGATCGTTTCGCTACAAATTTGAATTTTAAAATTAACGTCACAATAAGAATTACCTCAAGCTTACTGCCGTCAGCATAAGTTTGCCAAGAAGGAATTAACTCTACGATGTGATCGCCAACACAGAGAAGCACTTCGATCTCCCTTCGCCACAATGATTTCTTTTCAGGAGCTATTGGCTCAAGCCTCCACAGTTGCCCAAACACAGAAGCTACAAGATGCAGCATGCGAAATCCCGGTAAGCAAAACGCGAAAAGGAAAGAGCCTACAAAAAAGGGAGAGGGAGAGAAAGACATACCGCAGAGATTGGTAATAGCATTGGAGATAGCCATAGCTGTGCAAACCCCTTTCCCAGAACCTGACATGTCTTCTCCAAGCAACAATTTTGCAAACCTCTCCTTCATCAAATCCGCATCTACAAAGAAATTCAGACCAAAGTGTAAAATGGGCAGGAAAAAAGTTAATCAATTATGCAAATCAACTCGGAGACCACTGTAAAAAAGGGGAGGAAAAAAAAACAAAACAGAAAAAGACCAGAAAACCTACCAGAATTACTGGAGTTGAGCTTGTTTAACTTTGAATCCTCTAACCAACTACCATTCTCCTCATCTCCTCCAATGGCACCGCCAGATGACAATAAGCTCTTCCTCTCTCCAGCCTTCTTTATCGGCCAACCCAAAGGAGGCTTAGAAGGAGAAGAAGGAGAACCACACGGCCCAACACTGCTCCGCCTTCCCTCAACCTTGGAGCTCAATTCCCCACCGCTGCTACTGCTCACCGCAGGAGAGTCAGACCCATCTCTCCTCTTCTCAATTCCCCCGCTGCCCTTCTTCACCACAGTCGCCATCCCTTCAGAAAATTTCAAAAAGTAACAATCTTTCGCAACCACCCCAAAAGCACAGATTCGTCAAAGATTCAGCTCGACCATTCTTCAAACAGTTGGCGAGCGCAGCAAAGTGGGACAACACCAGCCACCACTAGTTTCCGTTTTCGCTTTCAATTGCTTGCTGCTGATGGGCCGGTGCTAGCGTTTGAGAAGGCAGATGTGCGGTGGGTCATATCATATCCCAATTTGGTGGTGACGGAAAGGGGAATTCAGACTCCGGTTGGGGTTTTCTCTCAGTATGGTCTGGTGTAATTCTATTCCCTTTGTCGCTTTCTCTCTATCTCTCTCGGAGTTATGGCTGGGACAGAAATTTGATTTTGAAGTTGGAGAAGAAAGTGAAGAAGAAAGGACGGGTGGTAGTAACTGGCAGAGGGAGCACATGCGGTTGGGTGAGATGGCTTAACGTCTCTCTGTGTTGTCCGCCTCTGAGCTTAGTAGCTGCTATCTCAACTGTGGAGAAGAATATTAAATTTCAAATTTAATGATAAAAAAATTCAAACTAGGTGGCTGTGGCCGGCCGGACAGCGTCGACGGAAGGTGTTATTACCAAAGTTGCGCTTTTCCCCCCAAACCTAATAAAAAGTGAATTGATGAACCTCGTAATTTCTGGTAAATCCTCGCCTGTTTCTGCTATTTAATGATCGATGGGTGGAAAATGTACTATGTGTATAGCATTGCTGAATGCAAAATCGTTTTTCATACATCTTGTGTTGACAGAACTGCACAATGAAATGGTGTTACTACATGCAGATGTTGGAGAAAATAACTATTTTCGCGTCTTGCCCAACTTGAGTTATTGTCGATAGAGAAGAAGATCAACTTGTCAACGGGAGGAAGTGCTCGTAACTGGAGTGATATCCTTTCTGACAAAGTTGTCAAGTAATACCCAAATCTCTTTAATTTGTATTTTCCTCCTTTGACATGTACTTTCTTCAAACCCAAGTTTTCTTCTTCTCTCAACTGTAAGGCTCAACTGATGCATTGTAGCCACTAAGGTGATTAGGGTTTTCAACATAAAAGTGTTGTTAGCTTCGAGTCCCTTCAATAGTACCTAATAACAAAAAAGTAATCTATATCACCCTTATCTAATAAACATAAAAGTGTTGTTATCATCTACCCAACCCTGCACTATGCTAGGTTGCAAGCACAATTTGATGTGATTGTGATAGTTGGTTTCGGCTAGAATGTTGAGGCCGCGTGCTGAATGTTTCTTTTTTTTTTTTCTGTTAGTCTAAGTGACATTGGATAGCAAGCGGGGCACTGACACCCGTAAAATTTTCTAAATACTGATTCCGTTCAATTTTTTTGCATTTTTAGCATTTGCTGGAAAAAGAGTTATCAACGTATCTATTTCAACAATTGGGTAAAGTGATAGTGGATCAGTTTCTGGATTACAACACAAATGAGCAACATACAAAGTTGGTGGTTATTAGATTGAAATGTTCTACTCTATCATCTTCAGCGATGTTAGTATTTGACCATTTTTTTGAACTTAAGGTGACTCATTTTTTCTTATGGAATCGATTCAGGATACTTCTTCACCAACTTTGAAGTTGCATTCCATCCCTTTGCAACCTAACCCACGGCTCAATATAGATAATAGAAGACTAATTATATTAAATAATATATTGTCAACTGAAACTAAGATTCATCCCAACCGTTTGCTTCTCCTACTATTCAAAAAGAAATGATTGGATATGTACAAGTCCAAAAAAGGAAGTGGCTGCTCATCATCTTTATACTATCGAACATTGATGACTCCCTGAGAAAAAGCTTCAGCGCATTTGAATCAAGGGATAAAAGGTTGCATGCTAGTGCCCACGAAAAGATCCCAAGCTGAGAAATTATTATCCAATCGTTCTATTTGTAATGGAACAATTAGGAGAAACATGGGGCACACTTTTAATCAAAATTATGGTATTTGATCTATAGTAATCACTTTCGAAAATTCACTCATTTTTGTTGTTAGGGACAATCAATCTATTACTGATGTCTTATTACTTCGATCGTCGCAAAAAAAAAAAAAAAACGAGCACCCCGTTATTCCACCTAGATACCTAGGGCTTGCTCATCATTTTTATATGTGTAGTGTAGGCCAACTTTTCTAAAAGGCAACGAATAAACTTTTTGTCTGGTTGATTAGTTAATCAATTTGGTAATAGCAGTTCAAATTATTTGTTTGATTTCAGGCCGCGGTTGATTGCCGTCGTACCCTGTTGTTATTATTATTTTACTGTCTTTACTTTTCAACTCTGACCTCTTTTCAATGTTGTAATGTTGTTTTAGAGTACTAACCCAGTAACAAAAAAAATTGATTAAATACCGACGAAGCTAAAGCCTGAATAAAGGCTGATTAACGGCAACGGCTACAAAATTGCTCAACGAAAGGGGAAACGTGTAGCTTTGTGGCCGCCAAAAGCTAAAGAAACAGCTTGCTCATTTGTTTGTTGACTTTTGATGTCCAAACAATGATTATTATCTACTTATCAAAATTTGAAATATTAAGCATTAATATTTACTCACGGAGAGCAACGGTGGATTGTGTTTCACTCTATTTAGACTATTTAAAGATGTTTCTAGTACGAGGTTAAGGTCAATTTTATTTAATTATATTTTTTGGCACTCAATTGATTTGTATTTTAAACGCAATATACAAGTTTGAGATTCGATAGTCATTATGTAGACACAATTAAAAAAAATATATATATATTCATTGTTAGTTGTTAATTTACTAGTTAGATTGAATTTTTTTTTTTTCAAATACAAATACTAATCTACATAAATTTGACAACACTGGATTCATAACGGGTTTGGTCTTTGTTGTTTCCAGCCAATAGTCATGTCCATCCTTCGCAACGCAAATCAATTCGTGGTTTACCATAATGTAGTTTGATTCTTCTTCTTCTTCTTTTTGAGAGAAAATTGATGGGGATTTATTGAACTCAAGAATCAATCAGTCTCAACGGCTACAACATCAGCTACCATAATAAGTAAGCTATTACAATCAAAACGAGACTCCTCAAAATCAGAGACTATATGGACTAACAAATGAGCAACATTGTTTGACTTTCTAAACACAAAAGACCAGTCACGAACATCAATACCCTCCACTTCCTTCGAGATATCCGAACAAATGCTCCCCGATTCAGTTATGCAAGTTCTGTGAAATTTCAGAAGCTGAATAATCTTTCTACAATCAGGTTCAATAACAACCGGTCCAAAACCTTTCTCTTTAACCAATCTAATACCATAAAGAATTACTATACCTTCAGCAAGCTCGGGAGACCACTTAACTTTGAGTCTTCTACCGCAAAGACACCTTTGTCATTCCAATCTCTTAGGATACATCCCTAAGCCAAATGAGTTCATTTTCTCAGCCCCTTGGGTGCAAGCAACCTTGTTAGCACTATGCATGTTCGTATGTTTCAATAAATAAAAAAAATAACGAAAAATGATAAAAAAAAAATTAACCTAGAAAGACGATAATGTAGCCGTTATCATATCATGTTCCTCCACAGAAAGCAAAGCATGGAAAAAGGCCCAACCAAGCTTTACCGAAAAGCAAGCTTCATCCCCTTTCCGAATTTTGAAATTTGAGGCCCGTCCGTCCGCCCATCCTTTTCAGCGCGATCCCGTTGTTGTCTCTTCTGTTTACATTCGATTCGGACCAGTGCTTCCAAAACTCAAAATTGGACCACTTCGCCGGTGGAGAGAAATAAAATTTAGCCACTTCGAACCAATCCACTCAAATTATGGGCCCTGCCCCTGCATTTATAGCTACACCTCCCTTTTCTGGCCATCCCTTTCTAGATCTGGCACTGGACTTAAAGCCCGAAACCCTTACCGAACTTTTTTCTTTGGGGTAGAATCATGAGCCCCAAGTTTTGCCATCTCAATGGGCCACTTTCTAGCTGGGCCGTCTAATTTGATGTGTGCTTTTGCCTTCCCCAACTTGGGTCCAACTTCTCATGGGCTCAGAACTCACGGCCCAAACCTCCTCGATAAGAAACCACTCAACTGACGACCGACAACCGGCTATCACAGCGGCTTCCAGGCGCCGCGGGAAGAACGAATTGCAGAACTCACGTTTCCCAATTCTTCTTCTTCCTCTTCCATCTCCTACGTCGATCGTCCGTTACTGAAGAACGAATGAAGGTAAAAGTTAAATCTCTTTCGAATCCTTGTGTTAATCTTCCATCATCAGCTGTGCATCTGTTTCGAACTTCTTCGTTTTCTTTTGGGGGGAATCGCCTCTGTTCGCTTTTCTCCGCCCTTGATCGAGTTCTGTTTTTTTGCTATCTGGGTAACGCGATACGTTGTGATTCCAATTTACCATCCCCGATTGGATTCGTGACTTTCTTCGCAAATCTGCAAGCTTTTGGTATGTAACTATGTATCAATCAAGTTCTTTATCGTTTCCATTGAGCCAATTCGATTTCTGTTGCTGGGTGCTGGCGGTTCTGTATTGATTTTCTCCATGGTTTGTTAGATTGGCCTTGGACTAATCTGAATGAGCGGGTTTACTTGTTTGCTGTGATAATTCTGTTCACAATTCGATCCTTATGGAATGAATTTGATCTTATCAGGCGGAATTTTGTAAACGAGCCAAAAGTAGAGGACTTTTGGAATATACTCCTGATTTGATTCTTCCGGATCAGTGGATGATCATTCGACCATACTGGTGTTTGCTGTACTTCTGTGTCTACCGATGTGGCCTTTGCATGTTCCGTTCAGCAAGTTACTCAATGTAGAAGCTGTAGAAGAAGATGAAGATGAAGTTATAGATGGATGGTTTAGTCAGGAAATGGGAAGACAAAGAATTGTGTCCCTATCACACTTTGTTGCAGTAAGTATTGTACCATGAGACTTGTTTAGAATTTGTTTTTACACTAGGGAGTCTGTAGCTCACCTTTCCTGTCATGGTTCAATGCAGGTGCCGCATAAAAACCAGCTTCACTCTTGGGATTGTGGTCTGGCATGTGCTGTTGTGGTTTTGAATGCCATTGGTGTCAATGATTGCAGCATCGATGCTTCAGCAGACATGTGCTGCACAACTAGGTATGATTATATACTATGTTTAATCAGAGATTTCATTATAGCATAATAACAAGGTTCCTCCTTTAATTTTTCCTCCCTTAGCATATTACCAAATTTCCAACCAATTTAAGGGTGTTTTGGAATTGGAAGTCTGAAGATCTGTTTCGGGAAGGAAGCCTTATCTCTTACATTCTGATGGTCTTGTGTATTTTCATTGCACATATTAAGTTATTAACATTGTCTTCGAGAAAAGTATGGGGAATTTCCTAACTGAACTTTATCTTTGAATTATTATTATGTCTTCTTTGCAGTATTTGGACAAATGATTTGGCGTCTCTACTAAAGTGATTTTCGGTTAGATTTTCATACTTAAGAGTGGCAATCTAGTTGGATGTTTGCAGGAGCAACTGTCAACTGATGTACACAGATTAGATCTGTTATTTGAAAAAGCATCCGAGGAAGGGATCAATATACTGGTATGTTGATTCAAACATGTCATTCTGTATTTATTATCATTTTACGTCGCAAACTGCTCAATTATGTATTGGTGATATCTTGAGATATTTTGCGGTTTTGAGTACTTTAAGTGGATTTTCGAGAATATTTAATAGTTTCGTTAATTATATTATTTAGGAGTAGTTTATGGAAACTACTCACAATCTCGTTTATCTTCCTCCCTAAAGCCCACCACTCATTCTTCTCTTCCCTTCCTCAAATCCTTCTTCAAGTTCCCGATTCTTTCTCTAAGTCCTTAAATCTCTCTAAATTCTAGCCTATCATCCCTAAAACGAGTCCGTTGTCTCGTATTTTAGTTGGTTCTTATGTCAACTTCAATTTAATGCTGATGATTTTAGTTGCACATCCATCAGTTGTCTTGTATTTTAGTTGGTTCTTATGTGAACTTCATTTTAATGTTGATGATTTAGTGAAGATTTTAAGAAGATTTGCATGATCAAGGCATTAATCCTTACTTTCTACACTGCAGGTCAATCAATGAAAACGAACTCGCCCACTTGATTTTATCTGGGAACTATATTGTCATTCATTAGTTAATCAATACAAGTTGAGGTACGGTACATTTATTCTATAAGATTGTTTCGATGTCTCTCATTTCATTGTTAATTGATCCTTCGAGTTGAATGATTTTAAAACTTTTCTTATGTTTTTTTATTTTTTTTGTACATTTGCACATGGTTAGAGGATGCTATCTCGTCAAGTTTGGATGATGACAACGAGACTATGTAGGTGAGGATAACAAATCCGTGACAACATTTTCCATATCGATATGTATATTGGATAACGTACTATCTTTGTTGCACTCTTTTTGAATTGAAAATTTTGAATTATTATTTTTTTGCAAGTGTGATTGTCACCATTAAAATAGTTTTTAACTTCTCATTCCATGTTCTCTTAAGTCATTATATAGTGATATGTGGCTACCATGTTGATACTGACGAGTTTGAAATACGACATCCAGCAAGCCCCAGGTGCACTCCTTTTTCTTCAATTTGTTCATGTGGATCTTTATATGCTCCAATTTATACAAATCAAACTCTGTAATCCAGTTGATGAACCAAATTTCGAACTTGAAAAATTTAGGAAGAATGAGAGAATTTCATCCAAATGCTTAGAAGAAGCGTGAAAGTCGTTCGGAACGGAAGAAGATCTTCTTGTGGTGAGCTTTTTATCCTTTTCATCCCACCACCAAAGAAATCAAATCTTCCCTGTCCAGTGTCTAGTCAGTGAAGTGGCTAACAAGTTCTCACCTGGGTTCCATTTCTTCGAGCACATATCTCTGGAGAGCAACAACTGTTGTTGGAGGAAATTTCCTCCTCCTCCACTCATCAACACATAATAATTCCATTGACATGTCATTCTTCTTTCGGTGTTAACGATGAACAAACAAACAGGTTGGTACCAAAGCACATGTGATCTGTCCATATGATAACCTTTCCCTTTTGGCCACTTTTTAAGCACAGTTTTGCTTTCTTCCCTTTTTTCTGTTACTTGTATGTATGCCCGTAAGAATTCATACAGATAACGTCCAAAAATGTATTTGGGAAGTGAAGTAATGTACAAAAAAGGAGAAACAAAATAAAAGAGCAGAGGCTTCTGATCATGATACCGGCTACAGTCATGTCGCTGTTGTGCTGTACCATATGATACCAAAGACGAAGCTGATTCCGTGAGGATTCTTTGAATCCAATACCCCAATTGTTGTGTTCTTTTCAGTTCCTCTGTTATTTTATGCTCTGTTATCCATTCTCTATTTAATTCGGGCCTCGCCGACATAGGGTTTTCTTTTTAGGATACTAAACCGACTAGGGTGCTTTTAGTTCATTTGGGAAATTGGGATTAACGGTTTCTAATCATATGTTAGCCTGTTAGGACCATGGTCCATGAAACCGTATCGGAAAAGTCAGCGATAGGGTATTTTATGACAAAACCGTAGTTCAACCGTTAGTACCGTTAAATACCGCCTATCGGTTGGTATTTTGTGGTTGAACCGTCGGTACGATACGGTTTAATGGACCATGGTTAGGACACCTGATTACGAAGAATTTTAGCATCATGGTCCAACTAAGATCCAGTCCTGGTTGGAAAAGGATTCAATGATGGACCATATATATTGATAGTTGTTTAGGCTGGATTGACAATAATGTTGTACGAGGTCATAAACAATAAGTGGCTCAACTACTTTGCTATCACACCCTTTAAGACAACTCCACCAATTCCTCTACCCATTATCGTGAGACTGAATAAGGTTTTAGAAGATACTGGTTAATACTTGTTGGCTAACAATTCTGAAATCACGCTATGGTGTCATCAATGATCCTTCCTTCTTGTTGAAGGCTAATCAATAATGAAATCACGGTTAATTTCACGATGGGTCGGACTCGGAAACAAAATTGACATTTTGGATGACCATGGTTTCTTTCTTTCTTGTTAATTTCTTTTTCCTAGAATTAGAGATTTAACATGATGAAGTGTCGTACACGTGAAAAATGCGATGCTAACACGCAGTTGTCGCATCAATTGTTGTCTTTTATGTTATTAGTTATTACAAGTCGAAAATTAACTACAACAATCAGCTTCAAATGTAGAATATTTCGGTCACGGCTATTTGAATTTCGGATGGCTTTTATCATGTAGAAAACTCCATATAATTTTCGTGGAAAAAATATCATATAAGGAACCGTCTGCTTTACCAAAATAAAAAATAAGTAGGAGTGTTCACAAGTAAAAGGAAAGCATACACAAACCATTGCACACATCTTTTGAAGCTGTCCTCCTGGGTGGATTTGCTGTTGTTGTTGCGGGCGCCTACCAGATAATGGTGTTGCGGCTCTTTGGGTTCATATGGTGCCAGAAGATGTGGAGTGTTTTAGTTAATTATGTTTATAATTTGTCAAGAACCAGTTGATCTCAATAACTCGAGTTGTTGGGAGAGGTTCAATCGTGAATCATATACCGTTTACTAACACCCCCCCTCAAACTCAAGCCATTTAGATAGGCTTGGAGTCATCGGGATTCAAACAGAAGACCTCTCGGTCACAGAAAGCTTTGATACCATGTCAAAAATCAGTTAATCTCAATAACTCGAGTTGTTGGGAAATGTTCAATCATGAATCATATACCATTTACTAACATAATTAACAATGTACTCGTACAAGTCTGACAAATCAAATTTGAAATATCGGTATCTTCAAATTCCGTGTTTAAAAAACCCCATATGATACAACAATAACTAGTAACCAATAGCCCACAAAGTGAGCTCCATTCATGTGGGGAATCAATAAATATGAGGGTCCAAAACATGCCAAGGCAGCTTGGGAGGGCCGAGGGATTTGATTGCTGGTGGCGATGAAGCGCGTGACGGCCTTAAATGCCAAATAATGTTTGATGTGCCTGCCAAATATTTTTGGAGCGGGTGGGTTTGCTACATCAAATCAATGCTACTCGTGATCATATCATAGGCCATACGGGTTTAATGAATCAATAGCATAAATGGTCACTTGCATTTGGAGTTGCTAACAAATTGGTCACTAACGTTTACCTCTTAATAGATTATTCACTTGCATTTTAATTAACTATATCACCTGAATAATTGTGTCAACCTCCCTCCACTTACCATCCAAATTTGCCCCAGGTCACTAAAATTTTATCCTAACAAAACTGCTTGGCCAACCCAAAGCCTAAGACTACCAATCTAAAACCCTCTAACCAACATGATCCAACCCAATTCTCTCTTTTATGTCGCGAGCCTCTCTTATCCCAACTAAAATGCAGTTAAATTTCATCGAAACAAAATATTTCAAACATTTTTTCTTTTGTATATGAAAAAAAAATGTCAGTTTTTGATTCAATTAGGTATTCAAAATATAAAAAGGTGTTTATCAAAGTAGGGTTGGAAACACATGTAAAACCTTACCTCTGTTCATTTAAAAATTAAATAATCATTAGGGTTCTGCCGCGAATAACAAGGTATGAACATTAATTCAACTCCGACATTAATTCAAGTCAAGTGATGGGTTAAGATATGTTGTTCTGAAAGTGACAACCTACAGTGCAAGAAGTGTAGATCCGATCCGATCGAGAGGGCAAATCCAAAAGGCAAGCCAGGCCCAGCAGCCATCCTTCCGCGAGTACCGCCTAAAGTCCCACCTCCTCTCTCTTTCGGCGGGAAAATCAAAAGAAATTTGCGGCAACTTGAAGCAAAGCCCGCCAAGAATATGCACTGACCTACGCAAATCTTCTTTTTCTTTATTTGAAATTTGTTCACTCTGATTTTTCTTCTCCTTTTCGTTTTGGGTATTGGGAAGGTTGTCAAACCGGTTTATGCCGTTGTGCTGGTTTGGCAAGTGGAATGGTACGACCGATGGTATAACCAGTTTGTGCCGGTTCATGCCGGTTTAAAAAAATGTGAAAACAATTAATATCCAATGTATTTAAACATATTTGTGAACAATTGAGTTACAATCCAACAAATATCATCAACTTTTAACTATTACATTCATAAAATGAATAATAAATTAATTTTTGTATTCATTAAATTCATTAAAATGATGTCATTTTACTTAGAATACGTAAATCGATCATACCGGTGGTGTCATGCTGGTTTCATAACCGACACAGGTTGAACCAGGTTCAACCGAGTGGCATGCCACCGCCCACCGGCATGACAACCAAATGAAGTCAATGAACACAACACACCCTCCCAACATCCTTTTTTTCTCGAAGCACATAATCTCTCAACTCTACGAAATACGAATCAATACATACCCACAGGCCACAGGCGAATAATGAACGAATAGAAGCAAATTCTGCTCAATCTGAATTCGCTTATGTTCCAAAACACACAACTTGTAATCGAAACCATTCATTTGGGTAGTTGGGGTAAGCCATCGATTTCACACTGTCAACTTACCATAATTTACAGTAGGTTTCATTGAAAAGCCAGGGCACAGCAGGGAGACATGGGGAAGGGTAGAAGCCAGAAGGAGGGAGTTGGGAATTGGACAAAGTCATTCATTACACAGTGCTGAGGCTCATAACTTCTTTTCTGGGATAGGTGAATTTCTCTCATTGGGGCAGCTCTAGGGTTGTAAATTGAGACGATTGAGTAATGGTGGAAATGGTATTTGCATGAATTTGGTGCATTGTTATTGTTGTCTAAGCAATTATGCAAGACTGGTGAAGTGCATCGATCATAATCATCATCATGTCAATGAAATGAGCATCTTCATTGCAGTTTTGGTGTGTGTGGGTTTTCTTTCTTTTTCTCTTTGTTGCGGTGGTGAAAAAAGGGGATGCGGTGAGCAACAATAATTATGGGCATGTTGCAGTTTGGAGAGTGTTGAGTGTGTGTGTATTGCCGATCATGGCAATGGATTATGCATGATTTCTGACTTTGGTATATTGCTCAAGCAAATGATGCCTTGTCTCAGCAGAAGTCAATGACAAATGATGGTAAAAATACGATAGGATTATCTCCATATTAAGGCACTTTTTATAGGCTTGTCAGCTTCAATCACCTTTTATTTTTTTGTGATTGCTCCATTTTTATAATCGTAATTACAACAAATTTTATAGCTATGGAACTCCACTCTAATCACCTTTTTAGAAACAACAACAAATAGAGGAATCTATGTGTTTCTCTCTTCAATTTTCCCCAAGATTGACATGTTGTAATCGAGTCGGTCGGTTAGATTAGGTTTGGGCAAAGTTGGTATTGAAAACTTTCATGAGAAAGCTAGTTCGCCTACAACCCCAATAGCATGTCAAAACTGAAAAAATCGGTGGTCTGTCCTGATTGACCGGTTTTTTGCTCCCTCTCCCAAATCATATTATGGAAAATGAAGCTTATATATGCAGCCCACTTAGATATGCTCAAATATTCCAAATGAGTCGATTTTCGATTTATTTTGATCACTTCCTAGTACATTACATATCCACCCCTCAAATTGTAGCCCACTTTTAGTTTACCCTAGCAATTTAAGAGACAGACAGAGTGAATCCACAGTTGGACTACCAGTCCACCCGGCCCGTTTAGTAAAATACCCAAAAGCAGAGAGAAGAAGAAACTACGGGCCTGTTTACTTTCATTTCTGTTTCCTGTTTTTGAGAAAACAGATGTTGAAAACAGGTGGAAACAACATTTTTGTCGTTTCCGAAAACAGCAGGAAGTTGCCACTTTCTGTTTTCATAGTTGGAAACGAATAAAAAACAGAATGAAAAGTAAACAAGTTTTCTCATTTCGATTACCAAATTTATCGCATAACCCCACTCCAAAGGCAAATCCAATTTCAAAATAACCAAAAAAGAAAATCTACACTGCCTTCATTCATCCCATGGATAATTAGAAAACCCCACCAAAAGTAGGGCAAGAGAGGGAATAAGAAAGAAAGAACAACAACACGAGAGAGAGACACACAAAACATGGGACCGGGTTGTGTTTAACTATACCCGGCCGGCCCGTCCCCCACCCACGCCACACCCAAATGTGATTAACCGACAACTAATTACCAATCAGGAGCTTAATAATAATATTAATAAAGTAAACGATAGGAACCAAATTAACGTGAATGAATGATTAATAATATAAAGACACGTAGTAATGAAAGTGGATTAATTATCAACACCACAACTGGCGGGTGGGGTTGAATATAAATAGCAGGACAAAATCCCTCCAACTGATTGGACCCCTACAAACAAATCAAATTTCTTAAGCTGTTCATACAAAATTTAATAACCCAATTATTGAACAAAATCAATGTACTAATTCAAATGTTAAAATGATATTTTATATTAATTTTTGTCTAGCAAGATTTAAATTTGTTCAAACGAAATAGTCATGTCACGTCTTATTACCATTTCAGAGCATAAAATCTTTTTATTTTTTCAAATGTGATTGCAGAAAGCCAGCTAATCTAAAGCCTGACCTTATTGAGCAAAATTTATTGGTCGTTTGGAAGTTGTGATTTCAAATGGTGTATTGATCTAATTCATGTATTTGAGAGATTAAGTCGTTATTTATTTATTTATATAGAACTAGAATACATGCATTTACTTTTTGGATACCCCACCACAATCACTCACGCTCTGTTTGGAAAGAGGAGGAAGTGTAGGGGGGCGCAAAATCAAGGGGTAAATTCCATTCCCAATGATTTTGCACCTGTTTGGGAACATTTTGAACAGTAGGGGGGCGGGCAGTTAGAGGTGCAAAACTACTGTTTGAACAAGCCCCCCAAATTGGGGTGGAAGTGGAGAGAGAAAAATTGACGAGGCTTTCATTCATTTTTTTTTTGTTTCTTTCTAAATTCCTTTTCCTCAATTTCGTTAGTTATTTCTTCTCCCAATCGTCTTCTCCGATTGTACCCAGGCTGCACTCGTTCCTCCTTCCGCGACGGCAAAGCTGCTCTGCCTTCAGACCGGATTTCCTCTCCGGCAGCTGCCGTCCTCAATTCCTAGCTCGTTGGTGGCCTGTAAAACAGAGTATCTGAAGGCGGGGAAGATGAAAACAACAACAACGATAGCAAAATTGAGTGTCCACCGGCCTGTTGTCCCCTCCGTCGTCCCAGATCGGAGGACTCGTCCCACATGCAAATCCAGATCAATAAACCACTCACCTAGATCTGTTTTGGTCGCAGCTTAGAGCCATAAAAATTGGTCGTGTGGTTGCCTGGTGGCTTGATCCAAAGGACTGAAGAGGCAAGCAGGAGAGGGATATTTCCCAAGGTTAGAGACGAAGAAGTGAAGATGGGAGAAAGAAAAGCTTGTTTTTTTTTTGTGGAAGAGAGAAGGAGAATTGGGCGGCAACAATGGGGGAAGGGGGTTGGATCAGAAAGATTGGGGAGAGAGAAGAGAGAGTGGGAAGTAAAAAGCTAAAAAGAATAAGAAAATCAAATATAATATTAATTTTTTATTACTTTATTCACTTTTATATTATAAATAATATATCAACACCTCTATTTACACCCTCCTACTTTTTCTCCCAAACAACAATTTGCACCCCAATTTGCACCCTTTTATAATTTGCTCCCTCCAACAATTTACCCCTCACTTTGCACCCTCCTCGAATTTGCACCCCCCTTGTTGCCAAACAAAGTGTCAATATTGAGAGATTTACAATCTTTACTTTTTGTTGAGATTCTTCACAATCACAACTTCCAAATAACCCCTTAACATGCAAATGCCAAAGATTGTGAAACCATACAGAAAGTTGTATCGACAAAGGATTTTATACAGAAATCAAAGTTT